>OU342521.1:4002500-6502500 GCA_910589475.2 Bembecia ichneumoniformis
AAGGACTGGAAAAAGCTAATATTTTTTATAATACTAGCTGTACCTACTTCGTAGGGGGTGTAAAATGAAATTGACAAAAATTTTAATTTTAATCTAACAAGTCAATTTAGGCATAAGATTTGTCGAACGTTAGAAAAATTCTAGTCAACAAAAAATTTTGGTATCTACATAATGTGAAACAATTTATGCTTTCGTGTATATCTCGGCTATGGAACTATTTTATTTGAACAGTTTGTAAACGAGTTTTCTCGTTATTTACAAAACGATAGTCATTATTTAGTGGCAATTGTTGTACAATATATTCTGTTAATATTATTGCAAATATCGAAAAAACATGCTCTGCCTCTTTTTTTTTTTATTATAGATGGGTTTGCTCTTGACCAGCATCTATCCATGTAGGAAGGATGAGGCCGAAGATGGAGCGAGCTCACCCAGAAGATGCCTATTCACTCGAACCTTGAAAAGATTTGGGTTATATGAGCTCGGAAATACAGACGCCGGCAGGGAGTTCCAATCCTTAGCAGTGCGCATCACAAAAGATGTTTTAAAGCGCTTGGTCCGAATTAGAGGGATATCGACAAGGTGAGGATGGTAACCAGCCGTACGTCTGCATGTCCGATAGAAGAAAGGGGAAGGCGGTATGATCTCATGCAGCTCTCGAGCACACTCTCCGAAGTACATTTTATAGAATACACACAGACAGGCAATTTTGCGTCTATGTGCCAGGCGCTACAGGTTAGTTCTTATTAGTGTATCATCGCCAATGAGCCTCCTAGGTCTGCGATCCACCGAGTCGAGTGCAGCAAGTTGGTATTTTGCTGATATAGTATGTATAAACTTGTTAAATTGTTGAAGGAAGGCTATTATTATCCTTATTATTATATCGGATTTCGATAAAAAAGTGCCAACAGGCAGCTATGATAGTTTTTATAGCTCTAAACAGTGACTACAAATAACTGTATTCTTTATTAAAGTGAAATTAATTACTAGTAGTTCGGGGATAAAGTCTTTTCGCATATAGTATGTATGTATGAACTGGTAATAAAATCTCTTTGGCTGTACTATTTCTATCTGGCTGGTTTTGATGACATTAAAAAGGTTACATTTCAAAAAAAGATACAAATTAGTGAAATGTTGTTTCCAGCTATTTTTCATTTGTTTTTCTTTCTGTCAAAATTAGTAAATCTAATGAAGAAATTAGATACATTTTAAAATTTAATTACAAAAAAGGAAAAAATGCAACGCAAGCCGCGAAAAATTTGTGACGTTTATGAACCTAATGCAGTGTCAGTGAGAGTAGTACAAAGGTTGTTTAAGCGTTTTCAATCCAGGAATTTTGATGTCAAAGATGCACCTCGCTCTGGTCGTCCTGTTACGAATAAATGGACGCCATTTTTTAAAAAGTGGAGCAAGATCGGCATATCAGTAGTTACGACATAGCTGAAGGGAATTGACCACAAAAAAAAAAATTTGGACCCATTTGAAAAAAGCTGCGTACACAAAAAAGCTCGATATTTGGATGACACACGAGCTCACTGAAAGAAACCTTATGAATCGTGTACTCATTTGGGATTCTTTATTGAGACGTAATGAAATCGAACCGTTTTTGAAGAGATTGATAACTGGTGATGTAAAGTTAATCACGTACGGCAAGAACTTGCGAAAAAGGTCGTGGTCAAAGGTCGGTCAGGCTTCACAGACTGTGCCAAAATGCGGGTTAACTCGCAATAAGTTGAAGCTCTGTGGATGGTGGGATTGGAACGGTATTGTTCATTATGAGCTTTTACAGCCAACAATTGATGAGATTAAAGCAAGAAGTTGAGAGAAAGCGGCCGGAATTGATCAATAGAAAGGGTGTGTTCTTTCATCACGACAACGCTAGACCACACACATCTCTGTCACTACGCTTCTCTGTCTCTGTCAAGACATTCCCCTGCAATATATCTGCGAAAAGGCCTAGGACGTTAAAAACTAATCACAAAGCCAAAACACAATTTGTCCCATTCTAAGAGTGTTTAGAGAAACACTTTATTGAATAGGATCGTAACCGCTCAGCCAGAAAGGTCATTATTGCATTAGACGAAGGTTAAAATTGTAATAATCTCTGTAACGCCCCTTAACTGCTTAACGGGCATCGTAAATAAAGTAAATAGGCCAGTTTCGTAAGCCTAGTATCAAACTGTGCTCAACGTTGGGGCCATGAAACGAGCGACGTGCATACTCTTATGATTTAATTTATAATTCCATTAAAGATCAATTGATTGCCAATTGACAGTTTTAGATGTTATTGGTAGAATGCAATTAAAAATTAATAAAAATAAAATATTACATTTAAAAAAATCAAAAGTAAATATAAGTTTAAAATAAATCTTTTCATTATTTGTTAATTTTTTAATGTTAAGATCGGCAGACAGGCTGACGGTCCACTTGATGGTAGGTAGCTACCGTCGCCTATAACACAAGCAACGCCAAAGCTGCTGCAAGTGCGCTGCCGACTACAGTAGGATTAAGGATAAGTGATTAGGAGGGAAAGGGGAATGGGTTCTGGCATCCCTTACTCACCCACCGAAACACAACAGCACACGTGCTGTTATTTCACGGTGGTCTTCTGTAAGGGGGTGGTTACTGCCGCCATACGGGCTGCCCAAATGATTACGAAACGCATTGTGCCCTGCCACTACTTTCCAGATCACGACCAGAGCCAAATTTGAAAAGTTCATTTTTTTTTTTCAAAGTTGACCCTGCCGGGAATCGAACACGGAAACCTAGAACCGAGCTTTAAGGAAAGCACCCTAACCACTCATCAAACGGGCTCGTTTTATGAGTTTTTTTTAGAAAAATCACACTTTGCATATATTGATTCTTAAAAAATAATTACTTTTTTTAAATTAAATTTTACTAATTTGGATATTACAAAATTAATAAGAATAAAATTTATTTGAATGATTTTCTGTTAATTTATATTATATTCAAACATTTTGTTTAGATGCCATTGTGTTTACAATAATGAAATGCGAAACAATTTAAATGCATACATAGCCATAAAATATAAATGTCGCGTAGATCTGTAATGCATCGAATGAACGTTTTGCTATATTTCTAAGATCCCCGCATTTTCAGTTTCGTCATTTTCGACATTTATTTATTCTTTTTTAGTTTTATTTATTAATTTGGTAACTATTAAGGAGAATATTGTTTTAAATTGAGTGAGTTAGCTAAAACGTGTCTACTTACTTAAACTTTAGTAAGTCCGAAACTCAGAGCTAAATTGTCCTACCTTCCCCCCTTCCGTTTGTTCTGTGAGAACGAACGGACAGAGAAAGTCTTAACGAGAGGAACCCGAGGCAGCATGATTCTTTGCCCTATGAAAGTCCCATGGTTAGCGCCGCATGAGATTTTTACTCTCCAACTTCCTGGACACATCTTAAGTAGCATCCTTTATTTAGTATTTGTATTTATTATTATTGTTTTAGTGTTACCATTCGGGCAAAGATTTAACTTCCTAATTTACAGCAGTTAACAGCAGTATAATTGTAACGAACTTTACATTCTATATTGACACTTTATTACGAAAAAATAATAAAAAATAATCTTTTTTTTATTTTAAGTTATTTTTTTTTCAAAAATGTACAAAAGTTATATTTTCAATAGGCTTTAAAATGTTGTTTCGTAAAATATATTAATTTAAATTTAAAATGTCCATATAATCATTGATACATAAATAATTAATAGAAATAGCAAATATTACTTGAAAAATAATAATTAAAGTCTTGTATTATCTATGTTTTTATTGCTAACCTTGTTTGAATGGTTTTGATTGTGATATAGGAGGTAGTGGTCTGACTTCTCCACGGTGACCAGCCGGCTTGGGAAGGTAGAGAGGTTGAAGAGGCGCTAGTTAGTTTTTTTCAATATCTTCCACATTTACATTTGGTATTGTCCGGTTGTTGGGATTCAGCTGCTGCGAGCGTAGAAGGCTGGTCATGGTTTGTAACTTGTAATTTGTAATTTTAATTTTGTCAAATAGGTATTGTTAAATGTAGTTTACAGATAATAGATGCCAGTAGGTGTGTGTTGAATTGTTTATTTAAATCTGACGTTAAAAGTATCTAGATGTCGCACATCCTATCGAAAACACGCGAATGCGATGTCTCGTCCGTAGTCATTAAGACGAAATATAAAAATTAAATATGACTTCTACCAGGGCTCTGTTGTTTTATTTCAAAAGTACTTACTTAAGCCCGAGTAAATCACCGTTCAGGAGGTGGGGTTCTTTACAGGTATAAATGAACAGTAAAAAAGATTTACTGTTCATGAGTAAAATTCACGTTTATTTTAAAGTATCTACCTATCTTTTTGAGAAATGTCACCTTTCGAACAATGTTGTATCAGTGGACTTTATTGTAATTAAATTAATTAATTAGCATTCGGTAGTCTATTGAAAACTGAATAATTATCGTTGATTTGAATAAACTTGCCGGCTGAAACGCGGACGCGTTAATTAAATGCGTACAGAGATGTTCACATGTGTGATTTATCGATAAAATATTACTATTTACTTTGAATAATTTCGAAGGTGTTATTTATAAATACTAAAGATCATCAATAAAAAAAGCCAAAAAAAATCATACACAAGTAAATGACAAAAAGGCTCTGAATTGTTTCGTCTTTACTTATTGATATACAGATTAGTTTCAGTATATAGTATAATTTTGTCTTGAATAACGTCTTTTTTCTGTACCCCGTAAGTAAATGCGCATTTATAATATTAAGTAAGGTGATTCAATGTAGCTCTACACATAATTATACGTTCTAGAGTGTTTTATTACTTAGGAAACCATAAAGTATTTTTAAAATTATCAAAAAACACAATAAGAATTTTTGATAATGATGAAATAATATTATTTATAATTGAAAATCAAATTTTGTTTTGTTTAACTGTTTTTGTTGTTAGCTAACTATTTTGTTGTTTAGCTGCGACTTCATTTGCGTGTTGGTATAGCTCGTAACTTTTTTTTGTAAATCGATTGGAATTAAATATACTGTAACGGTTGGCCATGGAACCAGAAGGAACGCGAGTTGGCATTGGAGGCATGGAACAATCAGGTAGAAGAGTAATGTTTATCAATAGATGATGATACTACACCCCTTAAACAAGTGCAAAAGGAAACTGGTCTTTATGGTTACGGCATAGAGTTCATATTCCAGGAACCGAAGCACAATTCTAGAACCGATAGAATAACCGACGCCCGATATTTACTAGTTTGAAACTTCGAGAACTTTCTAACACTGTCTTTGCGGTAGTGGGTAATTGAAAAATTTTAATCCTTTAATTAGATCGTAAGAATAGATAGAATAGTTAGGCGCGAACACACACCCGCGAGGAATGAATGATGATGAATGAAAGAAAGATAAAGTATGCAGCATGAAAGTGCGAGAGGAAAGCTAGCGAGAACTGGAATGAAAGAATAATGCAGTCATAGGCTCCAATGATGTTGGAGGGATTTAAAAAAAATACTGTCTTTGCGCGAATATAAAAACGGGCATGGGCGCTTGAGGGGCAATGTGCTACGGTATGCGATACGGAAACATCAGTTGAGAGTTTTGTGCGAAGACATTTGCGACAGTGAGTTATCGACACATTGAACGAATTAGCGACGACATTTGCGAGTTTAACGGTTTAATAGAGAATCCTTGTAACATTTGGAAGAAAATTTGGTCTGCAGGAATAAATCGACTCCTTTTACCCTTACGCGGCATTTTTACTCACCCCGCACGTATCAGTACACTAAATTGTACGTGAAACTTGGTAAATATATCAGTGGAAATTGCATTTAAATAGGTGAAGCCGTTTCTGAGATTAGCGTACACAAACGCACAGACAAACAAATTTGATGTGTAAGCACTAATTTTTGTTTCCATTAGCTACCAGAACTGGCACTCAGAATTACTATGAGATGTTATTGACACATGTTTATAATTTTGCTATGCTATATAGAGTTATAATGTGCAACTCACAATTATGATGCCACCAAACATTCGCAATAATCTTTTTTCTTTTATATCATATTTCATTGGATAGGATGCTGAAGAGGTTTGTTTGAGATAATGATTACTGATAGCCTTTTTTATCTTCAGTCATTAGTGCAATACTTATCTACTTTTTTTTTCTTTGCACAACTATTTTACGATAATTTTCTGTCTAAATTTTTGATTATCAACCTTCGTTACTGGTAATCCATGATTGTTCATTAGGAAATAGACAATCTCTTGTGTTGAATTTTTTGTACCAACTACTCACGATTTTCATGGCAATGGAATCTTCATCAAACACACTGTGAATAGTGTGTTTGATGAAGATTCAGTAATTTCACAACCACGCCACAATTCATTTTTCTGAAAATTGTTTACTTTTCCATATTATTAGTAAGAAAAAAGCAAATAAAATTTGTGGCATAAGAAATTGACGCGTTTATTTTTTCTTTTTGTCTTTCTTTCCGTAACTTTTCATGTTTGCCGAACCATTTTATTCGTCACCAGAGTAACATATATCTCCTTTCATATTATTATTTGCTCTCCGCAAATATCTAAATAGAACTAATGTACAGTAACTATCGATAAATTAAAACAAAAATCAAGCACTGCACTAGTTCCCGTATGATGCGAAATCGGCAATCAATTGTGATTAATAAAGTCTCTCATATTTGATTACTAATTAATTCAATACGATATTCTGACATCTCATAACATTATTAAGGAAATCTTGTGTCTGATTGTTGTCGTCATAAAATAACAGTAACATTATGCTCAAATATTTCCAGAAAAGTTTTATATCTCTCTAGCTACGCGCCACGGCTTCAGTCGCCTAAACTGCTTAGCAAGGATCTTATGAAAAAACCCTTAGACAGTGTTTGTTTGTTAGTTACTATTTTATGTTAAGATCGGCAGACAGGCTGAGGGTCCACTTGATGGTAGGTGGCTAACTTTGGTTTTTCTTGTACAAGCAAAACCAAAGTTGCTGCAAGTGCGCTGCCGAATACAGTAGGATTAAGGATAAGGGATTGGGAGGGGATAGGAAAATGGGCTCTGGCATCCCTTACTCACTCACCGAAACCCAACAGCACATGTACTGTTATTTCATGGTGGTCTTCTGTAAGGGGGTGGTTACTGCCGCCAGACGGGTTGCCCAAATGACTGCGAAACGCAGTGTGCCCTGCCACTACTTTTCAGATCCAAACCAGAGCCAAATTTGAAAAGTTCATTTTTCAAAGTTGACCCTGCCGGGAATTGAACCTGGGGATCTTCACGAAACTTTGCATACACAATGTCAAGAACACAGAAATAGACATAGCGTAAATTTGAATTTGATTGAATAAATGCTTTAATACCTAAGAAACATTCCGCGACTTGGTATATAATATATAGGAGACTGGGCTATAGCGACTTAACAAGAGTTGTTATGTCTTCCAATAAACATATAAACATACACACTAAAATACGCGTTACGCACACTCAAAAGGTTTTCTTTCGTGATTACATTGAGTGAGTTTCTATTTATTGAATGAAATAAGTTGACCTATCCCCTGAAAAACTGTTGAAAAATACAAGTATTGTCTGTGTGAGTGTAGGTACACTATACACACAAATGAGTGAACGGTTGATTAGCGAATGGCCGATGATCGAGTTAGCGCGTAACGAGGGCCACACTGATTGCGGCGACAGAGTTAAACAGAAGTACAGTCAGCCGCAATTGTAAACTTATAATTTGGTCAGTTCACCTGTACATTTCCGCGGGCGACATGTTTGCAAAGAGCTTTTAATTATTAATTCACTAATTACTAACTCTGAAGTCGAAACATTTTAGTGTTAATGTGATTTTCGTGCTGGTACGATATTACGCAAATGTATAGATTATATCCTTCAGAGTAATGTCAACGAGCCTGTTGGATGAGTGGTTAGGGTGCTTGCCGTCTTAGGGTTCCCGGGGTTGATTCCCGGCAGGGTCAACTTTGAAAAAATTAAGTTTTCAAAATTGGCTCTGGTCTGGATATGGAAAGTAGTGGCAGGGCACACTGCGTTTCGCAGTCATGTCTGTCTTGGGCAGCCTGTCTGGCGGCAGTAGCCACCCATACAGAAGACCACCGTGAAATAACAGCACGTGTACTGTTGTCTTTCGGTGAGTGAGAAAGGGATGTCACAGCCCATTTACCTATCCTCCCTCCTAATCCCTTATCCTTAATCCTACTGTAGTCGGCAGCGTACTTGCATCAGCAGCAGCGTTGCTTGTGTTATAGGCGACGGTATCCACCTACCATCAAGTGGACCGTCAGCCTGTCTGCCGATCTTAACATAAAAAAAGTATTGAGCGACATATTATGTATTATGTCTCTCTCATTCCCACGTTTGGTGACAGATTCTTTGAATTATGGATGACTTTTCTGTTGTCTATTCTATTTTACATATACTGTTAGCCAATTCTTGAGGAAGCTTTTAGGCTGTTTATCATCACACTAAGACCCTTAAAAGCCTAGGCGGGCGAAACTGAGGACACTTCTAGTCATTATTAAAGGTTTAATTGCAACTCAACTTAAATTCCACATAGTTAACATTCTTAAAAGACTTAATTTTGTGATGCCACCCTATGAGAGATTAACGGGCTTCAATTGTTTGTTTTTGAAGTGGGTATATTCAGAAATATCGATTAGAAAATTCTGAAAATTCGTACGGGCCTTGAAGAGACATTTTTGAATTCGATAGTATATCGTATAAATTGAATAAAATTTTCAATCAAAATTCAATCATTCCTATCACGAATCTCTAGAATTTGCACATAATTGTAAAGTATAAAAATAAAAATATTATTATATTATATAACATATTTTTTCTTGGTCCGCTTACCACTTTTGCCATATAACATATGTTCTTTAGATATGCATAGCCAACAACAGAATAAGACAGAATATTTTCTGTCTTAGTAGAATAAAGGATTATTCCACTAAAGTCTGGGAAATTGGCTCTGGCATCCCTTATTCACTCACCGAAACACAACAGCACATATGCTGTTATATCACCGTAGTCTTCCATATGGGGAATGATAACTGCCGCTAGACGGGTTTTCCAACTATGAATGCAAATATTTCAAGAAACAACTTTGCGATACACGGTTAGATATGATTAGATCCAAATAGGCACATATTTGTACAAAATTCTATGAGGAGTCATTTACTGTAAGTGCGATTAAACTTTGGAACGCATTGCCTTTAAACATTAGACAATCTGATTCACTGGACATATTCAAAAAAGCACTCAATACACATTTTCTCTCAAACTGAAGGCGACTTTATTTGTTTAATTTTTATATGTAGGTTTGTCTTCTAATATATATTTATTAATCTATCTTATTAATATTTGTGTATATTCGATTTATGTACTAGTATTTAGTTATTAGAATGTAAGTTTATGATGACCACTTTTACCACCCACATTGTTTTATTTTTGCTCAATGGTCATGCTACGCTCTACTGGGATCGCTCCATAATCACGGACAGGACTATTGTCACCAATATGCCTGACATCGTGGTTATTGACCGATTCCAGCGTCGGACGATACTTGTTGACATCGCCGTCCCGCATGACGAAAACCTCGTGAAAGCCGAAAAAGAAAAGCTTACCAAATACATTGACTTGGCTCACGAGGTGACCGCCATGTGGGCGTCGATTCGACAATTATCGTCCCCATAGTCGTCTCGGCGAACGGTCTTATAACGAAGAGCCTCGACCAACATCTCTAGAGGCTCTCACTAGATGGCTGGATCAAGGGACAGATACAGAAGGCGGTACCTCTTAACACGGCACGAATTGTCAGGAGGTTCCTCACTCTGCAGCCCTAACCACCGGTAGCTTGGGCCTTGCCCCGTTATCTGCGGAATCCTAGTTTCAAGATTTTTATGGTATATATTGTTATTTTATATTGTAGAAATTTTTAAAAATATGTGAATAATTTGACGGCCCGTTGGATGAGTGGCAAGTGTGCTTGCCTAACGTTTCAGGGGCCCCGGGTTCGATTCCCGGCGGGGTCAAGCTTTGGAAATTTTAATATAATTTTCAAAATTGACTCTGGTCTGGATTTGAAAAGTAGTGGTAGGGCACACTGCGTTTCGCAGTCATTGGGGCAGCCCGCCTGGCGGCAGTAACCACCACCTTACAGAATACCACCGTGAAATAATAGCACATACATGCTGTTGTGTTTCGGTGAGTGAGTAAGGGATGCCAGAGCCCATTTCCTTATCCCCCTCCTAATCCCTTACCAATCCTACTGTAGTCGGCAGCGCACTTGCAGCAGCTGTGGCGTTGGTAGCCACCTACCATCAAGTGGACCGTCAGCCTGTCTGTCGACCTTAACATATAAAATAATAATAATAATAATAATAATATTTGCTCAAATAATGTTACTAATGTAATCAGTTTATGTACTGCATGTTCTCGCACCTATTTCTCGAAGGTACAGTATTCCTATTAAATTGAAAAGGTTCAATGTACCAATTTGGAGGAAATAATTGGCTTGTAAAGTTGTACCGTTGTCATTAATTAGCTAAGAGTTTATTTCTCTTTCACGTGTCGTGTCGTTTCGCTACAACTGGACTTAAAATTTTGCGACAATATTATTTAAGTTGTTAATTTAATTGACTTTGTATTAATTAAACGACACCTACTAATTTGTAGAATTTCGACTGCCAATGTTAAATACTCCGAAAAGCTGTAACAATATTTTTAGGAATGGTGATTGGTACTTAAGCTTAGATGTAGAGTAACTTGCGATTTCTACGGACGACTTCACTTGCATAAAATTCAGTTTTTCTTATATAATCACCTAAACAAAGTTAAAGAGGTACCCACTTACATATACAAAAGCGCCATCTACTTCAAAAGCAGGAACTTAAATCTAGGTATATATATAATAAAAAATCGTAAACGAACCATGTCTGTACATTATTAATTAAAAAAAAAACAATTTGTACACGTTGTAAAAAAATAGTTTTTAGAACTTTTGTTTGTTTGTCTGTGCGTTTGTGCACGCTAATCTCAGAAACGGCTTAACTGATTTGAATGCGGTTTTCACTGAGATATTGTAACATCCGTAACATTTAATGTTTGTTTCATTCCAATCGGTTTAAAAACAAAAAAGTTACGAGCTATCCGAATACCATGCGTACGAAGTTGCGGGCTCCGCTCCTGTTGGTCGTAGCGTGATGTTATATAGCCTATAGCCTATCCTCGATAAATGGACTATCCAACACAAAAATAATTTTTCAATTCGAACCAGTAGTTCCTGAGATTAGCGGGTTCAACCATACAAACAAACAAACAAACCAACTTTTCTGTTTTATGATATTAGTATAGATTAAGAGCTAACAAGTCGAGTGTTGTCTTGAACCCTTTTAGGCCAACTGGTGACATTTACCCAATTCCATTTCCGTGTTCAAATTACCGAGTTCAGTTTACAAAATCACTTACGTAGGAGGCCTCGAGGCCGAAGTTTCGACCGAAATCAATTTATTCATAAATCATGCAACGAACGTTTCCAACTGTTCTGACTCACTTTTCCACTTTTCATTTGTGTATACCATGAATAAACAATACGAACTTGACAGTTACAATTAAGGACACTTAATTGTTACATATGTTCAAATGTCCTGCAATTTATCTTGTACCTGTATAATAAGACTCTGGTTAAATCACGACTTAAATATGCCTCGATAGCTTGGAATCCCTTCTATGATAAGTATTGCCAACAGTTAGAATTAATGCAGCGTAAATTCCTTAAACACTTAATTATAAGTGCTTCCGCTCAAGGTTGCCGTATGTTGATGCATTAAATAAATTTTTACTACCTAGTTTAGAACAGCGACGATTGCTTCTGCCATAACCGCTACGACTGTAACTACTTAGTAATTTTGTAAATAATATTGTAAATCGATTGCCAAGCAGTTCGCAACGTATACGAGATTGTTATACGCATAAACCATTTATGCCAAAACACTGCAAAACTAACGCTGGTGAAGGTGCGCCTTTGTATCGTGTTATGCATGCATATAATAGTTTCTTTACACAAATTGACCTGTTTGCAACTAGTCCACAAAAATATAGAAAAGATATTATGAAATCAATGCATTAGCTTGAAGGGGCATGATTAGGGTCCTCCGTAATTAAGGGACATGATTAGGGTTCTCTTTATCATTGGTCTCCATATTATTTGATCACAAACACATAGGCGCGAATAGTCGGGCGCGGAGAATATTTTAACTCAACATTAGGTCATTCGTTATAATTCTAAACCAAACGCTATAATCGGCACAAAACAAGTCCTCGATCGCATTGTCCACTAGCCAATCACACCAAATCAGATAACACTCCAACAAACACGTAGCACAAGTCCCTTGATGTAAGCCGATTGCCTTCTCGTAAGGTACTGTACTGCTCGGCCGACATGCCTCTGCGCAAGCGCTCGGTGTTGTGTTAGAGTCAACGACAATGACAATCCGATCCCGCTGTCCAGTTGACAACTGACAGTTGTCATTGCTGTTTACTCTCGTTAATCAAAAGCGCCGACAAGCTTAATTTTTTTTTTAATTGACTTTTCTCTTGTGTATTTGTATGTCCTCTCTGTATAAAATTTTGTGGAAAATGTTGTTGATTGCACTATTGTTTAAGGTTATGTATGTTTTACTTCTTTTTTTTTCTAGTCTATTATACATGGTGTAATTGTTTGTTTTCCCTAATAAAATAAAATAAAATAAAATAAACAAATAAAATTTGTTTTCGCCACTTAAAGACTCGAAGATTTATTCTTTAGTACCTGTGAAAGTTTCGTGTTTTGACACATATCCGACGGGGCGCAATGGGTCTGATCAACATAAAATAAAATGTTTTTTTTATGATTAAGCCTTTATTTGAGTTAAGAGTAAATTAAGTAATCTGTTTTTTTTTCTTCTTAACTGTTTTCCCTTTGGAAAAAGCCTCTTTCAAATCTCTCCATTCTTCTTTGTTTATTTGACCGTCTCATATATTTGTCCTCCTCTACTCCTATGGCGTTCTCTTACATTACTCCATTTGTCTAGTCCTCTTACTAGGGATACTGTCAATCTCTATTGTCATCAACATCATCATTTCAGCCGAAGGACGTTCACTGCTGGAACTCCCCATAATTTTCAAAAGGACCGGTTAGAAGTAGCCTGGATCCACCGTCGACCCCCGGCACTTATCAGGTCGTCTGTCCACCTTGTGGGTGGACGTCCTAAGCTGCGTCCGTGGACTCCACTTTAGAACCTTCCGACCCCAGCGTCCATCAGATCTCCGTTCTATATGTCCTGCCCACCGCCACTTCAACTTACTAATCCGCCGGTAACTTTCGTACCTTTCATCTAAGGATCTCGTCATTCCTGATTCGATCTCCAGTATAAATCGGAGCATAATCCTCTACATAGTTAGAGACCCCGTTTCAGACCCATATGTCGTCACTGGCAACACACATTGGACCATAATGTCTTAAAACTTTTGTTTTAAGACACTAAGGAATTTTGGACGAGAAGATGTCTCGGAGCTTCCCGAAAGCTACTTTTTAATCTCTTTTTAATGTTTATTCTCCATTTTAATAAATATAAATTAAAAAATAAATAAATTAAAATTGATAAATTAAAATTCCAAAGAAAGTAATAAGTTACCAATGAAAGTAATGCGTTCGGAAAGCTTGTCTAAATTTTATCAGTACCCCCAAAACGTGAAACGATTTTGACCAGTATAGGTCGCCACAGTGATGACATATTATGACTTTGAAATATGGTCTCAAACTAAGGGCCTCGTAAGAAAGCTCAATTTCGCTCAACGAGCCATGTAGAGGAATCAGGAATGAGCAGATTCATAGACAAACGAAAGTTACCGACGTAACCCGGCGAATTAATAAGCTTAAGTGAAAATGGTCAGGACACAAGAGTCGCGAATCGATTCTGGATCAATTCTGCTATCGGTCCTACTGGAAAATTTTGGGGGTGGCCTATGTCCAGCATTAGACGTCCTATGATTGATGAATGTAAATGACTATTTATGACTGAATAACTATAGTCTTCTAAAATTCAGTCGGATTCAAAGATTCTTGGGCCAAATCAGCCTTAAGAAGTGATTTGTACTGTTGGGTTTGTCGCTCCGAAAGGCGCCTCGTTTATAACCATTAGTTGAAGATATTTGTCGCGACATAAACACGGACCTCCATTATTTGAGCAGCAACTTAATGAGTCCTTTTGAACTCGTCTTCCTTTTGTTTGAGTTCGAGCAGACGTTAAAATTAACAGCGACGTCGACTCGAAACAGTAGCAAACACGACACAGAATATAAACTAAACTCGAGATTACAGGTACAATTATTTTTAATGAGCCGGTGTTTCGAACTTGTAAATACTAGTTTGAGCTTTCATTCTCATATATAAAAGAGGCCATTTATAAAAACAAAAAATAAAATAAAAAATGAGATTCTGAAGTAATACGTGGATTACAATTAAAACTTTGTAAAACATTGAATTACAAAAAGATTTAGCAAATAAAATCTTCCAGAACGCAATTTTGTTTCCGAAACGTTGTTGTTTGTTTGACTTAAACAAAATGATCTTGTTATCCCATTTTTGAAAAATAAAGGATTTGATTTGATTTGATTGAACATAAATTCCTACATAGACTTTTTTAAATTAAATATGGGTTTGCTCTTGGCCAGCATCTAGCCGTGTAGGAAAGATGAGGCCGACGATGGAGCGAGCTCACCCAGAAGGACTCTAACTTTGAAAAGAAGGGTTGTAAGAGATCGGAAATACAGACGTCGACAGGGAGTTCCAATCCTTAGCAGGGCGCATTTAAATAGTTTGGTCCGAATTAGAGGAATTTCAATAAGGTAAGGATAGTAAACAGCCGTACGTCTGAATATCTGACAGAAGAAAGAGGAAGGTGGTATGATCTCTTGCAGCTCCCGAGCACACTCTCCGAATTACATCCACACAGACAGACGGTTTTGCGTCTATGCAGTTTAGTTCTTATTAGCGTACCGCCGCCAATGAGCCTCCTAGATTCCTAGAAGACAGGTAGAAGGTCCACTTGTTGATAGGTGACTACCGTCACCAAGCAATACTACTAGTTTACGTAAGTACTCTGTTGATTCTTCAAGAAATTGTTTATTGGTTTCCCATGTTATTGCGGATAGAATTCACTTCAGTAAGGGGCTTGTTCTATTGTACAAAATGTCTCTATAAAAATGTCTACTAGTCCGAATAGTCTGCAGGGGCTCTTTCTTGTCTAAGTAATGTAGATGAATTCTTAATCTATGAAGCTCAAAACCGGCGTAAAACTAAGAAGGAGCGGTAATGCATACCGTAGAGCGTATCGCACCACTTCGTGGAGGGCGGCATGCGTGGTCGCGAGGACACTTCCCTGGAAGCTGGATGCCGAGGTCCTTGCGGCGGTATACCATCAGACAGCAAATGCAAGAACCAGCGGCGCGAGTCCACCCCCAGAAGAGGTAGCACGATGGAGAAGGGAGGCTCAAGAGGAGGCACTCGAGAGATGGCGCGACGAGGCAATGCAGCCGGGGTGGGGCTACCGTACAATAAGGATGAGTGGCGGCTCACAGCATTTCAGTGGGCCGCCACATTTAAATTGAGGCGAAGCCATCGTTCTAAGCTGGGTTCGAAGAGAACATAGCGGTGCGTGGGGATCCGAGGATAAGGCCTCGCTGTGAACTCGAACCCGCACATCACCGCTGATGTTGGAATCCCGGGGAGGGGGGGTTTAGTCGGTATTCCCGGTGGTAAGTCACTTCACCTCCTCGTCGACTGTCCCCGTCGGCGAGGGATAGTGCGTAAACGTCATTTCACTTAATATTTCACTTAATATCGCTGGTATCGTATTTACGATAATGAAATAATTTTATTACATACTAGCTGAGCCCGCAACTTCGTACGCGTGGTATTCGGTATAACGCATAACTTTTTTATTTGTAAACCGATTGGAATGAAACAAACACTGATTGGAACGAACAAAATGTTACGGGAAGTTTGCTAACAATACGTCAGTGAAAACCGCATTCAAATCGGCTACACTGTTTCTGAGATTAGCGTGCACAAACGCCCAGACAAACAGACAAAAAAATCTAAAAAGGTTCTTTTTATGTTAGTAACATAAGTACAACATGTACAGACACGGCTCGTTTAGGTACGATTTTATTATGTAGTATATAATAGATCAGCATAATTTAAAGAATACTTTTTGGTAAACATTTTTACCTATTTTCATTTGTGAAAAATTTTTGGAAACAGTCAGATTTTTTCCCTCGTTAGAAATTAATATGTTCAAATTAAAAAAACATTTTTTAATATATAAAAATGTATATACATATATACCTACTGTCGATGTTATATACTTGGCAATAATTACCAAGAAGCACTCCCTCGCTGAAACAATGTACGTTTGGTAACCAAATGGCTATAATTTTGACGGATTTCCTTCAATTCCGCCTATTTCGATTGTTGACTTCGTCTGAAAACTTTTCTTTTAATTATCACCAATTAAACATTACATTCAGTTACTTATTACGTGACGGAATTTTCGCTTTGTGTATGCCTGTTATCAAATCAAATGAATTTTATCAAATGAAACCATCATTTTACGACATTGATTATTTATTAAGGAAACTGGCTGCGAAAATTACTACAAATAGTCCAGTAATTGAATGTAAAACACGGCGACACTGTATAATTTTGCCAAACAGCACCGATTTGCACAAAAATTTGGATTTACCATCTACTTCAAAGTTGACCCTGTGCCGTGGGTTTCTTTTTATTTTTTAGGAGTGATTGTTATTTTTTAATTCCAAAATTATTCGAATAATTTTAGAATAGTATATTCTTTAAAAAATTTTAAGAGGTAGATTCGCGGGTTTAATCGATTGAAATTTTTAAATAAATTGAATAAACGTTAATTGACTTAAGGGACCCCTAAAAGCCAACATCCCTAGAATAGTTATAATTTTAAAAAAATCTTCAAAATATAATGATATTAATTTTCAATTTCTTTACTATTTTAATTTTATATAATTTATTTTACGTGCAACCCTAATACAAGTAAAAAACTCTAAAAAGGGAGACTCTTGTCTACAGTTTCTCTTTCGAATATTAAGTCGAGTACGTCCAACTATGTATTTATTTAAAATACTTTCTTGAGAACAGACAACTTTACACCATGGAGGTTTCAAACATATGTGTTTCCTTCTATTTCTTTCAGAGGCTGTTTTGTTTGAATGTTGGAATTATCTTTAGCCTCCGTTACGTGATTTAGCTTTTATGAAATGCATTAATCGTTATTAAAGAATTTCATTTCATGGCATGAGTTTCTGCCAATACTGAGTTTCGCAATCATTTGTGCAGCCTGTCTGGCGGCGGTAACCACTCCCTTACAGAGGACCACCATGAAATAAGAGCACGTAGGCTGTTGTGTTTCGGTGAGAGAGTAGAGGATGCCAGCCATTTCCCCGTCCCTTCCCAATCCCTTATCCTTAATCTTACTGTAATTGGCAACGCACTTGCAGCATCTGTGGCGTTGCTTGTGTTATAGGCGACGGTGCCCACCTACCGACATGTGGTCCGTTAGTCTGTCTAACCTTAACATTAAAAAAAATAGCTGGATCACGCAACGTTCTTCGGTATTTACTGTTCAAAAGGGAAACTTTCTATTTCATCGAAGGATAGCAAGATTTTATGAGAGGCATTCCATTCATATTTACTGCATCTGTGCGAACACAATTTTTAATTGTGTTATGTAATTTGCAAATACATCTTAAATATTAACCGTCTTACTACAAAAACATTAAACACACTTTATACAGGCTTTGGACACGTGTTTAAATAAATCTTTACTACAAAAGAGTGTCTAGGCATTGTTTGGGGTTAGACAATGCTTGAGCATTACTTAAATTTAAACACCGCCAGATGCTTGTTTAACGAGTGTCTACCAAATTAGCGGCTTCTCTTCCTTGGACGTGTTCTGTCAAATTTATAATCGTTTTGCATAATATTAAACATTTCGTTTGATTTTTGAAATGAATATAGATATTTTAAATTTAATTGATTACATCGACATGGAGGATATGGATTATATGGATAATTTTCGAGATAGGATACATCGCGAGCGAATTAATCCGAATGTTACGATGACGCAAAAAGTGAGTACATGTTTATCCACGATATTTTGGATAAATATATACTCACTTTGTTTGCACATTAATCCACTCAAGACTTTTTCGTTTGTTGGTGTTGGTGACCGTCTTTTTATTTTCTATGATTGCGCCAGACTGACTCATTTGCAGGAAGAGGTCCTAAAATAATTTCAACACGTCCAGTACATAGAAGTTATGATCTCGTAGTATTTTATGAATGCTCATTGCGTAATGAAAGCTAAGATTACAAACATTTTCTTCCTGACTCCAGTTGTCGCCGCGCTCATTTTCTATCCATGTTGATATTAGTTGATAATGATAGATAATTGTAATTATGTTGTTCTTTAGTCATTGGAATTTATGAAAATCAAATTTGACATTTGACAATTACGTTACGCCCGTGTCATTTAAGTTCCATTAAGCGCAATGTTTTTTGGTATAACAAAATTTTATAAATGATCTAACGTATTTGTTGTAATTTATGCCTTATTCAAATTTCATAATTTGCTTATATTATCATTACTATAGTCCGTAATAATAGCTTGTGAAAACCAAAATTCATCTTTATACGCCTAAATCATATCATCTTTATTTTATCATATCTGCGTAAAATGAAAACGACATGAATTCAGGGCGAGTGACTGAATGAATGTTTGCCAGGGTTGCCATAATTGAATACCATTCACGTACTTTAACACTGTCTACAAAAACAAGCGCTATACAAGGTTTTGTGGTAAGGACATTTTAAGCGCTCGCCTAACAATGTTTAAATAGTTATACATTGTCTACGTAAACACGTGTTTAAATAGTGCTTATTTAATCTTTTGTAGTAAGACGGGTATTGTCTATAGAAAATAAAGAAATACCTTTTCGTGCAGAGAATATCAGTGTGGCCTGTATCAGAGTCCACAACTTCATACTGAGCGAAGTATGAACATTTTTTTTCATTTTTTTCCTCACATTTTTTCTTTTAATAATTTTTATTTGTGTATTTTTATTTCTATGTATGTATTTTGTTGGTGTGAGTATTGGTATTTTTCTTTTCTTTTTAAAGGTGCTCTTTTTCTATTATGCAACTAAAAAGTATGTGTTAATTTTCTACAAAGTTTCTCACAAAATTTCAATATAACTAGTTACAAAACAGCCAATTGCACTTTAAACTTCTGCTTTATAAATACTACTGGAAAAAAATTATGGGATCAAAAAATATCTCAAATTTTTTAGTGAACTTCCGACTTGTATAAAGGATGAAACATTATTACACCGGGCCGGGCGCTCACCGGGTTTTTCTCAACGTGCCCCGGCCGGGTTTGCTATTTGTCACCGTGCCGCCGACGGGCCGCCACCGGGCGTTGCCCGTGCCTTGTCATTTCCAAGTACTATTATACTATTTTGTATTAATATTACTATACTAGCTATGCCCGCGACTTCGTATGCGTGGTATTCGGAAAAACGTGTAACTTTTTGTTTTTAAACAGATTTTTTTTTGTTTTTCAACGAAAATGTGAATTTCGAAATTTCGTCGTGAACGAAAAATTCGTCTCCCTGAGACCTCTTAAATGAGTACCAACACGAGGGGTCTGCGACGCACCGCTCCCGAGATAATTTTGAAAAAGTCTAAAAATGCGAATTTCGAAATTTCGTCTTCACCGAAAAATTCCTCTCCCCGAGACCTCTTAAATGAGTACCAACACGGAGGGTCTGCGACGCACCGCTCCCGAGATATTTTTGAAATTCTTTTTTTTTTGAAAAAATATTTAAGCAGATATTATACCTACCAGAAATATATTAACATATATTATTTAAAAAATATTATACTTCGAGGCAGTCAGCCTCGGGTTAATTAATTAATTTATTTATTTATAATTTTAACAATTTAAAAAAGAAACTAAATATACATTAAATGATACCACTAAAAAAACTAATAGGTACTATACCCCGAACGGGCCTCGCGAAGCTGTCGTGCCACGGCCGTGCTCCGGCCGGGGCACGGACACGGCCCGGTGTAATATGAATTGATCCATACAAAAGCATACTAACAATATCTTCACCGGGCTCCGGCCGGGGCACGGACGGGGCACGGCCCGGTGTAATATAAATCATCCTTTATAGAGAATTTGTTCCAGTTTTTGAAACTGCCCTTTTATTTTCTGTGCAATCAATATAGTTTCATTAGAAGTCGGATATCTCAGCGAAAAATCAAGACAAAGAGAGAAAAAAAGCAAATTGAACCTAAATAAACAAGCTATTTGGTTTAACTGGAAAAAAATTTCAAGCTCATTATCCCAAAAAAAATCATGATAAAAAAATTTTTTTGGCGCTATTTCTTAGGATTGCGTGATAACCAATTTATTGCGTGATTTTTTCAGTAGTGAAGGTTGAACATTAGTAATAAAATTACACACCATAGATGTCAAAAACATGTACACTCGCGGACTAAGAAAACGGGTCGATGACAAAATCCTCTGTATCTTGCAAATTAATAATGATACATGCATGAAACTTATTCTATATTAAAGATAATTTTATTATCGTATGATGTGAAACCTTAAATGTTATACAACGCAATTGGAAATATTTAAAAAAGAAAGAAACCTCGAATTCGGTAATAAATTCACATCACGCATATTTTATTTTGCTTGTTTTCTCACTTTTGTTTTCAATCTGTCATTCAAAATGATAAAAGGCAGTATTTGTCGTCTTTCACGGTCATTATTGAAATACTTCCATGTCGCTAACACGAGAAGAATGTACACGTATCGTCACTATGATAGAAGAAGGCAGAAGTCAGAGAAGTACAGCGACAGTAACAGGCGTGTCACTTTCTACGGTGCAGAGAGTCGTCCAACGTTTCCGTGAAACTGGGCAGAACGTTAGAGGACCAGGAACCGGCAGAACGAGATGTACTACGGCTCGAGAGGATCGATTTATTGTTACGACCATGCTCCGAAATCGGCACCTCACGGCAATTGAAGTAACAAATCAACTTCGAGAAACCCGAAGAGATCACGTAAGCGAACGGACTGTTAGGCGGCGGCTCCAAGAAGCTAATTTGACTCCACATAGACCCGCAAAGGGCCCAAAACTTGTAAGGCAACATCGATTAGCAAGAATACGTTACGTCCGCGAACATGCTCATTGGGAAAACGAAGAATGGGCAAGAGTAATGTTTCCTGACGAATCCAGATTTATGCTCTATACAAATGATGGGCGGCGAAGAGTTTACCGACGGCCAGGGGAACGTTTTATTCAAGCTTGTTTTCAGGAGAAAGTATCGTTCGGCGGTGGATCTGTTATGGTTTGGGCTGGAATCTCTTTAGAGAGTCGCACGGAGTTAGTGTTCATAGAAAATGGTACGCTAACTAGTGTAAGATATGTAGAAGAGATGACGCATGATTACGCATGACAACGCTAGGCCACATACAGCTCAAATTGTAGATGAGTACTTTCAGGACGTTGGCATCAATTGCATGGACTGGCTCTCGAGAACTTAAATCCGATTGAGCACGTTTGGGTCGAGCTTGGAGGGCGTATAAGAAATCGGAACCCCGCCCCGGCTACACTTAGAGACCTGAAACATGCGTTAGTGGAAGAATGAACCAATATCCCGCTACATCGCATAAGAAACTTAATAAACAGCATGCCCAATCGCCTGGCAGCTGTAAGAAGAGCCCGCGGAGGCAATACGAAGTATTAATTTCTGTTTGAAGTTCATTTTTATGTGGTATGTGAGGTAAAGTCTTTTAATTTTTCAACGCAAAAATGGTCGATTTTTTGTTTCTTATGTAATTTTAATAAATAAACAGATTAACTTTTCTAACATTTGCTTTTCATTTATTAACTATAAAATTATCTACAACATACAGTTTCATACATGCCGCTAGCTCTGTTATTTTAGGAGATATTCTAGTTTTTCGTACCGACCCTTATTCTTAGTCCGCGAGTATATATGCGCAGGGACATTTGTTAACAAGCGTAATGTTATGATGCTTCTAGAAAGTTATACCTAATCAATAGTTAAACAACTTTATCACGTGAATGTAAGCTAAGCTGGATTTGGTTCTATTCTCATAGTTAAACAGTTAGTCGATATTGATTCCTTGCAAGGAGCGCGTTTCTTCGCGCATCCGTAAGTCTCAATGCCGCCAATGGCAGTCTCTTCTCGTAAAAACACGAGGCTAGGGTAATCCGCGCTCGGATAAAGTGGTAACTAACCGGGTGAGGGGCTCAGCAAGTTTAATTGCCGCCTACCCACATTAACCCTTGCCAATTCCAAATCGAGATAACTGTAGTCAATTCTTTAAACTTTGGCAATCGCTTACGGCTCGGAGACAATCTGGAGCAATTATCTTGAGCTTAGTGCTTCGGTGAGATTCTGAATAGGATCAAATCCGCTTTTAATTGCTCCGGAATGTGTTTTGTGTTGATAGATATCTGGATTTCTTAGCTGGAGAATTCACCAACTTATTCCACTCTCTCTCTTTCTAATTATATGTACCTATCTATATCGATTTGATGTGTTACAATTATCTTTTATAACTGGTGATACGGGAGACAGATAGTCTCGTTCGGATTACAAGTAAGGGTCGCTAATTCTAATGAATATTCTGAGGAAAAATGCTTGTCAGAGCAGACTAGCATTTTTTTATAAAATAAATCTCACATATTGCAGGTAATTTTTAATACACATCACCAAAAAGGTAGCAAGATTATAATACCTTAAATATCTTATACAATATATCTTACAACTTGTCTATAGGTACTTGTCTAATATTACACAGAGAGAATTTGTTCATATGTGGAGGGTAATCTCAGGACCCACTGTGTTTCACTATTGGAAAGGTTTTTTTTTTTACTATAGATGGGTTTGCTCTTGACCAGCATCTATCCATGTAGGAAGGATGAGGCCGAAGATGGAGCGAGCTCACCCAGAAGATGCCTATTCACTCGACATTATTCCAGATAGAGAAAGGCTGTATGTTATGTATACATATTATATAGGTTGTTAAATATGTATTTAAACTTCCCCAATTGCACCCAAGCGAAGCCGGGTCGGTCAAGTAAACAAATAAATGTTTTTCTTTTATTTCTTTCGTTACTAAGGTGAGAAAATGAAGGGAATCCGTAAAAATATTGTATTCGTTTCCCCCTCAATCTCCACCGGGGCTTCACGTAAACACTACCGTTGCAATATTAATAATAAAAATAGCCGTGTCAGAGGGCAGGCCTGCGGGGAATCTGTCAGCCCCCGAGAGCATCAATATACCGCTTATCAGAGACGCACAGGAACCTATTGCGTTCACTCTCTTCCTATTACTTGCCTAGAAAAATGTTCGCGATACACGAATTTATCAGAGTCCCATATCCATGCGTGAAATGGGTGTATCGCTTGTGGGGATATTATACATTATTCAGTGCCGTCACATACATATTTTTAACGAGTCGATTGATTCCGTGGAATTGCTTTGACACTATATGCTATATGTATGTAGTATAGGAGGTTGGGAGAGTGTGTGTATTGTCTAGCTGGACAGTCTCAAGAATTGATTTAAATCGAAGATTTTTAACTCTACGTTTAATACTTTTGATTTAAATAGTACATGTAACATAAAAGATATCTAGTAATTAGAGATAAAGTTTGTTGAAGAAAGGCTATTATTATCCTTATTATTATATCGATTTCGATAAAAAGGGGCCTACAGGTAACTATGATATAGTTTTTATAGCTCTAAACAGTGACTACAAATAACTGTATTCTTTATTAAACTGAAATTGTTAGGTCGGAAATAAAGTCTTCTCGCATAAGTATAGTATGTATGAACTGGTAATAAAATCTCTTTGGCTGTACTATTTGTATCTGGCTGGTTTTGATGACATTAAAAAAGTTACATTTCAAAAAAGAAACAAACGAGTAAAATGTTGTTTCTAGCTATTTTTCATTTGTTTTTCTTTCTGTCAAAATGAGTGAATCTAATGAAGAAATTCGATATATTTTGAAATTTTATTACAAAAAAGGAAAAATGCAACGCAAGCCGCAAAAATATTTTGTGACGTTTATGGACCTAATGCAGTGTCAGAAAGAGTACCACAAAGTTAGTTTGAGCGTTTTCTATCTAGGAATTTTGATGTCTGTTGCTGATGAAATTGACGCTATTTTTGGAAAAGTGAAGCTAGATCGGCATATCAATAGTTACGACATAACTGAAGAACTGGGAATTGACCATAATCATAAAACAGTTTTGACCCATTTGAAAAAAGCTGGGTACACAAAAAAGCTCGATATTTGGTTGTCACAGGTGCTCACTGAAAGAAACCTTGTGAATCGTGTACTCATTTGAGATTCTTTATTGACACGTAATGAAACCGAAACGTTTTTGAAGAAATTAATAACTGGTGATGAAAATGGGATCACGTACGACAAGAACCTGCGAAAAAGATCGTGGTCAAAAGTCGGTCAGGCTTCACAGACTGTGCCAAAATCCGGGTTAACTCCCAATAAGGTGATGCTGTGTGTATGGTGGGATTGGAAGGGCATTGTTCATTATGAGCTTTTACCACCGGACAGAACCATAGATTCGGATCTTTACTGCCAAAAACTGATGAAATTAAAGCAAGAAATTGAAAGAAAGCACCCGGACTTTTTTTTTTTTTTTTTTTTTTTTTTTTTTTTTTTTTTTTTTTTTTTATGTTATGTCGACAGACAGGCTCACGGTCCACTTGATGGTAGGTGGCTACCGTCGCCTATAACACAAGCAACGCTACAGGTGCTGCAAGTGCGCTGCCGACTACAGTAAGATTAAGGATAAGGGATTAGGAGGGGATAAGGAGATGGGCTCTGGCTTACTCACTCACCGAAACACAACAGCACGTATATGCTGTTATTTCACGGTGATCAATAGAAAGGGTGTGGTCTTTCATCATGACATTGCTAGACCACACACGTCCTTAGTCACCAAATAAAAATTAAGAGAGTTTGGTTGGCATCCGCCATATAGCTCTGACTTTGCACCTTCAGATTTCCACCTATTTCGGTCTCTTTAAAATTCTTTAGACATTTCAGGTTAACATCAATAAAGAACTGCTTGTCTCTATTGATGTTATTACTTGTCGCGTTTTTTTTTAATCAGAAGTCCCAAAATTTCTACAGCAACGGGATCATGTCAGTACCTACAAGATGGAAAAAATTCATGGAACAAAATAGTACACAAATACTGTAATTAAATATGAATAAACTTAAAAAAATAGTTTCCAAACATTGTAGGGGAGATGCGGGCAAGACGGGGTACTTAACGTTTGATGGGAAATAAAACTGAAACTATTGTACTTATATACTCTGTTTTATTACTATTATTTTCTTTGTTAATTAGTCTTTCAAATTTCCATAATTTTAGGAACAATTGTAACATAATTAATTTTTTAACAATATAAAAGTAAAAAAACTCCACCCACCCCATCTTGCCCTCTAGGTAGGGTAAGACGGGGTACCCCCATCGGGCAAGATGGGGTATAGCAAATCCTTTACTGTTCTTCGCAAAATTCGCAGGTGAATGTTGCTTCATTGTCCTCATCATCCACGCCAGCACAGGAGCAATGTGCCCAATTGCCACATATAGAACACGCAACCCAGCCTTCATCGGAATCCAAATATAGTCCAAATAATTCAGTGGTCATCCAGCCCGAGTCACTTACAACTCCCCATGCTCCAGGGGCAGCATTAAGCATTAACGAGGGTCCATCCATCATAGGGGATCTGGAGAATACCATCATAGGGGGCATATATTGCCCACTGGGCCCCCATATTGCCTACTTGTTTTCGGCCTCTTCTCGCTATAATTTTTGATTTGGTTTTAGGTACAACTGAAATGCCAATTTCGTCGCAGTTGTAAATGCGGTCTGGTGTAAGATGATTTTCATCATAGATATTGCCCAAAAAAGTATAAAATTGATCAACAACTTCTTTGTTGAACCCGGCAGCACGCGCAGTTGAAGTGCTTTCGGGTTTTCTTATTGACAACTCCGGATGTCTGTTCAAAAAACCTTGAACCCACTCCTTGCCAGCTTCTTGTTTTTGAACGTTGAAAGGATGTGGTTTATTATTTTTTACTGCTAGATTATAAGCTAATGCTAAGCTAATGCCTTTAGGTCTTTGGTTGTAAGACCGTAAAGTCGACTCTCCATGTCTAATATATAGCTACAAAGCTCTTTCTCTTCGTCTTCTGTAAAAATAGGTCGCTTAGGCCCTAAAGGAACTTTTATACTTGCAATGAAGAAGCAGCCAAATTCTCGCGAGATGCCTTGACTTTTCTTTCTAAAGTTGTCTGAGGAACTGAAAATGTCTTCGCTGCTAACATATACCCCATTTTTCCTTCTATAACAGTATCCACAGCTTTTGTCATACTCTCTTGCGCCCAATCCCCTCTCTTTGTTTTTTTCTTATACGTTTTCACCATTCTAAAACAAAATAACATTATTATTGATTACACCGTCAATACACACTCCCTTGCACCCAAATCACCCACTACCCCACACACTCATACAGGTGCGAATCATAAAAACTTGCGATATAATCAAAAACCACGAGCGGGCAAGATGGGGTATACAATACCCCATCTTGCCCTCGAAGGCCTAATTTTATTTAAAAAAACACAAACGGAAAACAATACACAATACAGAAATAAACAAGTTCTTACCTGCTAGCTTAATCGTTGACGCATGAGAATAACTTTGAAGCTAATATAGTCTAGTATTATTTGCGTAGTAAACACGTAGTAAATGAACTTAAAAAATAAGAATCAAACTGCCAGAAACCACTTTTGTCTCAATAAACAAAAAAATACGTGTCGCAGCGAATCACTCAACGGACGCACTGACAGCCATCCTGACGCCGCATCGTCACGCGCTAGAACGATCGTGATTGGCCAATTAGAAGTCCTTATAATACGGGTGCCCCGTCTTGCCCGCCACCCCGTCTTGCCCGCATCTCCCCTATTTCATATAAAATATTTCATATTTTATTTGAAATAAAATATGAATTCGTTCAAATTCGTTTCGTTCAATAATGATAATAAATGTATTCTACTTATTATATTATGTCACTTAGACAGATGTCACATATTGAAAGGTTCGGTGATGACGTCACAGGTATAGAATTGATACAAGAACACGAATGCAACGGAATCTGCAATCCATGCAATTTGACATGGAATGTAAAATTGAGGCGAAGATTGCCGTGAAAACAGAACAAGTTGTCGGAACAAAAGGCGAGATTGTCAAACGGGAATAGGTCAAACTACGTAAGCCCCGTCACATGTATCAACACTGTTTCAAACTTTCAACTTCTTTGAATTCAGCTCGCGCAGGAAAAATGTTCAGATTTATACGTAGAGCTCGCCGCCACAATGGTTTCCATCATTTTCAATTGTTACGAGACATTTGAGCGAAATTTATCACAATTTCCAAACAACACAGTGTATCAACATTAATAATTTTCTTTTATTAGTCACAGTTCATATGGATGTTTCAGAGAATTTTCACTATGATGAAAATAGTAAAATTGTTCGGTATCAAACAAATAATTTAATTTAAATTATTCATTATTCTCCCTGCTAGCCATCATAACTTATTAGAACATCAGCCATAACAAGCTATGTATAACTTTATATTAAAACAAATAAGTACTTATAAGTAATAATAGGTGGTACTATAAAATTTAAATGGTAACACCAATATCAAAGTACTGCAAAGTAAACGTCAAGACTGTCAAGTTGGCGCCTTAGTTGCGCGGCTCTCCGATAGATGGCGCTGATAAGAAAAGTTAAAACATGCTTCATCGACGCAAAATATGACCTCCAAAGTGGTGTTTCGGCTAAAGCTAAAGTGTGAGTTCGGACTTCGGACCTAGTTCAACGCACGCCGAGCGCTTTCACCCTTGCTTGAAACTTTTCGGTGTCGTTTAGAATTAATCGGTATACTCCACGGAGCATATACAAAGAGGAGATGGCCTAAACAACTGTGCACTGATTTCAAACTAGGTCCTGACGTCATTTTTTGTGGGCGTGGTCTTGGTCAGTCTGCTGTCGGCACTGGTCACGGTGTGGCGGCGCTTGTTTGTTGTAGACTACAGTCAATTTTCATTGGCAATTTAAGATCATTGGGCGGGGTCTAACTTCCTCCTTGCCCCGCTCAGTAGTCACGCGCCGCTCTATAGAAAAACTCAATAACAACATCTCCTCTTTGTATATGCTCCGTGGTATACTCCCACCCTTGTTGGGATATACCAGTCAATAAGTTTCTTCTGTCTCATCATTGTTTTTCTCTTCTCTTCCTACTTTCAGGATCTGCCTCCCTGATAAAAAATATTAAATATATTTACTGACGAGACCTGGTGGTTAACATGCTTGTTTTAACGCCTTAACGCTTTGTTCTAGGGTTCCCGGGTTCGATTCCCGACAAGGTCAACTTTGAAAAATGAAATTTTCAAATTTGTCTCTGCTCTGGATCTGGAAAGTAGTGGCAGGGCACACTGCGTTTCGCAGTGATTTGGGCAGCCCATCTGGCGGCTGTAACCACCCCCTTACAGAAGACCACTGTGAAATAACAGCACGTGAGTGCTGTTAGCTGTTAGCACGTGCCTTACGTTTCGATGAGTGAGTAAGGGATACCAGAGCCCATTTCCTTATCCTCTCCCTATCCCTTATCCTTAATCCTACTGTAGTCGGTATTAGCGCATTTGCAGCACATGTGGCGTTGCTTGTGTTGAAGGCAACGGTAGCCACGTATCATCAAGTGGACCGTCAGCCTGTCTGCCGCTTTTAATTATAAAAAAAAATACACGTAACATAAAGATACGTATTATATCTTCTTTATATAATGTACTTAATTGTATGTGTTTATTCATCTGTGTCTTTTTGTGATTTTCCTTTCTTTTGTTGGTAGTTAAACGTTTGCAATATTTAATATGTTTATTTTAATATATATTATTTACTAGCCTTACTTTGAACTTAATCGTTAAGTTAAAAAGCAAATGCACTTCTCTCATTATTTATGCCCACTAAGGTTGAGTAAACGTTTATTTTTATTATTCGGTTGCTTATTTATTGTTTCACAATAAACCGTACATACAGACAACCACCAACATTATGTATTAAACTAAACAAAGAATATAGTGACCGGCACATAACTTGCCAAGATTTTAACGTGGTAGGGGAAAGTTTGCGTATCCTACACTCACGTACAATAACATTATGATCACTGTTGTTTTCATAATATTTTAAATTAATGTTTAGGGTGAGGTATAAAAACAATTAGTTGTTATAAAATGAAATACTTAAATTATTATTAAACATTAAATTTAATTAAATAATTTATTAAACATACTGTCATATGGCGTCTCCATCACTGTCGCTTTGTAAAAGCGTTAAAAACGACTTCTGGCATCTCGCCATTCTTGCCAACTTAGGTGCCGGGAATTATACCATATTTGCGTTTTTTTTTTCTTAAATTTAACATCACAAGAGCTTCCTTGTTATCAATAAGCAGTTATATTTGAAATAAAGGGCCACATTTCCACTAAATGAGTTGGTTCAGTGAGGTCGCGTAACAATAATGTAGCCAAAACTCTTGGTCACCATACAGCCCACGGTGCGAGCAGTTATTGTAACAAATCAAAACTCGCCGCCTCTCCAACGCCCTGAATAAACTAGCCACGCCTTTATAAATCAAATCCATACGCCGTTTCGTCTATTTTACATATTTCACGTGTTACCATTACACCATTGTTACGAAACTAATTGCACCCTCAGGACTTGAGGTTATGCAATAATGCTACGTTTCTTCTTTTTATGATGACTACTTGATTGAACATACAGTCTTTGCTCATTTGAGACGCCACTAACGGGTTTGCAACCGCAATGTATTAATACTAAAATGTACCTAAAATCAATTTGTCATAAAATATTCTTCCACTATTCGCAGGATTTGAAGACGTCTTTCTAAATGTCTTTGTAGCTACCGTACCAAGAGAAGGTGTGGAAATAAATATATAAAGAACCCATTAAAGTCTTCGATATGCGAAACTGTAAATATTTTCACTGGATGTACTTAATATCCATTGAAAATATTTAAAAGTCACTGCAGATATGTAAAGAAAAATAGATCTAATATTTTCTTGGTTATTACTTTAATGCCAGAGACATTGGATAACCTTTTTTAAGGAAACATACAACATTCGTAAAAAAATACTTTTAACAGACGTCCTCTGGCAAGATTGTAAGTAGAGATTTTTTTTTCTGAAATATCCATTCATACTTCTTCATCTAACTAGACAATTAATTTTATAATTAAAGTACTTTATTTATACAATAGGAATAACTATGAATATGTATATCTTAATTTTTAAAATAGCGTATAAAAGGAGGCAGGGAAAGGAGGCGTATAAAAGCTTAGGCAGGGACCCAAGCACGCTGGCTGCATTACCTCGTTGTATTGCAAGGCTAATTTGCTGACCGAGGTAATAGCCCAGCTCTGGAATCGCCAGTTATGTTTTTTTTTATGTTAAGGTCGGCAGAGAGGCTGACGGTACACTTGATGGTAGGTGGCTACCGTCGCCTATAACACTAGCAACGCCAAAGCTGCTGCAAGTGCGCTGCCGATTGCAGTAGGATTAAAGATAAGAGATTAGGAGTGGATAGGGAAATTGGCTCTGGCATCCCTTACTCACTCACCGAAACACAACAGCAAATGTGCTGTTATTTCACGGTGGTCTTCTGTAAGGGGGTAAGGGGGTGGTTACTGCCGCCAGACGGGCTGCCCAAATGACTGCGAAAACTCAGTGTGCCCTGGCACTACTTTCCAAATCCAGACCAGAGTCAAATTTGAAAAGTTGATTTTTCAAAGTTGACCCAGCCGGGAATCGAACCCGGGAGGGTGGTTAGGGTGGTTAGGGTGAGTGGTTAGGGTGCTTGCCTTAACGCTATGTTGGTTAGGGTGCTTGCCTTAACGCTATGTTCTAACATAGCGTTAAGGCAAGCACCCTAACCACTCATCCAACGGGCTCGTTAAAATTTACCACACGCCGGTACCGATATTTCTATATTTATGTATTTTGCGCTTCTCGGCCGCATCTCCAGCAGTACCAGCTGTGGCAATTGTTCCATGAAGATGGGATGGTATTTTTATCTTAGTATGTTTTCTGTAGTTTCATGTTTTTTACTTATATTGCTGATACACAGACAGATCTATTTGCCTACAGACTTGATTACCATAAATCTATATCATCTGTTGTGTAAGACAAATGCATCTTCGGGCAGATCGCAATGCCTGGCGTCATTAGTGATACAATATAAATTGGAAAAATCGAATAGGTTAGACTGGATAAGGGAACTAAAATATTTAAATAAAATAGCACACAGTGATATTATTATTTTCTTCATAATAATTGTTACTGATAGTGTACATATGTACATATTATATCGTGTTACAGAGAAAATTTATTTCTCTAAAAAGATGCGTCTATTATTGTCATTGAGGGCTATTTTGTGAATTCGATTTTCCTTAAAATACCTTGACGTTGGCGTCCGGTAGACCTGACTAATTTTGGGGGATTTAATTTTTATGTGCGATTAATTCGTCTTCCCGCCAGTGGACCATTGTTCAAGCTAATGGCCCGATTAATTGCCATTCCGCCCGATCTCCCCCACTGGGTGCCAATTCTCGAGAAAGAAACGCTTCCACTATTAGCACTCACTTAGACGCAATAACTCAAACGAAACTACATTTTTAACCTTTGCGTAGGTACTTATTCTTGTTTTTATTATTTTATTAATTTTTATTAATAAAAACTTACAATATTAATTTCGACGAAACATATTAATAAAGTAGGGTCAATTACTTTTCTTTTTATAATTTAACATATTTCGAAACAACCTTATACAACCTACTTGTATAAGGTATATACAAGTACTTTTATATGTATAAAAGTTAAAAGGAAACTGTACAACTATTACAATACTGAAATTGAGTGTATGTACTATTAAAATTGCCATTAAAAATGGCATTAAAAATAGGGTTAGGAGGATGAAAAATACTTTACGACCTATTCTCAAACCTACCGAATATACCTACACACAAAATTTCATAAGAATACTGCAAGCCTACCATGAATGTCATTCGAAGTTTTCTCTCTCTATCGTACTTATGTAAGAAGTTCCAAGTGGGACACAGAGGGTAAACTTCGGATGCCGTTATTGGTAGCAAGGCAGAGCCATCTATTAATAGTTCATCGAAATAACCTATAAATAGACACTACTGTTGTATAATAAATATTTAATTTGCAATAACAAATATTGATAACAGATACTTACGAAGTTTGATCAAAGTCGGTTCAGTAGTTTCAGAGTTTATCGCGAACATACATTCTGACACGAGATTTATATATATATATATATATATATATATATATATATATATATATATATATATATATATATATATATATAATAAAATGACATATAAGTTTGTTTTAAATGTTATTCTCCTTGTAAAAATCAAATTGACTGTTGGCCTAATCGTACTTATTTCTGTTCGGGATGAATCTGTCCAGTATGATTAAGGAAGGATTCACATAGAAACATTCTGTTCAGCTTTCAGATCAAGATATGGTGGACTTTAATTTTGAAAAATAATCAGGGAAATGTACCATGTTAAAACTGCAATTTGTCAAAGAGTGACAACAGGTACGTTCGGAACTTTTAAACATTCAAAAAAGCCCAATATTTCGAAAACATTTGATAAGGTCAAACGGTGCGATAAGGTCAAATATCTATTTACAAGACGCCTTATATAGGCAATTCCCAGTGAGTGTAGCTGCATGAGGCTTGAACAATCCAGAAGTTATTTTTCGTACCTTGAATTATGGTTTAACTAGATAAATATAATGAGATATCCCTTCGACTTTATTTGTATAAAGACAATGTATTAATTTAGCTTGTGTCATTTGGCTTTAGGTGTTGGCGTGTGGCTGACTTATGAAGCGGTAAGTGAAACTTTTGATTTGTTGAAAAGCTATCCGAACGAGTAGCGACGAGCGACGCGTTGCATATTCAGAACTTTACTTCTGTTATGTTATGACGCTTTTACACTTATCTTCTTTTATAGTTCGCCTAGATGATGTAATAAGAATGAGCTTTAAGGAAAAACTTTCTGTTGAACGATTTCATTTCGCGGGAAACTTGCTCCTTCGTGTATTTTAAAACGGACAAGAAAACTTAAGAGACGGCCGTTTTGTCCATGCAGATTATTTTTTACAGAAGGTGGAAACTTAACTAGTTTTAAATCCCTCCAAAAGACAGTAAAATAGTGAGACAGTAATTTATTCATTAAATGGCAGGGCACACTGCGTTATTGCAGTTATTTGGGCAGCCCGTCTGGCGGCAGTAACAACCTCCTTACAGAAGACCACCGTGAAATAACAGCACGTGTGCTGTTGTGTTTCGGTGAGTGAGTAAGGGATGCCAAAGACCATTTCCCTATCCCCTTCTAATACCTTATCCTTAATCCTACTGTAGTCGGCAGCGCACTTGCAGCAGCTTTGGCGTTGCTTATGTTATAGGCGACGGTAGCCACCTACTATCAAATGGACCGTCAGCCTGTCTGCCGATCTTAAAATAAAAAAAATAAAAATAAAAATAAATAGATTTGGTCCCGCTAGAGTATTGTAATTTTTGTTGGTGGTATATGTAATCAAAGGGTGACGAAATAAAGGAAAATCTGCCACGTACCTCGTAAATCACAGGTTCTTGGTCTTTCAACGGCGAAGATTGCAACGGGCCCGTCACACAGAAATTCTAGCATTTAAACATGATTACACTCGCAGAGCGGGAAGCGGGACCAATTAGCTAAATTACAAGCACAATGCCTGATAATATTAGCGGATAAATAAATTCAAATCTCGCGGATCGAGAACAGCTGGATGAGTCTGTACGCGTGTTATCCATACGATATTTTGCTTTGACTGACTACGGTTTTAAATGGCTGCTCGCGCGGCTTGCAGTGGCGACAGATACATGGATAGGTATATGGTTGGAGTGAGACAGCACATATCAACAACTACTGCTATCAAACAATTTGAATATACAATCCTTTTTGTCAACTTTCCAATAAATACATAACAATTACAATTAATAATTATTATGCACAAATTACAGTATGTATAATACTAAACATAGTACGGAACACAAAACCCAGGCTTCATTATCGCTTAAATAATTTCGAACATAGTTTGGTTTGATTACACTTTTGAATTTACTTATATTTAAGGCTCTGAGTATCTCGGGAAGTTTATTTTAAAATAGTATACAATTGAACCATAAAAGACGTTCAGTATTATATAATATTGCGGCCCGACTCCGGCTTCACTTGGGAGCAATTAGGTTTTTCTTCCGTGAAAAAATATCTAACTGATAGTGAAAACCGCATCAGAATTCGTATGGAGGAAAACAACATTAAATAATGTTCAAAAAACCAAAACATCTGCCATTAATCTCTCTATCATTAAAAATAATGTAACTTAAAAAGATTGTGTAAGGCCAATAGGATTTGCAACTTAAGGGTTCCGAACAAACATATTTATGTATGTAAGTACATATTTACATAAATAGCTCAGTCCCACTTTGAATTAACGACAAATTTAACTTTTCAGTAGAAAAAATGTGATTTCATACATTGGTTTATTGAATAAACAATGCTTCAACTGCAAATATAAATTTGTAAGATGAAACTATTATTTTTATATTAATATATGAGCAATAATTTCTTAACTTCTTTTGTATCAGATTGGCTGAAGACGATTACTCGCAACTACTATGACACTGAAATTTTTTTAGATCCATTTCTTTACGTGACTAGTTTCTTTTCTCTCCTCTCCATTGTTTTTCATTTTATTTTATTTTATTACAACTAGTTTTACAGATTTTTTTAAATTAATCTTTCATTAAAATACGTTACAGTAGTTAAGTTAAAAACATTTGTCTCCTATTTCCTATGGAACAAACATATATGTTGTTGTTTCAAATGAAATTTTACAACTTACCCTGCTCTCTTAGAGCGTCCGACATTATTTTTCAACAGCAAATGGAAAGTATTTTGCGGCAAAAGTGTTGTAGAGCCGGTGGCTACACGGGAACGCTTCTAAGTTTATTGTCATATGTCGCAACAGTTTTAGGTAATCGTTTCGGCGTCTTTAAAACTGCACTTGACACGTATCCTTTGGACGTGCAAGGCTACAACACCTAAAATCTTTCTCGGATGCAAAAAATAATTTAATTTTGTAACTTTCTTTTTTATGAAAAAATTGGTTAAACAGGCTGAGAGAGTCACAAAAAAACTACCAGGGACTGTACCTACTGTGCTCTGCGAAACCTGGTGGAATAAAGGATAAGACACAAAGTAAGAATAAAGGAATAGTTTTGGCATTCTTTACTCTCACGCCGAAACAACAGCTGTAATTTAAAGGCGGTTTTTTCTCCAACTTATTGGTTACTGCCACCAATTACCACCGTGGAACCCAACTATTCCCTGACACTATTATTGTTATTATTATTGGAGTTTTCTCCTTAAGATTCGATTTTCATATAAGACTCTCGGTATGAAAATTTTAGGAGTTAAGTTAAAAACTCCTAAAAAGCGTTACGTTGTCTATGTAAAAAGCGTACTTTGAAATTTGTGCGACAGGGCTTATAAAAGCAAACATCGAAATCTTATATGAAAAGTTTAGTCTGCGTTGACGAACGAAACGATAGCGCGTTTCATTGCCGGCTAGCGACATCTGTCGTCGAAAAATGAACTATTTGAAATTATGAAACGTAGTGACATCTGTGTATACCGTACGTAACTAACATAACTTTAGTTGGAACACGTGTCATCTACTCAGAATTTACATATGTAAATGAATAATATAAAGTAATTAGGTATCCAGTTATCTACCGACACAAGGAAAATTTTATACAATAAATCTTATATGTACGTTTAAAGAAGTAAATTCTAGTTGTGCGTCGGAGCTGACACACGCGCACACACACACATGCTGTTTTTTAATAAATATTTAAATATTAAGCTGTATTCCACATTGTTTATTTCTTCAGATATACTAATTTTGTTGAAGATATCTTGTTTTCAATAGTATCTGTACAATTTAAGCTGCTTCTGCCGTCTTCAGACTTAATACAATCCAAAACCCGATCAGCCATGGATTTTGTGTACCTAAGTATATGTAGCCCATTGAAACTGGTATATTTTTTGCTTACAAAATCAAAGAACTGGCTGAAACTGACTTGCATTGGCTGACAACTTCTGGCTTTTAAGCTTAACAAAAAACATTCCAGCATATAAGGATAGCGAGATGTTTTAGGATATAATATACATATATCATCTACATACATCTGTAAAAATTTGTCTTTTTCAGTTTATTTTATTTTCAAATTGACTCTATTTAACTTTTTTAGGTACTTTAATACAAGTGTTATAATTGTAAATAAAACTTTTGTACTGTAAAAGAATACTGTAAAAAATATAAATAGTCACAAAACTCACCTACATATATAAGTGCAAACTAAAAGCTCACGATGGCGCGCCGTAAAGCGCAATGTATAAAAGTCGATATTTTTTGGAAAATTTTCTCGTAGATATATAAGATAGAAATTTTGTTAATTTATCAAAAGTTACTAAACTATTTTTTTAATGTTAAGATCGGCAGACAGGCTGACGGTCCACTTGATGGTAGGTGGCTACCGTCGCCTATAACACAAGCAACGCAAAAACCGCTGCAAGTGCGCTGCCGCCTACAGTAGGATTAAGGGTAAGGGATTAGGAGGGAATAGGGAAATGGGCTCTGGCATCCCTTACTCACTCACCGAAACACAACATCACACGTGCTGTTATTTCACGGTGGTCTTCTGTAAAGGGGTGGTTACTGCAGCCAAACGGGCTGCCCAAATGACTGCGAAACGCAGTGTGCCCTGCCACTACTTTCCAGCTCCAGACCATAGCCAAATTTGAAATGTTCATTTTTCAAAGTTGACCCTGCCGGGAATCGAACCCGGGAACCCTAGAACAGAGCATTAAGGCAAGCACCCTAACCACTCATCCAACGGGCTCGTCAAAATAAGAGCTTTTTAAATAGTCGATATATTCTTACATAATAGATTTTCTATTTAATTGTAAGCTTAAGCTTTTGATCTAAAGCTCAACTTAAAGTATCTTCGTGTGGAAAGGCAAAGGCAAAGTTCAGATCTATTCGATGCCTGACGAGAACAACAACTTCTTTTCCCACGGCGACATATTGCGCACAGTTTTGAAGGGGAAAATATATTAAGATATTCGCCGCAGTAAGCAGAATGGTGGATGTATAACAGGCTGAGCGCACGTATTATGGCGCGTCATTCGCCGCAGCATATTCACAAATAGTCGCGTAAGAGGATAGAGCACAATAGGCTTTGAAGCGGCTCGATACGTCTGAGGAGGATCAGCAAACCTGCTCTTGTGTCATACTTATGCTTCTTTCACTATAAATTGTCGGATACAAGGAACGATAGCCTCTTCACTCGGTGAATTGCTTTGTGCATCAATAGTCCAGGCCAGCTTTCTAAAATTATCTTATACATTTAATAGTATCAGCTTAGTTAGACATGCACCTTGTTGCGACTTTGGCTCTTCGATTTCATGTGGCCATTAGAAGTAATTATTACTTGCAGGAGCAACTAGAAAATAAAAAAAATAAAAAAGAAAGATGACGAAAAGAAAAAAGACAGAAATTTTTGAAAGCATTACAACCCATTAAAATATAAAATTAAAAAAATTAAACACAAATAATAACCGCTGTGTTTTTATGTATATGTGGTAAACATTTATAATAGCTTTACAAATTAATAAGTAGCACATCTTCTGTTACTCCAAAATGTTCCATTACTTTGATCAGACTGTCTAACTAGTTTTTGGCTACAACAAGCGGTATACTACGAAATGGTACAAATGGTAATTTAATTTAATTAAAACGATAAAACGTTATTAAATAAGGTTTCAAAACAATAATCAAACAAAGACTTTTGATAAATACAGTACCGATACAGTGAGATATATAATAATACAGTCAGTACCTGAAGTGAAAAGCGCTCATCATGAATTCGCGGTTCAAAAGAGTGGATTTTTTATTGAACCTATTTCTTGTAAATTGCCGTAGGTAAAATAACTCTCTTAATGACTGGCCTACTTGGATTCTACTAATAATACGAAGAAATAAAATGTATTTGTGTACATCTCAGAAGTTATCTCATTTAATTAGGGTATTCCCGAATAAACAACAAGGCTAGGTATATTTTATTTTCATAATTAGGCAGTTTTATGTAACTGTGTGTAAATGTTTTAGTTGTCCTTAAATCTAAAAGTCAGCGATAAGACATAATTATATAGTTGTAATAATTTATTAGTAAACTATAAACTGACCTAAACATTTGAAAGGGCTGAAAGGAATTTAATAAAATTTATAAATTTATAAATTGGAACACATATTATTAACTATTCATTTATTGTGTAGTAGTTAGGTAATATGAAACAATAATCACATATTAAATGACATTTAAAAAATTACTTTTACTAAGTTTAGTTTACAGTTTTTTTCTACAATCATCTAAATATAATAAAATCGTAAACGAGCTGTGTCTATACATTAAATATAAAAAACAAAAAACAATTTATACACGTTGTACTTATTTTATAGAAGTCAAAAAAAATAGTTTTTAAAATTTTTGTCTGTTTGTCTGTGCGTTTGTGCACGTTAATCTCAGAAACGGCTTAACCGATTTGAAGGCGGCTTTCAATGATGTATTGTAGCAAGCTTCCCGTAACATTTAATGTTGGTTTCATTCCAGTCGGTTCACAAACAAAAAAGTTAGGACGCTATAACGAATACCACGCGTACGAAGTTGCGGGCTCAGCTAGTCTATGCTTTGTCTATGCTTGTCTATACTTTTGTGCACGCTAATTTAAAAAACGGCTTGACCAATTTGAATGCAATTTTCACTAGTGTATTACATATTGTATTTACATAAATTAGGCAGTTCGTTCGGCCGCAGTAACTAATCCCTCACAGAAGACCACAGTGAAATAACAGCATGTGTTCTGACGTGTTTCGGTTGGTGAGTAAGGGATGTCAGAGTCTACTTTCCTATTCGCTCCTAATCCCTTATTACCTATAGCGTTGCTTGTATCAATAGGCGACGGTAGCGCCTACCATCAAGTGGACCGTCAGCCTAAATAAAAAAAGAAATGAAAATTTCGTCATAAATTTATCTGACACGTAAAAATTTAAAAATTAGCTTTTTTTTATTTATTAAAGATGGGTTTGCTCTTGACCAGCATCTATCCATGTAAGAAGGATAGGCCGACGGTGGAACGTGCTCACCCAGAAGATGCCTATTCATTCGAACCTTGAAAAGATTTGGGTTGTATGAGCTCGGAAATACAGACGTCGGCAGGGAGTTCCAATCCTTAGCAGTGCGCATCACAAAAGATGTTTTAAAGCGCTTGGTCCGAATTACAGGGATTTCGACAAGTTGAGAAAGGCGGTATGATCTCATGCAGCTCTCGAGCACACTCTCCGAAGTACATCTTATAGAATACACACAGACAGACAAGCACATTAAATTGACTAACAAAAAAAGCGTTCCGAAATTTATAGTAGACGGTGTAAGTGTCAACAAGTGAATTTTTCTTTTAAAGAAATGGAAAATGTGGACCAGGCACGGCATCTAGCAAATTAAGGTAAACCGATTGTCTGTAGAAATTCAGCAGCTGCAGCGATTTTCTCCTTAGTGACCGCCTGAACGTTTATCGCATTCGATAAAATCTATTTTTTTTTTCTAGACTATACTACCTGAAATCTCTTAGAATCCAAGCTAAAATTTAAAACTAAATTAAAATTTATTTTGATGATGATTGTGTATTTCATTATATGAACATATGAAAGATGAACCTGAATGTTTTTTAATTAAAGGTGTGGATAATAAAAACTTATTTTCATTTAATTATTTTTAATGAAAAGGAAATCCTTGTATTTTAGATGGTTAGCAAACGAATCTGAAATCCCGTAAATCTTGGACTTGACTCGTCCTCAACATTGGACACAAATATATTTATATACTATTTTACATTTCAATAAATGTATGTCTGTTATCTTTTCACGCCTTAACTACTCAACCGATCACAATACAATTTTGTATACACATTGTCAGAGTATAGAAAAGGACATAGGGTACTTTTCATCTAGAAAAAGCACTGTTCCCGAAGGATCACTAAAGTAAAAATCCAACGCCTGGCAAAATTATAAGGATTGAATAAATTATTGCTCATTTATTTTGTTAGGCGTTATATTTTTTAAAGGAAGCTCAGATGAAGTCGCAGGCTCCAGCTAGTCATCCTATAATTTTCATTCTTAATCGTTTCGATTATAATGCATTGTTTGTAGTCAGAAAGGGATAACATGGCATTTTCTGAAGCGATCACATGACAAGGGGTAAGCCGTTCTCTGCGAACTAGTGGGCGGTTCTATGTAACTATTGTGCATACTAAACCTTTTACGATCGTACAGAATTGATCGGTTTAAGAAGTTACTAAAAAATGCATATTCCATGATATTATTTTGGAGCCATTCCGATTCAAATATCCAGAAATATGAATTACTTTACGGTGCTTTTTCTACATGGTCAGGAAAATTTAGTAACATATCAAATTTGAATCCGGGGACATTTTTGATATAAGTGTCTAGAAGATATAAGGGCTGGTAGGTACATTTAAATCCTAGTATCAATCCTTATTTTAACCTCCTGTTAGTTTTAATCTTAGCAAAAAAAGTAATATGAATGGATCACGCCAAGCAATTATAAAAAGTGGACTGTATTTTTCGTTCGAGGTACATGTAATCAGAACACGAGGAAACGAAGGAAGTCTGTCACTTACTTATTCCTTGATTCTCCAGCGGCGAAGACTGCAATGGGCCCGTCACACACAGAGTCTAGAAACTTTACCACTTCAATGATTAAATTCGTGGAGTGGGAAGCGTGACCAAGTAGATAGATTACAAGCACAATTGACTGATAACATTAGCGGATGAAATAAATTCAAATTCCGCTGGTCGAGATCGGCGGATGAGTCTACGCGTGTTATTGTTGCGATGTTTTTCTTAGACTGACTGCGGTTTTTAAAACGGCCGGTAGCGCGGCGGTGGTGGGAGTGAGACAGCACATATATATATACAATATGAAAATTTTCATGTAAAATTAAATTCTCTACAAAATCTGCCTGGAACTTTTTTTACTAACTCTTACCATTTTTGTATTATTTGGAGAAAATACCAATTTTTAATTTTTTTCTACTCCTACTACAGGGTGAAAACAAAAATTTCTTTCACCCATCGATACTAAATATCTTCTAGAAACTTATAAAAATGCCTCTGAAGGAGTCCAATTTTGATTTGTGGTTAAATCAACAATTTTGATTTTCCTGGACTATACGTACCAATTACTCAATATACAAACAATTCTCTGAAACTCGGTATTGGTGGCGCTGAGGATGTCAACCGCAGTTGTTGACGAAACGTTTGGAAGAATTTCCAACAGACCTGGGCCATCATCCCGGAAACCCACAACTCTTAATGTTTAATTGTTTAATTAAAAGTTGGCGACAAACATATGAATATATCCTAACTAGTATTATAATGTTTTTTTTTGTTACTCTTTCACGCTTTAACAAAAGGACATAGGGCTACAGAAAAGGACATAGGGTTCCTATCATCCAGAAAAAGGTACTGTTCCTGAGGGATCATCTAAAAATGAAAAAAATTATGCCTGACAAAAATATATGACATAAGGATTCAAATCATTTAAACTATAGAAATAACATTTGTGCTGAAGCGTCCATAATGTCCTTATAAATATTTTCTGGCAATAGGATACGATATATGAAATATTCGAATACAGAAACGTTTTTTATGAATACCAGAATATTGATTTCATAGACATAACAGCGTATCCATTACCTAATCTAGTTGTAGTTGCATAATATTCTTAGCTCAATGTTGCACCTTGCTTGGGTAAACGATGGCCCCTCAGTCCGAGCTTTGCGATGCATTTTTACCTGCACTATGTATATGCGTATTACGTCTATGTATGGAAGTAATCGCTTCAATCGATGTGAGAGCTCTGAAGATTTATTGTGGCGTGTATATTGTACGCTATGATGTATGTTTCGTTTTGTTAAAAGGCTATCCAATTTTATATATGTAATACTTATCTGAAATTGAACAAATTCAAATCTAATCGTGTCCCTTTTGACACATTTTTTTATGTTTTCTTTGATTATAAAATTAATTCCGCCGACGAAATAAGCAGAGTCTTTTTCGATCATACAGAGAAGAAGAAATAAAGAAAAAATCTTCAAAATAAATTTGTGAAAATATTTTTTTATGTAATTACAATTTTACCAAACATGTTTCCACGAACTGAATGACTCTTTTAATACGCTTATAAGTTAATTTAAAAGTTGTGTTAAGAATGTAACCGCGAAACCTCTGCGGGGCGTTAGGGCTCCGCAGGCGTTCCAACCGTTACTCACCGACTGAAACTCAGGGGCAGACACTACACGAGACCTGTGTTATTCTCGAGGGCGCCAACTACTTGGGGTGAACTTAGACAAAGGAAAGCCAAGACTTCAACCACACAACACTATATTTACTAAAAGAACTTACAATTAATATATGAAGATACACACGAAAAATATATATATACAAAGGAGAAACAATTTTGAAAGTAATCTGTCCTGATCTTCCTCGCTGAAGGCGGGGATGCTCTTATACACTCACTTGAAAGACACCAAGTAGCTCACAGACCACGCCGAAGTGATGCCACGTGGCCTGGTGGCGCGGCGAAGGGAGATGTCGAGACACCTCTCGACACGTGGATGTCGTCGCCTCCGACTGCGACGCAGCTATAGTCCAAACCAGGGGTGGCTTGGACTGCAGGAAGGCGAGATCGACCCAGGAGCCGCAGGACGAATCGCACGCACGTGTGCGGATGGACCGATTCCCTCTTATATATTTATTTGACGCTTGCCAGATACTTTTACTGTCGACGGTCAATACTTATATGTATCCGCGACCTAACGGCTAAAAAGCCATAAATATATTTATATACGACCGCGTGGTAAGTGGAAACACTAGACGGTTCGTTAAGTCTTAGAGAAATCGTAAAGTCCCTCGAGCTCCTCTTCTTCCAAACGCCGGGTGCCAAGCGAGCGCGTGGCCGCTGCCACTGTCCCTACATAGCTCGGCCGGAAGTCGTGCCACTTCCTATGGCCGACATAAAAATTAACCAATCCCATAGCTTCCTCGCTCGTGCATCGGTCTAATCCTTCCCCGTCGAGCCGACATCGACAGATGTCGCTCCATAATGGTGTGTCGGGCAATCGTGCGCCAGTACACAACGTTTCAAGGTGGTTATACCGTCATGCGGTAGATGGCGGTTATAATCACAATCTATTATAAATTTATTACCAATTAATGTTAATTTCTCTTAATGTGCCAAAAATTTACGTTACAAGAATAATAGAAAATTTTGAAAGATAAAATAGAAAAATTCTATTTTGTAGAACGTGCGAATGCAATAAGTAAAAGTAAATTGAAGCCATATATAATTATAATATTGAAGCCATATATAATTATAAAAGATCTTTGTAATGCAAGTGTGTCATATCAGACGACGATGTTTGTACTTCATTAATTAATTAATTAATTATTTTGAAATTTAAAATTCGAAGTTAATAAAAGGAGATGCGCTCATTTATGATGAACTTTGAGTAGCACTGTTGATAAAAACAAATGCCACTTTCGATTAAAAAGATCGTATTTTGATGTAGGACTTATTAAGAATTAAAGAATAAATAGAATGCTTTTATATTTTAATTTTTCGAGTTTACTTCTTAAATATCGATTTATGAAGAATAAGGAATGGAAATTTTAGGAGTAAAATTAATACAAGCGTTAACTAAAAAGCGTTACGTTATCTGACACTTTACATTTGTGCGATTTGTTCCCTAATTCTATTATCTGGGCTTATAAAAGCAAACGTCGAAATCTTGTACGAAAAGTGTAGTCCGCCTTGAGGGACGAAACGATAGTGCGTTATAAGCTTACGGGCGCAGCGACATCTGTGTATACCGAACGTAACTAAATAATATAAAGTAATTAGGTATCCAGTTACTATTGATACGAGGAAAATCTTATACTTACATTTAATTTTATACGTTTAAAGGAGTAAACTCTAGTCGTGCGTCAGAGCTGACACACACACATTTTTTTTATAAATTTATTATTTTTATTAATTGATTAATCACTTGTTGTTAAATAATATAATTCATTTGAAATCTTTGTTACGTACGAAATACAATCGAGAACAAATTGATGTTATGTTGCATCTCGTGTGAAATTTAATGTTATGCAAGCAATAATGAGTCGGTGAGGTGGTAACCCCTCAGGTGTTTGTATTAATTTTCAATGCTCGCTCTAGCTACCGGATCGTACGACCCGTGATGCCGTCAAGGCTCCACATCCCGACTCACTGCACTCACATTCAGAGCTCCTATTCGGCGAACATTAAAAAAAAACAACTTTTAATTATTTAATAACTTCGTACTATTGTTTTATTTGTGGTCTACAATTGTCATGGGTCATATTTAAAAAAAAAAATACATTGTATTAAATATAAAATAGCTTAAGGCGACGCCAGCCCCTAATGATAAAAAAATTCACTTATTTGTAACCGTTTTCCTTTTAAATTATCATAATAATTATAATTTAAAGAAAATATTAATACTTAAATTATAATTTAAGTAATGTCAATTTATCGTCGCTTAAAGATAAATCTATAAAATATTATTGTATAGAAGTAGCTTTTGCCGACTTTGTAGGCGCCTCATTTTCTTAGATTTTAAAACACTAATTAAATCTTTATTGCTCGTATTTTTGTTTTTTATTGCTCGTATTATTTTTATTTTTGTTTTTATTTTTAGATGTTCCCACGGGAACAGTACTTTTTTTTGGAGGAAAGGGTACAACGTGTATGCAAAACTTCATGATTATCAGTTGAGTTGTTAGGGCGTGAGAGCGTAAAAAACAAACAAACAAACTTCGTTTTCCATTTATAATATTAGTTATTATAAATGGAATAACTAATAATGGAATAACTAATGGAATAACTAAGTAGTGGCAGGGCATACTGTGTTTCATAGTCATTTGGGCAGCCCGTCTGGCAGCAGTGACCACCCCCTTACACAAGATCACCGTGAAAGAACAGAATGTGTGAGGTTGTGTTTCGGTGATTGAGTAAGGGATCCCAGAATCCATTTCCAAATCACCTCCCAATCTCTTATCCTTGGTAACGGACGCACCTGAGTTGAATCAGCGCTTTAAGCGCCCGCAAAAAGGCAATCAATCGGCCGCCCCGTACAGTTCAGTTGTTGCCCGCGTGTCGTCCGATCTAGACACTTTGTATTAATTAACGTGTATACAGTCTTTACATAAAGTCAGCCAGTATATACCATCTTTATTTATCATTATTTATTTCATTTATTGATAAATAAATAAAAATAATTAAATTTTATTTTTATTTATTTATCAAGTCGTCGTGAGCTCAACAAAAGAGACCTCTTCACACCTTAATCTTATTATACTTAGTGGGCAGCTCACTTGCAGCAATTGGGGCAGTGGTGACGGTGACCACCTACGACGGTGTCCTTAAGACGTGAAAGTATATGTATATATATATATATATATATATATATATATATATATATATATATATATATATAATTCTCGTGTCACAGTGTTTGTATTTTTGTGTGAAGAATATTTAAATAATTTAACAGTCGTTCATTGACGTGAAGTGTCGCGTCACTTTGACAAATGATTTCAAAATAAAATTGGACCCCACAGGTGGCGCCACAATCGGGTTACAGAATTATTTTCGGATTCGGCAGGACAACCTCTGCTGGGTCAACTAGTGTATATACATATGTTGCGATTACAATGTGAACTTCGTTTGGAGTGACCGTGTGTTTTGGCTGATCTCAAAGTCGTCGCACGTAATGAAACTGCTGGCGGCGTTGCTTCACGTGTTGACATGTCCTTCCTACTTCCTACCAATAGAAATCATCAATGCGACATATATTCTATTATACTAGTGACCCGCCTCCCGCTTCGCACATAGTTGAAGTTTTCAAAAAACCTTTCTTAGAGGATTCCTATGTTATAAATTGAAGCTATGTTCCAAATTTTAGCTTTCTAGACTTAGTAGATTTGGCTGTAAGTTGATAGTCAGCCAGGAAAAACGATTTTATAAGTATAAGATTACATTTTCAAAACTCATATTTTCATATAACTCTACATAAGATAAACTGATAAAGACGGTGGATATATCTTTTTTTTTTCTTTTTTTAAGTAAAATATACTTATTCAAAACACCTTTTAAAATATAAATAATTTATAGTGTTATACTTCCAAACGAAAAACGGCCAAATATTTTTTGAATAGGTTTTCTCGTCTCGCATCTAAGACTGAAGACGATCATTAAATATTTGAGTTTACATAAAACTGTTTGATCGGGACTAAGAGTGCCCGAGGCGGGATTGACTGGGCCCTCGTCTGCTGCGATTGTTCGGTCATTTCACAAATCAAATACACACCATACACAAGTCCATTTTTATTTCAAATCAGAAAAGAGTAGGAACTTATTCGTAGATAAACCGAATCGGACCTTATGTAAACCGAAAAAAATGACATCCTAATATTATTAATGTCATAGTAAGTTGCTTTGTTTGTTAACGCTTTCGTGCCTTAACTAGACAACCGATCTACATGAAATTTTGTATACAGAATTATTAAAAAAAAATCCTACCTTACCTATCTACCTCCAATCCGAAATATCACATGTTTTCCTCCCAATTGTATTTTAAATCCTTCCGTTGTCCGATTTTAAGGAATTTGAAGCAAGTAATTTGTTATAAATGGAAATATAAACGAAATATGTTATAATTATAGCACTAAGTTGATTTGCAAACTTTTACTGGTGTTTGATGTGCGACATAAGCTCTCAGCCTTCATCAATCTCAGGGAACACAAACTTCAGCCATCTTGAAAACTCTTAATTATTTAATCATGACACTTCGTCGACGACGAAGCTCTTATAAATTTACTCATTTGCGCAAACCTACTTATATTTTATTATTATCTATCTAGGAAATATTTAAAATCAAAGATAAATTAATTACATGCAACTGAAAGTAATTTTAAAAGTTCCACCTATCCCTATAAGGTATGCCAACGGAGTTTCTTTCCACTTTCACAGACATTATCGCCTTATAATGTCTGTGAACTAGCAGTGTTCGCGGTTTTAGCCTCCCTAAAATTTGATAGCATATAAACCATCTTCATGAGAAGACCGTGTATTGGATTCGTATTCATCTGTTACGTTTGCCAGATTTGAAGGTTAGCGCGTCAGTAGATGAGCCTGCGTCGATTTGTCGATCAATTCCAACCAATGAGAGAGCGCTTTCGAGAGGGGCGTAGGAAATACACAGAGATGTTATGCATGGTCCTGATCAACAGGGCGGACATGAATTATGTCGTATTATTTCGTGTTGGGTGTATTGTGTAAACTTTAAATTGTGAGTGAGCTATCGTAGCAACGCTGGGCACGAAGACATATCCTAATAAGCCCTGATATTTTCCTTGGTGGAGGCGATTTATATCATTGATTTCGACTTCCTATCCGCGACATTTTGCCTTACGGACACCACACATATACACTCTTTTCATAAATATTTTATTTGTTGTTACGTGATAGATAAATTCTGTTGAAGAATTTCTTTTTTTAAATAACAAATAAACGCTAAAAACCTGTTATTTTTATAATACTTTACCGATTGCTTTTATAAAAATCATCATAACTCGACAAAAATTGTATTAAAGATTAAAAGTGAGATATTTATGCAATATACATATAGACCATCATCAGGAATTCCTCTTCACAACTTTTCGAGATTAGCGCATAAATACAGACTCACAGAGAAAAACGAGGGAGTGTACTTTATACTAGGTCTTTCTTATAATAGAGAGTGGGCTGAGTGTCTTAATTTTACTATAATGTTACTTAACGTTAAATACTCTAGGGTAGAGACACAAGAAATAACTGGTATTATCATAAAAGTGTGTTGAAATGAACTATCGGTTCGACCCTGAAAGAAATTATTTATTCCCCTTTTAAAAGTCCCATGCTCTAACAGAATAGAAACATTTCAGCTGGGAGTTTGTTCATCGCCGTACTGTGAACAAACTTCTTAGAACACTAGCTGGTGCCCAAAACTTCGTCCGCGTTGAAAAATGAATTGAATTTGAAAATTGAATTTATTTTCTCGCGCGTACTTTTTAATTTACGATAACTCCTAAGATATTTATTTAAATTGTACGGTGCACATGGCTATTGTAATGTGTATGAAATGTTTAAGATAACTAACTAAATTAAGGTATTTTGGTACCTCGCAGAACTACCGGCGGCGGCCGGCCAGCGTCCTCCTCCCCTCACGACCGCCCATCACAATACGCACATCACAATACGCGCATGTTACTTGATCATTATTTTGTTGTGGAGTTATTTTAGAACTATAATATCTCTAGATAGATATTCATTGAAATCAAATGATGTCAAGGGTAATTTTATTCCAAATTAAATTCTTATGATGAATAAGGTATTTATTTGGATAAGGATTAATATCATGTTTATAAAAAACACCTTCGCAAATAATGCATTATTTTAAAACAAATTTGATTACCTGTCGCGCACTTTTTTTAGAACTTTTAAAAGGGGATATTTCTGTCATACATGATTTTTACGCAACGCACGCAACGGAAGCTCTCAAAAGGATATTTTTTCCGTTTTTGCAATATTTTTCATTGAAGATCCGCTCCTATTGGTCGTACCGTGATGTTATAATAATAGCCTATAGCCATCCTCGATAACACTCAAAAATAGATCGATGACTAGTGTTGAATAGTTCGATGACTATTCAACACAAAAAGAATTTTTCAATTGGAACCAGTAGTTCCTGAGATTAGCGCGTTCAACCAAACATACAAACTCTTCAGATTGATAATATTAGTATATATATTATTATGACAATTACAATTACAATATTATGACAATTAGACAATCAAAATTTGCTTCGTTCAAAATATTTCGTTTGTGTAGGTATGGCTTGAATTGGATTAAATAAAATAAAAGAACCCAGCTTAGCCTTATTCAGCACTTCTTTTTAATTTTTAAATGAACATTTAATTTCGTATTTAAATTTTATTGAAATGGAAAAATCATTCAACAGACTAACGATTTACGATTGCAATAAAGTGGTCACTGTATTATATCGTACATACGTTCGACCCGATACGGGAAATGTAATTATTTATTGAACAAAACATAACTATAAATCCAACGCCATAAAATCGTCAATAAAATACCATAAGTTATTGAAACATTAACGGTCATTTTATGTTGTGCAATTGATTTTTCCCCAAGCTTTGATATCGATAGTTTGAAATTATTAATTCAATTGTGTTCATAACTAATGCGAATTTATTGTTTTACTGTGTTTATCTGGACTGGCATTTAGGTCAACAATATATATTTACCATACCATATCAAAATTACCAAAAAAATTTTAACTTTGCTCGTGCACAGTTAAAAAAATATAAGAATATCGCTTACCTACATGAATAAAAGCGGCTGTGTTAATTGTAGCTAATTGTGTGATCATTTCGTCTCTCAACTCAGTATATTTTAAATTTTTATTTTTGAACCCACCCTTTTATGTCATGTCAATTTTTCATGTCAACGAAGCGCCGGCCGTCGCTCGCGACAAAACTCTATAAACAACATCATAAAGCGTGCTCTAGGAACAGCTAATGTCCCCAGCTTATTAGAGCCGCCGGGTTTGTGTCGCGACGATGGCGCAGGTGTGGGATTCCACGTGTGTGGACACCCTCTCTCCGAGACATCTGTCCGGCTCCACCAACTCGGCCGGCTCTGCTGCTCTCAGCGCTGAAAATTTAAAAAAGAGCAAGTACTCAGGCCTCGCCGACCACTTTGAATTTCTAGCGTTCGTGGTAGAAACGTGCTAGGCGAAGCAAAGAGTTTCGGAAACTCCTTATCGAAAAATCGGGCGACCGGCGCGCTGGGTCATTCTTCATGCAATGCATTGCGCTGGAAATTCAAAGGGGGAACAAGGCGAGCGTCCTGGGCATGGTAGGGGAATCGGAGGAGCTTGACGAGTTGTTTTTCTTGGCACAATAAGCTTCAGCCACGCTTCTGCCACCTTAGCATGCACGGGATGTACTTCACGGTTTGTATATCCAATTAGCAATATTGAGAGTTATTATTTTAGCAAATTTTTTAACGTTAACGAGATAATATAGTAAAACTTGTAAAAACTATTAAATTCGGAAAAACTAACAGAGAGGAAAAAAATAAAATGTAGGAAAGTGTCAACCTCGCTGGTGTTGGCCGATAAGAGACTCGCTGGTATGGGTCTCGGTTCTGCGCACGAGGACGGCTGCGGGTATATAGCGGGGGGTGGATTCTCTCAGATGGCTTTGTCGCTCAGTGGTAACGCAACGCAAGCGAAGACGGAGGACCGCCTGGTAGAGTAGCACAATCGTGGTTTTGTTGAGGGTGGTGAAGACCTGGTAACCGCGGCCGGCCTAGTAATCACCTTCCGCAGTCGTTCGGGAGAGTGAACACCCGGCCTCGCTACCCAGCTTAGTAGTTCTCCTGCGACGACAACACGAGGTGGAGCCCGTCTCCCGCGACTGCGATAGAAATGTCAGATGGACACTCCTTTGGGCTGCCCACCCTTAATGCCGTAGAGATGAACAGAGGTTATCCGAGAGGTGGAAGGTGGAAGCGGCCTCCAACTCTGCGTTAGGTTGTGCCGCGGAGAAGAGGATATAGGATGTTTCAGAGATGAAGCCCCTCGCTGACTGCCCGCTCCGAGAGGTGAGTATGCGTGGCTTATGCCGCTTCGTCCGGGGGTGACGGACATGGGGTCATCCGTCGTCATCACAACACCTGGCAACGAGGGGATATGTGCACGGGGCACGGGGGTCAACTCAGCGCTCAATCGAGGTGGAGCCCGCATGTGTGCGGGCCGCATCTGGCGGGGGAAGGAAAATGTATTTTCCACGATCCCTTAACGATACCTTAACGGCGCGAGGAATCACCGTGTGTTTTTAGTGGGTAGAAGTCCCACATACCCCACCGATCTCCCCATGATCGCATATCTTCCCACGTAAAATAGAGGCATGGGTGAGCCTATGCGAAAATATGAATTTAAGTAGCCTGACACTCAAATTCTATTTATTTGTATAAATAAAGATTATCTTGGAGATAAAAGTTGCACTGTTTAATTCCTTTTCGTTTAATTCAATGCCTTTGATATATTTTTTTAGGAAATCACGACTCGTGTTTACTTTGTAGATGGTCATACATTTCTTTGTATAATTTACATATTTCTGTCCTCATTTCGTAGACCCTTTCGAGATGCTGCGAAAGCTCTCTTTGATCTCGTCGCGGCACACCAGCCAACCTTTTGCCATCAACAATATTAATACAGCCGAGACGAACTCTAATTTTGTTACAATATTCTAAATCACATTATAACACGTGAAAATTTTTACAAGTATTGACAAATAGCCTGTGCATGCAATTTCGTGAGCACTGTAGTGTTCGTTTTTTGAAAATCCCACAAGAACCTAATGTTAATCCAGGTAATAAACTATCTGTGTGCCAAATTTCATCAAAATCCTTTTAGTATTTTTTACGTGAAAGAGTAACAAACATTGAGGCTATGGGAGACACGCGATGAAAGAAGTTAGACTATCAGTAGCAGTGCAACCCTGTCTGGATTTATCCTTATTTATTTGACTTTATGTTTATTACTTGGTCTCACCTAAATTAAAAAATATACGTTACGAAGATGAAAACGATCTTTTAAGCATTGCAACATATTACCAATAAACACTCAATTTGCTTTTTCACTACTGAAAGAACAATATTTCAACGAATCCTTAAAGAGAGTGATTGAACATCCTGTATGCACTAGGGCAATTTCAAAGAAGCGGCTGCTTAAATTGTCCCGCGCCATTTCAATAGCCTACCTTCAGATCTGTGTAACAGTATAACAATTAAATATATTAAAGATAAATTAAAAGAATATTTTTTAAATTGTATTTGAATGTATCAACATAATATGTTAATACTTTTAATATTTTAATAATAATTCAAAGCATAACATGATAGCACAAGGTTAAACCTAGGTGGTTTTTAGTGCTATCATTATATTAATGTATATTTCTTTTTAAATTCTTTTTAAATAAATAAAAAAATACTATATTACATATATTTTTCGGAATTCCTTTGAATTCCTACGAAATTAATAATAATAACAATATTTAAAGAATTCATTAGATAATTTGTAATATTATAGGTATAATCGTAAGCGTGCTAAGATATTACTTAGACGTAAAATCTTCGTTGAGAAATTAAGACATCCAGACGTAGCTTCGGGCGAAATCGCGATGAAGGGCTCAGCTTACTGTATCAAAACCGTTGCACGGTCAAACATTGTTTCTCTGAACCTTAGTAAACAAATCTTAACATTCCGTTAGTTAACAATTATAATATTATAATTATTGAAAAGTAAAACTAAACTTACATTTTAATTTATAAAAGTAGACGAATTTAAATGAATTATTTGGTCTATTATTTTAACTGTTTAGAACCGATGCAATTTTCAGCGGTGCGGCTCATATTTACAATAATGCTATTAACAGTTAGTTAGTTTTTTACTTTCGTACCGCCACACGAAAATATTGTGTGGTCGGTAGTTAGAGAATTCTTATACATTGGACACTATCGGGACGCGCGCGCGTGATTTTGAGCCCGAGAGTTAAGTTAATCCGTTTTTGGCTATTTTGGTGGTCTACCATCGGAAGGACATCTTTTGTGGTGTAACTAGTGGTGTGAATCTATTCCTGGTGGCGGGAGTTTGCGTCAGGAACCCAGCTATCTGTCGTCGACATCTGGCGTGAAGGATCTATATTATATATATCTATATTATATATATATTCCCTGCCGTGGACTGTCCACACGACGGACGAGGCCCTAACGAGGAGCTAGGGTAAGTGATTTTATTTATATCCTGGACCCTTGGCTGTGGGCATAGGCTGATAGCCAAGCGTCCGAAACCCTCCCCCCTGATCCGCGTAACGCGGACTATGTCGTGGCCGCTGGTCTCCAGGAGAGAATAATTTTGCTTCCACTGCATTTCCTGCTGGAGGCCGACGGTCGCGTACATAACATTAACTATGCGTGGTTAAATAGTGTATAGGATCTGTTTTATAACATGACATCTCGGAGAGGCCTTATTTAACAGTGGAGAGACTATGTCTCAATAATTTTAATATCCTTACATTACATGAAGAGTATGGCTGTCATGCAAAATGACACATATACTATCAAATTGACTTGATCAAGCCAATCGTATCTCATGCCGAAAGGACGATAGGCTTGATTGTGTATGGCTGGCGTAAACGACAACTGGCTGGATAATTTAAACACGATTCTCTTATTGGATATGTTGACAAGTATTTTGGTGAACACTAAAATCAGAAGCTAAGAGAGACTAGTACTCATTGCAGCTACCGTACGAGAGTTAGAAATAATTATTCAGCAATAGAACACAACAGGCTTGTACTATGGGAATTTACTAGGAGACAGACTGAATTTGGCAAAGATTAACTTTCTATTTTGGTCTAATACAAGTCGTCTTCGCCAGGCTTCGAAAAAGCTCTATTGAGTCAACGTTCTTGTCTTTAAGTATAAATTTCCTTTTATTATAACTTATTCAATCATTATTACGCATCATATCTATTGTCATGACTGATCCATATACTTCGTAAACTTGCCAATCGAGTAAGGAAAATAATATAGGTAGCTCGTCGCCCAAAATGGGACCGGAGAAAGCCTCACTTTATACCAGTAATACAATAAACTTTATCGGCATGAACTCGCTCACTCACCTGTATGTAAATATATTATCTCTAAACGAAATATTTTACACTTTCTCTGTATGTAAGCTACACTGGAATATTACATTTATTTATTTATATATTTAGGAAATTGTCTCTCTCTCTCTCTCTCCGGTCAGTCACAAAGCCCCAGTTTCGAACACACCATTCGCCTCCGTTGGCCTCAATTCACGGTTGTCCTCACCGCCTGTCAGAAGAGGTGGATTCCTTTATTTGATCTGTCTACAATTTTGGCGATCGACCTCATAATCTTATCAATAACGACCAACTTACCCAGATTATCGCCACCTCTTCTTATTTGACACAGTAAATAAAATTTTACAGATCTCAGGCATTACATACACATACATATTACAGAACAATGTAGTGTACATATATTAAAACTAGCTGACTCGGCGAACTCCGTGCCGCCTCAAACCCGTTCCATACAAAATGAGAACACATTATATATATTTTTCTGAATAACTATTTCAAAAGTTTTAAAATTATTCTATTAGGGGTGGAAATAAATTCGTCGAATCAGAAGATCATAAAAACGGACCAGCCGTTTTCGAGTTATAAATGTAACTAACAGGCCTTTCTTTCATATATTATTTAGAGTCATCATCATTTCAGCAGGACGTCCACTGCTAGACATAGGCTTATCCCGTAATTTTCCAACAGGAATATATAAAAAATTTGCCATACGAAAGAAAACATCTTAAACTTAGAATACTTGAGAGTGTTTATGTGTGCATACGTGTGTAGTATATATATGTTCGTGTAATGGAGGGGACGGTGTTGTGCCCATAAACATAATTTGTTACCTAATTGTGCACGCTCGTTTTATTCAAAGCCTTCATGATACTCCTCTTAAATGCACACTCTGAAAATTTGTGTCTACGTTTGCCCGGAACGTTGAGACTATTGTATAAGTCAGTTCAGAACATCCTGATAACAGATTATTTTCACATATTATTATCAGAAATAATGTCTTTAACTTTTACAACCAACTTCAGAAAGTGTGCAGTTTTTTATAGGCCTATATTCTATATATTTAATAAAATCGTAAACGAGCCGTGTCTGTACATTAAATTAATTCAAAAAAAAAGAAAAAAAAAACAATTTGTCTTATTGTACTTATGTTACCGAGGTCAAAAAAATAGTTTTTAGAATTTTTGTCTATGTCTGTTTGTCAGTGCGTTTGTGCACGCTAATCTAAGAAACGAAGGAGTAGAACTCATTGCCTGCGTCTGTGTTCCCACAGGACTACAACCTCGGGGTCTTCAAAACCAGGGTAAATGGGCATTTACTAGGTAAGCGTGGTCCACCTTCGGCCATCTGCACCTCACATTAGGTGAAATAGTGGTCCAGCGCTACCTTGATTTAATAAAAAAAAAGGTTTTACCGATTTGAATACGGTTTTCGCTGATGTAGCAAGCTTCGCGTAACCTTTGGTGTTTGTATCATTCCAATCAGTTTACAAACACAAAAATTACTCGCTATACCAAATACGACACGTACGAAGTTGCGGGCTCAGCTAGTATATACTATTCTTCCCTACTGCTCAACTAGATTGCTCAACTGTTTGAGTAGTTGAGCAGTGGAACATAGTTTGTATTACCGAACATTTTTTGTTTTATAGCTCAACTATTTTTTGCTCAACTTAAGTCATCGCCTGTTCCCTTCTATCCCACTGCATAACTATTACTCAACGAGTTGAGCAGTTGAGCTGTAGAACATAGTTGGCTTTGGTCTGGATCCAGCAATTAAAAAAACATCCGTAAAATAACAACATGTGTGCTGTTGTGTTGAGTGAGTAAGGGATGCTAGAGCCCATTTGTCTATCCCTTTCTTATCCCTTATCCTCAATTCTACTATGGTAAGGATACTACTATGTTATAGACGATGGTGGCCGCATACCATCAAGTGGATCAGCTTGTCTGACGAGTTTAACATAAAGAATCAACAACTTAAGGAAAAATAAAGTAATTTTTTTATTGTGTTTTGCGAGGGATAAAGTGATTGCTAAAGCAGCATATAAAAGCGAAATAACGTAGAGTTTATCATAAAAATCAAGTGAGTCGATAACATTTTTTGGAAGAAGACTTCGATGACTTATTAAATTTATCGTCGTCTCTCACAAACGTCCCGCGTTTTCGTGAATGTTCCCTGGGGACTCATACGCTGAGAACGGCCATTTAAATAGCGTTTTTCCTCAATACGCACTAAGTCTCTTTAACGCGGCGTACATTTGCCACTACTAGTAAAGCACAAGTGTGTCTCGAAACTAATCTGAAAAATTATTTTGGAATGTTGTTTCATAATTACTCGAATATATCTATAACTTTTTAGTGTTATGACTGACAGACAGACAGTCCATTGGATAAGTTGTCGCTTGTGCAATATTAAAGGGTAATAACGCATTATTCACTTGTATATTGCGGTATGGGATACTGGTATTATTGTTATTACATACGACCAAATTTTAGCCACATTCAAATGGCATTGAAACGGTTCAGAATCCAGATTCTATGAAGATGGATGCGAAAAGAAACTTCATAATCAATTTAATGATATATTTTGAGATATCAAACTTCTTTTCTTCTTCTAGTGCCTCTTCAATTCTAAAGTTTGGCCTTGAATCTGCCACTATCAAGAGCCAGCTAGAACAGTTGCTCAATTGTGGTAATTCCAGTTCATTCCCGGACGTTTCGCAACCACTAATTCCCCCTTCGCCCAATGTGTTCAATAAGGAAATAAATGCACTAAGCATCCAATTCACTAATCAATACTAAGGAGCTCTATTATTATATAAGTCAAATTATATTTACAGAAACAATAAAGAGCCTTAAAACTAAACTTTATTTTAGAATTCAGCAACAGACAGCAGAGTTGTTTCTAAGTTTTAAGTAGCTAGTGGACATTGCTAAAGGGACAACCCTCCTTATGCACTGATAACCGTGATACTAATCATGGGGCTACTGCCGCCGAAGGGGCTGCCCAGTTTGTAACTGCATATCACAATGAACTTTATTAATATCAAAACGTATTTTTTATGTAAAGATTGTCAGACAGGCTAACGGTGCACTTGATGATAAACAAACAGGCCCCGTCGCCTAACGCCTGAACAACAGACAACAGCATAGTTGCTGCAAGTGTGCTGCCGACCATAGTAGGACTAAGGATAAGGAATTAAGAATGGATTAGGAAAAATGGGCTCTGATACTTTACTAATTCACGGAAACACAACAGCACACATGCTTTTATTTTACGATGATTTTCTGTGAGGGAATAAATGCCGCCAGATATGCGCCGAAACGTATTATGCAAGCAAACCAAACCAATTATTATTGTAACATTTCCTTTGCCATTAGAACTCAATGTTATTACGACTAAAATATAGATAGTAATAAATATGGTTTATTAACATAAATTAAAAAAAAGGGACAAGTGCGAGTTGAACTCGCGTGAAGAGGGTTTTTTTTTTTGCTACTTATTTACTGCGATCTGTCTCGTTGATCGGACATTCAACAGTATGTTTGGCAAGTGACGTGGACATGTTCAGAGTGCGACCTGTGTCGCATCCTGCTAATATATTGTGATATTCAATTTATCACATCTTGGGGCATCTTGCGCTTGAGTCTACGTTTACGTGGTCTCGGGTCCATTAACTTCTGAGCCAGTACATTTGGATGGTTAGAAATCCTTTTCCTATATGCTATTGTATATCTAACTATTTCTTCTCCAACAGTAGGCATTTTCAGGTCCTTATGTAGTTGCTCATTGGTCACATACCATGGTGCATTTGTAATTAATCGTAGCATTTTGTTCTGAAATCTTTGAATGATTTCAATGTTTGAATGGGACGCTGTTCCCCATAGCTGTATGCCATAGGTCCACACAGGCTTAAGAGTAGCTTTATAAAGCAGGAGTTTGTTCTCCAATGATAGCTGGGACGTTATGCCTATGAGCCAGTAAAGCTTTCTGAGTTGAAGGCTGAGTTGTTTTCTCTTGGTAAATATGTGCTTCTGCCAAGTCAGACGTTTGTCAAGGTGTACTCCCAGGTATCTCACACTTTCAGCACGAGGAATTTCGACATTATTCAGCCTGACCGGAGGGCAGGTCTCCTTTCTGAGTGTAAAAATAACATTAACAGATTTGGACTCATTAGCCTTGATTCGCCATTTTCGGAGCCAAGTGGCTATGTCATCCAGTCCTATCTGTAGATTATTTGCTGCCGTCTCTGACTGTTCATGAATAGCTAAGATAGCCGTGTCATCCGCGAATGTTCCCGTAACAATTTCCGGATTTGTAGATAAGTCTGAGGTGTAAATCAGGTACAAAACAGGTCCAAGTACACTGCCCTGTGGTACTCCCGCCAGTATTGGACAGAGGTTTGTAGTAACATCCTCGTATTCAACCATGAAGTGACGATCGGTTAGGTAGGATTTAATAAGCTTATACACAAAATCAGGTAAAGCTGCTTTAATTTTGTACAGAAGACCCTGGTGCCATACACGATCAAATGCCTGAGATATGTCTAAAAATGCAGTGAAGAGGGTTAATGTTTTTTTTTTTAATCTACGCACAATATTGACTTCTTATAGGTAGGTTTTCCTATAATCAATAAGTAGACAACTAATTTCTGTATTTTTTTTCAAAATTTTAGGTTTAGTTTCGGAGATAGGGGGGAATGGTCATTTTCGTCTATTTAGAAACTACTTTAAAATAATTTTAATAACTTAGAAACTATTTTAAAATTACAAAAAAAAAAATACATGTAAGTTCTTCACAACAAGACCTTCCATTTGATAGTCACACGATGCAGCTTTCAAAATTTTTTCCACCTTCCCCCCAAAAATGACCTCTCATATACAGATTTCATCTATTCACGTCACACCACTGCGTTTGGGTCACAGAAATTGATATGTGTACCAAATTTCAACTTAATGGTCTAGTAGATTCCGAGATAATTTGACTGTAAGCGACGGACAGACGGACACACGAGTGATCCTATAAGGGATCCGTTTTTTTATTCGGACGTACGGAACCCTAAAAATACAAGCAAATCATTAAAATTCAGTAAAAGGCATCAAATTTATTATTGTGTAACTTACACGATTCTGTTATGGACATAAAAGTTTTTATAGCTCACTTATTAGCGAACCATAAAACAATGCCACCTGTCTGAGCATTTGTTATTGTAGCAAATAGCTTTCATAAAAAAAAAACACATTATTTCATGTTCAATATACTTTTAATTTTGGACCTAAACTAAATAAGTATAATATATATAAATATCTCTTTTATAAAGATTTTTGTATTGGAAGATTATTATTTTTATTTCGAAAAGAGGTATAAACTACAACTACTTCTTATTAAATATAATCTTAAACTGTAAAGGAATTGCTATTCTAAAATTAAAAAACCGCAGAGTTTTAAAAACGCATTGCGTATAGGAACGCGCGGGCCGTTTACAAAATTTACGGTAATAGATATATGAGTTATTATTAAGTTTGCCGGCGGGATCGGGGTTCGGGGTTCGGGGGTGCTATCTTTACGATTGTATTCGCAATATGATCGTCTAGATAAAGATTTTATTGTTGGCTCCGAGCAGCCGAATAAATGGTTTGTCGCGGGTATATAATGTACTGGGAAACGAGTTTAAATGCCCTTGGAGGAGACTCTTCGCACATTTACAACAATACACTGGTTGAGCATTATTGTGCTCTTACAGGAATTAGTCATAATATAGATATGTTATGACTGAATCCTGTTTTGCATTTAATTATTGACTTTTATCCACTGTTCCGTCCGAGTGGAAGTCAGAATTTACAATTATTTGAACCTATGTCCTATGTAATTAAATCTGAATATATTGTTGTCGATTAAATCAAACAAATCGGTTATTTCTCAAAAAATAGGATAACAAGATCGCATTTTTGAAGCCGAAAAATTGCTATAAATTAAATATTTCACTGGATATGTTATTTATGTATTTTACTAAAATGTATCCAACTCGCAGTCGATTCATATACTTGAAGACATTAGATATCATGTCAACATTATCAAAACAAATATTTGGCATGTTTTACTTAAGATTCGTCCAAATAAAGAAAATTTTATATAATTTTGTTATATAACAGTGCAATATAACAATGCACCTTGTCGAAATCCCACTAATTCGGAGCAAGCGCTTTAAAACATCTTTTGTGATGCGCACTGCTAAGGATTGGAACTCCCTGCCTATTTTTATAGTAGTATTTTAGTAGGAAAAAATATTATAGATAATAATGAAAATATACGTGTTTTATTATAAACTAGCGACTCGCTTCCACTTCGCGCAGAGTTGAAATTTTGAAAAATCTTAGCGGATATTTACGGTAAAGCCTTCGTTCTGAATTTTAGTTTCTAGACTTAGTAGTTTTGGCTGACTGTAGTCAGTCAACACAAACAATTTTATAACTATGGATATAGGTAACAGAAACATATTCTATAGTTGAGTTAACTTTGAGTTTTCTCAATTCGTAATACCTGTGAATAATAACTCTCAAAGAAAAACTCCCCTTTGTTTGCTTCTACGTACGACCGCGAAAACTTTGTGAAACTTTGGACGAGAACTCGGTGAGAAAGCACAAAATCTTATTTTAATCAACAAGCCGAAAACTTAAGGACCTTTCGCTGCGGCCGAATATCTTGTATCTTTCTTTCCGCGAAAAGTCGACTTTCAAATTCGTCGCTACTACGTCAACTTTTCGAGTTTGCTTTGTACTCCACTATGGAACTATTGAAAAGCCGGTCACATCGACTCGTACTCTAGCAATGGTTCGAGACTGCGAATGAAAAATTTATTTCATTACACATTAAATTACTTTTTTTAAATGTTAAGATCGGCGGACAGGCTGACGGTCCACTTGATGGTTGGTGGCTACCGTCGCCTATAACACAAGCAACGCCAAAGCTGCTGCAAGTGCGCTGCCGTCTACAGTAGGATTAAGGATAAGGGATTAGGAGGGAATCGGGAAATGGGCTCTGGCATCCCTTACTCACTCACCGAAACACAACAGCACACGTGCAGTTATTTCACGGTGGTATTCTGTAAGGGGGTAGTTACTGCCGCCAGACGGGCTGCCCAAATGACTGCGAAACGCAGTGTGCCCTGCCACTACTTTCCAGCTCCAGACCAGAGCCAAATTTGAAAAGTTCATTTTTCAAAGTTGACCCTGCCGAGAATCGAACCCGGGAACCCTAGAACAGAGCGTTAAGGCAAGCACCCTAACCTAACACTGTTAGGCAACAGGGATCGCAGTTGTGCAGTCACGTTAAGATTAAATATAAATTGCAAAGAGTTTTACTTCGCTCTGAACTTAAAACCGGTCAAACTTCTAGAGCATATTATAAGTATATAAATAAGTGAATTGTAATATAGTAACGATTACTTTTAATCGGAGTGGTAATTACGGGGTATTTTTTACACGGTTTTGTCGCCGAAAAAATAGGTCATTATTATCGTCATTACTCGCTTAGATTTAATGTTGAGTGTATTTTGTTTGAAGTTTTTTTTTCAGACGCTTGAAGTTCTATTAGTTTTCCCTGAAAAATTTATTGCTTTTTGGTTATTCTTGTTGAAATTTTCGACTTTGCCATTTGGGTAATAAGAACCAATATTCAACACGCTATTACTGCGTTTGTATTGGGTCTACAGACACCATAAACTCAGCATTCCCAAAATATTCACGAAAACCGTCTGGAAACATGGTTTTTTTTATTGAAAAATTGACACTTTCACTACGAATAAGTCGAAAGGTATTGACTTTCAGTAAAAACTTTATAGAATAAATGTTGCTTAGAATCTATCTATTGCCGGACTTATTTCCAATGAGACATTTTTCACCACCAAGAAAGGGTGGCATCCCCCCAGGATAACAGCAATCCCCGGCACAGGATCAACTTTGAAGTAACCTTTGAAGTAACCTAAGTAGAACCCAAATCCAAATTTTTGAGCAAATCGGTGCTGTTTGGCAAAATTGACTGGACTATAAAAACATCTGAAATTTATTCCTGAAAAAAAAAATTCTTATACATTTTGAATGGAACGGGTTTGAGGTGGTACAAAGTTTGTCGCGTCAGCTAATTTTAGTATAACATTAGAAACGCATTCATAAGCGATATGTATAATCTTAACTAATATAAATGAGAGAGAGAGTGAGTTTGTTTGTTTATTACGATTTACGCTTTAACTGCTCAACCGATAATCATGAAAATTTGCATACTTGTTGCCTCAAGGATACATAAAAAATAAATAGGATACCTTTCATCCAGAATCCAAAATCTAAATCTAAAAACAAAAATTAAAAAAAATCAACGCACGAGAAAAATATTTGAGCAAAAACGGTTCATAAAGGTTTCATAAAGGTTTTAACATGTAAGAAAAAAGGACTCGAACGAAGTCATAGACAAAAGCTAGTTGTAAATGAAGTTATTGTCACAAATAAGTGATTAAACAATTTCCCGAACGGCTTCCGTAGGTTGAACCCATCGCCCTATCTCCGCACTCTCCGCTAACCACGTTGTAAAAACTTTCCCAACTTTTTTTTTGTGGAGCCACAATTGTCGTTTCTTGTTTCTACTACGTGACTTTATGCATAGTATTTCAAACTTCTAAACTTAGGCAAAAAGTGTTGAAGGAAATTGCTTTCGGGTTCATCTTTTATTACTCACGAATAGTTAGTGTGGAAGCCTTCAACCAACGAAAACTCCACTCACTCTTTATAAAGTAGGATAAAGCCTAGTTCTAATCACTTATTCTTAAATCTTCTATGGTTGGCAGCATATTTGCAACACCTGTGTCATTGTTTAAGTTATAGGCGACGGTAGCCAACTACTATCGAGTGGACCGTCAGCCTGTCTGTCGATCTTAACACAAAAACACGAAAAAACGAGACTCGTTTTTTTTAAGCTACACTGGCCTTCGAAACTTAGTATAACACTTTTAAAATTGCAATTTCTTCTAAACTTTTGAAATAAAAAAGTTTAAAGCAAATTCCACCAACTTTCTTTGAAGCCATATTTAGTTATGCATTGGTAACTTTTTTAACTAAAAAAACCAAAAAATAACTTTTTTAACTTTTTTTTAACTTACTCGAACAACATTTAAAAGCATGTTTAACGCCTTATCTAAATTTTAATATCTGGTATTGCCTCCTCGGGCTATGATTACAGCTTCGAACCAATTTGGCATACTGAAGACGAGATTTCGGAGGCGATGTTGGGGAATATTCTCACATTCTTCCATTAGAGTCTGTTTTAGGGCCCTGAGGGTGGTAAGAAGCGGTCTGCAGCTTCTGACTGGGCTTCCGAGCTCATTTCAGGCGTGCTCGATAGGGTTGGGATCAGGACTTCTTGATGGCCAAGCCATCAAGCTGATACCAACCTCTTGAATGTACTCTTATACGACCTAAGCAGTGTGTGGCAGGGCGTTATCCTGTATCATCACACATATTTACTAAATATGGCCCTAAATACTCGTTAAGGATTTCTTGAACATATATTTCTCCAGTCAGGGTGCCATTTTTTATGGCCACTAGCTCTGTACAACCTTTTTTTTATTTTTTTTATTATAGATGGGTTTGCTCTTGACCAGCATCTTTCCATGTAGGAAGGATCAGGCCGAAGATGGAGCGAGCTCACCCAGAAGATGCCTATTCACTCGAACCTTGAAAAGATTTGGGTTATATGAGCTCGGAAACACAGACGCCGGCAGGGAGTTCCAATCCTTAGCAGTGCACGTTATAAAAGATGTTTTAAAGCGCTTGGTTCGGATTAGAGGGATTTCGACAAGGTGAGGATGGTAACCAGCCGTACGTCTGCATGTTCTATAGAAGAAAGGGGAAGGCGGTATGATCTCATGCAGCTCCCGAGCACACTCTCCGAAGTACACCTTATAGAATACACACAGACAGGCAATTTTGCGTCTATGTGCTATAAAAATTCCATCTTTCAACTATCTTCCTACATGGATAGATGCTGGTCAAGAGCAAACCCATCTATAATAAAAAAAATATATATAAAATAATGAGAAAATAATAGAAAATAAAGAAAATAAAATCTATAAAATTCATCAAAAATAAAAGTAAAAACGAAATAATTAAAAAAATAAAGGACAATGCTGTAATTTTAGCATGTAGGTTTTTGTAAATCAATCTTTTGTTACCTCCTACTGATAAGCACAATTTTCCTTTTGCGTGATGAAGTATGGATTATACGAGTATAAAACCACGCGAATCTACCGTTGGTTGGCAGGACTTCGTACGGTTCAGTAGAATTGCCTATAACCTAATATTAGAATCTTTTTTTTTTCAAAATCAGATATATTAATCATTAAAAAGAATCGGTATTTAATACCTATAATTTCAGCGACATTTTGTGATACCTGTAAGTATTTATTAGTTACTAATAAATAAAATTGATTGCTATACACGAAAATATAGGTTAGATAAATTTTACCTTTTTAAAAAATGTTATTTTCTTTGAAAATCAATATTAGTAGTTATAAAACGCCTTCTTATTAAAATTGATAACTTGTTAATAAAACCTTGTCGACACTCATTGTTGGGCACATGTAATTATATGCTATCAATTGAAATGAAAATCAATACCACATACTTATAAAGAAGACGCTTTGACAGTCGTTGAAAGAATGATTTATATCCAAATACAAAATTGGGATTTCATTCATTTACACTGCAAATATTATTATAAAGAGGAAAGATTTAATTTTTTGTATGTATATAATATTTGTTTGTTTTAATATTTAAGCTTCAACTAATTTTAAAAATTCTTTTACCTATAAAAAGCTACATTTCCTATCAGTGAGACCTATCATTTCTTACGTAAATTAAAATAATGTGACACAAGATATCAAAAACACGCCTAAGTCATTATTTGGGGTATGAAGCGATAACTATTGATGATGTTTGTAGTTCTTATCATTATTATGTGTAACTATTATAGTTAAGTCACAATAACAGTTTTTGTTTAAATTATTTCAAAACACGGGTAGAATAGAAAGATGATGGATATTCGTATCATGTTATCCATGTTACAAAAGCTAATAGTTAAAAATAATGTCGCCGCCGCCGTGCGAAAAAACTGAATAGCCTACGCTTAGTATTGGAATTGTTGGAAGTGACACACTCTAAAGTATGAAATAAACTCTAAAATAAATGATAACCACCCCTTTTCAGAAGACAAGGGATTCCAGAGCCCATTTCCCTATCCCATTATTCTTATCCTTTTAGTTTACCCTTTAAACAAACGAGATAATATGGTAACACTTAGAGTTTGTGTGAATTAAAAAAAATGTTTTAACAATTTTTTTTTTTTTTTTATGTTAAAATCGGCAGACAGGCTAACGGTCCACTTGATGATGACCGTCGCCTATGACACAAGCAATGCTAAAGCTGCTGCAAGTGCGCTGCCGACTACAGTAGGATTAAGGATAAGGGATTAGGAGGGAATAGGGAAATGGACTCTGGCATCCCTTACTCACACACCGAAACACAACAGCACACGTGCTGTTATTTCACGGTGGTTACTGCCGCCAGACTGGCTGCCCAAATGACTGCGAAACGCAGTGTGCCCTGCCACTACTTTCCAGATCCAATTAATTTTTCAAGTTAATTTTTCAAAGTTGACCCTGCCGGGAATCGTTCCCGGGAACCCTAGAACAGAGCAATAAGGCAAGCACCCTAACCACTCATCCAACGGCCTCTTCAGACAGAGTCTTACCAGTTTCCTAGCATTCTTTGTTGATTCTTTTCCGTCTAAAGTCTGAAGTTGTTAAAATATGATTGGCTGTATTGAAATCGCAAAACAAATGATATTTTTAATTGTCTTCATCAGAGATGGCAATGCAAAATATGCAATCGTTAAGGCTATTTCAATTGATCGTCAATTATCGTCGTAATAAAAGCTCAGTCTTTCCCTTTCATTTTTATTCTCGTCGGTCATATAGCACAAGTAAAGTTCGATTTGTAACATGTAACATTAGATCCCTAGCGATTCGACATAAGCGATTGGACGAGCCCATTTCCGAGCGATTACGGGCGAGCGGATCACCATGGCTATTTATCATGCAAGCGGAAAGATGCGCCCGCGCTAACAGTGACGGGGTTGGCAAATATCGATATTATTAACTAAATAGTAATAGATTTTGTACGCAATAAAATTTGTTCAGAATGCAGTTTATCTCGCTGAAGCATTTGGTGATAGCGCATTGGGTGGACCGCTCGGCTTCAGCCAAGAAGAAACATCGTCTTCGAAATTAGCTTGTTTGCGAAGTTTAGCATTTTAAAATTCTGCCATTTCAAAGCGGCATACTATGCAAGACCTTCTCATTGAAGAGAAAAAGTGTGTGCTGTGCAGTGGCACTTTAAGCCCTGTAAGCCGATTGAATCAATGACCTCACGATTGAGTCTGATAAGGGATGGATTAAGGCGATTCACGCCCACCCAACGACAATTCCAAAGTCTCCTCAGGACAAGAACCAACCCTATTTACAAGAAAGTTTCTTAGTGGGTAGGAATCTCATCACATTTGCTTCCACTTTCATATAGGAACCTGCGTAGGCACTTAGGTTCATTCGAGGACCGACTCTGGTGGCGATCTATTATTAAATCAATTCATTTTAATTATTCTTTAAAATAATTTTAAATAATTGCAGGGTATACTGCATTTCGCTGTCATTTGGGTAGCTCGTCTGGCAGAACCACCTCCTTACAGAAGACCATCGTGAAATAACAGTATGTGTGCTGTTTCAGTGAGTGAGTAAGGGATGTCAGAGCCCAATCTGACTCCCATTATTCATGTCCCTTATTCTCAATCTCTTTATGGTGGGCAAGTGCATTGTAACACCTGTGACTTTGCTTGTGCTACCATCCAGTGGAGCGTCAGTCTGTCTATCAAGCTTAACATTAAAAAAGCCTATGTTCAAACAGTGAACGCTTATGGGCTGACGATGATGATGAGTGAACACTATTCTGTTTAGCGTAAGAAACACAAAATGGCCCATATTAAACTCTAAATCGAATTGAAAATTTATTGATATATGTATGTAAAAACCGAGTCTAATCTCGACATTATAATATGAGACATAATATTTGCTATTCAATAAATAAATAAATGAAATAAATAAATATACTTGCGATGTATTGATGTAATATCGATCGATTTAATTTTTGCATTTAAAATTCCTTAAAAAGTACGGTGGGTGGACCAAAATAACAAGAAAATGTTTAACCGAGTTGAATTCGTTAAGATACACTGATTACTTTGATTAAAAATAAAATAAATTATAAAAACTTTCGTATAAATAATTTTGTTATTAACTGTTTTACGAATTACAATAATTTGTATACAAGAGTATTAATATTTCCTAGTTCGCTATTATTTTTGCGTACGTAAGAAAATCTCCCAAAATAAATAGATCAATTAACAGTACAGAATTAACTAAAAATAGTCCTTCCTAATTGGTGCCCAGTAAACGTTTTCTAAGATAAGACAAAGTAGACATTTGTTTTACACGCATGGCATTTAGTATGTATAACTTATAAACATAATGTAACTTATAACATATGTTATTATAAACATAATAACATAACAACGTATTTGTCAACGTATAAAAGCAGAATATCTGTTATTGTCCCGATATGAATCTTATTCTGAAGATATTTACCTTTTAGAACAAAAGAATATATGAATAATAATGTAAGAGAGACAAACTTAATTGATAGCCGGATTTATATTGCGCTGTTGAAACGACCAGAGATAAAATATGAAACAACATATTCTTCCTTTTATTAGTGTTATATATAAAACCAGCGTGAAATTTTGAAACCTTGAGTTTTCTTATCTTATCTAATTAAGTTGTGAAGGTTTATTTCATTACTCATCTACATTTTGACATTAAATAATCTTTTGTAAAACTTATTAATTGAATTAAAATAATACGCGCTTTAAAGTGGAAGATTAAATAGATGAATTATAAGTTAAGGTCATCGATAAATTAAGATACTCTTCATGTCCCAACACTAATTCACTCTTGCTGCGTCACGATTACACGCCAACGCCGGATATTTGGAATAAAAATCGTATTAGTGTCTGAAACGCAATATTTTACCACCGACAAATATAGGTTTGTAAGTCTGTCAATTTGTTCATAGCTCCGTAACTAAAGAATCATTTTTGACCGATGAACACTTTTACATTGCCTTCCATTCTGAATCATAGTAGAAATTTTGAATCAGGTATACAATTTCCAATAAAATTATCTGACTCAACTTACTTCCTAATATTAAACTTACTATTAACTTAAAAACTTAGATATTGAGATCATGGTTATATGTATTAAATAATATATTAACCGACAGAGGTTATACTTTAAAATAATAATAATAATAACACTTGTAACCCTATTGCAGCGCTACTTACTGGTCCAATAGTAAATATAAACAACAATCCAGGGGTCCTCTGGATAACCAAATCGGATTTTTAGGAGGCATTCAGTGACATACACTTACAGAGAAATTATAAGTGTATATAAAAAAGATATCATATTATTTTAAAAAATAATTTGTGGAGAACAGGCACACAAAATGACACTGTACAGTGGACAGTTATCTCCTCTGGGGACGAACGCCATCGTATTGCGGTCTTCGTTTTTTTTGTCTTGTCTTTTTTTTTTATTAAAGATGGGTTTGCTCTTGGCCAGCATCTATCCATGTAGGAAAGATGAGGCCGACGATAGAGCGAGCTGACCCAGAAGATGCCTATTCACTTGAACCTTGAAAAGATTTGGTTTGTAGGAGCTCAGAAATAGAGACGCCGGCAGGGAGTTCCAATCGTTAGCAGTGCGCATTATAAAAGACGTTTTAAAGCGCTTCGTCCGAATTAGAGGGATTTCGACAAGGTGAGGATGGTAACCAGCCGTACGTCTGCATGTCTGATAGAAGAAAGGGGAAGGCGGTATGATCTCATGGAGCTCCCGAGCACACTTATCCTGTCTTATCCTTATCCTAACTACAATTTTTTGCTTGAAAGAATCCCCACTGCTATATGTTCTTTATAGTTATGAGATGACAGTGTTCGTTCCCTATTCCCACCTTGTCCTTTGATTTTATAACATCTATTTTACTATCATCGTCTCTTGTGTGGATTATCACTGTCACTTATTATCATATAGATGTATTGTATAAATAGTAGTTATTGTGTATAGTCAATATGTAATTGAACTTCTCAACAATGTCAATTGTGTACTTGAATTATTTGCATTCAATAGGACAATTTGGCGATCAAAGCAAAGAGCATTCGCGTATTGTGAATGGGACTTAGTGCAACGAAATAAATGTTGGCCGAGGCGGCATTAATATTTTAATTAACGATATATATTATGGCAAAGCTCCAGTAATAAATTTAAGTTTCTCGTGGAAAATTATTCATGTACAATGCAAAGTGTCCAGAGGCCGTGTTAATATTCCCGTGGGGATTCCTCTTGAAAAATGCGGCCTCCAGATTCCACGTCTCCTCTGAGGGCGACAAGGGGTCTCGCCGAATACACTCCGGGACAAAATTACTAAAGACGCCACAACAATAATTCAGGTTGACCTTTATTTTGGAAACATCGTAAATTAAGGTTAATTTGAAGCAGGTCTTGTGTTTTCGTGAAATTTTTGCTTCAACTGGATTTTATGCAGTAAAATACATTTAATATAAATATTTTAATATAAGTTTATTTTTTGTAAGATTATATAATTTTGCTAAAAAAATTAACAGAAATTTGTGTTGTCAAAATGCTCGTCTTTCAACACGGCTGATGCAGATTCGATGTCAGTTAGGTCTATCTTAATTTTATATGTAGATCAGAACGTAAAATATGTAAGTCATATTTCTGATAGGTACACATCTAGATATATTGAGAATACTTCATTACGAATTTCCAAAGGTGCACATGATTTGTTTTGAAGTGTACATGAAGTATCCTCCTTGTGTTGCCAATAAATATGTCCACGGGAATCTTTTACGGGTCGCGTTGGAGAGCCCGCGACCGAAGTGAAAGGATGATCGCAACTTTCGCACTTTATAACTGTCACTCTTTCTTTATTCATTTATATTCACTCCTACATTGTCATTTTTAAAGATCAAAAGGTATATTAAAGAGCCGTAAAAAGAAAATAACAGCACATGTGCTGTTGTGTTTTGGTGAGTGCGTAAGGGATGCCAGAGCTCCTATAATTCAATTGCATCAGACGTTTGACAACTTTTAAGAGTTACTTAGTAGCGTGTCCTGTTATAAGAATAAATAATAACTTGTTATTATTTATTCCTGTATTATTACTCCTGTATCAAATTTTATCGAGGGGCCTTTCTACCTAACTGTGCCGAAGCCTAAATTGATTGTAAAAGCTCGCATGTTTTTAGGTGCAACGCATTTTACTTTGAACTCTAAACTCATAATTCATCGTAGGTACGGCCTAATAATAATAATAATAATAGATAATAATAACACTTGTAACCCTATTGCAGCGCTACTTACTAATACTAATACTAATTGCTTAATAGTAATAGGCATTTACTAGGTAAGTATGGTCCACCTTCGGCCGCATCTGCACTACACATCAGGTGAGATAGTGGTCAAGCGCTACCTTGATTTAATAAAAAAAAATTTAATTTTTGCTTACACACGTCGTGGATCCTATAGCCTGTACCCATATTATCGACGGTAGCTATGCCCCTATTACTCACCACAGTGCATTAAAATCTGGCCGTTTCGTCTACCAACATGATTTATTAAATAGAATTTATTAACATAACGATTTCTTAAAGAAATAAGCATGTTTGAGACTGAATCTTTTTTTCTAATTTAGACATGAAATAGAAAAAAAAAACGCGGAAGTACAAATCCGATGGGGATTTGAACCTCCTTATCCCAAGTTAGAAATAATTTGCTTAAAACATCATCATTATCTCTCCACTGGCGGGTGTAGGCCTCTCCCAAGACTCACCACCACGCACGGTCCTGCCGTGTGGGCGAAAATCAACTATTTATTTCCACAAACCAAGATGCCTTCCAAAATGGCTAAACGAAAGGTCCGATAAAACCGTTAAACTTGCCAAGAGTCGTCAATGATTCCCTTATGAGTCGCTGGTCACAGGTAATTTCCGAAGTATCGCTTTCGAATCGCAGAATCAAACAGTCGCTAGCTCGCCACTTCGCCTATTTATATCCGCTGTTAATCGTCTAGATCTTTCTTGAATTTTGTACAAACAAACAAACAACAAACAAATACAAGTAGGTAAACAAATAAGTAAACAAGTAACACGTATTGTAAACAAGGTCATTGAAAGTTCGGGAACGCTAGTTGTTGTGTGCATAAGGACCAATTTCCCTTTTCAATAACCGGAGAGTGGGGCGACTTCTATTCTCAGGTGGAACTGTCCAGATTTGTTGATATGCGAAGACGCTTTTCTAGAACGTTCCATTGTGAGTCATAACAATATATTTATATATTTTTATATATCAATTTATATAATTACATTAAAATTTATCTGTTCTCTATTTATATTAAAAATTTATGACTCCGCACTTATCGGACAGAACGGGACGGCGCGGCGGTGCACTGTGTGTAAAAGGCCTAGTCGGATATGTGCCAAAGCCTTAAACGACGTGCGAAGCAATATCGCATTTAGCAAAACACGGCACACGCAAGCCGTACAAACAAGACGGGACATAATTCTTTACATGCGTTCAAATGTGTCACGTCTTGAATCCCGAAATAGATTAAAGAAAGGTCAATTGCGTTTGTGTTTATTTCTGGCGGCATTACAAAAGATCACTTAGAAGTGGAAGAAAGGAAATTCGTTAACTTGAAACAATAACCAGTTATTTACTCTAAACAAAATTTTATTACGTAGGTATGTTGAAACATAAACGAAAGACTCGAGTTTCCATCTTCCTGCTTAAGCGAATTCATCGCTAACGTAGGAGTAGACGTTTTTCTCTAATGCTATGTTAGGAAAATATAGGAACAATTAATAAAAACGGGTTGATAAACACAAATCTAACCACAATGACTGTATAATATCACGAAGAATATATAAATATTCAAATATTAATTTTAAATAGTTTTTTATACGAAATTGATAAAAAATGTTTCATAAAGAAAATAAATTGGTATTGAACCATGTAATATGTTATCTACACATTTTTATCCCATGTGCAAAATGCCACAAAGACGCTAATGTTTTACTTAATGCGTAATGTCTCCCATTAATTACGATAAAGAGGTTAGTTCTATAACACAAACACATGGACAAAATTTAATTTAAATTCACAATTTGAATTTCAAAATTTTAACAAAAAAACTTCAAAATAGCGGAAAACCATTTACTTTTTGAAATGTCACCTTTTTAATGGTATAGTAACCAGTTAGGAAGAAACAGTACAAGTAAGACATTTGATTACAAAATAGTGGTTGGTATCCTGGAGGCCGGAGCCAAAATAGTAAAGAAGAAATAAAATAAAGAACAAAGAAGAAGAAGAGAGAACGAAGTAAATTGAGTTAGATCAAGAAATAAGGCCGAAACCAGGGGATGGATACAATATTAACGCAGTATTCATCGTGTGGTTACATTATAGAATTAACGATATAATTTTAAGCGCATTATGTCCAGTCTTGAGGGGCGGATTATGTACAACTGTAGCACCATCTATTGATGAGTTTTAGTAACTATTGCATGTTTTCAATTGGAGTTTATGTACTAGCTAGAGAATAATTAGTGTCGCGTATTCCCTTAAAATATATATAAAAAGAGATAGAAAAAGGACCATGAAAATAAGTCAAACGACAATAGTGGAAGACTTTGTAACCAAAATTAAAGTCACACCAAAATTAGAGTTAATTAGTCACATATTAGTCGCATATTCAGTCACACATGTTAGTCACATGTTCAGGGAAAATAAAAATAAATAGACTATATACATAACAGAGTGGACCCCAAGATCTCAAACAAAAAGATAAAGAGGAAGGCAGAGGAAACATTAATCTGACGACATCAAAAATATTGCGGGCCCGTTATGGAATCGAATAGCACGACTGAGGGATGACTGGAAGCTATTGGAGGAGGCCTTTATGTCACAAAGACACGCCGACACTCAAAAACTTTTTTTTTTTATTTTATTAATTTTTGCTTACATTATATATAGATTATAGATATATTTTTTGTAAGGAAAAGTTGGCAAAATTCCCTTAAAAGTCTGAAGTAGTTGAAAGGTATGCGGCGATGCTAGAAATGTTCAGTAGTGATGTGTGACAGTCAATAGTGATGCGACGACCCATTTTCAGGACCGAAGCTGGCGTCTCTTTAAATATGCGCAAGGAACACCACCGCTCTCGCTTCGACAAAAATATTATTTTCGCTGAGAATACGAATCCTGATTTTTATTTCACGGTACGTTAACAAACATATTATGAAATTGTTACTTTATTTATATTTGGTTATTCAATTTGTTTATTGGCATTATCGCAACATAGCTATTCCAAATTCAATTTAAAAATATGGATAAATGTTAGGTCTTGGCATTTATCTTGATCCAAAAAGAATAAATATATAGAATATATAGAGAGGCATACAAAAATATGATCCTGATCACCGTAATCAGGATGGCCATGGCGTAATTAAATAGCCTTATAAAGCTGGCGATGAACAGAGCGATTTTGTACAACGTGGTTCTAAATATCACATTACGGACTCTTTCGTCTTGCTCGATCTATACAGTTGAAAGTCTTTGTCTTGATCTAAAATCCAGGATAAATGCTTCCCTAATCGGTAAAATATTGTTAAGTGTGGGGTGAGTCAAATTGCCGTGTAAGGGCGAAAATCAACTATTTATTGCCACAAACCAAGATGACTTCCAATAGGGCTAAACTTCTTCTTTAAATCCGTTAAACTTGCCAAAAGTCGTCCGTAATTCCGTAATGAGTCGCAGGTATAGTTCCGTAGTATCGCTTTCGAATCGCAGAATCGAACTGTCCCGCTAGCTTGCCACTTCGCCTATTTATACCCGCTGCCAATCGTCTAGATCTTTCTCGAATTTAGTACAAACAAACAACAAACAATTAGAAGTAAACAACTTTTGTAAACACGTATTGTAAACAGGTCATTGAAAATTCGCGAACGCTATTTCTGTTGTATGTGAACTCTATGTAGTGTGCATAAGGATCAATTTCCCTTGACAATAATTTTTCCAGAAATTGTAGATAGGCGAAGTCGTTTTTCTAGAAAGTTCCATAGTGAGTCATAACTAGAACGTTCCCTGGTGAGTCATAACATTACCCCCCTCTTAGTTATGATCGTCCCGATCATCATTCGTGCCGTGATATTTTGTCAAACGATCGATGTGTACGACCTTTGGTTTTCCTCTTTGTCCCTTTTTGATCCTATAGGTGATGTCGTTGATTTTTGTAACTACGTTGTAAGGTCCTTCCCATCGCGGTTGCAACTTTGGGCTCTTGCCCTTTTTCCTGAGGGGATTATGAAGCCAGACGAGCGTTCCTTCTTCAAAACCGTTGATGTTTGCTTTCCGATCATAACGGGTCTTCATTCTTTCACCGGTTTTGAGACTGCATTCGCGAACTAATTTGTGCACTTCATCTAACTGTTCGCGAAGATCGCTTACATAATCCGTTATAAGCTTCGGGCTATTCGGGGGAGAGCCTGTTATTGCGTCAACTGGTAGTCTTATTTCTCGTCCAAAATTCACTCTGGCAGGGGTAACACCAGTACTGTCGTGTACAGCGGAGCGATAAGACAGCAGGAAAAGAGGAATGTATTGGTCCCAATCTCTCTGATGTGAGTCGACTACTTTAGCCAGGTTATTTTCCAGTGTTTGATTAAATCTTTCAACCATTCCGTCTGACTGAGGATGAGCTGGTGTCGTACGGGTCTTATGTATTCCGAGGAGGTTGCACATCTCTTGAAAAAGGGCTGATTCGAAGTTTCTTCCCTGATCGGAGTGTATTTCCAGAGGTACACCATACCGACAGATTACTTCCTGAACTAGTTTCTTGGCAACAGTTTTAGCTTCTTGGTTGGGGGTTGCAAATACTTCAGGCCATTTGCTGAAATAGTCTTGTACTACAACTATGTATTTGTTGCCATCCTCAGTTTCCGGAAAAGGGCCGGCCACGTCAATTGCAATACGTTCCCATGGCGCTCCTACATTGTAGAGCTTCAGTTTTCCTCTACATCTTGTCTGCGGTCCCTTGACCGAAGCGCACGCGTTGCATTTACGACACCAATCTTCGACGTCTTCCCGGCAATGGATCCAGTAGAACCTCTGGCGCACTTTCAACAGCGTTTTCCTCACTCCAAGATGACCACCAGACACCCCGTCATGGATATGGCGTAGTAGAGGAGATACCTTGCTTCGAGGAACTACAACCTGTACCGTAACCTGATGTCCGCTATTAGACTCCCATTTCCTGCACAAAATTCCGTCTTCCAGGGTCAAACTATCCCATTGAGCCCAATAACTCTTTGTGACAGGACTGGAGGCTGATACGTCCACCCACTCAGGCTTAGTCCCTCTTTTCATCCAATCCAAAATCGGTCGCAAGTCTTCATCTTCCTCTTGAGCTTTTCTCATACTTTCGCCATTCCAATCGTCGTCTAATCCTTGGGTCCGGATAATTTTTACTGACTCTTGAGATTCTTGTCTTCCACAGTGTTTACAATCTTCAGGACAAGGTCTTCTCGACAGAGCGTCAGCATTACCATGACCTTTTCCGCTTCGATGTTCCGTTACAAGATTGAATTTCCGCAATTGCTCAGTCCACCGTGCTACCTGTCCTTCTTCAACTTGGGTCTTCATCTCTGAGACCCTCGTTCTTTTCTTCTTTGGACAGTCCAGCCTAATGTGTCCTTTTTCACCACAGTCGTAGCATGTCGGACCATAGCGAGGTCTTCGCTCCTCAGCTACCAGCCCTCTGACCTTAAATGGCCTTATGGCACGCCGTACTGCTTCTACTTCAAGCGCATGTGCCTTTAGCTGCCCTTCTTCAACTTGGGTCCCCACCTCTGAGACCATCCTTTTCTTCTTTGGACAGTCCAGCCTAATATGACCTTTTTCACCACAGCCGTAGCATGTCGGACCATAGCGAGGTCTTCGCTCCTCGGCTACCAGCTCTCTGACTTTAAATGGCCTTGTGTCACGCCGTACAGCTTCTACTTCTAGCGCATGTGCCAGTGCATTTTTCAGGGTCTGATGGTGACCCAATCGCACTGCTGCACGAACTTCGCTATCCCTTATTCCGTCCACAAAGGCTTGAAGCAGAGTTATTTCTATTGCAGACGGTGTTGACACATAAGCGCGACGAACTAGTCTTTCGATCTCGTCAGCCCACTGCTGGAGTGTTTCCGTGGGCCTCTGTATGCGATCTCGTAATTGAGCCCTATATGTGTGCTCCATATGCTTGTCACCATACCGTGTCTCTAGAGCTTCCAAAAGGGCTTGCAGAGACCTACCTTCTGTAGGAAGTCGCTCCAGGATCAGTTGGGCGTCTCCTCTTAGAGCAAGAGTCAACGCCATGAACGCTTGATCCTCGGTCCAGCCGCTGCAGTTAGAGAGGGTTTCGAACTGGTACTTGTAGGCTGTCCAGGATGATGTGCCATCAAACCGTGGCAGGTCCAATCTGCCTTGTGTAGGTACCGGTGCAGCGAGGACTGCCTCTCTCGTCATCAGCTTCTGCACTTTCTCGGCGAGCACTTGATGGCGACTGTCGGTTTGTTCAAGTCTCCCTTCCAGGCCTTCGACTTTCAGTGAGACCTCTTTGACTTCGGATTCAACCTTCTTAACCTTGTCACACATTATTTCCAGGCTTGCGTCCAATTTAGAAAGCATTAGTTGGCTAGCAGATTCCTGTCCAATGTGAGCGGCCTCCTGACTTGCTTGTAAGTTCTTTATAGCGGTCTCCTGTTCACGGCGAGCGGCCTCCTGACTGGTTTGTAAGTTCTTTATAGCGGTCTCCTGATCACGGCGAGCGGCCTCCTGTTCACGGCGAGCGGCCTCCTGTTCACGGCGAGCGGCCTCCTGACTGGTTTGTAAGTTCTGCATGGCAGCTAGCAGTGCAGAAAGGTCCATTGATGGGTTTGATGGAGGCGTTGTTATAGGGAGCAATTCAGCATCGGAGCCTTCCTCCGGTTCCTCACGTGCCCGTTGCCTCGCAGCATCCATCTCCGCTTGTCTCCTGGTCCGTGGAGTACGAGTTCCTTCGTCCCGTGGCATTAACGGCATCCCACTTCTGACACCAGTTGTTAAGTGTGGGGTGAGTCAAATTGCCGTGTAAGGGCGAAAATCAACTATTTATTGCCACAAACCAAGATGACTTCCAATAGGGCTAAACTTCTTCTTTAAATCCGTTAAACTTGCCAAAAGTCGTCCGTAATTCCGTAATGAGTCGCAGGTATAGTTCCGTAGTATCGCTTTCGAATCGCAGAATCGAACTGTCCCGCTAGCTTGCCACTTCGCCTATTTATACCCGCTGCCAATCGTCTAGATCTTTCTCGAATTTAGTACAAACAAACAACAAACAATTAGAAGTAAACAACTTTTGTAAACACGTATTGTAAACAGGTCATTGAAAATTCGCGAACGCTATTTCTGTTGTATGTGAACTCTATGTAGTGTGCATAAGGATCAATTTCCCTTGACAATAATTTTTCCAGAAATTGTAGATAGGCGAAGTCGTTTTTCTAGAAAGTTCCATAGTGAGTCATAACTAGAACGTTCCCTGGTGAGTCATAACAATATTATACATGTAAAACTTTCATTTGATAAATAATCGTTTTATAAAACTATTTAATGATGTCGCCTAGATTAAAAATATATAATTACGTTCAAACAAGTGCCAGAACTAAAGTGTGTGTTGTGAAAATATTAGTATTTCATTTAGTAAAGGCTTTACATTATTGTGATACATTATTAGTACCTTATTATAATTACTCGACGTACAAGGTCGCTTAAATCGTAGGTACTTTTTTTTTTTTTTTTTTTTAATGTTCATCTACTCGTTTAGAACGAATAAATTTAATTAAAATTTTCATTCAAATACCAAAAATAATATAGTTTCTCACAACTATCTGGTCGAAGACAAACTTAGTACTTTTATATGAACGTCATTTTTTCAAAAAAGGCGTAATGTAATAAATAATACCGGCGTACGTAGTAGTAATCTTGAATGCGGCAGCGTCATTTGAAATCTACAAATATTCCACTCATTTTGACCGGATCAAATGTATTCACAAACATAATTATCATTTTTTGTAAAGTAATTTACATTCTCTTTGCTCTAATTGCTATTAAATTGTTAATACCTATAAATGAAGTATGTTGTGTCGTCATATCTAACAGTGTAAAAAAATGTAATACGCTGCATTATTTATCCTAATAAATAAAATTGAGTGTCTATTGTAATGTCAAATTTATAACAAAAATATTTTGTCTGTCTATTTGTTGCATCTAATCTCCGAAACGGATGAACTAATTTTGACAAGAGTTTCACTGGCAGATAGCTAATATTATAAGGAGTAACTTAGGCCACTTTTGGTCTAGCTAATATTGACATAAATAATAAATAGGTTTTTAATAGTATATACATAGTATATACATTTACATATCACCCATTGGAAAGAAAATTAAAATAAAATATAAACTAATAATTAATAAATATAAACTGATGCCACCTACCATTTTCTTTTGAGGGTGATATGTGACATCATCACCCAATGTTTTATTATTGGGCAGTCTCCATCTTCCCAGCAATTACTTTCAACAGCGTGTCGGGATTGTTGTCTTGTCTTCAGGGATGCTATTCTCATTAGCAATATGGCGTAAAAATCTGCAAATCTTGCATTTGCAAACTTCCCGGTGCACTACAGTATCGCGGCAGTCCCAGAAACACTTTGAAGGCGTTGTTGTATTGGACGCGCAGTGCATTAAAATATTTTTGAGTGTAGTTAACCCACAGGTTACATGTATAAAAAGATTTATATGTCTTAAATAATGTTATTTTCAATTCATTAGAACAAGTGCAATTACATATTACTTACATCTCACCGCCAATTCCCTACGTTCCCTCGCTATGTCGATGTCATCTGTAACCCAGTGACCCAAGTATTTGTACTACATATTATTATGAAATAATAAAAATAAATAAAATATTCCAGGACTTTGAAGTGAAATATCCTTGCGAATTACTAATTTGAAATAAACGGTACTTGTTATCTAAATTACCTATTAATTTTTGTTATATAAACCATTGTACATGGTTCAATAACAATATTCAAAAAATTAGTTCATATGTTTGTTAATCACAATTTGTAGTAATCATTGTAATTGTAAATAATAATATACTTTAAAATATGCATGCGACTCTTACAAGAGAGTGCGGTATTGTAATTGAGTAATTAAAGAAATTAAGGTAAGTACAGTAAGTCCCGTGTTAAAGTTTCAAAACACGAATGCTTTAACTTTAATTGCAAATAGAGAAAGTTTATGTAGCTATTATGTTTTATCGTGAATTATTACATAACTCAACATAATTGTCTCCTACACTAGAACACGTATATTAACAATCGTGAATTGCGTACCCAGATTTCTTTTGTACTCGTATGTCGTAGCTCGACGTAGATCTGCTACGAATCTTTCGTAGTGACACAGGCATACTGCGCTCTACAATCATAAATTTACGGCACTTTCTTTTCTTTATGCCCAATCACTGAATGTCTTGACGTTTTGTGATGTGGCCCCGAGAGGAAAAGAGGCCAATGAGCGGGCCCGCGAAGCAGACCCCTAGGCTGATCCACTCAGGCGTCGAAGGGCCGGCCGATGTGCCCGAGCGTATGCCGCGGCGTACATCGCGTGACAACCTCAGAGCGTTATAAGAGGACGTGTCTGACGCCCTTAAACAACCAATAAGGACGCGTGGCGGCTCGCGGCTATCCAGTGGGCCGCCACATTTAAAGTGAGGCGAAGCCATCGGCCTAAGGTGGGTTCGAAGAGAACGTAGCGGTGTGTGGGGATCCAAGGATAAGGCTCGCTGTGAACTCGGACCCGCACATCACCGCTGATGTGAAATTCGCGATGACAAGTTATTTCACCGGGCAAGTCCCACACTCCCCCTCGTCGAACTGTCCAAGTGGATACCGTCGCCTATAACACAAGCAACACCACAGCTTCTGCAAGTGTGTTGCCGACTACAGTAGGATTAAGGATAAGGGATTGGATAGGAAAATGGGTTCTGGCATCGCTTACTCACTCACCGAAACACAAAAGTACACATACTGTTATTTTGCGGTGGTATTCTGTAAGGGGATGGTTACTGCCGCAGCCGGGCTGCCCGAATGACTGCGAAACGCAGTGTGCCCTGCTACTACTTTCCAGATCCAGACCAGAGCCAAATTTTAAAAATTCATTTTTCAAAGTTAACCCTGCCACGAATTAAATCCAGAAACCCTAGAACAAAGCGTTAAGGCAACCACCCTAAACCACTCATCTAACGGACTCGTCAAAACATGCCATAATTCGCATTCCTCTCTCGTGTGCGTTACTATTAACTTATTGCTTAAGTTAATAAGTTAATAGCAGCCAGTTGCCAATGTTAAGGTCGGCAGACAGGCTGACGGTCTACTTGATGGTAGGTGGCTACCGTCGCCTATAACACAAGCAACGCCTAAACTGCTGCAAGTACGCTGACGACTGCAGTAGGATTAATGATAAGGGATTAGGAGTGGATAGGGAAATGGGCTCTGGCAACCCTTACTCACTCACCGAAACACGACAGCACACGTGCTGTTATTTCACGGTGGTCTTCTGTAAGGGGGTGGTTACTGCCGCCAGACAGGCTGCCCAAATGACTGCGAAACGCAGTGTGCCCTGCCACTACTTTCCAAAACCAGACCAGAGCCAAATTTGAAAAGTTGATTTTTCAAAGTTGACCCTGCCGGGAATCGAACCCGGGAACCCTAGAATAGAGCGTTAAGGCAAGCACCCTAACCACTCATCCAACGGGCTCATCATTTTAAATTAGCGTTGCGAACTATATCGGACAGAAATAATCGCATATGTCATCACTTATATCACATTCATGTGTGATAATTATGAAAAATAATTAATTTTATGACAAGGATCAGTCTTCTCCAAATTTCCATGGCCAACATGAAAATCGTGATTAAAAAAAATGAGTATGAAAAATGAAATGCCATTCAAAAAGTATTAATTTTTAAAATGTTTTGAAATGTACAGTCGTAGGAGTATTTGTACGGTGTGATATGAGTCCCCCTTTTGAAACTCTCACCGGCGCATACTAATTTAGCATTCATCATGAGAGGTTGCTTTATCTTTGTTTGCATCCTATTTAGACCCAGAAAGGAGTCAAAGAAATGCCTATCTCTTTCGTTTACACATTTGCCGGGCTATCTCTGAGGGACGCTGCTAATATACGAATTCACTGCGCCGTTTTAGGCTTTAGTCCGTCGTATTTAAGAATAAAATAGCGAAGCAGATTATGTACACAATGTCCGGCTTGCTGTGTCCGTGTTTGTGTGAATGTAAATGGACCTTTGGGGTTCCACTCGAATTATGAGATGTGTAGTCATTTTTTTTATTAATTTAAAAATATAATCAAACAGTATATTTTTTAATTGCAATTGTAAACAGAGACACCTAAAAATATCTGATAAGAAATTACGTCTTTATAACTTTAATTTTAACTTAAAGACAAGATCTCAGTCTAGTTTTAGACAAATATGATTCGCCGATTATACATGAGATTACTCCCATATAGACTTTTAACTTGTTAAATATTTTAGTCAATAAGTAATATTAAAAAAAAATATCCTGATTTGGATGAAAACTATTTGTTGAACGGTATTATAGCCAATAATATTAATGTTATTAAGTTTCTACAGATGGCGCCGGTAGTTTGTTTTGACTGCCTAGTAAACAAGTTGTGACTAGATCGCTTTACTTAGATGAATGAGGGTTTTCGATACTTTTTCTGCCACCAGGCGGCGCTTCGTTTGCGTCAGGTATAAACAGCTGTCAGATAGCACAGAGTCGTAGGTACTAAACATAAATTATTGAAATTCTATTGTGTTACATAATACATAGAAAATTGCAATTCGCGTATGTATTTTGACAGTTCATTGGACCTGACGCTACAGTGCTGCCATCTCAATTAGACCGATTCAGAAAACCCTCATTGACGCAAGCTTACTTTCGAGCGTTTGTCAAATTTGTGGAATCCAACGAGAACAAACCTTTTTTCGTTAGTTGTTGGTTGTTTGGCATTATAAGAAAATAAATTGGGGTCCGTCATCAGATCTAAAATCACTGAGCTTTTTTGTTGCAGTCCCACCGGTGTTTTTAACATCAATTAGTGTGAGTACACGAGCAATAGTACACGATCTATACACATAATAAAATGTAAACGAGGCGTGTCTGTACATTAAATATTAAAAAAATATATATAATGATTTGTACACGTTGCACTTATGTTACCGAGGTCATATAGTTATTATAATTTTTGTTTGTTTGTCTGTGCGTTTGTGTACGCTAATCTCAGAAACGCTGGATGGATTGAATGCGGTTGTCACTGTTATATTGTACCTACATTTAGTGTTTAGGTATATACAAACAAAAAAGGTACGTGCTATACCTAATACCACGCGTACGAAGTTGCGGGCTCAGCTATTTTAATCTAGGGTACTCACTATTTAGATTTAGATTACCTACTTTTTTAGTATTTGTAATGTTCCTGTTCAGTAATGATATTTTATTGTATTCTAATCTGGTATATTGTATCATTGCACTCTTTATTTTGATAATATAAAAAAGACGGAACTTAGCATTCAACGATCGCCTCACCCTTATCCATTTCAGAACATGTAGCGAATGTGGTGGTGTGCTAATGTGTCATGCCTTCTGCTTTGCCCTTTGTTTAGTCATAGTCACACAGTCTACTGCTCGTTACTGCAACGCAGCCTCAAATCGTGGCCAATCTAATGTAGCTTTTATTGTGGAAGCCTTAAAGCACACCTGGGGCAAAAGCTCCGCGATGCGCTCTCATAAAGTTTGCATCTGTCAATCCGAGCTCAGAGACAGAGGCTGTCACTCGCTAAATCCGGTGAAGTTATTTTAAAATTAAAGTAGTAAAATTAAAGTCCTTCCTAATGATATTTTAAGCATTTCATTTTTGAAAAGTAAATGTATTTTACAGCATTATTATCACACCAGCTGATGCCGCCTGATAACGCCTGATATCTTTATCGCTGTGACGACAGTGGCGCCGCCACGGTGACAGCGACGTTTCACATAGTAAGGGTGTAGATTTATATATATGTATAGATGGCATGAATGCCCATACGCATTTGAATGATAGGGATTTTATAAAAGTGCTCAAGATTATAAGCAAAAACAAAGTGCCTAATCCTTTGTTTTTGCTTATAATCTAAAATTTGAAATTTAATATCAATAACCAGAATCAAATTGTATATTAGTTGGTCACAATCGCTTGAAGACGTACTCTGGTTCTGGTAGTATTCAGTAGTGTGTCAAGCTCTGCAGTTGCGCGGTGCCGGGCGAGCGACGGATCCGCTTAGTAGAGTCCGCGACGCCGCCAGAGAAGGACACGTCTCTCGTATTATACGCGTAACGAAACAATCGCTCCGTGTGTCTGTGATCACGAAAATACAGTGAAAGTGTTCGTGCCAGTGGATTGCGTAATGTTATCTGTATGACGAGTGTGCCGCCAAAAGAGGATACACACTAAAGGTATTTCAGTCTACGTTTTACATTAATTTTCCCTTACCCAAGTCGAATAAGTTGGATCGTATTCATGCGGACCAAACGAGGGTCATGTTAGGCTACACTTTTTACATGTGCGTAGATATTTATTTAAATTGATACTCGTTTAAAATAACACAGTTATAAATTTATAACTGTTATTAAATTAATTTGCAGTTATAAAACACGTGGTTTTAAAAAAAAGTTGCAATTCGAGATACTAATACTTTTCCCAAAGAATTTTAATGAGGAAAAGAGGAAAACAAATTATGGTAAAGTGAGTCGGTTCAAACGCGGAATACGTTGGGCGTCAATCTTTCTTTTACCAAAAAATCCATTACGCAAATTGGGGACATGTAACATTCGTCGAAACACATAATACACACCAAACAGTGAATTCAGAGAAAAAATACATTGGAACTGCACTTAAATATAATTATTTATACTTTTTACAGTTTCTCTACGCAAAAAAAAAATTATACAAAAACTAGCTGATAAAATTTATATTTAGGTTGATGACTTAATCTTCATCGGATGTCGAATTTTATGAACTCCGAAATATCTGCTTCGTTAATTGTGTCTAAAAGTTTCAAATTAAAATAAATTGGATCATCAAATTATCAATAAACTAAAATAATTTATATTGCATAAGACCAAATTACAGAAGCTTGCAAAGATCTTATATTATATGTACATTTACTATCGACCCGCCCCAGCTTGCATTTTTTTTTCTGCAAATTATTATATACCCATATCTTTCTCATTTATCGCCCTTTCTATTATTGAAATAAATAAAGCACACAGAAATCAGAAACAAGACCAAACTCATAGATGCGTTACGCCCTTAAATCGAAATGGCAGTGGGCCGGACACGTAATAAGAATGTAGGTACCCTGAAAAGTAGCTATAACGCTCTGGCCTGGCCCGGATGGCAAAGAAGACGAGGCAGGCCTATAGCGCGATGAAAAGACGACATATCAAAAGTCAGGAAAAATTGGCCAATACTTGCGGAGCAAAGGAAAAAAATGGCAAGAACTGGGGGAGGCCTTTATCCGAGAGGGGTTCTTACCAACTTAAAAAAAAACTAATAATCGCAAAAAAAATGTTAACTTTAACAAAAAATGTTTCAAATTTAAATTTTATTATAAGATTTTATTGTATATTGTTTTAGTGACAGAATTTATGGGCTTTCTTTATTCTTTTTTTATTTATTTTTTCTATTATTGAAAAACGTATCAAGATCCGTTTATAAGAAATTGGCAGAGAAACAGACATAAGCGGACAGCGACGTTATACTATTTTGTATAGATAGATATAGAGATGTCCTATGAAGTGCAATTTCTAAAGAATCCGGTAGTAACCTCACAAAGGCACTTTTAAACTATGAGTAAGTATTGTTAAGTTGGTTTAAGTAGAAACAGTTCACACTGGCGACCGTAACCACCCACTTACAGTAGACCACCGTGAAATAATAGCATGTGTGCTTCTGTGTCTCTCTGAGTAAGAAAGAGAAGCCCGAGCACATTTCTCTCCCTTCTTAATCCCTTATTCTACAAAGGTCGACAGCGTACTTGCAGCACCTATGGCGTTGCTTGTTTTAATTTTTTAGGAGACGGCAGCTACTCACCATCAAGTGGACCGTCAGCTTACCTTACAGCCTTTAACGTACAAGAATTAATTATACTATTAACAAACCCAAGCGCCATTACGAGTGGATGTAATCATAAAATGAGAAAAAAAGAACAGTTCTATTTCTATTATATCTATTTAAAAAGAAAACCGATAAATAAATGAGAAAATGAGAAAATGTTTTTCTATACATAAAATTAATATGTATATTTATAACAGTAATTTTTCAAATGAAAATGAATTCGACACTGTTTCGAATAAGCTGAAAGGACTTTAGCAAAATTTTGCGGCGACGAACTCGAGTGTTTAGTCGTCAAAACAGCTAAAGTTAAGTAAAAGATAATTTGAAAAGCTCTTGCGGTCCTTAGGTAATGGATATTTAACTCATTTTACTGCTCTGAGTTCTAGTTTTATAAGATTCATTATTTATAATAATTCAAGTAGCTTTTTATTTTCATTGCTCGCGATTATTTATCGTACTGATTTATATCACCTCTTTCCGCCCTTAGGGGTTGAATTTAAACTACCTATTTGTTCTTGAATAATTATTACAATGTGATGTGAAAACTCTACAAATTACAATTTCTTATTTCCATCCTAAAAATTATTGTCTGCCTGTCTACTTTTATAAAACAAGTAGAAAGGCAGACAAAAATGTTAAAATCAGTCCCATTTCTGGTTATGTACCAGATAAATTCAAAAAACTTTCCAGATTTAGTAGATTTAGTAGTAGCAATTATATAATAAAATTTCAAAAAATCATAGAATTTATGAAGCCTGCCACTGCTGCGCCATAAAATAAAAAAAAATGCAAAAAATATAAGTTTTGGCAGTGTTCAAGAAACTTAGGTCTTCTGGTGGAAAAAGCATATTATTTATTCTCTTAATGAATTTCTGAATGATGAGACTATATAATGCAGACAATGCAAACTATGGATTAACATAATATATGTAAATACATTATTTTAAATTTTATTAAGAAAAATTATAATTATTGTTTATTTTTTTTAGATTTGCAAAATCTAAATCAATGCACGATTGATATTGTAAAATATGTGGACAAATTATGTGTTAAATTTTTTCTATACCTTATTGTCTGACAAAGTTGTCTATACCATATTCAGCAAATAAATTATTTTGAATTTGAATTCAAATTAAGAATATAAGAAATTAAGAATTATATTAAGAATTTTTTATCGACCTCAAGTAGTGGTATCTCTCTACCATCATCAGCCCGTATCTCTCTACTGCTGGACGTAGGTCTCTCGCCACCACGCACGGTCCTGTGCACTTTTACATCCAGCCAAAATCCAAAAGCTAGTACTTACTATCATTTTTAAAACATAGAAATCTATGCTTGCATTTAATTTTTTTTAATGTTAAGATCGGCAGACAGGCTGGCGGTCCACTTGATGGTAGGTGGCTACCGTCGCCTATAACACAAGCAACGCCAAAGCTGCTGCAAGTGCGCTGCCGACTACAATAGGATTAAGGATAAGGGATTGGGAAGGGATAGGGAAATGGGCTCTGGCATCCCTTACTCACTCACCGCACACCCTACACAACAGCACACGTGCTGTTATTTCACGGTGGTCTTCTTAAAGGGGGTGGTTACTGGTTATATTTCTTCATCACATTTATAATGATTTATAACGATATAAGAAGTTGTGACCTTTGTTAATATCTATAAAAACACAAATTGCATATAATAGGACATTTTGTACAAGATTTACTATGAAAGATTTAATGATAAGATATAATTTAGTAAATTGTATGTATGACCTTGCCCAATGAGGCGACATGTCCTTTATGGAAAAGCCTCAAAATAAAGATTAAAAAAAAGGACGTTTTGTTTTATGATAATTTATTTTTCCCACACCGTAATTTTTTTTTTAAATAGATCATTGAGTCGCCTAGACTGATGTGTTATGATTTTTTTATTATGTGATCTTGAGCACAAAAACAAATGTTTACATTTGTAAACTTTTCCAATTTAATGCTCTTGCACATTGTTGAAGGGACTAGATTATAAATGAAAAACTACCAATTTAATCCCAATGGAATTTCGTTTTGGATATGAAAATTTTATCTATACTTATGTACCTATGTTCCGGCGGGGGGCTTATACTATGTACATATATGTATAACCCACTAGTCACGACCGTTTTTAACCAGTCACTTTAATATTAAAATACTTTTTTAATTATATTACAAAGATTTCATTTTTAGGGTTCCGTACGTCCGAATAAAAAAAACGGAACCCTTATAGGATCACTCGTGTGTCCGTCTGTCCGACCATCCCCCCCCCCCCTCCTCCTTATCTCCGAAACTACTGAACCTAAAATTTTGAAAAAATTCAGAAATTAGTTTTCTACTTATAGATTTAATGTCATGGACTATAAGAAGTCCATGACATTAAAATAACATGGTAAATCACTCAATATTGTGTGGATAGGTAACATCGTACGAAACCCTCTTCACGCGAGTTCAATTCGCACTTGTCCCGTTTTTTTTTTTTAATATTATCAAAGCAACTGATAAGTCAATACTTCTATTTTATTGGCTAAATATCAATAAGTCTGAAAGATATAATTCAGTTTATAGATTACTAGCTGACCTAGCAGACGTTGTCCTGCCAGAACCCGAAAATAATTCCTTAACCCGACTGTGGCGCCACCTATCGGGTTAAGTTTTATTTTCAAACCATATTATGTTAAAGTGACGCGTCACTTCACGTCAATGAACGACGCGACGGTTAAATTATTTGAATATTCTTAATACAAAAATACTAAAATCGCGATTTAAAAATGGGGGAGGGGGTAGGAGGGTGAAAAAAACTTTACGACCTATTCTCATACCTACCAAATATACAAAAAAAAATCGGTCTCATAAAAATCGGTCGAGCCGTTTCGGAGGAGTTTTGTTACAAACACTGTCACACAAGAATTTTATATATTAGACTAGATGTGCCTGCGGCTTCACCAGCGTGGAATTCAGATTATTTCTCGATATCGGGTACCTACCTCGCAGTCGTAGCATGTAACGAACTACTTGCACTACCTCTGTGGTTTCGAGCGCGGTCGTTTTTTACATTATATCGTATTATCTCTTTAACCACTTGTAAGCCGGAAGCCGAATTACCCTTGTCTGCCAGCGCTTAAATTTATCATTTCAAGTGCCATTTGCCATGATATATACAGGTTGTTCAAATTTCCGATTACCGATTTAACTACTGACTCTGACTGACCTAATTGTTCTCCCAGAAGGAGTTCTACCATGATTTATTAATAACGTGGATCCACGTTCCGGCATACAAAGGGTTAAACATACGTCCAAACATATGCTGTGAAAAGCAAAAATCGCGTGTATTAATTATATGTGTCGATAAATGGATTCATAATTGTTTATAAAATGACCAATAAACATCACCTAACGATTTTAATTTTTTTATACTGACTTTTTTGTAGGCATCACTTATATCATATATCTCTTATTGCTAAAGAGAAGCGTTCGAAAGAAACGTTTTCGTTGGAACGTTGGCCTATTTTGCAAATTCGATTACCACCAAAAAGCCTTTTCATTTTATGGGATAACATATAACCCATGTCCACCCTGAATTTCCATTCTAACTATTTCTGAGAGATTTTTTTTAAATCGGATGAGTAGTTTCGAAAATTACCTCCTACATACAAACAAACCTACAAACTTTCGCTCTTTATAATATTATATACTTATCATATTATAAAGAGCATATTATAATTATTCAAATTTAATTATTTGCCTTTTGTCTCTGACCAATTGAATGATAGTTTGGAATTTATTTTTAATATAAATTACCACCATACTACTAAAAAAATCCAAATAGCTTTTTGCTTTCATGTATGAAATGATGTTCGCTTTATTTGCAAATTGTCAAAATAAAAATAAAAAATAAAAATTATCAATTAGGTTTCTCCAAGAAACTCCTATGATCGTCATTTAAATTTACCAGGGTTTCGAGAAAAGAAGCCAAGATGACGATCCTGAGAAGAAACCCCGAAAGAAACTCAGGATACTATTCTTTTTATCGTCTTTAAAATATAAAATTACAGCAGTTATATACACTTAAATAATAATTAAATAAAAGTACATATACAATAGTAATCCAGGCTTTAATTCCAGGCTTCATTGTCGCTTAAATAATCAGTGACCTTATAATAGCCTCTCGAGAGGAGTTTGGTTTTAATGACACCTTTAAATTTATTTATAGATAAGGCTCTGATCATCTCAGGCAGTTTTATTATAAAACCGTATACACTGACCCATAAAAGAATCACTTATCTTTTGGAGTCGCGTCTTATGTAAATCTAAATCGTTTTTAAACCTAGTACATACCTATATTGTGTACGTCACATTTTTTATTAAATTGACTAATATTTTTATGCGCGTAAATTAAATTTTCATAAATATACTGACATGTAACAGTTAAAATCTTAATTTCATTGAACTCTTCTCTGAGGGAAACGAGAGGCTTGGGTCCCAATATGTCACATATAATATATAGGTATAAACTGATATACTGAATATATGTCAATTTATAAAAGTTCATATCAATGTTCAATATATTAACGGAGTGTCAATTAACGGATTCAAATTAAGGGATTGTTTGCCACGGAGCTAAAGCTATTTAACAAGAAGTTTATCATTACTACTACCTGTGCCCGCGACTTCGTACGCGCTTTAGTTAGTTTTTTGATATTCCCACAGGAACCTAACATTTTTACGGGATATGTTAATCCAGGTAATAAACTATCTGTGTGCCAAATTTCACGTGGAAGAGTAGCAAACATCCATCCATCCTCACAAATTTTCGTATTTATAATATTAATAGGATTAGGATTCGGTATGTGTCCAATAAATAAGCTGTGTAGTTAAATGGATGGCGCGCTATAACTAAATTCCTCGCATGCTATTTCGGAAAGACGATCGATCAGTCACGCAACAAATTTCAATTTATATCTGTTTGACGTTCATTCGGAAAACTTCAAGTATTTGATACAAAAGGCCATTAAATGATGTTAAGATCCAAAAATTTACTCGCGAATAAGAAGTTTCGAAACTCGCCCTTCGCATAAAAGTTTCTGTAAATATTTTTAACCTCGTTTTCGAGGTTGCGAGGCTCAAAGTTTGCCCTCCGAGCCTCCGAGATGCTAATATCAATGGAGAAATTATTGGGGTCCCGTAACTCGGGTTCCAATTTCGAATTGTAAAGTAATATACGAGGTGCGAGCGCGGGACGGGACCTCCTTCCTTCCGGGTTGCCGACTTCATATTCAAATATTACATATTCCACCTCATTTTTACCGAGCAAAATGTTGCCAACCCCAATTTATTATTTTATTCTTTTCACCGATTCTTCTTTTTGCAATGTATCAATACAAAATCATCTACAAAGATTCTTCGATCTTTTTAAGGTTTTGGTTGAAGGCCTACTTTACAAACAACCTTTGTTTAACTTTTTTTTTTCTAATTTTGTTCCCTCTTTTATTTTTTTGTTCATACTCATTCCTAATTCTAGACAAATTCGGATTTAATTGTTACTCAATTTCGCATTTAACTTTGGCTCTTATGATGTACTTCATCCCAATGTATTACAATATCCTTTAAGCGGAGTCGCAGGCAACGGTTGGTTTAGTTTTTTTTTTAAACAAAAGTAATTTCCGGGAATTCTTAAGGAGGATCACAAATTCCAAGTCTCCTTTCTGTTTATATTGGTTTGCGATTCGTCACATTAATGCGCAGAATGTCCAGGTGGGTAAGATGGGCAATATTTATAGGGGCCGCTGAGTGCACACTGACTGTTTAGGTAAGTAGGGTAGAACGGGGAATGTGGACATCCGAACCTTTGTTACACGTGCGCGACGTTGTTTTAACATATTACCGGATTCCATCTCAGGGGTATTTCTTGCTTATACACTTTCAAACAAAATCAGTATTATGCAAAACGATACAAAGTTGCTCCATCCAACTTTGCCATACTTTTTATTCGGTGGATGATTTTGCTTTAGCATCGATGAATATTAACTCTAGAAATAATAATGTTAGAGCAAAAAAGCCTTAAACCTATTCAAACTATTCTCAAATCTTTTTAAATATTAATTTTTTGTAATACGTTAATATGTAATTTTTTTTTTGTACACACAGTTACTGCTGGTGGCCGCGATTTTGTCTGCGTTGAAAATCTTATCTTATTGCTGTGACGACAGTGGCATCGTATTTTGTAAATTTTTAGAGGTACCCTCGGGAACATTTTTCAAGGTAACTCTCATTCAAAACCGTTCAGTAGATTTTACGTGAAAGAGTAAATAATCATCCATCCATAATAAATCCATCATCAAAAAAAAAATTATAGTCAGCATTAATTAATGTAGCCTTATCTCTATGGACTCATACTGATAAACTTGCATTAAATGTGTCTACCGTCTTTCATAACTGCATTTATCCTTACATATTATAAAACAAAGTCCCCCGTCGAAGATGTCTGGCTGTGTGTATGTATGTTCGAGATAATCTCAAAAATTACTAAAAGTATTTTCATGCGGTTTTCACTAATGGAAAGAGCCTTAACAAAGAAAGGTTTTTGTATATATAACTTTACAGAAAAAATCCATGCGAAGCCGGAAGCGAGCCGTAATTATAATATTGCTTATATAATTGCTCGCACTTATGATAAAAAATCCAAAAAAAATCTTTTGACATTTGAATTCGTGTCTGAGTCTATGACTTTATACCCTTTGGTAAATAACCGATTCAAAAAACTATCAATGAGGTTGTGTTAGGCAATTTTAAGAAACTTACCAAGTATGCCATACTATCTGGACTCTAACTATATGAATTCATGATTTGGAATATTAAGCACACATGAAGTGAGTAACGAATTTGCGAAACTCAATGAGCTTCCTCTTCCCATCCTCCCCGTAACGGAACGTCTTCAAAGGGAGCGTAATCAGATTCAAATTTCTAAGTCCATTAATGCAGATATCTTAATTGCTTTATCACTTTCAACACTAATAAATTTGTATGATAAATAGGGTAAATTCTTTGTGAAGCATTCATGTGAATAGATGAATACAGAGATTACTATCTCTGTTTTGACATATACATACAATGACAATAGAAACGCGGGTTTTATGCATTTATAATAATATATTCATTGGGTTTTATTATGAATATGTGTGGGTCACATTAGGTTATAAAACAATCGAAGTGGTAACTCGATAATTGTTAATACATATTATGACAAGAAACAAAAAGGTCTCATTTACCTATTTAAGCTGAGTTCGATACTTTTCTGAGTAGCCAATTAAGTACTTTTCTATTTTCTTTTGTAATTTGGACATTATCAGGTTGCTAATAGAGCAGAATCTAACTAAAGAAATATACCTATTTTCCTTTACTAAAGACCATCCCGATGACTACTTAATTTCGGAGTGTTTTTTTTAATGTTAAGATCGACAGACAGGCTGACGGCCCACTTGATGGTAGGTTGCCACCGTCGCCTATAACACAAGCAACGCCAAAGCCGCTGCAAGTGCGCTACAGTAGGATTAAGGATAAGGGATTAGGAGGGAATAGGGAAATGGGCTCTGGCATCCCTTACTCACTCACCGAAACACAACAGCACACGTGCTGTTATTTCACGGTGGTCTTCTGTAAGGGGGTGGACGGTGGTTACTGCTGCCAGACGGGCTGCCCAAATGACTGCGAAACGCAGTGTGCCCTGCCACTACTTTCCAGCTCCAGACCAGAGCCAAATTTGAAAAGTTCATTTTTCAAAGTTGACCCTGCCGGGAATCGAACCCGGGAACGCTAGAACAGAGCGTTAAGGCAAGCACCCTAACCACTCATCCAACGGGCTCGTCAGAACCTTGGCAAATGTTAAGGATAAAGTGGCCGTTAGCCTGCCTGCCCCCTATTATCTAGACAAAATCAGTTCCATCCCAATTCGTGTGCAAGTATACCGACGCGTGGTACAGCAACCTGTCGAAACATCCCTTCAGACAATACCGTGTCGCATGATTTATGCATGGCACTAATTTATCATCAAACAGCCTCCCATCCATTATCGCCTTTATGTTCCGTAAAACTGACAAATTTCAGCAAGTTTCGGAGCAAAAACAATGGCCTCCGGAGTTCCCATAACGTCTACATAATACGCAACTCCACTGTGACGGAAGGATCTTCACTAAACACTTAGTTTTGTTATAAAAATACCAACGTTGATATTTCAACATCCAAAAAGTTACCAACCTTATAATCTACAATTACTTTCTCTAAATTACAACATTTGTTCTAAATTTCAATATAAAAAAAATACGGAAAAGTAGGTAGGCAGGCCAACATTCTGTCCATAGCTACTGTCATGGACAGTCGCCTATTAACACAAGAAAAGTCACAGGTGCTGAGCATGATTTTTTTATACGTTAAGACCAGCAGACAGGCTGACGGCCCACTTGATGGTAGGTTGCTACCGTCGCCTATAACACAAGCAACGCCAAAGCTGTTGCAATTGTGCTGCTGACTACAATAGGATTAAGGATAAGGGATTGGGAAATGGGCTCTGGTATCCCTTACTTCATTCACCGAAACACAACAGCACACGTGCTGTTATTTCACGGTGGTCTTCTGTAAAGGGGTGGTTAATGCCGCCAGACGGGCTGCCCAAATGACTGCGAAACGCAGTGGGCCCTGCAACTACTTTCCAGATCCAGACCAGAGACATGTTTGAAAAGTTCATTTTTCAAAGTGACCCTGCCGGGAATCGAACCCGGGAACTCTAAGGCAAGCACCGTAACCACTCATCCAAGGATAAATAAAGAGGGATTAGAAAGTTAGGGCTCTGGAAGAGTACCAGCACACATGCTGTTTCACGGTGGGCGTTTGTAAGGGGATGGGTAGTGTCTCTAGACAGGCTGCCCATTTAATGAGCCTTAAACGCAATGACCCTGCCACGCAGTAATTGAGATTGTTATGAAAAAGATTTACGGCTTAAAACTAGTCTATTTGAATATATTTCCCCAATAAAAAACAAATTCCGAGTGGATACACAAACAATAGCATCATTGACGCCCCAAAGGCCCCATTGTTAGATTCGATTATTCGCTAAATGGCAGATTCTAGGAACGCCAGATTCTTTCGTGGACTACATACACTCTTTTCTCTTGACTTTTAATATGTGCTCGAACCACTTATTGGAGGCCACTCGACACTTTTCTTCCCCATTGGTTTTGGTTTCTACTTGGTATGTGACCTGCCACTGCCTACAGCCTAAGATCAACAGTATGGGACCCGATAAGTCATATCTGGCAACACATACTTATTATGAATACCAACGGGCTAACAAACATATCTATAAAAAAATAAAAATGCAACTAACTAAATTTTCTTCAATCTTATGTATTGACTTTGTAATGTCTCATGCAAAAAAAGCTATGCTTCTTATACCTACTTCACATTATGTAATAGTTACTAATAAAAATAGTTGAATGCGAAAGCTCGTTACGAGATTCCTAAATCCTTTTACCTTAACGAGCTTTTGCTAGTTTGAATCTGAAAAGTTATTTCTTCATCTGCAAACTGGAAATACGTTTAACACACTGTGTTTTGAAGTCATTAACTAGGCAATCCCTTTGCAGCAGTAATCCTTGTGAGGTCTATTTCCAATATGTCCCACAAGAAATGACCAATTTGGGACATTTTGGGAATTACAAAAAATCAATATTTTTATTGTTCCCAAAATGTCCACTTTAATTATCTTTGTGGACATTTTGCAACTTTCAATAAATATTTAGTTTACTATTCCCAAAATGTCCCATGCATAATTTTAAAGACTATTTATTGAGTTGTACAGTCAGAAACGACAAGATGTAAGAAGAAGAAGCAATACCAGAAGGGAATTGAATGTTCCGGGGAAATTGAACGAACCTACCATCAAATGACCTTCATTTTCATGAGAACATTTTCATGTTTTTTCGTAAAGATATAATTTTGTAGCGCGTCGGGAATGTTTGCAGAGTGACGTGTGGATTGTTTTTACCCCATCAGGCGCAAACGGTACACATTCCTCGTACGCAGGGTTCGGGCTGGTCCCGGCCGCATCCTCCAAGCCTTGGCTGGGAGATTAGATAGGCAGTACTTGAACCATTGTTGCATGGCTCATGTACCATTTCATAATCCACCAAATCATGAAATGTTTGGTGTGTAAGATTTTAGTAATATAGGATATAAGGTTGACACTGCTAACTAACGTTCTTTTCTAGGGTTCCCGGGTTCGATTCCCGGCAGGGTCAAGTTTGAAAAATGAACTTTTCAAATTTGACTCTGGTCTGGATCTGGAAAGTAGTGGCAGGGCACACTGCGCAGTCCTTTGGGCAGTCCGTCTTTGAGGCAGTAACCACCCCCTTATAGAAGACTACCGTGAAATAACAGCACGTGTGCTGTTGTGTTTCGGTGAGTGAGTAAGGGATGCCAGAGCCCATTTACCTATCCCTTCTCAATTCCTTATCCTTAATCCTACTGTAGTCGGCAGCGCACTTGCAGCACTTGTAGCGTTGCTCGTGTTATAGGCTACGGGAGCCACCTACCATTAAGTGGACCGTCACCTGTCTGACTTTAACATTAAAAGAACCTAATGTCATGAAATGTGCTTTTCTTTACACTGTTTGTTGATTACACAAATACACACACCAACATCACAATCGCTGCCAAATGACATATTTGAAGAAAAACCTTATAATTCAAATAGAATTTGTCAAACTAATTGGACACAATTTACTGAAACTAAATTATGTTAGAATAATTCATTATTTACGTTAGGTTAGATTAGAGAGTATAACTGGTGAGAATGAGAACTTATGAGAAGTATAACTGGTGATAGGGATGACTCGAAAGTATACAATGTTATGTAATTTAGGTAATTGTTATACGATTTCGATTCGATCTAAAACTAATGACTTCTTTGACCTAGGTGTTATTATCAAAATTCTTTGAGAATGAAGACTGCATAATCAGGAAATCAGAACACGGCATCGATTCTTGAAAGCTTTACCCCACTTTGTGACATCAGCTTTACGGACAAAGGACATTCTGAATAAAGAATGCTTTGAACTCTTTTATTTAATTGCTTGAATTAATGATACAGTCGCCATATACAACTGTATGTAGTATATATATAGTCGCTAATATTATTAAATTAAAATAACAACGTCTTCAGTAAAATCTGAAGACGCATCAATGTCTGTTGCGTATAGATAAAAATTTACAGGCAAACATACGTTAATAGCGACGATTTCTTATACAATTTATAGATTTTAAAATAGGAATACCTAAATAACGTGCAAATATTAACCTATGTATTATAGATAATAAAGAATATTAAGAATATCCACTGCTAGATGTAGACCTCCTCCGATTCTCGCCACCATGCACAGTCCTTCTCACCTAGCCGCTTGCTGGGAAGTCTTTCAGGTCGTCTGTCCACCTGGCCGCAGGGCGTCCCACGCTGCGCTTTCCAAATCGTGGCCCCCGAGAACTTTTCTACCCCATCGATTATCTGCACTAGGACAGATATGACCAGCCCTTTGCCACTTTAATTTACTAATTCTGTTGGTTATGTCGACAATAGATATCTTGAGATCGTATTATTAACTTTTCTTCTGATGTACAATTCATATTCTAGGATTCTTTATTAGTAATTCTTAGGACAAATTACAAAACAAGGTTTCTTTAAAAATTCTTTTCTTTTTTTTTAACAATAAAAGAAGTAGAATTAGAAAAAGCTACTTAAATTTCTGCTGTAGAATTTTATCAATACAAGATATATCTTAAATCTTAACCCTCTATGCAATTATTTTTGCGGGGAGGGGGGAAAATACGAGGACTGTTTGATAAGTCGTTTTAAAAAGTAAAAAAAAAAAATTTTTTAAACAATTTACATTTATTTCTCAACATAGTCTCCTTTGAGAGCCAAACACTTGTTCCAGCGAGTTTCCAAATTTTTTATCCCCTCTAAAAAATACGTTGTTTTATAACGGCACGAAATACGTCTTCAAAATAGCCGTTTACACCTGCGATGCAGTCCTCATTTGTCAAAAATTTTAGCCCTCCAAGCCATCTTTTCAGATTTGGGAATAGGTAATAATCGCACCGAGCTAGGTCCGACGAATACGGAGCATGCGGAACACAGTTTTGAAATTCGCTTTCGTTCGCGTTTTTGTTCGATTGTCAACAAATGTGGCACCCATCGTGCAGACAGCTTTGTCATACCCAAATCTTCATGCAGGATTTTATGTACTCGCTCATGCAGTGGAGATGCCTGTGTTCACGCACCTTTTCACGCACCTTCACTCGATGGTCGTCGAGTACAATATTATGGACTTCTTCAACAACATCCTCAGTAGTGACTTCGATTGGTCGACCAGAGCGTCGAGCATCAGGTGCTTGACCGACCACGTTTAAAATCATTTATCCAGTTATAAACAGTCTGCAACGTTGGTGCGTTAGTGCCATGAACAGAATCAAGTTCAGTTTTTATTGTGGCAGCACTGCAACCCTTCATAAAAAATTGTTTTATAACGGCACGAAATTCAAATTTTCCCATAGTTGTTGAAAATTCACGAGTGATCACAGTTAAACAATGGTTAAACTGACAAAAACTTGTTTTTTTTTTGCTGAATTTTTGACAGTCTTCATTTGAAAGATTGTGCTTGCTAGTGTTAATGCCATTTACCAGAAAAAAGGTTTTATAAATAGTTTTTAAAAGGACTTATCAAACAGCCCTCGTATAACATGTTCGTACTCCCTGCTGCAGACTGTCGCCCCTGCGATGCATAATTAAATAAAATTATGTAATTAATTAATTAATTAAATTTATTATTTTAACAAAATTTGACAGAAAATTAGGAATCTGTTTTTTTTTTATAAATATCAGGCAAACTAGGTCATATCCATTTCCGGCTCAAAAACTTCATAGCAAAATTAATCGCAATAGGCTGGATTTCGGGACAAATTGTTTACTACAAAACAAAGCTTTGTAAAACGCTTAGTCAGATCGTTAGCCAAGGGACTAGTGGTGGCGCAAGTTATGAAAATATTTCATTTATTATTAACTAAACATTCGAAAATTTACTTCGAGCGGTATTAATGCCATATTAAATATATCAATAAATATGATATGTAATATATGTATAATGACCATGTATTATTTATAGAACATAAATAAATATAAAAAAGTAGATTTAATTTATCTTACAATAGCTTTCTTTGCCTTCTCTTGCGACTGTTTTTTTTTTTTTAATTTATTTAGTGTGATTTTTAAATAAATTATTTACATGTACGTAGCTGCCAATAGTTCTTTGGCTATTCTATTTTCCGACTATAATTTTAACTGACAGTTCACATAATTTAAATGGGATTCAAATTTCAAACGACACCGTCTAGGACATCCCTTTGACATTTCAATTTGAATAACCCAAACCAGCCCCAAACATACTATTTTGTATGCGATATAATATTTTTTGTGAGACGTAGTGATGACGGTATGTTAAAAAGTTTATTTTATCCTTTTAATTAAAAAAAAAATTTAGAATATTTTATTTTCTGGATTGTAGTAAGTATTTGAGATTAATTAAAATTAAACAGGTTGGGTAAGAAAACTAAGTAACTTTTTCTTACTTGACCTTAAGGTTTTGTTTCAACAAATTTTTAAAAAATTTTTTTTACACATTTCGAATCGAAAAACTCAAAACAAGACAAAAAATATCAGAAGCATAAAATACCTATAACTGCTACCATCCGTTCCTGAAGAAAGTATATTTTCTAAAGCTGCCTTAAATTGTTACTAAAGAAAAAAATACAATAATTTATAACAAAATTTCAAGCTTGTGTTTTTGTCCTACAATATTTCTTTTGATGACAAATGACAATATGTTCAGTTAAAATGATTTAAAAACGTAAAATTGTAGCAATGTATTTTCTTATTATTCTAGGTTATAATTTTCTTCTCACTATTCCTACGTGTAAAAATTTGTGGTGGGAATACTGGGAAAACACTGAAACAAATCTTACTCTAGTTATTATTATACAGATGTTGAAGTCTCACAACGACGAGTCTAAAAATATTAAAATTATATTATATAAAATAATATTTGTGTAAATTCTATTTGATCCGTCCCCGGCTTGGCATTTTTTCACAAATTATAATATACAGAAACCTTCCTCGTTTATCGCTGTTCCCGTATTGTAAACCGTATCTAAATTCGTTGTGTGGTTTAGAAGTTAGCGGAGAAATAGCAGCGGAAGGCGACTTTATTTTAGAATAACTACCTATTTGTTTAATACCTATTTTATTTTAGAATAACTATATACCTATATTATATACATATATGTCGGAACATCAGAATTTAATACTATTCTTATATTACTTCTTGACACAATGGGCAATGATGTGGGTGTCCGTGCAAGGATACCAAATACATTATTATCTATTTACTATACACTATTTCTAAAAGTTCAACTATGTAAATTAACACAACGAAACTAGGTAGGTCTGCAAGCATCCCAAGCACGTCTGCAGTCGAAGGCCGAACCTTCGCGGATCTGGCCCCAGGTACAGCGTCCCTTAGACTCTGACGAAGCTTAGCCGAAAAGACCCGATCGTATTTATTGTCACCTGAGGCGCGCTTACGCTTCCCTGTTGAACTCAGCAGGACGCGACATATATATAGATTGATACCTCCAATATCTATTAAGGGGGAGACAAACGCTAAATACTAAAAATATCCATTGTTTAATGAAGATGTTACAAGAAATAGACAAGACAATTGCTTTGAAAAAAAATATATATTATACTTAAACATGTGAAGAACCAATTGTATTAATTAGAATTTTCGTTAAAGTAATAGAAACTCCACAAAAAAAGTTAGAACACAAGAAGAATTTAACCTTTATTGAAAATTCTTTCGAAAACGGCTTATTGCAGGCATATGAATCCTGTACCTATTAATAAGTTAATATCAGATTAAAAAAATGTATTAATAAAAAAAAATTGTGTAATGTTCTAATGGTAAAAACAAAAAACACAAATTCTAGGCCCGTTGAATTGTCTCCGCCGCCAGCGAGTTCTATAGTAAATGTCATTTGCCTCAGTTAATCCCTTAAGCTGGCATATATGCTAAGAAAATGTGTAAAATATTGTTTTAAATGTGATAGGTATTTGGGTAAAGATATGTCAGAAATTTGCTTTATTATGAAATCATACTTGAAAGCCACAAATGGTAACTATTCTATAAGACAATGGTTGAGAAGTTAAAGCAAGCCTTGTGTCCTTTCCCGGAGATTGGAGACATCATCAGCTTCTTAAAAACTGCAAGGGACTATAATAGCTGTCAAAATTGAATGAAGAAAAAAATCAATAATGAAACCAAAATGGTCTACAGAAAAATAATCTCCCCTAACTCGGACCGGTCGTTGGCGCTGAGTCGAGTCTGGTCTCAACATGGACCTATTACTTGTACAAGCGAAAACATTAATTGCCTCTAAAGTGTTTTCGAATAGTTCACCTTGATCTTTAAATACTTCACACGACCTTAATACACCATTTTCGTCCATTACTTTTACGAGCTTTTGTCGCAATTAGTCATTTCCAGACCTGTTCATTACTGGATTGAGTCGCTAACTGATTTGAACTGAATTTATTTAGTCAGTAATTTACAATTTAATTAATTAAACAAATTAATTTCCGCCACCCATAGCGCTGAGAATTCAAAAAAGGACAAGTACTCAGGCCTCGCGAACCAGTTTGAATTCCTAGCTTTCGCGGCAGAATTCCTAGCTTCCAGTGTGGTCACCAAGTGTTAAGTCCTTCGAAAAAGAGTTAGGAATATGTACTTTTATTCGAGAACTCGGGCGACCGACGTGCAAGGTTAGGAATTCAAAGACACAACACCGCGAGCGTCCTAGGTACCGCGGAGAATCCGGCTGAGCTAGACTCTTCCTCTTCAGCGTGTATACAATTTTCATTTAAATTTAATTTTAAATATATCTTTCTAGTACTAAAAAAAATCTATCTTTATTAAACAAATTTTACTTCATGTTCTTATTTTTTTTTTATTGTAGGTGGCTACCGTCGCCTATAACACAAGCACCGCCAAAGCTGCTGCAAGTACGCTGCCGATTACAATAGGATTAAGGATAAGGGATTGGGAAGGGATAGGGAAATGGGCTCTGGCATCCCTGGACTCACTCACAACACATCAGACATGCAGTTATTTCACGGAGGACTTCTGTAAAGGTAGCCACTGTTGCCAGACGGTACAGTTTTAAAATATTTTTTTTATAACTTTATTTTTAAAGAGATACGAGAAGATACCTAATAAAGAAATAATTAAGATACACGGGATTTAACACATTTATTTTCTACTAGCTGAGCCCGCAATTTCGTACAGTACAGCGCGTAACTTTTTTTTGTTTTTAAACCTATTGGAATGAAACAACATTAAATGTTACGGGAAGCTTTCTACAATACATCAGTGAAAACCGCATTCAAATAGGTTAAGCCGTTCTGAGATTAGCTTGCACAAACGCACAGACAAACAAACAAAAATTCTAAAAACTATTTTTTTTACGATTTTATTATACATATAGATAAAAAAATTGAAACATTTTAAAGAATCTTACATGCCTGTATACATATACGCATAAATTCAGCATTAATTGAATATGTTACATTTCTTAAGAGTTTGCGAGATACAGTCCAATAAGACGTAATTCAATTTACGATTGCCAGATGTATTTCTTTAACAAAGCCTCTTTTTGCTCGTCAACAGTTTAGGTCTGGTAAGGCTAAAGTCATTTGTATGATGGTCTGCGCTCGAAATGATCAGATACGCTCCGCTTTGAGGGCTGCAATAAACACACAATAAAACTTGGGGCGGAGGGCGCCACCGGTCTCGCACAAGATATTCCACATTACATAGCAAATCTTCATTGATACGTGCACAGAATGCTAGAGCTCAATGGACGGATTATGGGAGGGATTTCCAAATGGCCTTCGTTATACTAAATTGTAAACATCCGGGACAGCCACTGAGAGATTTCATAAATAAAACATTGATATTTTGACAGTAACTAGACAGGACCTTTAATGTCTCTAATGGACACTACCTTTGTAGCAAAGTTAATAGCAGAAACTAGTAAGTAACCTTCTTTGTGACAAAAAGTAAGGGTATTTTCGGAGACTTTTTATTTATTTATTTAACACACCAACAGCTTAACATAACGTAATCGTTTAATTATTTGGAGATAATCGACAGAGATTGATTACGCAAGCCAATTATAGGTGTCAACATTCGCCAACAATATGCAGAACCTAAATTTAAAAAATTCAGATCAAACAAAAATAAAACAAACCGGTGACAAGTTTAATGTCGAGGTTTGACACCTCAACATGTCGTTACAAAGAGGTGAAATAAAAAAAAAGTATAGGAAGTCATGACTAACGTTTTACTTTAACAGACGACTGGTGACTCTTAAACACTCAGAACTACACTTGTCAGAAATTTAAAACACTTTTTTTTATGTTAAGATCGGCTGACAGGCTGACGGTCCACTTGATGGTAGGTGGCTACCGTCGCCTATAACACGAGCAACGCCAAAGCTGCTGCAAGTGCGCTGCCGACTACAATAGGATTAAAGAAAAGGGATTGGGAAGGGATAGGAAAATGGGCTCTGGCATCCCTTATTTCACTCACCGAAACACAACAGCACACGTGCTATTATTTCACGGTGGTCTTCTGTAAGGGGGTGGTTACTGCCGCCAGACGGGCTGCCCAAATGACTGCGAAACGCGGTGTGCCCTGCCAGAAATTTAAAACACTTGAAACGAGTACCGAAAATATCCAAATCTAGCAACTTATTTTTTATATCAATGTCAATTACACAATGAGAAAAAGATTTGACGTCTAATTCTAAGCTCCCGAGGCCTGTATATTCTGATTCCTGTTGAAATCTGCCTCGATGATATAGTTTCCCGAAATGAAGCTAGGTCGGTTTAGGATAAGTGATAAAGCTTTTACCTGATAACTAGCGCTTTTCTGCGTGTCTAATCATAATATATAGTATGTACCAACAAATACAAGATATGTACCGACTTGTTTATAGAAACAGATCGATCAGGAATTAGAATTCAAGAATCGTGACGATTCAGACCGGAGACGACAGGTCGTGTGTCTGATAGCAACTGTCTGGCACCGTCTCGTCTGACAGAATACAAGTTGTTTGACGAAACCCTTATTAAATGAGTAGCCATTAAAGAAATCACATGGGGGTTTAACACTTGATGATTTATTTATATTTGGCGTGTGTAGCTCATAAGCCTTTGAAGTAAATTCGGTCCGTTAATTTAAGTCAAAAATATAACATGTCACCAGTTTCATATAAAAATAACAAGCGACTCCTCAAAGTTTACATGTATCTGGGCTTCGTTATTTCCTCGTGACTTCAATCGAAGCATTTTTCCTGCGTGCCCTTTAAACATCACTTCCCCGCCGAGAACGGTCGGAAGCGGTTTGCCCATTCCGGGGAATTAGTGCCCCAGGTCAGAGGGCCGCCTTACTAGCGACGGTAAATCATACGCCCTACGAACAATGACACAAAAAGGAAATTTATGGATACGGCATAACGAAATTTTATTTAAAGGTTTTTATGGCGACATTTAAGATAAAGATGTTAAAAGCTGACTGGATTTTTTTCACTCACAATCATATCCGTGTAACAAATGAATGGGTAAACAAATTAGTTATAGTTTTAATATTTTTTCTTACTTGACTAAAATATTTACGAAAGTCCCATTGCGATCCTTTAATCTTAAATGTACATTACAGTTAAGTATTGAAAAAATATAACTTAAATATACTTACTGTTTATCTATGTATATCTGTACATATAATAAAATCATAAACGAGCCGTGTCGGTACATTAAAGATTTTTTCAAAAAACAATTTTGTACACGTTGTACTTACGTTACTGAGGTCAAAAAAATAGTTTTTAGAATCTTTGTCTGTTTGTGCACGTTAATCTCTGAAACGGCTTAACCGATTTGAATGCGGTTTTCACAAATGTATTGTAGCTAGCTTCCCGTAAAATTTAGTGTTTGTTTCATTCCAATCGGTTTACAAACAAAAAAGTTACGTGCTATACCAAAACCACGGAAACGAAGTTGCGGGCTCATCTAGTGTAGAATAAAACAATAAGAACAAAAATAAAACTACAGCTGTTTTCAGATAAGAATTAAATTTTGCAATTTTAAACGGAAAGAATTACAACGAGCTTTAAAGTTGCCTTTCGTTTTCTATTTTATTTATATTTAATCCATGTGAATGTAAATTTGACAATATTTACAAGTTATGCTACACAAATAAAAATTACTTAGACTCCAATGCTTGAGACTTATAAAAAAATATTTTACAAGGAAAATAATAACCATGGAAATATTTACTCCATAATAATTTGTAGACTAAATCTGTTTTTCAAATGAAAAAAAAAATTACAAGAAATATCTCTTAATAAAAGATATTCAAACGATCCAAAACCTGTAATTGTTGTGAACATCAAAAGCTGTCTGACCTTTTCAAAGGAAATATAATATCGGAGATATTTATCTACAGGAAGCTTCCATGTAATTATGTAGGCACACCGTTTAAATATATGGTTTCGAATGTTTTTTTATAATGGACATAATTTTTATGAGATTTACACCGATTTTTCGACTAAGCAAAGAAAGAAAGAAAGCAACTTTATTCCTCTACAGAATCAGCCAAATAAAAAAACACTATATGAACAAATAATAATTACAAACAAAAGAAACAAACAAATAAATAAATAAAGAAGAGGAGGAAAGGGAATCCTGGCTCAGTATACAGTTGTGGTATTCCAACACGATTATACAATCAATGGCTGAAATTATCGCACCAAGCGCTTTAAAACATCTTTCATAATGCGCCCTGCTAAGGATTGGAACTCCCTGCCGGCGCGGCGTCTTATTTCCGAGCTCATACAACCCAAATCATTTCAAGGTTCAAGTTAATAGGCATCTTCTGAGTGAGCTCGCTCCATCGTCGGCCTCATCCTTCCTACATGGACAGATGCTGGTCAAGAGCAAACCCATCTTTAATAAATAAAAAAATCGCAATGATCTTAAAAACTACTGGAGGATTTGATGCAGTTTATATCTATCAAGAGAGTGATTCTTGAGTAAGGCATAATGCGTTAATGCTTTGATATATTAAAGCATTAACGCTTAATCGCATTAACGTATTAATCATTATCAAATTGAACATGTGAGCCTCCTTAAGCATTTCATACACATTGTAATAGCCCTTTACACCATACTATTTAAATTAATATCTTTGGAGTTATCGTAAATTAAAAACTACGCGTGAGAAAATAAATAAGTAACGAAGCTCTTGAAGATCAGTTCTTTAGTTTAATTGCTCCTTTTGAATATATTAAATCACTAGCTGAGTCCGCAACTTCGTACGCGTGGAATTCGGTATAGCGCCTAACATTTTTGTTTGTAAATCGATGGGAACGAAACAAACACTAATTGTTACGGGAAGCTTGCTACAACACATCGGTGAAAACCGCATTCAAATCGGTTTAGCTGTTTCAGATATTAGCGTGCACAAACGCACAGACAGACAGTCAAAAATTCTAAAAACTATTTTTTTGACCTCGGTAACATAAGTACAACGTGTATATATTTTTTTTAATCTATGTACAGCATTGATGTTTAATGTACAGACACGGCTCGTTTACGATTTTATTACGTGTATAGGTGATTTACCCATTTTGTATTTGCTGGGGAATCATTTTAATATGGGGTGACATAGATAAACTAAACTGATTCAGGGATATGTATATTTATCATAGATAAAATACTACTGGTACTGGTTAAGTAGTATTTTATCTATAATATGATATATTTTTTCACTGGTTTAAGAAAGAGATATTAACCGAATAAAATAATTTAACTAAGAAAATAATAGCGTTAGTAAAGTTAAGACAAGAGGTCGAAAGGGCAACTAACTGATGAATGGATCGCGTGCGACCCATAGGTATTTTGTATTACTTATATCAGTTTTCTGGATAATTCTCGATCAATATTTGCAAACAACATACAGTCGTTTGCAAAGAATGAAATATTTCTGTCTTCTGCACCTACTTATTTATATCAGATAAGAGTATTATATAATTTTATTAATATCTTATTGAAGGAGGGAACCAGTTGAGGGAAAGAAAATAGTGACGTTTATTTAGACTACCAACTGAATATTCAAATGTCATTTTTAATGGCAGTGAGGTTGAATTTTCACTAGCTGCCGTTACTTAAAACACACAAAGGGGTTCGAAAGTTCAGTGCTGATCTTGATACAATCAAGAAAAGTGGTATGATAACATGTATAAGCCATCGTAATAATTAAAGTTTTCATACAAATGTCACCACATTTAATTTTACTAAAAAAATATGGTATAAAACTAAATCATTTTATTGCCAAAAAAAAAACACAAAGTTTTTTTATAAATTGGCAGGTATTTTGGGAGACTTAAATATTTAATTCACTTTAAGTAAGATTGCACGCGACTTCGTCCGCGTCTCTTTATAAAATATTAATCGTTGAAAACGGCAATTCTGTATGGAAAGGGGGAGATGGGGGAAGGGTGAGTAGCCTATGTTACTCGCTGATAATGTAGCTTACTATAGGTGAAAGAATTTTTAAAATCGGTCCAGTAGTTTTTGAGTTTATTCATTACAAACATACAAAAATACATACATACAAACTTTTCTCTTTATAATGTTATAGTTAAAAATCCATAGCAATTTTCTTTATTGTTTTTATCTTAAGTAGTAAAGGAAAAAATGTCTAAACAATAAAATATGCTTTTTGTATTTACGAATCGAATTTCACTCATTGATATTTGACAACAAAGTGTGATTACAAAGTCAGACCCGCTTGCAGCACAACATTTATCGTGGAAACACTTGTCACACAACAGACATTATTGAAATTCACAAATTCATAACACGTCAAGCCGTGTCATTTCAAATTAATTTTGTATGTATACTTTGGTAAACAAACAGGATCATCGTTTTGACTGAATAACATTTTATAATGTAATATTGTAAGTCAACATTTAAGGTTATATATTGCAGTTATTATATTTTATTCATTAACAGCATTATATTACATTATATTTATTATATTTATTCATTTTTTTCATTCGACACAGATTGATTATGCAAGCCAATTATAGTTGTCACAACATTCGCCAACAATAAACTAAAAAAAAATAAGAATTAAAAATTACAAATCAAAATTAACACAAACCTAATACCGGTCGAGTAACGTGGTATATGGAAGGTTAAGTACACAATAACAGAGCTACCACCAATATTATATTTCATGTACAAAAAGGCTTGTCAATAGGCAAAAAAAATACAAAAAATATTAATGTTATGTCATCATCTTTTCAGCCGCAGGACGCCCACTGGTGGACAAAGGCCTTCCCTCCTTAATTCTCAAAAAGGACCGACCAGAAGCAATCTGGATCAATTGTTGACCTGAGGCTCTTGTCAGGTCGTCTGTCCGCCTTGTGGGTGGAAGTCCAACGTTGCGCTTGTCGGTCCGTGGCCTCCACATGAGAACCTTCCGACCCCGCGGCCGTCGGCTCTTCATACTGTGTGTCTGGCCCACTACCACTTCAACTTACTAATCAATCCGCCGGATTATGTCGATAACTTTCGTTCGTCTACGAATCTCCTCATTCCTGATTCAATCTCGCAGTATAACCCCGAGCATAGCTCGTTAAGTGACGTTGAGCCCTCTTACGAGTCCTATGGTTAGAGACCACGTTTCAGCGCCATATGAGTTCACTGGCAAAACACATTTTTCGAAACTTTTGTTTTAAAACACTGAGGAATTTTGATGTCGAGAAGATGTCTCGGAGCTTCCTGAACGCTGTCTATCCAAGCTGGATTCGACGATTGACCTCCTTCTCGATGTTATTTACGCTTATTTAATCAAATACGAAAATAATTTTTTTCGTTTGTTTACCTTTTAACGTTTCCTAATTACCTATCAAGTTCAGTTATTTGCGGTGGTAATTTGTATGTTATTTCCATAAATGTTGTATCTAAATATAGTCATCTTAACTTATTTAGGTATCCACTAATAGAAACTTATAGAAAAGTTTATAGATTTTGTGCTAAATCGTGTTAAAGAGGGCGTATACAAATCAAGACTCATGTTACGATGCTATGCTATGCTATCCTAAGAATGACGTGCATTTTGCTTCAACATAAAATTAAGAAATTGTATTAAAATTAGAATTTAATTTTATGTGTAAGCATTGTTACAATAAGCATCCGTGCGAGCGGCAGATGTTGGGGCTTGTCTCGCGTCCAGCATACTAACTCGGTTCAGACGACCTTGTGCTGCATATTACCTAACTCACCCTCCCTGCCCCTACTACATCCTCTTTTACTTCTGGAAAATTACAGTGTCAAATTACAAACTAAAGGCAAATGCCTATTAGGGCTGTTACCTACCTATTATAATAAAAAAACTACAACTAAAAGCGCTTATTTTGATTTAAAAAATAATTATTTTCCCAACCAAAGATCCAGTGATTAGCAACAAAAAGATTATTACACCATCCGATACTGTCTCTAATGAGGATTGTATGGACATTTAATAAATTTATACTTCACTGGCTTCAATGGACTATTCAACACAAAAACAATTTTTCAATTCGAACCAGCAGTTGCTGAGATTAGCGCGTTCAACCAAACAACAAACTCATCAGCTTTATATATTAGTATAGATTTAGATTTAAATTTACAATTGGCGTCAACACAACCCTTTTATTACACAAAAATATGACAGATATACACAATAATATGGATATAAAGAAAACACGAGCACACGAAATGATTAGGTACTTCACAAAAAATGTTTGTGTATGGTTATGTGCTTGTATTTTTATGAGTGACAGGTCATAAAGTCTATATCTCAAAATGTGTTTTTTGACAATCTAATAAGCGAATCCTTCAGTATGAAAACCCTTGTCATAGGTAACTTATCGGTATATCGGTGAAAGATTTGATATACCTACTTGAATAATAAATCATTGCGTTTTAATTATGCTTGCTTTTAAGTAGTCACCGTGTGGAAACTCGACACGGCCACTTTAACAATTGGAATATGGAACAGCACCGCGTTTTGTTAATGGTGGCGAATTTTAATGCGGCTCGATAGGGCGAAAGAGAGTTCTCTCACCTGCCCTTTCTGGAATAAATTCCACGTCGGCGTTTTTTTAATAACCGTCGGTGGTTGAGATGAATTTGAATTGTTCACTGCCGATTACAGGTGCGTTCGACGTTACAGAGTTATCGGATTGCCATTTTCAAATTCGACTTGTTGACGCGAAGTCATGGTTATCGAGCACCAGTATTTTTCACAATATTCCATTTACAACAGACGAACGCTTTTTACTTTTACATACATTTTTCTGATTCACAACTCTTTAAACCGACAGACACCATAATATGATCGTTGACTGTCATAATAATATGATCGCATCAGACAGCTTTTTGAGAAATAATCTGTCTGATGCGTCTTAAAGCGAAAACAAATTTACCGACTTTGCCACACACTGAGCCCATACGAGCCTTCCAGTTACAGTTTTTATCTAAGTGGAATCCCAAAAATATTGTGGAGTCTACGGTTTCTATATTTACATTAGTGAGGAATATATTTTGTTTTATAGGTCTGAAATTTTATTATTTTAGTTTTATTTATATTTATGTTAAGAAGATTACTATTTAGCCAAGTCAAAGTAGTCTCAATTGCATTATTTATCTTTTGTTCAAACTGGTTAGTATCTTTACATTTTATTAATAGATTTGTATCATCTGCAAATAATATACATTTGTGTTTTATTGATCCCGGTAACTCATAAGATCCCGGTAATCAGAAATAAGAGAGGTCCCCCCTACTGGACTCCGGTTCTGTTTATTTTGTACTCGGAGCGAAAGTGTTTATAATCCAGTCTAGTAAGTCGTGAGATCTCCGTACATTGTTTTCTATTGGACAAATAACTAACAAACCAACTGTGGGCATTTGCTCTGTTTCCATATTTTGACAACTTATCAAGTAATCGGCTATGATTAACAAAATCGAACGCTTTGCTCATATCTAGAAATACTGCAACCACAGAAGTTTTATCATTAAGACATTCTGTTATGGTTTTTATCAAATGGAAGCATGCAAGGGTAGTAGAGAATGATTTTTTCTAAATCCGTATTGTTCTTCCTTCAAAATCTCGTCTTTATTCAAAAATTGGTAAACTGGCTTTTTCAAAAAAAATTGACAAGACTAATATAAGTGTAATTAACAGTGTTAACTGTCAATAGTGTTTAACTATTGACAGTTTAAATTTTTCTGGAAAGGAGCCCAATTCAAACGATAGATTGATCAAATGGCTTATAGGTTTACATAGGTAGATGATCCCATAGAAACTGTGTGGCTACATCCTCTTCAGTTTGTACATTAACCCATCGTGCCAGACTTTGTCAAAAGCTTGCCTGATGTCAAGGAATACTGCTGAGCAATATTGCTTCTTTTCGAGCGTCCTACCTATGATGGCCACCAGGCGTTGGGTTTTTATTTTTATAAGATCCCAAGGTAGTTTTCACTTTTTCACTTTTATGAGTGAAAAGTACTCTTATGTCCTTTTTAATGTCCCTGAAAATCTGCATGAAAAATTTCACGGTGATCGGTTGAGTAGTTAAGGCGTGAAAAGGTAGCAGATAGACAGACAGAGATACTTTCACATTTATAATATTACTATGGATTTAGGATTAGAAGAAGGATTTACGATTGCTTTATTCTATGAATTTCTTTATTACCCTTTAAGTCTAAAGTTTTAAAGTTTTCGAAAAAAAAAAAAAAAAACTGTTCCGTTCAAGTTTTATAAGTGGTAGGTGGTAGTAGGAATTTATTCAGAAAATTCCAAAAGAAGTTCTAAATCGAGCCACGTCATAGAGCCGCACTGATGCCGACCTACTTCGCCTATTTTATTTTAACACCGAGTCTCTGAAGGGATTCTGAACACTTCCAAAAGTTGTGCTTCACGACGTTTTCTTACGAAAATACTTTCCTAAAACTAATTTTTATAGAAGTTTTGAAGCTTAGCTCCATGGATACTTTGAGATATAATCAGAGCACTTATATCAAGACTAGTCGGTGTATGGCAAATCACATGCACCGGAGTCTTATAGTATTTGGTGCACACTCTACATATTTGTGTGCGTCATAAGTTTTCCTCAAATACTTTTTAATATCGACTGTCCTTAAAAAAAGCTGCGTTTACATTCTAAATATTTTTTTTATATTTTAAAAACGGCAGACAGGCTGGCGTTCCACTTGATGGTAGGTGGCTACCCGTCGCCTATAACACAAGCAACGCTAAAGCTACTTCAATTGCGCTGCCGACTACAGTAGGATAAGGGGTTAGGAGGGATAGGGAAATGGACTCTGGCATCCCTTACTCACATTCACCATAACACAACCGCACACGTGCTATTATTTCACGGTCGTCTTCTTTAAGGGTTTTAAGGGTGGTTACTACCGCCAGACGGGATGCCCAAATGACTCCGAAACGCAGTGTGCCCAGCCACTACTTTCCAGCTCCAGACCAGAGCCAAATTTGAAAAGTTCATTTTTCAAAGTTGACCCAGCCGGGAATCGAACCCGGGAACCCTAGAACAGAGCGTTAAGGCAAGCACTCTAAAATTATTATTATTATTATTTATTTATTAAATATTTTTTAATTATTACACGGTAGGCATTATTTTTTCATGGATTGTATGTCTACACCTATCTTTTGTCACGAAAAGAGCGAACAGAGACCTAAATCATCGCATTTACTTAACTGTTCTTCTTGAGCTGCCCACATATACACTTCCTTTCAATTTGTGCTGTAAATATTATAGGTACACGGAATATTATATAACATGTTTTTTATTGTAAGACCGGCAGACAGGCTGTCGGTCCATTTGATTTTAGGTGGCTACCGTCGCCTATAACACAATCAACGCCACAGGTGCTGCAAGTGCGCTGCCGACTACAGTAGGATTAAGGATAAGGGATTGGGAGGGGATAGGGAAATGGGCTCTAGCATTCCTAAACACAACCGCACACGTGCGTTTATTTCACTGTAGTCTTCTATAAGGGGATGATTACAACCGACAGACTGGCTGCTCAAATGACTGCGAAACGCACTTTAAAAAGTTCATTTTTAAAGTTGACCCTGCCGGGAATCGAACCCGGGATCCCTAGAGCAAAGCGTTAAGGCAAACATACTAACCACTCATCCAGCGGGCTTTACATGTGGTGGCATGGTATAAAAAGGCAACCCATGTAGAATAAACATGACCCAAAAGCTCGCGCAGGTGCTCAGTCACGCCATCTATGCAAGCTCAAAAAAAATCCGGTCGAAACTGCTCCAGTGCCCCAGGTTTGCGCTGGCATGTCTGAAACTGGAAATTAAAGTAAAATTAGAAAATTTATGTAAAAATAGAAAAATAATTCATCAAATTTTGTAACAAGACAGGCTGACAAAGGATTTACAAGCTCTCTAATTATGTTAGTGGTTGTAGTGTTTTGAAATTCGGACGCTGTTTTACGAACAAATTCTAATTAATTTCCTGGTTTTCAAGTCTTCCTTGAGGGGTTCTTTGTGCCTTTGACTAGTCAGTTTTGGTTGCAAGCAAGACTATACACAGCGATGGCAGCGTCTAATAGGATATAACGCAAGTGCAAACTGCATTTTATGCAAAGGAAAGGTAATTTAACCTCAACCACTAGTCCCAAGATGGCGCCTGCCGTTCCTGAGCCCGGACTCGTTTCAACTCTTGTCTACCTGCTATATCAGGAACTTCAGCTGCTTTATTACGACTTTTTGCCAACAATTTTCTTAATTAAACTGTTTGAAGGATCCGCAGGAATTAAGAGCGAGCCTTATTCTTAAAAACTTCTCCATTTATAACTTCTTTAATTTCACTCGGTGGATTATTTCACGGAGACGTTTCCTCTGAATATTCCATCGCGATTTTATGCAGGTAGAAAATAAAAGTTTTTATCGCTTCAAGATTTTCGATTCGTTGCGGCCATCTTTTAGTTTGTATCCATAAAGACTTCGCTTTCTTAACCGTTTTAAAATCCGACTTAATTCACAATATTAAAGGTATCCCGCATAGTCCGCAGAGTTCGTCTTTATGGAAGTCGTACTTTTTTGATTTCATAAACTTCTCTTTTGAAGGAAGACCTATGTACAATCTTAAAAAACTAGCTCTTGTTGGCGACTTCGTCCGTGCCTCTTTTCTTAGGCTTCGATTTTTTTATTTTAATTTTAACAGTACTTTTTTTTAATGTAGGTAGGTACTTCTTTTCTGTTCCTAGACCAGTATGCAAAATTTTATGATGATCGGTTGAGTAGTTAAGGCATTAAAGCGTAAATAAACTTACTTACTTGTGGCAGGGCACACTGCGTTTCGCAGTCATTTGGGCAGCCCGTCTGGCGGAAGTAACCACCCCCTTACAGAAGACCACCGTGAAATAACAGCACGTATGCTGTTGTGTTTCGATGAGTGAGTAACGGATGCCAGAGCCCATTTCCCTATACCCTCCTGATCTTTTATCCTTAATCCTACTGTAGTCGACAGCGCACTTGCAGCAGCTTTGGCGTTGCTTGTGTTATAGGCGACGGTAACCACCTACCATCAAGTGAACCGTCAGCCTGTCTGTCGATTTTAACATTAAAAAAAACTTTCTTTCGAATTGATATCGCCTGCATCATTAAAAATAATGTCACCGTCCATATACCAGGTATTGTGCCAAGAAATAGGTCAGGTTGTCAGTCAGTCTGTACAGTGATTGTTATGTTTTAGTCGTTAACTTATTTGCATTCAGTACGCTCCTGAATTTGAAGTTGTTCGGAGACTGGGGCTCCGGTAACTGCTCTCGGCGAGGTCGCGTTATGACTCTATTACTCTGACAGTATTAGCGAAATGATCGCTCCAAAATTACATCGTCTTTGGAACGACGCCTAATGATTTTATATGACTAATTATGATAATACATTCAAACTAAGGATATTATATCAAATTGCCCACCGAATTTAGGTATGCCAATTAAATAGAAAAATAATGAAATATTATAAATTTCTCGTAATCTATACATATTTTATAATAAAATCGTGTTTGTACATTAAACATTAAAAAATTGTATGCGTTGTACTTATAGTACTTATGTTAAATTATCATACATAAATGTTTTATCTGCTTTTTAAGATTTCGCAGATTAACTTACCTAAACTGTTAATAAGACACAGAAACAAAAGAAATCGGAAACGCATGTTTCGGTTTCTGTAACATGTTAAGTCTCTATTTTTTTTAGAGCAGCCTTAAATGTTTTGAGAGAAATGTTATTATGGGCCATCAAAATCAGTAATGTTTCTGGCACAAAGTAGACGGCAGCGCCGAAGACCAGCATAATGCCCTGATCAATCACGGCGGCCATATTTATCGCGGCGCACTCCGCCACCGGTCGTGAACATCGCCACCGCACATTTATAATGCAAATCGCCCACACTTATCCCGCTTTTTGCCAAAATATCCAAACAAATTTATTCACCGCGAAAAACCCACATCGATGCGCAGAACAAAAGCTGCCAAGGGATCCGCGTATTAAAAATCATCTCAGGCGTAGTACGCGATCTGCGATCGCTTTCCCAGTCTGTTTTATCTCGTGCTGGGAATCACGGCAAAACCTAACGAGATAAACACGCATTATGGAATAAAAAGAGAGAGGTATAAAAACGTGAGAGGGCCCGAGGCCACCCGACAACCTTTTTCTGTTTATTTTCAGAGGATGTGAATAAAATATATTGGTGTTACACAAATATATGGTCAAGTGGAAGGGATTCGCTTTCGTATATTCACCGACGTATTGTTTGTGTTGCGAAAACATCTTGTTCATCAACAATATAACCAGAGGTTCATAGCAGAACTGTACACGATTACAATCCAAAGATATTTTAAAAGCTAAAAAATGGATATAATTTGTATGATTATTAACAATATTTTACCGATGTAAAAATTTAACGAAATATTATAACGCCTGTAATATACGCAATCCTGGTATAAAACAATTTTATTTATTTATTAATACAGTTGACTTAACATATTATATAGGTGAGAACACAAACTCATTGGAGTTTAACTGCACACCTTGTGCCGATAACATTCATTTGCTATGTAGTAGTTAGTTGCAGTATTAGATATAACCCTCTTCCTTAAGGCGGCGCCAGCCCCTAATGATAAAAAAATCCACTTGTTTGTAACCGTTTTCCTTTAAAATTATCATAATAATTATAATTTAAAAAATACTCAAATCATCTGCAAGATAAAAGGGGATCATCATAATTATTTTTTAAAGTATATTTAAATATATATATATATATATATATATATATATATATATATATATATATATATATATTACTAAGTTGGGGTCTAATATCGATGTCTAATATGATTTGCTTAATAATTTAAATAGCTAATTCTTAAGATAAATTTTAAGCGACTCCCCCTTAGCAATTCAGTGCGGGACGAGTTTTGCGGCTGGAGTCGCCTTAAGTATAATTATAAATTAGTAGCATTTCCCGCGACTTCGTAAGCCTGACATCTTTATCGCTGTGACGAAGGTTTTTATATATATTTTAGACGATCCCTCTCGAACCCAACATTTTTCCAGGATAAAAAGTATCCTCCATGTTAATTTGGGTAATAAACTATCTGTTCGCCAAATTTCATCGAAATTCGTTCAGCCATTTTTTTTGTTATTGAGGAACAAACACCAAACATATAAACTTTCCCATTTATATATTATTATTAGGATTATGATTAAGATAAATGTACTCGATTTGGAACACAAATTAAAAGTACATAAAATCCATAAAATAACTGATTCTAAGATATCTCATAACAAGTAATTATTATTACCTTTTTTATTTATCACTCTCTCACATTGGATCGAAGGCTTTCTATCCTCATGTGCTTTTTCATTTATTTATTTATCTCATTATTTTGCTGCAATTATTTTTCACCAACGTTTTTTTTCTTTTATTGCAACAACTTGGTCCTTAGAAAAAATAACATTTTAAAAACGATAACGAAGTTCGTAAGAATAAAATGTATGGGATGTATCACGTGATTTAGCGACGGCATATGTCAATCCCATACATTTTATTTTTTTCCAACTTCGTTATCGTTTTTAATATGTTACTTTGTCTAAGGCCCCTGTATGGATACAATAAGCGCTGCCGAATCTGATAATTTTACTCCAACTACTTTCGTTCCTATATTTTTTATCTTTAATTTATACTAGCTCTGCCCGCAACTTCGTACGCGTGGTATTCGGTAAGTATAGTGCGTAACTTTTTTGTTTGTAACCCGATTGGAATGAAACAAACACTAAATGTTACGTAACATTTAGTGTTTGCTACAATACATCAGTAAAAAATCGAGCTTCTGTATTTGAGTTCGAGCTGAGTTTCTAAGATTAGCGTGCACAAACGCACAGACAAATAGAGAAACAGACAAAAATTCTAAAAACTATTTTTCTGCCCTCGGTAACATAAGTACAACTTGCACAATTTTTTTTTATTCAATGTGCAGACACGGCTCGTTACCGATTTTTTTATATGTATATATTTGTGATAGCTTATACGATTTTTCGGGACGTGAAAAAGAATCCAGTTATGAATATTCTAGTATCTTCTACAATATCTACATTGAACAGCTATCTGATATGCGGAACGTAAGGCGGTCGAGCCACATTCTGCGTTTGTTGAGATGAAACTTTATTTCCATGTTGGTAATCATAATCTGCCATTGGGTATTTTCTCTAAATTTTATTCGTTAATGTTTTTTGTATTTATATGTTAGCTTTATGTGTTGTGGGAGTGTGTGTAAACCATTTTCAATCCTTTGCTGTTTTATTTATGGACATATTCCCATATAGATATTTAATGATACAGCGCTCCAACTAGGCGCACTTGACGCGTAAATATTAGAATATAATCATGCTGCAAACGCTATTTCTTCTGAACTCTAATGTTTGGGGGGGATCCGTCGACGGTAGTTACAGTTTTAAGCTTCAGCTGAAACCGCCCACGACGGGTTGTTATTTCGCGGTGGTCTTTTGTATCTAGCTTTTTTCGGGGTACCATAGACCACCGTGAAATTACATCATGCAGTTGTGTTTCGAACTCGATTCTAAAGTGAGGGATAGGTCAGAAATAGAGCATTGTCGGCCGAATAGTATTTGCCTACGAGGCGATGCCGAGTACTTTACAAGTAAATTTGGAGGCCGAGGCGTGAGCCGAGGCCCTTTAATCCAACGAGGGCGTTAATTGTTACTTCAGCGGAGAGTTGTACAGAAATAATAGGCACAAACTTTCAAGAACAGAATATGTTCTAAAAAAGAATTCGCCCTTTTTTCCGTTTTCCATTTGACGAAATCTTCGTACGCCTTTTTATATTTTTTCTCCAGATTTTTTGTGATAATAAGTTTTTAGATAATATTTTAGCCTTTTCAATTATGCTAAGTGGCGTAAAATCCATCTTCCGATGAAATACGAATTTGTTTATGTAAAAACTTCTGAATGTAAAAATGTTCAAAATATTTGTTAATTCAGTAGAATTGACAGTATGAATAAAACAAAACAGCGGCTGTCTTCTTCTGATCATTCGAGCATAATTTGATCCGGACAAGATTTAATCATAGCATTGATCATTGATTTGACATAATATACTTGTTAGAGCGAATTATGCTCTGCCTGGCTATAATTTTACTACCTTTTGAATCGGCCAAATATTGGCCATCTGTCAAATGTGACAGATTTTATGTCAAATAATGCATTTATCATCCATCAACTCGGCGAAATTTACCTAGTCGAAATAAAAATTAGTATAAAATGTTAATAACTTCTCCCAAAAGAGAACTGTTCGAAAATAAATTAATTTTATCACCTTCAATCTCAAATTCTCACAGTAGCTATATAGGTCGTTCCAGCACAAATCTAACTCGTACAATATTTGCCAAAAGACTGCTGGAACACACCCCTAGATAATCTAGTTGGTAGCGCTTTAAAACTGTCCAGCAATCTCTATTATTGATCTTTTAGACATTGCCAGCGTTCGAACAGCATACTCCAATTTAAAACAGTCACAGCAGAATCACCTTAGGTTAAGATAATTTAAATGCTATTATTGTTTCTTAAGTCAATATCAGTTTACCCTCAACAGACATTCAACAGCTATATGGAAATCTAGCTATAATCTAGGACACTCCTTAGACCGTTCTTAGAGGCGGACAAATCAAATCACTCGCCTTGTTGTTCTAGAGAGCCCTAACACAACATCATCTACATATCTGTGGAACTGTTCCATAGAAGTGATACCTAAATGTAGGTACATATAATTTGAGTGCTCAGCATTTTGCCCATTTATGTAAGCAAATTATATGAAATAATATTTTAGTTTATTTATTTAACATACAATTTTAAAAGCTCTCCATAATGACAGAAACGAAGGAGATCTGTCACGCACCGCCGTGAATCGCCAAGTCCTTGGTCCTCCAGCGACGATGACTGCAATGGGCTCGTCACACACAGAGTCTAGAAGCTCCAGCATTTTATCACTTCAATGATTACACTTGCGGAGCGGGAAGCGTGACCAAGTAGAGAGATTACAAGCGCAATTGCCTGATAACATTAGCCGAAGAAATAAATTCAAATCTCGCGGGCCCAGATCGGCGGCGAGTTTACGCGTTTTTTCTACACTAACGCCGCACTTTATAAAAATAGCCGGTCGCACAGCCTGCGGTGCCGTATTGACAGACTGTGAATAGGTATATGGTGGCAGCGAGACAGTACATACCAGAGCGAACTATTATTAATTAATTTAAATTGACAATTGGCGTCAACACTCTGGTTACCTTTCCTGATGTGGGGACGATAAAAAAGTCTTGCACACGTTTTTTTTTTTTTTTTTTTTTTTTTTAAATAACGTCGATCTTCTATGATTGATACTTTTCAACATGTTGCCCTATGTACTACGAGTATAATACTGACAAACCCACGCCACTTCTCACCTTCGATCCAGCCCGGGAACCACTTGTACCTGCCTTGGCTCACGCCGCCGTGCCGTAGTGACTGCAAGTGACCCAGGGCTAGTCGATCACTCATAACAAGTATTTTAAGGATTTTTCTTGTAAGGGGTGGGCGCGTCTCGCCCTCCCGACAACCGACGATGATACCAAATTCTCCTAAGGACTAGAACCATGCCATAACATAAAATTAAGAAACACTGACAAATATTATTGACTTATCATTTGTGACAGGTAGAATTTAATTACTAGATGACTGCTTAGTTACTATAATATTTTGTGACAACGGTACCTTCCCAAACTTAAATGGTTTTAAGTATATGTTGCTAGTTAAAAAAGTTTGTTAATTTTGTTAAAAGGTTAACAAAATATACACGTTACGGCTCCATTTATTCATTTCCAACTAACAGGTTTCATATTTTATAAAACGACCAACTTTGCAGTTCCTTTGCTACGTACACGTTATTAAGAATGAGAAACATATATTTTTGCTCTGTTAGCTCATTACCATGCCTCATTATGTCGAGTTGTTGAATTCTAAAGCAATACGAAGACAAGAGTTATGTTTGACGTTATTATGTATTGTAACAAAACCTCTGAAACAAAATGAGATTTTCTCTTTAAGACTTTAAACTTTACTTGAACGACTTAAGCGGCGCAATATTAAATGGTAGTCTTTTGCGAGAATAATATAAAAAAGAAGGCTGTGGACCTGCGCCGAGACCGGTAACATATTGCACAACTGACATCTTCAGTTTAATTAAACAACTTACACAAAAAAGAAATATTTCTGTAAAAAAATCTATACATACCTATTAATAAAATCGTAAAGGAGCTGTACACACGTAAGAGTTTCTGTACATTAAATATTTATTAAAAAAAAAAAAAAAAAAAACTATTTACCTTTACCTATATACACGTTGTATCTTATGTTACCGAAGTCAAAAAAATAGGCTTTAGAATTTTTGTCTGTTTGTCTGTGTGTTTGTTCGCGCTAATCTCAGAAACGGCTTAACCGATTTGAATGCGGTTTTCACTGAAGTATTACAGCAAGCTTCCCGTAACATTTAGTGTTTGCTTTATTCTAATCGGTATATAAACAAAAAAGTTATATAAATTTAAAGAATCACGTCCAACATTTTTTCGATAAAAATGCAATAAAATAACTCTTCGGTTGAATTGCTGGAAACTTTAGTTAACTTTATATTATCATGTGTAAAACGATGATGACTGAAAGTATATATAAAGTTAAAAATGGGAAGTTTAGATGATTTTATTTGTTCATTGTACGAGTAAGTTAACCCTGAGATTTATATGTTCAGTCATATTAAGTAGGGATCACCTTAGGCTGGTGATTCCTCATATGTAACAAAATCGTTGTTTGCCTACGATGCTTTTGGCACGCTAATTTCAGAAACGGCTTAACCGATTTTCATGTGGTTTCCACTGATGTATTGTAGCATGCTTCCGGTAATATGTAGTGTATACAAACAAAAAAGTTACACGTCATTCCGAATACTTATCACGCGTACGAAGTCGCGGGCAGAGCTAGTGATAAATATTTTTTTTTTCCTTGAAATAAAATGTTGCTAGACACTCAATAACGTATCCAAATTTATCAATACGATTCATGTTTCATTATAAATTTATACATATTTTATTCATGGCTGTCTGCATGCATGGAACACTTAATCTTCTTTTTAATATATAAAAATTAATCCCTATTTCCTTTGGTGACTAAGGTTTTGACTAATGGAAAGAGGGATAAACAGGGAATGTTCATATATATAAAAATTGCATCCCGGGCGAAGCCGGGGGCGGAACGCTAGTATTATATAAACATACTAATCATACACTTATTATACTGTGAGAGTGTGACACATTATACTGTTCTTTTCAGCCTATTACATGTTTAACTTCTGTGTAGTAATTGGGGTGAATTATTATGTCCCTCTATTAATTGATCTTAACTGTAAAGTCATCCGATATCCTTATTGTTATTATCAGTGTTGAAATTACTCTGTCATGGCAATAAGTATTTGTTTAAAGACAAAAAAATCTATATTTTATTTGTGTATTAATAGACAGACGCCATTACCTGGGTTGTAAAATATTCAATCTGTACTGTTCAGTGTTTTCAAACATCTTGACAAACTTTCACATTTATAATACTCGTAGAGATTCTTTAATAAACACGTACTTTAGTAACAAGAATTTCAAAGTATAATCTAATCGTCTACAAGAACTTCTGCTTGTATTTCGATTTTTTTTTATTTAAATTTTTTAAAACTTTCCCCAAGTAATTAGACTTGGGATTTTTTTTAATTAAACGGGGCTTGTTAAATATTTCTGAGACGAAAAAATGCGAGGGACTCAACTGAAAAACCTGATAATTGTTATATATATACGTAAGACAAGTAAAAAGTGTGGAATTTTGTATAAAACACTGTGTAACTCTGAGTTTATGCGATTTCCATTTAAATATTTGAAAGATTCTCGCATTAATTGATAAAATCATCCATGGTGCCTTACCATTTCGTGTGCTACTGTAGTATGTTCAAAGAAATTTTATCTGTGAATTTCTCACAATTCTAAACAGAATTGATGTAAATATTTCATTCTTTAGAACTAATTAATTTGTCGCAGTATTACTTAATCACAAAGAAGGAAAGAAACGGAAATGCCAATTGACTTTCGTAATTTGATGTATAATCGAACGCCCTCAATGAGATATCGATGCCGACGACGTAAGACTCGGAACGCAAGTTGCGTGACCCATGTATCCACTAAACCGTTGACCTGATAAAAAGGTCCGCTCTGACACGTGGTACAATTCAAAAAAGGAACGTGATGCTTTTACTTATTAATATGTCAATGTAAATAAGACTACGCCTTCTTAGTCCCGATATGCTGATTGGGGACACCTTTCCTCTGCAAAAGTTTTTTTTTAAATTAATTTATTTTTATTTTTTATTTTTTTTATGTTAAGATCGGCAGACAGGTTGATGGTCCACTTGATGGTAGGTGGCTACTGTCGCCTATAACACAAGCAACGCCAAAGCAAGCAAGCGCTGCCTACTACAGTAGGATTAAGGATAAGGGATGAGGAGGGGGGATAGGGAAATGGGCTCTGGCATCCCTTACTCACTCACCGAAACACAACAGCACACGTGCTGTTATTTCATGGTGGTCTTCTGTAAGGGATGTTACTGCCGCCAGACGGGCTGCTCAAATGACTGCGAGATGCAGTGTGCCCTGCTACTACTTTCCAGCTCCAGACCAGAGCCAAATTTGAAAAGTTCATTTTTCAAAGTTGACCCTGCCGGGAATCGAACCCGGGAACCCTAACAAAGCGTTAAGGCAATAAACACCCTAACCACTCATCCCACGGGATCGTCATTTATAAACTATAGGTACTATATTTATACGTGTATCAACGAAAGTCCCATAAAAATTTCTTCATCGTTTCTAAATATAAGACTAGGTAACAAACAGAATACAAACAAACTTTTAAACAAAATTCTACGAAGCACTATATATTTTTTGTAATATACAAACAACGATTATTTTACATATATGTGATCTAATGATGAGCGTTTATTTTAAATGACAGACATACATTTCAAAAGTTATTTATATGTCAAAAAAAGCCAATTATCACATTTATTTTATTAATTACTAACTGAACTCGGCCACGCTTCGCTGCGGCCCATACGGCGGCGGCAGCGGCGGCGTGCGCATGGGGCGCGCGGTGTTGGACACTGCTTGTACATATATAATACTATTTATCGTAGCGTGATGTTATATAGCCTTCATCGATAAATGGTCTATTCAAAACAAAAAGAAATTTTCAATTCGAACCAGTAGTTCCTGAGATTAGCGCGTTCATACAAACAAACAAACTCTTCAGCTTTATAATATTAGTATAGATGGTATGTATTAATTGTGTAAGATTTTATTTAGGCGTATCAATACAAAACAGATCGTTTCAAGGTTTATTGGACTCATTCTTACAAATTGTATATAGTTCAATATAGTATATACATAATTATTGAGTAGATAAAATAACATTTAATATATCAGTTTATTTAGTTGATCGCTGAAGAGGATTTTTGTATTATTATTTTTTAACATTAGTGTCACAGTTTGCACCATACGCTCACGTTTGCGGGGACAGCAATCGAAGCGATTTTGGCAACCCGAATAGATTGTCCACATGGCTATCTTTTGTTCCACTTATCAAGACCGACGTTTTTAGAGATACACTTTTTTGGGCTCGACTCTCGACTCACTGAATTTATTACGCTGGACTGACTGTAACTAGCCGCTATTTCCAGCTCCACTCTCTCGATTTGAAAAAAATTAACTGGTCTTAATTGAGAAGTGTGATTTAAAAAGTTGCCACGTCGTGACAAGTAACCATTTAAATAAAAAATTAGGTACACAAAAATACTTTTTATTGCTTACAATAAAAATGCAATGAAATTCAGAGAAAAATCCAGCAAGTACCTAATATAATATTTGTATGGGGATACTCTTTCACACGTTAATATACGTTACGACTAACTATGGAACGTTCTGGAAAAAGCGTTGGCGCCGGCCGAATGTCTCGAACGTTCTACCCTAGTGATGGCAGCCACGCCCCTTCCCGACTAGTGTCAAAGAAAATTGATGCTTATGTTTACATTTCAACAGAAATAGCATTCCCGAACTTTCAATGGCTTGTTTACAACTTGTTTGAATTTTCTGGAAAATTCGAAATACATCGACGAGTTTGGCGCCAACTCGGCGCGGTCGAGATGAGTGAGTTGTGCGACAACCAGCGATACAAAAGCGACTCTACGGAGCTTTCGCGAAGTTACCTGCGGAAGTGAACCGGCGATACATCAAGGGAATCATTGACGACTTTTAGTGAGTTTGACGGTTTCATCGGACAAGTTTGGTGATTTTGGTAGTCATCTTGGTTTGTGAAAATAAATCGTTCGTTTCGCCCTTACACGGCATGTTAACTCACCCCGCACGTAACAATATTTTTTAAATTCCGATCAATTTTTCTTACTCTGCTAGATATAACGTCCAACTGAAGATGCCAAGGTATAGGTAACCATATACAGAAATATTTGGCAGAATTTAAATTTGAATTAAAGGGCATGAGCAGTATCTAGACATGCTAATCAGCTCAGACGGATGAGTACATCCGTGAATAACGAACTGAAAATTATTGCTTGATTGTGACGTAAAATTTGCAGAGAAGGAAAATTAAAGGGCTACAAAAAATTTCAAAAGTTAAATTAAATGACGATTATATTATAGGCGCCAAGCCCTTTTCAGCTACAGTCCACACAGACTGCCGGAATGTTATGAAAGAACCTGTGTCTTCAGCTTCGCAGAGATCTGTCTCTAACGACTCCAAAGTGAACAGCAGAACAACTTAGAGTCAAGCATAGATCCTTGTTGAATGCATATCATAGCATTATTTTTTTTATGGATTTTTTCGAAAAATGTTGTCTAACCTTTATTATAAATGTTGTCAAGTTTATTGACAAGTTTGCTTCATATATACATATATTATACAATCAAATTCGTCGACTGTATTTTTGGAATTGCATTGGACTTTAATGTGAGGCGTAATTTGGAATTTATATTCTGTCAAAGCCATATTGGCTCACATTTATGTATAAATATATTTCTATAGAATAAACGAGTAAGTTTCCCCCATTATTTCGTAGCGTAATGTGCCAGGACGTAAGCCACCCTGGCACGTGGCTTTTCATTGACTAGGTAATTTAGACACACTGGCTCGTTGGTCCTTCCGACAAAGTTGCATTAACTAGACACAGTGCCTCTTGAAATGTCTGTATTCCTGCGGGGGTGATTTAGACTGAATGGCTGGCACTAATGTTCTTAATTAGCGTTGATTTGCACAAACGATGCAAGCGTTCTATAGTTGGTTATAGGCGTAACCTTAAATACGATACCGCTGTACAGCCAAACTTACATTTTTCACTAATTTCTATTTCCTTTCAATATAGGATCCACTTTGTTTATTCTTTAAAGTATGACGTCATTTTATGTTATTTTACATTCGCAACGTCTATTTCAGCCACGAGACTTGATATTCATGAATGAAAATTCACATGAAAGGAGATGAAATCGAAAATTCAACTTTATATATTATTTTGTTTTGAAAATATTTCCCTAACTTGAACATAATCCCTTATCCTTAATCCTACTGTAGTCGGCAGCGCACCTGCAGCACCAAGGCGACAGTAGCCACCTACATCAAGTGTACCATCAACCTGTCTGTCGATCTTAACATAACCTGTTGTCTTCATAGGCGTTATATAGTTGAGGATAATGAATAATATGCATAGTTAGATGAGAGATGGAGATTGTGGACTGTCTACAGTCGAAGATGACTTACTGACACTGCATTAGGTCCATAAACGTCACAAAAAAATTTCGAGGCTTGCGTTGTATTTGTTCCTTTTTTTAATAAAATTATAAAATGTATCGAATTTCTTCATTAGATTCACTCATTTTGACAGAAAGAAAAACAAATGAAAAACAGCTGGAAACAACATTTTACTAATTTGTTTCTTTTTTTTTTAAATGTAACCTTTTTAATGTCATCAAAGCCAGACATACAAATAGTAGAGTACGTCTAGTACTAGTATATATTCTGTGGTAGAGCCAAGTTATTCCTAAAGACTTTTTCCCCGACCTAAAATAAAATATGTTCCAGTTTAAAAATGCGAATCTCTGAACTGATGGATTTTCTAGTTTCGTCTACATTATGTACCTGTAGGGATAATTGTGGAAAGAAGTGCTTTCATGTCTTAAATTAACGTAGCAAGATTTAAGAGTGATTAATTCGTGTGATAGATATAATCATGTAACACAAATAAGAAAGGATATAGGAATCCGTTAGATTTTACACAATAAAATAATCTGTCGAATAAATTAATCTCATTGTATGTTGGTTTTCATCAAAGGCGAACGAAGCAATATTCGATTCGAATAGGTAGGTACATGTCTACAACACTTCACCACATTGAGCGTTGGTATCTTACTCAATTTATCGGCTTCCTCGATAAAGCAAAATACACGTCAAAATCGAGTTTGCGTCTAAAAACCAATTTGGATTATCTGATTTGAAACGTACATAAAAATGGAATTTGTTGTTATTCCGTGTACTTATTAAGAGTTTTTCAACCGAAACTCTTAGCGTAACGTGTCGTCGACTTGATCGATTGCTTCTCGCGGCATCGTCCAAATGTTGGATGACCTTCGTAGCCTCTCGTCTTATCTCGCGACGGAAACAACACTTCTCTTTATTTTATTTACTAACGTAACAATTACTATTAGTAGCTGAATCTGTATAGGCCATTAAAGTATATGATATTTGGGATGGCAGTGTGCGGGAGTGGGTATCCTATGGCATTGGCTGGCGCTTCACACTAAATTAAGAGCGATCGAGTAACAGTACCAGCTCGACGGATGCATCCAGGTCCAGGTATCCTCCAGATGAGCAAGTTCAGCTCGGCGCCAGTCACCAACACAAAATATCGTCTACGATGAGAACACTCATTTAAAATTATAATGCGTTGCGTAAATTATTGTTTATAAGCGAAGCGAGCGGGTTCGCTTCCGCAATGGACGGCGACAAGCGAACAACTGCTGCCCTCACTCACCCGAAACTGCGAAAAGGTTAGCACAACACACGCACAACCAATATTTATGCACAGGCCTCTCTTTTGGATGAGAACATATAATAAATTAATAATAAACCACGCAAGCTTCCAGGAAAATTTATTAAACAAATAAAAATTTGAGTCCCCCGGAGTCATTTTTCATATAAGAAGAGATCTGAAAGAAATTTCCAGAAGATATGAAATATCCATGGATGAAAGTATATTTCGATTTTACCCTGAAGAAGTATGAAAATAAATGGTGTTTTTACCAAATTATACGAAATTGGTAAGAGTTAGAAAAAAAAGTTTAAGACAAATATTGCAGAGAATTTAATTATACACAAAAAAAAATCATATCACTTCTAAATTTAAAATTAACAATTAGTGAGGTTAGAAAATATAAGGGTTGATAGGTACATTAAAAAAAATCACAGTATCAACCCTTATCCTCTAACCTCCTAACTTATCTTCTAACCTGTTAATTGTAATTTTAGCAAAAAAAAAGTAATACTGTTACGACTAACTATGGAACGTTCTGGAAAAAGCATTCTCGCTAGCCGAAAGTCTCGAATGTCCCACCCTATCGATGGTATCCCGCCTCTTCCCGATTAGTGTCAAAGGAAATTAGTACTTATGTTTATAACATAGCGTTTACATTTCAACAGAAATAGCATTCCCGAACTTGTTGTTGGCTTGTTACATTTCTGTTGGCTTGTTGTTGATCTTGTTTACATTTTCTGGAAAATACGAAATACATCGAGGCGTTTGGCTCCAAGTATAAATATAAGAGCAGGCGGGCGAGATGAGTTAGTGGTTCGACAACCATCTATACGAAAGCGACTCTTCAGAGCTTTTGCGAAGTCATCTGCGACAGTGATCCGGCGACACATTAAGGGAGTCATTAACGACTTTTGGCAAGTTTAACGGATTCATCGGATAAGTTTGGTAATTTTGGAAGTCATCGTTGTTTGTGAAAATAAATCGTTCGTTTCGCCCTTACACGGCATTTTAACTCACCCCGCACGTAAAATTAAATTTTCTATCAAATTTGTCCCAAACTTTTTTCTAGCTCTTGTATAATATGTATAGTTATATCTATTTTTATTATTTTCAACCCCTTCTACAGGATGGAATCAAAAATTTCTTTCACCCATCGATATCCACATAATTCTTCTAGAAGTTTATATAAAAAATACCCCTGTATTCAAATTTTGATGTGTTATTAAATTTTCATGCACTATATTGCGGTTCTGCATAACTTATGCAATCTGTTCGCGCAGATCTAGTCTCTTTAAATGGAAACTTGTACATCGATACTTCATTACATTTTTATAAACATGTGACCTATACGAGTATCTATAAAATAAAAGATATCACTTTTAAACATCAATCTATTCTTTTCAGGGTTTCACCAATTTACGTATATGTATATATTGGTTTGGTAATGACTATTCTAAGAAAAGCCTCGATTGAAAATAATATTATTTTTGCACTTTTTTTTTGAATAGAATAAAAGAGAATTCAAAATAAAATACAAATACTTGTGTCATTTCTAGACCATTTTTAGTTTTATATATGATTTAATTTTGCTGACTGTAGAATGTATAGTTGACTAGACAAACTGGGATTGCATGCTTTGATCGCGGAAACTAAAGGAACATACACAATACACAGCGACCATCCATCAACAATTCCAGTCCAAAGTATTTGTTGAAACAAAAGTGCAACTGTGTGAGCGGTTTGTATCGATTCGATCGTAATCGTTGTCTGCAGTCGTTCGTCAGAATCGTATCGAATAATCGAGTCGAATCCACTCAGGTCACGTATCGAATCCTTATTCCGTCGACCCGATTGTCATTCAGTCGTTTAGTTATCTACTCACTTATTTATGAACTCGGATCGTTTATTTTAAAGAATTCTTCTTGCTTCCATATAATATGTATGATGAAAGATTTCCGTTCAATTTAGTATACTAATTACACAATGAATGTGGAACGTACATAATCATACATTTGAAATGTCTGTTAGTCAATCACTTATGTATTTTTTTTTTTTGTTTGCCTGTAAGTTTTTTATGCCCGCTAATCTCGGAGACGGCTTAACCGATTTGAGTGTGGTTTTTTCACTGATGTAATAAGTTTCCCGTAACAGTAGTGTTTGTTTCATTCCAACCGGTTTACAAACGAAACACTAGCGCGCCATTCAGCACGTCACGCGTACGAAGTAAATAATAAATAAATACATAATCGTATGTAGAGTCGCTAACTAAGCGCAGTTTGTTGTCACGTGCCCGCCTCGCTCTAGCGTCGGTTATTACAACCGGCATTTATATTTCAGGCACTCTATGCTGGTCAAGTTTACCACGATACCATATTTTATACAATGATAATATAAAAGCTTTCTGGTTTCTTTTGTCAATTAAAAATTTTTATTACAAAATTTCGACCAATAAGGATAAAACGAGTATGTAACAATTGATAAAAGAAAACCCGAATCACGCAAATATACCGAATCATACTCTTTTCATTAAATTGTATGGAATTGGTTTATTTCAAAGGCAGGAAATGAAATATAAATCTTGATTCTTAATTTAACGTGGTCATAGCCCACAAGCGTCTTCTGTTGTACATATGCCCATTTAATTTAGCTCAACAACACTCAGTCTCCTTGAGCATCGTTCCAGCAAGCGAGTGTTCTCTATGGGTAATTTCAACTGTGGTCTGGTAGAACTTCGTCATGAGACATTGGAATCGGCGATGCAAAAATTGACAAAAGGATATAGTTGAACTAGGCTGAACCATGAACGCGCAAGGAAGCGGCGGAAAGGCAACGGGAAGGGGATCCCCTCTCCCAACCGATCCGCCGGAGGAGGCTCGGGCGCAGGCGGCTGGCCTATATTCGCCACCTTCCCCCTTGACCAGGACCTGGGCGGTAGTCTAAAGGGAGACTACTGCCCGTTGTGAGGTCCTCGAGATGGCCGGCGTACTTCCACTTTCGGGTATGCCGAGGTTCCGACAGGGAGCGTAGTTCTCCCCGCGCTGGACAGTCGTGGTGGGTCGCCGAAGTTGTGCAACAACGTTCCTGCGACCCCGCCCATCTACGGCCGCGCTAGAAAGTCATTGGGTTTTAGCCGGTACGAGTCCGGCATAACCCGCAGCGTCCCCTTCGCTGCCAGATATCCATGATGGATTTTCCAACGTAAAAAAAAGGCTGAACCATGAAAACTATTTTTATTTAGTAACTCTTAATTATTTTACGTAATTAATACGAAAATGAGTTTGTTTGTTTGTTTGTTATACTCTTACATGCCTCAACTACTCAACCGATCATTGTGAAATTTTACATGTATGTTGTCAGGGACACAAAAAAGGACAGAAGGGATCATCTAAAAATAAAAATTAAAAGTTCAAGGCCTGGCAAAGTATATATTTTATGAACAATAAAGATTGAATAAGCCGTTGGATGACTGGTTAGGGTGCTTGCCTTAACGCTCTGTTGTACGATTCCCGGGTTCGATTCCCGCCAGGTTCAAGTATGAGAAAATGAATTTTAAAATTTGTCCCTGGTCTGGATCTGGAAAGTAGTGGCAGGGCCCACTGCATTTCGCTGTCATTTGGGCAGCCCGTCTGGCGGCAGTAACCACCCCCTTACAGAAGATCACCGTAAAATAAAAGCACATATACTACGTGTTGTGTTTCGGTGAGTAGGTGAGAGTAAGGTATGCCAGAGCCCATTTTTCTATCCAATCCCTTATCCTTGATCCAACTGTAGTCGACAGCGCACTTGCGGCAGCTGTGGCGTTGCTTACCTATGTTATAGCCGACGGTAGCCACCTACCATCAAGTGGACCGTCAGCCTGTCTGCCGATCTTAACATTAAATTGGATACTGGAACTTATTATTTCCATATTTTGTGGAACGTTTTTATTGTCTGCCAAAATGGATATATTTACCGTTTAATTCCGTCTAATTATAAATCTAAATATAATCCTCCCTTTGATGTAACTTAAATTGGAGACATTAGATGTAGTGAATTCCCGTTGAAAATAATACAACAATAGCTTTAGCTTATTGAAACAAATACATATGTAATGAGAAATAACTATATATTACCATATTTAGCTGCTCGGACTAATTGCGGTCTGTTTATTTAATAATAATAATAATCTTTATTTGTTATGACCATGGGTATGGTAAATACCAGATGACATTAGTTTGCTATCTAGCTTATGTAGTCAAATATCGTTATTAACGTTTATATTATATATTTTTTTATCTTTTAATACTAATTTTGAACTGAGGTCTAGTCTCATGAAAGCAGTTGCGAAACTTAAAACGTCTAATTTTAAGTTCATAAATTTTCATTATAAAAGCGAAATAACTCCCAGCGAAAATAAGTCCTAGGCAAAAGCTAATTCGTGAAAAAAGGTTGGTCTTTGTCTTTAACCACGAGATAACCAAGGGCTCACAAATATACCATTTCCCATTACAGAAAATGACCAATAAATTGCAGATAAAAGTGGGCAAATCCTCAGATTGTGAGTAGTACATTAAATCCGACTGCGCCCCGAAGTGGCCCGCCGTAGATAAAGTTCGATAAAGCTCGCTTTAGATTTCCGTTCTGTTGACTTGCTTTGTGACTTTGCCATCCTAATAGTGTAAATTTAGTGAAGCTGATGTCTAAGTTAGATACGTAAAATAGTGAATTTAGAAAATTCACCATTTTTCGCAAACATATTAAATATTGGGTTAACCAAAAATAAATACAATATGAAAATATTTTTTAAAATAATATCAAACATAATTAATATCAATCATGTATTGAATCCTGTTCATCTACAATCTTCTACTATCCCTGAGGTAACTTCCTGATTTTCCTGACTCCATAAAAATCCTTAAATATTAAATGTTTAATTTTAAAATAGAGCTGTGACTGGAGAGCCACTTCTTTATTAAATATTATGTGTCTATTCACATATGCATACATTAAATGAGAATTTAATGTCCTACCTCCATACAAAATCGATCTAAATTTAACACTATTCAAAAATTTCAAAGTAGACCAATTGGACATGGACAAGTTGACTAGATAGAGAAAGTAGACTAATTGACCAATTAGGAAAATAGACAGAATTCTCCGGAGGGATTTTCTTGTAAGAGATTAACATCATTGTATATTTTCTTGTATGCTTATATGCATTGTATATTTTCTTTTATTGTATATAATAATATTGAGCGTATATACTCACAGGTTCAAAATATATTTAATATATTAAAAACATTTAAAAAGAAATAAAAGTTTTTTTTTTTGTTTATACGCTTGTGACAATGACTACACGGAATTTTTGGCTAGCTTATTATTAATTGAAGGGATGAAATAATTGATTGAATTTTAAAATAGGTACAAATTATGTAGTAGACATAGTTTAAATATATACGTTATGGTCAGTGTGATTATTTGAAAATTATTAAGTAATAATTACCAGTCATTATTAATAATTACACTTTATTTTTAGTAGTTAAATACATATAATGAATTATATTTCTTTAATAAGTAATAATGTATAATTAAAGTAGTATTCCGTGTGTGCTCGCTTCGCAAGCATTTTCATATACTTTCGAGAACCTAACATAACCTGAGTCTTTTCTGTACTTCTATACTAATATATAAAGGTGAAGAGTTTGTTTGTTTGGTTGAACGCGTTAATCTCAGGAACTACTGGTTCGAATTGAAAAATTCTTTTTGTGTCGAATAGTTCATTGCTATAGGCTTAAAAACATCACGCTAAGATCAATAGTATTATATATAAGCAGTGTCCAGAACCGCGCGCCACACGCACATGCCGTCGTCGCCGCCGCCGTATGGGTCGCATCGAAGCGTGACAGTCTGGTATAAAAGTAATATTTATCCTAGAAGGAAACCTCTCCTAAGTGTTTCTTTCTTAAATTTTATGATTGTAAAATTGTAATTTTGTGATTATTTAAACACATATACACATTTTAGTTACCAATAAACACCGACCAAAGAAGCTCGTTTGTTGTTTGTTTTATAACTTTTACCGAAAACAGTAAGTACTGAATTATTAATGACGACTTATAAAAATGGACAAATTTCACGGTTTTCGTCACATTTACCGTAACACATACGTACATAGTAGGAATCTATCACAAAAACATGGTATGACTATATTGTGCATAAAATTGTATTTTATCTATATATTAACCGATTAATAGAGTTAATTGTCGTAATGCAGTAAATGTTAGAGCTTACTTTATATGAAAAATAACCTTATGTAGCTACCATGCTGAGTGAAGGTGTAAGAAATAATAGCTCTGAACAGCTCTGTTATGTTACAAGCGTGATTTCATATATTTATTTCACAACCTATCGTTGGATTCACGTCAAGATGAATTAGGAGCCAACTCTTCAGGCATCCGCGAGGATGCGTCTTTATAAAATATCGGCCGCGTAGGTATGATAGGCCGTTTGCGCTACCAGCGCAAGGGAGAAAACATCTTGTTGATAAGCCAATCAAAATCGTCGAAATCCCGAAGAGACGACTGCTGCTGGCTCCTATTCATCCTGACGTGATTCCAACGATAGTGGTGAAATAAATATACGGAACCATCATTGTTTGTTACTCAATCACATAAGAACGGCTGAAAGAATTTAGATGTTATTTAGCAAACAGATAGCTTATTACCAGGATTAACATGTAGGACACTTTTAAAAATAAGAGGTACCTGTGAGGTTTTCGAAAAACTAACTACAGCGCGTACGAAACCGCGGGCACTTCTAATAATGAGCAATTAAATCTGTTAAATTCAAATGGATCACGTTATGTGTACTTATTGAAAAAAGTTACTATTGCTAATATTGCCAACTACTACCAAAGGAATGAACAGCCCTCTATTTTCCATAACAAAAAAAAAACTGGCTACACAAAAATAACTTGAAAATTGTTTACTTATGTACTTTATTAGCGACGGGGTAAGTTAAGCTTGTAGTGCAATTCGATCCCGCAATCAGTGGTAAGTTAAGGGCAATTACCTTCTGAACGCGCTTATCTGCTACTTAATCTTAATGTCTTCCCGAGCGATAACTGTGTACGATACGTGTTCACTCAATTTCCTACTTTTTGTTTGTTTCAACTGACTTTTTTTTTTACAGATTTTAAAAAAATAATTAATGAAACATGAAAGGAACACCGGCCGATCTGATGATACGAGTAATGATAATAAGTTATCATTTATATTGTAAATACATAAAATAAGTTAATATTGGTTTAATTTACTTTGCAAGTCCAAATTGGTTGTAGGTACTTATTTAATAACTCCCTATGTACAGAAATTTTATCAGTGAATATTTTTGTTAAAATATATAATGTTATTATTATACCTATATGTTAACAAAAAAATTTATAATATTAAATAATTTAATTTTTATTGCAAAATAATACTTGAATCAGTAGAAAAAAAAGAATAAACATAAAAAGGAATCAGTAAGTAAATATCTTATATTTAAAAGTTATATAATATACATATCAGCAACTCGTCCCCGGCTTGACACGGGTGGCAATTTCTGATTTTTTCTAATTTAATAAATATATATATATATATATATATATATATATATATATATATATATATATATATATATATATATATATATATATATATATATATATATATATATATATATATATATATATATATATATATATATATATATATATATATATATATGTATAAAACTATAAATCCCGCTAAACGATTAGGAGATGGTTCTATAGATTTATATGTTATGACAATCTAAGTGACATTAATTAACTTAGCGGCCCTTAGATCCCTAGGGGTGAGACTCGGGTAAAAATTAAATGAAATTATCAATACAAAGCCGAGACTTACAATACAAAGAGGGACGCCATCACTATTCGTTCCGAGAGTGTATAATTAAGAGAATTAGATTCCGACTGAAACAAAACCGCGTCCTAATAGTGTGCGCTGAAAAGAAATTTCATTGAAAACGATTCACTTCCCTTGTTTCTATAGAGAAGCAACGGAAGTGTATAGACAGCCGAACGAGTAACTATCTTTGATGAATAAATATATGTTGAAAGAAAATTTTACGAGCTCCCTATTTAAGTCCATCCGAACTAATCGTACTAACATTATGAAGGCGTAAGTTAGTGAGGATGTACGGCCCGTATGTGTGGATGTATGGATGTTTGTTACTCTTTCAAGCAAAAATGGCTTAACGGATTTGGATAAAATTTAGCACACAGATAGCTTATTATCTGGATTAAAACATATGATTCTTTTTATCCTGGAAAAAAGTTTAGATTCGCGAGGGACCGTCTAAAAATGTAAGTAAAAAAATTTACAAATAGTAGATTTTACAACAAGTGCACAAACGAACCATTTTTATCCGAGACTTTTAGCAGCCCGAGCCGAACGCGAGGGCTGATAGTAATGTCGAGGAAAAAATGGTTTTGTGACATTGACATCTTATGTGACATTGACATTGACATCTTATGACATTGGCTTGGGCTGCAGACCTATACAGCTGCAGACCCACTATTAAATTAATTTTGTAATAATAATTTTCTTAAATTAATTAAATAACCTACCGTACTTGTATTTAAATTTTAATATCTTTTATGTCTTAAAAAACCCATAAAGGATGATTCATATTACACCGGGCCGGGCGCTCACCGGGTTTTTCTCAACGTGCTCCGGCCGGGTTTGCTATTTGTCACCGTGCCGCCGACGGGCCGCCACCGGGCGTTGCCCGTGCCTTGTCATTTCCAAGTACTATTATACTATTTTGTATTAATATTACTATACTAGCTATGCCCGCGACTTCGTATGCGTGGTATTCGGAAAAACGTGTAACTTTTTTGTTTTTAAACAGTTTTTTTTTGTTTTTCAACGAAAATGTGAATTTCGAAATTTTGTCGTGAACGAAAAATTCGTCTCCCTGAGACCTCTTAAATGAGTACCAACACGAGGGGTCTGCGACGCACCGCTCCCGAGATAATTTTGAAAAAGTCCAAAAATGCGAATTTCGAAATTTCGTCTTCACCGAAAAATTCCTCTCTCCGAGACCTCTTAAATGAGTACCAACACGGGGGGTCTGCGACGCACCGCTCCCGAGATAATTTTGAAAAAGTCCAAAAATGCGAATTTCGAAATTTCGTCTTCACCGAAAAATTCCTCTCCCCGAGACCTCTTAAATGAGTACCAACACGGAGGGTCTGCGACGCACCGCTCCCGAGATATTTTTGAAATTCTTTTTTTTTGAAAAAATATTTAAGCAGAAATATATTATACCTACCAGAAATATATTAACATATATTATTTAAAAAAATATTATACTTCGAGGCAGTCAGCCTCGGGTTAATTAATTAATTTATAATTTTAACAATTTAAAAAAGAAACTAAATATACATTAAATGATACCACTAAAAAAACTAATAGGTACTATACCCCGAGCGCGAAGCTGTCTCCGAGCGCACTGTGAAAACAAACATTTTATGAAATTTCGAGATTGGAGCGCTCCGGCCGTGCCCCGGCCGTGCTCCGGCCGGGGCACGGACACGGCCCGGTGTAATATGAATTGATCCATACAAAAGCATACTAACAATATCTTCACCGGGCTCCGGCCGGGGCACGGACGGGGCACGGCCCGGTGTAATATAAATCATCCTTAAGGCAAATAAATTTAAGTAAAAATTATAAAATAACAAATTCTCTCTATGGACTTTTTATTGTGTTCGCCTGTATGGCTCATTTTCTTTACCTTAATATAGACACATTTATGAGTAGATACGTTAAATGCATTTGTGCACAAAATTCGATTTTGTGCAGCCTATATCCTGCACAAATAAGCACTTTCAGAGCATGAGAAGTAGAAAATATATTACCCATAAAGATTGAATAAATGTTTTAACACCCAAGAAAAAGGAGGCGCGGACGAAGTAGCGGGCAAAAGCTAGTTTAGAGATGTGACAAGACGTAATCAATTTTAATCTTTTTAAGATAGGTATACAGGCTTTTGTTCATGTTCACCTTATACGACTTTCTTGAATACATAAAGAAATGACGATTTCATTGATCACAATTGTTAATAGAGTTCCAAGGAGACGTCGTGCAATTAACATCAGGAAAATACCGCCATTCAATAATTTATTAAATGTAAATTTGTATTACAAAAGCGCTTCTCGTAAGAAGCTTAAAAGAGACTTTCACGAAAGAGATTTTCTTTTTCCTTTTAAAATAAAAATTGAAATGTTCTTCTTTTTTTTTTTCTTTTTTTTTGTGCACTTTAAGCATTTTGTCTAAAACGATAAATTTAATAAAATATATGCAACAGTTGTATAAACATATGCAAATATTTAGTAAAACGAAGCATTTGTCTTTCTTCTTAATGATATGAAATAAAATAAAAAATTGTTCGAGTATAAAGCAATTTATATTACAAGCTTTTTTGGAAGAATAATGGAATTTAATTGCGTATTTTAACATTATAATAATTTTTAGGTATAATTATCCAATCATAGTCAAATAAACGAGAAAATAATAATGAAATTATAGTACATTACTGCAGAGTCCAGGAAGTGAAGGATTGCCGGACGAAGTGGTTTCAAGGCCGAGCTTTAGCGAGGCCTTGATAAAGATCTGAGTCCGGCAATCCTCATTCCGGTCGAGGCTGGTATAGTGCTTTTCTCAATAAATGTGAGGAAATAATGAAACACGTGATAATGCAAAAAAAAAAATAGTATAATATGAAAAAATTAATAAAATATTAATTTACATATACACAGTTTTATTTAGAATAAAACAAACGCAAATGTTTACTAAAAGCACTTTTTTCAGTACCTACCTAAATATTTATTATTTAGGTAGGTACTGAAAAAAGTCTGCTTTCCCGCCTTTTTTATTTTTTATTTTCAATGAGTGCAAAGGAAACAGCCATACAGCCCAGTCATGAAAAGAGCGTGCGCTCGCCCCCGCCTACTACGCCTGTGACAGCGGCGGGCGCTTTCGTCAGGACTCGTGAAACTTCGGGTTTCATCGGGATGTGCAGCGGCCAGGAATGGATTTTCATACAACATTCTTGGCCTAGGCCGAGAAAGAAATGAATGAGCCAAGAATTACAAACTTCGTGGCTTGGTTTTAGTACAAGAATGCCTACATTCCGAGCATGTTTGAGAATTTTGATTGGAAAGTTTAACTGTAATTGTGAAAATTATGTGATATTGTAAAAGAAACTAGTGTATGGAATAGATCTCTTAAGAATTATTTTTGGATTCTAATTGCACATAAACAATTTTCTTAAAAATCGGTCAAACATATCCGCAGACGATTAGCATAACGAGCAGCTGTGTAACAAACAAATATTGAAGTCCCAAGTTTAAATGGAATTTTGATTTGATTTCTTCGCGGCGAATTATAATTTCAAATTAGTCGGAGATGAAAAATCTGGATCGGACCATAAAAGTTTCGAATCTTTGCCGGATGTACACGGGGGGTGAGGTGAGGTGATGAGGGAGAAAGTCGGGGCAGGACTGAACGAAGGGTAGTACTGCCCGCTTCCAGCACATTACCGTACCAACTTCCAGCACATTCCAGTACCAACTAATTACCATTAACTACCGCATTTAAAACTCAAACAACTCATACGACCACTCTACAGAGGTTTCTGGTGTTTTGTGAGGATTTCTCATATTCTTCAGACAATTCATGTTAACTCCTTTTAGTGTCAAGTTGTATGTTGTTACTATTACTAAAAGCGGTGTGTTTTCAGCCGTCTAGGGAAATTCTAATTAGTTATACCTCGAATTTTATCAGTATCACAGATGCGGTGTGTGAGCCCGTTGGATGAGTGTTTAGGGTGCTTGCCTTAATTAACGCTTGGGTCCTAGGGTTCCCGGGTTCGTTTCCCGGCAGGGTCAACATTGAAAAACGAACTTTTCAAATTTGGCTCTGGTCTGGATCTGGAAAGCAGTGGCAGGGCACACTGTGTTTCGCAGTCATTTGGGCGACCCGTCTGGCGGCAGTTACCACCCCCTTACCGAAGACCACCGTGAAATTTATTTATTTATTTATTGAATAGCATAACAGCATGTGTGCTGTTGTGTTTCGGTGAGTGAGTAAGGGATGCCAGAGCCCATTTACCTATCCCCTCCCAATCCCTTATCCTTAATCCTACTGTAGTCGGCAGCACACTTGCAGTACCTGTGGCGCTGCTTGTGTTATAGGCGATGGTGGCCACCTACTTTCAATTGGACCGTCAGCCTCTCTGCCGTACTTAACATTTAAAAAAATCTTTCTCGCAACTTAGTTAAGGAGTTTATCCATCTATCGGGTAGCAAAATTAAAATTGTCGAACAAACTTATTTCTTAGTAATTTCTATTCCACTACAACTATCAAGTGGACGGTTCATCTCTGTATCTGCTTTGTTGATGCTGCACAATGTTTTTTTAGGTGTTTCGGAGAACTGTGCTGAAAAGCCTACTCCCATTTATAGATCTTTGATTTCGCTGCAGAAAAAACAAAAACCATTTATCTTATTGTGTATGAACAACCGAAGCAGACTTTCTTTGGAGATAATAGTCACAGTTGTCGGGACACCCACGGATTTACGATTGGCCGTCCTAGATTTCAAGAAATGCATAAAAACCTACTAAAAGGAGAAACACCTAGTTCTAATTCTCCAGAGGTTTAGACCTCATTTACTATTACTATTAGCATTAAACCTTATTTCCCGCACGATTAGCTTGATTAACGCAATGGAATACTTCAATTTATTAGTGTCACAATTTTAATTTAAAAAGTACTAATATTGTAAAAAAAATCTTGTATCTTACTTTGAATACAGAGACGATACCGTAACTGACCGTGGAGAGTTTTAATGAAATCGGCAAAAGTAATTGGTTACTGCGATCAAAAGTGAGCAATTCCTGGAATCATGGCGAAGGGTGGCGGCGAAGTAACGATTAACATTAACTAAGTTCCTCTCTTGACTTTTTGAACTTTAGGAAGTGAGTTGAAGTGCTTCGAGCGGCATCCCGATCCCATCGTTTCGAATAAAGGGGTCCCTATTAAATTAATTTAAACAATTTATGAATTTGACGAGTTCTCGCAAAAAGAGTTGGTCAATCAATTAAGTTTGATGGACGTTAATTGCTACGGATGGTTTGTTTTACCTCGTCTCCGGTTGTGCTCGAGGCGCTCGAGATATTCAAGCCTCTCACCACTCCCTCCCCTGTCTTACCTCACAAAGAACATTTCCATTTAAAATTTTATTAGTCATATTGAAACTCACAACGGGACAGGGGAAAATGTATTTTTTAACAAAAATTACATCTTTACCTGTTTTAGGTAATTTACTTTGAGGCTTTGTAATTTGAAATTGGCTTCTTTTTTTTTCAAGATTATTTTAATTTTCTATCGAGATTATATCTCTTAGGCCTCGTCCTAATTGGCTACGATCGTACGAGTAAACGATTTTCACCGCACGACGAGATTAAACACACAAATCTCTTAAGAGTTTCCTAATTGAAGCTCGCAAGTCATCGCGCAAGCACAGCAACGCGCGAAGGGCGAGCGATCTATAAAGTATATTTCTGGATCTATAAAGTATATTATGTGGTCTACGTCTTCTTTTTTCAATGTCTATTGTAATCTTCAAATCCGACAGCACAAACAATGGCTTTGTAAACAGCCATTGTTGAAATGGGCATCACGCGATCTATTAGGACATCTGTTGGACCATCGCACGATCATTTTCATCGCACGACGAATACGCATCTTTGACTCGTACGATGGTAGCCAATTAGGTCGACGCCTTAGATATCTAAACGATTACCTGTTTATTTCTCAATCGCATCAAGCTGCAATAAACGAAATTGAGGCTTGTGGTTATTGCAAAAGGTTTTCAGGTGGCCTTGTTTGCCAGTCATCCCGGTTTAATTTTGGTGGGACTTAACAGACTTTTTAAAAGCATATAACATCTATATGAATTCGAAAATTTGTAAAGATCAATTCACGTTATGGAGTTAATCACACATAAACAATTGGAACTGTTTCAAATGATAACTTTTGGGTGTTATATTGGCGTTAATGTTTAGCGTAGGTATGTAGTAATATTTTGAGTAAATCCACCATTGGCCTTCTACTATCGCTCGAACTTACAACAATAATTTCCGCGGACGGTCACGAAATTTGAACACGCACAGCGACACTTCCACTTTTCCCTTCCGTGTTTTACAAATGTACTCCAGTACTAAACAAATAATGCACTAGTGCCTTCTTCGTGTTAATGTGATAGGGATAAAGGTATCCAGTTCTTTGGATTGAATGTCTCCTACAGATCACTGCACACTGGAGGTAAATGTAAGATGAATGTAGGAATAAACAGTAATAGTCCCTTAAAACAGTAGTAGTCCCTTAAAAATCGTAACCATATAAGGAGGGATAGGGTAAAGGGCTCTGGCATCGCTTACTCACTCACCGAAACACAACGCTATCTTCTGTAATGGGGTGGCTACTGCCGCCAGACGGGCTGCCCAAATGACTGCGAAACGCAGTGTGTCCTGCCGCTACTAAAATGACTAAAACACAATATGTGTGTTATTTTTCTCTTAATAATATTACTGTGATAACTACGCAGTAATTGGATTCTGTAAAAGATATAATAAAACAATTAGTTAAATTTTCAGCCATTGTTGAGAGATAGATCTGTTTAAGGCCTTCGTGTTACTATTTTTGTCATATTGTGTCCGACCTACTTGGCTGCCGGCCGACAGTCCAGATAACTACTCTATACAAACGTACACTCTTTATATTTTACATTTTAATGCTAAAAAAACTTTATTATTCTTTGGCGGCTATTTTAAATTGTTATGTGAATTATTATATTTGACTTTGTTTTGTTACGTGCGGGGTGAGTTAAAATGCCGTGTAAGGGCGAAACGAACGATTTATTTTCACAAGCAAGATGACTTCCAAAATCACTAAACTTGTCCGAAACACTTCACTGTCGCAGTTAACTTCGCAAAAGCTCCGAAGAGTCGCTTTCGTATCGCTGGTTGTCGCACCACTCCCTATCTCGCCCGCCTGCTCTCTTGTTTATACATGGCGGCAAACACCTTGATGTATTTCGAATTTTCCAGAAAATCTAAACAAGATCGTAAACAAGCCATTGACAGTTCGGGAATGTTACTTCTGTTGAAATGTAAACTCTATGTTGTAAACATAAGGACAAATTTCCTTTGACATTAGTCAGGAAGGAGCGTGGCTACCATCGATAGGGTGGTACGTTCGAGACTTTCGGCCGTCGTGAACACTTATTCCAGAACGTTCCATAGTTAGTCATGACATTATTAATGTGGTAACCATATTACATCATACCTCATTTGAACCTTTAAAAAAGTTATTTGTATGGTTCAGTTTGACTTACATGTTATCAATTATTATTCCTAACATAATTATCAGCTATATTTAGACTTTCAAGATTTTTTTAAATAACAAAATCTTATCTTAAAGATTTAAGAGTGTGCACTTCGCCTTAACAATTTTCTAATATCTTAAGACAACAAATTCTTGCATCTGGGTTCTAATTCTAATTATTTTCAACAACGTTATTAAATTCCTGTTTATAAAGGATTCCTGCTAACTTCAGGAGAAACGCTTATATACCATATTATCCTCTTTACTTTATGTACCCTAATACTTATATACTCTATGTTTTACACTATGAACATGATATTTATGTGCCAAGCATGTATTTGGAACATATAATGAAATTTTGGCTCAGGATATTTAAAAATTTTAGGAATATTTGTTCTTAAACGCCTGCTTTACAATATTTGCTATAGAGAAATTTCAAAACCATACATAATTTGTGTCCCAAAATAATACTAGTACAAGTACTTCTATATTCAACATTCTCAATTATAAACAAATTTTAAGCAGTACATACTACTTTTTCTAGATTTTTTACTTTTACTAGATTGTAGCTAAGATTTGTAATATATTTAGGTACATTATGATATATTTATTACAAGAATTTAGACAATTATAATTTAATTTCGATATGGAGTTGTAAATGTATAATCCAGGTAATAAACTATCTATGTGCCGAATTCCATCCAAACCCGTCCAGCCGTTTTGGCGTGATTGAGTAACAAACATCCGAACAAACATCCGAAACCTTTCGCATTTAAAATATGTTTTACTCGCTGTGCCCGCGACTTGGAACGCGCTCTAATGGTTTTTTTTTTTTTTTTTTTGGAAATCACACAAGAACCTAACATTTTTCCAGGATAAATCTTAATCCAGGTAATAAACTATCTTTGTGCCAAATTTCATCCCATTTCATTCAATCAATTTTGCTTGATTGAGTAACAAACGTACAAACTTTCGCATTCATAATATTACTAACTGTGGGCTGCGACTTCTATATGTTCCTATATGTTAATCTAGGTAATTTTCGCATTAGGATTAACTTAAGATTATAATATCGCGTTTTCTGAATGCTTTTCTTATGTGATGAATACCTCAACAAAAAGCGAGACGAAAGAGTAGAAACCAATTTTTATGTGTATCAAGAAAATATGGTAATCTTATTTAGTCATCCGTCATAACGAGAAGTAAAGAGTGCCAATGTCTAAAATGCAAATCTTAACTTAGCACTGTTGCACTTGCATACGTCCCAACATGGTTAACATGAGGCGTTATAAATAGAGGCCATTTTGCCTGTTCGTTCCCTCTTGTGAATAATTATCGTTTACTTATGCTAAAAGGCTTTTAAATGAACATGTCGCCGGCTCTGCAATTGACTTGTCGGAGTCGACGAGTATAAAACAAACGAAAAATTCTTATTCCACTAACCTATTTTCGACTTCTTCAATTAAAGTCTAAAAAGCTACGTAAGTACTCTCCACATGGAAAATTAATGCGTTTCATTGCTCTTTTCAATGAAAATCCCATTTAAAAATCAATGTGTATGTATTAGGTAAATATAATATATTCATGTTAATATGGACGTTAATTTTTATAGCTCACTAGCGACCCGCCCCCGGCTTCGCCCGTGGAGCAATTTTTATATATATGAATATTCCCCGTTTGTCCCTCTTTCCATTAGTGAAAACCGAATTAAAATCGGTCTACCCGTTCACGCGTGATGCCGTGACCAAGGGAAATGCATAAATGCATAAATTTTTGAAATTGCATAAATGACAAGTTATTTTATAAGTAAATATTTGATATTCGTATTCAGCTGCAGAATGACCGTAACTGCTTTTTAAAATACAAATAAACTCACAAATGCACGGGAATATCTAATAGAATAACCACTTTTCTATTTGCTTGCGTCTACTCCTGTAGGAATAAATGCAAATGTCTACGATTCGTAGAGCCCAAAATAGACAAACAAACAAACTCGGCTATCAGATTTGCTAGGCCAAATTAACCAATACTAAATAGACTGTTACTAAAACAAAAGACTCACCAAAATGTCTTCGCGTACCGTCTTCTGCTTCATTTCTAACCTTGAGGGCCCTCGTTGGTATCCGAAAAACTGCAAGAGAAAAAGTATTACACGCCACTGTTCGCCACGGAAATCGAAACTAAAATCCCTGTTTGCTTTATCTCGCGACACGGATCCTAACCACATCCAGTAGACCTTACAAAAGTCGCACAAAATCCGTATATTATTCACTTTCAACAATTAAAATTATTCCCGATAAGAAACATGCGCTTTTCGTTCAAATAAATTTCGCCATCATGTTTTTTTGCAACTGGCCACAGACCACCGCAAAACAACAACCGCGTTGACTCTATGTTCGCCATTTAATGACATAGAATTTATCTATGGCTAGGAGTGATAAAAACCGAAAATATGCAGTCAGAGGTCACATGCAATTTGAGGATCCACTTGATGGAATATGGCTTCTGTTGCCAAGAAAAACAAACTGGTTAGAACAATTAAGATGAAAATACGGATTTGTAACGGCTATAGTCGCCAGATCTGTTATCAACAAAGTTTTTCATCTGTATAGATCGGGCAAGACGAAAGAATCCGTAATGTGACATTTGCAACCACGTGGCACAAAATCGCTCAGTCCATCACCAAATTTATACAAGGCCATGGCCTTGGCCATCCTGATTACGGCGATCGGGATCAATATTTTTTTTAGGGAAATTTTCCCAGTGCTTTCTCTATATATTCTATATATTTAATCTTATTGGTTATCAATTTTATGAGTTTAGGATGTTTATGACTTCTATTTAAAATAAAATATTTAGTTTTTAATTTGTTTCTAACTACAATTAAATATGAGAGCCAGCTTTCCTTATCCCTTCCCAATGCCTTATCCTTAATCCTACTGTAGTCGGCAGCGCACTTGCAGCAGCTTTGGCGTTGCTTGTGTTATAGGCGACGGTAGCCACCTATCATCAAGTGGACCGTCAGCCTGTCTGTCGATCTTAACATTAAAAAAAATAAACTTATATTTAAATGTTTCAAATTTTAAAACAAGTGTTTTACAGAGTGATTTTAAATGTGTATATATAACTTTACGAATCATTAGCGAATTACATAGAACAAGGTCATCATAGGGGTGACACAAAAGCAAGTCCATAAAACAAAATAACATCATGGTATACTCTTACTTTATGTCTTCTTTTATAGTAGGTAATAGTGATGAGAATGGTGTGAAAGATCCGACGTGCATTCCTTTTGCGATACCTAAATAAATGAAAAACTTGTGTTGCCAGTTAATTTAAAAATTTAAATATAAAAGGAATAAATGTAGATTAAAATTGGTACCGCCCTGTCGAAAGACAAACGAACTAACATAATATATCGAGTATTAACAGCATTTACATATTATTGTAAAATAGACAAACATTAAATTAGAACTGTAGCTAAAATATCGTTTACAAAAAATAATGGTATATTTTTAATATAATTTTAAATTGAATGTATTTAAGGTTGAATGAACCAACCGCCTTGTGTTTTTTACGGTTATTGGTTTTTATTCGTGCATGGCCGATTTACGCTCAATTTAAGCCAATAAACGGACGAACATGATCCGGAAGTTTCTAAGGCAATCCATATGTTGAAAAACAATTTTGATATTTTAGCCTGCATGTAATCCACAATAATATTTTTTTCCTCATGTCCACCAGCAGAATTCACGTGAGAACCTCACTTTCAAAATAAATTCTTGCAAAAATATGTAAAGCATATTAGAGATGTGCTTAAAGTCTGCCTTTTTGCGAATATACTGGTCAGGACACTAAATTCGAGTGCAGGGTTACATTCAGTAGTCAAACCATTATTTCAGAGGGCAAATGATCCGTGACCGCGCTCTGGTGCACAACCTGCACAAAACGCACAGTACGTTGTATGGTGCAGTAGTTATACTCAAGAAATACATAAAGCCTCAGACTGTTAAGTGTATTAAGTTAAATTGTCTTCACGTAACCAATATGTGTGATACCAAAATATCTTATCATAGCGTATCTTTGGATGTAATAACTTTAATAAATATTAGATCGAGGAAAAAGTATTTTCGCATATAGTATGCATAAACGTGTAAAATCTTTGGCTGTACTATTTGTATCTGGCTGTACTATTGTATCCCACTATTGATTTTGATCACATTAAAAAGGTTACATTTCAAAAAAAGAAACAAATTAGTAAAATGTTGTTTTCAGCTATTTTCCATTTGCTTTTCTTTCTGTCAAAATGAGTGAATCTAAAGAAGAAATTCTATACATTTTGAAATTTTATTACGAAAAAGGAAAAAAATGCATCGCAAGCCGCGTAAAAAATTTGTGACGTTTGTGACATCCAGAAATCAAAAACTAAATAAACATAATATTGCAAAAGCAATCATTTCCCTAGTCGCCTGTTGAGTTGAATCAAGCCCTAAATATTATGATAGAAGAGTGTTTGATGTGGGGCAAGCGCCTTCTAGCTACAGAATCGTTGTTTTCACCATCTACAAAATTTCTAATAATAACAGTTTGAAATCGTGATAGTGGAATTAAAATAAACCAGTGAATCAAAATAATTTGGGTATATCCCTTAAAATTTCCTGCTTTCCATCAACGCCAGTTGCTTAACACTCAGATAGTAAAACAAAATGAAGGTTTTGGAGGAACGAACGTCTTTGGACCTGATTGCCATAACAAACTGTTCGATCTGGTCTGATAGGTGATAATAAAATATTAAATGGTGTACCTATTTTTAGCTAGTTTTTGTTCACTCAAAAATAACGTTAAGTATGTTTATAATCTCTACAGCGTATGTTTACGGTAGAGCGATGTGTATTAGTGCATACTTCTTGAGTTTGTTCTCGAGACAATTTGAAAGTGCAAGTAAACATGAATGCAAACTAAATCTATCTGATAAGTCAAGTTACTATTCTTTTAAAGCTTTACCCTGAAATATACGGCTCAAATACCGTAAAGCTGCTACCGAAGCCATGTTCCATTCAAGTTCTGTGCACATTATTACATTTATAGCTAACCGAGATATCGATATAGCCTGTGCCCAGAGTGCCTGCGGTCGTACTAAGTGTTCCACCATCGGTACCAGATTTGTTTGGAGTATTCTGTGAACCGATCGGGTATTTGCCTTCATAGTTACAATTGTAGTGACATTCATCTTTTGTCAGTAACAAAGTGTGGCTTTGCTATAATTCATCATCAGAAATGGGAAATCTAAGCAGAGTAATTAATATATGATGTGACTTATTTTCGGTAGTTGTGTTTCATACTTTTAATAGTTCTGTGCCTGGCTGCGTGCCTAATTGCGTGCCTGGCTTGCACAGAACACTTTACACTGACGTTGTATGGGCTTCAAAATTATTGTTTTGTTTCGTTATTTTATACCAAAATTGGACTATGTCAATAAGTTTTCAATAGAAACACTGTCTCCCATCTGTCACCTAATAAAAAAGTTGATAGTTGTCGATTCCAATTTGGACTGTGACAGTAGCCTGTGGCTTGAAGCGAGATCAGACTAGCAATGTCTGGTGGGCAGCCTTTTCACATTTTGGACCATCGCGTCAATGTCGCTAAATTTATATCGGAAAAACAGCCAGCAATGGCCCTCCGCAAACGCGGGGTCTTCGGTTCCTCGAACCAGTCTTCAGTCTTTTGTTTTAGTATCAGTCTTCGGTTTTGAGCCTTCGGTTTTTCCTTGTACCATTTTTGTTTTGACACAAATCAGATATCGTCACTTATCAGATAGTTTTTTCGTACCAGCTTTTCGCTTCGACTTATAATTCAGAGCAGGAGCACGGGTGTGTTTTACCGGTAACATCCACATGAGTCTTATGGTAGGATTACCTTTTAAGTTACAAATAGGCGCCCTAAACGTGGGATGATTTGGATAGAAGCACCTAAAGTACGGTAAATAATAATTATTATGTTAGGAAAGAATAGGGCCCAAGGCTACCCCACGATTCGAACCCTCGTCCCTTCTATTTCTTCCATATTGCGACATCCCCCCAAGCGAGCTGCTTTTCCATCAGTTTTAGTATAAATTCAATAAATCCTTTTACTTTAACAGTAAAAATTCTGTTTTACTTTTTGTTACAAATATTTTATGCTGTAACAAAATGGATACAACAGATTTAGAAATTCTGGTACACAAGCTTAGCAAGACGAAATCTGTGAAATATCGAAATATTAGATCGTCTATGAAGAGAATGTGGTAATACGTATATAATGACTCTATACAAGATCATCAAGATAAGATGAACGCAAAATAAAACACAGCTCGCACATCAGATTTTATTTGAAGATAATACTACTACGAAGCCATAATTTTCAATGGTGATAGTATAAATCATTGGTATTAATCTAATTAAAAACACATACGTACGATTCTATCCGTCAGGAGAACACCTGTACTTCGTGTGTATCCTAAAATTAAATAAAACCGTAGAAAACATGAAGCCATAAGTCCTAAACGTGTCCGAAATTGATTTATCTCGCTCCTAAATTGCGAGGCGTAATGTTTATTTGGGCATGTAAAAATGCGTATGATTTCGTGTAAATGATAAACGAGCGACATTTTCAGCTTTGTAATTACATTGTGATGGTATTTGCATACGCGTCCATTCGTCAAAAACGCCTCTCTCCCACTGGCTTCAATTAGGCCAAAGTAGTATTTGTGCGATAAACAAATAAACCGCTTTTCCTACACAATATAACTCTTTAGTGTGGTCATATTTAGATAACTTTAAAATGTAGCCATAGTGTTTGACGAGTAAAAGGATAAAGAAGGACACAATGTTGTAAAATATTATACGAGCACAAAACTCGGCCGTATCATGTAAACGTCCAAACTAAACTCGCAGCCAACGTGCCTTCACAGTCTGGCTGCGTCCATCGCTGCTCGGCTTATGCAAGTGTTTATCATATTACGTTCAAAAGCGTCACAGTAAATAGGGGCCGGCGTTTAGACCGGCTCGCTTTGATTTATACGGTACAAGGCGGAGGCGGCGTCCCGGTGGTGAAATTTATTCATACTGGTAATAAAATCTGTCGTGTGACAGTGCCCAGGACCGCCGACTAGGTTAATTCCTTTTTGAATTTTCGCACGCGATAAAACTTGGCATGGGATCGCTTCGAGCTAGAAGCTCCATAGGTGATAACTCTTTCGTGATCACGTTAGAACAGAGAATGAATTTGTCAACTTTGATTTTAATATAATTGGGAGACTTTATGACAAGATTCGTTATGTGTACACCTCCTGGTATTGGCTACGTTTATTGGCAACAAAAAATCTATTAAAGTGGTATGGCATACTGCGACAAGCAATCGAAAATTTGCCAGTCCGTCTAGCTCTAGCGGCCGTAACATCCCGTTATACATAATCATCTTGAATAACAAATAAAATGTGCTGCTCCTTGGGCACATTTTGTTAACAAACAAAAAATTTTGCTCCAAACAAAATGTTTCCTTGCTTGAGTTGGAGTTGCCCAAACCCATTCATAATCCATGGCACATGGGTGGCAATGGTATTTTTAATAGGTTGTCTGCCAATCAGTTTTAAGTTAAAATGTTTTTGATTAATTGTGATAAACTAACTGAAAAATTACAACTTTTAATTTTGTTACAGAACCAGTGAATGATGCGTCGACTAGCCATCAGAAGCCGCAAGGCTCCCACGAATCCGTTGACGTGACCGCCAGTGACTATGGCCGCCATGACACCTCTGGCCATATTCCTGGTCCTGTGTCTTGTGCAATGCGACACCAAGACGGTGCTGCAAGACAAACTAGGTAAGAAAGTCAAATTTAGACAGAGCTATACGCTGAATTCGATAACGTTGAGCACGCGGTATACAAAGCATAACATAAGTACGATGTTATGTCGGCTGAGCGCAAGTTGCAGAGATCTGTGTTGCTCTCAACTCTCATTATATTTAGGGCAAGCGAATTTATCCCGGCTGGGTGCTCTAATGGGGATGTTTTGTTCCCAGACCGGCTGCTTGAAAACGTGGCGCGGAGCACAAATTGTCCCTTTAAAACTGACGTAAACTTATTTATCTCAAACGTTTTGGTGTTTATGACACTCTAATTTTGTAACGGATGCTGTTTATTTTCTACGATCACTAATAGTATTGCGAAATACATACCTGCGGCACTAAAATAATTTGAGTTGTATCTATAACCCAATCTTTCTTGGGATATGAACCTCTTCGGAACCATTGCACTTATACAAAATTCTTTCACAATTTGAAAAGCTCTTTATCCAATGAGATTCCATCTGAGCGTGGTCGAGGCATTAGTCTAGTTTTATTATAGAATCTAGAAGTGCAGTAGTTCTTGGCAACGAAGCGCGTAATAATTCGGCCAATCGGTCCACGAATGTGTGCTCTTAATAAAGAGTTGGAACTGATCGATTCGGGTTGTCCGTAAAAACGCCAGCGGAGACGGTTCCAAGTGAGCGATCAAAGCGAAACGTTCCATCTACTACAAGTGGTGTGCTTCTGGTAAATATACACCTATCGACTGAACCAGTACGGTCATTCTATGCAGGTACAACATATGCCATTTGACAAAAACTTAATGTGTATGTTTCAAGTATTATAATAGAGTGTATAATCAATACTCTATAATTTACGTTTCAATACATTATCGTATTTTGTATAGAAGCTAAGCAAAGCGCGTTACATAAGCATTTTATTGTACAAATTTCAAGAGTTTTAAGTTGAGGCTCGTACATACACAAAGGAAGTCTCACTTTCAACACTTGTAACGTCACCGTCACTTGTAACGTACATTGCGCTGTATTTATTCTACAATAGCAACATTTTTATAAATAGAGTCACGAAGATGATACGTTATTTTAAATTAATTTTCAGTTATTCCAATATCAATCACAACAAAACATAATGCATGCGTATATACAGCAGTTCTTAATTTTAGCAACAGTCCAGAGGCAGTGACAACGCCCTTAAAGAAAATCACAACAAAAAAAAACATAGTGATTTCATTGTTATCACTTTACGAGTGATTAAGGGACCCAGGGCTAAGACAAAGTTCGGCAGCGAACTTACCAAGTGTACCTACCATCAGCCTTTTTTCGAGGAGAAATCCATTTACAGATTTCCTACCGCTGGCTAGGCGGTAGGGGTATGTGGGGGCAATACCCAGACGGGATTGCGCAGGCACACACAGCTAGCCAGCCATGTGCGCAGGTCCCCTAGGACATTAAAAGACGGGCTTGATATGCCCGCTTTCTCCAGCCCAACCGCCTGCGTCTGAGGGAAGCGAGACCGGCCTCTCCCTCTCGGTCCCTCTCAGCTGCATCCTTCTGTGACATGACATCTCCGCAGAAGGAGGCAACCGCTTTCCAAGTGGTCACACTCTCAATCATGACTCTTACCATGATTGGCAGTATGACCTCTCCACCTACCTACCGTCAGCCTTGACATACTGACATTGACATAAAAAATGTGTGACAGTAAAATCGGATATTATATTTAAATATTTTACTTCCCTGTTATCTTTATAAAAGCACTAATTTAATAAATAAACGAGAAAGTATGTTGTACTGCAAAGTGTCGACATAAAGCAGATGGTAACTTGCCACGCACTTTTATGACCTGTGGGTGGAGAGTTAAAAAAAATAAGGGAATTACGATTGTGAGTCTGTTTTTATTGCACCGAAGTGCGTTTGCGGCAATAACTTGATCGTTTTACGACGTCTGCTTCTCTGTTCAAAAGTTTACAGACATTTTTACACAGATTTTCAATTCTCTTTATTATTTTACTACTGACTGCCGACGTGTTTATAAGTGCATTAGTTGTCTGTATTGCATGAAGCTTTTCTTAAAGTTTGATTCATACGGAGATATTAGAGTTAGGCAGATTTTCATAACAGAAACAAAATTTATGTAAACTGGGCTTTATATCATAGGATATAAGCTTCTATATAAATGTGAATGACACGAACATAACATTGTTGCTATTACAAATATTTGCTAGATGGTAGGTAGCTGTCGTTGCCGATTTTAGTAGAAGAAGCGATTAAGCGATTAGAAATGGCTTCCCTATAATTAATGATATAATAACCAACACAAACACGCTATATTTGCTCTACGTTATTAAAGAGTTGGGTATCCCGCAGTCAAATTGATTCTACAGCATCAGGTCAAGGTTACCATGTCATATAAATAACATCAAAGTAACCTTTCAATTGAAACATCCATTTTCAAATCAATCGGACTCGTGGAAGTTAGTGAGATCCCTTCGTTAACTAGAAATGGAGCTGATGATCTTCAAACGCCTGAAAAGATCTTTATAAATGATATACCTATAGCTAAGAATCGAGATGATTCTTAGCTATAAATCATCTCGATCACGTCAACTTTCAAATAAAAAAAACCGTACCAATCAAAAATCTTTTTTCGTTAGAGGTTGGGGGTTAAAAACAAAACAACACACATCAGTCTTCTGTAAGGGGATGGTTACTGCTGCCAGATGGACTGCCCAATTAATGACTGCAAAATTCGGTATGCGTTGCCATAAATAAGATTATTATAGACTAGATGAGCCCGCAACTTCGTACGCGTAGTATTCGATATAGCACGTAACTTTTTTTGTTTTTTAAACCGATTGGAATGAAACAAGTTACAGGAAGCTTGCTACAATACATCAGTGAAAATCGCATTAAAATTGGTTAAGCTGTTTCTGAGATTAGGGTGCACAAACGCACAGATACACAGATAAACCGACAAATAGACAAAAATTCTAAAAACTATTTTTTTGACCTCTGTAACATAAGTACAACGTGTACAAATTGTTTTTTGAAAAATCTTTAATGTACAGACACGGCTCATTTACGATTTTATTATATGTATAGATAACTAGCTGAACTTGGCCACGCTGCTCTGCGGCCCATACGGCGGTGCCGTGCACGTGGGGTGCGCGGTACTGGATACTGCTTATATATTCAAATTCAAATTCAAATAATTTATTTACAAGTAACATGGGTTACTGTGAACCAGTTCTTGTTGGTTTAAATATGCATCCACATGTACTGCCACGTCTGGCGTGTAAAATAACATGAATAGTCAATTAAAATTTATAAAACAATAGAAACAAAAAAAAGAAAAAAATGTCATAATAAATTGTAAAATATAATTAAATGTCAAAGTATTCTTTAATGTCATAAAAGCATTGGTCTAAAAGCCACATGGTCAGTTTTTTTTTAAATAAATTTCCCGGTAATTCTCTGAGTGCACTGGGTAACTTGTTGTATATTTTAATATAATACTGTTGATCGTAGCGTGATGTTAATAGCCTATAGCCTTCCTCGATAAATTGACGTTCAACCAACTCAAATTCAATTGAGTTTAGCGCGTTCAACCAAACAAACAAACAAGCAAACAACCTCTTCAGCTTTATATATTAGTATAGAGTAGATATTAAAGCAAGTAACAATACTAGAATTGAATATATAAAATGTTTTCTTGCAAAAAAGCTAAAATTTTGTCGTGACGTGAGAGCGTTCCACCGTTGAAGTCTCCGCCCGTTTTATGACCTGTCAGTAACAAAATAACAAAATTTTATAAGATGTCGCAAAATTTTCGCTCGAAATGCAATATGTTTGGGTTTTGTGACGTCCCCGAGGTCATCCAGTCGATTTGCAGCAGTCTGTCGAGTCGACAGTCGACGCGGCCACCGAACCATTACAATTTCGTTTGGAATCAAGTGTCGCGCTACGTCGAGCACAAAAAAAGTAAATTTGATACGAACCGTTGTTACGTTCACTTGCCACCAAATATTTTTTCCTTTGGAATTACAAAGAAAGTATTGATCAATTTAAGCCTTTGGATGAGTGGTTAGGGTGCTTGCCTCAACGTCTGTTCTAGCGTTCCCGGGTTCGATTCCCGGCACGGTCAACTTTGTAAATAAACTTTACAAAGTTGTCTCTGGTCTGGATCTGGAAAGTAGTGGCAGGGGACACTGCGTTTCGCAGTCGTTTAGGCGGCCCGTCTGGCGGCAGTAACCACCCCCTTACAGAAGACCACCATGAAATAACAGCACGTGTGCTGTTGTGTTTCGGTGAGTCTATCAATCACTTATCCTACTGTAGTCGGTAGCACACTTGCAGCACCTGTGGCATTGCTTGTGTTATAGGCGAAGGTAGCCAGGTAAAAAAAAGGTTAAACATTAATGTCAATTCTATGTGGGCACACAAAAGAATGTCGTGTTAGTTACACCATTCATAACTCAAGAACAGCTGTACTGATTTTCATGATCTTTGATTTGTTGTATTATATTTGTATCCACCCCGAATAGCAGAATAACTATGAAATATTCATTTTCTCATACATGTTGTATCGAACGTGTTTTTACTCTGAGACGATATTTTATTTCAATACATTATGCTAGATTAATTATTCCTTGGCTAGAACTAACATTACTTCGAGTCATATGAAGCACCGTAGAAACTAGAGTCATATTGATAATAAGTCTTTTCCAATCTAAAACTCTGTCACGAAAACAATACTTTCATAGTAGTCTGTAATATGTGTGCGCTGGGTGTGTTGCCATTTCATCCGAGGACCGTCGTTGGAAACTTTTGCATCATCTCTCAGTTTTTTGAACAAAATAGAAAACGAATTGAAACTCCGGCAGCATCACACCTAGTTGGAAAGAAAACTTTCACAGAGACCCGGTTATAAAAATAATAATAATGGAGAGTTGTTATTAAAGGTTGTGTATATTAAAAGCGACACACCAACGTGGAGTTGCACAGACAGCAGCATAGTTGAATATTATGCGAGTTTCGTAGCACTGCGTAGCATTCCCGTAGCACTTTGGTCGTACTGGCGTACTATCACGTAGCAACTAATTCTGCTCCCAACAGGCGCGATTCAGTGATATCCCAAAAATCCGCAACTTACTAAGCCATAATATAATTTCCAGAGCTCGATTTATATAATTCAAAGATTTATAAAATAAGACAATTACTTTCAAAATCTTGGTTTGATGGTTCACTGTAGACTTCTTCCTTGAAGACTTTTTCTTTTTCTTTTTTTGCTTTATTTGTTTACTTACTATTAATTTTTCTTTTTTTTTTACTTAGCTCAAAATTTGTTAGAAACGGTTTTATTAATTTTATATATAGATTCAATATGCAGAAACTTGTAAATGGTGTCAAATTAATGTGTCAAATTAGTTATGTAAATGTTGTATAAAATATGTCTTCCTTGAAAATAAATAATTAATTTTTAGTCTGTATTATTTAACATAAGTTTTAGTATGTTTATTTATTTATTTATCTATTTATAATTACATAAAAGTAATTTAATAATTTGGGTACGCTAAAATAATAGACAAAATTGGCTATACAAGCCAATTAATTAGAGGCGTGACAACATTCACGAAAAATGAACAAAACTTAGATTAAAAAAATAAAAATTAAAGATCGAAAATTACGACAAATCGGTTGTTTTAATGTTTACTTGACTCAAATAGTGAAGTAGATAAATTGTTGGAAATAGGTAAGCTACGTTAAGACGATTTTTAAAAAGTCCTGTCTCTGAGGAATGTTATTGTATATTTAATAGTAAATTGACACGGAAATGTTAGTATAATGTTACACGATATAATCTAAGTGATCAGAAAGTGTATAATATTAAGTTATTTGTGTAATTTAATATCAATTAAACCGGCCGTTAGAATGTTACATTCATTTCATAATTTTACGTAAATTACACACTAATTGTACATTACAGCGATCAAGTCGAACAAGGAAATCAATATGGAACATCAATTCTATTAAATGTTTAAAAGTCGTTAGACACGTCAAACATATCCGATTTTGTATGCGTACAAATAAAGTATATCTTTTTGCTGGATCCGATAAAATAATAATTTGTGAACACGCGATGAAAGCATTAGTTGTATTGCATATGTTGTGAGTGCATGCTTATTGTAAAACAGATGATAGGTTATTATTTCAATTTTAATCTTCATACTAATGTTACGCTAGTACTATTATTTATTCTGCACGCGCTTCGTAGGCTTTGAAAAATTATATATTTTTGGACGATACCTCGGGAACCTAACATTTTCCAGGGTAAAAAGTATCCTATATGTTAATCCTATATGGTATCTGTGTGTCAAATGTTACCCTAATGCGTTCAGCCGTTTTGGCGTTATTGATGAACGAATACCGAAACATGCAACTTTTCGAATTATTAATATTATTAGGATGAACATCTTTAATGTTTGTAAACATTATGCATTCAAACTGCGTTTCGCAGTCATTTGACCACCGTGAAATAACAGCACGTGTGCTGTTGTGTTTCGGTGAGTGAGGAAGGGAAACTAGAGTCTATTTCCCTATCCCCTCCTAATCCCTTATCTTTAATGCTATTGCAGTCGGCAGCATACAGCTTGCTACAGCTTTGGCGTTGCTTTTCTTATAGGCGACGGTAGCCACTACCATCAAGTGGACCGTTAGCCTGTCTGTCGATCTTAACATAAAAAAACGGGATTCCCTCGGGAGTTTATTCAAAATATGCACTATTATATATACTAGTTAAAAAATTCGTAATAAACATAGTTGTCTCTTCGTCACTAATATTTTATTAATTTTCAAAAATTAAGTACTTAAAAACATTTAAAAATCTTTTTTCTTGTTGCCATTGCCAAATTATAACAAATTATTGTAATGTAAAAGTCAATCAATTATGTCGAACATTTCTCAATGTTTTTCGTCATCGATTTTCCACATAGACGCGGGAAGAATAGAATAGAATAATTCCACATAGAATTTATTAATTACTTCCTTAGTACAAAAATTATGTCCAATTATTTACTTCCTTGAGTGCCACGTCTTACATCCTTTGGACCTGACTCTATGATTTCTTACCCCGATGGGCATATTTATAAATTTTATTTGTTCAGTCCGGTAACACCTAGTCGACCTCGGCTAAGTTTTGCGAATCATCTCTCACCTGTCGCTATCAATCTTAATTACGTTGAGGTACATTTTTCGACACAGGAAAGGGCGTGATTCGTTGTCAATCAACGTGATGGACTGATTCAAAACATATTTTTATGGGAGATTAATTACTTGCCTGTTTACCCAAAATGTGTTATGGTGAAATTTAAGCAGAATCATGTAACCATACTTCTACATTTTTTCAATTTTATCTAGATAGGCTTTAATACTAATATTGGGAACGGGAAAACTAAAAGAAAATAAGAAAAATTTTACTAAATTTTTTTAATGAATTCACCAAAATAGCAATGACAAAGCAGAGTGATTTGAACTCTATTTTTGAATTCTCTCTTTTTCTGAATTGTAATATGAATCTAAATTATCCGTTAGCCTTGTCGGCTGCCAAGAAGGCAAAAAATGTATACAGAAATAATGATCATTGGCGTCAACGCTTAAGGCGAATATTGTCAGAGATAAAATGGTAGGCATTTTCAAAAATTAGTCAACTTTTTCTAAACCAATCTATTCCACTTACGGGAATAGAACACTTCGGGGCCATACAATTGGTGTTTTTATTTTTGGCGATTTGTTCATACTATTGGTAACCCATATATATCTACTATTTGGTATAATAAGAGTGCCTATTCCTCTATCATTATCCCTTATCCTATTAAGGTCGGCAGTGGACTTGCATCGCCCTTCGGTCATTTAAAAATAAATAAATAAATAAGCCTTTATTGCTCTTAGGTTAAAAATATATCTACAGTTACTATGCGTACATACTTATTACGACTATATATATATATATATATATATATATATATATATATATATATATATATATATATATATATATATATACAGGGTGTCCCAGAACGTAACGATCAAACGAAAGAGGGTCGTAGACCATGGAATGACTGTTCAAAAAAAAAATTATGTCCTATACCTAAGTTGCGTGGTTTAAAAGATAAAGGGTGATTTATAAATTTTCCAGAAAATTTCCCTTTGCGTCAATATTTTTGATGCTGCAGCTGCAAATGTGGACCGATTTTAATTTTTTTTCTGTTTTGTATAGCCTAATGATATGCCTACTATACCTACTATTTTATTTCTCAGTACCTATTACGGTTTGGTAGAAATAAATACATAAAAATTCGTAAAAGTGTAAAAATGTAACATTAAAGTTTTATTAAGCAAGTTGGACCCTTCACCCTGTAAAAAAAATGTACCCACATGGACCTGGCAACTGTATTCAAAAGTTGGCGCAATTCATGTAGATTTCAAAATGGTATAATACTTGGTACTTTTATTTCAGTTTTTTGTGCTATAATTTTTTTTCTCGCAGAGGATAGATTTTATGCAAATTACTCAATTAGATATTTTTTTAAATGATTCGTCCGTTCGATTAATGTAATGAAAAATAATTCGTTTTCACGCTGATTTGGCCGATTTCAGACCTAATATCCATAGAAAAGTAAAAAGTAGTTCATTTTTTTTATCCAATTTTGGTATTAAACAAAACACATTCAAAATTACAATAAATATGATGCTTCTCAGCTTTAGTTTTTATGAATTTTTATGTATTTATTTCTACTAAACCGTAATAGGTACTGAGAAATAAAATAGTAGGTATAGTAGGCATATCATTAGGCTATACAAAACAGAAAAAAAAATTAAAATCGGTCCACATTTGCAGCTGCAGCATCAAAAATATTGACGCAAAGGAACATTTTCTGGAAAATTTATAAATCACCCTTTATCTTTTAAACAACGCAACTTGGGTATAGGACATAATTTTTTTTTGAACAGTCATTCCATGGTCTACAACCCTCTTTCGTTTGATCGTTACGTTCTGGGACACCCTGTATATATATATATATATATATATATATATATATATATTCGTCTTCTATTAATTAAATTTGGCAAATTAAACTTTTGTGTTGCTTTGTAATTGATTTCATAAGTTATAATATTTTTAAAACAAATATTTTAAACAAACTTAATTACTAACTGAATTGTTCACCAATTCCTTTTTAAATTAAAAAATAATTTTCATTAAGAAATACACGTAAAAATAAAAATAATTTAACTTGACATATTTGATCGACACTATATTGTTATAGGCAACATAAAAAAGTATTTTACATACGCGGACGCGGTAAAATATCAAACTAAAGAAATACATATTCTTTATATACACAAATCACACACACTTTAATACAAATCGGCAATCGGTCCTTTAATTTGTAACAGCTTGTCTTTCCATGTTGCTCGATCTTGGGCTAATCTGGTCCACAAAGGACCTGCTACTTGCTTTATTTCATCTTCCCAACGTTTAAACTGTCTCCCTTTACTCCTTGTGTCGCCCCTGGGGTACCACTGTTATTATTTTGGTCCATCTTTCTTTTGTTTCTCGCAAAAGATGTCCTGTCCATTGCCATTTTAACTTTATGCAAACACTGTGCGCCTTTCTAAAATTAGTTTTGCTTTTTATTTTTTCTAATTTTACTCTGCCACTATTTCTCACACCCACTACACTTCGCTCAATGCTGTTCTGACAAACTTTTATTTTGTTTGCCAATTGTTGTGTTAGAGCCCACGTTTGGCAACCATAAGTTAAACAAGGACTATGCACATGTTATACACAGATTTTTTAATATTTGTTATGGTTTCTTTATTCTTCATTATTTCACTAAGGCTCTAAATGCTTCGCAAATATTGGAGGAAATATAAAATTGCATTACCAGTTGAAGGACTTTGCGCGCATTTAATCCTCCGCTAATGACTATTTACTTAGTGCATTTCAGCAAAGTGGCCATTTAAATAAATAACCCATAAACATTCATGTAACTAAGGCGCGGCACGCAATGCCGTATGCCTTCCTGTTTTAGGCTTTATAACATGAACGAACGCTCAGCATTTTGTGGGTTATATCCAGCTTGCGATATTGTACAAAACAATAAAGCAAGCTAATTCCGCCTTTCATAAAGGTATTTTACACTTTATTATATTAAAAAAAATAATCGTTTGAAGTATTTGTCTGTTTTTTTTTAGTATCTCTTATTTGCGTCTATAATTTTTATTATTTATTTATCTAAATAATAAAATAAATATTTATTATTTATTTTATTATTTATTATTTAGAGAAATCTTCGAAGCGCCTGTACTCACTTGGACGAGATTTCTTTCCGTAAACAGTGAGTTTTCAGAGAAGAATTTAAACTATATTTTACTTCGTTAGTATTGATGTGATTTTTGTACTGAAAGAAACCATTTTTCGCATATTCAAGCGAAATAACTCTGAAAAGGTTGATAATTAGCCTTTGAAGTATTTGTCTCTTTTATTTTTAGACTATACGTTAACATAACTGGAAGAGTCTTAGAAGCGGCTGTACTGATTTAGACGAGATTTTTATTAATAAGTAGAGAATGATGAGAGGAGAATCTTTTTTACTTTTATCCCTTAAGCAAATATTAGACAATTAATTCTTAATTGTCGGCAAGAGACCGGATGGTAAGAGTTTGATTCCATGGAAGATGGGTCGGGTGCTGGTATGGGATGCAACCTGTTCAGACACGCTGGCCCCTTCCTATCTACATGGAACCAACAACAGAGCTGGTGCGGCGTGTGAAGCGGCTGAAAAAGCTAAAGCATGCAAATACAGGGGTCTAGGCTCCGAATATGATTTTGTCCCATTCGGTGTCGAGACCCTTGGTCCGTGGGGTCCTAGCGCTATAAGGCTTTTTAAGGAAATAGTAAAAAGGTTAGTCGAGATCACAGGAGACCGAAGAGCTGGCAGCTACCTCGGACAAAGAATTAGTCTAGCTATCCAAAGGGGGAATGCTGCCAGTATCTTCGGAACCTTGCCTAAAGGGACTCCTTTTAATAATATATTTTAAATTTTATTTTAAAATTAGAACTTTCGATTATAGTTTATATTAGTTTAGTATAATTATAGTTTTATCCTTTATTCTTATACATTATAATATATATAATTTATATCCATACCTACTAATATTCTTAATTAAATGTATCAATTTCTGATATTGTATAAAGTGTATAAATTCATTTTCCCTCTGATAGATATTGAATTAAGGAATCTCTGAAAAGTTAAACGTTAGTGCCAGGTTTACTCGCCACATGCAGTTGATACGACACCATCTTTATTATGCGGATAATGGTTATTAAAATGTAACAAAAGCAACCCGAATGCTTCATTACCTATTAAACATAATAATTGGTTCAGTAAATTTTTAACAGCTGTAATCACTCGATTACGGCCGAGTGCTCTCTCTTTAAAACATTCTATTATATTAATTACACTCAGAAATTACAGTTTGTAAGTGGTTTTCGTAAAGTTCCCGATCCCTGATTATAGGGCGAAGGGGGAGAGGCCAGGCTAGAGGTCGGTTATAAAGTTATTTTGTAATCGCCCCGTGTAATTGCTCGGCTTCCGGTATGCTAATAAATGTGCTTTTGGACATAAAATGTTATTTTCTTACATTTAACTTAGACTCATTGAATTATCCAATCCAAGTGTTCCGCAGGCAATTGTAACGGAAGTATTTTATTTTTGTCAACTTGGGAAATTGACTAATTGCAATGAGCTTCTATTAATCATTCACTTCTTTGATCGCTTTTAAGCTCTTGTGTTGAAGTATTCCTGTTTATTTAATTATAATTACTAACTACTTCACATGGGTGATTGGTTAGATAAACTAGAAAAGTATGAACCCCCAATCGCATGAACGGTAATAAATTTTTCCAAATTTCCACAGGTGGCACTCGCACACTCCGAATTGAAATTGAAAATTACTTGCGTGAAATCCTCATTTAAACTCGGGCGTATTACAGAGATTGGAAAAGAACAAAGCGTGCTACAGAAAGCACGAAATTGTCCCGGACAATGCACATTGCTGGCTGAGAGGTGAGGGGTGAAGGGTGAAGGATTGCGGGGAGGGACGCGGGTGGAATTTGTTCGCTGACCTCGTTCACCGTACTCGAAAAACATCGGTAACCGTACATTACAGGTAGTTTATCATAGATTCATAGATAAAGTGCTAAATTAAACTTAAAGCTAAGGTGTCGCTAAACTATTAGTATCAGCTCTTACTTTATGTCAGTGTCAAATTGGCTATTCCACTACCTATGGGAACTATGGGTGCTCATCTAATTCCTCTTTGGTAGCAAGGTGAACATTGCAACAAAAATTAAAATAATAATAATAATAATTTAAGTTCCTAAGTTAAATAAAACATATTGTGTTTCTTAAACAGTTAGCAATGAAGAAAACTTGAACTGTTAATGTGTTTTATTTACATCACCCGGCTAGAAGTGGATAACAATGGCTAACAAAACCCTTACAAGGGAGGATAACATATGATAGGCGCGAAAACTAATGGGCGTTAGTGGAGCCCTATACATAGAATGGATACGGAACGTGAGAACGAACACTTTCAGAACGAGAGCCGGTAAGCCCGCGAAAGTGTAAACTCGAGCGGAAATCGGTAGTTTCGCGGTGAAGCCCAAACGAGTAAAATAAAAGATCGAGGCTCCCGTGGCGCGCGCGCAGATGCGGACCGCGCGGCGCGTGTACCCGCCTTGTGTGATTGAATCCGAGTGACTTCGCAAAATGGCCCCCGGTATAGCGCGACCGGCCTTGCACGTACGCCACTCTCGGGCGCGCCATTGACTAATTGAGGTCTGAGGGAAGAGGCTGAGTACCGTGTTACACTATGTAATTTAAATGAAAAATAATATTACAAAAATAATACAAGCGAAAAACATTTATCGGCCACTAAAGCTCAAAAACATTTTTTATTTTAATGTTCAGCATTTTCATCTTACTTATTTTATTTTTGTAAAAAATGGCGAAGTTTCATCTCTCTCTATTCGGTATTACCGTGTCCACCCGAGGCGAGCTAGCTCGGCCCGCTCGCCTAACAAAATTGCATTTTGATTGTACTCAACCGAGTACACGTGGTTGCACACCACTATTTAATATTATTGCATTTTATTAGCTATCAAATGCCGTCTGACACTCTTCCTATTATACTATTTCTATTTTACCCTATATTGTTTAGTATTGCATTAAAGTATAATATTGCGGTTACGAGTTAGGTTTATTTCTTTATTGCACTACGAACATTTGATTGTGCCACAGTGAGACATTGATAATTAGGTAACACTTCAGTTTTTTTTATCATATTGAAAGTAGCCAGGCTGCCGTCAGCCAATCCTAAAGGGTACCGTTCTATTGAGGTTAGGCTGGTACTGTCGCCTGTAAATAGAATTCTAACAGAGGAAAGGAGAAAGTACACGCTGATGGTAGGGAAATGGAATCTGGTATTGTTTACTCACGCTTGAAAACGCAATATGCTCATTTATACAAATACAGATATGGAAACCCAATACCAATTGCCCTAAACTAGTTGTTGATATTACTAAACGAACCTATCCATAATATATATCTATAAATATAATAAAATCATAAACGAGGCGTGTACAGACACGGAAACATGTAGTACTTATGTTACTTAGGTCAAAAAAACAGTTTTTACATTTTTTGTCTGTTTGTCTGTGCATTTGTGCACGCTAATCTCAGGAACGGCTTAACCGATTTGAATGCGGTTTTGACTGATGTATTGTAGCAAGCTTACCGTAACATTTAGTGTTTGTTTTGGAATGAAACAAACAAAAAAGTTACGCGCTACGCCTAATGCTACTCTAACGAAGTTGCGAGCTCAGCTAGTTTACAATAAATCTAACTTTCACATTTGAACACTTAAAATATTAAGTTCTTCTTAAAATATTTTAAGATATTTTAAAATTCTTGTACATATTTAGACTTTGTCGTAAACAAAGGTGCTTCAGAACGCTATCTTTATTATTTTTAATGAAAAAGGTGTGTAAAGAATCAATTTCCATTAAGTAAGAGAGTGAATAAAGACAATTGTAAAAATAAAAGTGAAAGAGCATTATATATATTTTGTCCCGGCGGGAGCATTATAATGTACTATTGTTGGGGCGTTTTGCACTCCCCAGACGTCAAAGTGTCTCTTTAGACATTGATTTTCAATCCGCTAAAACATTCCGAGTCCACTCACTTAAGTCGTCGCACGGAGATAAAGAAGACGAACTGGAAATAAGTTGCAACGGTTTTCAGCTTAGGAGGGTGATGTGATACGATTTTCTAAGAGGGGGGACAAGCGAAGAACCCCAACTATAGGAACAAACATGACGTGTCCAAAAGATCATAGGCTCTATGGTATGACGATATAATATAATAGCTACAATAGCTTGCTAGCTATAAAAGCTATTTATAATATTATATTTATAATGGCTTTATTTTAAATATAGCTTCATTATAAACGTATTTTATAATAGCTTTGCTTTGTACAACCGACAAAGCACGATACTTGTACTGGCACCGTTTTCTAGTTTAAATTGGATAAGTTTAAGATAACTTTCATTAACTTGTGTCTCCATACAGTTCTCTTTCGCTTCTTATCCTAGTCCTATTCTCGTAATGTATTGTGAAGCCGTTAATATTCAACTTTGGCTAGCAATGAACGGTCAAAAAAATAGTTTTTACATTTTTTGTCTGTTTGTCTGTGCGTTTGTGCACGCTAATCTCAGAAACGGCTTAACTAATTTGAATGCGGTTTTCACTGATGTATTGTAGCAAGCTTCCCGTAACATTTAGTGCTTGTTTCATTCCAATCGGTATACAAACAAAAAGTTAGGCGCTATACCGATTGCGGGCTCACCTAGTATTCAATAAAATTGAATATGTATTTTTTTTGTCGTACAAAAAAATAAATGATCTTACTCTACCAGATAAGTTGTCATATTTCATAATAACGAATTGTAAATTTTCCATTAATCAGAGTAAACATTTTGTACATTCATGTAATGTAAACTCGCCAGGAAACGACGGCACTTTAACCGAGGCTGCCATGTTATTTAAATCGTAATTTTTTGCTACAACTTTTAGGTCTATATTGAGCACAGATATTAATCGACAATATGGATACTGGCAACAACAAATTGCTCGTATTTGTGAGTTGCTATCGAGAATCAGTTTCACGCTACACCAAATAGTTGAGTTGGGTCCATCTGGAACCCTTTTCAGTTTTTAAAAGATGTAGATCAACGCGATACTAATGTTTCTTTTGGCGAATGGTAACAATGTAATTATTTGGTGCCGAATATTCACAGAGGAATTTTAAATTCAAACACGAGTTCTCGTTTGTTTCACGTCCTACATCTCATGTATGCAGTGTGAGTATTTTTGTCTCGCTTTTGGATTGCTTTTTAGCTCGACAGACAGAAATCCTATTTGGATGCAGGGAGTTTGTGACTTGTGTAGGCACTTTCGATTTCCACGACGGCAATTTATTCCTTGCCGCATATTAAAACGTAATCTAACCATTGTCGGAACATGCATAGTAGTTTAATGATATTATTGGAGCTTAGAAATAATGGCAATAATAATAGGATTCTGTTTTTGATAATAGCATTTTGATAGGATAGAAGGCACCACATTACCAATACATTATTTTATCGCCTTATGTTATATGGTAGTTCATGTAAAGTCAGGGTAAGAAAAGGTTCGTCACCTGAAAGTCGACATTTGCTTGCACCAGACAATAATTATCAGTCATGCCAAAATTTCATTTCAAACGTCTGTCAGTTGTCTGCTTAGTGTTTTAGTTTCAAAAGGTACTAAGAGTCATCGACTTGATAAAGGAATGAATTTAAAAACGGGCGACTTCGTCCCTGTTGAAAAATAAAATTAACGCCTAACAAAATATATGAGCGATCATTATTCAATTATTAGCATAAAATCCAACGCCTGGCAAAACTATATTTTTATTTTTATATGATCCCTCGGGAACAGTACTTTTTTGCTGGTTGAAACCTAGTTCAGTTGATCAGTTGAGTAGTTATGGCGTGAAAAGGTATCAGGCAAACAGAGAGATAGACAGACAGAGTTACTCTGTCTAGGGTTCCCGGGTTCGATTCCCGGCAGGGTCAACTTTGAAAAATTTTTCAAATTTGGCTCTGGTCTGGATTTGGAAAGTAGTGGCAGGGCACACTGCGTTCTCGCAGCCATTTGGGCAGCCCGTCTGGCGGCAGTAACCACCCCCTTACAGAAGACCACCGTGAAATAACAGCACGTGTACTGTTGTGTTTCAGTGAGTGAGTAAGGGATGCCAGAGCCCATTTCCCTATCCACTCCTAATTCCTTATCCTTAATCCTACTGCAGTCGACAGCGCACTTGCAGCAGCTTTGGCGTTGCTTGTGTTATAGGCGACGGTAGCCACCTACCATCAAGTGGACCGTCTGCCTGTCTGCCGACCTTAACATTAAAAAAAAAGTATGGTTAATAAGTACTAATAAGTACTAGCATGTATAATAGTAGTAATAAGTACACTAATTATACCAATTAACAAATATAAATAGTTTATTTAATTTTTTTTATAAGATTTTGATTATACCGTGTTACTGGATGCAGCTAAAACATGATACACAATAAGCGAATTAATTTGATTTGTTCCGCAACCCTAAAAGTCTTAGTTTTGTGTCCCCGTCGACTTTCGTCGACAAGATTGACCCCGACGGCAGATATTGTAGTTTCACGTTCCCTCCCTCGCTTCCCGTACTCCCAGTTCATAACGTCCTTTTCGGAATTTACATCGTAATATTTTTATGCAACAACCAGCTTCAGCTTTGTGTTGCAATTCGGCAGAACCCGCCCGGGATGAACCAGACGAAATGAGTTTTCAAGCATGGTTTCTGTTGTCGAAACAGATGGGACGTATGTTTTACTTTTCATTTCGCTCTACTTACGGGGCTGCATTATTAGACCCCCACTGTCGGTCAAATATATTGTGTACTTGGAATCGAATTTACTAAATAGAAGCTTCAATTCAGTTAACAAAGGAGCCGATTTACACCGCAGCCACACTTGGACGACAAACGCACTCCAATGGTACACGTGAAACCTTGATTGGCTCAATTCGGACGATGTAGCGGCCGCTGCTGTGTTCTATCCAGTACTATTCAGCGTAGTGGCAGAGTACAATCCTGCATGTCCTTTTTTTATGTTAAGGTCGGCTATAATACAAGTACAAGGTAGCTACCGTCGTCGCCTATAACACAAGCAACGCCAAAGCTGCTGCAAATGCGCTGCCGACTGCAGTAGGATTAAGGATAAGAGATTAGGAGTGGATAGGGAAATGGGCTCTGGCATTCCTTACTAACTCACCGAAACACAACAGCACACGTGCTGTTATTGTTATTGTCTGATAAAAATCTCTTGGATTTTTAATTTTGTTTAATTTAATATAAATCAAAGTGATTTTGTTTTATCTAATCTACCATCACGTGTTTGATTCATCTAACATAATATAGTCACAGTCTAACCATACTTACGTCATACAGTCGGGCAAAGCGCAATGTTCGAGCCTGCAAACTGAAGCCAGTTCGCCGAACGTTCCTCTACACAAGTACATTCGTTGCCTGACTGTATGACGTAAGTATGGTTAGACTGTGATATAGTACTTCAAAGTAGTTGGATTAGTTTACTTTAATTTGATTTAATTTGTTTCTCGTCCGAGATTGCCGCAACCGACAGACTCATTATATTGTACAATCTTTTGATTAGGTAGACCATTTTATGTTTATTTAATTTCGTGGGGTCGTCCCACCACTATCCTCACATTTTTCTTTACACCGCATGTTGTCAGGGACGGCTTGTTCCCCAGGCGTTATTGTTTCCCCAGGCGGCAATACATACCGTCATGTTGACCATCGGACTATCTATCGTCATTTATCATCAAAAAGATGACATACGCCTTCCGGCAAAATGTGGTTATACAGTGAAGTTAAGTGAAACGTTTTACGCTCTCCGCTTTCGCCTGTAGCATTTTACTGACTACTAGCAGTCAGAATATAACGCAACGCTCCTCTGCGGGATAATTAAACGAGCGGCGACAAAATGACCCCTTGTTGAACCCATTCGGACGGTGTCGGACGGCTACAGGAAATTCGATTGAGGACCGGAAGCCACCCTGCAGCCCCCTCTAATGATAGTTCGGTCGTTGAGGTGGAAATTTAAACGGTATGTTTGCTTTGTGGCTGACTCAGTTGAGTAAGCTCAAACCTTAATGGTGGCGGATGATTGGAAACTATTACATGTGTCAATGCATAATAATAACCTTGATTTTAAATCAGAAATGAGTCTTGCAATTATTACGATTTTGTAACGTCAACATCTTCTTTTTGAACTTTTTTTATGTTAAGATCGGCAAACAGACTGACGGTCCAATAGATGATGGCTACCGTCGCTTATAACAAAGCAACGCCAAAGCTGCTGCAAGTGCGCTGCCAACTACAGTAGGATTTAGGATAAGGGATTAGGAGGAGATAGGGAAATGGGCTCTGGCATCCCTTACTCACTCATGGAAACATAACAATGCACACGTGCTGTTATTTCATGATGGTCTTCTGTAAGATGGTGGTTACTGCCGCCAGATGGGCTACCCAAATAACTGCGAAACGCAGTGTGCTCTGTCACTACTAAAACTCTCAAATAAACGTATTTAGAAGCGATGTTTACATGAATCGCTTCTCTAATATTCTTTAAAAATGTAAAATTGTCTCCCGAAATGTTTTCTTACATAAAAAATATTTCTATATGAATGATACCACAATTTATTACCTAATAAAATTTGCCGAACTACTTTTCTGGGGCTCGGATGAAGTTTAACGACATTCGTTATGACCTTCGGAAAATAGGTAAACGTGTGAGATGGTGAGAAAACTATAATTGCAATTTGAATGTATATTTTCCATATAAGCTGTTCGCGTAATGCTGAATCAGAATAAATAAAATTTGTAGGACGTATATAAAATTGGAGCCAACGAGGATACAAACTGTCGGAACGTTGAATATATTGTATTGTAATGTATGCGTGGTCATGCCACAATTGTCCGAGTTAAACCACCGCCGTCAGTAAAAGAGCATCTGCTGCCAACGAAATCGATTCTTCCAGCATTAATAATAGGAGTGAGATCGACGGCATGTGTAATGTTGTTTCCGGTAACTGCAGTGCTGCAGTGTCGATTAAAGCGACATGGCTTTTCAATATGACACTACGTTGTCATAATTTGTTTGACACAATCGTGTGGGGTTGTCAGTAAACCTCTTATTTGTAGTCATATTATTTAACAAAGTATTGGCCTTTTATTGGACGAAGCACTATTATTACCCGAATGAACCTAACCATTTTTACCTTAAAAGTTACATTTAGTACAGTCAATTTGTAAATTAAGCCCTTAGTTCTGCAACCAAACGAAAAATAAAAGACGAGGCTGTTGAAGAGGTGAATGATCATATGATGTTATTCCCTTCACCATAAAATTTTATCCGTAGTATGTCCTTTGCTGGCCATAGGCCTCTTTTCGAGTAAGACCGGTTAGAAGCAACCTGGATCCAGCGATATACAGCGCGGCTAAGTGGCTAAGTGGCTGAGTGGTTAGGGTGCTTGCCTTACGCTCTGTTCTAGGGTTCCCGGGTTCGATTTCCGGCAGGGTCAACTTTGAAAAATGAACTTTTCAAATTTGTCTCTGGTCTGGATCTGGAAAGTAGTGGCAGGGCACACTGTGTTTCGCAGTCATTTGGGCAGCCCATCTGGCGGCATTAACCACCCCCTTACAGAAGACCACCGTGAAATAACAGCACGTGTGCTGTTGTGTTTCGGTGAGTGAAGTAAGGGATGCCAGAGCCCATTTCCCTATCCCTTCCCAATCCCTTATCCTTAATCCAAGTGGACCGTCAGCCTGTCTGCCGATCTTAGCTTTAAAAAAAGCGACAAGAGCATTTAAAGAAAATATCAGGACTGAAACATTAGAGAATGTACTAGTATCGAAACCGTTGAACAACTGTTCTCACTGGCAATGGACAAAGAAAGGTTTGAGAGTTTGACTGTCAACCTAATAATGGAGAGGCACTGAAAGAATAACAAAACCATCTAAGAGATTCCATTACTGATTTCGAACCAGTTGTTATTACACTAAAATAATAGAATGTTACGATTGTTAATGGCTAAACTTTGGTCTTAAGCAATAGAATTAATTTGATTTTAAACTATATATTTAAACAGGGGTTGGATTTCCTAAAATTATAAACGTAATGGTTCAGCATAAATGCAGTGATCAGCGATAACGTCGAAACAACAATGTCTTGTAGCAAACATTATAACATCTGGCTCCCAAGTTGCACGGCAGCCTGTTTTTACGAGTGTCCCGATAAAACGGCCTGAAATATGAGTGCGATTTGCAAGTCAAGCGCCGCCGGCCCTAGTGGGGCTGGAGCACTGTCGCTCATAAAAGTGGAAATGTGGAATATGACAGGTGAACTACTAACACAGGTGAACTACTAACACTGCATGTTAGTATGCTGAGAACACACTCGTTTAGTAGACGCAACGCTCGGCATCGGATAAAGTATGTCACTAGTCAGATATTCGACTATTTATTATATGACAACTTGTTTGTTTGATACTTAAAAGTTAATTAATTAAATTTTTTATAACAAGTTCGGCATTTTCGTTTTGAAAATTTCAGCTTTTAATACATCATCTCTAACAATTTGTACAGAAGTTTACTCCAGGGGTAGTAAGAACTATGAGGGCTGTTCCAAAAATTGTTAGGCACAGAGTAAATATTACTTCTTTTCCTGAAACTATTTTAAATGATGCGCAAGATGCGTTTTTTAAATGTTTTGATGACTGGTTTACTCGAATGCATGAGGGCATAGGAGTTGGAGGGGAATATTTTGAAAAACTGTAAATAATTTTTTATTGATATTCTAACTATTATTCATTTCACTAAAAACTTTTGGAACAGCCCTCGTATGTGGAAAAAAATCCGTTTAATTCTACAGTTGAACAAAATTAGTAGAATTTTATGGAATAGACCTAATATATCTAGAAAAATAACTTAAATACGTATTTAAGTTATTTTTAAGTTATTTTAACAGTTAATAAATTAAATTAGATAATTAAAACTATTACATTTTGATTTGGGCATATTTTGTTGACAATATTCCATTTTGCTTTGTAAAAGCTCTCCTTGTTTTCGTCAGGAATTAAGTGTATTTAAAAAGTTCATTCAATTTAGCTCACATTATGAATAAATGTATGCAATGCAATATGTGTTGTGAAGCAAGAATTTCAATAATATCTGCTCAGAGACTAAAAACATAACTAAGTAACTTACTGGAGAATCTAAGTGTCATTTGGTATAATTATTTCTCTTAAACATGCCTCATTATAACGGTATAAAAGTATCATATGTCGGTCTTTTCATGCTATTCAAACAAACCACGAAGAGTCTTGTAGAGTGCACTAGCTTTATTCTAATGCCCGCCGCTTCGCCTTCTTTAAGTAAAGCAAGATAAAGTAAAATCGATAGTAGGTAAGTACCGTGGCCCATAAACATTAATGAAGTTAGAAGAAATGAAATTGATTTTCTGACCTTGACAGTATAAAGGAAGGCCTCTGATAAGGAATTGACTCTTGTAACGATTAATGAACAGCATACGTGCTGTTATTTCACAGTGGTTTTTTGTAAGGAGTGGTCAATGCGATACTATGTGCCCTACAATAATGAAGTAATTCCTGTGTACAAAAAAATATAGCCTCATAAATGTTAATAAATACCGTTCCACAGCATTTGTGCGCAAATATGAACAAAGTGTGACACCGTGACACAAGTCTAGTGTGCGTGCATAATTTTTGTAGGAAAAGTAACCGCGACTTAAAGAAAACTTTGACACGAATTCAATGTTCACGAAAATTCCATTATCCTAAAACCCAAAGTCAACTGAAGCCTCGAAGGTGAAAGAAATATACCTTGCAAGTTAAACAGAAAACCTTCTTGTCTCCAAGTCTCAAGACAAACAAACGCAATGATTTAATAACGAGTGCTATTATGGTGGGTCATAATTCATTTTCGCATTAGGACGCCCAGAGGGGAATCGGAGAGAGCGGATGAGAGGGGAGGAAGTATGCATTAGGGCTGTCAGCTTATAGCAATCTTATTATTTTTGCTGATATTCAAAAATAATTTCACCAAATTAAATTATCAAAGAAAAATTTGTTAGTATATACTTTACCGACATATGAATCAGAATCCTTTATACTTACTTGAATATTTGAATTAAATATAATTTAATAACAGCACACGTGCTGTTATTTCACGGTGGTCTCTTGTAAGGGAGTGGTTACTAACGCCAGACGGGCTGCCCAAATGACTGTGAAACGCAGTGTGCTCTGCCACAATTATCTAGATCCAGACCAGATCCAAATTCGTAAAGTTCATTTTTCAAAGTTGACCCCGCCTGGAATCGAACTCGGGAACCCTAGAACAGAGCGCTGACGAGCCCGTTGGATGAGTGGATTTCCTACGACTAATCAACTCTCATATATGTACAGGTGAAAATTAAACAAGCGAAAATGTTGGGAAAGTGCCAACCATAGGTTGCAGTTGTGCGGGACCCTCGTCCGCGAAGTTCGTGGTGTTGTCGCGAGTCATGCGGTTGTTAACGACACTGACGTGGGAGGCACGACTCTGAGCCGAAACTGTCGAACTCAGTCAAACCTATCGCGTACTATCTGACTTAGTACGCGTGCCACGTGACGAGAAAACGAAGCGTTAGTAATTATTGTTACACGTGTTCCAATATTGTGTCGAATTATTTTATCTTTTTCCGTCAAAGAATTATGTCAAATAAAAATCAGAAATAAATTGAATGATTTGTGTAAATAAATTAAGTGCCTAACTCTAAATTTAATTAAGAATGAAAAGTTCGTTTAGCCTAGCCAATTAAAAGTATATAATTAACATAATTAGTCATAATATGTCAGGTTTAATTAAATTTGGCTAAGCCAAAAATTGATAATTTTTATTCGGATAATAATAAAAAATACATTTTTGAGTTATCCAATATTAGTTGCATTATTTGATCACCAAGTAACTGGAATCTGGCAGAAAATTTGTTGATTAGCTGATAAAATTATTGTTGTACTAGCTGAGCCCGCAACTCGTACGCGTGGTATTCGGTATAGGCCGTAACTTTTTTGTTTGTAAACCGATTGGAATGAAACAAACATTAAATGTTACGGGAAACTTGCTACAATACATCAGTGAAAACCGCATTCAAATCTGTTAAGCCGTTTCAGAGATTAGCGTGTACAAACGCACAAATAGAACAACCGATAAACAGAGAAAAAATCTAAAAACTATTCTAAAAACCTCGGTAACATGCGTATATCGTATAACGAGTACAATTTTTTTTAATCTTCAATGTACACACACGCTCGTTTACGATTTTATTATATGTATAGAATAAATAGATTTATCTATGTAACGAAATTTGGACTGTTGTCATTCAATACTTTTGGAAGTAGTATGCGGGCAGATATTTCTAATAATACTTCGCAAAATCCCTTAAGTACATATAAGTCAAAAACTAAGTTTATTATGTTTGCGGCTAAAGAAAACGGTAACGACCTTAATCTTCTGTCCCTAAAAATGTCCTTTGATTTTTATATCTGTACTTACACGGACAGTTTTTTACGTGCTTTGTGCACAGACCGACGTCAGCTTACCGGCATGGCCACAGGGAACCGTCTTGAGTTATTATACAAACAAAAGCCATCGACATTGGGAACTAGGAACGCTTTGAAAGTTGAAACCGCCCACGATGAAATAGATAAAGTTACTTTGATTAAATCCACGAATACTCGAAACTTGGTATCAAAGAACAAAGTTACGAGTTTGTACAATTTTCCAGAATCTCGTCGAAACTTGGCGGCTGCGGTCTTCTGCCGTGAACGCCGCACGATTCTCATTTATTAGTCGGTCAGTGTTGACATTGCGTTGGTTAACGCTTCTTTGCGGGGGCGAATCTTTTTACATTTACCAAGTAAATTGGGTGAATATCCTGTATAGGTTCACGAGGAGAGATCATGCAAACAAAGGTGTATAGAGGAAATAAAGTAAATATGGTTAATAAACCTTATTCAGGCACTAGACGAGAACAGCGAAATCCTGACCCTGGACTGCCCGATTTATGACTGCACACAGCATTGTACCCGGTCTCTCATAAAAATAAATAAATAGAAACAATAGGACAGAGAGACGTTGAACTCCTCGTGGCAAGCGCACAAGTGCGATGCGATCCTTGTGCAGATGTGATTTCCCGCAACGAGCACAAATTCGCATGTCACCGCGCGTTCCCACTTCACTTACACAACGAGCTACATGACATAATGACGTCACATAACATTTAGTGATAAATGATCTAACTCCTAGTGTTATGTTACCCTATCACGTCGCAAACGTGAACGTACTATTAGCCGTATATGCACTCCAACACATGTTTCCTCATTTACTAATGTTTCCAATTGGAATTTGGTTCGCTTGCAGTTCATGTAGTGATTGCAAAAACTGTATCAAATAAAAGAATCATCCAATGTCAGTTAAATTTTAATCTATTCACCTCCCACGATATGATTTTTTCGGAGCAACAATTTTGGTACTTCATTTTAAATTCATTTGGTAAAAAAAATGATCGAAGCGATCAAAATTTCTAAAATTTTAAAAACTATGGGATTATTTTGAATTCCATTTTAAAAGTAATCTATTAATAAACAGATAAATCATTCCTTAGTTTAGCTATATTGTGTACTAGCTGAGCCCGCAACTTCGCACGCGCGTAACTTTTTTGTTTGTAAACCGATTGGAATTAAACACAATGTTACAGGAAGCTTACTATAATATTTAACTGAAAACCGCATTCAAATCGGTTAAGCCGTTTCTGAGATTAGCGTACACAAACGCACAGACAAACATACAGACTAAAATTCTAAAAACTATTTTTTTTGACTTCAATAACATAAGTAAAACGTGTACAATTTTTTTTTTTTTTTTGAAAAATTATTTAATGTACAGACACGGCTCGTGTACGATTTTATTATATGTATCTATTGATTTTATTGTACTCGAAAATATAAGCTGAGTATTATGAAAAACATCCCTTTTAATACGATTCAATATTCCTTCCAGAAATCGCTATCAGTTTAAAAACGAACGTTAAAACGGATCGCATAAATTTGCATGACAAACGCGCCGCGCCGAGGGGACATTACTTTTTTTAAGAAAAATACGACGACCTTCCCCCGATGGAGTTTTCAGGTCTATTTCCATAAATAATAAATAACGATCGAGGTCACGACGGAAAGCATTCTACATTTACAATTGATCCGCTCATTCTACAATTTCATATTTTCTTACAAATCGCTCTCGACTACCTCAAAGTCTCATTGGATCTGACGTCCGACGTCAATGCTCGCGCCGTAATGTATCGTAAATCGCTACACGCAACTTTGTTTGGAGGTCAAAGCTTTATTAGCGCCGGAATGCCCTTTCAACTTATTTATTGGCCCTGATTGTTTCTAAAAGCGGTTGTTCAAGAATTGGTGTAAGTTGTTTTTATGGAAAGGTCGACATTTAGCTTGACGGTTCAACAGCGTTGGTGGATTGTTACGGTTGCCTATTAACATAATGCCATAAGTGCTTTTTAGTAGGATAAATATGATAGGGAAATTGGCTCTGGCATCCTTTATTCACTCACCTAAACGCAACAGCATACATGCTATTATTTTATAATAATTTTGTGCGGGTTTGTATTGCCGCCAGACAGGTTGTCTAACTTATGACTGTGGAATGCAGTGTGCCTTGCCACTCTAACTATCGCACAGTCTTCTGAGAAGGTCCATCGGATTAGCTAAATGCACCACAATGCTTGCAGAGGCACCGTGGATCACACAAAACGGTGTGAATTGGAAATTGATAAAATAATAATATCATTTATTTATTTATTTAGAGTAGATACACCAGCGACAAATAAGTATATAGTTACAAAAATATCATACACTTGTAAAATCTAGATCCAACAGATAATTAATTATTAGATAAATTAAATCGAAACACAACAGAACTTGCTTTATTTCTGGATGGTCTTCTTTATGGGCTGACTACCTGTAAACAGACTGCTGAGGAAATAAAATGGAAGAAAATGAGGAAAACATTGAGAATAATGATTGATTATGGAACCATTGGCTGGTAGAATTCACTAAAATAATTTTTGTTCCCATTGGCCCTCTATAACTACGTAAAGTTCACCCGAGGACGGTAGTTTTTCTATGAGAGGTTTGTGAGTAAGTGTTCGAACTATCAAATCTACATAGTTGGGTAGCTACGTTTACTCACACCATATGCCGGGCTCGTTTAATTATCCCGGACCGAGGAGTGATTCCCTTCAGAGCCCTCCCAGCGTCAATTACACACGCAAATTGGACCGCGACACCCGTTCAACCCGTTCAACCCCATTCGCTAGGAACGCTTCAGGCGCAAAACACTTTGCTATACTTTATCGAAAACTGGCTTTTCCCATTATTCTTCATTTATTTTGTACCAAATAAAGCTTCCACTGTGTCGTTTTTCTCCACGTCTCTGATGTCTATCTCAAAATTTATACGTCCATATGTAGAAAAAATGCTTACTATGCTATTGATATTTATAAAAATCCTTTACCCATACTATTAAAAAAGCTCCCAATAGAATTTTTTTAAAGTAAATTGCACAAATGGTTTTTAGATTTCAATAATTTTTACATGTTAAATAAGCAATATTTGTACGCCCTTATTAATGACAGAATAGGTATTAATTTAATTAGGAATCTAATATGATACACATTTTACGGAAATTATGTCTTTCTTTCTTTCTTTCTACTCTCTATACTATTGCTATTATATGTCTATTCAGTTATAAATGAAAAAATCGTAATGAGATCATAAACAAATTGCACTGAACAAAAATGCAAATAGTCGTTTCGAATTTTTTATCTGTCTTTTTTTTGTCAGCTCTACCTGTTTTAACGTGAGCCTATTGATATTTCGAGGAATTGAATGTACAGAGCAGAATAGGTGCTGCGTTAACAAAAACAGTTAAACTAATAATGAATAATTCATCACACACTATCTTATAGCAATATCAATATGCTTAGCTGATCATAATAACATAATTATTAGTATTAATAACATAACATGTAAAAATTTTATGCATATTTACGTAAAAGCCTTCCTAATTCATGTTAGTATCTCTAAAGTTTGAGAACTAGAAGGTCACATATTATATGGAGCTCTGTTAAGGACGACGATAAAAATAGGCCCCTAATGTCCCATCTAGCCTTTGTATTTCTGTGTACAAAGAAAATCGTGTTACTTGGTTGTGCAAAATACTGCTAATATTGAGGTAAGAACGTGTTTTCGAGTTTATAATCCAAAGTTGTGTATATAAATGGGCGGTAACATGCGGTAACCCCTGGCAACCGAGCGATTGTGACGCACAGCCATGGCTCCCACGGAAGGCTTGAATATTGATGTACCGTTGTGTATCCATGCACTGATTCATTATTAGGCGTTTTGTAGAAATAATTCAGGAGCTTATTATCAAAAAGCGTTAAGTCCACTTTTCAACATATTGAGTAAATAGTAATTTTCAATTCCAAATTACTGTTACGAACTACACTGAAACATAGAAGAATTTTGTATGAGCGATAACGAAGAAAGTATGTGGACTTGATCCTTTTTGCAACTAAAGATTTATGTCAAATAAAATGAAAAATTTAATTTTAAAATATAAAATGGACTTGACTCGTTTTGATAATAAGCTCCTGAATTGCATTACAACAACATACTACATAATTATTTTTATGTGGTTCCAACTATTGCAATCTAAGTTGCAATCCAAGAAAGTCTTATATCTATATGTTTAGTAATATTTACAAAACAATATTTGTAAAATACCACCTGTAAACATTTCTATGTGCAAGATATTGTTTTACAATAATCAAACAAAATGCAGAGTTATTTTTGTAATAGGCGCAATTAAAAGGAATTATGAAATTACAAACTTTTTTTTTTCAGAAAAAAAAAAAGGAATTATGAAATCACAAACTTATTTTCCAATGTTCCAATGTTAAAATTTAAAATGATATTATCCGCCGGTCTCTTGCCACGGTCAACGTGCCTACCTTAATGGAACCAACTGGCATAGCCAGGGACGATGGCAAGAGACCGGACGGCATTTCCCTGATTCCCTGGAATGCGGGAAGGGTTCTAGTGTGGGACGCTACTTGCGTGGACACACTGGCTCCATCCCGCATCCACGGAACGAGTCGGCAAACGGGTGCGGCTGCTAAAGCGGCCGAAAAATTAAAGACGGCCAAATACCGGAGTCAAGGTTCGGGATAAACTTTTATGCCGTTCGGAGTCGAGACCCTTGGTCCGTGGGGTCCCAGCGCTCGTCAACTTTTAAAAGACATTTCAAAAAGGCTCGCCGACACCACTGGTGACCGACGAGCTGGCAGCTTCCTCGCGTAACGCATTAGCATTGCAATACAGCGAGGAAATGCTGCCAGCATCCTCGGCACCATGCCGCGGGCGCCCAATTTTTTACATATTTTTTAGATTTTATTTAGTTTTAGGTTTTATCAAATTAAAAAATACATGTTATAAAATAAAGTCGGTGTCCGTTCAAATTTAAAATTACGGAATGTTTTGGTCTTTTCAGTAACACATTACTACAAAATTGGCCCATTTGCGGTTAAAAACGTAGAGGAGGTTCCTCTGCAGCCAGTATTTCGGCAAAAGTAGATAAAATCAAGTTACCATACTGCATCAACACTACAAAGAGCCTTTGAGGTGTTTCTAGGAAAAGTGAAAAAAGTAATTTCTAAATGCATCCCACGAATCAAGTTGAGACTCCTCGGTGAATAAGTGATGGCACAAAACTTCAAATCAGACTTTGCTCTAATGTGTGTTTGTTGTTTGTAATTACGTAAACACTCGTACATCTACCGACAAAAATGTGTAATGCTGGAGGTATATTCACGCTCATTACCAAAAGCTCTTTAGAAAAAACTCATTACCGTGCGGAAGGCCCGTAATGTGTATGCAACCGGCGGTTGTTAAAGGGGCGTACGGGTTTACACGAGGACAACCGATAGTGCAGCTTCATTACCATTGCTTAACTTAACTTATGTCTTTAAGGATAGTTTACCGAAATTGAAAAACAAAATTAAAGCTTTTTATTTCTCTAATACAAATAAAATGATACTTTCCTTGCTGCTTTAATTGAATTGTGTGTATGGGAATTTTATTAAATGTTAACTATTCTTGGAAGCCGTCCCAACTTCTATTAATTTGTATTTGTTTTTCTTATCTTGTCTTTGTGTGTGTGTGTGTTTTTGAATTGTTCTTAAATATGTATAAAATGATTAATTGCCTTAAATACATATATACCTAAGAATTAATGAATATGTATGTTGTGGTAGCCTGTAAATGTGATTTGTTCAAGGTGAACTGTGTTATGCATTTTGTTTTAAGCTTCATATTATTACGGGGCGAAATATACCGTATTCTTCAGCTAGTGATGCAGGGCATAATTCAAGGAAAGCGTACCAGAGGCAGGAGAAGGATATCCTGGTTGAAGAATTTGAGAGAGTGGTTTGGGTTGAGCACTCGCTCCCTCTTTCGTGTAGCAACTTCCAAGGTAAAGATAGCCATGATGGTCGCCAATCATCGCAGAGAAGTGGCACGATAAGAAGAAGATTATTACGTTGACTATCCATAATAATAAATAAATAAATAAAAAATGCTGTACTGAGACATAATGTGTATCTACGCACAGTGCAAAACACAAAAGGTACGCGGTGAACGTCAATATTAGCAAATTTCTTAACATATTTATGCTATCATTAATAGTGATATCTATAGTTATCGATTCACAAAAAAAACATATATTGCATATATTCTAAATACCTCACCTAAGTAACAGATACAATAACGTACTTTTTCCAAAGGACCGTTTCCTATAGGGATCAACTGAGACAGTCAATTTATCTATGGTAAAATGACTATACAGGTATTGCTTTCCTCGGACAGTATTTGTACGAGCAACTGCTCGCACAGGCTTTCTTTCTTGTCAGCACTTTACGTCAAAAGCATTCAGTTCGTGTTCGATTATCATACGTATCGCGCGTGCTCATTTATATCATTTTATAATATCTTTAGTTTATTTTATATCAATATATCAGTTATCAATATATCAGACTTTCATTCTTATCATTATCACAAAGATTGTACAAACGCGTACACCTTTTTTGGTCCTTCGAAAAGGGACCTCGCGCGTGACTCAGTGTAAACGTGGACTAGCAAATACGTGACTCTGTGTCACAAGTGAGGTGCACCAACGCTAAAGTTATCGAAGTTTTCAAAGCAGCAGCATTGGATTTGGTATCGTGAGTAGCCAGCGATCACGACCAGAGCAGTATCAACCACTCAAGTAAGGCGTATCTTTTACTATCACTATGTCCATTATGGAAGATTTTCTGCAAACTCAAGAACAGCTTTCAACTGCTATCGAACAAGTTTTTACCAACTTTAAAAAAGATAGTTCGGATAGAAAAACAGCAACATATATCAAACAAAGGCTTGAAAAATTAGATACTTATTGGAATGAATATCAGTCAAATCATATAAAGCTGTGTGGGTTCGGAGATAAATCTCACCAATATTTTACATCAAATCGGTATGAAATGATCAAAGAAAGGTTCTCTAACATTCGAGCTACTATCCAAAATTATCAACCGAGAGACGAAGGCAGCTGGTCTTCTACTTCACTTCTAAAGCCAGCTACCCCACTTAGCACTCAGAGCTCTCTTCAACAGGCAGAGCAGGGATCATCTCGCTCACAAGGTATCAGTAGCAAAACTGATGAAATGTTAAGGAAGCAGACTAGCAACTTCAAAGCATTTGAACATACTATCTTTAATATCAATCTGGAGAACATATCAGAGAAGTGGGAGTTTGATCATCTATTGCGGGTTGTCCAGGCTCGTTGGTCAGCAATAGACACGTTGCATTGGGAGCTGGACAGCGAATTAGGCGGCAGAGATTCCGATTACGAGGCTTCTTATTTTAGATATGAGGGAAAGTACAACGAAGTTATCAAGTGTATCAATAGAAAATTGTGGTCCGTATCACACCGTGAACAATCAACTCCTCATTTAGAATTGCCTTCATTTAGTGGCGGCTACCATCAATGGACGTCCTTTAAGGACCTCTTTGTAGAAACAATACACAATAATCCTACCCTATCAAACGCTCAACGTATGCAGTTCCTAAAATCAAAGGTCAAGGGTGAAGCTGAGCGACTCATTCAACACCTGCCGATAGCATCCGAAAATTATACCACTTGCTGGGATATACTAATACATAGGTACGACAACAAGAAATTAATTCTCAACTCTCACTTTGATATTTTGTTTAGCATTCCAGTCATGCAACAGCCATCAATAAATAATTTAAAAAGAATTCACGATACTACTCGCGAAACTTTGAACGCTATCAAAAATTTGGGAATCACCGTAGACTCGTGGGATCCACTTCTCATCTATATCCTGTGCCAAAAATTAGATTCAGAAACTCACAGCGAGTATATAGGATCATTAAAGCAGCCAAGAGAAGTTCCAAATATCACAGAATTTCTATCATTCCTTGAAAACAAATTTACTACTATGGAGACTTCACGGCGAAAACAAGAACCATCAAACAAACCGATCATGCGAAACCCTAATTATAATTCTTCGTTGTCGTCGAATGCAAAATTTAATAAAACAATGAATAACTATTCAAATATTAAGCAATCATTTCCGCCGCAAGGCCGCATAATTTCGCAACCGGTGTATAACAATAAAAATGTTTACACCGCGAAATATTACAAGTGCCCCATTTGTAAAAGTGATGATCACGGAGTATTTTGCTGTAAACAATTTTTAGAAATGAACGCAGCTTTAAAACGCAGAACTATTTCGAAATATAATATTTGCCAAAACTGTCTCTATTGCCACTATGGTAAACAATGCATATCAGAGAAAAGATGTAGAGATTGTAATCAAGCACATAATACTCTGCATCATGATGCATTCATGCAACCAGAACCAGGTCCATCTGGTGCGTCTACATCCAAAAAACACGCAAGCACTCCTTCAACAGAGCCTATAAACACGGTGCGCAGTAACTCTCATGTATCATTACAACATGAAATTTCGGAGATACTTTTAGCTACAGCAATAATTAAAGTACAGGCAGCTGATGAATCATACAAAGACCTCAGAGTTTTGTTGGACCAGGGATCGCAGGCGTCCCTTATCACTGAAAATGCCGCACAGTTGCTAGGGCTGCCTCGTCGTAAATGTCACGGAGTAATTTCTGGAATTGGAGCTAATGAAAACAACTGCAAAGGAATGATGCATATCAAATGCTTATCAAATAACAGTGATTTTGAATTTGAAACTGACGTTTTGATCATGAATAATCTCATAAAAAACCTCCCAAGTCAATCATTTAGTAAACCAACATGGCCCTATGTACAAAATATTACTCTAGCAGACCCCGATTTCAGCATCAGTCGCCCTGTCGACTTGCTCCTCGGAGCCGATATTTATTCTTTAATTTTATTGGATGGCATATGCAAAATTAACAGTGATACACCCCTAGCGCAGAATACGCGCTTAGGTTGGATTTTAAGTGGAAATGTCAAAACAATACAATGCAATGTGATCATAAATCAATTAGATGACATCAAGAAATTTTGGGAAATTGAGGACATCACCAACGATCCCCCCCTATCCAAAGAAAATCAGCTGTGTTTGGAGTACTACAAAAATACTACCGTGCGGCGCGAAGACGGTCGTTACGAAGTAAGGTTACCACTAAAACCGAATTTCAAAGAGCATTTAGGTGAATCCAAAAATAAAGCAATAGCTCAGTTTAAATCTTTAGAACGAAAATTCATAAAAAATGAAAACATGTACAATGAATATAAGTCCTTCATGAATGAATACGAAGCCCTCGGACATATGAAACCAGTGAGCGCTATAAGCAAAACAATCAAGCCCGACTGCTACATGACTCATCACAGTGTAGAGCGTGTCGAATCAACTAGCACAAAATTTAGAGTAGTCTTCAATGGATCGGGAAAAACCTCATCTGGGTACAGTCTGAACGACGTAATGGAAGCTGGACCCAATCTTCAACAAGACCTCTTACTACTGATTATCAAATGGAGAAAATATCAATTTGGATTCACTGCAGATTTAGAGAAGATGTTCCGGCAGATCTGCATCAATGAAGATGATCAGGTTTATCAAAAAAATAATTTGGCGTAATTCTGTTAATGAAGCCATCCAGGAATATCAATTGACCACCATGACGTATGGGACGAAGGCTGCTCCTTATCTCGCCATGATGACCTTAAAACAATTGGCTGCTGATGAACGACCAAACTTTCCTAACAGCCAAGCTCCATCTGTCTTGGAAAATTGTTTTTACATGGATGATTTGGTCCATGGTACTTACCTAGCTGACACAGCAGTACAGCTACAAAAGGACTTAATCAAGCTTCTCAAATCTGGAGGTTTCAACTTGAGAAAATGGAGATCAAACCTACCGGAGATATCAGACTTTCACAGTAAATCATCAATTCAAGACAGTTTCAATTTTAAAGGAACTGAACCGAAGAAAACCCTCGGATTGAGCTGGGATCCACACCGGGATGTTTTTCTTTTCGAATCAAAAATCAACACATCAAACGAGCATGAAACAAAACGATCTTTATTAGCTAATATATCAAAGCAATATGATCCGAATGGCTGGTTGACACCAGTTTCCACAAAACTAAAATTAATTTTCCAAAACGTGTGGTTATCAAATATCAATTGGGATGATCAACTACCAATCGAAATAAAGTCAGAATGGGATAAAATCAAGCATGACATCGTTAACATCAATCAATTTAAAATACCACGTTGGATCGGATGTCAAGAAAATGACACCATAGAATTACATGGGTTTTGTGATTCATCCAACAAAGCCTATGCCTGTGTAATATATTGTAAAATATCAAGAGGAACAGAGACAATCATTAATTTATTAGTAGGAAAATCAAGACTGGTACCTACAAGCACAACACTTTCTCTACCAAAATTGGAGCTAAGCGGAGCTCTACTTCTATCAAGATTAATGTCGAAAGTCATCGAATGTTTGAAAGATCAGAAAATCAAGCTTTATGGATGGTGTGACTCTATGATTGTTTTAGGTTGGATCAATGGGGACCCATCCAGATGGAAGACTTTTGTGTCTAACCGTACGAAGGAGATAGTAAGTGTTATTCCGCGCGAAAACTGGCACTATGTGAAATCCGAAGAGAACCCGGCGGATTGCGCTAGTCGCGGATTAACAGCATCACAACTGAAAGATCATACTCTCTGGTGGAAGGGACCGTCTTGGTTACAAAATTTCAACGAAGAAGAGGAAAAACTTATTACATTTGAAACGAATTTAGAAGTAAGAAGTGTAAGCCAAGTTAACGCTACAACAGAAGAAAACATGAACCACAATATTATTTCTCAACTATTATCGAAATACAGTTCAATAAGCAAAATTATCAGAATAATATCATGGATGTTAAGATTGACTTCAAAAGGAGAAAAGGCACATTATTTAACGGTAGCAGAGATAGAAAGAGCAAGGAATATTATCATCAAACAATCTCAAAAGATTGAATACTCAAAGGAAATTGAATGCCTAAAAGAACAAAGGACCGTACACTCAAAAAGCCCGATCTGTCAGTTTAATCCATTCTTGGACAAAGACGGCCTACTAAGGGTTGGAGGACGACTAAAAAATGCAAACATTAGTCGTGATATGAAACACCCTTTAATCATTCCAAAACAATCTCATTTATCAGATCTTTTGATTGACTATTATCACAAACTTTGTTTACATGGTGGACCTCGTCTTACTGCATCATTCATCAGACAGAAGTATTGGCTCATAGGTGGAAATCGAGCTATCAAAAAGCGCCTACGACAATGCGTTCCATGCAAACGTCATGAACCCATCAAGCATAGCCAACTGATGGGCGACCTACCAGCGGCGCGCACAACACCATCAAGACCATTTTCCAACTGCGGTGTAGACCTTACCGGATTCGTAAGCATCAAAGCGAATAAAGGTCGAGGTATCAAAACTACAAAAGGCTACATCGTAGTCTTCGTATGCATGGTGACCAAGGCCGTGCACCTTGAATTAGTCTCGGATTTGTCATCATCCGCATTTTTGGCAGCCCTGCGTAGAATGGCGGCGAGACGAGGCTCTCCTCAAAACATTTTCAGCGACAATGGAACTAATTTTGTCGGTGCTAGCAGAATTATCAACAATGAATATATCAACCTAAAAGCGACACTAGATAATGAATTCTTTGCTGCGATCACAGATATGGAAATAAATTGGCATTTTAACGCCCCTTCTTGGCCCACAGCAGGTGGCCTGTGGGAAGCGGCCGTTAAAAGTTTGAAATATCATATCAAAAGAGTTATTGGCGAACAACATCTTACATACGAAGAATATTCAACTATTTTGGCTCAGTTAGAAGGTTGTTTAAATTCCCGACCTCTAAGTGCTTTGACTGAAGACCCTGACAACATCGATTATCTCACGCCATCGCATTTTTTATCAAGTGGACCCACTCTGACGATTGTCGAGACTGAGAGAGATTTAAGGACTAGATGGCAGTTAACACAAAAAATATTTAATGACATATGGAAAAGATGGAGAACAGAATACCTGTGTCAGTTATCATCCCGTAGCAAATGGCGCCAACCAAAAGAAAACTTGAAGGAGGACGATGTCGTCATCATACAAGATATCAACTTGCCCCCTGGGAAATGGGCTCTTGGCAGAATTGAGTCGCTTCACCCAGGGAGCGATGGATATGTACGTGTCGTTACTATCAAAACGAAGAATGGTCTGATCAAAAGACCTATTACGAAAATATCACGATTACCAGTTACATTTTAATCAAGCACAACAAAGACAAGAAAAGCCAATTGTGAAAAATAATATCACCGCCGCTGTAACTGTCACAATGAACCCACGAAATCATAGCAAATTCAATTTATTCAATTTCTTATTTATCATGTTCACATTATTATTATCATTTACTTCGGTAGTACAATGCGAATATAAAATATCAAGCCTAAATAACAGTCAAGGATTTTATTTTGACAAAACAACAAACATGCGCTTGCAAAGAGATCACTGGAAACTCGTCTACGATATGAAACCATATTGGGAAGCGACGGATTTATTTATAAAGTATATTACTTACCTTGAAAACATATGCTTAAACGATAAGAACAATAACATTACACAATGTAATATCATACTTCTCCAATTGCATCACGGGTTCACCGAGCTCGAGCACTACAATGGCATGTTGCTCGGTCAGCAGCTCCCACGGCGGCGCGGACGGCGCGAGGCGTACGCGCGCACGAGACTTCGCCGCGGCCTTATCAACGGTGTCGGTTCAATCGCAAACACCTTGTTCGGAGTGCTCGACGACAACTTTGCAAAACAATACGAAAAGGATATTGAAATTCTACGAGACAATCAGAAACATTTGGCATCATTGTGGAAAAATCAAACTTCTGTCGTCGAAGCCGAATTCAACTTAATCAAACGAATAGAAAACACGATCAAGTTTCTGCGCTACAGCTGTTGCAAGCTGGCTTATTGACGACAAATCAAGGTTGTCAACTGAGATTCAACGACTTCACCGTGTACACTCACAAGCAGGAGATGAGTGATCTGCACATCACGGCAGATGTTACTGCCCCAAAGCTATCGCCGATCAACTATCTTTTCAACATATCAGTACCGAGCCACGACACTATTAGCGCAGGGGACGAGGACGTTAGCGAGCATTCAAGGCAGTTGACACATCTGCAGAAGCAGATAGAGGAAATGAAGCAGACTGTGCCGCTGCACGACAGCGTCAGCAACCACGACATTCATCACTATGCGGCAACATATGTCATCGTTATCGTGGCTGCTGTTGGAGCAGGTATCTGGGGAGCGCGCAGGATCTGGCGCAGGCGGTCGGCGCGGGCGGCGACCGAGCAGGTGGCGCAGCGCGTGGGGCGGGCGGCGCCGCCCACCCCGGAGGTGGCAAGGCAGCAGCCGCCCTCCTCCTCCACGGCGGTGATTGACAATCAGTGTGTGTGCAGTGAAAGTGACAAGTGCGTTAAAAAGGTTCCGCGTCATTTGAGTTATGTTAATCTAGGTTCTAGTGGTCTGTGCAACCAAGTGCAAGACTTTAAACGGGTGTCGTGTTCTAACGTACCTAAGCAAAACAAAGGCACGTCACCGATCTTTCGTTCTGTATACGTAATCGGTGACGATAGTGTTAAGTTTAATTCTTTGTAAATCATCAATTTGTACCTACTTTACTTACTAACAAGTGTAGGTTAAGGACAAAATGGTATCACCTTGTATCATCTCATCACTACTAACTTCTCTACTTTTCGGTGTGGGAGCATGTACGAGCAACTGCTCGCACAGGCTTTCTTTCTTGTCAGCACTTTACGTCAAAAGCATTCAGTTCGTGTTCGATTATCATACGTATCGCGCGTGCTCATTTATATCATTTTATAATATCTTTAGTTTATTTTATATCAATATATCAGTTATCAATATATCAGACTTTCATTCTTATCATTATCACAAAGATTGTACAAACGCGTACAGTATTGCTTACGTATAATTAAATTCGACTCTTAATAAAGTGCACCTAAATAGACAACTCCTTCCCTTCCTGGAACCCAAATGCAGTTTTCTTGACGCCTCCCATTTTCTCATGCAAATGTTTGCGGTTCACGAATAGCTTTGTTTCCGAATCGTTTCGCCTCTAAATTGCTCTTTGATTCTTGTTGAGACTAACTTTTTTTGTTTCCGCGAATTCACCCAATACTTTTATTCGGCTTAACGACAGCGCTCTGGTTAAAAATTCACGACAACTATCTGTTACCGAGTTACCGACAGCTTCGTTAAATTATTTACAAGCCTTGTTTGTACTTGTATTTACCACGATGTCTTATGTTTTATACGTATCCGAGTTCATTTAAATCTGCTTCCAATTTTATTATTCTATAAACTGTAGGATATCGTCACTCTGATGGCTTTGACACAGTTTATTAGATTCAACTCTGGCTAAACTGGTAGTCATCTCAAAGTAGTTGATGAAGCCACCAAATTCGTTTAACTAAACTTGTGTGGAAGACTATGCGATGCGATCCTTGCATTAACCTCGTTATTTATACGTGTTGCGGGAAGAGCTAACGAGAGACCGCTCCAGATAAAGTATTAAGAGTGTAGCGAACAAGTATACCTTTCTATTTTATTTTCTTTTATTGTAATTTTTAAGGCAAGCGCTACTCAAATTAATGTGGTAATTGAAAACCCTTTTTAGCACAGGTTGACAATAAACGTGCTTTAAATATTTTCATATAATTTTATTTTCAAATGATATTATCAAACTAATATCTATTCAAACTTGACATATTTATCAATATTTCATAAATACATATATTTCACGAACCGTTTCTTTTCATGTCAAAATGATGACATAAACAATATTTCATGGATATCCATTAATTGCTTTAATGTAATATTAACTAAATATTTACTTGTAAAATTGTTTGTCCTGACTGACTATCAACACAGAGCCAAAACTACTAATTGTAAGTCTAGAAAGCTGAAATTTGGAAAATAGGTTTTGAATATTTGAATATTTTATAGCGTAAGCAAGTGCTAAGAAATGATTTTTGAAAATTTCAAATCCATGTGATGCCGAGACGAGTCGCAACATGTAATTCATATCTTTCTTGATAAGATCGATTCTTAGAACCCTATCTACGGCCACGCTAGAAAGTCGTTGGTTTTTAGCCGGTTGAAGTCCGACATAAACCCGCAGCGGCCGGGTATCCATGAAGATTTCCCAACGTTACAAAAAAAGGTGGTGGTAAAGTACTGACCAAATTTAACACTCCACCACTCGTGCGTTATTACCGTCAGTCAAACTTCAAAAGGTAGTGTGCACTTCCACTAAAAATCTTCAACTATGGCTAAGCAAGTCATAGTTGCTTCAATATTAGAAAGAAAAAAACAAGAGTGATCAAGATCGACAGACCGGGATCCCTCTTGTATAATTTGTTTTCTTGAGCGATATCAGACCATACCTTCAAGTTCATGGGATTTTCATGGGATATGGCGGACCGCGCACCTCCCGTAGTTTGTACTGGCTTTAGACTAGACGTTGTCGTCTAAAGTGAAAACAGCAGTACCAAGTGAAACATTACACCCACTTGTGCTCTGAGGCTCATATAATTAAGCTTCTCTTAAAGTCATCACGCGACTCTTGTTACCGACTTCTTCACAACTCTTATCCATTATTATACATCGCTTAAATGTAAATTCGCGAAGTCATGAATTAACTTTACGTGGGAACTCATACTTAAAGCTACGCTATTCTTAGAACTGATAATGAATTTTGAGGTGCTCTTTTGTGAATATTTTGAGAATTATCCCTATTTATATTAATGTGATTTATATAGCAAGCGACGAATATTTCTAATATTACATGAAATCGAAAGGTGCATCTGCTCATTCTATCCAACTGTTCATTACTGTTAGAACAATGATATAGCGCATATTTTGTCATATCGCATCGAATTTGCCTTAGGTGCTTTAGCTTTATAAGGTGTATTAGGACCTTGTCGTGGTGGGGGGGGGGGGGGGGGGCTTAACCCTCGACAAATTCGGGCGGTTGCAGGGGTCGGTCGCTTGGCTGATCGGATTGTCGCTGGGGAACCAAGAAATCACACCGTGAGTGCTCCGAGCGGGCTCCGAACATCGAAGCTCGTGGCGAAACAAACGTTAGGAGGCTCCAACTGCCAGTTGAGAGGGGGTTATCGGAGAGTTTAACGTGGAAGCGTCCACCGACTCTGCGTTAGGTTGTGCCGCAGAGAAGAGGTTAGGGTGCTTCAGAGATGAAGCCTCTCGCTGACTGTCCGCTGCGAGAGGTGAGTATGGGCGGCTCATGCCGCTTCGCTCGGGGGCGACGGACATGGGGTCGTCCGCCGTCATCAAAACACCAGGCAATGAGGGAAGACGTGCTGTGTGTTTCCGGCACGTGAGTTTGACCCCCGCGCCGTGGAGCCGTGGAGAGATCGCGCCTAATCGAGGTGGAGCCCGTAAGTGTGCCTGCCTCGTCTAGCGGGGGGAGGCAGATGTATGTTTCCACGATCCCTAACCCCCCGCTCATAGACTACGCGAGGAAACACCATGGGTTTTTAGTGGGTTACCCCACCGATCTCCTCATTGTCGGTGGAGATCTGGTTCGCAGATTTTCCCACCAAAAAAAAAGGTGAATTGGCTTTGAAATAAAATCGTACGTTAGACGCAATTGTCTGATAGTGTTCATTAAAACTTTATTTTTGTTGTCTTCAACGAACATAAAAAATATATATTCGTTTCTTCAGTGAATTCTAAAATAAAGTAGTTATTACTCTACAAGATCGTTTATATGTATTCTTTAGGTTATACTTAATTTCTAAAAATAGAACTCGTAGAAGATACGAGGCATTGTAAGTTTGTGTAGAAAATAAGCGTCTGGTTGAGAGCTTGTGGGTAATGTGCTCCAGTTTATTACTCACGTACCGAAACATTATGAATGTTATGACGTTACGGTCAAACGAGCGGCTTCGCAGCTGCGCTTCGCTTCACTACATTAAATTCTGGGAGGTTGTGAAAGTTAATACCTTCCTTTCTATCCTTACGCATGTTTATGCCAAGGATTTTAAAAAAAGGTGTCAGTAAAGACGAGTTACACTCGTGCGTCGAGCACAAAATTACACAGGTATCGCGAGTTCTCGCCTACATCAGTCATCCAATCAAAGTCCGCATAAATTTCACGCTTTGTACGGAGCCACTAATTTACGTAGACTCACGTCGCTTTGAAGTGCGATAGCGGATGTGCACGTTCGCGCGGCACCCTGTACTTCCCGCAGGTGATTCGTCTCAAAGAAGCGACAATTACAAGGTGCAGTAATTGCTACCACTCAGACGTCTGTAGGGTGAAAACTCTACGGTCGGAGGTGTGGACTCAAAGGAGATGTAATCAAGTACTTAATGAGACTTTATTGCGCCTTTGTTTGGTCACTACAAAGACTCCCTCTCGTGACTGAATAAGAAATTCACCTAAAAATTGTTATTATTATTTACAAGTTACATAAAACGTAAACTTACCGTTTTTATTAATGAAGCTCCGTTTTTGTAAGCTGTAAATGTCAGTGACTGACGATCTACTTGATGGCAAGTGGCTTCCGTTACCTGTAAACATAAGCAATTTTGTGAGGGTTGCAAGTACTATGTCAACTTTTATGGGCTCTCGAATCTTTTACTACTTATTCACTATAGTGGAATAGCTATTTAGACGGCGGTTGGTAAGGGATTATTTAATCATGGATAGCTTTTTATAAATATTTATAGTTTTTATTCCTCTTGTAACATTAACATACTTTAAAAAAAAAACGAGAAAATGTACACAAACGAAGCTAGTTGTGAAGAAATAACGCTTCAAAAGAAGGTAAAGCCTGAAAATTCAAGGAAAAGTTGTTTCAGTTTGAATAATTTGTCACTTTTATATCCATTTTAAGGTAACTTTATATGACAATACAAAATGACTAAGCGTGTAATATTAGGAAACGCGATATATTCATTAGCCTTATTATTCGTATATTACCGCTGTTAAGGCGAGAGCGTAATGAGTGCTGGCGTATTCTTACATACGGTTCAGCATATTATCCTTATTGCGCACCGGCGGTGGCACACATCTAGTGTTATTCATTCTGACTGTTTTTAATCTCATCCTCACTCCGTTCGTATTACATACGGTAAATATGACACCTTCACATTTTACTTTATATCTCTGTATATCTTCATATTAATTAGAGACTGCGGTGGGTTGAACTTTCAGCTTTCAAAGATTCTAAGCACCTGTGGGTGTTTTTAAGATTTTGTATGTTAAGAGATCGTTGTATAAAAAATATTAACCTTTGAAAGAGACCATTAATCGTGCGCATTATTTCTGAGGCCATCCATTCTATCTATGTGTGTAGAACTGTTGGAGAAGTAACCAAAAGTTCTACAAGAGTTCCAAATGAAGAAGACTCTGTTAGGTTTAAAATTGATAAAAAAACATATATATTAAGTCTGTGTTTAAAAAAAAAGTTGTCTTTGACATCTGTAATGTCTAGTTATACAAAAATGTTAAAGGAGAAGATTATAACATTATTGAAAGAAAAGTGATTGTTTTCTACCTTAAAAGAGTAATCAACTTATGTTGTATGTTTGCATTGTTAGAAAATCAAAAATTCAAATAATAATTAATAAACACTATTGCGACAATCAAAATTACGTTTAATTCAGTAAACACCACAACACCCTCGGTTATGAAACAGGTATTTTACCTTCTAAAGAATCGAATATTGGTACACCGAAGCAGATTTTTTGATATTTTTTCATGGAAATGTGTTTGTGAAGCTCAAAATGCCACCAAACTAACACCCACCAAACTAGAACTGGAACCAGATAGTGCCTACTTTGTGCCCCACTTACTAATTGAAAAGCTTCTCTGGAGCTTTGAACATCAACTCGGTCATTTTACGTATTAAAATATTGCTAGAAAGTAGAAAAAAGTTTCGTCAGTAAATAAAAAAATTCTGCAATCTCCCTTTACGTGCCACCTAAGCTGAGGAGTTAATTATTTTGATTTCACCAACCATTTTCAATATACATATTCAAATTATCAGTTAAGTAATATGAACTCGAATATTTAAGGATTTATAGCTACAATTATTGCTACTAATGTACAGTCAGGGTAAGAAAAGATTCGTCACCTTAAAGTCGACATTTGCTTGCATCAGGGCAATTATCAGTCATGTCAAAATTTCATTTCAAACGTCTTTCAGTTGTCTGCTTAGTGCTTTAGTTTCAAAAGGCACTAAGAGTCTACGACTTGATAATGGAATGAATTTAAAAACTGACGAAAATTTTTCTATACCCCGACTTTACACACCTCAAATACTATACGTTAATATTGAAATAGACAAATGTTACAGTCTCCAGAAGACCTACTGCCTAATTTAAGTGATATCGATCTAATCATCGCTCAGTAATAATATTGGGTATTAATGCTGTGAATTAAACAGTAAGGTGCGTTCGAGTTCGAGTGTTTAAAGTTTGTCGGCTGGCGTACAGAACGTGTTGTTCAGTAATGTATAAGCGCTTACCTAATAATTCATAGTAGGTTCGCCCGTTACCAAATCACACGAACCTTGGATCCCCAGAGGACGTCCCACCGTTCCACCTCATTCCACCTGTACCTGTAGTGTACGGTAACACGCCATTCTGTGTCGGCCTCCTCTTAAAAACCTGAAACAATTTATGGCTACATCGATAAGATGTGTTCAGAACACGGCTCACGTGCTTCGAGGAATTCGATCGCGATACGAGACAAAAAACTGTTGGTTCGGACACAATTTGCAAGGCGTAGAGTACAAATTTTGTACACCGTCTTACAGGTAAAACTTAGAGTAACTCTTGCCAGATCTGTAACAATGGAAGCGAAGCAAGAGGGATTTCAAGCAGACAGAACTAATTTATTTGTTTTAAAAAACGAGCCCTTTGGTTGAGCGGTTAAATTGTTAGCACTCTGATGCTACGGCCTCAGGTTCTATCTTGGCAAAGAGAGACAATGGATTTTTTACATTAAAACTTTACTAGTGGTTAGTTTCAAGCCACAAAATCGCTGTGATTTTGTCCTGGAAATATATTTTTTTTATAGTGAGTTTAGTAGTCTGGAAATATATCAATTGTCTACTACTAAATCGAACATTTACATATTTCAACTAACAATAACTTTTAATAAGTTTAATACTACTGAAGCTAGAACCGAGCTAAGAGTCACCATTTAAAGCTGTATGATCACATTTTCCTTAATGATTACTTATTGTTTAGATTACCAACTCCCATTTTATACGGGTCTTCTGTAGAGAACTGTCAGTCGGTTTATACAAAAAAAGAAAAGCCGTTGGATGAGTAGTAAGGGTATCACGTTCCGTCTCAGCAGTCCCGGGTTCGATTCCCCGAAAGATTGGAACTTTGGAAACAAGGATTTCAAAGTTGGCTCTGACCTGGATTGGAAAGTAATGGCACACTGCGTTTCGCAGTCATTTGGGCAGCCCGTCTGGCGGCAGTAACCACCTTTTTACAGGACCGCCGTGAAATGTGTGTTCTATACTTGTGTGCTGTTATTTTTCGGTGAGTGAGTAAGAGATGCAAGAGCCCATTATTCTATCTAATCCGTTATCCTTAATCTTACTATGGTTGGTAGCGCACTTGCAGCACCTGTGACGTTGCTTGTGTAATAGGCGACGGTAGCCACTTACCATCGAGTAAACCGTCAGCCTGACTGTCGACCTAAAAATTAAATAAAATAGTTAAATTTTTTTGAATGCTTCCTAAATTTGAAAAGTACTATAGTTGGAACAATAAAATAAAAGCAACAATTGCACATAAAAGACAAGTAGATGCAGCGGACCGTTCGCCCGGCCCGGACTGTAGCGCAACCAAGCGCAACGGAGCAAAACGCACTCGGTCGCGTGCTGCGCTACGCTCGCTGCAGGAATCCCTGTAAATGCAGCCGCACTACTCAAAATATCCGCTTCGGAAATGCTTTAATAATATTAAATATCCTGTTGCTCGAGCCATATTACCGTCACAGTGCACCCGACGTGAAGTAGATCATCTTTTCAATTCGAACATGATACATGCTTTACGTTGCCTTGTTAATAATATTATATGTCCTTATAAATGTCTTTAATCTTATAAGGAAAAATAAACAGTAAGAACAATAATTGTACATAAAAAATACGCATAGGAATAAGTATGAACTGTTTCTAACCTGTGTCAAAGCGAAGAATAACCTGCGAAAACGACCTCGAGATGAAAATTTGAATAATTTGAAAGCATTCATCTTCGAACATAGAGGTTCAGAGTAGATACATGTATATTACCACAGTCTAACCGTACTTACGTCATACAGTCAGGCAACGAATGTACTTGCGTGGAGCAACGTTAGGCGAACTCGCTTCAATTTGCAGGCTCGAACATTGGGCGTTGCCCGACTGTATGCCGTAAGTATGGTTAGACTGTGATATTACTTCATGTTAAAATTTACGAAATATTTAATCAAAGATTGGCGCATTAAAATACTGCAGTTTTTCGTAATCACACTTTTGGGTTCTCTTTCAATGAATTGAGTATGTCAGAGAATTAAAGAAAATAAAAAGAAGACTGAGAAGTGCTAGGTTCTATACGGCTTATAGGTATGCAACCAACAGAATCCTGCTTTGTGTTAAAATTCCTTGTTTGCTTTAAAATATCTGTAAACACTTTTAAACGACCACTTTCCGCTGAATTGTTTGAATACTACTAAATTTGCTCTTTAAATATCCTACAAATTCACACTTTTCTCTTTATCAGGGTCTCCAACCAACATCACACGCATATTTCTTCTCAGATACAAGAAACGTTATTTCATTTTCACACTTTATACACAAGTACTTACATAAGTAGGTAATAAAAACAAGGGATAATATGAACTATGACAATGTGATTTACGACAACACGAAAACGCGCAGATTTATCGTTAATTTTATCTATACTAGTCTATACTAATATTATAAAGAGAAAAGAAGAAATATACAATATTAGTAAGTAACATATAGGCTACTCACCCTTTACGCCGCCCCTTACAATGTACATACAAATGTACATATGTTTGTAATGAATAAACTCAAAGACTTCCTTCACCTATTGAAAGCTACATTATCAACGAATAACATAGTATTTTATAAAGAGACGCGATCGAAGTCACGTGCAACAGCTAGTTCAATAAGAGTATTTATATTCCATTAAAATTATTACCATCTTCTTCTATCTCTATATATAAAAATGAACCCCCATTTCGCTTGGTCACGGCATCACGCGTGAACGGGTAGATTTTAATTCGGTTTTCACTAATGGAAAGAGGGATAAACAGGGAATGTTCTTATATATAAAAATTGCATCCCGGGCGAAGCCAGGGGCGGGTCGCTAGTTTTAAAATAATTTTATTAATCACTATAAAAGTTTTCTTTCTCCCGCATTTGTTTAACTAAAACAAAATAACATCAGTGGGATGGCACTACTGAAATTTGTAAATAACAGCCGTAATGGATCCGAGGGTCTCCTTAATTAAATAAACAATTGTACTTTCAAAAGGTGAAAATAGACAATAATGTACCTCTACGTTTTCTCTATATTTAGCATAATTGTTAAGTGAAGCGTATCAAAAAAAGTGCTAGCAATTTAACATAAAGCAAAAACACGAACCAAGTTGTGTTCGGGATCGATTTGATAAATAATCAGTGAGGAATGAAAGACAATGCGAACAAAGCCATTGTTCAGGCTTACCTCCTCTACACCCGGCCGCGTTCCACCGGACGTTGGTTCATAGCTAAAATTAAAGCAGTAATGTATCTTTTAATTTCGAAATAATCGAAACTCATTTTGTACTCACCGAATATGGCATATTTTAAAGTAAAAGACCACCGTGAAATAACAGCACGTGTGCTGTTGTGTTTTGGTGAGTGAGTTAGGGATGCCAGAGCCCATTTCCCTATCCACTCCTAATCCCTTATCCTTAATCCTACTGCAGTAGGTTGGCGTTGCTTGTGTTATAGGCGACGGTAGCCACCTACCATCATGTGGACTAATTAATGAATAAAACTAATTAATGAATGAATTAAACTCAGATAAAAAAGATCCCTGATTTCAGGGGTACTGATCATTCCCCCTCACAACGGAAATTTAAAAAAAGTAGACCGTCAGCCTGTCTGCCGATATTGACATAAAAAAAAGAATTATATAGAGTAAGATTGTTCTAACAACATCAGCTCTCCTATCAGACTTGAATTCGTTATTGCATCTTTCATTCTCAGTAGGTAATGATGAACATACATACGCTTCATTGGATTGGATGAGGCCTGTAAACTTAGACAATACTAGGAGATTATGATGTTATCGAAGATCTCGCAAAAATACGTAGATTAGATAAGGTTTACTTTGTATTTTAATCAATAATTTCGCAAATTTCAGTAATTTTTGCAAAAAAAAAAAAAATTCCAGTGTCTTACTTTTTACAGGTACCTTTTGATGTGATTAGTGCTGCCAAACAGGCTTCCTAGATCAGTCGTAGTTTTTTGAGTGTGTTCCGAGTATACTGCCTTCAAGGTGTACTGTCGAAGCCATTCACAATCGCGTTTGGTGCGAGTTTCCCGCTTGGTCCCTTTGAGGTGGCGCCTTTAAAAGCGTATTATCACCAGTCTATCAGATTGATTGACATCCGCCTCGCCTACCGAACGAAGAAAAATATGGCTTTCAAGCCTTTATTAAGATTGATAACTGAGGCCGAAGTGATTCGCGGTCGGCGAAACCAAATATCAGTCTGTCGCGTTTATTTCAATTTATCGATAATCCATCCAACTCCAATTCTATTCAGATTTTTGCGTTAATAATACTATCAAGTCATCGACGTCAAAGAATGCAAATTAGATTCGAAGTAATGTTTGACAAACCTGAATTTAATTTGTCAACTTATATTTTCATGAGAGAGAAAGTGAAACGTAAAATGACAACTTTGCATTTTGATTTTACCATCATTTGCTTTTGTGAAAAATTCAAATATAGGCAGGAACAATTCTAAAATTATTCTAGAGATTGCTTAAAGGATGAAACATATTACACCGTGCCGCCGCCGCGCCGCCGGGCCATGTCCGTGCTTTGTCATTTCCAAGTATTATTATATTATTTTGTGTTACTATATTAATATTATACTACGAGCCAGCCTCGCGGTTTTGGCTCGCATGCAATGGTTCGCGCAGCAGCCTCGGATAAATTCCAATACCCCGAGGCAGCCTCGCGGTTTTGGTTCTCGAGCCATGGCTCGCGCGGCAGCCTCGGGTAAATACTAATACCCCGAGCGGGCCTCGAGAAGTTGTCTCAGAGCGCACGGTGAAGACAAACATGTTACGACATGTCGCGATTGGAGTGCTCCGGCCGTGCCCCGGTGAAGATACTCATAGGCTCATAGTATGCTTTTGTATGAACCAATTCATACTTCACCGGGCCGTGTCCGTGCCACAGCCTTTGAGATAAACACGACGAGCGCACGGCCCGCTAGTGGCTCGGTGTAATATGAACCATCCTTTATCGTTGTGCAAGCTGTATTTAGAATATTTTTTATAAAAATAAATTCAGTAGTTGAGCGGGAAAAACTAAGAGAGAGAGACAAACACTTGACGAGCCCGTTGGTTTAGTGGTCAGGGTGCTTTCTTTAAAGCTCAGTCTCAAGTTTCCCGGGCTCGATTCTCGGCAGGGTCAACTATGTAAGTGAACTATTCAAAGTTGGCTCTGGTTTGGATCTGGAAAGCAGAGCACACTAGTTTCTAAGTCATTTGGGTAGTTCCTTACCGAAAATCACCGTGAAATAAAAGCATGCATGCTGTTAAACACCCTGTGCACACACCTGTTTTCACACAGTTATACACAGTTATACATGCATAAGAATATATTGTACTTAATTTGACACCAACTTCGACGTATATCTTATTTTTTCGAATAACAATAAGTATTTTTTAATGTTATCTCCTATACACCCCGTATGGAAATTAAAACGTTCTCGCATTATGTGGCTTATGATACGTGGCCCACGTCGTGGTACGGAGTCTCGCAAAACAAATTTGCTGGCAGTAAACGGTGAGCGATATCTAAGAATGTTTCGCAGGTGTTCGTGTCAGGTTTAACGTTGAAAATTGATTTCTTTTAGACCAATTATGTCGTCGCATTTGAGTTTGCGGCGGGGAGCCGTCTCGCAGTGCGCCCCAACATTATAAACGATCGAAGCGACTATTCCATATTACTCCAACTTACCTTTAAATATTCTCGCAGCTGACGCTACAAATACTGATTAAATTTACCCGAGAAAACATACACTACAATGTTACACACGTCACTAAAATGTTTTTGACTGAGTTTTACAGACGCGTATCAAAAGGGCTGTAAGTTTTCCATTATTTTTTACCCAACTAGGGCTTGCTACGGCGAAGCAAAAAGGAGGGTTATGATATTGACCGGTATGTACATACCCACATGGGTATGTATGTGTAATAATCTGTACCCTCATAACTTCCGAACTACTTATCATAATTTGACAAATGAGCTATCGTTGGAAGAGTCTTGATTGTCCGCTGATTATATAGGCTAATATGACGTCAAATTGAATATGGCGCCCGGCGCATTCCCTCTGGAGTTGTTTATTTATTTAATCTCTATATATAAAAATGAATCCCCATTTCCCTTGGTCACGGCATCACGCGTGAACGGGATTGCACCCCGGGCGAAGCCGGGACGGGTCGCTAGTTTAACATTAAATATTGAATAACAATTTCAGATGAGAATATTTTCTTATTTCATACCTTTTCGAGATTGTATTTTCAGTAGTCGGGTTTTAGTTTTTGTACATACTTAAACTTTTTGTACAACTTTCAAAGGTTACTTTTATTATTTACCTTTATAATCAAGAAAACAAGAAGAAAATGCACTTTCAGAAAAATATATTTTAATATTATACAGAGCTATTAGGCGAAACTTTGACTAAGCCAAAGATATATACTTAATATTGTTAATGTACACTATTCCTTAAGGTATTAAGGTTCCTATTCCTTAATGGTAATAAACATCACGCATCCCTCGCTCCAGAGAGACGCCCCAATATAACTTCTTTCATAGAACATCAATAAGTAATTACTGCGAAGCACCATTACGATAAGTGATCGTACCTTAGTGCGTATTTATTGGGCCGATTAGTTCAAATACTGGTCGGGGAGTGCTTCCACTCTTTCTCACCTAATTGCCATATATTTTTATTCTTATTTACTTGTTAACCAGACAGTGACCGTACTGTTTTCTATTGATGCGTTAAATTGTAGTCCTGGGCTACATTCATTAAAAAAAATTAATATCTTCTTAAATATAATGAAAATTGTACGGGCCTGTACCTGTTAGTGGGCAACGCTCCCGTGAAGAAGCGTCGCTGGTCTAGCCGATTCGGCGGGTTAGGCCGAAGAGAATGTGTAAGGGTTCCAAGAACAAGTATGTACTAGTTACCAGGTCATGTGGTGCAGCGTAGACAATTTATTCGAAAAAGTGGCGGGTTTCTATACAATTTTCACTTTTTGAACTAGTGGCGACTGAATGTGACACAGCCGCCCGAACGATGTAATAGCATTAATTATCTCTATGTGTCCCTGTCACTTTTCTATCGTTGTCTTTATCACTATACACGTTTATATGGGCCGACATTAAATGCGTGGGACCCATTTCTATACAAACACTATGGACGAACTGTAGGCTGTCCCGAACAAAAATTTTAGCTTTAAAATACCAAGAGTCTATCATAAATAGACTATATAAAAGAGTATTTGGATTACAGTAGTAGTTTTTCGGCAACTTGTCCATGTGCGTAGTTATAGTTTTTTTTATAAAAAATGAAACCGTTCAAAGTATATCAAATAGACGTGCTCTATCTGGACACAGCGTACCACTTCCGTTCAATGATACTCAATTTCACGAACCACTTCAGAAAAATAGTTATTTTTTTTTTATTATAGATGGGTTTGCTCTTGACCAGCATCTATCCATGTAGGAAGGATGAGGCCGAAGATGGAGCGAGCTCACCCAGAAGATACCTATTCACTCGAACCTTGAAAAGATTTGGGTTATATGAGCTCGGAAATACAGACGCCGGCAGGGAGTTCCAAAAAAAAAAAAAGTATAAAACAACATATCGCAATGCGTAGAGTGTACGTGACCGATTTAACTTGTAGAAACTCAGTGTACCGGACAGGTTGGTTATTTAACTTTTAAATAGAGTACACAAACCGACACCAACTTCGCGACAACAGGACTTACACAAATGATATCGCTTCACAATATGCACTGGGCGACAATACAAATATGACACGAGAGCTTCTGCAAATACCACTTTATATGAGTTTCTTTATTTGAAAGGATTGCTGCTAGTCCTGTTGGATCATCCCGTTGGATCGTAGTAGGGATACCAGAGTCCAATTATTATTATTATTATTGTATATGTTACCCATGATCATTGACCTTGTTTCCTGTCTAAACCTGCTCAGTTTCTCCGTTAACTAATTAAACTCTGCATAATATGCTTAATGCATATTAGCGGTAGCCTGGTGTAGCAAAATTATATATATTTATCACACAATCATAATTTCATTTATGTTCAGATTAAAAAATCATTGTAAACGGGGAAATTGGTCGAGAGCAAAAAGTGATTTATACGAAAGATTATTTTTATGCGAAAAAAATGTCCACTTGACGATAAAATATTATTGTCGCCTATAAACAGAAGCATTATCAGAGATATTCTGCCGACCCAAATAGCATAAAAGGTAAGGACCCAAAACAGAACAACACACGAATAAGGGCGCGTTCCCACTATGTCGTGACGACAGATAGTCGTGCAGTTTAAAGCGTCGTGGCTTGTACATTTAAATGGAGGTGTTCCCATATAGGACGACACGATTAACAGTCGTCTACGACTTTTTTTTGTTGTCACGACAAATTATTAAGACAGTCGTAAAACGATAAAAAACCGTGACAGCACATATTATATCGTAGCCACGATAAAAATATCGTATCTTTGTTTACACGTGTTTTCCTCTCCCCCTCGCGCCCCCGCGCCCATACTCAGCTCACTTTGTACTCGGGAGCAAACACACACCACTAATCTCCAAAAGAACATAGAGGCGACTGATGTGCAAACAACAACGATTGTTGTGAACCGATAAAATGTCGTTGAGTTCAATGGGAACAACTAGATACAACAGTCGTTCAACGATAAAAAATTTCGACGACCTAATGACGACAAACAGTCGTTTATATAGGAACAGCTAAAAACGACAGTCGTCCGATGATAAATTATTAGTTCGACATAGTGGGAAAGCGCCCTTATAAATAGCAGAGAGTAGATTATAGTATAATGTATGTATTAAAATTTGAAACTCTTGAAAATAGTTAGTTAGTCACTTATTTTATAAAAAAACTAAGATAAAAGTAATAATAACTGACTAAGAATAATAAATTATGACCAATTTATAACTTGAGAAAAATAATCCTCATTAAACAGAATGTATTTTAAAAATCGCGTAATAATAAACTGAGAAATTAATAGTCATACGTATTATCAAACTAAAACCTTGTTTTCTGATTTTGTGATCTCAGCTCAAGAAAAAGTGATACATTGATTATTGTAAGTGTATATGTTACAGTTAAAACCAGTTTTTAGATAGAACGCGTTTTCCCTAGTTAGAACTAGTTTTTACTAAGTGCCTTTGTTAAAACTAGAATTAACTAATACTCAAAATTTAATATCAGTTAAAACTAGTTCTTACTAGACAAAACGCGTTTAAGGTAATTAATATTTGTGGAATACGAAGATGTTCCGAATACTAATTTACCTTTGAGAACTGTTGCTAAGGAAGCAGCCATAGGAACAGGCCAAGGATTTATGCGCTGCGTATGCAAGAAAGTATGTATGTCAAAAAGGTGTCTCTGCAAGAAAAATGGTTACCTTTGTAACTCAAAATGCCACAATAGTTTGTCTTGCAATAACAAGTAGATCCTCATCCTTTTTTAATTTTAAGGTTTTTGATTACTTTTTATTGTATGTTATGTTAACCAATGTTTCTTTTAAAATTTTATGGTTGTATTCGGTTGACTTGTTTGATTATTTTTTTTACTTTTAATTAATATTGTCACCTTGGCAACTGCTTTAAGTGGATATTCCCTAAAACTAAAATATTCCTTTAGTGTAAGATTATTATTTTACTAGGTACATGACTCTCTGTGTCCTAGATCTTTTAATAAATATTTTTTAACTATATATTGGTTTCAATCACAAATTAGTTTCTCTAGTGCTAGTTTTAACTAAAGCTCGGAGTGACAACTAGTTTTATCTGAAAATCAAATATATCAGTGGTAAATTCTAGTTTTGACTAGGTATTTCTAGTTTTAACAAAGGCATTTAGGAAAAACTAGTTTTAACTAGGGAAAACTGGTTTTAACTGTAACATATACATTGATTAGTATTTAGATTACTTACTTCTGTACACAAAGCTTCAATAAAAAAAATGGACAATTTGCGCAGTTATTAACAAAATGGAGTCCTTTAATTATTAAGGAAAATTGATCACAACCGACGGAGACGGATAAATTGTGTTGTTTCTTTAACGCGATTATGAATATTAATTACCGGGTGTGAGAGACCCCTCCCCCAACTCCGTCTTACTTTTACCAGGACAGTAGCATCTCTAGATCACGCAACAAGCTGTACCAGTAGATACGATTTCAAAACAACACTTTGTGTGCGTTCTTTCTGTAACTCTTTAAGTTAACACTGAGTAGTTTAAGAATGGTGTTTAAAATTTGTTTACATATGAAAATTCCGGCGGAATCACTTGCGCTGTCTTCTGTGCGGCCTACTGCGGTACCTCCACTGCATTCTGGCGCTGGTCTATGATCCTTATCCATGTCTCCCTCGTGTTTGTCGTGGTCACCAAATATAGTGAAACGCTTCTATATATTTGTACTCTTTAATTTAGGTCGACACGAACATGTATACAGTATAATTACAAATAATTAATATCACGATACGAATGATAAAAGTTATATGTGAGGTATTCACGACCGAATCGAGAGCGCAACCGACATGCATTCGCCGTTAGTGCCTTGGATCGAATAACAGACGACCGAGCGCGCGCGATTTTTCAGACTGCCTCACAGGAACAATGCATCGTAATGCGCTTGCGACGAATAGGTTGCGTTCGCGAAACAAGCGGTGCACGTCGGTTTTGCTTGGGTAATTAATATTTTTTTAATGTAATGTTTTAAATTGTAAACTAAAACTATTAATGTACCCTACACATATATAAGTAATTTTCGGAATCACTGCACCTGTTTCAAAAATTCTTTCACTATTTGGAAGGTACTTTAAACATTCGTTTATTAAAGGTAATAAACAAATGTTTTTTGTTGTTCATTAAAATAAACTCGTTTTCAAATTCAATTTAATCAAGTTTAATCGACTGTTTAGTTATTTATACTGTGGTTCTCGTAGTAAACAAAGCAGATGCCTCAATTATGTAAGTGCCGAGGGAAAATTATCTGGTGATACTCTTGAAGCCAGCCTCCGATGTCGCCACAAAGATATCTTACACAGATACGCGCGGGAACTGACTTTTTGTATACTTTAAAAAAAAATGTTCTTTCAGCTAACCAACTGTTATATTTCTTTATTTTAACCTTATAGAAAAGAGAGCTTTAATCTTGTCATTTTGATTTCTTTTTATTTTACTGTGATAAACGATACCAGTTTGTAGAAAATGTGCACAAAAAATAAATTAAGATAGGTATAATTTTCAAAAATATTACCAATTCAACGATATAGAAACCGATTTACATTACATCTAGAAATAAAATTTCACAATGCTCCCTCCTATTTACTATAGCTTAATAATTGTACTTAATGATTCTTCCCTTCTGTCGACTGGAACGTCTTGAAAATAAAACAAGAATAGACGATACTGCACACTTAGAAAAGTGGTACAAAAGCTCCGATGCAGAGAGAAAGAGTTAAATTGTTGGCAAATTGATATGACCTGCTTTAACTTTATTTCTTATATTAAATTGGTAAAGTTAGACTTTCAACTACTACATTTATATACGATATTAATTGTATTGCAAATATCTAGCTGCTTTTATTCTTAGTGTAAATCATTTAACATCTATCTTTTCTTTTGATGTGGATCTTGCAGGAGATGTCATTTAAGTCCGTTCTATTTTACGTTTACTTTCGTAAAAAATATCTATATACAAAATTTATTTTGTTTATATATGTACTCTATTACAACATATCAGTTTACTATAATATTACATTTCATCATCAAATATATTCTTCCTAGTTATCCTGCTTGTAGAATTTAAGAGAATGGTTAGGTGTAATAGCTTACTCCCTCTTTCGTGCAGCAGATTCTTAGGTCAAGATAGTCACGATGGTCGCAAACCTTCGTAGAGAAGCGGTAAGTTAAGAAGGAGAATATATTCTTGTATAACATTTAGAAATAACAAGTAGTTTTTACTTTATTTTCAAATATTTGTTTTTGCATTCATTTTTCGTCGATTTTTCTTTTTTATATTAATTGTTCTTTGAAGTCGATTCTCGATTCTCGAAGTTTTTTTATTTATTTTGTCATTTTATTTATTATTATGGATAGCCAACGTAATAATGTACATAAAGCTCAAAACAAAAAGCATAACATAGATCAGCTTGTACACATCACATTTACAGGCTACCACAGCATACATATTCATGAATACTTATAGGTACAGTTGAGTAAATTAATCATATATACATATTTAAGAACAATTAAGAAAAAAAAATACACACAAATACAAGATAAGAAAAAAAAATACAAATTAATAGAAATTGGGACGGGTTCCAAGAATAGTTAAAATTGAATAAAACTCCAATACACACAATTCAATTAAAGCTGCAAGGAAAGTAACAATTGATTTGTATTTAGAAAAATAAAAAGCTTTAATTTTGTTTTTAAATTTCGGTAGACTATCGTTAAAGACATAAGTTAAGTTAAGTTAAGCAATGGTAATGAAGCTGCACTATCGGTTGCCCTCGTGTAAACCCGTACGCCCCCTTAACAACCGCCGGTTGCATACACATTACGGGCCTTCCGCACGGTAATGAGTTTTTTCTAAAGAGCTTTTGGTAATGAGCGCAAATATACCTCCAGCATTACACATTTTTGTCGGTAGATGTACGAGTGTTTACGTAATTACAAACAACAAACACACATTAGAGCAAAGTCTGATTTGAAGTTTTGTGCCATCACTTATTCGCCGAGGAGTCTCAACTTGAGTCGTTATTATTTAAGTTTATTAATATTTTTTATAAATTTTAAGGATATTTTTATGTACTTATCCGGCCCTCTAGCAGGAAATGCGCTGGAAGTCTTACAGATTCTGTCGAATGCCGAGCGTCAACAACATTGCCCACGATACATGGGGCTAAAACAAAGCGTAAGACCACTTACCATCAATCGATGAGATCGTCGTCTAAACACGGTAGGGAAATATGTAAGACGACACTATCTTCCTGTCCGCTGGCGGCACTGGGAAAGTGCTCGATCGAATAAAACCCATTTTACGGTCTTTTAGGTTATCGATTTAACACCGAGATCGTATACCAGCACTTTACAATCGACAAGACCGCGTGTTATCAACACTCATTCAGCTTACTTGGATGCGGATGGCGACTCGAAACCAGTAATTTATTTATTAAGTTTTAACAAAGCGAGCTCGGCTATAGCAAAACTCACTTTTCTTTTACAACTTCGTCGTTCGACCGCTACATTTGGACGCAAATTCGTATAGCTGCTTAGCGCTTACCTAGAGCTCGGCCGCCGATATATCCGAAGATGACCATCGGTTAATACCGAACAAAAGTTTTAAATAATTTTTCTTTTAAAATTAAATGTAGTCGTCAAGGTTAAAATTATTTTAAAATTAGATTTAAAAAATGTGTTGCCATGTCAATATTGGGAGACAGAGGTACATTTTTATTGGGAATTCAAAGTGCTTTTACATGCCATTCTTATATCCTCGGTTATCTTTTACCATCAATACCTACAGTTTCATCGATTGCCTTCATCAAAAACTTTTAATATCAGATAGAATAAAATAATAGTGAAGTCTAGATGATTGTTACGGCATTTAGAAAACGCATTAGAAGCGCATTTTGCCTATTCAATCCGTATTTCCAGGGAAAAGTTTGGGCGACATTTCGTAGTGGCGCAATGGCGATGGCGGTCTGTAAAGGATCCCGCACGGTAATGAAGATAGATGTCCGACGATGATCATCCGCAGACTCCCCCTCGCCTGCCACCCCTCTCCCCTGCGACATCCGCCACCTCATTTCACTCTTAAACAATCGGTGGAATCATTTGATTGATTACTGCCTAAAACCGTTTCATAGCTATGACTAATTAATTTATGTGGTAAAATTTCCGAACACCTATTTCAAATTTGAAGCAGTCCTAATGAAACTTGTTCAAAATTATAATTAATATTTTAATTTATACGCGAAATTACCTAAATTTAACTTAAAATAACAATTACAAGTTACGCGTAAGCTAAAAGTATTTTATAAATTTCAAATGCTAATGACAAAATGCCTAGCATTTTACATTATTTTGCAGGGCAGCACTGAATGAGATTTCGGCCAGCTTTTGTTGAAAAAAACCGTCTTTTTTTAAATTATTTATTAAAAGTCAATTTAAAATTAGAGTCTAAGCTACATATTATTTATAGTCTTTTTGTGTGTTATTGAATAAATGTGTTAAAGATAAGATAATACAATCTTTGTTTTAATTTTTGTGAGGCGATGAATTTTTATATTTAGAAAAACCCCACGGATTATTTTTATTTTTAGCATTCTTTCTTTTTTTATGCTAAGATCGGCAGACAGGCTGACGGTCCACTTGATGGTAGGTGGCTACCGTCGCCTATAATCCAAGCAACGCCAAAGCTTTTACAAGTAGGATTAAGGATATGGGATTAGAAGGGGAATAGGGAAATGAGCTCTAACATCCCTTACTCACTCACTGAAACATAATCACCGAACACACGTGCTGTTATTTCACGGTGGTCTGTAAGAGGGTGGTTACTGTCGCCACAGACAGGCTGCCTAAATGACTGCGAAAAGCAGTGTGCCCTGCCACTACTTTTCAGATCCAGACCAGAGGAAAATTTGAAAGTTCATTTTTCAAAGTTGACCCTGCCGGGAATCGAACCCGGAAACCCTAGAGCAGAGCATTAAGGCAAGCACCCTAACCACTCATCCAACGGGCTCTTCAAGAGATAAATACTTTACTTTTTAAATATTAACTTACCCTACACTACTTTCTGTATGAAGGGTACCTTATCTCCATTTCTGCATCCTTGACAAGAGGCATGCGAAATTTCATGATGATTGGTTAATTAGTTAAAAACAAATAAACGCACACTCGCATTTATAATATCAGTTTGGATTGTTGTGACTGCGTAGTGTTACATGGACACTAGTCAGTAATTAAATGTGGCACCGTGCAATCCATAAGCCTTTTGCAATGGACCGCGATGCCCAATCCATTTCATCATTGAAACTGGACTACGTTTGTAAGGCCTGGCTTACACGAGATCATCACAACACTTGATTAAACTAATGTGATACATCTATGCACATTATAATTTTGTTGACAATCTATTCGTACTGCATTAGTATTGAAAAATCATTTCTCGGTACTAGTTCATGTGTCCTACTTGCTATACAAGTAATCATGTAAATACACGAACATTCATTTTGACAACCCATTGGTCGAGTGGTTGAGACGCTTGCCTTAGCTCTCTGTCTTAAGGATCCCGGATTTCAAGCAGAGCCAACTTTAAAAATGAACTTTTCAAATAACTTATATACTTATATTACCTATGTAAATAGTCATTCCAAAATAATGTTATAGTATTTTCGCTGTATGATGATATGCGTGACAGTTCTCATGTCACGAATACTGTTTTAAACTAAAAAAAAAACTGGCACAAAAAAATAACAATTAAACAAAAAATTATCTATTCGAAAAACACAAAAGGAATTATCACTTTTATAATTATTTTATTATTGTAATAGGTAAATGCAAAGATGTTGCATTAGTCTGTACCTATAGATGGATCACAAAATGCAGCAATATTTTATTCTTTCTAACACCTTCAAATTGTCATAAGATTGAAAGAGACATACATATATAATCTGTCGGGTCGAAGTTGAGTGAATGTCTCCATTTTGACTATACAATGCAAGCTAAAGTTATAGCGTATAATAGTGCTGTGCATTTTTATTGATAACTAGATATCGTTGATATAGATTTTAAATATATGACGGATAAAAAGTATGGCCAAATGCGTTTCGGTGTACTGTTTGGTTATTCAATATAAATAAAATGTGGGTGCGTACTGGTACTCGCCGCATTGCTAATCGGTTGTATGAGATTGTATGCAACCTCTCGCATTTATTTCACCAAAATATTTCAAAAGAATAGTTATTTTTTGGGTAGAAATATTTAGAATCCATCCTTAAGGGGTAGAACGGGAGTAGGTTTTTATTACGAGAGAAAAAAAACTCGATAATCTTAAAGTTTTATTTTTAGAAAAGATATCACAGATTGGATAATCTGTGATATCGTTTCATTTTAATCTGTGATATCGTTCATCTGTGATTCGTCAACATTTTAATTTAAAGACTTGCAGTTAATGTTGACGCTTGGGTATCCACGTATTTATTAGTAAGTTTTCTTTTTCTGGGTAATTTCTGAAAAGAAATAGTTTTAGGTTATTAATGATTCAAAAGATTTTCATAATTTTCATAGATTGAAGCATAACTTCTTTATAACTTATAGATATTACTTACTGGTTTACACGATGGTGGTAATTTTAGGAATATTGTCGGCACTGCATACGAGTGTAGAATTTTACGCTGATATCCTTGGCGAAAGCAAGAATCTTCAAAGTTCATCGAGCATATTCTTGTATATTGCAAAGCTCTCCAATCGTCGGCTTTTCTTACATTTTTTGTCCACGTTTTTTTTTAAATCGATGTCGGTGGGAAATCTGTTATAAATTGATAAAAATTACTTTCAACCTGCAGTGAATGCTAGAAATTGTCAACACTCTACTAAAAATAAATTAGTTATCGATATCGATAAACTTATCAAGATCAGACTACAGCACTATAAAGCAAGACAAATGTCAAATATTCCGATTAACTTTGGTTTTTGTAAATTTTAGTTATAAACACCAGCTTTTCTTTAAATAAATCAACCTTAGAGCTGTGTATGCATGTACAATGATTCATTTTTAGTAAATAATTATAAAAATTTGTTTACAAAACATCAAAATTAATGAGTGCGAGCTGTGCGACTTACCGGTGAAATGATATATTTCCATTATTCTCCTTCAAAACACCCACTCTACTTGGACAAACGGGAACAGTACAAGCCATTCTTGGCAAGCAACAGATTTATGAAATCACACTTTCAGATTTTTAAATATTTTAAATCACATAAAGCTAAACGCGCTTGTTAACCAGCATGATATAAACAAATATGACGTTGCCTCTTTTATGGCGCGCAGCGTTTTTAGACGTCATATTCGGCTATTGTTATCTCTTTTTAACATACGACATGCAGCCATTAGAAAGACGGGTATCGAGTATCGAAGGAATCTTCAATTTTTATTGTTCCATCTATACACTAATACAATTATCTTTGGGTAAATGCAATAAAAAACATATATTTTAAAAGTGTCAAATGCGTGGAAAGGAACTTGTGTCAATAGGGATTGACACTAGGGATATTCACTTATATTCGATATATCGAAAGTACTCTATGTTTGTCATGGATATTCGGAGATTTAAGAAATATTTTTTCTATTCGAAATATTTATAAAAACATCTTATTTTGATAATAAAAGCAAAGCTGACAAATAATAACGATAAAACAAAAGTAAATTTTGTTCTGAGTCTGATACGAGTTGTCAAGTTTCGAGTTCTGACAGTAATGAATATATAAATAAATATTTTAAACAGATTGCATTGTATTCTATAATTTATTTAATGTCACGCATATCATCATATAGTGAAAATACTATAATAGGCGATGAAATTCGAAATTTAAATGGCGAATGTCTAAATCAAAGATAATTGTATTAGTGTATAGATGGAACACAAAAAAATTGAAGATTCCTTCGATATTCGATACCCGTCTTTCTAATGGTTGCATGTCGTATGTTAAAAAGAGATAACAATAGCCGAATATTACGTCTTAAAACGCTGCGCGCCATAAAAGAGGCAACGTCATATTTGTTTATATCATGCTGGTTAACAAGCGCGTTTAGCTTTATGTGATTTAAAATACTTAAAAATCTGAAAGTGTGATTTCATAAATCTGTTGCTTGCCAAGAATGGCTTGTACTGTTCCCGTTTGTCCAAGTAGAGTGGGTGTTTTAAAGGAGAATAATGGAAACATATCATTTCACCGGTAAGTCGCACAGCTCTCACTCATTAATTTTGGTGTTTTATAAGCAAATTTTTATAATTGTTTACTAAAAATGAATCATTGTACATACATACACAGCTCTAAGGTTGATTTATTTAAAGAAAAGCTGGTGTTTATAACTTAAATTTACAAAAACCAAAGTTAACCGGAATTTTTGACATTTGTCTTGCTTTATAGTGCTGTAGTCTGATCTTGATAAGTTTATCGATATCGATAACTAATTTATTTTTAGTAGAGTGTTGACAATTTCTAGCATTCACTGCAGGTTGAAAGTAATTTTTATCAATTTATAACAGATTTCCCATCGACATCGATTTAAACAAAACGTGGACAAAAAATGTAAGAAAAGGCGACGATTGGAGAGCTTCGCAATATACAAGAATATGTTCGATGCACTATGAAGATTCTTGCTTTCGCCAAGGATTTCAGCGTAAAATTCTACACTCGTATGCAGTGCCGACAATATTCCCAAAATTACCACCATCGTGTAAACCTGTAAGTAATATCTATAAGTTATAAAGAAGTTATGCTTAAAATTATGAAAATCTTTTGAATCATTAATAACCAAAAACTATTTCTTTTCAGAAATTACCCAGAAAAAGAAAACTTACTAAAAAATACGTGGATACCCAAGCGTCAACATTAACTGCAAGTCTTTAAATTAAAATGTTACTTTTTGGTTCTAGTTTTCTTTACTATTTTCATTTAATTATCTATCTCAGTTTAGAAACGATATCACAGATTATCCAATCTGTGATATCGTTTCTAAAAATAAAACTTTAAGATTATCAAGTTTTTTTTCCTCGTAATAAAAACCTAACTCCCGTTCTACCTCTTAAGGATGGAATCTAAATATTTCTACCAAAAAAATAACTATTCTTTTGAAATATTTTGGTGAAATAAATGCGAGAAGTTGCATACAATCTCATACAACCGATTAGCAATGCGGCGAGTACCAGTACGCACCCACATTTTATTTATTTTGAATAACCAAACAGTACATCGAAACGCATTTAGCCATACTTTTTATCCGTCATATATTTAAAAATCTATATCAACGATATCTAGTTATCGATAAAAATGCACAGCACGATTATACGCTATAACTTTAGCTTGCATTGTATAGTCAAAATGGAGACATTCACTCAACTTCGACCCGACAGATTATATATGTATTTCTCTTTCAATCTTATGACAATTTGAAGGTGTTAGAAAGAATAAAATATTGCTGCATTTTGTGATCCATCTATAGGTACAGACTAATACAACATCTTTGGTCTAAATATATTCGGTCAACATTATTCTGTCATTATTTGACATAGCTAAAAGGAGGAGGTTTGTAAAGTGAGTCAATTTGAAGTAAAAACATAAAAACAATAAAAATCACCGAAATTAAATATTTCACCGGTCAGCACCGGAGCTTTTACGAAATATAACCTCCCTGTAATCTTCGCAGTAATTAAAAGCTGCCGGAAATTTAATGGTAAATTGACGTGTAATTAATTTACATGCCAACAGCATGCCAATCATCTATTGTGTTGCTTTGTAAAGCAAGCTTTTCAATAAAACATTTTTGTTGTATTTTGGGATGCAAGAAAACATTGGATGCATTGACATACAATGGAACTACGGAATACAATTAAAGTTTAAAACCGACCTGCAAAGTATTGGAATCCTCATTAGCGGCACTTCATAAACGCAATGGCGGTTAACACGAGTGTGTACGAGCTAATTTGTTAATTAAATTAAATTTTATGTTATTTTATACTCGTTTACGGTTAATCTGCTCAAAAATTAAACTGCCACAATATCATTACCTATATTTCATTTGGTAACATTACGTTTAATTCCAAACACCAAATAACCGCTTTTAATGGGGTAAAAAACTGACTTTGGGGTACGGTCACGGACGCCGCTGGTGTAAGGAGAAAGAAGACGCCTGCTCGCACTGCGGAGGTCCTCACTTGAAAACCAACTGCGAAGTTTGGAAGGAAGGTGAGTATCCAACATGTAAAAACTGCGTCCGCGTAGGGTTGGGCGGGAAGAGTCATAACGCCTTTGACGACGTGTGTCCCGTCCGGCAGAAGTGGGAGGCGATAGCAAGATCCGCAGTTACATACTGCTAAAGGCGTCTTAGGAGACCGAAGTCGATCTAACAAGGTGGATCCCAACCGACGTGACTACATAATAGTCCAGGCCAATCTCCAGCGAAAGAAATTGGCAACCCAGGAATTGATAATGGAATGTCAAACAAGAGACGTAAGCTTTGCTTTGGTTCAGGAACCGTACGTGGGGGCCCAGGGTGAAATGGGATATTTTGCCGGAGCCCGCACAGTCCAGGTGGACGGAAGTAGGACGGGACCAGTCAAAGCTGCGGTGGTTGTTTTCGGGAACAATGTGGACATCATTGAATGTCCCACATTGACGACCGAGAACATCGCCACCGTGGTCCTCAAAACTGACCAATGGTCAATGGGAGTGATCTCGTACTACTTCGAGGACACCCGGGACATTGAGCCGTACCTGGACCAAATCAAAGTAATACGCAATAAAATAGGTGTCCCCTGGATTCTTCTTGGGGGCGATAGCAACGCTTGGAGCACCTGGTGGGGTTCTAAACACACAGATCATCGAGGCGAGGCATTTAACGCAGCGTTAAATGAAATGGAGCTAGAGGTCCTTAACGAGGGGAACACGCCCACCTTCTTTACAGTACGAGGCGACAAGACATTCCAGAGCCGTGTGGATGTCACAGCTTGTAGCGCAACTATGCTCCATAGAGTCCACTCTTGGAGGGTGGACGAAAACATGACGAGCTCGGATCACAACGCCATCGTTCTACACCTTAACGTAGAAAAAAGTAACAATAGTGGTGTCCGAAGGACGACCAGGATCTTCAATACAAAGAAGGCTGACTGGTTGTCGTTCGGACAACACTTTAAAAAGTTAATATTGGAAAATAATATCGACATAGAAGAAATCAATGCAATTAATTCTAAATCTAATCTGGAAAATATAATTGGAAAATACATCCTGTGCATCGACAGCGCATGCAGCGCTTCGATGCCGAGGATTAAACGAAATTCTAAATTTAGATTACCGTGGTGGAGTGATGAGCTGAGTGATCTGAAGCTGGACATGATGAGGAAGAAAAGGCGCATAGTTTGTGCTGCGGCTAAACGCCGCCCGTACGTGGTGGGCGACTTCCTCGTTGCTAAGGATAGGTATGAGAAAGCGGTGAGAGGGGCTCAGTCAACCAGTTGGAAGGAGTTTTGTACAAGACAAGACAGGGAAAGCCTGTGGGACGGTGTCTACAGGGTTATTAGGGGCACATCGAAACGAACACAGGACAAACTCCTGTCAAGAGACGGCGTGTCTCTGGGACCTGAAGAGTCCGTCCAACTCTTGGCTGAGTCCTTCTTCCCGATCGATGATCCGAGCAAGGATAGCGAGGATCACACAGCAATGCGTGCCCTCGCGGAAAGACCCCATCGGTTGCTGCCGAGTAAGAACGATCCGCCTTTCACCAGCGAGGAGCTGCGAAGGGTGGTTCGAAGCTTCGCCCCTAGGAAGGCTCCAGGCCCAGACGGCTTCACGGCGGACATCTGCGCCGCTGCGGTGGCGGGGAGCGACGATATCTTTCTTGGGATTGTAAATAAATGCTTGGAGCTATCTTGCTTTCCCGCCACTTGGAAACGCGCGGCGATAGTTGTTCTCCGGAAGCCCGGGAAGGATGACTACAGGTCCGTAAGGTCTTATAGGCCTATTGGACTCTTATCAATCCTGGGCAAGATCCTGGAAAAGTTGTTGGTGAGCCGAATAAATTGGCATACCTTGCCCAAAGCCAGCCGGCGGCAATATGGATTTGTGCCCCAACGTTGCACGGAGGACGCGCTCTATGACCTAGTGGAACACATTAAAAAGAATATTGATAAGAAACTTATCAACATCGTAGTTTCATTGGACATAGAGGGTGCTTTCGACAATGCTTGGTGGCCGGCCATAAAATGCCAACTGGCCGCTAAATGCTGCCCAGCGAATTTGCAGGATCTTGTGGCTGACTACTTTACTGGAAGAATGGCCAGCATTGTATATGCCGGTAGGGAAGTTACAACAAAAACTACTAAGGGGTGTGTGCAAGGGTCAATAGCTGGCCCCACATTCTGGAACCTACTGCTGGACCCGTTGTTATGCGGCCTTGACTCCCTAGGAGTCTATTGTCAGGCGTTTGCCGATGATATCGTCCTGGTATTCTCCGGAACAAATGTTGTGGACCCAGAAGAAAAAGCAAATGAAGCTCTCACCTATGTGTATGAGTGGGGAATAAAAAATAAATTGAAGTTTGCGCCTACAAAGACTCAGGCTGTAATAATAACGCGTAAACGTAAATATCACGAACCACTCATGCGCATGGGTGGGACTACAATAAAAACTGTTAATGAAATAAAAATTCTGGGTCTAACTATAGATAAGAAGTTGACGTTCAAATCCCATGTCCAAAAAGTTTCAAAAAAAGCAGTAAAAATTTACAATCAATTAGCAAGAGCTGCTAAGGTGACATGGGGGTTAAATCCGGAGATTGTCAGGACGATGTACATATCGGTAATTGAACCCATCATGCTGTATGCCGCAAGTGTTTGGTCTCCTTCGACCGAAAAATTATATATTAAAAAACAGCTGTATGCCGTGCAGAGGGGCTTCGCTCAGAAAATTTGCAAGGCCTACCGGACCGTCTCCCTAAATGCCGCCTTGATTTTATCTGGCCTCTTGCCACTGGATATGCGCGTCGTGGAAGCGGCACGAGTCTATGAGGCAAAGAGAGGTAAACTGCGGCGGGATTTAAAGGGCAGGGAAGTGGAGGGGAGGGTGTCCATTAGGGACATTCCTCACCCAGCGACCGAGGTTGTTGTCGATTTTGGAACCATCGAAAAAGAGTCGGAAATAGACCATGTCGGACTTGAAATATATACCGATGGTAGCAAGATCGACGGCAGCGTCGGCGCAGCCCTTTCCTGCTGGAGGGACGGTTTGGAGACTCAAGCGAAAAAATACCGACTGGAGCCCTTCTGCACGGTATTCCAGGCCGAGCTATATGCGCTCCATGAGGCGACAGTCATTGCCAAAAATGCCAGGGACTGTTTGGTCAGCATCTTGTGTGACTCACGGTCCTCGCTTGAGTTGCTGAGAAGTCGCAATGCATACCACCCTCTGGCTTGTGCGATAAAAACAAACTTGCGCGACATCAAGTCAGAGGGCAGGACTGTACGACTCTTCTGGGTTAAGGCTCATGCGGGGATACGGGGTAACGAGAGAGCTGACCTCCTAGCTAAGGATGGGGCACTAAAATCAAAGCTAAAATTAAGCTATGATAAGTGCCCCATCTCATATATAAAGCGCCTGGTAAGGGGTGAGACTGTCGCCAAATGGAAGCAAATGTATGCCGACGGCGAGACGGCTGGAGTTACAAAATTGTTTTTTCCTGACGCGGAGGCGGCATACAGTGTAGTTCAAAAAATCCAAATGTCGCAGATCCTGGTGCAGGCGCTAACGGGTCACGGTGGGTTCTCAGATTATCTCTATAAATATAAAAAGAAACCATCTCCGGACTGCCTGTGTGAGCCTGGGGTACGGGAGACGGTGGAGCACCTGCTACTCCAGTGCCCTAGGTTTGCGCTGGCACGTTTAGAGTTGGAGTTTGAGATTGACATCAAATTAGACAGACATATGATAAGTAAAATTATGATGAATAAGAATACCAGATTTATTTTAATTAAATATATTACAAAAATCATAAAAATAGTAATAAAGCAAAATAAAACAATATAATATAAAAAAAACAAAAAATGATAAATAAAGACCCTGATTTAGTTAGGGGTATCGGATCACCCCCCCCCCCCCCTCCATCCTATGGGCATTGGTCGAGATTAAATTATAAATTTTACTGACGTAGCAACGTCATTGTATTGTAAACGCTCAGATTTCATATATTTTAAATAACAATTATGTACAATTATGCAATAAACGGCCCACGAGGGTGGTGTAACCCCCGGGGGAAATAAAAAAAAAAAAAAAAAAAAAAAAAAACTGACTTTTGCTCACTTCAGATGGCAGCACTGTTGTGTGTTCCCTAAATTTGACAAGTAACTGTCATTTTCCATAGTAATTTTGTAAACAAACAAAAATAACTGAATTTATTTAATTAACATGACGCTTATGTTCAGCTTTGGATTGCAAAAAGACGGGAATCCACATATTCCCTAAAGATTTCAAAAGAAGAAAACAATAGATAAAAGCTTTACGAAGAAAAAATTGGGAGAAGACTAAAATATTCGAAGTTATGTGCAGTGCTTTTCTTTTCCTCAACTGTTCTTTTAACTGATTAACACTCTATCTCAAATACATTTTTGTAGAAATAAAGGCAAATTCGCTGGTAAATACAGGGAACCAAAAACGCAATATGGGGGCGAATTAGGATCACTCAATAGTGGCGCCACCTACAATTAGCTTTCAATTTTTAACCCCATTGTGATCAAGGAATTAAGAGCCTTTCATTGTCATATAATATGAAAATCATAAGCTCTCGAGAGGAGGAAGGTGAATTCGAACTTTAATACCACCGTATCGAACTCTCTGATTATTATTATTTTATTTATTTATTACACATGAAATTATTGCACTAATATTTACAACTATACATAATATTATAAAGCTGAAGAGTTTGGTTGTTTGTGCGCGCTAATCTCAGGAACTACTGGTTCGAATTGAAAAATTCTTTTTGTTTTGAATAGTCCATTTGTTAAGGAAGGCTATAGGCTATATAACGCTACGATAAATAGTATTATATATAAGCACTGTCCAGTACCGCGCGCCCCATGCACACGCCGGCCGCCGCCGTATGGGCCCCAGCGAAGCGTGGCAGAGTTCAGCTAGTTGTCCCATAAAACTGGAAAGCAGTTTGACTATGTGATTAATTTATGAGAAATAAAACAACTAAATTTCATTACTTAAATTAATAAATATAGATAATATTTCATTGACTTATGTGGGTGGTTACATCTGGCGGCAGTAACCATCCTCTTACAGAAGACCGCCGTGAAATAATAGCATGTGTGCTGTTGTATACGTATTTCGGTGAGTGAGTGAGTGAGTGAGCCTATTTTCCTATCCAATAGTTTATCCCTAATTCTATTGTAGTCGGCAGCGCACTTGTTGCAGCTATGGCGTTGCTTTTGTTATAGGAGACGGTAGCCACCTACCATCAAGTGGACCATCAGCCTGTCTACCGATCTTAACATTAAAAAAATATTATTTCCCTCTTAGACAATGTTTTCGGGCAAACTATTTAGAATGCACGGCAACCGCTTCTTAATAGTTCTGTCTCCATAATAATTTATTATCAACCCTAGGAACTTTATATTTTCCCAAAGACATTGCCCTTATATTGTGCGTATTTATCACCTTATCCAACACTGAGTCACGATCTCGATTGCCATGACTATTGATTAAGAATAAAGTATTTATATTTTATACTAATAGGTAATATTTAACAAATTGTAAATAACATTGTGTAATCGTTGTTGGAATGGTAACTTTCAACACCAGCTAAAAAAAAACAATTGAATAGATACTTAGGGTCTCAAATGCAGATGTCCATTGATAGTATGTGAAAATTAAATGATGGCTAAAAGGACTGCCCAGTGAAAAACTTTATGGTACGTATAAAGCCCACTCTCATTTTCTCATTCTTATCTCTCCCACTTGTTGTCTTATAAGGCTCGGTAGCTCATTTCCAGCTTCCGTGGGGTCGAGAACTGCTAAATACTTTTTACTTGGACTTCACATTAAGTAAGCTAAATTTTATTTTACATAGAGTAGGTGTTAATAAGCGAGAAAAAAATGCGGGGATGTCAGGTGCGCAGTGTCGCTCATTAGTGGTACAAATTCAGCCATCGCTCACCGCATCGCGTCGCCGCTGACAAACTGCGCTCGTTATGTCCCAAATGCCACTCCACCGCAATACTCGGATCACCAAGTGGTTAACCTCTAACATTCATTGTTTTAATTTATAAGAAATATTACATCAGCAGTAGTTGCAATAAACATTAGAACAGTACAAGTGTTACGAAGTGCATATAGCACAACAGTATAGCAAAACGATAGCTCTACTGGCGCCCCGTCAGACGGCAGTAATCGCACCCTTACAGAAGACCTCTTTGAAATGAAAGACCGTGTGCTGTTGTGTTCAACGAGTTAGTAAGGGATTCCAGAGCATACACCTTGTCCTTTATGGGGTTGTCACCGCGGACACAAATATTAGTAGTTCGTTGGTTTTGTAGTTTTGTGACGTCTCAGAAAAGAAGAACAAGGTTTTACGCTTCAGCCAAATTTATTGAATTCGTTGGACATTTGAATATAAAAAAGGTATGCAGGTAATTTGAATAATTTCTTCTTATATGTGTAACGGTTTTCCTTGACGTATGGGACACGACGGGCTGACATTGACAATTGCCAATCGACGTCAACAGTTAAATTTGGTCGCTCGTGGTTCCGTTCCGTGACAGGGGTCAATGATAAAAACAGCTCCACTGGCAAAGGCTTTGCTTGTTTTGATAGGTTATTGTTACATATATGCTATTCAATATATGTTGGTTATGTTAAATAAATTAATACAAAAATACGTTTATCATAGTTTATATTAAAAAGGCTTCTAGAATTTTCCATAGTCGTGCTGCATCTACAAAATGAAATTAAAATCATTATTTCATTAAAAACAGACAAATCCTTTCTTGTTGCTTACAGGTACCTACTATTGTAATATGATCTTTCTATATTTGACATAAATATGTATTTACTTAGTTATCGAATTGCCGTTAAATGAAATCGTGTTTGGTTACTGTGTCATATGTACTGTGGATCGGGTTATGATCCTCGGAGTAACTCGACCTCGTAATAAGCTCAAGAGTGTTGAATACGGTGCGATTGATTTCTTCGCGTCTCCTGAACAGAAATTCATTTTCTGAGTCGGATCTACTTACGAATTACTTCCATCTACACTATATAAAAATGGTTCTTTTTTTTAGGAGAGGAGTCTGTGCATTCTGAATTTAACACTAAAAATTATCATTAAAATATAAAATATTTTAATTTATCTTAGTGAAACATATTTTTTCGGCAGGCAAGCTGACGGTTCATTTGATATTAGGTGGTTATGGTCCATTTGAGTAAACATCAAATGTCTGGCATACTTTACTCATTCTCTGAAACATAATATCATCCATGCTGTTACTTCATGGTCAAAGGGGTGGTCACTGCCGCCAGACGGGTTGATCAATTTACTACCGTGAAACATATCCTGCCACTATTAAACGCTGGCTTTCTCTAGTAATTCATGGCGCCCTATAATTTTTTATGTTCATTTAAAATAAGGAGATACTTTGAATGAATGAATGATATACATTATGACGAGCCCGTTGGATGAGTGGTTAGGATGCTTGCCTTAACGCCCTGTTCTAGGGTTCCCGGGATCGATTTCCGGCTGAGTCAACTTTGAAAAATGGACTTTTCAAATTTGGCTCTGGTCTGGATTTGGAAAGTAGTGATAGGGCACAGTGCGTTTCGCATTCATTTGGGCAGCCCGTCTGGCGCCAGTAACCACCCCATTACAGAAGACCACTGTGAAATAACAGCACGTGTGCTGTTGTGTTTCGTTAAGTGAGTAAGAGATGCCAGAGCCCATTTCCCTCTCCCCTCCAATCCCTTATCCTTAGTCTTACTGTAGCCGGCAGCGCACGCTTTGGCGTTGCTTGTGTTATAGGCGACGATAGCCACCTACCATCAAGTGGACCGTGAGCCTGTCTGCCGATCTTAATATTAAAAAAAAAGATAACTGAATAGTTTGATTACCAAAGTAATTTTTATTTATTTATTCTGGACCAATTCGGGTATCTTTTTTTCTTTCAAATATTCGTTCGTCCAAGGAAAGTTACTGTTCTTGTGAAGAGAACAAATTTAAAAATAGATTTCTGTGGAGCCCCGGCTGTTCGTTAATTATAAATATGAATTTTAAAAATGCTATAATACTTTACAAAATGAATGTTTTAAAATTAAACCCACACTCCAATAACTCTCAATAATTGAAAGTTATTCTTTTGTTTGGTTAGACATTCATCGCCGCGTTTTAAATATTCACAATAAGGCTGATCTCATTTTATTGATTTCACTAAGTCACATTGATCGAGTAAATACCTACGAGTATATAAGTGAATGTACGCAGTATACAAATTCAGCATATAATTACATTGAGTTGTAAGGGTGGCTACATTAGTTGTCCCTGCTATTCATTAGGTATTGAAACCAGAGCCGCTAACTACATGCGTCCGGCCGAATTCAACCGCTTTGTGTACTATCGAATTAATTAAACCTTAAGTTACTTTGCTAATTCGTGTAATGTGCTTGCTTTTTTATTCGTGTTCCATATGTGACAATTGGAAGAAAGTTGGGAAAAGTCACTGAAAACCGTATCTACTGACACTAGTGATCGCCCAGAAGTGATTCGATCGTAATTCATTTAAGTTTTAACTGCTAAATTAATCTCTTCTCTTTCGCGGTGGTCTTCTGTAAGGAGGTGGTCATGTGCCAGACGGGCTGTCCAAATGATTGCGAAACACAGTGTTTCCTGCAACTACTTTCCAGATCCAGACCAGAGCCAACTTTGAAAAGTTCATTTTCAAAGTTGACCCTGCCTGGAATCGAACCCGAGAACCCTAGCATCATAACCACTCACAACGTGTGTACATAATGAATATACATATGTAATTATCTCTAAGCGACTTGATCGATTCAGTGAGAAGCGATTTCATTAAGGCAGGTTATCCGCATCTTTCAACATTGAGAAATAGTTATTTTATTTTTATTTTTTTATATTAGTGTAGGAACCTGTTTATAAATTGAGAGGCATTCTATGTGATGAACGGCGATTGTCAAAGTTTCGGTGGTGGAAGTTTCATTCCCGACAGAAACTTGCGTCGAGAAGTTGATTTCCGTATCTCGTTATCATACTAATGGACTCTGGGGGTGTGTACGTTGTTGTATTGTTGGCCGTAGACTCTCACGAGCCTTGCTCCGACTTGTACCACTTGAAATAGTTGTAGCTGCTCCTCATGAATTTTGCGGCAAGAATTGTCCCTGTTCTTAATTAATTCATTTAATTATTCGCTGCTAATAAATTTAGGGACTGTCATCTTAGCTACAAACAGTCCATGTATATATGACATTTTCTTTTGTGTTGGTTGCAGCTGGAGTGCGTACAGTGGATGTACAAGCGGTGGAAGGAATGGTAGCGCAATTCCCCTGCGATCTGGGAACAGCTGCCAACGACAAGGTGTACATGGTGTTCTGGTTCAGAGACGACGCCGGAATTCCCCTGTACAGGTCAGTGCTCATAATATCCATCGCGCGTAATTTGCCTACACTATGAAAAGTTAGTTCTAATGCGATGACGAGAACAGTAGAAATTGTCGCCAATAATAATTAATTCATACCGTCGCTGCACGTCTTCGTCTCCCCTCGTATACTGTCTAATGAGTTCAAATCAAATATTTCATCACACGTAGCTCCTTAATTAGGAACGAACAGGCGCCGTGCCAACTTGAGCTACTCATTTACATATATCACATTTTTGAGAAACTTTTCCTTTTAATAGCATTTGGATTTTTTTACTACATCGATTGGTAACATATGTTACTCTATACTAGATAATGTCATTTCTACCAAACTAAGGTTTTTTTTTTATTTTAAGGTCGGCAGACATGCTGACGGCCCATTCGATGGTAGGTGGCTACCGTCGCTTATAACACAAGCAACGCCACAAGTGCCGCAAGTGCGCTTCAGACTACAGTAGAGAAAGAATTGGGAAAGGTTAGGAAAAATTCTCACTTAAATTTAAAAAAACTATAAGTTAGTTGCCAAGAATTTTATAATTTAAAGCGATGGGATTTCAATGATTAATACTTCAATGGAAATAGAAAATACCGTTTAAAATAGAGAAAGTAGCCATTTCATTGTTTTCGAACTTCCATCCCTATAAAGTTTATCGTTTGTGTTAGCTTTATCCACAGACTAACTAGAGTTACAGGCGCACGTTTTATCTCTAAAGCTTAAGGCCCAAAATTACTTAAAAATACTTCAAATTTTAATGTAACTACTTAGTTAATACATTTTCGTTTTATTAATATGACCTCAGTTCTTTCTGTTTGCACTTTAAACTGCGTCCAGCAACAATAAGCTTGCCTATTTTAATAACAGCTTAATTAGAAGAATAAATAGCAACTTCTGATAAAAAGTATAAAAAGCACGAGATAAAAGTGGCTGAAACCATGGCGGTTCCGCGTTAATTTATTCAAGGCGGAAATATTTTATTCGCCCAACGAGCTCATTGTCCAAGTTTATGATTCCATATTTCCGTATTTATAAAAGTTAGCCCCGGGTGAATTAAGCGATGGCGGCTGGCGAGGTGTCGCCGTCTCTTCATTACAGCCCATGTAAATAATTAAAGGTACAATAAGGCTCCACAGGGTCCTACAAAGACAGTGTAGGTAGTAACCAAACGTTTTAATTCGCGCACTATAGTCATCAATCACTAGATAACATCTTAACGCATATAGTTTGATAGGTTGATTTCTTTTTTACATAATAAAATCGAATTAGATATGTTGTTTCAATTGTATATTAATGTTCTTGTATCACTATAAGATTTTTGTTCATATTAAATAAATAAAAAACACTTTGAGCAATGCTTCGCTGCGGCGCATACGGCGGCGGCGGCGGCGTGCGCGTAGGGGCGCGCGGTACTGGACTCTGCTTATATATAATACTATTGATCCTAGCGTGATGTTATATAGCCTATAGTTTTCCTCGATAAATGGACTATCCAACACAAAAAGAAATTTTCTATTCGAACCAGTAGTTCTTGAGATTAGCGCGTTCAAACAAACAAACTCTTTAGTTTCATAAGTATATAGAAGACTAGCTGAACTCGGCCACGCTTCGCTGTGGCTCATACGGCGGCGGCGCGGCGCGGCGTGCGCGTGAATCGCACTGGACATTGCTTATACAAATATAATACTATTGATAATAGCGTGATGCTATGTAGCCTTAGCCTTCTTCGATAAATGGACTATCCAACACAAAAATAATTTTTCAATTCGAACCAGAAGTTCTTGAGATTAGCGCGTTCAACCAAACAAACAAACAAACTCTTCAGCTTTATAATATTAGTATAAATTACTTGGTTAAAAACCTATTTTCTTTTCTTTTAATATGTTTGATTTATTTACAAAAAGGACAGACATACTAAAGTAATACGTGTATATCGATTTATATACACAAAATACTATAGAATATACTGTTGGTTAAAAGTGTACTTTTGTAAGAGAGTCGTCACTGCCACCAGGCGAATTGCCCAGCTTATGACTGCGGCACGCAGTGTGCCTCGCAATTCTTATTAAGGGCTTCACTTAGGCAAATAACATTTACAATAGAACTCGCTGACGGCGGAGACAATTCAACAGGCCTAGAAATAATGTTTTGTTTTTTGTTTTTACCATTAGAACAAAACGCAAAAATAAAATTATTAATACAATTTTTTAAACTGACATAGACAGGATTCATATGCGCGCAATAAGCCGATTTCGAGAGAATTTTCAATAAAAGTCAAATTCTTCTTATGTTCTAAATTTTTTTTGGAGTTTCTATTACTTTAAAGAAGATTCTAATTAAAACAATTAGTTCTTCACATGTTTAAGTATAATATATATTTTTTCAAAGCAATTGTCTTGTCTATTTCTTGTAACATCTTCATTAAACAATGGATATTTTTAGTATTTAGCGTTTGTCTCCACCTTGATTAAAAATGGATCTTAACCGCTCACTTACTGCGTGTTGTGTGGTGGCATTAGCCCCCGTTAACCAACTTTTGGAATTAATTAAAAAGGCGCCACCTCGCGTCGCCACCTCGGAAAATCGCGGCTAACTAACCGTCGCTATCTTCTTCACATCTACAAAAGGTCCGACGAAACTTTAATACGCTTTAAAAGTTCCCGAATATTTCACTGTTTTAGCCACTTAAGACAAATTGCTTCGTCCGTTTTAGGGGTTTTTTCTTCGGACAAACTCGTTCAGCTGAGGGGTAATTTCACCGTTCGTTGACTCATTCTGGCTTTTAGTTGGTCATTGTCGACGCCTCGTACTCCTACTAAAACTACACGAGAGTGCTACACGTTCTTTCACTCGTATAAGCTGCTGTAAAGACTTGCTGTGTAGCGTTAAAAATTGAAGAAATAAACCTAAATAACCTTACAAGCTCGAGCTTGTACCCGTTCAAGCTGTTCAAGCTGCATCTTGCATTCTTAAATTTCTTCATTTGCGAGAAAATAGTATACATTTTCCTAGGTAGGGCTAAGCAGGTTACTGAGAAGTGAGATAATAAATCAAACTGAATACACAATCCATTTCCTATACAAAAAATCAGTCAAACTGATCCTAACAATAAAAACGGGACAAGTGCGAGTTGAACTCGCGTGAAGAGGGTTCCGTGCGATGTTACCTATCCGCACAATATTGAGTGATTTACCATGTTATTTTAATATCATGAAGTTCTTATAGGTTTTCCTATAATCTATAAGTAGAAAACTAATTTCTGTATTTTTTTCAAAATTTTAGGTTCAATAGTTTTGGAGATGGATGGTCGGACAGACGGACACACGAGTGATCCTATAAGGGTTCCGTTTTTTATTTGGATGTGCGAAAGCCTAAAAATAGATAACAGTATGTTTTGTTATATAAGAAAGAATAATCAGACTCCATTTCTTCATTATCCGCTTTATCCTTATCCTTTCTCATAACAAAGTCGTTATCTTGTATTCTTGGGCTATCGTTGCCACGTACAATCGAATGGACTGTCACATTGTCTGCCTCGATTTGTCATAAAAACACAAGGAACCAGTCCAGACTTCGAAGTCCTTGAAAATAAAGATAGGGCCACCTATGCCAGCAGGACCAACTCATTTCATTGACTTGTTTCAATAACTTGTAAAACAGAAAAAAGAGAAAGACGCTTCTTTTGAGGCTCTTTTGGCCCTGTCGAATCTCAAACCTGAGTATGTATTGACGCCAGATGAGTATTTCCCCTACGCATTACCTACGTTACGTTTTCCACGTTAGATGATGTTGAAAGTACAATAGGCAAACAAATGATTCGCAGCACGATACCCGAACAACATGGATGCTAATGAAGGCGGCTAATAGACGAACCCAATAAAAGCTGACAGAGACGTACGACACAACTATAAAACACGGCTTGCCTTTGACACGCAATCATTTAATCGACGCAATTGATTTGTCCCTGTTTTTCAACTATTTTCACATCGTTCGTTTGCATTTATTAAACATTTTACCTTTATTAATTTCTAACTGTTATAAAACGTGGTCAATACCCTATACAAAGAGCGACAATAGGAAAGTACTCTGTTCAGCATATACCTAGTTCACAAAAATCACCGAAAAATATTCGTTGGTGATTCCGAGCTTAATAAATATTAGCTTTTTCAAATTCATTTCAAGCATTGTAACATAAAAGGCAAAAAAACCAAGGGAATCAAACTTATTTTTGTTCATACATTTTTGTTGTTATAACTTATAACAACAAAAATGAATGTATCTCCAATTACTGTTTCATTTATTATGTCACTTAGACAGGCCATGTCCTAGATTAATTATTATTAATGTTAGAATAACCTATTAATTAGGACTTTGGTAATACTTAGGATAATTATTACGTAAGTATCAAAAGTTGGTGCTACAGAAAACAGGTTACCAATAAAACAACTTTAGTGGATAGGTATCAGATCAGTATTAATATATGATAAGATTAGAAAATGACAAATTTAGGTCATGATTAAATGAAAATTAAAGCAAGTCCAACTTTCCAAAACGAAGCCACACAAACGGCGGCGCGAGGCGGTAGGACGCATCGCATCCTATCCGATAAATTCGATGAACAATTTCAATAGTTACAACTTTGTTGGTGTTGTTGGTTTGCACTCTATTACTGGCTGTTAGAGATTGTTTTTGTTTGTTTTCATGAAACAGTTGTTTGCTGTGGAAGTCACGTATCTGATAGGGTGGGAAAGGAACAGTGTGCAACTTTCGAAGGCAGAGCCTCTATTGTAACGCGTCCCACTGGCGCACACGCTGGTCCGCTGTTCGTTCAAAATTAAAATCATTGTATATATAGGAACTTATTTCGCGAAACAAGTTTTCAATAAGTATTGTATTTTGATCATCTGACGTCATATATGAGAGTTTAGTCACTGGTGACTCTGTGATACTTGGCACAATATCAGTCGGGACATAGTTTACGATAATTTGGGATATTCGCGCTTCGCAGATAACTAGCGCCGGAGCGTCCTTTATTATCTAAACTGGGGAAAATAACGACTCATTTGAAGCGAACCATTATTATTCATACATCAGATACCGCATTTGTGCTATTAAATTTTGACACGCCTTTGATTGCATTGTCCGTTATTGTTATACTTTTCAATATGTTAAGCAGCACGCTGCTATTATTTTTCATAAACTTTTATTAAAAGAGTTTTTCTCATTAGAAAACAATGAAAATTCCACGGAGCTTTCGTATTCTATACCTTTGCGTTAAATATTCAACCGATCTCTGATGAGAACGTCGTAAGCCGGAATAGCAGTTGAGCAAGAACTTCCGAGTGCGGAGAACTGAGGCCGACCGAAGCGGAACAGAATACACTTTTTTCCTTATATTATTTTTATATCTAAGTTTATAAGTAAGCAGGGAATAAGTATAGTCAGTGATGTATTTTAATCTACTGGACTAGCAGGACATCTCAACGGTAATAACAAATAACGATAATAAAAAGTCACACATGGCTCTCTCATTTAAATTTAACGGATTAGATTCCACTTTGGAAAGTAACTTTTCAATAAGTGTTTGACCTAGTGTGTAAGTAATGGGGCTCACTAGTACGGGAGAGTGTCGCTTCTGCCATGAGGCAGAAGAAACACCAATGCATATCCTGTGCGAGTGTGGCCCCTTGATGTACAAGCGCAGTCACATCCTAGAAAGCCACACAATGGCTTGTGAAGATGTGAAGAATGCCTCTATTAAAAAAGTACTACAGTTCCTTAACGTGGTAGGTATAGGTAGAGAGCTTTAGTTTACGTGGCGATCACAATATTTCAGCAATGGACGAAATGATACTGGTAGTCTAGCAGACAGAAATAGCCATTAAGATAAGATAAGATAAGATAAGATAGGTGTAATTATAGTATTTTCACTCTATGATGATATGCCTGACAGTTCTCACTTTTTCATGTCACACATACTGTTTTCAACTAAAAAAAAACGGGCATAAAAAATAACAATTAAACAAACAAATGTATGAAAAAAATTATCTATTCGAAAAACACAAAAGGAATTATCAATTTTATAATTATTTTATTATTATAATAGGTAAAGGTAATGAAAAACATATATTTTAAAAGTGTCAAACGCGTGGAACGGAACTTGTGTCAATTGGGATTGACACTAGAGATATTCACTTAAATTCAATATATCGAAAGTACTTTATGTTATGAAAATGACGGAGCGTCGTCGGAACCATATCCTAGATTTTTTTTTTATTAAATCAAGGTAGCGCTTGACCACTATCTCACCTGATGTGAGGTGCAGATGTGGCCGCAGGTGGACCACGCTTACCTAGTGAATGCCCATTTACCCTAGTTTTGAAGACCCCGAGGTTGTAGTTCTGTGGGAACACAGGAGCAGGCAATGAGTTCCACTCCTTAGCAGTCCGAACAAGGAAGGTGGAAATGAAACGGTTTGTTCGTGATCGAGGTACATTGACCACGAAGGGATGAAACCCCTGCCCACGTCTAGTGGTCCGCAAGTTGAACGGTTCCGGTTGGATTAATTCGTACAGTATAGATGCACACTCTCCATAGTGTAGACAATAGAAAATCGATAGGCACGCTACTTTTCGGCGATGCTGCAGGCATGTGTTATGGGCGATGTGTTTTGTATGTTTATTTAACGCTTGATTTTTTTATGATATATTGATTTTTTTAATGCTAAGTAGACATTAAAAAATAATTATTTTTTGTGTTTTACACGTTATACCACATTTAAAAAAACGCGCTAGGTACACTACCTCATAGGTGGCGTGGAAATGTGTACATATGGACAATACAGCGTAAGAAAATTTTGTTACTGTTTTTTCTCAAAAATGGTTTGTGCTATGAAAAAAAGTGTAAGGACAATTTTTGTAGATAATTGCAAGATCTACAATTTTTGTCTGACATATTTTTATCATAAAACCAACCGTTTCGCTGAGAAATTCAAATAACCATTGGATATTCGGAGATATAATAAATATTTTTCTATTCTATATATTTATAAAAACATCGTATTTTGATAATAAAACTAAAGCTGACTAATAATAAAAATAAAACAAAAGTGAATTTTGTTCTGAGTCTGATACGAGTTGTCAAGTTTCGAGTTCTGACAGTAATGAATAAATAAATTAATATTTTAAACAGATTGCATTGTATTCTATAATTTATTTAATGTAACCTGTTTTTTAAGATTTAAGAATTTATTTCTAAATCTGAAAATTTAAAATCGGTAGTTCGATTCCATTTGCTTTGCCAACTGATTCGATATTTTCAAACAATCGATTAAATGTCGTTAGGTTGCATCACTAAAATTGTCAGTTAAGAACTGTCACGCATATCATCATAATATAGTGAAAATACTGACTCCATTGTGTGATATTTATATATTAAGATGAACTTTTGCGAGTATTTATAGATCGTCAAACACAGTAAAATTTGATTGTTCGACCACCGTCAACAAACGACCTCTTTTGCTAAAGACGATAACGATTGCTGTAAATGAAATAACTACGAATGAAACACCAATAAGTCTCGTTTGATCCTTTGCGGTTCGTATTTTAAAATTAAAATTTGTAGAAATCACGAATAGAGTTGATTAAAATAATCGTTGAAAATTTCCAGAGGAGGGCTGGATGGGATGTGCGCGGTCCGATGAGCAAATTGGGTCCATTGAAGCGCTTGCACGTTGCCGTGACAACGGATTTTTCTCCTATCACTAATCTCATTTTGAGTACACTGGGATATCGCATTTTTTTACCGAAACGCGTTCGTTTGCTTCTGGAAAATACGAACCCTCATGATAAAATCAGCGATCATTTCATTGTTTTTGAAAGAAAATGTATCATTAAAGTTGTGTAAGGTATGCTGGTAAAATACCCTCACATTGTCTCTTACCCATTACCCTATCAAGGCAAGCAGCGCACCTGCATCTAGCAGCTTACCAGTATTCCTTAGATAACAACAGTCACCTACTACAAGAGGGCCGTCCTAAAATTAATTTGCACCTTTGGAAAGATCACTTCGTAACCATCTTCAAGCTACGATTTATTCAACGTAAATTTTTCAATTTTCAATTATTCATAATCTCACCATGACTGTCTTAAATATTCATTTAAGATGGGCGCATATTATTTATTTATCTAAATTTTTAATCGTCGAAAATTCGCTTTAACCGCTTCGCGCCCGAATAACGAGATAACTTTCGGAAGCTCAAATTCCATTGTTAGAGTCGGACATTGTGCAGGTAGTCATTTTAATGTTCACGAAGGATTAACTATTGCGACGTTAATTTTTATTGAACACAATTTTCCTAACTCATTTTTTGATCTATTCTCAATTCATTTATTAAAAGGAAGGTAAAATGTGTTTTGTTGCAGTGACAACAACAAAATATTATTTGATGTATTGCGATATTTTGTTTTAAAATTGTTAAAATAATTTATTCTCATACAATAATGGAATATGCGTCTAATTCGAAGACTTAAATATTTTTTATGAACGTTATTGCTTTAGAATTATGTTTATGTAAATATTTTTTATTATTATTTCTTTTTCGTTAAGAAAATAATTTTTAAAAAGTGCATAAAAATGTGGGAAATTCAAATACTCGAAACGGTCAGATCAAATGTGACGTCAAAGTCATGAAATGTCAACAAGCGTGTAGATGTTTGTGATTTTTAACATTTGATTTTTATTGTAGACTGTCACGTGCCCGTAGCTGTTAGTTAATTTTAACATTTTTTTTTGTTACTTTTCTGAATATTTTTTTACGATTATATAACGATATAACTTATAGTTTAAAAATATTTAAAAAAATGTGCATATTTCCCTATTGTGGAATGAAACATCAAGAGCAAAATCTTGTAGACATATGTAGTCGTAGTGAATTAAATTCACCGGCATGATATACATATGTATATATCTTCTAGTAGTAATATAACAATTAATATAACACAATGAATAACAATGTATTATTACTGGTTATAATTATTACTATTTTATTATAATAATTACAATTGTTTATTGTGACATTGATCTGCTAGAAAATATTCAAAGACGAGACACAATGTTACAGCAGATGACTTAAAAAATAGGTCTTATGAAGATGTTAAAAATGCTAAAGTTCAAGAGACGAAATTATAACACAGTACTATAATGTGCCTGAATTCAGCTGATAAATAGAACTACGAATCATGCAGACAAGACATGGCTGTTGAGAGGAGAGCGAATCGAACCATTATAATTTTTAGTGCTTTTTTAATGAAACAGGCTAACAAGAGAGGTGATATCAGCGAAAACTTTCCACCTGTTCAAAAACAATTTGTATTGATAATTATTAGGAGCCTACATTCAGAAGTAGACGCACTAGCGAAAGCTGTTAGTCAATCAATACTAAAAGCCCAATTATATAATTCGCAAATAACCTTTTGAATTCCTTGAATTTCGTATTCCGATAATAGCAAATACTTCAATTTGCTAATTATAAAGCGCTCGTGTTGTTAATAGACAGAGCGTCATGTTGTTTAGACGCGATCGTCGTGACGTTGACTTCGATTTCTTTTATTAAAAAGCTTTCTCTCGTAAGGAATCCATTACAGTTTGTCATAAAACAACTTGTTACGGGCTGTGCTCGGTGGTTTCTTGTTCCTTGGTGGATAAGATCAGAAATTCTGAAATTTGCTTAAGAACCAAAATTTTCGACATATCTGAAAGAATCAGCAAGCTGAATTGGCAATGGGCTGATCACATATGTCGCAGAGCGGATAACCGATAGCGTAAACGAGTTCTCAAATGGCACCCTGCGGTTAGATAGTGGCAGGGCACACTGCGCTTTGCAGTCATTTGGGCAGCCCGTCTGGCGGCAGTAACCACCCCCTTACAGAAGACCACCGTAAGATAACAGCACGTGTACTATTGTGTTTCGGTGAGTGAGTAAGGGATGCCAGAGCCCATTTCCCTATCCCCCTCCTAATCCCTTATCCTTGATCTTGCTGTAGTCGGCAGCGCACTTGCAGCAGCTTTGGCGTTGCTTATGTTATACGCGACGGTAGCCACCTACCATCAAGAGGACCGTCACACTGTCTGTCGATCTTAACATAAAAAAAAAGATGAAAAAGCTTCGCTGGAAGAGGTTGGATGCGAAGCGCAGAGGAAAGTGCGTTGTGGCGAGCGTTATGGAGAGGCCAGCATCAAGCAGTTCTCTCAAGGCTGATGATTATGATAATTATGATGATGTCATATGAAGAACAGGATACACTCGATGCCAGTTTATAGTTATGGGGTGTACGATTAAATTGCTAAAAAATTTAAGTTCACCGTTAACCCTATGGTTATTATTGGTCATTGTTAAGTTCTGTTGTAACGTAATAAAAAAATTAATGAAGAGAGACACGAAATTTCTCACTTCTTCTTTAAAATGTCTTCGTTTATATATATATATATATATATATATATATATATATATATATATATATATATATATATATATGTGTGTGTGTGTGTTATTAATACGTTAGTACCTAAGATGTGTACGTAGTTATTAAGGCAGCAAGCAGTAGCTAATATTTAAGAGATGTCTTGGTTTTGTCTGCCGATACTACTCAACCCACTAAACAGCTAGTATAGTTTAAACATTTTGAATTTTATTATTTGGTAAACATGTTTTTTATGTTCACTTTAATTTTTTATTGAGGTCTGTGGGTAACTATTTATATTTGACCCTAAATATAAAGAATCCATCTTCAACAAATTCTCTAAACAATTGAGATCGCATCAGACTCCGTTGTCGTATAGCTGAGGTGACAACAGACAAACAGACAGCTCGTTCCAACTGTACATTTGAATATACGTACATTTATTTAATTGAAGGTGGCGCATATTATTCGTGAAGTGGGCGTGGCGGGTGGAGGGGGCGCCTAAAATTATCGTTCCGTATTCATAGCCCTGTGGTGTTATAAAACAATAATCCAAGAAGGCATTGTTCCTCACACAAAAGCCTACGCTCTCAGGTATTAAATAGTCCTACTGAAATTGAAAATTTTCGACGATGCCGTGGAAATAATGGGAAATGCGTTATTGGAAACTTTCACTTTATTGTTGGAGGCTTTTATTTTATAAGTCACTTGGGAAATAAAGTAGCGAGTCCAAACAAGTTAATATAATTGCCCGTACACAATTACCACCAATTTTCTCAACTTTTCATTTTAATTGAATTAAATGATATTATTCTTTTATTGTGTGTTGAAACCAGATTTTCAGAGGTTCGTAGTCATTATAAAAACCCCTGGGATGGCAGCGCATCTTTAGTTTCGCGAAATAAGCATTTCCTGACGTACGTTTGTCGTATTTTCCGCCATCTCGAATTTGAAAAGTACAAAAGAAAATAATCACATAGATACATTTTTTATGGAAGCATTTAGTTCAGCATCTCCCCTAAGCAGCATACTAGCATGATACTAAATCAGAAAAGATCCTCTGACTAGAGCTCTAATGAGTTTATCCATATAATGGAACACCTTTATCCCGAGATTTCATCACTGTACTGCGCGTTATACATGTGAAGTTCATCCGCTAAAGCTCCACTTGGATAAAGCTCCACTGCGCACGGTCCGAATAGTTAAGGCAAAGACTTGGCAGGAAAGCGTTATTTTCGAAGTCTAATTTGACTTTTTAGAGTAACATAACTTGATAAAATATACGGTGCATAACAGACTATGTTCAAAATAGTTTGAAATGGACAGATTTTTTCTGAGAAAAAAAAGAAGTAAATTACTGCCCAAAAAATTGTCACAGTAATAAAAATCTTCAGTGAAAACTATATTTGTTTTTAAGCTTGAGTTTTTAGAAGATATGTAATATCGATGGCTGAAACACTTTTTAAGTTATTTTTTTATTTTTTTATTAAAGATAGGTTTGCTCTTGACCAGCAACTATCCATGTAGGAAGGATGAGGCCGACGATGGAGCGAGTTCACCCAGAAGATGCCTATTCACTCGAACCTTGAAAAGATTTGGGTTATATGAGCTCGGAAATACAGACGCCGGCAGGGAGTTCCAATCCTTAGCAGTGCGCATCACAAAAGATGTTTTAAAGCGCTTGGTCCGAATTAGAGGGATTTCGACAAGGTGAGGACGGTGAAAAAGTTTTGTTTTTATTACAGAAAAATGGTAAGAGATAGATAAAAAAGTTTCAGACAAATATTGTAGAGAATTTTGTTTTACATAAAAATGTTGTTAATGTACTCCTATAATGTTATTGTAGAGCGGATTCTCCTGTTACACACACTGTAACCGTAAAAGGCCTCTCCCTTAGAAAACGACCTCAAAAACAAACCGCTCCCTGAAAAAAGCTGTTTTGAATATATAAATAATTTATTTTTATTCTTTATTGAAAAATTAAGCGTTGTTTTTAAACAATGTCAAAAGTAGTCCTATAATTGAAAAGTAAAATAGATAATGACATAATTAGTATATGAGGCTAGTTGGTAATAGATGGCGCTCCACCGCGAGACCGGAAGTGGCGGAAACGAAGCCGCGCGTGGATAACGACGTGACATCCCGCGCCGGAAGTGACGACGCTACACGTCCCTCTGTTAATGTTGAGGAAATATCAAGTTTGTCTTGCGAGAGGGTTAAACAATGCCCATGTGAAGGTACTTCGCTGGGAATTGTTACGTGTTATTACGCTCACTGTAACAATTACGGTAGAGTAGAAATACAACCACCGATCTCGACAAGAAAATAAACCACACGATCAATCGATGCTACTTAAAGTATTATGACCTTCTCTTATGTTTTCTAATCGATCTCTTGTGTCTGATTTTTAATACATTATTATACAATTACCTATCTTACCATCCTAAATTCGAAAGTTTGTGAGGATGTATGAATGTAGGTATTGGGTGAAATTTGGATATTATAGATCGCGGAAAAAGTTTCTTCGCATTTTATACGAAAACTCAAGACATTTTTTTTTTTTCAAAGTTTATTTACATTTAATTATAGTATATATGTGCCATTTTGTTCGATGACTTTTTGCCATCTTGTAGGTAGTGACATCATCCCGTTGCTGTAGAAATTTTGGGACTTGCTGAGTTGCTAAATATGTGAGTGGTCTAGCTTTGTCGTGATGAAAGACCACACCATTACGGCCGCTTTCTCTCAACTTCTTGCTTTAATCTCATCAGTTGTTGGCAGTAGATATTCGAATCTATGGTTCTGCTCGGAGGTAAAAGCTAATAATGAACAATGCACTTCCAATCACACCATACACACAGCATCATCTTATTGCGAATTAACCCGGGTTTTGACACAGTCCGTGAAGCCTGACCGACCTTGAACCACGACTTCTTTCGCACGTTCTTGTCGTACATGATCCACTTTTCATCATCAGATGTCAAGCGTTATTTTTCAACGCACCAACTAGTTCTTAACAATGTTACTTTTTATTTTATTTTAGTAATTTCGTCAATAGTTATTACAAAAAAAAATCGGTTCACAAACAAATTAGAAAAACGAGTTCAAACATTTCTTTCCCGTATTAAATCTAATATACTTGTATAAAATTCTCGTGTCACAGTGTTTGTAACAAAACTCCTCCAAAATGGCTTGATCGATTCTTATGAAACTTTGTGTGTATGTTTAGTAGGTATGAGAGGTATTTAATAGGTCATAAAGTATTTTTCACCCTCCTACCCCCACCCCCCATTTTTTAATCGCGATTTTAGTATTTTCAGTTTATATTTCTTTATTCTCATTAAAGCTTATAGCTACTTACATGAGAAATTCTGATAAAAAACTTAAATAGGTAACGACACACTGAACAGAGAGACCAAATAATAATAATAATAATAAAGGAAAATTAAATCAAATTTGATAACTGCTATCGAAACATGACATTCAAATACTTAACATAACATGCTTACACAGCTTGGATTTAAATTCTCCGAAAGATTTTGCCTGTTTTATATCCAAGGGTAATTCGTTAAAAAGTTGTGCGTTGTATGAACAATATCCAAAAAAATTTACCGTCGTTCAATGACGTGAAGTGTCGTGTCATTTTGACACAAGATTTGAAAATAAAATTGGACCCGACAGGTGGCGCCACAATTGGGTTAGAAAATTATTTTCTGGTTCGGGTATGATAACGTCTGCTGGGTCAGCTAATAATATAATATATTATTATTATGATTAGAGGTCGCGTGATTTCGCCGATCTTCAGAAAGTCCCGAAAAAAAAACTATTAAGCTATTAAGCTCGGACCTTAGACCCTACAATTTTTAAATTTTCTTATTGTAAAGTAATAATTGTACGTAAGCTGGCCAATCAACGTGCGCCGCGATTTGGTTAAAACAGAGAGTGAAGAGCGAATTGTGCTAACTGCTCTTTTCCGGACGCACTTAATATTAGTTAGTGCGAGATTATTATAATACCCTCCCATTTGGAGTGGGTGCGGTACAAAACCACAAGAGGGGATAAGTGCTAACTTGAACACGGTTTGAGCGTAATGTCGTATTCAAGTTTCGGTTTCGGTCCGAGATTCCATTAATTAGACATCATATTCCAACACTTGGCATTGATTGTGTTCAGAGTTGCATTTACTTAACCATGTCATACAATATACGTTAGAGGCAAAATTAATACTTACAAAATATTCGTACATACGTATATTATAAAATAATTAAATATGTATTTTTAAATCGTTTTTGCCGATTGAAAACGATCATTTTTAATTATTATTTCATCATTTTTTAAACCAAACATTTTTCAATAGTTAAAGAAATCCGGTTAAAATAGACATTCAAGGTTCATTCGTATAGAGCTGAAAATTGGTACGAATGTTGCGAAAACAGTGCTAAAAAAATACAGTGCATAACAGACTATTTAAAATGAAAATGAAATGGACAGATTTATGGAGAAAATTCCATTTTCTGTGAAAATCAAATAGTAAATTAAAGCCTAGAACATCTTTCTCGTCACAGTAATAAAAAATTTCAGTGTCAACTAAGAACAGCACACGTGCTGTTATTTCACGGTGATCTTATGTAAGAGGGTGGTTACTGCCGCCAGACTGGCTGCCCAAATGACTGCGAAACGCAGTGTGCCTTGCCATTATTTTCCAGATCCAGGCTATAGCCAAATTTGAAAAGTTCATTTTTAAAAGTTGACCCTACCGGGAATTGAACTCGGGAATCCTAGAATAGAGTGTTAAGGCAAGCACCCTAACCACTCATCCAACGGGCTCGTCAAATAAATAGGTCGCATGCAATTGAGGGCAAGGTAGTAGAGGGCAGCTTTAACAGACGACGAGTGGCCGCGATTGAGGACCAAAGTACGCATTAATCCGGATGACTATTAATTAGGCTCAATGGACCCTTTGTGTGAATCAGATAGTGCGAATTTGTGTTACATTTATTTACTTTAAAGAAAATTAATGAAATGTGGCTACACCAGATTATTAAGTTTCACTAATGAAAGGTTTCAATATTTTTAAGGCTTTTATTTATTTTTAACTTTCATATAAAACATAAAATATATATTCATTTAAGGTTGTTTAACAATCAGAGACTTACTTATTTATTTTGTAATAGCTGGTGCCCGCGGACGACATTGTTTCGGTCTTCTCTGGGACTAAAGCAATTAAGTGTTCAGACGTGTGAATGAGTGGGGCCATAAAAAAAATTAATAAAATTTACGGCACATAAAACCAAGGGGCCTCGGTTTTTTTTAATGTTAAAATCGGCAGACAGGCTGACGGTCCACTTGATGGTAGGTGGTTACCGTCGCCTATAACACAAGCAACGCCAAAGCTGCTGCAAGTACGCTGCCGACTACAGTAGGAAAGGTTAAGGGATTAGGAGGGGATTGAGAAATGGGCTCTGGCATCCCTTATTCACTCACCGAAACACAACAGCACACGTGCTGTTATTTCACGGTGGTCTTCTGTAAGGGGGTGGTTACTGCCGCCAGACGGGCCGCCAGTGGCCTCGAAACATAATAATTGAGCTTTTAGTCCCCGTGTCTAACATATATCCAAAAATTTAACAAACATTTATAAGCAAATGTTACGAGCTGCTAAAGTGACATGGGAACTAAACCCGGAAATCATTAGGGCGATGTATGTCTCAGTAATAGAGCTCATCACTCCCTTCCCCGCAAGCGTCCGGACCCCCGCCGTCCAAAAATGGAAATTAAGAAGCAATTAATACAATGCAGAGGGGCTTTGCCCAGAAAATCTGCAAGTCGTATCGCAGCGTCTCCATAAATGCCGCATTTTTACTGTCGGACCTCGTGCCTCTGGATTTGCGCGCAGTGGAGGCGACACTTATAAAATATTAGATAAAATATTGGTTTACGTAATAGTAAACAGTCATGTGTGTAATTGTTACAGGAATTAAAGAAGAGTAATTCTGATAATATACGGCCTGTGGGTGTGGCGTAAACTGTGAGGGAAATGTTAAAAAAAACATTCCTGGACATGGCTATTCACTTGAGTGAACGTTCAAATGGTACTATTACTTAAGTGCTAAGTAATACGAGAATCAAGAAAACTATAACGCCTGACAAAATATATGAACAATTACTAGTAACGCCTAACATCCATATTCCAGTTGTAGGAGCGGTTGTCCTACTTCAAACCTATTTTATATATTGATATATTAAATCACTATTTATTTGTACTAAACACAACACTATACACTTTTTATATATTTGAAAAACACTGCCACTACGATGTTTCTCTTGGTCTCTTCTGTATAACTTTTTGCTCATCAACGTGAAATGAAAGATCTTGATTCTTCCGTTTGCTCCTTTGATCCTCGCAGTCTCCAGTCTGAATGCCTGTCGTCGTCTCTCTACTATTTCTTTTCCTTTTTGTGTCAACATGCTCGTTCCATTTTAAATATTCAAAAACAGATTCGAAATCATGCCATTACATTCACGGAGGATGCATCACATGAACCTCTATACAGCTATACATTTCCAGGCGTTGGCTTTTTTAGGTGATCACTCTGGAACAGTACTTTTTTCTGGATGAAAGGTACCCTTTTCTGTGCTTTTCTGTATCCCTGAAAATATGTATGCAAAATTTCATGATGATCGATTGAGTAGTTAAGGCGCGAAACGGTAACAGACAGAGTTACTATCACATTGATAATATTATTATGGAAACATGAATTACTCGTACTTACTGGAGAAGCTATCCTAAGCTTAAGATTAACTTTTTTTACATATGTAGCTACCGTACCAAGAAAAGGTGTGGAAATAAATATATAAGCAACCCATTAACGGATGTATTGGAAGAGCTCTGAAAAGAGCTGTTTATAAGCGTGGTTTTCTACATTTATTTAACCACTATCGCTGGATTCACGACGGAGGATGAATTGGAGCCAGCAGCAGCCATCACAGTCAACGCTTCCGAATTCCGACACTGTTGATTGTCTTCTTCGATGAGATGTTGTCTCCACGGCATCGGCGATGCAAAAGGGCATGATACCTACGCGGCCCATATTTATGTTGTCGCGTTGCATTAAAAATTTTATATACAAAGAGTAATTTTAGAATAAAAACATTCCTTTACATACTACCTACGGAGTAACATTTCACCTTCAACTCCTCGCCAAACATATTATTTCTCTATACCTACTGATAAATAAAATGTCTGTAATGTCAAAATAACAACTGCTTTTTACCTAAAGATATATTCAAAGAGATGGAGATCCGCTTAACAGTTTATTAAGACACAGAGCTTACAAAAACAAAATATTTAATGTAAAATAACAGATGACTTTACTAAATTTAAATTAGATCTAGTTTTTTTAACACAGTAAACGTTAATAGTGGAGTGTAGGTGTTGTGTTGTATGTGAATATTAGAGTCTACAGAAGGAAAAACATTATTACTAAAAATATATCCTGAATCACACGTACAAAATAACTTATCACCAGATAAAGTCTTTACATTACAAGCTGAGGAACAGGTCAAGGGCAGAACGGTAACTAGTAGACCACCAAGTCTACTAGTTACCGTTCTGCCGTAAAGCACGTAAAGCACACAGCACAGTCGGAACCGGTATCAAAGTATATATACTTTTATACTGAAACTTTTAATTTAAGACCTTTATATTTTCTTTATATAAGTGCCAGACATATTATCTTTTTTAAAGCGTTTATAGAAGAAAATTTGATATCACAGTCTAAATTCAGCACATTGGTTACCTTAGTAACGACAGTAAAAAAAACATAAAAGAAATGTCAAACAAACACCTTTTTGTAAATATTTAACGAATGCACGAACATTTTATTAAAAAGTATACAGAAATGAATAGGACACGAGAAAAGACGTATAATCACACGGCGCCCCTGTGTCTAATTGGTATAGCAACATCAAAAAGCGAACTTAAAGGTCCATACAAAAGCAAACTGAAAGAAAAATAAATATTAAATATCCCATTGAATTAGGTTTATTCGTGTAAGAAAGTAATTTATTAATTGTAATAAATTACTTTCTTACACGAATAAACTTTTCCTAGAAAAGCGTAGAGTGTATACTTTTCAAAGAACTACGAATCAAATAACGTCAAAGAAAATGTTAACAGCGCGAATCAAGGACCATTAACAAGAGGGACTACCCGTCTATTAAGTGGTTAGTGTTTAAGATTGAATATTACGGTATATCAAGGTAGTGTCGGGGTACGAAAACCTTCGTCAGTTTTCAAATTGATTCCTTTATCAAGTAGTAGCCTCTTAGTACCTTTTGAAACTAAAGCACAAAGCAGACAACTGACGTTTGAAATGAAATTTTTACATGACTGATAAATTGTCCTGGTCCAAACAAATGTCGACTTTCAGGTGACGAACCTTTTCTTACCCTGACTTTACTTACAACGAAAACCCGTTTTAATATTTTTTCTCTATCTGTCTGTTTGTTACGGTTAATCTCCGGAACGGCTGGACCGATTTTGACTGGACTTTTACTAGCTGATAGCTGATTTCATAAGGAGTAATAATATAAGTATACATAAGCAGTGTACAGGGCGTGCCCCACACACATGCCGCAGCGTAGCGTGGTCGGATTTAACTCGTATTAAATAATCTATTTTCATTTCCAGAAATAGTCGAATAAAGCTAAAGTTCATCCCAGCGTTATACCATCATTATGACATCAAACCAAATCTTTACCCCCTCCTAATCTTTTTATCTCTTCAAGTCGCGAGTGAATCGGTTCTTAATAGACAAGCATGCTCCATCTTAGATCGCGTCATCACTTACCATCAGGTGAGACTGCGGTCAAATGCTTGATCTATCATTATAATAAAAAAAAAAAAAAAAAAAAAAAAATCTTACTGAGACCGGCAGCTCACTTGTAGCATCGTTGCTTGTTAGGCGACGATAGCCACATACCATCACGTGAAACATCTGTCTGCCCGCCCATCTTAATAAATCGCAGCGCTCGATTGCTACTGGTGTATAATTTTCCCCCTATCAAAATGTTCTTTGCTGTATCACGTTTTGTCCTACAATTTGCGGATACATGTCATTGAATGTAAACAGGTACTATTCAAATTAAGAAATACTTAATCTTTATTTACTCTTGTATTTAACTAGGAGAGAAAATTAATTCATAGAAAAAAATTTACTTACTTTATATCTGAACACGTCTATTATATCTGAAAAAAAAAACGTTATTTCAGCAAAAAACTAAATTTTAACGCGTATTATTGAATTTTTTTTAAATCTATTGTTGTGACTAACTATTAAACGTTTTGGAAAAAGCCGCCGGCCGAAAGTCTCGAACGTCCCACACTATCGATGGTAGCCACGCCCTTTCCCGACTTCACGCCCTTCAAAGGAAATTGGTCCTTATGTCTACAACATAGAGTTTACATTTCAACAGAATTAGCATTCCCGAACTTTCACTGATCTTGTTTACATTTTCTGGAAAATACGAAATACATCGAGGCATTTGGCGCCAAGTATTAATAAGAGAGCGGGCTGGCGAGATGAGTGAGTGGGGCGACAACCAGCGATACGAAAGCGACTCTTCGGAGCTTCTGCGATAGTGAACCGGCCATTAAGGGTCATTGACGACTTTTGGCAAGTTTAACGGTTTCATCGGACAATATTGGTGATTTTGGAAATCATCTTGATTTGTGAAAATAAATCGTTTGTTTCGCCCTTACACGGCATTTTAACTAACCCCGCACGTAACACAATTTTGAATTACACGCGAAAACGCTCGTAGGTGTCATGACGTCCGCTTGTGACGTCACGTCTTATTAGATTTTCATTCTGTCAAAGCCAAGTCAACGAAATTATACTTATTTCTATTTTAAAAATGAATTCAAAGTTTACAAGTGGTGTGCGGTTCCTTTGCGCAAAACACATCAATAGCAACACTAACAAATTGTTTGTTTATGTTCCAAACAGAAAATAGTGAGAGATAAGTGACTAAAGCTCGCTCGGCGAGACCCAAGTTACGAATTCGTCAATTTATTTTTCTACATTTCTACGTTACACTTTTCTACATTTTTATTTGTGCAGTAATTAGAGTTAGCCACACAAATTAAACACTTTTTAATACACTCAAATACATTTGCACTTGCATCTCTACACTTTTTAGTGGATTTCCCATTTTTTATATAATTGAGACAATGATTTTAAAAGTAAGAATACGCCCAACGGAACATTTTACACAAACTTACTTCTTATTTACACTACACTAAATTTCTAAGAAAAAAAAAACAAATAAAAGGATGACGGCAATACAAGGTTATGTTTATTTTAATTCGCGTGCGGCACACACATAAAATGTGTTAAAATTAATTATTTAACAAGTAAGTAATGTTTTTTGAGAATCCCGCAGGAACCTCACATTTTTCCAGGATAGAAATTATGTGTTAATCTAGGTAATAAACTATTCTTATACCAAATTTCATCCAAATCAGTTCAGCCGTTTTTGGGTGATTATTGGGATTAGGATTGTATCGCTATCGATATCCTTGAATATATAATACATTATACATACAATATGATATCGTTTTTAAACAGTCGTAAAAACGGGTTTTAAAAAAAATATTCATATTTTCATTTGTTTATATTTTATTTATTATTAATTTTATTTGATCATTTATTTTAACTAGTATTCCTCCCCTGGATAAATTCGACCGTAAATAAAAAGGTTGAAAATAAAAGCTATATCTATTTTTTTTTACAAACTAATGAGTGAAGAGTGAATTTTTAAATAATATTTATACTCATTTCTTTTACACGATTTGATAAGAAAAGAATTATATAGTATGGTTTAAGCATGAACGGTTTCGTTGTTCGTGTGAATCAGACATCACACGTCTACACTGGGTCAAGTCCATGCTTTCAATTTTCGCTACAATTGTGCTCCCCCTCCATGGAGCGGGTATTTTCCCCCCTCGCGGCCCCTCGGTTTGTTATTGCTCAAACTATTTTCAGCGTCTTTGTAGTAGTTCTCTTTATTTCCGATTACGTGCGAAATAAAATATCCTTCTTACGATTATTGTATTGCAAGATATACTTACTTAATAATTTTAATAATAAGTATATCCCTTCAATACAATAATAATATTAATAACGAAATATTCGTTGGACAATTTTATTTGAAATTTAACAGCTCGACTACTAATCCATTAGTGTTGTCCTAATGCGTATCGATTCCGTTTATCTAAAGAATTGACATTAGATGTGAAATTGTTTTTAATCAATTTAACACATCCATATTTCATTTTTGCTCCAAATTTTGAGTTGTTTTTTTATTAATATTAATGAGGATACAATTGATTGTTACGGTTCCATAATATTAAAGTGTTGTAGTTATTTTATTTGATAAAAAAAATAACACCTTTTTAATACAAAAGTATTATGGACTTGAACTGAGTAGGTAAAAGCAGTTCATAACTCAAAACAATTACATTCGATTTATTCATTTGCAGCGATCCGATTCGATCTCACCTTAACTGTTTTTAATCAAGTAAATGTTTCATTATTTATTTATTTTTAAATTAACTACGTATGGTGATAAATGGGGTATGTAGATAAATATGATTAGGCAGTTTATATATTCCTTTTACCGCGCATATTAATCATTGTACAGTTACGTTCTTAGCTGTCATTGGTTGGATGATATTGATAATAGAAATAATATCCATACATTTTTATTGTTGCATAAAAGTAACATTAGATACAATATTACCTTTGGCGAGATCTAGGCTGTGTAGTTAACATTTCTAACGCGTGGATAAACGCCAGAGACGAGTCGTTGAAGGGGGCGCGTGGATGTGCCCCCCCACCCTTACACACACACACACACACATAATGCCGAAAAAGAGAATAAATTCTCTTAGGCTGGGCGTTTTCTTCACATGCAAATTATTATTATTGTGCCAGCCGCGGCATTAACGGGGTTTATTGCGTGGCTTTCGACTCCCCTTCATGGGCCAAGTGTTCTTTTATGTCTACATACGTGTATAGGATACCAATTGTAGGCCACGACAACGATTTTTCGTCACATTTCAAAGAAGTGAGTAGTAGGTACAGTACAGTTTTACAGAATTAACATCACTTTTACTGTTTTTCCCCACTTTGTTTTCTACTTGCATCGCCTCTGGTATTGCAACGGTACCACAGACCAACAAGTGAAAAAAAAGGTTATAGGTTTATTTTCAATATTTTTAATATAAAAGCAAAATTTAGCTAAGTATTTCGTAATTGATCTTGTTTCGACCTGCCTGCACCTCAGCTGTATTGAATCGCAGCGTTTTCCCCACAATGTTAATTAATATCAAAAATATCGCATATCAAATAATAATTACCAAATTGTAATTAATATCAAAAATATCGTATGAACTGGATAGAGGGAGCTTCAAGCCGCAAACGCTGGTAACAGATTGTCGGACAACAATATTTAGACAAATTGTAGGCACGCGTTGCGCGATTCGAGTAATGAATTTCGGTTGCATCATGACACAGAACGGGCTCCAAGTGGCAGAAGATAGCGGACCGTTTTGATAGAATCACCTCTGGTTACTTATATTGGGAAAACGTTAAAACGTTAATTTCTTGTAGTCCAGTCAAGTTTTTCACTCTTGACGACTGGAATGGCAGTTATCCGCAAATGTCCTAAATCGCTGAAGCTCATGACTCACGGGAGCTGATCACAAAATGTACACTGGCGCGTCCGTCATAAACAATATTAACGCGACGCGAGACTAATTATGTTTGCCCAGTCAACAGCCGACACCAGACTGTCCCGGGTTTGCATTCAATGCTCATTGTTAAGTGATTAATATGTACCTACTCTGCTCTGCTCTGCTCTGCTCTTTTATAAAACTATTGTTGTAATGCGAGCACCAAAGATTATATTTTGTTTACAATTATTTAAAAAAAATATAATCTTTGATGCCAGTATTACAATACACCCCCTCAAACAAAACAATGTGCAAAGTTACTAAACATTAATGTATACACAAAAGCTAGTTCACAATCCTGTTCATCACAAAAAGACTAAACATATTGATGTTAAAATACGATTATGTTAGGGAAAAGGTATCTGACAAGTTTATTATGCTAAGCTATACTAGTTCCAATTTAATTTTGGGAATGGTTAGTACATAGTACACTGGGATATTGTTCTGTTGTTTGGAACTAGGGTTGCCAGGTGAATCGCGAAAAAATAACGGACAACCCCAAACTTGTAAGCTAGGTCGCAAAAAATACGAGTTTTCTTATACTAATAGTTTTTATTTATTAATCTACATCACATAAAGCAACTAAATTAGTAACAAAATATAATGCAGTCATAAAATTGTGGTCGCCAAGATAATGTTAACTTTGAGAAAGGCTTTATTAAACAATGTTATGAATATTATAATCTACTATTTAGTTAACAAAATAAAGGTAGGAACTCCAGAAAGAAATAAAATCACCTAAAACTAGATAGGTATGTTTAACAAAAATAATAGGAACTTCCAATGAACAAATAATAAAGTTAAATCATTCTTCTAAAACTAATTTACCTTAGTGCCGACATTCCTCAAAATACCGGACATAGTTCTGTCCGGTATGATCATTTATTTTTTACCAGACAGGCCTCGAAAATACCGGACTGTACGCTGAAATACCGGACATCTGGCAACCCTATTTGGAACCCAGGCTATCAAGTCCATTCCGATCTCATCGAACGTATCCAAAAGCGCTTCCTCTATCGTCTCACCTATCAGGACTATAAGTGCAGACAATTATTATCGTATTAATCACGTCTCTCTCACTTTAATTTGACCTCTTTGCGTAAGCGCAGGAAAGTTTTGGACCTCATGTTTCTTTACAAGCTTGTTTATGGTATTATTGGGCTCCAGATATACTTGAGCGTCTCTGTTTCTCTGTACCACGACTAGGTAGCCGATTACACAAACTTTTCACCTACCTGTATGTCGCACTATCATTGTTATTATCACCTTACTTGTATATGGAATTGTATACCAGTTTTGTGGACCTGTAATAAAAAAATTAAAAAAATGTTCAGCTAGATCTAGTCAACTCAAATTTGTTGAGTTTTTTTTGTTCGCCATTTTTTTGTATTTTTAAGTTTAGTAACTTTGTACAGTATTTAGTTTGAGGGGGTGTATTCTAATACTGGCACAAAAGGTTATATTTTTTTTTAATAATTGTAAACAAAACAACTGTCAATGTAATTGTCATAATAATATGAAATAAATAAAAGTTCATAACACAACACGTTATCAGCAAGAAACTCTCCTTTTTAGATTTTATCGGGAGTTGTTATTTTGTAATGTGGAGATGGCTAACCCAAGCGGGAATTCGTCAAAGGTAAAGTATTGTATACTTTTATTATTTCAAACTAGCTGGTGTCCTCGGCTTCGCCCACGTTGAAAAATAAAAAAAATAACGGCTGACTAAATATATGAGCCATGTAACGCCTAACATCTTTATTGCAGTTATAGCTTTGCCGGGCGTTAGATAACCTCTGGGGAACAGTACTTTTTTCTGGATGAAAGGTACCCTATGTCCTTTCCCGCATCCCTGACAACGTGTATGCAAAGTTTCATGATGACCGGTTCAGCGGTTTAGGCGTGAAAAGGTAACAGACAGACAGACAGAATTACTTCCTTTATAATATTAGTATGGATTATTATGACAAATATATTGACAGTTTACAATAGGTATACAACAATTATATGAAAAGTTACTGAGTGGAGAATTTTCCACGGACCACAGAAGTCCACGCACGAGACGGGTTGAAGATGGATCTAGGCTGCTTCTGAATGAAATCCCTATGTCCTGCAGTTAATATCCTCCGGTCGCGATGATGATGAATTAGATAACGCTAACAAATTCACACAAAATAGCTGCAAGTAACAAAATTACTTATTCCCATTTAAGTTTTTACAACGCCTTTAATAGAGATATCTACAGTAAATTCGTTGTTTTCATAAATATACTTACAATGAAGAAAGTTCAGTTTATTTAGAGTCAATCGCATTAGACAAACCTGCATGTGTGTCGAACCCTTAAATAATGTGTACAAATAGGCCATCCTATATATAAGAATACAGTTTCAAAATGAATAAATTTTGTCCAGTCGAGTTGACTAACTAAAATTCATAAAATCGTCACAACATAAATTAACCCAGGAAGTAAGCGTATGAAGCGTAAATATTTAAAATGGTGTTTTAAAAGCTCAAAGCTTTTACTGGTAACCTTGGATTTTTCCCCTTGATTTAATTCCGTTTGGAAAGCAACACGACTTCGGCCGTTGTCGGTCGCCGGTGTTGTAGCCGGTGTAACGGAGCCATTAAAACCCAGATTAAAGTTAAGCTTTATGGAAATTAAATCGCTATTCAGTTAAATTTATTAACGTTGGATTTTAGGCGCAATTATTACATTACATTTAAGCCTATTAGGTTATTTAATGGATTCATTCAAAAGGCAATCGTTCCATGTTTGTTATAAATAATTGCTATAATACTTTCATTTATTTTTTAGATATGAATAAATTTAAGTGTTCCCTCTAATTAGCTGCAATTAGCCCTAATTACCCTAATAATCCTAGTACTGAGAAAATATATATGTGCCAAAAATCACCCGTCAACAAAAATAAATATATGAAAATATTAATATGAACATAAAACACATCACCAACACATCACAAATACACTTTCAATAATTCATTGGAACAAAAGCTGTCGATTCTATTAAAATATGATAAACTAGCTGAGCCCGCAACTTCGTACGCGTAGTTTTTTTTTTAATATTTTTTTATGATATTCGGTATAGCCCCTAACTTTTTTATCTGTAAACCGATCGGAATGAAACAAATACTAAGTGTTACAGATAGCTTGCTACAGTACATCACTGAATCCGTTTTTGAGATTGGTGTTCACAAACGCAGAGACAATCAGACAAGAATTCTAAAAACGGTACATAAGTACAACTTGTAGATTTTTTTTTTTAAATATTTAATGTACAGACACGGCTCGTTTACGATTTTTGTTACGATTTTTATAATTTAGAATTTAGTTAGATAAATTACTTTTATGTGACGTTTATCGAATCTACTCGTACATTTTATTACTAACACCACTTTGCATAAGAGAAAAGCATTGATATAACAAAAGCAACACCACAGGCGCTGCAAGTGCGCTGCCGACCATCATAGTAGGATTATGGATAAGAATATGGGCTCTGGCATCCTCGACTCACTCACTGAAACACAACAGCACACATACTGTATAATCCTCGTGGTTTTGTAATTCCTGATGTTTTGATGTATCGAACCAACGAGATGAAAAAGTTCACTTCGATCGAAATATGCGGTCTAACTACGTGGACATAACCTTATTTCTCGCAGGTCTGTAAGAGGGTTGTTACTGCTATCAGGCGGGCTGCGCTATTTGCCCTGCCGCTCTTGGTAGTTCGAGACCAGAGCCAACTATAAAAATTCATTTCCAAAATTGGCCCTGCCGGGGAATCGAACCCTCCCTGAGACAGAGCGTTAAGGCAAGAACTTAAACCAATGGGTGGTTTCTGAATTCGGCCAGCCCCAAATTTTTTATTATTCGGTATTAGTGCCACAACTCGGTCTTAATGGAATAAATAAATGGTATTAGTGCCACGACTCGGTCTTAATGGAATAATAATCTGAGTCATTTTATTGTATACGATTAGCAATTAAAAGTTTGTAAAACAACAACTATGTCCGCAATTTGGTTCGCGATTAAAGTATTTTCTTTGGGCCGGAGGTTTTTTTTTTGCTTTCGGAATTTTTTCAATGATAATTTTAAAAAGCTGCAAGTCATTAAAAACTTTTTTCTATTATCACCCAAATAGTTACATTTTGTAACTAATGTTTAAATGAACTAGTTAAATATTAAATGTTCGATAAATAAAAGTTTAAATGTAGTTGATTATTTGTATAGTAATATGATTATTTGTATAGTAAGTCCGTTATTACTATATTTTATATTTCAAGCAGTTTTAGAATTATAAAACTCTTTTGTATGTACAATTTTATTTTATTTGTTTGTGTAATAACCATTTCAAAAGTAATGTGTTTATATTTAACTAGCTTCTGTCCGCGGCTTCGCCCGAATTAAAAAATAACGCCTGATTAAATATATGAAGCAATGTAACGCCTAACATCTTTATTGCAGTTATAGCTTTGCTAAGCGTTGGATGATCCCTCCGGAACCGTACCTTTTTTCTGGATAAATGGTACCCTATGTTCTTTCTTGCATCCCAGACAACGTGCATGCAAAATTTCATGATGATCGCTTCAGATGTTTAGGCGTGAAAAGGTAACAGACAGACAGACAGAGTTAATTTTACATTTAAAATATTCACCAATACACGTTTATGTGCATGCGTTTTCTTAATTTCCTTTACTTTAAAACTGATTTATCCGTTTCCTATCCAACAAGCATGAAATAATATAAGATTAAAATTGTCTAAGATTTTTTAGTCACCTGACTTGGTCAAGAGTGAGTCGTAAAAGTTATTTAATATATTACATTAATAATCTTTTGAGGCTAGTTGGAAGTCAAGTATGAAATATCATTGTGAGGTTGATTGGATTTGGGGCAATCCGGAACCACCCTAACAACTCGACCAAGGGGCTCGTCAAATATTTTCCTCCGTTTCGGTTTAAATACGAATACTATTCGTCTGATCAATATCATTGAAGATTTAGAAACCACTTCCACCAATCCATCGCCATAGAGAAGAGCTCGCAAAAAATGCAGTAAGCGTTTGGGTTGTGCTTTAGGTACTTTAGATAAAAGAAACTTTAGGTATCCAAGCAGCTTTGCTATGTGCATTGTTTATGTCCGTCCAGATCCAAATTATACAGTTATCATCATTGTTTATTACGAGGATGGTAGACCATCACATTTGTATTAATATCAGGTAATATGCTTCTGCAGTAGATTGCTGGCGATAGCGCTTTCACGAACTGTGTCCTGTGCATGGATGTGTTTTTATATGTGCTGTGGACTAATGGGTGAAGGCCCTACATAAAACCAAAGAGGGTATAGTGATAAATGGGGAAATCATTAATAATGTGCGGTACGCAGACGATACGATACTCATTGCGGAGAATATTCAGGATCTTCAAAATCTATTGAACCGGGTAAATGTAGTTAGTAATAGATATGGCTTGAAAATCAACACGAGAAAAACAAATTTTATGGTAATATCTAAAGTCCCAGTCATCAACGAATTTTTATCGTTGAGTAATAATTTAATAGAACGTGTAAATAAATGTAAATATCTGGGCAGTTATGTAAATGAACGTTGGGACAGTGAACAGGAGGTTCGGGTACGCATTGAACAGGCAAGAGGAGCCTTTGTGAAGATGAGAAGGATCCTGTGTTGCAGACGATTCAGTCTCAAACTCCGCATGAGATTGGTTCGTTGTTATGTGTTGAGTGTTTTATTCTACGGAGTGGAGAGTTGGACGCTAACTTCAGCATTGTGTTCAAAATTGGAAGCATTCGAAATGTGGATATATAGGCGTATGCTTCGCATATCATGGATGCAGAAAATAACAAATGCTGAGGTTTTGCGTCGAATGAAAAAGGGAATGGAGGTGTTGGGGACGATAAAGGAGAGGAAGCTGCAATATTTCGGGCACGTGATGAGGGGCGAAAGATACCGTATTCTTCAGCTAGTGGTGCAGGGCAAAATTCAAGGAAAGCGTACCAGAGGCAGGAGAAGGACATCCTGGTTGAAGAATTTGAGAGAGTGGTTTGGGTTGAGCACTCGCTCTCTCTTTCGTGTAGCAGCTTCCAAGGTAAAGATAGCCATGATGGTCGCCAATCTTCGCAGAGAAGTGGCACGATAAGAAGAAGAAGTGGACTAGTAGTTCATTCAGCACTCACGTACTTATTCTATAGCAGAATACAGAAAGTATGCATCGATTCATATTATTGTTACGACTAACCTTGGAACAAAGGCACTCGCGCCGTTCGAAAATCTCGAAGGCTCCCCACTATCGATAGTAGTCACGCCACTTCCCGGTTAGTGTCAAAGGAAATTGGTCCTTATATTCACAACATAGAGTTCACATTCAACAGAAAGAGCATTCCCGAACTTTCAATGGACTTGTTTACAATCACGGAATAGAAAAACGATTCCGTGTTTACAATACTTGTTTATTTCTAGTAAATTCTAAATAGATCGAGACGTTTGGCGCCAAATATAAATAGGAGATTGACGGGCGGGAGTTACAGTTGAGCTATAGCCTGCGATTCGAAAAGGGCAGTTAATCGGCAATTCATTAAGAGAATCATTGACGACTTTTGGCAAGTTTAACGGTTTTATCGGACAAGTTTAGCCCTTTTGGAAGCCATCTTGGTTTGTGGAAATAAATAGTTCATTTTCGCCCTTACACGGCAGTTTGACTCACCCCGCACGTAACATTATAAAATACATTTGTATTTTGCAATAAATGTCTATTATCATAGTTATACATTTAATTTTATACATCCATTACATTAAGCACGGGAAATGAATTATAACTCACACACAGGTTTTAAATTTACCTATCCCGCCGTGTTTCAGTAATTGAACAATCTATGCTTATACTATGATGGCTAACTATGCAGTCTTTATACTTTTATAGTTATTTTAAAGGTAATAAGATAAAGAATGCATCAAACAAAAACACCTGTTAAAGCATATTCTGACACATTTTCGTGTCCAAAGTGAACATAAACGCTGAAGAACTCGACTGAATGAGCGCCCTCTACAAAGCCATTTGCCACAACTGAGCGAGTGACCTACCTACCGAAACACTGTAAACTTCACACAATATTTTCTGTACTCATTATACATCGCTCCTCTAAACGGGAACGCTCTCTTTTGTAAAATAAAAGCAAGAGCAATGAAGAGCGCAGGGGAGATACGGTCGCTGTAAGCTAGTTATAAAGAGCGCGTGTGTGCCCTTTAGTTCCGGTCTTAACGTAGATGCCCCTTACAATACATTTCCTCCATTTCCCAACACTGTACCTTATGCAACGTACAATGCTCGCCTCGTGAGGCATCGGCTTGGAGTTTGAAGAAATAATGAGACAATGTAAGCTGTGTTGCAGCGACACAGTTTTTTTGTGGTTCTCAGTCTGTGAGGTGACGTTTTGAGATGAATGGGTCATTTATTTGACGCCCTCCCTAATGATAGTTTCGTGTCGGTGTGACGTTAATTAAAACATGCTTAGTTATTAATATACGTAGTGGCTGGACTACGTTACACCTTAAACTGGGTAGCTGTAACCATCCTCTTATCTGAAACCCTATTAATATCACAGAAATGAAAGTTTGTATGTTTGTTTGAATATTTGTTACTCAATCACGCAAAAATAGCTGAACAGATTTGGATGAAATTTGGCACATAGATAGTTTATTACCTGGATTAACATACAGAATACTTTTTATCTTTGAAAGATGTTAGGGTTCCTGTGGGATTTTCAAAAAATCAACTACAGCGCATACGAAGTCGTGGGCACTGCTGGTTTGGGCACATAAAGGTTGGGAAAAAGTTTCTTCGCATTTTATATGAAAACTCAATTTTTTTATATAAGTTTATTTACATTTAATTACGGTATATATCTTGTAGATAGTGACATGATCCCATTGCTGTAGAAATTTTGGGACTTCGGATCAAAAAAATGCGACAAGTAATTTTTGGCCGTCGTCTCTTGATATTAATCTGGCACTACCTAAAGAATTCTGAAGAGACCGAAACAGGTGGAAATCTGAAGGTGAAAGGTCAGGACTATATGGCGGATGCATTAACATCTCCCACCCAAACTCTCTTAATGTTTGCTGAGTGGCTAATGATGTGTGTGGTCTAGCGTTGTCGTGATGAATTTGATCGTGATGAGTTGTGTGTTTCTATTGATCAATTCCGGCCGCTTTCTCTCAACTTCTTGCTTTAATATCATCAGTTGTTCGCAGTAGAGATCCGAATCGATCGTTCTGCCCGACGGTAAAAGCTCATAATGAACAATGCCCTTCCAATCACACAGCACAGCATATTGGGAGTTAACCTGTTTTGACACAGTCTGTGAAGCCTGACCGACCTTGGACGACGACCTTTTTCGCACGCTCTTGTCGTATGTGATCCACTTTTCATCACCAGTTATCAATCTCTTCAAAAACGGTTCGATTTCATTACGTCTCAATAAAGAATCGCAAAGAATCGCGTAGTCATGCCCGTTCCTGACTGGTGTCAAAGGGGATTGGTTCTTGTGTTTACAGCATAAAGTTTGCATGCTACGACTAACTATGGAACGTTCTGAAAAAGGCGTCCGCGCCGACCGAAAGTCTCGAACGTATCGATGGTAGCCACGCCCCTTCGCGACTAGCTTCAAAGGGGATTGCTCCTTGTGTTTAGATTTTCTAGTAAAATCGAAATACATCGAGGCGTTTGCCGCCAAGTATAAATAAGGGGCGGCGTGCCAAGTGGGAGTCAGTTGTGCGATAACAGCGATTCGGAAGAGACTCTCGGAGCTTTTGCGAAGTTACCTGCGACAGTGAACCGGCGACACATTAAGGGAATCATTGACGACTTTTGGCAAGTTTAACGGTTTAATCGGACAAGTTTAGTGATTTTGGAAGTCATCTTGGTTTGTAAAAATAAATCGTTCGCTTCGCCCTTACACGGCATGTGACTCAACCCGCACGTAACAATATTATTCTTTAAAAGAATTACTTATTTTATAGAGTCAGGATCTAGAAACAACGAATTTATCAGGATCTAGAAACAATGTGGAAGCTGTTCGGGTTCGGTGCATTGTTATGAACAGAGTTCGGTTCTCGTTTTTAAAATTTAGTTTGGTATTTAAAGTGCATTTTCCTATAAACATGATTTATTTTATTCGAGTCTTTATTAAGCGTGTCGATTGCTCAGTTCTAGTTCAGCTGAATATTATAATTATTTATGGTTGAAATTGTATAACGAGCAATCGAATACGTGCTCGTTTTACAAGCAAATATAATATATTAGAGATTATTAGGGCGGCCTTTCATTTAGCGCGCCATTTAAAATTATTTAGCGTTTATTTAATTACGAGCCGGTTCGGCTCGTGTCGCATCAACACGAAAAGCGGCAATTAGCACGATCTGCACTGCTACACAAACTTTGCTACCTAACGGATATTCTTAGCTGCGAGTATATCGTTTTGCAGTTCATGTTAATCGCACACTTACAGTTCAAACTTTACTAGTATCGACTACTCCGCGACACATTATCCTGCCTATTTCCTTAATGCCTTTGGAAATTGTTACACGAAGAAACACAACCGTTTTTTATGAGAAATTTTTTCGATCTATTTTTTTACGAGAAAGTAGGCTCCACTGCTTACTTTCTACTACTACGCTGCTGCTGGCTTTCTGCGACTGTGGGAATAGGCTTGATGACAGATTTTGAAATTCCCTTCCATATCCGTCTACCATATCCGAAAAAAAAGCAATATTTCAGCAAAAAACTAAATTTCAACGCGAATTATTGAATGTTTTTTAAATCTATTTTGAATTACCCTCGAAAACACTCTTGGGTGTCATGGCGTCGCGTCTGATGAAACGTGACGTCACAAGCCGACGTCTCATCAGATTTTTGATTCTGTCAAAGCAAAGCCAAGCAACACGATGGCACTTACTTGGACGTGACATCATTCGCTCTGATTGGTGTTTCAGTTATTGCAGTTCTAAACTTCTATTTTATTGAAAATCTTATTAATCTCAATTTTAATACAAAAAATGAGTAATTTTTTAGACTCCTTTCAACATATATTTTTCTCCAAAACTATTTATTCTTTGATTCTTTAATACCGTCATCATGCCTATTCAGTGTAAGCGATTTACATAGAGCTCTTACTTAATTTCTTAGATAATTTAAGTTTTATTTTACTAACAAAATATTGGCTGTATGAGATGCTTGATAAATAAAGATTACATTTGATATATCCGCATGTTTTATCTATGTTTATCCTGAAATGTGTTCAGGATAAAGGGCAAGAGAAACTAGAGGACAAAGAGGAAGATGCCACAGAAAACAATCTATTATTTACATCTGTTATCCTAAACAGAATAAAGGGTAACATAGAAAAGATGAAAAAAGAGAAGACATCACAGAAAAACATTGTGTTAAGTTACCGCAAATGTTTTCAGTGGTCGAGTGCAGATTGGTCAGTTTTCTACATTGCTGCGTAAAGCCGGATCTTTTTAATTGGTTCGGCTTAACACCGAATATTGTGCCGAACGGATTTCGACTATCGGAATATTTTAAAGTTAGGCGATGCCGAAAACGGGATTATAAAAGGGAATATAAATAATTACCGCGACACCGATACATGTAGTGTACGGTTTGCGATTGGCGTCAGTTTGAGCGCGGCACGTCCGCTCATCCGCTCACTCCGTCACGTTCGTAACGCTCACCAGATATAAAAAGGTTGACCACTTTTCGCACTGATTGCTTCCACATACATACATACATACATTCGCACCGTTCACGTTTTCATGCCAATCCCAAATTATATTCCGCTTCAAATAAAATATTTTTCGCTTGTCTTTTATGGAGGATTTTCCTTTGTTTGTTAGGATTTGTTATAGCGCTCATCCTGTAATGTATTTGTATTATTACTTCGTATATTTTATCCAATTATATCCGATTACGGAGAGCCGCTGGACGTCTCCACTCACATGATGAACTGAAGCAGGATCAGGGCTGCTTCTACTGGATTATGAGGTTAGCCTATGTCCAGCAGTAGACGTCCTACGGCTGAGATAATGATGATGTTGTAGAAGTAAACTTCGTCTTACTTTTTTTTTATTGTATGAATTACCACACGTTGTACACAATTTAAAGACACCTTAGTTACTTGTCTGTTGTTTTCAAATTAATAATTACACTAATTTATTAAAATTTTACAACCAATCTTATTTAGATCCGAAATTCAAATATGACCACACATATCAACTACATAGTTAAAATAAAACTACATAAAACTACATAGTTAAATTAAATTATGTAAGTATTACTAAATTTTCTCTTAGAAAATGTCAATTTACTGGTGGAAATATTTATCGAAACATATTCATTTAGGCTGTTTACACATGGCATCGCATCGGCGAGTCTTCATACCGCGGCGGTGACGGCGAGCGGTGTCATGTTATGTTAAGATAGAAATCCAAGGGTGACTATTACAGCGTCTTGATAACAAAGAGACTGTCAAGCTATACTAAGATTTTAAAATGTTACATTCAATACATCACTGAGTAAAATATTTTTTTTTCCGGGGGTTTACATCACCTCGTCGAAAAAAGGCGCATAGCATTAGTTGCGACTCGATGTTGTCCGTACGTGGTGGGTGGGCTTGTACTTCGAACTTAACAGAGGTATGAGGAGGCAGTGAAAAATGAAAAAATAAAACTTTTGCTAGAAGGAGTTTTGCGGGTAATTAACCCTACAGGGTCATCCGGGGCACGGCAGAGATGAAAGATGATAAACTCCTCCTCAAAGATGACTTTCCCTTGGGGGCCGAAAACTCCGTCCGTCTACTGGCAGAAAACATTTTCCTGCAGGACGATCCTTCCACTGACGAGAATTTTTTTACATTCTAAAAAATATTCCAAGAGTATAATAATAAAGTTTAAGTTTTTTCCCAACTGGCTGAATTTTTGTTTTGTAATGAGCATTTTTTTAGGAGGGGAAATGACGTTTACGCACTATCTCTCGCCGACGGGGACAGTCGACGAAGGGGAGTGTGGAACTCGCCCGGTGAAGTGACTTATCACCGGGAATACCCACTAAAACCCCCCCGGATTCCACCATCAGCAGTGATATTTTGTAATAAATATATATTTTTATTTTTTTTTTGCAAATCAAACCATAACATGGTGACAAACTATTACACTACCAACATTCTGTGGCTAACATATTTCTTACAAGATATGTCTGTAAAAATTAAAATTAAAATAACAATTAGAGTAATTATTATTCATTTAGTAACATTCGCAAGCGTAAAATACGCGCCAGTGTAGGTACTTTTGTTTTGTTCAAAGAAAACAATTATTCGAGCCTTCATTAGAGCTCAGTTGTGGTATACTTGGAATATAATGCCGCAATTGAGAATTTTTCATTGTATTAAATATAAATTGTTACCATGATCGAATATAAATTTTGTGCCATACAAAGCGTTTAAGCGTGTTACATAATCTAATTACATTAATAAAATATCTTTACTATTAGACGGATCTTTATAGACAACACAAAACAGTTTTATCATTTGTAAAGCATATTAGAATCTCTGCATTAAACTGTTTTATACAACATTTGGTTACAAATTTTCAGGCAAATATCTGATACAGAAACTCGGCTAAAGTACACCGAGTCATTTATCTTAAATCCAAACACATTAACTGCTGTTTGCGTACCCACATCATTCATTTTACGTCAACACGAAAATATTTATTGAACGGAAGCCGAGGCTTTCTTACAAATATTATCTTGCTTTATTATGTGTGGCTTAGGAGCAAGCGGCAGACGCTTGTATTGGTAGGACACACGGCGTTATTGAAACTCGAAAATTATTGATAGTATTGGTGGAAAAACCTTCGTGAAATTACGGCATTTTTTACTTCGGCCTTTAAGTAAGACGTTGCTTACTATTTCATCCCCTATGCAGAAACAAAAAATACAAAGGCATTCTAACAGAACAAAACAGAATTCCCGGATTGAAAACGCTTAAACCAACTTTGTGCTACTCTTACTGACACTGTATTAGGTCCATCAAAGTCACAAATTTTTTCGCTGCTTGCGTTGCATTTTTTCCTTTTTTGTAATAAAATTTTAAAATGTGTTCTTCATTAGATTCACTCATTTTGACAGAAAGTAAAACAAATGAAAAACAGCTGTAAACGAGAATTTTACTAATTCTTTTCTATTTTTGAAATGTAACCTTTTTAATGTAATCAAAACCAGCCAAATACAAATAGTACAGCCAAAAAGATTTCATTACAAGTTTATACATATCTACTATATGCGAAAATACTTTTTCCACGGCCTAATATACTATACTGTATAAGTTTACACATTTCGTATACAAATAATGACTAATTCGACAACTTCATTAATATAGGAGATGACGAAAGGAAATAAGAGTATCAATCATTAATAAGTTCCATGTGTATGTCGCAGCGAAATTGAATACACCGCCAAAGTGAACAGATGTGTATTAAATATTACAAACATAGATTAAGGATAATTATACTTAAATTACTCTCCCCTTATCAATATGTATTGTAATATAATGTGTTGTCTGGTATATATTAAATAGGCTGTCCGAAACCCTCTCTTCAAATGCATACACTCCTGAAAAGATAAATGACATCAAAATGCGAGCATTAAGACCCACTCTACGTCAGATCCGTCCGTTTTCAAATTTCATTAGCCCGTCCCGGGCCGGCCCGGATGTCCCGCAGTTCCCTTGCTGACGACCGTCGCGGCCACCGTAGCTAGAAGCAGTATTCTATCCTATTTAAAATATCGGCGGAAATGGCACAAATTTCTATTGAAATCGTCTTCAGTTCGCCCCAATTTGGCAAGCTGCGAGAGATTTATCTATGACTCGCCAGCCTAGAAAAGCTCTCTCTCATTTAATCTCTGACTTAAAGAGATTACTGGCTTAAGCTATTTATACTACCATCTTGCCTACGATATAATATATATAACCTATGTTTTATTACGATTTTCACGCACTTATATTCACTGTTTGCTTCTACTCCTGTCGGAATAAATGCAGACATCTACGATTCTGCTACCAGATTACCAAACACACAACTCTGATGTCAGATTTGTTAGGCCAAATTAACTAGCCAAATCAAATTAAATATACTAGACTTTGCCACTAAAACAAAGAAATTACCAAATTTTTTTCGCGTATCGTCTTTGGTTACATTTCTAACCTTGAGGGTCCTCGTTGGTATCTGAAAGAGATACCACGCGCCATTGTTCTTTCACCTCTCAGACGATTCAAAATGTCTTTAGTGCAAATATTGTTCCACAAAAAACTTAAACGGCCATGATGAAACGGAACTAAAATCACTGTTATCTCGCGACACGAATACAAAACACCATACAGTAGATCGTTACAAAGTCGCACAAAATCCGTATATTTATTCACTTTCAACAATTAATTCCTCCCGTTAAAGAAAAACACACGCTTCGCGTTGAAATTAATTTCGCCAACATTGTTTTTTTACTACTAACACAAACTACCTTAAGTCAATAATCGCGTTGACATCTATGTCCGCCATTCAGTGACACAGAACACATCGACGGCTGAGTGATAAAACCAAACATTCAGCTTACTTCTTAATCTGAACCGAGAAAAAATGTTTCCCAACAAAAAACACGTTTTCACAATAATAACAGAATTTGTTCATCATGTTCTGATTATATTGTAGTAATAACGTTAAATAGTTTTTGTAGGACATACTCTCAGAAGTAATGCATCGAAAGAAATATATTTGTCTATTTGTTGTTACACATCAATAAAACAATCTAAGATCTAATCAAAAATAACGAAATAATTACTTTAGTTTTTGTAACAAAATGTTTGCATTGTCTAACGTGAAGACTCCTTAAAGTTGGCTCTTAGTCTGGGTCTGGCAAGTAGTGGTAGAACACCGTCTTGAAGTCATTTGGGCAGCCCGTCTATCGGTAGTAACCACCTCTTACAGAAGACCGCCGTGAAATAACAGCATGTGTGCACACATGGATGAGTAAGGGACCCAGAACCCATTTTCCTATTCCTTCCTGCTATGACCGGCACCTGTAGCATTGCTTGTTTATCGGCCTGTCTGGTGTCCTTTACATAAAAAAAGTCTTATGTCTTTAGCTGGCTTCTAAAGACATATTTATCATTCCTAAAGAAGTAACAGAAAACTGCTCTACTGCTGTTGTCTTAACTTGTGTCGGTAAGCAGCAACAACGGTTAGGCACATAACGAAACGACAAAAAGACATATAGTACCTACAAAACGTAATGGAGACGTCGGGTGTCATGTTTATTAAATTAGGAACGTATAAAAATATTACTTCTTTCTATTCCTAGCATGTCATCAACAGACAAATGATATCCCGTCATCAACTCTTTTCTAAATATTCACTCGATATCACCATGAGTTGAGACACCATAATATTTATAACTTTCGGCTTTCTAATTCAGCTATTTTATTTGATACTAGTTGAACACGGCAACGCTTCGATTTTTTCCCCACGTTCCCGTTGGAACTTCGGAATAAATACTCGTCTATTTAAATTCAATGTTATGTAAAAATTTCAAGTGAACCCATCGCTTAGTTTTCGAGTTTTGTGGAATTTAACATTCGGAAGCAAAATTTTTATAAAGGTACTTGATATTTATTTGATTTCCGACTACCATTGCACGAAATTACACTTGTGGTTTCCCCACTTAAATATATTGTAGGTAAGGTATGTTCAAAAACTTTTATTATTAACACATTATGTTTGATTAATGAAGACTGCGTAAGTAGTACATAAGTAGTGGCAGGTCATTTGGGCAGCTCGTCTGGCGGCAGTAACCACCCCCTTACAGAAGACCACCGTGAAATATAACAACACCTGCTAGAGCCTCCTCCTAATCCCTTATCCTTAGCCCTACTGTAGTCGCCAGCGCATTTGCAGTAGCTTTAGCGTTGCTTGTGTTATAGGCGACGGTAGCCACCTACCATCAAGTGAACCGTTAGCCTGTCTGCCGATTTTAACATAAAAAAAACAATGGGCTATTTTTACATTTATTTTACTGGCTTTGAGATTATGACTAGAGTGAATATGAATAAATATGGCACTTAGAACATACTTTTCACTAGCTAACCTATTAGGTGCCTTAGTCGGAGTTTTGGATAAGATCGAATTCATAAATTCTGAAATTCGCAATGGGCCGGTTTGTCGCAGAGCGGATAACCAATGGGCTAGAAGAGTTCTCGAATGGAGACCACGAAATGGAAAGCGCAGCATGGAGTGCCCTACGGCCGAGTGGAAATACGACCTGCAAAGTTTTGTGGGAAGCGGCTGGATGCGAAGGACAAAAGATCGTGCGTGGTGGCGAGCATTGGAAGAAGCCTACGTCCAGCAGTGGGGAGACATAGGCTGATGATGATGATTATGATGATGATGGTGATGTGTATCGTATGTAGATAATAACCTACAGATAATATTGATAAGTTAGATAATATTGAGCACTTTTAGTACTCAATATTATCAATATTGAGCACTTTTGGTACTCAATATTATCTAACTTTCTAACGATATTCATATATATTGGAAGTTAAAGATGATGTTACAAGTAACAGGATTTTTCCCTGCTCTATGTAACCTTGCTATAATGAAATTAATGTAGCTCGACGTTGGCGTTGGCTTGTGACAAAACAAGCTGTCAACTTGTTTACTACTACAGATCTAGATTACGAAAGCGGAAAACAATTCTCGACACCAATTTCGTCGACGAAGAATTTATTATTGATAATGGCGTGTTCGTTTACGAACGGTTCCAGAATATATTATGTACATTCATTGGTTTTGTTATCTAAACATTATCGTCTGCAATAACGTCCAATCAAAGCTTTAAACGGTGATCAAGCATTTGCTCCGGAATATATTGTTAGGACTAACTATGGAATGTTCTGGAAAAAGCGCGCGCCGGCCAAAAGTCTCGAACGTCCTTATCGATGGTAGCCATGCCCCTTCCCGACTAGTGTCAAAGGAAATTGGTCCTTATGTTTACAACATAGAGTTTACATTTCAACAGAAATAACATTCCCGAACTTTCAATGGCTTGTTTACGATTTTGTTTACATTTTCTAAATACGAAATATGTACATCGAGGAGTTTGGCGCCAAGTATAAATAAGAGAACGGACGGGCGAGGTGAGTTAGTGGTGCGACAACCAGCGATAGGAAAGCGACTCTTCGGCGCTTTTGTAAAGTTATTTGCGACAGTGAACCGGCGACACCTTAAGGGATTCATTGACGACTTTTGACAATTTTAACGGTTTCATCGGACTAGTTTAGTGATTTTGGAAGTCATCTTGTTTTGTGAAAATAAATGGTTCGTTTCGCCCTCACACGACATTTTAACTCACCCCGCACGTAACAATATATTTGGATTGTTAATTAGAGTTATTCGTTAGGCAATGTTTGTTTCTTCTTATATTATTTCTCCGTCGCCTATAAAACACTTATGTATTTTTAATACATATATCCCAAACTACCTGATAAGGGCCGCTCAGTCGACAGTGGATCCAGGCTGATTTCAACCGGTTTTATTTAGAAATTATGGCGATGATCCCGAATTATATTATTTTAAATGAATTGAATGGGTAAAACTGCGAGATTTTTAGTTTGATATTATTTCAAAGGCGCTACAAAGAATTCCATTTTCCACTCGTTGCGATCGGTGGTTGTATATGGTTGCATCTTCTTGCTGTTGCTTGTAGGCTACGATAGTCACTTATCGTTGTCGTTTAGTGCATAGTTAATCGTATGCAGTCATTTTAGCAGTGGAGTGTAATTTTGATAAATTATTGTCATTATCTACTTCATCAAATTAAAGCTCAGATACGACTTGTAACGTTTTATTATTAAAATAGTTTCAAACATTCTACCGTCTCGAGTCTGGATTTGAATCGTTTACATTGCTCTAATTGGCAGTAAAAAGTTACAATGTTAATCAAAATATTTTATGTTCTTTTCTTATTGTTACAGGTAAAATGGCGCTGTAGCTCCGTTGTAGATTTTATAATTTCGGATAGCTATTATTTGGTGCAGGTACGTGGTGTAGTTTTTAGCTACACTAGCCTTGGTAATTTACGACGCAACATATATTTTTTAATGTTAACTTCGTCATACAGGTTAACGGTCCACTTGGTGGTAGGTGGATACCGTCGCCTTTGACACAAACAACGCCAAAGCTGCTGCAAGTGAGCTGCCGACTACAGTAGGATTAAGGATAAGGATAAGGGATAAATATCTAGGATAAATGATAAATTTTAAAGTAATAAAGCGATACACCTAAAAGGGACATTAAATGCGTCGTAGAGGAGGATCCGCTTAGCGAGGCACTCGGCGATACAGCCAAACCCGAATGGAACTCGAGCGCAGTTATCGCTAACAAGCGCTCGTTCGCTAACAAGGCAATGCACCGCAAGCGGTATTGTTCTTTTCAAGTTGTGCTTATTTTGTTAGTGCAGCATTTGTAGGTTCCATTGTTCGCTATTATTGTGGACTGTTAACTGCATGTATTTCCAAAAACGTACATTTTTAACATCTTCATATTGTTGAAAGTTGTAAGTTTCAAATAAGTTGAGGACTTTTTTATGAGCAGCAGGCAGGCTGGTAAGGCAGGTACCTTACGTTTTTGTGGCTCAGACATATAATGTCGCTGACTTTTTGTAGGCATCAGTAAGCTCTACAGAAATATATACATATCTTCTATATATATATAAAAATGAATCCCCATTACCCTTGGTAATGACCGATTTTAATTCGGTTTTCACTAATGGAAAGAGGGATAAACGGGGAATGTTCATATATATAAAAATTTTACCCCGGGAGAAGCCGGGGGCAGGTCGCTAGTGTATAATAAAATCGTAAACGCGCCGTGTATGTACATTATTATTATTATTATTATTATTATTTTTTCAAAAAAACAATTTGTACACGTTGTACTTACGTTACAGAGGTCAAAAAAAAAGTTAGTTGAAATTCTATTCTAACTATTGCTGGAAGAATTTTTTAAATCAGATGAATAGTTTCGAAGATTACCCCCTACATACAAATATACAAACTTTACCTATTTATATAGCATTCCTACACGGTTCACACGTGTTTATATTATCTAAACGCGATGGGATAGCGTGATGGAAGACTATTTTCTCTCACAGAGGCCATCATTTCCTTCCAGAGAGGTATAGAAATAGAACGCTTCTTACTTAACTTCATTTCTTTGTTCAACTTTTAAAGGGGATCGTATTTAATGGTTACCCTATTTAATTATGTTTATAGATAATCAAGATAAACAAAGAAGCAAAATTATATTAACTAAATAGGCAACTAGTAGAATGAAAGAAAGTATAACTGGATTTTAAATTTCTAAGACGTAGAGCGCACAGTACAAAGTAGTCAAACATTTATTGAACTTTATAGTTGCAGTAATAAAGGTTTAATTGCAACGGCATTGTGACTTAAATGTACGGCTCAAGTCATAACGCGGTGATTTTCAATTATACAAAGCGAAGCGGTGGCGCCCGCCTCGCCTCGCGACTCGAGACTTGCCAGGCGCTTGTTTTAAACCGCTAATTCACAAAATTGGAACGCTATTCAATTGCTACTAACAGGCACAAATTTCTGATTACTAAACGAACTAGACCACAATCCTTTCTTTTACCGTGACGTACTAAGTAGTTCGTTCAATAAGTAGTTGAAAAAAAATAAGAATATAAACTTGCGATAGCTATTACAATCGAATTCCTAAATAGTAAATCCTATGTACTTATTATAAATGCGAAAGTTTGTATGTTTGTGTGTTTGGATGTTTGTTCGTTTGGATGTTTCTTACTCAATTACGCCAAAAAGGCTAAACAGATTTGGATGAAATTTGGTACACAGATAGCTTATTACCAGGATTAACATATAGGATACTTTTTATCCTGGAAAAATGTTAGGTTCCCGAGGGATCGTCTAAATACTTAAAAAAATCGGCGCCACCGTCGTCACAGCGATAAAGATGTCAGGAGTTATATCTAAACTGGTCAGCAAATAAACCGGGCCACCCGCTACATTGGAACTCTCATTCGATTTTCTCAAAAAGTATAAAACTTACACTATCATAGTTATACCTACAGAAAGTGAGTTTCATGTTGAATAAAATGACTATAAATTTATTCTAAAGTACCGTCAACTCAAATTGTAATCAAGCAACAAACACAATGCTAACGATTTGCTCTGTTTTGAATAGAGTTCGCGATTAGCGTCTTTGTTTCTACAATGAGGATAGTCGGATATTTCTTATCATTTCTTTAATTTTTGTTTATCTATTGCTCAGACGTGTGTATTTTTGCTACTTTTTTTCGCTCAATAATGGATGCGATACCTGAGGAAGCAGCTCAAGCTGTAGCATTACTTCAAGCAGACGTTGGGCAACGTGAGGTCGTTCGGAGACTTAGAATCAGCAGATTTTCGGTGCAAAGAGTTTACAGACGATTCCTAGAGACTGGAGCATTCGATTGCCGTCCAAGTACGGGCAGACCTAAGGCTACATCAGCAGCAGATGATCGTTATATCCAACTTACTGTTCTACGAAATCGCAGCCTCAACGCATTTCAAGTCCAACAAAGTCTGCGTAACGAACGCCAAGTTTTCATAAGTTCAGTCACCGTCAGAAGGAGACCTGCTGAACGGAACCTGACTCCAAAGAGAGCCGCAACAGGCCCAGTATTAGCGGTATCCAACCCATCGAGCACGACTTGAATTTGCTAGAAAGCGTAGGGATTGGACGTTAGAACAGTGAGGTAATGTACTCTTCACTGATGAGACCAGGGTGAGTCTACATGGAAGTGATCGACGTCAGAGCGTGAGAGAGAAGTGATCGTCACCCTGGAGAACGTTAATTCTCAGTGTTGCATCGAGGAAACTGTTGTTTATGGAGTAGGCGTATAAAAAGTAATGATCTGGGCCGGCATCTCGTTAACCGCATATGCAGCGTTAGTTTTCATCGAACTGATGGGCAGTATACGTGGATTGACTTCTCATCGCTACATTACTGAAATCCTCCCAGACCATGTGGTATTTCACGCAGGATATATCGGGCAGGATATGCAGTTGATGCATGGTAAAACACGGCCTCATGTTGCTCATGTGGTAACCCAGTACCTATGCGACGTCGGCATTCGTACGATGGATTAGTCAGCTCGAAGCTCGGACTTGAATCCGATAGAACACTTATGGGATAAGCTGAAACGTCGGGTTCAAGCCTGGGTACCTGCTCCAACAAGGCTTCCAGAGCTGTGAATCGTAATTGAGGAGGAGTGGAATGCAATTCTTCAAGATTTCATCGTCAGGCTCGTGAGATCAATGAATACGAGGATGCTGGCAGTTATCCGAGCAAGGGGATGGAATATTGAATACTGACCAAAAACTTTTTTTAATTTTTTCTTTGTTTCTGGCTTTAATTTTTATTTTCTATTTTATGATTACTAACGATTAACACGACTGGAAAACGACTCTTCTTGGTAAAATCCTTAATAAACACTTAATAAATTGATGAATCTAAAAGAATTTTCATTCATTTGAATCATCACGAAACGCACTTTCTGTAGGTATAACTTTATAGTAGTAAGTTCTATAGTTTTTGACAAAATCGAATCAAAGCTGCAAGGTAGCGGGTGGCCCGGTTTATTTGCTGACCAGTGTATATACATAATAATAAAATGGCAAATGACCCGTGTCTGTATGTACATTAAAACAAACAAAAAGTTACACGCTATACCGAATACTACGCGTACGAAGTTACTCATATAATATTTTTCATTTATGCCGACGAAGTCGCGGGCATTCGCTAGTTTCTCATTAAATCAATATTAGTTTTCAACACTTACATTTATTATATCGGCAAGTTAACATTTCAAGCAAGATTGAGTTTAGCAGTCACCAGGAAGTATAACAACGATTCTTTGCTCCGTGGATAATATCATATTGTTACGACTGACAATGGAACGTTCTGGAAAAGGCGTCCGCGCCGGCCGGACGCCTCGAAGGTTTCACCCTATTGATGGTAACCACGCCCCTATCCGACTAGGAAATTGATCTTATGTTTACAACACAGAGTTTACATCAACAGAAATAGCACTCTCGAACTTTCAGCGGCTTGTTTACAATCTTGTTTACATTTTACATCGAGGCGTTTGGCGCCAAGTATAAATAAGAGTGCGGCCGGTCGAGGGGAGTTGTACGACAACAAGCGATACGAAAGCGACTCTTCGGAGCTTTTGCGAAGTTTTCTGCTACCGTGAACCGGCGATACATTAAGGGAATCACTGACGACTTTTGGCAAGTTTAACGGTTTCATCGGACAAGTTTGGTGATTTTGGCAGTCATCTTGGTCTGTGAAAATAAATAGTTTCTTTCGCTCATAGACGGCATTTACCACGCACGCTTTTATTGCTTAATGTTTATATTATTCTAATCGTAGACTTTAAGTGTCGTTAGGTTCGCTTCTCTCGTCGAATGACGAGAGCGCCTCCAATTCGTCCGCCTCTGTTAACGATGTACAAGAAATATCAAATAGGCTGTTACGAGTTAGTGATATGGTGGCGTGGTGTTCATAGATTTCCATAATGGTAGTACTCGTTGAAAAGCGCCGAGTGGAGGACGTGGAACACGATCATTTTAAACATTTACCAGTTGCCTGTGAAAGGCTAACATCAGGTAGACATGCGAACGCCGACGGCTTATAACGGGATATTAAGGAAATTGTAGTCTTTGCAATCTGCGGCCCTATATTCATGCCGGTCAACAAAATGTATAGAGTTAAAATGTTAATTTTTCCGCATTGTAATAGTGCCTTTGCTTTGGGAAAGTGTCAGAGATCCTTTATTGTTTCTCTAATTATCCTACTTTTACCTTACTTATGTATACTAATTTTAAAAACCTTCAGCCGTAATATTAGGCAATGAGATATAATTAATATCTAAAAGCACTTCGAATCTCTTTGAGTTTGAGTCCCAGAAACGGACAAAATTAGAACCACTCTCACAAAAAGCTCATTAATTAATTAAACTCTCTTTAATCGAGACCATTAATGCGTAATAATCGTGTAATTTCTTTCAAGACGACATTTCATTGACATCATTTTACAAGCGAATAGAAATCCATTTCGACGAAGATTTCGTCAATAACAGAGTTTACTTTAGGCACTTTGTGCGTACTCGCATTTATATATCAACTTATTTATTTTATTTTATTCTGAACAAAAACCCTACAATACAATACAGCAGAAAATAATACACAGGAGAGACAGCATCACCAGTCAATCACATTGCCACTTACAGGGCTTCATTATGTACCCAAATTATGTTAAGTTGATAAAGAAAATTTATTCTAGACGTATATTATTGTTACCTTCCGAATATTATTGTTACCTTCATTAGCATGTGAAAAGCTCATTTGAAGATTTTACATATGCCTGAAAATTTCATTAGGATTCAAACTGAAGACGGAAAACTCACACTGGCACAGAGATTTAAATAGAGGTGCCTCAAAGCTGAATTTCTTCATCCAATTACGACCATAATTTTATTATCACACAATTTCGATTACCATATTATGAGCTCATTCAATCTCTCAATCAACGGGAATCCAAAAAATATTAGGGAACGAGTGAAATCAGCTCGCACTCCCGTCCGACGAAGGAAGCTATAAGTGAAATGAGCTGGCAACAAAAAGAGCCAACAATTCTCCGCGTCACAATTTCACCAGCGAAACATGAGCGAAATTAAGTGTCAAGAGCAGTACATAAATCTTATCAGAGGGCACACGCTCCGTGATTTTAAACAATCATGTTTGGAGGCCGAATGCCGAAAAAATGTACGGAGGCAACAATAGGTCCCCTCGGCTGGAAACATGAGTTATGGCGGAGACGTTAGCTCGTCATAAGCGGAAGGGTGTACACGGCATTATCTTATTCCCTTTGTATTTGTTCTGTCGCTACCTGACGTGTGTCTGACAATTAACAAAACGGGGAACGTTACTAAATTATTTAATGTATGTAATTGGCTACAAATTATAGGTATTATTACTTTGCCAACACAAAATGTTACTAAGCTGCCTGAGATTGCCTAGTATGTAATAGTATGCGCATAAATCGAATAGAGAGATTTAGACTTCAGGTGGAATTTCAACGTAAAGTCTGGCAACATATTGGAACTTGTCATACCCGTCAGTGAGCTTTATTCCTTTAATTAAAATAGCCTTTATTTTATTTGGATGACAAACATCATATAAATTGATTTGAATGTCTGATGTTAGTAAAAGGACTCAATCTCTTCATAAATTTCTTTCCCTTTGATATATACATATATAGATAAAAGTCAGTTTGTTTGTTATACTTTCACGCCTTTACTACTCAACTAAGGACGTAGAGTACATTTCATCCAGAAAAAAGTGTATTTACCGAGTGATCATCTATAATCGTGTCTGTCCGTTAAATAAAAAAATAAAAAAATTGTACACGTTGTAGGTACTTATGTTACCGAGGTCGAAAAAATAGTTTTTAGAATTTTTGTCTGCTTATTTGTGCGTTTGTGTAGCACGGCTAATCTCAGTAACGGCTTAACCGATTTTAATGCGGTATTGTAAAAAGCTGATGTATTGTAAAAAGCTTCCGGTATCATTTAGTTTCATTCCAATCAGTTTACAAACAAAAGAGTTACGCGGTATACCGAATACCACGTGTACGAAGTTGCGGGCTCAGTCTAAAAATAAAAGTAAAAAAATCAACGCCTGACAAAAATATATGAATGAGCATTAAATCTGCTTATAAAAATGAATCCCCATCTTCAATATAAAAATGAATCCCCATTTCCCTTGGTCACGGCATCACGCGTAAACGGGTAGACCGATTTTAATTCGGTTTTCGCTAATGGAAAGAGGGATAAACGGGGAATATTTTAGGGTATATAAAAATTGCATGCCGGGCGAAGCCGGGGGCGGGTCGCTAGTCTTTATATATAAAAATGAATCCCCATTTCCCTTGGTCACGGCATCACGCGTGAACGGGTAGACCGATTTTAATTCGGTTTTCACTAACGAAAAGAGGGATAAACGGGGAATGTTCATAAATATAAAAATTGCACCCCGGGCGAAGCCGGGGTCGGGGTCGCTAGTATTGAATAACATCGCTTAACATCTAAGAAAAAGGGTCGCGGACATAGTTGAGGGCGAAACCGAGTAATTTTATAAATGCGCCAGCAAATCTGTCTGTAACATTGTGATGGCTGAACTGATTCATACTAAATTTGTTAGGAATATAACTTGATTGAATGTATTCTACGCGTAGTGTTAAAAAGATAGCGAAACAGCAGACAAAAGCTGTCTATGACAATATTGCGATATGAAAGAGCGTTTCGCAGAAATGCGTGGAGTATGAAAGGTGGAGCTGGTGTCTGGCGACGAGTTGTATTATTGTTTTAATATTTCTGAGAAGTCCCTCGAAATCCCTATATCTCATTAATAAATAAAGCAAGGCGACGCGACGTCCCAGATGCGACTCAATTATTATTTCATTACAAACTCGACGTTATTACGTTTTACACCGCCTCAGGACATCGCAGGAAATGAATTGTATCCTGCATTTCTATACAATCCCAGGTCCCATTCGAGAAATGCTTTTTAATATTAGCATCATTTCCTCAAGTAAGTACACCGTTATGTTAGGTAGCCTCGGTCACAACATATAAGCTTATTCATGTTAACGAGCGACAGACAAGTTGACAGTTGCCTTCACTTAAGAACACGAACTAGCCCAGGGGGGATAAAATTGTTTCACATTGAGAGAAAGGATAAGGGACATGAATAGGTGAATAGTTTTGGCTTTCCTTGCAATCTCACGCAACATGGCTGCCTAGTTTATGACAGCGGAATTTAGCGCAATTTCTTTGTTTATATGAAATCGATAATTTCGGAAACTATTGAACCGATTGTAAAAAATATGTTAGATTCTATATCGATAGATAGCTGCGCTATCTACGAATAGCTGGGCTATATTTTATTTTGGTAAAAGTAACATTCGGTTTGCAATTTGAACGTCCGTGAAGTCGGAAACAAAAGCCCAATTACTGTGCCATAAGCAACGCGCTTGGGATGTTGCAGTCATTTGATAATCTAAACTAATTCCAAAATTTAAGAAGATAATTTAAGATATGCGAAGCCACAAAATATTTCTAGTAAGGAACTACGTATATTAAATATTACGTAATGTAAGAACTACTTGGTTACGTGTGTGTTTAGCCTAACACGAGCCCAAATGATTTGTTCGTAATAACCTTTCTAAAATCGATCGCGTAATTGGTTGTGTAACGAAATTGACAAAATAAAAACGTGCCGTCAACATTTCATTTTTTAATAAATTAGAGCGTGTCGAATAACATCATAACGCCGACTTATCATTGGATCGATTTCAACTAATTTCACTATTACTTCTAAATATGTAGTTTCCACACCTAATGACACTTAATGGAGGCTTACTTTTTACATAGAAAGTAGAAAAACATATCATTTTACCAAGTACTCACTGTAACAGAAGAGGTAACGGTAAGAAATATTATTACCACACATACTGAGATATAATTTATTTATTTATTTACTTCAGCAACAGCTTAACACACTTAGCGTTTATTAGCATTAAAATTCAACATTAATGGTCCAGTGTGCAAGCCAATTAAAGTTGAACTCGTCGTTTCAGTTTTGTGTAAAAACCTATATTATTATTTTATATTATTATATCTTATATTAACTTATATATCAAATTTATATTGGAAACTTATATTGAACTTATATGGAAAAATAAAGGAATTTTAACAGAAATTATTACAATTAATAATAGAATATGATACACAATTTCTTTGGTCAATATATACATTTTACAACAAATATGATCAAGTCAAACTATAATGAAAATACAAAATAAAAAGTTGGAATCAGTAACAACAATATAAATGTCTCCATATATAAAAATATATATAATATACTACATACTGGAGATCACACATCAAATCAAGTTGTATCGATATTATGGTCTTCGACATTCCACCGGATGCTACGCGTGTGGTATAATATACTCAAGTTCTTAAAATGCCCTAATGTGTCGTAAAAGATTATTCCAATCATACTCGGGAAAAAAAGTTAAGGTGTGACATTTCATCGGTAAATAAACGAAAAACCACTCGTTTTATGCTCATTCGTATTATTTTTTAATGTCACTACTAGTCCAGGAAAATTTAATAAAAATTCAAAATTTGAGTTCCTTAGGGGCTTTTTTGAAATAGGTTTCTTACGTATAAAGTTTCGATTCCACCCTGTGGAAAAGTATAAAAAAAAATAGGAAATTTTTCCAAATCATACAAAAGTTAGAAATAAAGTTTCAGACAAATATTGTATTTCGTTTTACATGAAAATGTTCATAAAACTTGTTTTTCTATAATTAAAATTAACTGAGTTAGGGAGGTTACAAGATATTATAAGGGTTGATTGGTACATTTTTAAAAATGACATTATCAACCCTTATCTTCTAACCTCTCTAACGCAATAATTTTAATTTTAGCAAAAAAAAATAATATATGTACATTTTTATGTAGAATTAAATTAAATTTTTGCCGGAAACTTTTTTTCTATCTCGTGCTATTTTTGTATACAGCCCCGGATCTTCGATTTTTTTAGGCGGGGCAAAAACTGAAAAATGCCGCCCCCGTGCACTTATATTTATTTACCTTTATCATCCTAATAATTTCAGCTATCAGATGTCCACTAATTGATTAAATTTGAAGGGATGGTGTCCGATAATTGAATGCTAAAAATGTGTCTATATTTCGCTAGTCAAAGGACACTTTCTAAAATGTAGATAAAAGCTAAAGATTTATGGGCTATGGGCGAAGGACGAACATGTGCACGTAGCCATTGTTCCTCTGATTCTACGCTTGGAGTTGGGGGTCATATAACACAAGTACTAAAGTCGGAGTGCGTCTCACTCTGCGATTTCGCCGCGCCCGGCCACTTGTTCCGTGTGCTGTACCCCTGGTGCCCTGGGTATCGGCAAGTATCGGTCGAGTTGATATAGCCACACACAGTAAAACAGGAGTGAAATTTCTGCACTTGTAGGTCTCTACCATTATTTATTCTGTAGTCAAAGTTAAGTAAATGATGAGTTGTCCATTCGTCTGTAAAGTGTGAATTTGGCCGCCCTTTAAACTTGCCGCCCGGGGATTAGGCCCCGGCTTGCCCCAAGATCCGGCCCTGTTTGTATAATTTGGAAAAAAACACCTATTTACATTTTTTACCCCTTCTACAGGGCGGAATAAAAAATTATTTCACTCATCGAAATTACATTTTAGATTTCTAGAAGCTTATATCAAAAACTCAAATGTTGAATTTTTTTTTGTGTTAATGTCGGCAGACAGGTCCACTTGATGGTGGGTGGCTACCGTCGCCTATAACACAAGCAACGCCAAAGCTGCCGCAAGTGCGCTGCCGACTGCAGTAGGATTAAGGATAAGGGATTAAGAGTGGATAGGGAAATAGGCTCTGGCATCCCTTACTCACTCACCTAAACACAACAGCACACGTGCTGTTATTTCACGGTGGTCTTCCGTGTCTTTGAAAACCCGCGTCATGCTGACTGAGCACTGTCATCGAGCAACTTAATTAAGTTCCTGACGTGCAGTCTTACGACTGACATATTTTTAATTTTCTTAATATTATTCAATAATAATATAAGACGCACAAACCGTCTTATGTAACATTTAAATAATTAAAATTAAAAATCACTACACAAAACAAAATTTCTCATAATATAAAAACACAAAATTCTCATTCTCATTTTAGTTTATTAAATATAACTAAGTAAATAATTCTATTAATTAAGTTTTTATTAGAATAATTAAGACATTCAGCCGTGGGTGTAAAATTAAAGATTAGTTTCAATTTCAGTACAAGTGATATGGCTAAGATATTACCTACAACAGACTTTTTCTGTCATTTTGCCTAATAACGTTTTGATTTCAAACGTGAATTAGTTGATATATTACTTCAAAATGAGCACCAGAATTTTATGTGGAATATTGTAATTAATGCACCAGTGACCGAATTAAAATGGCCATGTCTCTATGTAATATATGTTTACATATAAGTGTGAGGATTACAGCCGAAGGTGAAGTTTGTAATGCGTTGGCGCAAACGATCTCCCGATCCCATCCCGAGGGAGTTCGCCGGGATAATTCAATGGAAACCAGTTTAGTAAGCCGGTTGCTACACTAACACGCCAAATACAGACAACTGCATTACCACAAATAAGATTAGCGTGTCCAATACTCGATTGCTACACGGCAATCGCTTCACAATCTTCTGATCTACAACTGTTTAATTTACCGCTATTAACAATAACACGAAGGCATTTAAAATAAATTTGTGACATATTTATCAGTGATTAAAATTCGCACGTTCCCTTCATGGTCTGGTCACTCGTCGTCCATAGTCATGGAAGAAAATACATATTGAACTTATCACATTCGTTTGTCACAGGAGAAGGATTGTCCTGGAAATTGCGACTATGTAGATGCAGTGGAATGATGTCATTTTTTCAAGAATCAACAATAATTGTTACAAGTAATTGTAATATCACTAGCTGAACTCGGCCACGTTTCGCTGCTGCCCATACGGTGGCGGAGTGCGCATGGGGCGCGCGGTACTGGACACTGCTTATATATAATACTATTTATCGTAGCGTGATGTTATATAGCCTATAGCCTTCCTCGATAAATGGACTATTCAAAACAAAAATAATTTTTCAATTCGAACCAGTGGTTCCTGAGATTAGCGCAAACAAACAAACAAACTCTTCAGCTTTATAATATTAGTATAGATTACAATTAGAGACGAAATCCCTAAACAGAAAGCAGCACAAGCGACAAGAGATATAGGTAGTATAAGTCATTGGTATAAACGGAACAATAAACTAATCAACAGAATAGAAGCTGGAAATAAATTAGCTGAATCCCACGGCTTTGTTCGCCGTTTCAGTAAAATCGAATAAGTATATTATTGAGTAACATCCAAATATATCCTCACAAACTTTCGCTACTATTAAATTAGTAAGAATTGGGGTGAAAGACACAGTCTTTTGTCGTGTTTCTTGACTAATGTCAAGATATTGTCTGTCAGCTCAGAGGTGTGTTCCAGCACTCCTTCGGCCAAGGCTAATTTTGCTCTAGTGTCATTTGATCATATCCTTTCCGGCAAGCAGAGCATAATTAGCTCTTAAAAGTCGACAGGAATGAGTATGATCAAATCTTGACCAGATCAAATTATGCTCGGATGGAGTCCTGAATCGGCGTTTATCTGCGGTTCGAGCAAAATTAGACTTGGCCGAAGGATGCTGGAATAACTCCAGCGTCTGTAGCGATTACAAGAGAAATGGGTTTCAAATCTAGTTAAATTTGTACAAAATTTATTATTATGTATTAATATTATTTGCAAAGAATTTGTAAGATCTTGTAATTTGTAAGATGGTATCGCTTACTTTTGATACCTGGCGGACTATTTGCTCGTACTATGTATTTGTTCCTAATAAGGTACCAGATTGGTTCTAACTTGCTGGACGCAATACTAAATTTACATCAGTTTATGAAAACATGATTAATTTGTTTAATATCTCTTATATACTATATATATATTTTTGACAATTGAACATTGAATAACATTGAACTACGTCCAATGACCTAATTTCGCAGTGAAGAGTCATGACGTGTGAAGCTTAACTCGAGGTATGAATACGTGAGAAGGTACGTTTGCGCTGTGCCCTTTTTCTGCGTGCCCTTATCGGCTTGTCCAGACGTGTCGCGGTGATTAATGACAGGAGCAGCCCGTTGAGCCTCTTATTTATTCTTTATTTCTTATCGCACTAATAATTTTATATCGGAGCAATTCGTGTGTGAAACTGAAACACCGTAATCGTTAACAGTAGGCAAACTGTAGTCATTTTATAAAAACAACACTTTCAATGAAACGAACGAGGCTTCAGTTGATACAATATTTTATTAAGCTCTTTATTGCGCTATGGTGAATGGTGATGTCTATGAAATCCATTATCAAGGTACCAAGACATGGAAATGCCTATATCCATTTTGGAGTTTTTGGTATTAAGACAAGGACTACTCGTAACATCAGACCGAACACAATTTTTACCAAAATGAGCGCAACCTAATAACCTACGAATTAAGGTGCAATATTGCACAACGAATTTTTGTAACTTCTCGAAGATAACCGAATAGATTTAAAATTGGAAGGTTTTTCTTAAACATTGTGTAAAATATGAAAAATGAAATAAAAGTAGCCGATTAAAACTTTAATACAGAACTTTAGTTAATTAATAAGCTTAAAATATAATGTAGTTGTTGGTGAAAATTTTTAGTACTGTGACGAGAAAGCTTTTTTTTGGGCAGTATTTTACATTTTTTTTTTTTAGAAAATGTAATTTTTTGTATAAATCCGTCCGATTCAAACTTTTTTAAATATAGTTTATTATGCTCTATATTTTTATCTAAGTTTAAATTTTACTCTAACTGACGAAAATAAAGCTTTTCTACTAAGTCTTCGCCTCAATCTAGCAGTTAAAGTGGGCTAGAGTGGGACCAAAGCGGTATCCCAAGCGATTTGCACAATTGATAATAAAGGAATTTCTTATGATTTAAGAATCAATTTAATACTGAAAATTGGGTTAATTTATCACTGTACAAATTCCACGTATGAAACTGGGCTGAATCAATAAATTATGTCGACCATAAATTATAACGAATTTAATTTACTACTTTTCAAACAAAAATCCTATCATTTCCTGTAACACCTGGATTTTGCAGGACCGAGCTTAAAATTATCTCATCTGGGACTATAGTTGTACCAAATAAACGATTGTACGTATTAATTATTTAACATTTTTCTGTAGTTGAAATAATGTATACTGTGTGTGAGTTGCATTGTGGCGATGATCACTTTGTCCACGCTTATCGGCCGGCTGTCCACTGCCGCGTCACGATGATTAACGAGCGAGCCGCTCGAGACAAAAGCAGCCTTGAGACCGCACAATACCCGCCCAACACAAAAATATATATTACACACTTGTCTTGCCACACTATTGTACTTTGTCTAGCTTTTGTCCGGCTCCATTCCTTCAACTTGTATATTTTTTTAACTTCTTCATTCCGCCATTGTTAGTTCATCTGATAACGCGCTTTATTACACTGAGCAAAAATGATTCGTATCTCTACAGAAATATAACTTTTGCTCTCTTCCCTTTTTTACGTTTCTAACTATCTATTAGATTCTTCAGCACAAATATTATATATCTGAAACTCATTAAATATAAATCGTGGATTTTTAAATAAACGTAAGCAGAAAGGTTGGACTGCCGTCGTTTAGGAAAAGGAGCAATATTTGGTAATGCGTTGCCAATTATTTTGCGGTCCGGTATCCCTTACTAACACATCAAAACCTGGCAGTACTTGTGCTGTTTTTTGTGTTTATTTTTCATTTTATTCATGTGCATTACCTAAAATGTGAAAAATAGATGGCCAGAATCCATATGTGGAGCCGAGCTGTGGATCCAAGTGGACGGAGGGCGATTATTCAAATTTTATAGAAATTATGCTTCATGACAATCAATTTCTTAGTCAAATTAATTGTCAGACAAAAATATAATTCATCCCGGTAGTAGGACGTTCACTGCTGAACGTAGATCCCTCTCACTGCCTATACTTACTTACTGTACCATACTTACTGCCTTATTGTGGTTGTTATGAATGAACCAAGTAGATTTCTACTTCGTGATGAACGAAGAAGACATCTCACTAGAAGTAGGTATTCATAGAAGGCGATGAACAGTCTGGAACTCTTATTATTAAGTAGGGTTTTAATGAGATTCGCTGTAGCCACCCAGATTCAGACATTGGCTCGATGTAATGTGCGTTCGCTAGCACCTGTATCTTGATAAGCCACCCGCGTACGTCCTCCGCACAGTTTTATTGCTCATCTAATAAAGTTTAAGTTCCCTCACGGACGCGACTTTGAGGAATTTCCCCTCTTAATTCATTATTCATATTCTGAGACACGCGTCAAGAATGCTAATAATTATATAAGGGCCGCATATTTACCGCGTCGCGTCGCGTTAAGGGAAACTGTTCTTGATTTCAGAACACTAATTGATTATTCACATAATTTAATGGATTTTCCTCAATGTTTACCTCAATAGTTTGGGTGCCATTTGGAAGAAAAGCTTGAAAAAAATTGACGTATTTCACACCGCAGCAGCGCCTTATTCTTTATGAGGCCCAAATTAGGCCCCACATGGAGTACTGCTCTCACCTTTGGGCTGGCGCAAAGGTGAGAGTACTAAGTACCAGCTAGATCCATTCGACGCCTTGCAGAGTCGAATTGTTCGTATTGTTGACTATCCAATGCTCATACAGCAACGATTAAAACCACTTAGTTTAAGAAGAGATGTAATCTATATGTGTGTTCTGCCGGCTGTACAGTGGTGAGTGCTCGGATGAGTTGTTCCAATTAATGCCTACCTCAAACTTTTATTACCTCACTGTGCGCCATAGATGCAAAGTTCATCCGCATTACTTGGATAAAGTGTCGCTGCGCACAGTTCGGATGAGTAGAAACTTTATCCCACGGACACGAACTTTGGAACAATCTCTCTTCTGAGGTGTTTGCCCATCTAGCTACAATATGGGTTTCTTCAAGCGAGCTTTCTTCAATTCTTAAAATTCTTAAAAAAATGACTACTTTTCGACACACGTTTATTTAGTTATTTCTTATTTAAATTCATTTATTTATTTATTGTTTACAGCTATCAGAATTATATAATTTACGTATACACTATATGACTAATTTTTTTACAAAGTTTCTTACATTAATATACCATAAAAAGGAGAGCAACCAGAAGAGTAAAGGATAGTAATAAAATAAATATATACACATAAAAATGTTACTCAGAGAAATCAAAACGTATGTCCCGTTTCTCTAAAACACTCCTAATAACTAATAATTAGACTTAAAGACATATATATATATATATATATATATATATATATATATATATATATATATATATCCATCATTGTATCCAAAGAATCAGTGCCTCTACCATGAGTTATAATGACCGCTCTCGCTAGCGAGTGCGGTCATTGTAAACTCATGGTAAAAGTCAAAAGACTTAATTAAGTTCTAATGTAATCGATGGCTAAATCAGTCCCGATTTAAAATATTCATTGCGAACTTGTGTCACTTAAAATGTGTATTTCGAATCCGTTTTATTAGCGTTACTACTTGTCTGAATATTAATTATTCACTCGTAAGTAAATTTATTCGTTTGAGATACAAAATAAAATATTAACTCGCTCCTCTCATCTCTTTATTTAATGTGATCAAAGTAATACGGTGAATTATGTTGTTTTTCCATCGCTTTATTAATTATTGAGAATGTTTTCAAATTAATAATGCTATTCAAATATACGGATTAGAAAAGCTGACGACCCACTTGATGGTAGAACCCAGTCACCTGGTAATGGTAGTTCATCTGGTGACAGTAACTACCACTTTCAGAAGACCACCGTGAAATAATAGCACGTGTGATATTGTGATACGATGAGTGAAGGGATATCAATTCATTTCCTTATCCCTTATCCTTAATTCTAATGAGATTGAAGCAACACCAGTGGAGACACAAGAAGCTGCCGAATATTTTGTATTAGATTTAAGTGAATTAATCCGATAGAGATTTCATGATAAATTATTAACTCTAGTGACGTGTTGACATGTAAATTCTCAAGTAAATGCATTACCGCCCGAACACTTGGCGCTAAACACTTTTAAATAGAGCTATTATAATTTTATAATCTTTAACAATATCACTCGCGGGGCGACGACGTTACGACGTGGTAGTATTTGTAACGCACATGAAAAGAAGATGACAATTCGAACCCCGTTATAAACCCCGACGAGAATAAATCTCGTCTATGTACTTATTAAATTGTTTGTTCTGTCTGACTATCAACGCAATTCTGTACTTAGTAGAAGTATAATATAAAGTTGAAAAGACATCTTTCAATACCGGGGCATTTTTTTTTCTTTAACTTATACTTTAGAGATAAAAGTAATAAAAGTCTTTATTAATTTCAGTAATTTCCTGTAAAGATTTCAGATTTTTTTAAATGCGAATAACATTAGAAAATTAAAAAACTTATTACTTAATTGGAACAAATTTTTTAATACTTTCAAACTTAAATATCTATAAAACCCCATTATTACCAAATTACAAGATGTTTTCCCAGTAAAATCTATAATTTCTTCTTAACTGATGGTACAAGTTTCAACCGTTAAAACGAAAATATCATACACTAATGGCCCGATCTCCATACAAATCTGGTTGATCTCATTTGGAACATAGGGAATGGATTTTTGAAGCCGGGGCGGGTCGCTAGTTGTGATTCTATAGAGATGGAAATTTTAAAAGCTGTGATTCGTTAATTAAACTGGTACAATCGGAACAGGTAGGTGGTGTGAGAAACAGGTGGAAGTCGGGGGGAGAAATGTTAGCAGGGAAGGGGCTATTCAAAAACTTTCACTCAATTACACGCGCGAGAATTTAGCTTAATCCAGAGCCGTTGTAATAAGATTATTGGTAATGCGATTATAGTGCGTACAAAGGATTATTAGCGTTATTCGTGCTACTAATACTATGAGTTACTTATACTATCGGTACATTCTTTTTATTTAATCTAAAGGAAATATTATATTGAATGAAAGTAAGCAAAGAATTCTCTTTGTTTGTTAAAGGTGGTGGAATGAAATTTATATTTAAACCTTTGGGTAGAAATAACAAAAAGGGTTTTTATTAGACCCTTATGAAGGTAAACTCAAAGTTGAAACTTAGGATAAAGTTTAAAAGTTTCTTAGGCTCCGAAACTACTCACCAGACTTGAAAAAGTATTTTACCGATATTTAAAATAAATATTGGCGGATCTTCAGAGTGGACATAGGTCACTTTTAACTTTCACCTAAATCACATTTTAGGACAAATCCAAGAACAGGTTTTGACTAAGGCTTCAGCTCAAATTACATTTTTTATCGACATATTTCTTTATATACAAACGGTTACATTATAATAAGATTGTGGGAATGTCTTCAACCCTTGATAGGGTTGTCTAGACTAGACAATGAGCTATCATAAATACTAAGTTATATAAACATAAATTGTAGATAATAAGACATGTATATTGTATATAAATAATTCATAGAATGCATACAATTTGCTGCAATTTTTAATTGTATATCTTATTTTTAATTTTAAGATGATGAATTTAATTAAATTACCTTTTTTAATATTACTATTAATTTATTATTATTGTTTTGAGTTTTAATTGTTTACAAAATGTCTTTTTAGTAGGTACCTTTTTAATATTTTTTGGTGTAATTTTATTTTTTATTTCTATAGGCAGTTTATTAATTAGACTGGGAATTAATTATTGTTTACATTGAAATTAATACTGAAAAAATGTACATGAAATGAAATCACAAAATAAAACACCTCTTTATAAATTGATGTAAAATCAACATTGTGTGGTATAACAGTTCCATTATGTTGTGGCGTAATGTTAATTGAATAGTTTAATGGAAAAAAAGTTGTAAAAAAACTAACTTTTGTTCCAATTTCTCTCTATTAAAAATTTGAATAGGTACTTACGGCAACTTTGCAAAAGCTCGCAGTGTTAAAGGAAACTTGGTTTAATTAAGTTGTCCTAATTACATCTTCAGATAATTCGCCTTATTTTATTTCAATGAAAAAATGAAGCTTCTAATGAAAGCTTGTTTATTTCTTTCATAACTTTAATAAAGGGCCATACAAATTAATACCTTTTGCGATATTGTTTGACATTTTTTGAGAGCTTTAATCATATATTTCTTATCACATCGCTATCGAGTGAGCACAAAGAAAATATATTAGATTAAATATTAAATTAAGTACATTCTGAGTGATGTTTAAAATCCAGATGATGAGAAATGAAAGAACGGGTGCCGGCATATTGCTGCGTCGTAATTGTATTTAGCGATCTGTTTGCGAGGGAGTTATACCGTGAGTGCTTAATTTATTAGGTAGTTCCCTCGTGGAGCACTTAGGCCGTTTTATTCTGTTTATTCACAACTCAATCGAGGAGTTGTAACTCGACAACAGCTCGAGTGCTTCGCGAGCAAACAAAAATAGCAACTTGATTACTGCTTCAGCCTTCTGAAAAACTTGCTTTTTCGTTATTATAATTGCGTTGTTTGATGTAAAAAAGAAGTAAATAGGCCGCTGTAAACACGGCTTAGACGCGATGTCACGCTAACACAACACAGTCGTTTTTATTTTTAAATGTCTTTGAAATCCATAGACATAATATAACTTCTTTAATGCTTTTGGATTATTTTTGCACGACATAATTGAAATCAACATTTGTGTTTTTCGTACGTGTTAAAACATTTATTAAATACTAGCGACCCGCTCCCAGCCTCGCCCGGGGTGCAATTTTTATATATATGAACATTCCCCGTTTATCCCTCTTTCATTAGTGAAAATGGAATTAAAATCGGTCTACCCGTTCACGCGTGATGCCGTGACCAAGGGATTTTGGATTAAAATTATCGCAAATTGCATGGAACCTCCTTGTTCACATCTCTTTTGAAGGACTAAATTAAAATTTTCAGTCAGTACCGCCGCGGTTAGTTTTTTGTGACAGCCATTAAAGAAAAATTATTGAACAAATTTTTGCAAAGATGGAGAAAAGTGAATTTCGTGCCTTGATTAAACATTATTTTTTGCGCAAAAAAAAAAAAAACTATTACGGAAACGGAAAAAAAAACTTGATAAATATTATGGGGACTCTGCTCTGTCGATTAAAATGATTCATAAGTAGTTTACTGATTTTCGCTGTGGTCGTACAACCACAAGTGATGCTGTGCGTCCAGGACGCCCAGTTGAGGTCACTACACATAGATGATCGCTAAAATCAACGACATAGTGTTGAACGACCGAAGAGTAAAAGTGAGGGAGATAGTCAAGATAGTAGGCATCTCAGACGAACGTGTGTGCAATATCTTACACCAACATTTAGATATGAAGAAACTTTCCGCTCGATGGGTGCCGCGTTTACTGACTGTTGATCAAAAACATATGCGTGTGTGACCACTTCGGAGGCGGGTTTGGCGTTGTTTCAACGAAATAAAACTGATTTTTTTGCGTCGTTTTATAACAGTAGACGAAACATGGATCCACCACCATAACATGAACATCGAAACAGTGGATTGCTACCGGCGAACCAGCTCTGAAGAAGGCCAAAACAGTTTTATCGGCCAATAAAGTGATGGCTACAGTTTTTTGGGATGCACGGGGAGTAATCCATATTGACTACCTAGAGAAGGGTGAAATGATCCACATTTGGCTAAGAAGAAAATCCTCTTCCGCCAAGACAACGCACGAGTGCACACCTGCGTGATTGATGCCATGGCAAAACTTTATGAGTTGCGCGATTGGCAAAACTTTATGGGAGATTGGCGGTGTCCTTTTCATAATGATCGGTCGAGTAGTTGGGCGGTTGAGAAGTTAATTACGAACAAACATACAGTCTTCAGTTTATAATATTAGTAAGGATAGTGACTTATAAACATTATGTTTAGGCTGACTTTCTACTGAGAGGCAGTTCGATTAGGAACATAAGCATATCAAGGCGGATGATATTTCGCTACCGACATATAGAACAAGATGCAGGTGGCTATATGAATTAGCGTATCTTGCATTCTGTAAACAAGCAGCGAACTACAATAGCAGGTCTATTATTATCTCATGGTGATCATCTCTATGAATCTCCCACTATTAAAAATCTTAATTAATTTAATTTTTGATATTATCATAGTTTAAATTTTTTATATACATTAGTGAAAAAAATTAGTCCAGTGATTGTCACTATAGGCAATCCAATTTCTTTGTTCCTTCTTATATGAATTTCAATCTTTATGCAAATATCTAGTGTTTTCGTTCAAGCTAATCTTCAAAACCGATTAACCTATTTCAATGAAATTTTTAAAATACGTTTAATTGTTTCCAGCTCGAGAGATTGGATATGATTTATAAAATTACGCGGATGAAGTCGCCAGCAAACGGTAGTGTTACTTTAAAGAAGGTTGATAAATGAATAAAAAATATAATATTCTTTAAACAGATCTACAGTTTGAAACTAATACTCTGTGTTGACAGGAAATGTCGGAAAGTTTGTCGTTCAGGAGTAGGTCCGACGGCGATCGATATTACTCTAACAAGTACACTTCATAAAAGAAGAAAATAATTGAATAGTTATTCTGACTCACATTCGTCGATCTCTGAAAAGAAATTATGGAAAGGATAGAACGTGTACCTTATAAAAAGAATTGACGTTTATTTAAACATGAAGATAGTTTGAAAAAAGTGTAAATAAGCATTGTAGCATAGGTCGTTGTAGACGGACTCGATTTATATGCGGTGGAGGGTGTCTAATAAAGTTAAGTAGCGACTCGGGTAAGTACTTGAGATCGCCGATGAAAGATACAAAGTTGTAAGACAAGCCGAGCTCTGACTGACGAGCTTCTAACAGTACTGTCTCAGTGCAGTAACGGCAGAACATATTTCAACTATTCAATATGTGTACCATCATTGTTAAGGCGACGATTGGAAATTTTGGTGGCAGGGATTTAAATTTTTCTCAGCAATGACAAATCATATGAAAGAGATGTTTGGTAACCTGTTTATTCATGTTACTGGCTTCATTTTGTCAGTTAGACTACACAAATAAAAAAATAAATTAAATAAATTAATAAGTTAATAAATTTTTATATATTGTCATAAATAAAAATTTATTTTTATTCTTATTTTTACTCTTTTACAATTGGTAAACTTTTATAAGAGAGAAAAAAAGTTTCAAAGAAACCTCTTTTAAAACACAGATTTACATTTTACAGGCAAATTGGACCAAGTTATACCTCCAAATTTTCTATGTAGGTACATTAATATAAACACAAACTTTAATTTTGCAGTTGGATTTCTTAAAATACATTATAGTTTTTTAATAAAAAATAGTTTTGTCGCATACGACCTTACGACATAAGCAGCGCGCTCTCGTTTTCGTATGCAATCACAGCCGTATTAATTGTTTATCGCTGCGTCCCCTTAATTAATAATTACTTATAATTAATCTTTCGTTTATAAAGGTCGATACAAAGCAACAAATCGCTTCTCAAAAGTATTTTGTTGATGGAGTTTTTGCTCAACTTGGGAGGAAAATATCAATTTTTTTTCTTCGTTTCCTCTGTCAAGTAATGTATTAAATATTGGAAGGTCGTGTATTTTCTTAAAAACTTCAGATGGCCCCATTAATAAGTATTAAACGAAGGTCTACTCGCACAATATTCATTTTACCTACTGTCATGCCGCACTGTACTCGGGATAAGCGCCAATAAAACATTTTAACGTACACTGGAATTAGCATTATCTTTACAACCGGACGAGGATTTAGTTCTCGAATGAACATTGTCTGCTCAACAGTATTGAGAACTCTGTTTATTACACATTTTTTTTAAATTTAAAGGTCCGCTTGGTGTTACCGTTGCTTGTTAACACATGGAGCGTCTTAGGTGCTGCAAGTTGGCTATCGACCTTAACAGGATAAACTAATAAAGGATGAGAGATCAGGAGAAGTTAGTTAGGGAATCGCTTACTCTGACTGAGAAACGCAACGTACCCTGCCATCCTGTTATCTTTATATATAAAAATGAATCCCCATTTCCCTTGGTCACGGCATCACGCGTGTACGGGTAGACCGATTTTAATTCGGTTTTCACTAATGATTTTACCGTTTTTGCAACATTTTTCATTGAAGCTTCGCTCCTATTGGTCGTAGCGTGATGTTATATAGCCTATAGACATCCTCGATAAATGGACTATCCAACACAATAAGATTTTTAGGGTTCCGTACATCCAAATAAAAAAGTAACCCTTATAGGATCACTCGTGTGTCCGTCTATCCGACCATCTCCCTTATCTCCGAAACTACTGAACCTAAAATTTTGAAAAAAAAAATACAGAAATTAGTTTTCTACTTTTAGATTATAGGAAAACCTATAAGAAGTCCATAATATTAAAATAACATGTTAAATCACTCAATATCGTATACGAAACCTCTTCACGCGAGTTCAACTCGCACTTCTCCCGTTTTTTTAATTCGAACCAGTAATTCCTGAGATTAGCGCGTTCAAGCAAACAAACAAACAAACTCTTCAGCTTTATAATATTATAAGTATAGATTAATCACAAAATATGCCTAATGAAATGAAAAGTGAAAAGAAGAAACGAAATCCAACGTATTTGTGACAAAGCTTTTATTTTACAAGAATCGTTTGAGTATTCAGCCGTAAGTAAATCAAACGTGATAATCACAATACATAATCTGAACAAGACAAACGTTTCTACCTGTCTATCAGTATTTCGTAGCTGTCAACTGATTCTTAACAGCATAAAAATTGTAGACGGTCATTGTATTTCTACTTTTCTATTTTATATATTATTAATCTTTATTTGATATATAATTGTAATATAAGACAAAATACTTGTTTGCGTTAATAATAGTGATAGAAAGAGATAGCGAGTTAATTTCAGTTACGGTGGCGTGAGTGGGGCTCGTCCGTTAATTTTATCGAAGGAAGTTGGGGAAGGTATTACGGTCAGTACATAAATCAGAAAGTTCTCATCCCTCTATCGGGCTATAAACGGACTTTACGAGTGTCGCTAATAGACCCGGCTCATACAAACATTACACACCTAATTGAGTTGCAATATACTCACTTTATGATTCGTTCGCACTTTCTTTTACTGTTCCGTAGTTGCTGTGGAACTGTCAATAAATATTTAGTTATAAAATTAGAAAACAATACAGCTATGATGTCTGCATGTCCAATTAGTTTTTTTTTATGTTAAGATCGGCAGACAGGCTAACGGTCCACTTGATGGTAGGTGGCTACCGTCGCCTATAACACAAACAACTACACAGCTGCTGCAAGTGCGCAGCCGACTACAGTAGGATTAAGGATAAGGAATTGAAAATGGGCTCTGGCATCTCTTACTCACTCACCGAAACACAACAGCACACGTGCTGTTATTTCACGGTGGTATTCTGTAAGGGGGTGGTTACTGCCGCCAGACGGACTATCCATGTCTTCTAGATCCAAATTTGAAAAGTTTATTTTCAAAGCTAACCCTGCCGGAAATCGAACCCAATTCGTATTAGTTAGATTTTGTTCCGAAAAACAGAAGAAGATTAGGAATCAATTCGTGCACTTGTTTAGATTGCACAGGCGAAATTTTAATTACCTTGATTAATAATTTCTCTTTAATATTATCTAAGCCGGGCTAAGTAATACCCAGTCTTTTCCGTATCCGAAACAGCTTTCACAAAACGCAAACGCTCAAACTCGCCTAAAGGCAAATTAAGCGCTCTTAAAATAATGAGAACTTCTTCAATATTTAATTTGTAGAACCAATTTACGTAAAGGATAAATCGGATACCTAATTAGTTTCAGACTACAAATAATTCAGACTGTAGATAAGATGATGCTGCCCAATTTCATAAATTAAAAAGGTGCGAACCATTTTGTTTATATTACAACTAAGTCGGCAGCGCACGTGTCCCCCTCCTCCCCCCCCCCCCCAACCCCACCGGTGTACTACCATCAAGTGGACCGTCAGCCTGTCTGCCGCCTTTAATAATATTAAAAATATATCAATAGACATATTTGCTCGCTATAAAATTGGGACTAAAGTTTGTTTTCATTGGTTTTTCGTTTTCAAAAATTTCCATTGTTTACTAATAATGAATTCTGCCATGGTTGCAAACTTACTGAAACTGGTCTACTGGTCTAAAAATAAACAGTGGCTTTGGTGAAGGTTCTACTACCATAAAAACATAAAAACAGTCGTTTCAAGAAAAAATTCTGTAAACTTCTAGTAGACCACGTGGGCCACCAGAGTTTGGTAATGAAAAAAGTAGGTTTAAGATGATTAACATCTAATCCAACTCAATTTCATATAAATTTTCAGGAATATTTATTTAGTGTCTCTGCACTAATATTAAATCATTGGCTTTGTGCCAATTGATAAATTAAAATAATCCACACGAACATACTGAAGTTCTTAAACAGCTTTGAACCTGCTTTGGCATCTAAAGTACGAACGAAGAAAAGTGGATTTCGAATATTTGTTGGACTCATTTGGGCGTTGTACATAATTTCAAAAAAGTTGCTTTTTATATATGTATGACAAAATAACGTTGATTTTACTGAGATTTTCATTGAAAGTAGGTTTCAGGAAAGTAACAGCTCCGTCAGCTGTTTTTCTAAAATTACAATGCAATACAATAGCATCAATTCATGTAATTAGTACTTTAAAATGTTCTATTACTTATTACTGGCACGCGAATGTCTTATATGTAAATGAACAATGAACGAACTAATTAAGAGTCGGTCGCCATTTGTAGCTTTACTTTTGTCATATGGCAACACTATAACGTGTATGCTTTCTATTTCCTGTCCATAATTCTTACAGAGGAGCGCGTCCGTTGCAAATGTTGCGTGTGAAAGCACAGTAGCAGTATCATTGCGGCAGATATAAATATGGGCAGCGGAAGGCCATCAACACAGCAAGCAATGTATATAGTTTCACTGCACTCCCCTATCCACCGACTAATACAACATTTTCTAATTACAAATCATCTATGTCTATATCAAACAAGTATTGATAATTCAATAAAACAAACTTACTACTGACTAAAGCGGCAGACTCAGGTTCTAATCCCGTTGGAGCAACTCCGTGTTTTTTAGATTGTATTTTCAAATATTCAAACTAATGTATTTTAAAATGATGGCCAAAATTAACCTGAGGGAAATGATAAAAAGTAATAATGTATATCCACTGTATGTTAAGCCTTTTTTTTTGCGTAGGAAAATCTCCGAGCCAGATCCCCACCGACCATGGGGAGATCGGTGGGACTTCTACCCACTAAAAACCCATCGTGTTTCCTCGCGCCGTCTATGGGCGGGGGGTAAGGGATCGTGGAAAAATACATGTGCCTCCCCCGCCAGACGAGGCCCGCACACTTGCGAGCTCCAACTCGATTAGGCGCGGAGTTTGACATCTGCGCCGTGGAGAGATGTGCCGGAAACACACAGCACGTCTTCCCTCGTTGCTCGGTGTTGTGATGACGGCAGACGACCCCATGTCCGCCGCCACCGGACGAAGCAGCACAAGCCGCCTCTACTCACCTCTCGCAGCGGACAGTCAGTGATGAGGCTTCATCTTTGAAGCACCCCATAACCTCTTCTCTGCGGCACAACCTACCGCAGCGTCGGAGGCCGCTTCCACCTGAAACTCTCCGATAACCCTCGTTCATCTCTACGATATTAAGGGTGGGCGGCCCAAAGAGGGTTTCCACCTGACATTTCCACAGCAATCGCGGCAGCCCGAGAGACGGGCTCCACCTCGTGTTTTCGTCGCGGAAGAGTTATTAAGCCGGATAGCGAGGCCGGGTGTTCATTCACTCTTTCGGACGACTGCGAAGGGTGGTTACTAGGCCGGTCCCCTGCAACCGGGTTTTCACCACCCCCACAAAGCCACGATTGCATTATTCCGCCAGATGGCCCTTCCCTGCCGTAGAGCTCCGTCTTCGCGTACGTTACCCAACTATCACTAAGCGACAGAGCCATCCGAGAGAATCCGTCCGCTGCGATCCGCGCCGGTCCTCATGCGCAAAACCGAGACACATACCTCGGTCCGACGCACAAGGACCTGGGATGCCATCTCGAACCGGCCAACACCCGCAAGAGCCGAGTACGGATCCTCGGCCCAGCGAGCGGGGACCGGCGAAACTCCAACTGACAGTTGGAGCCTCCCAACGTTTGCTCCAAACGGAGCACTCACGGGTGTGCATTTTTAGTTCCTCAGCGATAATGCGATCAGCCAAGCGAAGGCCGGTAACGCCACCGACCCCTGCAACCGCACGGACCCACCACGACATGGTCCTAATACACCTAAGGGGGGAATGTATGCTAAGCCTGTGTCAACCGGTGTGACTCAACATATTTGTAATTGCACATAGGCTGATAAAGAACACTACATAACCATAATTATAATAGAACAAAATATTTCGCTTGCTTATGAATTCACATAAGCTTACAAACCCATTAATTGAACCAAATTTATAATGACGTGTTTGTATTCGTGTTTGTATTCCAAAATAATGAATACCCTCACAAATAATTGTCGTGCTAGAGTTGTTGTGGGAGAGTTCGTGACTGAAGGCAGTTGAGCTTTTCCTTTGCCTTTAAATTTAAACACTAATTCGGCAATATGTTTTCGACGCCCCCATATAAAGGTCGCTCTTTTCTTTTCTTTAAATAACTTGTTTTGCTCTTAGAAGTTTTCATGAAATTAAAATTTTGTTTTAGAAACTATGCCTACGAGTACACTTTCGTAGCACCTACGTAGCAGCTACGCGGTAGCTACGCAGTACCTACGTAGTAGCTACGTGGTAGCCCGTAGTGAACTACACATTTGCCTTAAAACCGCGGAAGTGTTGGTGAGGTATAATAATCACCAACACGTAGCAATCCTCAACAGCCAGTGATTTTCTATAATAAGATTATCTTGGGAAAAATTATACACTTTGTAGCATTCTTAACCATTATATTAATTCAGAACTAGCTGAGCCCGCAACTTCGTTTGCGTGATATTCGGCCACATGTGCCACATAAACCTCGCGTAGAAAACTACAGCCCACTCAACATTCCGTTGGCTCACATATTTGAATGTGTGAGACGTTGCACAGAGACTAGGAATATAAATGCAGTAAAGACATTTCTCGTTTCTCTTTAGTTTGTTTTGCCTCATTCATAGGTTTGGTCTGTCCCAGTAACTTGTTGCCATCTCGTCATTTACCATATGTTGAATTTAAAAAAAATGAGTATTTGCGTAAAATTTAAGTGCAATTATTTATCATAATTAAATATGATATCTATGTATGATACATGTTCTACCATTAATAAGGGAACATTTATTACATGCAACCTTTGTTTATTTTTATTATTTTTTTATGTTAAGATCGGCAGACGGGCTGACGGTCCACTTGATGGTAGGTGGCTACCGTCGCCTATAACACAAGCAACGCCAAAGCTGCTGCAAGTGCGCTGCCGACTACAGTAGGAAGGGAAAGGAGATACGGAAATGGGCTCTGGCATCCCTTACTCACTCACCGAAACACAACAGCACGCGTGCTGTTATTTCACGGTTGTCTTCTGTAAGGGGGTGGTTGCTGCCCCCAGACGGGCTGCCCAAATGACTACGAAAACGCAGTCCTCATTCCCTTATCCTTAATCCGACTGTAGTCGGCAGCGCACTTGCAGCAGCTTTGGCGTTGCTTGTGTTATAGGCGACGGTAGCCATCTATCATCAAGTGGACCGTCAGCCTGTCTGCCGATCTTAACATAAAAAAGGTAGCTACTCTGGTAAAATTCATTTGAGGGTTCTCTTGGACCTTGTAGTCTTGTACTAAATAATATAAAGCGAGTATATTTTCTTATCCGTAGATAAAAAAATGTATTCATATACAATTATATTCATATACAAATGAGTATAATTGTTTATCTATACAAAAATTCTTCCCTTTCACGTTATAGATATCATCTAAATTTTATTTAAAAAAAGCCTATAATCTAATCTTATTTTCAGAGCATTACACCACTATAAGTTTGCAACATGAGGCAGTAAGCCATAATTTACTTTGTAGATAACACTTTAATGCAGAAACCCGACGAGGGATTTGAACAAAGTTCATTAAAATGAATTCGCTAAAAATAGTGAAATGTTGCATCTCTCTGCGAGACGAAGCATACGCTAGGTACACCCAGACGGCACCCAAGGCTGAATCAAACTTTTTGGAGCAAAACTCTTAAGTAACAAACGATGTCGAAAAGATCCGTATATACGATAACACAATCTCTGAAGCTTCTCAGTAATGCTGATTTATTTAAAGGTAACAAACCTATTTATTACCTTAGCAGACTATTCGTTTACTCGTTAATTTGGTAATTACTAAGGCAAACGTCTTAGTGTCAATTTGACCTTATCATTTTTGGTCATTTCCAATCATTATTGGTTTATAGAGTCAAAACAATAAAAAAATTTTGAACTCAAAATCATCTGTTGCTGATTTTTAATGAAATTTTGAAGCGTATAATATAATATTTTTTTATTGGTTAGCAAATAACTGTAATATTCGTGGTGCTTGTGCTTGTCTAGATTCAAACACAACATCATCATCGTCAGCCTGATCTCCACTGCTGGAGGTAGGCCTCTGCCAAGGTCCATCACCATGCATGGTCTTCTGTTCTTCGCATCCAGTCGCTTCCCGAGAAGCCTTTCAGGTCGTCTGTCCACCTTACCGCAGGGCGCCCTACGCTGCGCTTTCCATTCGTAGCTTCCATTCGAGAACTCTTCTACCCTCTCTACCCCCGCTCTGCGATAGATGTGACCGGCCCATTACCACTTCGACTTGTTAATTCTCTGGACTATGTCGACACTCTTGGTTGTTCTGTGAATTTCTTGATACTATCCGCCAAAGACACCCCGAGCATAGCTCGTTCCATAGCTCGCTGAGCGACTTCAAACTTGTTGATCAGTCCTGCCACGAGTGGTCACATTTCGGCACCATACTCGTACGTCATCACTGGCAGGATACACGGATTATATAATTCAAACATAACTTGTTACATAAAAGTGACAGTAAGTTTAACATCGTAAGTGTTTGGAACTAATCACGCCAAAACGGCTAAACGGATTTGGATGAAATTCGGAGCACAGATAGTTTATTGCGAGGATTAACATATACTTTTTATCCCGGTAAAATGTTAGGTTCCCGGAGATCGTATGAAAAAACTAGCTGAACTCGGTCATGCATCGCTGCGGTCCATATGGCGGCGGCCGGCGTGCGCATGGGGCGCGCGGTATTGGACACTGCTTATATATAATACGTATATATCGTAACGTGATGTTATATAGCCTATAGCCTTCCTCGATAAATGGACTATTCAAAACAAAAAGAATTTTTCATTTCGAACCAGTAGTTCCTGAGATTAGTGCGTTCAAACAAACATACAAACAAACTCTTCAGCTTTATAATATTAGTACAGATAAAAAAATCGGCGCCACCGCACCGTCGTCGTCGTCACAGCGACAAAAATGTCAAGCATTATATTACTCATATGTTTTCTCAGATGATTTATTTTTCATTTATCAACGCGGACGAAGTCGCGCACACCAGTTAGTATCATAAATAAAGTTTAGTTCTAATACACACTAAATAAAATGTAAAATATATTTGGAAAATCGAAGAAGAAAACATATTTTTTCGAAATATAACTTTGACTGATGACCCGCTCCCGGCTTCGTCCGGGGTGCAACTCTTTATATATACCTTATCCTTACCCATTTATCCCTCTTTCCATAAGTGAAAACCGAATTAAAATCGCTCTAGTCATTCTTGAGTTTTTGCGAAACTAACGCACGACGATTGATTTTATTTTTAATATATAAAGTTAAGGAGTTAGTGGTGAAGTGTGTACCTATGTGGTCAATTAATATGCCTAAGCTTTAATATAAACGATCTAATTCAACTTTTGTTGACACTTGCAAAAATATAGTATAAGCAGAGTTATGAATACAAAATATGTATCACATTCGCGATACGAAACGACACTCGTCCCATAACCGTCGTATAGATTTATTCTATGGATGACGCGACGCGCGGAACAGCTCGTAAACCCCAAATTGCTTATTTTAACATGACATTTAATATATCTCAATTATGCGAAGGGAAAGCTGACGTGCGGTGAGCGGTGAGTGTTTATTTACATATAATCCTATATCACCTCTAAATAATTCTCAAAATTAAAGATGTTTTGTGCTAGCATTAAAAATTTCTTTGATTAAAGACACCGATTGATATTATTATCGGTATACCATGGGGTATTTAAAGTAAAAAATGTGCGTTATTTTTCATCTAATGAAGGTTGACAAGTGTGCTATTCAAATTTTTACTACTAGGGGGTTGACCTCCCTCAACGCTGTCTTCTAAAAGGGGATGGTCTGACTGGGTAAGCCAGTATCAATATGAAAGTTTTTACAAATCATAAATTTTGTTATTCATAGGCTTCAACATTAATTTAAACTTCTCATTAGTCGAAAGGTAAAATAACAAGTTCATCATTATCAGTATCATAATCTCAGCTGTAGGTCGTGCACTGATAAACACAAGCTTCCCCATAACTATTCCAGCTCGATCGGTAAGAAGCAGCCTGGATCCAGAGTCGACCTTTTCTGGATGGAAATGGTCCCTGCGTCCCTCCTTAATAGCTGAAATATTTAAGCTTACATATAATAAAATCGTAAACGAACCGTGTCTGTGGTACATTAAATATTTTAAAAAAAATGTAGACGTTGTACTTATGTTACCGAGGCCAAAAAATAGTTTTTAGTCTGTCAGTCTGTGAGTTTGTGCACGCTAATCTCAGAAACGGCTTAACCGATTGGAATACGGTTTTCATTGATGTATTTTAACAAGCTTCCCGTATCATTTAGTTTCATTCCAATCAGTTTACAAACAAAAAAGTTACGCGCTATACCGAATACCACGTCTACGAAGTTGCGGTCTCAGCTAGTCTTTTAATATGTCTCTAGAAAGGACATTACGAAAATAATACAATAAATACGTGCAAATAACTAATTATCTTTGTAAATTCCAAAAAAAATTGTTTCCTGCGAGCTTTATTTTTTATATTAATTATTTAAATTAATGTTTTATTTAAATTGCGATAAACTATTTTCGTAATTTTAATTCGTTCATTATCAGCGATCGAAAACTGTGAACATTGAAAATGACAATTTCTTACTTACTACTATAAATGCTTGAGAGCTCTCGCAAATCTACCAAAACAAAATGTATTGTGCTTTGAGAACCTACGAATTTACAAAGCCTTTACTAAGCTATGATTTTTTTTTTTCTGTTTATGGAAGCAAGTTATGTTTTCGCTATATATTTTTTTATGTTAAGATCGGCAGTTTTGTCAATTGTGTCCAATTAGTTTGACAAATTCTATTTGAATTATAAGGTTTTTCTTTAAATATGTCATTTGGCAGCGATTGTGATGTTGGTGTGTGTATTTGTGTAATCAACAAACTGTGTAAAGAAAAGCACATTTCATGACATTAGGTTCTTTTAATAATAATAATAATAATAATAATTTATTTATTTGGATCAACAAGGATCATATTATGTTAGTAACAACTTAAAATCTATGTTAGATTACATATATTTATTAGTCAGTACATGAACCATGCAGCAGTGGTTCAGGTACTGACAGTCAAGCCTAGCAGCAAATGCGCTCAGGATGCAGATGGAGCTGGCCCGAACCCTATGCACCAGGGATGCACACCGCTTCCGGATTATCGTATAGAAACAGTCGACCCGCGACTCGGCGAACATCCCTATGCACTACAAAATCGTGGAAGCCCCATCAGCACCCTAAACGCATTATTGTACTGAACTCGCAGAGTTCAGTACAATGATGGTTAAGTTAAGTTAAGTTAAGGTCAGACAGGCTGACGATCCACTTGATGGTAGGTGGCTACCGTCGCCTATAACACAAGCAACGCCAAAGCTGCTACAAATGGCTGCCGACTACGTAGGATTAAGGATAGGGGATTAGGAGGGGATAGGGAAATGGGCTCTGGCATTCCTTACTCACTCACCGAAACGCAACAGCACACGTGCTGTTATTTCACGGTGGTCTTCTGTAAGGGGGTGGTTACTGCCGCCAGACGGGCTGCCCAAATGACTGCGAAACGCAGTGTGGCCTGCCACTACTAAAATTTCCGCGATAATGTTAAAGTACATATATTATAAATCTGTGTGGGTACATCAAAACTTCCCAGCGAATAATTTTCAAACTTAATATAAATAGTTTAAAGGCGGCAGCACCAATTGAATTTTAATCACTAAACACAGCTATGTGGAATGCCCATAAAACTCTGGAATGGGTAAAAGTCACCAATAGTCCTAAATTATATTTAAAATGATATAAGAATAATCAAATAATGCCTATGTATGTTAACTAGGGTGAAATAAATTATTTTTAGTATTTTATTTGACTGTCGCGTAATTAGCTTCGGAATGATTGATTTGTTTCCATTCCATTCATTCCATTAGCTTTTTTCGTTATTAGAAGAAATAAATAAATCCAGAGCTGCCCACTACGGTTTAACTAATTTGTGGGGCTTTGTTGTATGTACCAACTTATATGATTTATTCAAGGTGTAGCCGTTTAGGCTTAGCGATTTTTACACGTATGCTAATTATATGATTTTCGTTATTTAAAAAAAGTGAAAAATAAAAGGCCCTTTTGGCTTCGTTAAAAAACCTATATTCTGTGTAAAAAAAAAATATAACATTTTAGGGAAGGGGGGAAAAAGGACCAATCAGAATGACGTAGCCTTTTATACTTTTATATAATACTAGCGTTCCGCCCCCGGCTTCGCCCGGGATGCAATTTTTATATATAAGAACATTCCCCGTTTATCCCTCTTTCCATTGGTTAAAACCGAATCAAAATCGGTCTACCCGTTCACGCGTGATGCCGTGATCAAGGGAAATGGAGATTCATTTTTATATGTAAGGTTTTATCGATACCGGATGGTAAAAATTAATAATTTGAGTAAAATGAGAACTATGAATAGGGATAGTTCTTTTTTATGTGTATTTGCATTTTTATTAGTAACTAATATTTTAACAGTTTTTTAATGTTGTGGAAAAAAATTGTATAAATACATACTGTCGATGATACTATAATAATAGTATAATTTTTCTAGCAATATCTTTAAACCATGAAATATTCTACTAAGGAATTATGGTTTATTGAAAGCCTAATTTATTAAAAAAATTTAGAAAACTTGTGCTAAAATGGTATTTTATTTTAAAGGCTTTACGCTATAACGTGTATAAAATATTATATTACTTGGATATGGATTAAACTTATTCTAAAATTCTATTCGCGCCACAACCCATTGTAAAGCTGACATGAATTTCTAAAAAATGGTTTGTTTCTATAGGAGTACGTTTCAGCGAAACTTTTGTTTCATGTTGTGCTTATGGAACGATGTTCATGTGCTAATATTGATATAATATGCGAAAATAAAATAAACTATATAGATCTACGCTGTAAAAGTTTTTTATGGCATTTTGCCATTATCGTGACATTTTATGGATGCCATTCGAAAGCTATTCGATAAAAGTTGAACGAGACTTGTAAGGCAGCCGGAGTTTTACGACGACTGCACCGAGTGCATGTAAATCTTATTAAAAGCCTCATTAACGATCTCCAATTTGCATATTGTTTGCGTTAAGTAAGGAATGAATGTCAACCTAGTGGCTCCACAACTAAGTGCAGACGCTCGACACCATTTCCTATTCCATTTTATTAGTCTCAATACACATTTAAGAAAAAGGAAAGTCTAGATTTTGTATATATATATTTTAAAATATGTTTTATTAAATGTAATATGGTTTATTAAATTAAAATATATATATAAAATATATTTATTTTCAGGCCACATGTTATTTTCTTATTCCAGACAATTCGATACGCCTATTAAAACTTATAAATAGAAACAAATAAATAATAAAAGTATACTAATGATAAACATGATAACCCACAAGCGCATCCATCCGCTTCCTTGAGGTCAGTCCTCGCGGCGTTACCAACATTGGTCCCTACTCCAAGACTCGTCTACTCGCAATGCTCATCCTTTTCATGACAGATTTCACCAATTTCACCAGTTCACAGCTTTGTTTCTTAGTCTGATCTTCGTATTTCGGATCAATTTTCCCTGGAGATAGTTCTAATTATGATCTCTACAGCTGGTTGAGTGACTTGGAATTTGTGGACAAGACATTTCGTTAATATCTACTTATTCTAGATCTTCGTCTTAAAGCAATGGGCTGAGCCCGTTTCCGTCGGCTTGTTTATCGAAGATGATCCTACCCAGCTTTATTATTTGCTCATATAACATTATTAGAATAATAAAATAGTTGGATGCTAAAAATGAAATTTCGTTACAATATTTTAGTGGGTACTGCGGTTCATATTTATGAAGTCATTGGTAATAAAAAAACTAGTTTGTAAACAGATTGGAATGAAATATACACCAAATATTCCCGGATGCTTGGTACGATACATCAGTGGAAACCGCATGAAAATCGATTAAGCAGTTTCTGTGATTAGCATGCACAAACGCACAGACAAACATTCTAAAAATGTTTTTACCTTGGTAACATAAGTAAAACGTGTATAATTTTTTTTTTTTTTTGAAAAAAATATTTAATGTACAGACACGACTCGTTTACAATTTTATTATGTGTATAGATTGTAACTGCATTTATATGTAGCCGGCATCCAATTTTATGTTTCGATAAAATAATCACTTCTGTGGCTGACAGGAGGGCTGTAATGCTCAAATATGGAATTCGAAGGCCGCACTAGTTAGCAGTTGCCGAGCGACCAACTATATCCGGTGCGAGGTAACTTGCTCTGTGCCGACTGACGGAGTTAATACTAAAATGTCGGATATTCTGATTTAAATTTAGCGTTCGGCAAACTGCTCGATAACTCCTAGTTTCTTGTTGCTTAAAACTTAATACTTGACTGCGGCGACGCTTTAAAATATAATCTGCACTCCGCATACAATTCAGTAATTGCACAGTGTATAGTATAATATATAACAGAGTCGAGTGTCGAATGACAAACGCGCGCTTGTCACGCGCGCAATCGAAGCTCAAACGCTCGGGAACCGCTTAATCGGTCGCCGCAAACCGCCCACCAAATTTACGACTGGGAATAATTAATTAAAATGAACTGTTGACTTTATTCGAGGGAAGGCGAGAGCCAATTGGATGTGCATTTTTAGTTTCACATCGCCCTATCTCTATCTCCTTTATTTTAATAATATTTTGAGTGCACATAATTTCTGATTTATAGTAAATTTCTGTTTAAACCATAAATCCAAAAACATTGTACATAAAATAACACTTTTGAGTAGTTCTTTTTGTTAGATAACCAATTAGTTACTCTAGTAGGCGGTTAGGAGCTATATGATTTTTAGTTCACTTTAGTCTTTCAAACAGTTACTATAAATTCCAAAAAGTAATCAATAATATAACAGTACCACAATAGATTAATAAAAATATATTAAATAAGCTTGAAGGCAAGGTATCTTGTTTGGTTTTCCGATCAAATGGGCTATTCCAAAAAAGGTTTTCAGTGTCATGAATATTGGTGTTGTTTTATCTAAGCCTGCCAATCCACCGTGTAGTTCCTGGGAACCGTATCGAATTCAGCCCTAAATGCAAATACCAGCAAAAAACAACACGGCAAGTTTTAAGTGATTAAAATTAGCATAATATTGGTGGAGCGTCGCAGATTATCCTGGCGGCCATATTGGCCCCTGCGGGACTGTCAGATAATGTCCAACTGACAGAAAACTCGACGAAGCAATTTTATTAATCAATCTGAACCTTATAATCAATTGATATATATAATCAATAGTTTTTGCTCAATGAGTCAGCATACTATTTATTACAGCGATTTATACAGAATACAGCGACATTAAGCTATGTATATGACTTAATTATAGACTTATACAGTAAAGAGTTTTCTAAAGTCGATAGTCAGAATAAATTAATAATAACATATTCTTATGTTACTAGAAAATATTATATCAATTTATTTTGCCAGTGATGACATCATATGGCGCTGAAACGTGGTGTCTAACTATGGGCCTCCTAAGAAAGCTCAACCTCGCTGAACGATCTTTGGAGAGGGCTATGCTCGGACTTACGCTGCGAGATCGAATCAAGAATGAGGATTCGTAGACGAACGAAAGTTACCGACATAATCCGGAGTTTTAGTTAGTTGAAGTGGCAGAGCTGACGGCCGCTGGGGCCGGAAGGTTCTCGAATGAAGGACCAGGGATCGACGCAGCGTAGGATGTCACCCACAAGGTGGACAGACTATCTGATCGACGGTGGATCCAGGTTGCTTCGGATCGGTCCTTTTGGAGGTCTTTGTTCATTAGTGGACGCCCTACGGTTGAGATGACGATCATGATTAATAATATTAATTAAGATTATTTTCTAAGGGTATTGTAGTATGTTTGTAGCAGCAGGATACACTCCATTTCGCAGTTATAGATGGATGGTAGTGAGTAAGGGATGTCAGAGCTCATTTCTCTATCCCTTCCGAATCCTTTATCCTAAGGTCGTGAGCGTACTACAGCTATCATCAAGGGGATCTTCACCCTGCTCGAAGACCTTTACGCATAAAAAAGGAACTTAATTATAGTCATTTTTAAAATAGTATTGTATATTATAGGTAAGTAAACATTGACCAAAAGAAATAAAGATTTCCAAAAAGTGAATTCAATGTAGTTTTTAATAAAAAAAAAATACACTTTTAAAGGATTACAATAGCACATTTAAATCGAGCAAACGTTGTATTTAATATAAAAAATAATAAACAACAGTGCACGAACACGGGAAGAATAAACAACAATGCAAACGGTTATTAAAGTCCCAATATCCTGGTGAAATGCAACGGGAGTGGGCGGCGCATAACGGTTATGAAAGTGGGGAAATAAGCGGGCAGGAAAAGAAATCCTAGTTCTGGTGTGCTTTAAATTTTTACTCCTCAAAACAAAGCCTCTTTTCTCTCCGCCATCACGCTGAGAATTCTGGCAAAAAAATCATTTGAAATTGTAAACAATGACCAATAATCAATAAAACATACATGCAACTAGAGAAGTACCCAGTGTGATAATTTCGATTTTGGGATCGGGACATTGTCAATCTTCGTCAATATTGCCCCTAAACGGATCTCACGGTGTTTTTGTACCAATCTTTAAAGCGATACACTTTCAATGGAACCTGACGACTAGTCACTTAATGTAGGATATTTAATGAACCCTTAAATATGAAATTTTCTGTGCACCTAAATTCTGTAATAGTAGCAGGTCTGTTTAAAGCAATAATCACATCATGGTAGACCACCGTGAATTAACAGCACCTGTGCTGTTTTGTTTTAGTCAGTGAGTAAGGAATGTACGAGCCTATGCGCCCCAACCACCATCTCTTTATTATCCCTTATTTTTTAACCAATCTGGATCTCTTTTCAGCTTCAATGTCTCAAGTTCATATGTAAATTGCGTTACTTATACGTATAATAGGAGACAGTAGCCACGTATTACCAAGTGGACCCCCAGTCTGTCTGCAAATGTTTACATAAAAAATCATCCGATTGTAGAGTAGAATGGAAGTGCTACGGTTCGGCCACCGATCCTATCCGTTGCACCTTTTTTCGATTTTAAAATTTAATACGTTCTTTGTTTATTCCGTTAGTCCGATTTTTTCTATCAAAGGAAATTTAGTTCAAATGGTTTTCAAATGAAATCGTTGGTTAGGTACCCATTGTGCAATTTTATGTAGTGGCGAGATAAGTGGAAACTGCGACGGCCATTTTGTTTCGTATAAGTTAATTTAACACGTAACGAGATAGTTACGGATTTTAATTGGACGCCGCCAAATAATTTAACCCTCTGTCCCTTTTCAAGGTGTTAGTGGACCGAATTAACCGAGCTCACTTAAACAATGGAAACCGCACTTTATTTTGTACATCATAAAAGCTCACACACTAAACTTACTTATTTAATATAAAAATAAGTTTGCTAGCTATCTGTAAATATGGAAATAAATTGCAAATTATAAAGCGTTCGATTCCCTTATCTCTCACTGTTTATACCATTTCCTTTCTACATCTTTATTACTGCCTGATTTATGCAGTATCATTAATTTTCCTGGCATTGCTAATCATCAACCTGATTTCGGGAAGGAATACTATGAAGATTAAGATTCAAACACACGGTGGAAGCACTACGCAGTTTTTAACTGTGAAACCATTCTGTGCCCTTGTTTGAGCCGTCATCTAATGAATTTGTTATTTGATTTTTTAACTACTGTATTGTATTGTCTGACACTTTTCTTAATAATATTTGTATTATTTGTTTTGCTTATTTATTTGCTAAAGAAAAATGATTCAAGCAGACAAATGATTCAGTAGAGCAAATAATCAGTTCCTATACTTTCCGAAAAATGTAAAATTACAGGAGTTTTAAAAATTTTGGATAGCTCTTATAGATCCCTTGTCAATGATATAATATTTATTTTTAGTGTCACCTTTTTGAAGTGTACGATCGCCGCCTCCCTATGGGCAGTGCTCTTTCGTCCTCTGGGTGTGACTACGTCATCACTTATGCACGATAGCTACATCTTATACCGTATTCTATGGAAGTTTTATGTCTGACCGTAGATCACCTAAGTCTTAATTACGTATTTTCCCTCAGACTTACTTTTAAAAGTACAAGAAGCTTATAAAATTTAAATTGGTAATAAGTTTCTGCAAAGTTGGCTTAAAACATCGCAGTACTTCAACTAGAAATGTGAAATGTTTAATTAACGCTTCGAGTTTATTGAAATCTATCAAACGGATTCGTTTTGTTTAAGTTCTAAATTTAAATTTAAAGTGTATAAATATACATGTACCTATAGATGAACATAAAGAGTAGATACAAAGTGTTATTATGATGTGCGCGTGTTTGGCTATGACGTAAACAAATCGTTCGATATCTATTGAGTGCTGGTGATGCTCGTATCGCGTCCTATCTCCACCTTTTCTCGATATTTAATTCAGGGCACACCCTCAATATCGTTACAGGGGCCGTGCTTGGATTCACAACTCAATCGCACTAAGCTACGGATACATTACAATAGCATGGCCAGTGTGAGTACCAGAAGACACTAGATGCTGACTGTGGCCAGGATAGGACTGATGATTATGAACCTTCATTATGAAAATATTTTATAATTTCATTCGCAGATCTGTTCTCAGGACGAAGTGCTATATTTCATTTTTTATTCTTGAATAAATAATACTTTTCATAACAATCCGTTGTAATATCGATAAAATCTTTATTACTAATGTTGAACAGAAAAGTTTCAAGTCTAAAATATAGTAACTTTTTTATGCTTTACCTTGCTTTATACATCAAGTGAGTTCAAATAAAATTTGGCAAGAAAATATGTCAAAAAGTGGTCAGTTATTAGGAAAAAATATGACTATCTAGTATTTTGCATAGTACTTAACCTAAGCATAAACATTAATATTATAAGGTGTTATATTGATGCGAACGTAACACAGGTTGCATAGTTGAGCGGTATTGAGTGTATTGCGACGTCTGCGAGAAGGCATTCGCTAGCAAATGTTTCAAACACCATAAATCCTGATACGGAAGCTTGTCGGATGTACGTAATGAATCACGGTGGTTGGCACCGTACACTCGAACGCTAATTTCACCACCTACATCCCGCACACCTCTGTTCAATTCTGGATCTTGCGCTGCGGACGATACGGCCGATTGTCGCCTGATGAAACACTCCCGTCGAGAAATGTACTGAGGCGCCGCACATTTGAATAACCGGGTGTCTATTAGAGGTAATAAAGAACTAATCCACTAACTCATATTCAATTTCGAGTTGAAAATAAAGAAAAGCAACAGTGCGAGGCCGGATCTCATCAGCTCCAAGTATAAGGAGTCACCCGGGAAGCGTCGCGCGGAGACGTCATGTTTAAATTTGCAATTCAACTAGAGAGTGCTTCCCGCCGCTCCCTTCATATTTGAGAAACAAATATGAAAATGAACGCGCCGCCTCCGGAAACCGCCCCGTGAATAATCAAATTCTGTTGTAGAAGATCGATCTGCGAAATGTATTTTGTTTATGGCCATGTCATAATACAGGTTTACACAAATAGCTTGGCATCACCACCTGCTCAATGGAAGATCTACTCCTTTACGCGAATTCTAACATAACTATAAAATGTCTCACACACTCACATATTTTTGTGATAATCTCTATACCTGGTATCTATAAAATTGTCATTTTCCTATGTTTGGTTACGGGTTACATTTTCCACCAGAAATTGTACAGTTGATTTTGTTAAAATATTTTTCCTTTCTACACTCGTAGAAGACAGGTGTGTGTTAAATTGGCATGAAACGATAATGTAAGTATATTGTTCGACGTTTATTGTTACAGCGACGTGTGGAATGTCAGCTTCGTTGTGTCATCACTCAAGAGCAAAAAAGTGGGGATATTGTAGACAATGTTTTTGCGTAGTGTTTCAGAATCTTCAACAGGTGCAATTCGGAAATATATTTTATAATACTTAATTTTTCGACTCGGTTGTGGCTAACACAGCGTTTCAATTGTTTAGTGAAGTTAGCGATATGTATTCTACAGTTGACGGAATTATGCGAGTTTAAACTGTTGTCTAAACTGTAACTGTTGGCTGTGAGCGTGGCAATGGCAAATTGACAAAAGGTCGTCGAGTGGATCGTCGTTTTGCGTCTGACGGCGACTAGTGAGGCGGCAACCTCGCGCCGAATACGGGATGAGGCTTTGGCCTCCAGGGAAAAAAAAACAACACGCGGATCCCAGTAAAAAATATAGCGCCACTTCCACAAGTCACGAACGATTGCGGAAGCGATATGTTTTTGCGAATGTGTGACGAACAGACAAACGACTTATCAGATGGGACGTACGACCCAGTGACATTTTGAAAGCAATTAACATAAAGGACGATAAATAATTGACGAGCCCGTTGGATGAGTTGTTAGGGTGCTTGCCTTAACGCTCTGTTCTAGGGTTCCCGGGTTCGAATCCCGGCAGGGTTAACTTTGAAAAATTAACTTTTCAAATTTGGCTCTGGTCTGAATTTGGAAAGTAGTGGCAGGGCACACTGCGTTTTCGCAGTCATTTGGGCAGCCCGTCTGGCGGCAGCAACCACCCCCTTACAGAAGACTACCGTGAAATAACAGCACGCGTGCTGTTGTGTTTCGGTGAGTGAGTGAGGGATGCCAGAGCCCATTTCCCTATCTCCTTTCCCTTCCTACTGTAGTCGGCAGCGCACTTGCAGCAGCTTTGATGTTGCTTGTGTTATAGGCGACGGTAGCCACCTACCATCAAGTGGACCGTCAGCCTGTCTGCCGATCTTAACATAAAAAGAGAAATACATAATGAGGATTGGGGAATAAATAAGAATGCGAGAGCAATAACAGCTAGCGTTGTTAATTAATAAAATGTTTATACATTTATTTCTGCAATAGATTGCACTGCTGTGTCCCCATCTGCAATTGAGCCCCTAGGTAACCATGCAAGACACTAGGTTCTTGCATTGGTTTTACCACTTTTATCATAGCGTGATATCATCTCTCTGGATAACTTGTTCCGGAATGCAGGTTACTGCCCGCAACGCACAAGGAATGGCGAAATCGCTTGTATGTCGCCACCAACAGCCAGTCCTTTTTTCTTAACTTACTGCATATCTAATTGGAAATACACTTATTAAAATAACAAGTTCCATGTTTGAATGTTGATCTCCACTGACTTGAGGCACTTAATAAAAAACGCGAGATCACAGGAGTCACGCGCGACCGCTCCATCACAGCGCTAATGTCGCCGCGACTGCTCCTCCCCTGAGGATATCACTCATCCGCGCCGATTGCTGCCTCCTCACGCCGCCTACATACTACAACAGCGTACTGCCCCTCTCGACAGTAAAACAATATCTGTCGACATTAAAATAAAAAGCTAATCTACATCAAAATAAAAGCAACAAAGCTTTGTGATGAGTAAAAACGCTACGCCTCTATAATTTCCCTCCCGTAATCTCCTTTTATGATTATGCACTTCTGTTTTCACGGAGTTGTTTTATTTTCGCTCCGCCTTTTGAATATTCCTACGAAGCGATTACATTGAAATCATGGGGCATGTGAGGTTTTGTATGATTTATCGTCGGGGCCTGGCACTTCATTTTACCCTTGTTTATTCTAATGTCGGTGCTCGCTATACGTACAGTAGCTGTGCTGGTCTCATGAATAGCGTCATCTCTTGGTTCCCCCTACAATCTAGGCTTAAGTGTCCTTTTCTCGTCTTATGCATCTCACTAAAAGGGCAGAACACTCATCTGCCATTATTACATTATCGTCTTCCAAAAGCTTGAAATTGCTAAAGACATTGAATTTATTCAGTTTATTTGGGCTGTGTTACTTAAATATATATTTACCTAGCCGTGTCCCCGACTTTGTACGCGCTGTAGTTCGTTTTTTGAAAATCTCACAGGAACCAAAAAAATTTCCAGGGTAAAAATATCACCTATGTTAATCCAGGTAAAACACTATCTATGTGCCAATTTCATCCAAATCCGTTCAGCCGTTTTCCGCGATTGAGTAACAAACATCCAAACATACAAACTTTCCCATTTATAATATTATATTTTTAATGTTCTGAAATCTCATAACAATTGAAAATTACTTACTTAAATAAAACAAAAACGCACAAATAAGTAAGACATTTTATTGATAAAGATGCGTACAGCGGAATTTGTAATGTAAAATTCGTGCAGGAAATAAAGAAGCCGTTACTTTAGCAAAATAAAAATGTCACGTAGGAAATGCAATGAACGTAATGCACACGTGTTCGCTGGCCGCCGACGGAAATTGAGAAACGTTCGCAGCTGCGAATATTTTCAAGGCACATTCAACGTTTTTCATTAAAAGGGCATTGATGTCGTGTCATCGACTTTCGAACAAGAGCCTTCCGATTCGCGCCCACACCTGATCTGTATCGGTGTAGCCCATTCTTCCTGTCTCTATGAAATGGTGTTACATGATACGATGCCGCAAACACAAACTAGTTGCTAACTTTGATAGGTTTCGCTCGTACTACGCCTGTCACACACATTTTTGAATTTACACCGCGAAATTCGTTCTTCTCTTTAAAGCGTCGCGTTGTAACTGCTCTCGGATTTATAACATCTGATGACAGTGAAAATCCCAATGTTCAATTCAATCATCAAATTGTTGTGCATAGTTTTACTTGGGAAAATATCTAGTAGTATTGTTGGGCTACTGCATTTGTGTACTACTGCACCATCTCCTACACTTGAATGACCCTTTACCATACTCGTATGTGCGTATGTAAAAATAATGCATGTCTTTTATTTGCAGTTTTGACGTCCGCGGCAAACATCTGTCAGAGGCCCGTCATTGGTCTGCACCGGAAGTGTTCGGTCCCCGTGCGCACTTTTCGACCTCTCCACCCCCCGCTGCACTCCTGGTGCGCGACGTGAAGAGGCGGGACGAAGGAGTCTACCGCTGTCGAGTCGACTTCAGGAACACTCAAACCACCAGCTTTCGATATAACCTCACAGTCGTCGGTAAGTAATTTCTGTTTACTGCGACCATAAACAACTTCCGCCTCGGGCACATTGTTCGCTGGACAGATATACGAGGCGGTGGCGGTGCTGTAACGCGCCACGTGAACGATGAACCGGCTGACAACTTTATTGCCGCGCTCGGCTGCAAATTCCACTGTGTCTTCGGCGGTTACCTATCGGTTCTAGGCGTGAGTGTAATTCCCGCGTGATTGATCGTTATCAAGTTTTGTGGAATGTTCAATCAACGCGGGGCTGTCTCTTTCGAGACGTTCAATATTCATTTATATTAATTAAACCAATTATTGATTTAATTAGGGCGCGTCACGTCAGCGAATCGACTCCCGATATCGAAGGGGGAACGTTCCATTTGGCAGACGGGAATCTGCGATAAAGTTTGTAAATTCGTTTAACAACCATCATTAAAACTTTTGAGGGAGTGGAATGGAGATAATTTAATGGACTACATGCAACAATAAGAATTGGTAGAGAATATTACTAAGATTAAATACCTTTCAATAAAAATTTTGATCCTATGGGCTTAACCATGACCTAGTCTGACGACCTATGGAGAGGACTATGCCTGGGATTACTTTGCGAGATCGAAAATGAATGAAGAGATACGTAGACATATGAATGTGTCGGGCAATGGACAGGACAGATAGTACCCATAAGATGGAATTAAGAATTAAAAAAGACCTAAGACCTAAAGCCTAGGACCTAAGGGCTCCACATCAGGCTGATTATGATTACAATTATGATCTAGGCCGCTAATGACAGGTGCTTCTGAAAACTTATAGGGGAGGCCTATGTCCAGCAATGGACGTTCCACGGCTGAGACTTTATTGCCCTTCTCAACTAGATTAACAACTCGATTGAATTGTTTTTATAAATTGAACTGAATTGAAATTCTGTAAACACAATTGACCTTAGTTATAAATGTCATGCAAATGCTAATCGCCTCCATTCGCACTTCGCTGAAGGTGAGAGGTGCAGATAGAATGCCAAAATGTACGCAAACACGCTTCAATAAATTGGTAAGGGGGAGTGTTTTTCCGAAGGGTTGTGAAAAGTCAAAATGAAATGTATTTCATTATTGACGAAATTTACGAAGTGTATTATTGACGAGCCCGTTGGATGACTGGTTAGGGCGCTTGCCTTAACGCTCTGTTCTATGGTTCCCGGGTTCGATTCCCGGCTGGGTCAACTTTGAAAAATGAACTTTTCAAATTTGGCTCTGGTCTGGATCTGGAAAGTAGTGGCAGGACACACTGCATTTCACAGTCATTTGGGCAGCCCGTCTAGCGGCAGTAACCACCCCCTTACAGAAGACCACTGTGAAATTACAGCACGTGTGCTGTTGTGTTTCGGTGAGTGAGTAAGGGATGCCAGAGCCCATTTCTCCATCCCCTCCTAATCCCTTATCCTTAATCCTATTGTAGTCGGCAGCGCATTTGCTGCAGCTTTGGCGTTTTTTGCGTTATAGGCGACGATAGCCACCTGCCATCCAGTGGACCGTCAGCCTGTCTGCCGATCTTAACATAAAAAATAAAAAAATCTCGTAGATCTTTAACAGGATAACATTAATAATTTTCGGAAATACGCAATAGCTATTCAAATTGAATAGTGAACACCCCTGATAAATATGTGGTAGATATACTTATAGAACAAAACACTGTAAGTCTGATTTTTTTAATATGCTTTCCAACGGTTACAATATAGTGAAAATGCTATGACATAAATAAGTAAGTTAAGTACGGTTAAGTTAAAAGTAAATTTTGCGGCAAAAAATGTAGGTTATAATGAATAAATTATTTTTTAATGGCGCAGGATTTTAGGTCAAAATTTACACTTGAAGTTTAGTAGTGAATATTTTATAAGTACATATAAAGATCGACAGGTAGAGTAAAGGTGCACTTATTAGGAATAGCTTAAGAATACTAGCAAACTCGTAAAGTGTAAACGCTATAAAGTGTGTCGTTATAAAGTGTAACCATGTGTAAACAGGGATTTTATCTAGTATATATTAACAAGGTGAAAGTGGTGAAAGTGCTCTGGCAAATAATAGCGTCATTTAACTGTGGCATTCTGTAAGTGGGTGGTAACTGCTGGTGAGTTATGACTGCGAAACGAAGTGTAACCAAGTTCAATTTAAATCAAGTTTCTTATATCTAATTCTATGGAATATTGACAATTTTCTTTATCGAGATTCACCTTTCGTCGTCAACGGTCCTATTTTATTATTTTTTCATATTGCTTTTGTCATCTCACAACTACAATTGTAGTCGTATCGGTGCTTCCCCTCGCGCGTAGTCGGTTTGAGAACTGTCCGCTCTCAAAAATCCATTAAAGCATTGAATAATAACTTGCGAATACAATATTATGCTCACAAAGGGATGTAAAAACCTTTTAGTAATTTTTTGACAAGAATAGTATTGATGAATTTTTGACAAGGCTCAGAAGCATGATGTATCTATGTATCTACGATCCATGATGTATCTATGAAGTGCACATATTCTACCGCTTGTCGGTGGACATATATGTATAAAAATTTACAACTTGTATACCATATTCAGCAAATAAATTAATTTGAAAGTTGTATATTTTGAACTGTACTTCAACTTACTTTATTCACGACGGCTGGTTAAAGTGATATATAATATATGATTCCTTTCTAGTACATTGTTGAAGATCAGGCTGAAAGTATCCATAATATGAATATCATTTAAATGAATATCATCATCATCTTAGCCATCTCATCACGTCCACTGCTGAATAAAGGCCTCCCCCTTAATTCTCCAAAAGGACCGATCAGAAGCAGCCTGGATCCACAGTCGACCCGCGGCCCTTATTTGGTCGTCTGTCTATCTTATAGGTGGGTAGACATCCTTCGCTACGCTTGCCAGTCCATGGCCTCCCCAGCGGCAGTTGGCTCTCAGTACTATATATTCTGTATCCACTGGCACTTCAACTAACTAATCCGCCGGGTTATGTCGGTAGCTTTCGTTCGTCTACGAATCTCCTCATTCCTAATTCGATCTCGCAGTACAACCCCTCTCTCCAAAGCTCGTTGAGCGACGTTGAGCTTACTTACGATACCCATTGCTAGAGAACACGTTTCAGCGTCATATGTCTTAACTGGCAATACACATTGGTCGAAATCTTTTGTTTTAAGACACTGAGAAATTATGGACGAGCTTCTTCGGGAGACTGGAATTTATCAAATCTGCGCTCCAGACAATTTGCAATAACCTTCAAAACAACTTATGAAACATGGCTCAGAAGCATGATGTATCTATGATTCTTCAATGGGTTTTTATCACCCTTTTTGATGAATGACTCCAACTGTTCCACGCTTCTGGATTTATACTGCCGAGTAACAGGAAATTCAACAGCCGCTGAAGAACTTTAAGTATCGGTTTTCCACCCGATTCTAAGAGCTCCGATGTGATTCCGTCCTCACCGGGTGCCTTGTATTGTAGTTCTTCAGCTGTTTCAGAGACATCGCTATCTCGTGCAGATTGATGTCCGGGATATGTTCGGTGTAGGGGCGAGTTAATTTGGCTCTAGGGTCTATGAGCGAATTTTCGACAGATTTTCTCATTGAAGTATAAAACTGTCCATAGACTTCTCGACATCTTTCAGCACATCCGCTCTAGATGACGTTATACTGACGTCTTCGCTAACTGGCTTTGCCCAACATAGCTGTCTCTTGCAAACACTTTAGTTAGAGCCTTTATTCTGATCGATCGTATTTTCAATACTGTTAGTATTAAAATCACGAATGTCATATCGCAAGGACTTCCACGTCCGTCTATTGAGCTACCGTCTATTAAAAGAATACAACTATAATAGATAAATATGTATTAGTATATTTTAAAATTCGAACCTGGATTAAAATTCGAAGCGCCACCTACGCCGCTTTTGCTTCTTGATTATTTGTTAATCCAAGAAAAGTTCTATTAACTTAAGAAAAATTAAGTTTCCGCTATTTCTGCATCATCATTTCTACCTTTTTCGGTGAAAGAAAGCGGTGTCTTATTTTTATCGAAAGAAATAAAAACTTAATTCAGATTTAAATTATTGAAGTATCTCAATGATAACGTCAACCAATTTTAACACTTTTAGCCAATAAATTAACGACACAGTTCAAGATTATTGGACTTCGCATTTAATTTTGGTCAGAATAATTACATTTTTCTTTATAATGATGTAACATATTGCTTTCAAACTTATTATTGGTGAATAAATAAAATTCAGTTATAATAAATCAACAAATCTATAATATTGTTACGTGCGGGGTGAGTTAAAATGCCGTGTAAGGGTGAAACGAACGATTCATTTTCACAAACCAAAATGACTTCCAAAATCACTAAACCTGTCGATGAAACCGTTAAACTTAATGGTTCACTGTCGCAGATAACTTCGCAAAAGCTCCGAAGAGTCGCTTTCGTATCGCTGGTTGTCGCACCACTGTATCCCGCCCGCCTGCTCTCTTATTTATACTTGGCGCCAAACACCTCGATGTATTTCTTATTTTCCTGAAAATGTAAACAAGATCGTAAACAAGCCATTGAAATTTCGGGAATGTAAACTCTATGTTGTAAACATAAGGACCAATTTCCTTTGACACTAGTCGGGAAGGAGCATGGCTACCATCGATAGGGTGGATCGTTAGAGACTTTCGGCGCCGGCGCGAACGCTTTTTCCAGAACGTTCCATAGTTAGTCGTAACAATATAATAAAATCGTAAACGCGCCGTGTCTGAACATTAAATATCTTTTCAAAAAAACAATTTGTACACGTTGTACTTATGTTACCGAGATCAAAAAATAGTTTGTCTGTGCGTTTGTGCACGCTAATCTCTGAAACGGCTTAACCGATTTAAATGCCGTTGTCATTGTGTTTAATGTATTGTAGCAAGCTTCCCGTATCATTTAGTGTTTGTTTCATTCCAATCGGTTTACAAACAAAAAAAGTTATGCGTTATACCGAATATCACGCGTACGAAGTTGCGGGCTCAGCTAGGTTTAAATATTTCTGTACTTAATATATGTTTCGTTCGTAGTATATATTTCAAAGATAAATTAATTGGCAATCTATAGTATTACCTACTGTGCAATAGCCTCGGGGTTTCACTTCGGACAAGTAAGCTGAACTTGGCATTTAGTTCGGCCCACTGCGTCCGAGATATGTCTGCCATGACTTTTCGCTACTTGAGAGGTTCCGTCCTGACCGATCGCGGCACTACTTTAAGAAGGTAAATAAATTCTAATTAACTCGCTTATTTCGACGTAAAATAGACTGGTATTTCGTATAAAACATTTTACTCATTTTTGACGTGATATCGCTAACGTACCTACGCGTGGTATACGGTATAGAGCGTAATTTTTTTGTTTGTAAACCGATTGGAATGAAACAAAAAATGTTACGGGGAGCTTGCTATAATACATTAGTGAAAACGCCATTCAAATCAGTTAAGCCGTTTCTGAGATTAACGTGCACAAACGCATAGACAAACAGACAAAAAATTTAAAAACTATCTTTTTTTTTGACCTCGGTAACATAAATACGTGTACTAATAAAATTGTTTGTGTGAAAAAATATTTCATGTACAGACACTGGTCGTTTACGATTTTATTGTAATACTCGTATGTGTAGATAAAATGAGATCACCATAGAGACTAACTCTATGGGCACTGCTACAATTTTTCACCATAGAAAACCGTTTTATTAAAGCTATAGTTGTTGCCGGATACCGGAACCGAATTTTAATCACAGCCGCGAACTTCGCCTCTAATTGCTTTGTTGTCTTTCGATTACAGCGTCACTTTTGGGCGTTAACACCTCTGAAATTTAATACTGATCGGTTTATTATTCATTAAGACGTGACAGTTTTGAATAAAACTTCTGAGCGATCCCCTTCTCATAAAATTCTTCAACAACCGATTGATTGAATAATAATATTTATGTTTATTATTAATAATCGAGTGCTATAAGTTACTACAGATTTATTCCAATTGGACACTGTACACTTTTTACAACTTCTGCTAAGCAATACCGGTATTGCTGTATGTAAGTCAAAAACAAGAGGGAGAATCTCTTCACAAAAGCAAGTCAGGCATTTAAACCATTATTGTGAGTGATTTCAGATTCTGTATCGAATGTAGTACTCAATTGGACTTTGATGCTTTAATCGGAACCGACCGAAATAGTCCACCGACTGTAAAGGAATCGGCGTAACCCGCCTTTCAGACTTACCAATACATACCTTGTTACTTTGGTATACGATTCATTTTATTAGTCATACGAATAGTCGTTTGGGGGGGGGGGGGCTAATAGAACAGAAACGGAAGCGATCACCTGCGTCGCATCGATCTGATTAATTGCTTCCGATTTAAAAGCCACAGATTTGAGTTTAGGGATATTCAATGGTGTTATAAGGGAATACATTTTGATTACTCACTAGTCAATATCTAAGATTGTACCAAAAGTAGTTATATTTATTGATCCCGCGGCGTTTACGGTTTCGTCCCCCTGTCCCAGATAGTGACGGGTCAGTCAGGAAGGAGCGCCAATGATTTTGTAACGAAGAGTGATGCCGCCGAGATTCGATTCGGATAACTAGAAACTTGAATTTCCGCGTTTATTTACTACAAATATCTATTTCATATTTTTTGTGACAATTTCTGTATTCGAACTAAAGTGCTCTGTTTGTGTTTCAGTTCCACCAGAGAAGCCCGTTGTAGTAGACCGATGGGGGAAAGTCATCAATACAACAACACTTGGACCCCACGAGGAGGGAGACGACGTGTTACTCACATGTCGAGTGCTGGGGGGTAAGATTTTCAGAATTCAACTTTTACACTATTTACACTATTACATATAAAATACATTTATACGCATTCCAATATTATTTATTGTATTTTTTCCAATATTACTTTAAATAATCCGTAAGGTAGATTATTTTATAATAATATCCACAAGTCCTTAAAAGTTTGTTTACATTTATCTTGTCTCATTGGTCTGTTATGAGACACACGTTCACACTTTGTAATATGTGATTCTTCAAAAAGCTCTCGTGATATCAGCACCATTTATGTAGAGAGTAGACAAAAGTAATATTGATATTCGATACAAAAGTGTGTACACACGAGGGGAGGGAATGGGAGAGTCAGAAATGTCTCTTCTTGATCATATTGTTTCCAAAAAGCGATGGGAACCTGTGTACAAGCGTTCACTAACTACAGTAATCAAAGTGATTTTAGTTGATATTTATTTCATAAGGACACTAAATTACAGTTTTTAATCAATTAGTTTAAGGTAATAAAAGTAATGTAGTAAAACTATTTTCAAAATTTCGTCCCTCCCTCATTCTTTTACTTAATCCGAAATTAACTTGCTTTTTATCTCCAATTGCAACTTCTTATAATTCAGTTATACTACTTTAAAATATAACATTCTAATTGCGTATTACGAACGCTGTTCAAATTATATATATTACTAGCGACCCGCTCCGGCTTCGCCCGGGTGCAATTTTTTTATATATAAACATTCCCCGTTTATCCGTCTTTCCATTAGTGAAAACCGAATAAAAATCGGTCTACCCATTCACGCGTGATGCCGTAACCAAGGGAAAAGGGATTCATTTTTATATTTATAGATAGAATATGTAGTGCGTATAAGTGTTGGTTACACTTTCGAAACAATATTTATTTAGGTACCTATTTATTTATTTATTTACTAAAAGGTACACTAACAGCAAAAAGAAAGAAAAGTTTAAAATAGGTATAGGTAACACAAGGCAATTTTAAGGCATACAAAGATAAACTACTAATACAAGATAACTAAAAATTGAGACGATTGATAATAAACGCATAGCAGTTGGCCTACTCCTATGGCATGGTATAATGGTGCCGCAACTCACGACTCACCCGCTGTTTGCACACCTCGAGTGTGAGGACACAAGAACGCTTTTACCGCTCCAAACACCAAACATACTTTATAATAATCGAGCGCAAAATGCTTTATTCAGACAAATACGTCTCGCGCTATACCAAAAATCAACTTCTTGCCTTTCACGTACGTCCACTGCGAGCACAAGCGTCAATCAGTTTACGTATGTTGAGTTAATTTGCGAACCGCAATGTTTTCTCGCCGGCTTAGGTTTTCCCGTGACCACACCTAATAGTCTTACTTTGAAAACAAAAATATTTGCATTGAAACAAAGTGAATTTTGTGTCGGTAGAGTGTGAAGCGTATTCGAACACGCGTCTGTGTGCGTGTAAACGCTCCGAGGGTATATTTTTCTTTCCCCAAGTGTGCGACGCGTCCGACTGCAGACACCGAAACGCTTTTATCCCGACAAAACACAATTCCAGCTCGTACAATACTGCGGGAGGAGGTACACAGCATTGTGTACCTAATGAGATCTCAAGTTATTACTGGCGTGCCTAGTATAACGAACTCGCGTATACACTAAGAATATTTTCAACAGTGTCACGGCTTTTTGACAATTTTTCGAGTTAAAATGACACGATTCCAATCAAAGCGGATTTTATCAGATTTAGTGTGTAACCCTCAAACGAAATTTGAATTGACGAAGGCCAACGAATTTGCATAATCGAGAAATTGATTGAAGCGTATTCCCCGAAAATACGCTCCGAAAAAAATTCAATTCTTGTGAACGCAGATGCCCTTCTAATGACAGGGGCTTACACCGGGACTTTGTTTCCCGACTTGACGACGATTTTTTCAATGGGGACCTCCAAGCCTGTTGCTCGCAAGCGTCGTAGGCCTCTAGTGCTTTATGTTGCTTACGCTTTGATGGAAACAACAAAATGTTGTCCGAATTGTGTTTTTTTTAATGTTAATATCGGCAGACAGGCTGACGGTCCACTTGATGGTAGGTGGCTACCGTCGCCTATAACACAAACAACGCTAAAGCTGCTGCAAGTGCGCTGCCGACTGCAGTAGGATTAAGGATAAGGGACTGGGAGGTGATAGGGAGGAAATGGGCTCTGGTATCCCTTACTCACTCACCGAAACACAACAGCACACGTGCAATGCTATTTCACGGTGGTCTTCTGTAAGGGGGTGGTTACTGCCGCCAGTCGGGTTGCCCAAATGACTGCGAAACGCAGTGTGCCCTGCCACTACTTTTCAGATCCAGACGAGAGCCAAATTTGAAAAGTTCATTTTTCAAAGTTGACCCCGCCGGGAATCGGGTTCGGGAACCCTAGAACAGAGCGTTAAGGCAAGCACCCTAACCATTCGTCCAACGGGCTCGGCTTTAGGAGGAGAAGGAAAATTTTAATGTAACTAACAAATCGTTTCGCAAATATGAAAATCAAGGAAAACAATAACCGCGCCGCGTACCCTCTATATGCCTCTACTTGTAGGCTTGAAAAGCGGTTTTGTTATAACCTATGGCGTCAAATAATTGGGTCAGCGCTTTCAACACGACCCAGTTCAATTCACACAATTCGATTCTAATCGCAGACTCACTGATACCATTCACATTTGCAAGCTCAGCCATTTTTAACTCTATTTTGTTTTGTAAGTCAGATGTTAGTCAAATGTTAGTCAGACAGGCAGTCGCGTGTGATAGTTATTATTGCATATCTTACATTATCACACTGAAACAGCACCATGTGCAAATTTAAGATGGAAGGAAGTATTTCAGCCAATCACGAACAGGGAACCGGAAATGTAATTTCGTTCATGGAGACTTTCCCTTTGACCCAACCGCGTGACACAAAGAGGGTAATGTGTTTATCAGTCTACGTGTTCATGTATGTATCTTTGATCCTTTGTAACTATCTACAGATATAACGCTTAGACCATTTTTGATTATTCTTACTTCTCAGACACTAACTAAAGTTGTGAAAATAATCAATGTAAATATGCTTACAACTAGACGCCTTATATCACTAAATATGTTTTATAAAACGATTTTTAGGTTTCTTAAGTTAAGGTTAAGGAGAAATAGTTTCTCCGAAACTTAAATCTTAATTTTTAAGGTATTATTTGATACCTACAATTTTCGTAATTTTGTTGAGTCGGTCTTACTCACTTATTTAACGTCTCTCTGCTTTTAATTAATCTTCTAAAAAAATTGGAAGTACCATTGCTTGAAACACTTAATATATTCAAGCAACATATATTACATATTAAGAATAATGATAACGTGCTCTTCCTGTGAAGGAGAAACCGATGCGAAGGCATTCGAGGTCCGCATTGTCTAGCACAGTGGAATGCGTATTGCGTATTTCATGTATGTTTGCGGTGCAGCGGGCAGTTGTTTTTGGGTACATTGTGCGTCTCTTTAACACAGTAGTTCGGACGTAGGACTAATTCAATTGGATCAAAGCGGAACCATGGCCGGTTTACCTTTGGATCCGTCCCGAACAAAGCACTCTCAGCGCCGTTCGCCCACACTCGCCCACCGCTCCACAAACAGACAAATAAAAGACAGATCGTACACTTTGAAAGGGAATGAATACACCTCACATGTACCTTTCACATTGAAAATTCCACTAACGGATTAAATTGAAGGAACGCAAAAACACAGTGAACAATCGCTTGAAAAATCGATTTCAGAATACCTTGTACGAGTATGTTTACAACCTTAATTGGTATTTAATGGTAGCTTCTGAGTCACGGGAACAAGAAGAATATTTTGTTTTATGGATAAATTGGCTTATACATATATGATGCGAACAATCGCGTGTTTTGTTACTTCCCTTACCCTTACCCTTACTACTTACTACTGGATTCGCCTAATATGTTAATATTTCCAGGTCGCCCGGAGCCCCAGGTTCGGTGGTTGGTGAACGGGGTAAAAGTGGATGACGAGTATGAGCACAACACCGGTGACGTGATCGAGAACCGGCTTCTGTGGCCTGCCATCAGGAGAGCGGACTATGCCGCCGTTTTCACTTGTCAGGCGACCAACTCGCATCTTGTGCCTCCGAAGGAGGTCTCTTTGGTGCTCGATATGTTTTGTGAGTATTTTAAGTATTTAATATTAATAAAGAGAATATTTAATCGGATTGCTGAGATTTTAAGTGAGGATACATACTGAACCATTTAATCTAGGTCTAGGTTTCTCTGGATAAAAATACAAATGAAAATTATAGAGGAGGGCTATATGTCTAACAGTGGACATTCTATGACGGAGATTATAATGAAAGTCCAAGGAAACCTGGAAAATGCCTCGAAGGAAACCTTGAAACGTATAAAAATATCACCCTTCATGATAGCCAACCTGATCAAGTGGATGTCATCTTTAAATATTTCTATAGTTACCGATCTCCCTATGATTGTGCGAATTATTATATGTATATATAATAATTTAACTACTACCAACTTAATCTATACCTACATATAATGAAATCGTAAACGAGCCATGTCTGTTCATTAAATATTTTTTCAAAAAACAATTTGTACACGTTGCACTTATGTTACCGAGATCAAAAAATGAAGTTTTAGAATTTTTGTCTGTATGTCTGTTTGTCTGTGCGTTTGTGCACGCTAATCTCAAAAATGGCTTAACCGCATTTGAATGTGGTTTTCACTGATATATTATAGCCTGCTTCCCGTAACATTTAGTGTTTGGAATGCAAACTCCAATCGGTTTACAAAACAAAAAAGTTATGCGCTATACCGAATACCATGCGTAAGAAGTTGTGAGCTCTGCTAGGACACAATATATTTTTTAAGAATTCAAGAGACATTAGAACTAAACTAATTTAACCTAGATTCTAGGTCCTAGAATATTCAAATCTAGTCCTATTAGATTTTGTGTTTGTGGCGTGTGTAATTAATAACCGATAAACATTTCAGTGAAACCACTGACGGTAGAGATCAAGAAGCCGACGGAGATCGGCGACGGCGGATCGCTGACGGCCGAGAGACGGTACGAAGTCGCTTGTGAATCGGCCGGTAGTCGTCCGCCGGCGCTCATCACTTGGTACAAAGGAAAACGTCAGTTAAAAAGAATTACCGTAAGTAATCACAATTAAATATCATTTTATACTATAGCTCATTAAAAGAGATGCCGAAAACACATAATCGGAGCGTGACTGATGCACACAGCGCATTGATACACGCCCCTTGATTCTTTAAATCGACAGTTTAATGTATTTTGTTTTAAACTGAGAGAACAGAACATTAATAAATTTGTGGTTCGAATGCAGTGACTAGTCCAAAAGGCTTATTAACCGTAATGGATCCGTCTGTCTCGTCTCTCCTCGGCCGACAAAGGAAGGAAGTCGGATCCTCCGGTCGCTTATCGCGGTGAGCAGAGATAGCGTTACAATCTCCCGGAACTATCTAAGATACTTCCACTTTGAACGGTTACTTGTGAGCCTCTTTCGGTTCAAGTTGAAAGGTAAACTTCGCCTATTGCACTCAAAGAAAATATTTCTCAGATGAACTTTTTAATCATTACACGGAACGAAGTTCCGAACTAATGGGGTGAAATAAATATGCTTGCTTGCATTCTTTGAGGTTTAGTAATTCTTTTTAAGAGCTGACTCGAATTTTTTCAAAGAGTATTGCTAAAAAATAATTTGCTGTTCCGGCATGAAAAACATACAAATTTCTATAAATTTATTATATTTATATATTGGTTCGTATAGACTCGGGACACGCCCAAGATTTGACCGGGTACATTTGGGGTAGTTAATTTCGGCCAGAAGTTTATATTACTTGTAACACTCAAATATAAGGATTAAAATTAATATGCTTTAGAATAAACACAGTTTTTAGACGTATAGAAGATGGTTAGATTAGACAGATAAATTAAGCAGTACTTTTGTTCAGTACGTAATCAGTAATGTTTTAGAATATTACCCTGGGTAAGTATTTATGTCTGAATTGTACGAGTAAGATAATCTCAGTGCAATTTTAAAAGTGGCCATAATGTGAAATGATACATTATTTCTATCAGAATATACGTATTCCTATAATCTGGTTACTTATTTGAGAATGATAATTGAGTTATAAATTTGACCGCATGCGGGCGAGACGCTCAATTCGCTTTCCGGTCGCATATTTCCAATATCTACTCGTATGTATGGACCAGCGTACGTAGAGCTGTAACACAATGTCTATACGGTTTTATGATATTTTTCCATTACAAAATAGGGGATCGGACAGTAATAAGATTAAAATCTAAAATGTACTTAGAAAGAAAATATATATTTTTTTACGATTATTTATCGAATAATAATTTAATATAATTCATTTAAATATTTTTAAATGAAGAAATAAAATGTTATTATTTACAATATTTTTAATCTATACTGAAACACGTCATTTGTGGGCGTGACGTCATTTGTGGGCAATCATTGTCTTATGCCAATGCAGCTGTTTTGTTATGATATGACCACAAATGACGTTACGCGCTCTCAGATGAACTATCGTGGCGTTTTGGCGGCATTTTCAAACAAACAATATTAAAACATGATTTTGAGTACCTAAAAGGCTATAAATAAATAAAATAGTATTTTTTATGGGAATAAATATCCATGAAGATTAATTTAAAACACTTTCTGAAAATTTGTCCGATCCCCTATTGTCATGAATTTTTTGATGACAAACATTTATTAATTTACTTTAATAAATTACAACTTAATTTACAACTTAAAAAACGAACTTTTCAAATTTGGCTCTGGTCTGAATCTGGAGTAGTGGTAGGCCACACTGCGTTTCGCAGTCATTTCGGCAGATAGTCTGGCAGTAATCACACCCTTTCAGAAGACCACCGTGAAATAACAGCACGTGTGCTGTTGAGTTTCGGTGAGTAAGTAAGGGATGCCAGAGCCCATTTTCCTATCCAATCCCTTATCCTTAATCCTACTGTAGTCGGCAGCGCACTTGCAGCACGACATTGCTGTGTTACAGGCGACGGTAGCCATGCACCTAGCGATCTTAACATAAAAAAATGACAAAAGTTTTTTTATTTGTATGTATTAAAATAAGTAGGTACTTTAGATTATTTTCTTACTAATTGATATTGCTCACTTATTAATAATACTGTAATTGATTTCTTATATAAATATTAACTTGACACATATATTTATTGTAATTACGCGGTTCGCCACACTGCCCGCAAGCCGCAAGGCGATGCGCTTTCCGTTGATTCTAAATGAAATTCGGATTGAAAATGAACGGAGTCTAGAAAACTTTGCAAACTACATAAGATGTCGGTTCTCACTAGTACGAGGTGCCATCAATTAACTTGATTTAATCAGTTTGTATTATGAGTCGTGTGATTAATTATCAAGTTGTGTTCGTTTAATAATGTGCCGACACGCGAATCTACGTTTATAGACTAATGAACTACCAATGTACTCGTGTATCACATTTACAACGACCAGAGGGACATTTGCGTGTAACTAATAAAGCTAATCGAGCCGAACATTTATCACAGCGAAAAATTAGAGCTTACACCAGTGATACTTGTTTGCGGTAAGCATGTCATTACATATCTTTATCGTAATTTGATCCGTCTTAGATAATAGTTTTTTTTTTAATTTCAGGTTCCATATTTCTAGATAATTGGATTAATTATTTTTGTCACACACGAATTCTTCCTCATAAAGGATTGATTACAAGACACCCCAAAATCTGGAGTGTTTATGAGTCTTCACGTTGCCTATATAGGCTCTCATATAAATGAATATCGAGAAACAATTTACCATTACAAGAACTTTTACCGGAATCCAATATGCCCCAAGCATAGCTCACTCCTTGTCACAACTTACCAAGGACTAAAACTCTTATTATAATCAGTCCAAAGTGAACGAGAAGATGCTTCCTGTTATTTCCTAAACGATTAAAATCGTAATAGATTCCATCGCGTTTTTCCATCAATTCGGAAGAGACTTCCTAAATCTTGATAGCACCCGGTTGGTTATGTTACAATAGAAACATAAGTTTCTTTGATGATCGCTAGTTTTCTCAGACACAAAACAGACTTCATCATTTTTATTTCCTGAGGGCTATTATTATTCGTAGGTATTATCGTATGGATCACGCAAGAGCTTAGCCTAAGGTTACTAAAATCGCTAACACTAAATTTAGAATTAACGAGCTGAAGTAGTAGTGGGCACATTGGCTCATGGAACCAACGATCGATGAGAAAGGACGTTTCCATAATAAACGCCAGTCGCAGTGAAAGCCTGCTGGGCCCAATAACTTTTAATTAAAGACTGACCATTATGATTGACTACGACTGACATTTATTCTTAACTAGCGACCCGCCCCCGGCTTAGCCCGGCTTGCAATTTTTACATATAATAACCATGGACGTACAAAAAAAGTCGGACAGAGTCTTGCTAACAAAACTCTGTGTCGCTCAGAGTCGGCCAGCTCGCCTGTACATACAGGCCGACACCCACACATTCACACATTAGTCGGTCATTACGCGTTCAAACGTCAACACAACCGACACGTTACGCGGCGAAAAAATATAAATATACAGCATGTCTTGTGTGGTGAAATGGTTTAAAAACCGTAGTGACCGAAAGAAAAAAAATCCAGGAATCACTTTTCATAGGTAAATTAATAATTTCCCGATTTTATACATTAAAATCAATTTTCATTCACTAGAATAAAATAATTTATCCCAAGTTCAGTGTAGCCAATAGTGTTGCACACATAAATAGCCGCCGCCATTACGGTGACTCAGTTTTGTCTTAGCGGGAGTTCCGTCCGACTTTTTTTGTACGTCCATGATAATAACATTCCCCGTTTATCCCTCTTTCCATTAGTGAAAACCGAATTAAAATCGGTCTACTCGTTCACCAGTGATGCCGTGACCAAGGGAAATGGGGATTCATTTTTATATATATAGATAGAGAGATAGATTATATTAATCACAATGACTCAAATAAAGACTATTAGACATTTTTGTGTTGTTTAACTGAAGTCTCTAAAGAATAGAAATGAAAAAAGGTTTCAGCACGAAGTACAAACAAATACTGAGTGTATAAAACACGTTCCCCATAAGTGTAAAATAGACTTTTTCGGCGGTGGACTCTATCATCCATGAGATAAGGTAGCAAATGTGGGAGAAAGCGAGTTTGAGCGGATGGGCGGTGCACGGTTCACTGGTCACTAATTGCTATCTACAACGTCCCGGAGTCGTTCGCATTTATCGAATTAGCGCCGACACTCGTTGTTAAGGCGCATTCACGCCTTTGTCTTCGGAAACGAAAAAGGCCTCCCTATTTTTGTGCCAACTAGCTGTTGCCCACGAGATCGTCTGCGTTTAAAAATAAAAAATACAACCCCTGACATACATTGACGCTTTTAGTGGAAGTGATGGATCTTTAGAGATCGGATGAATGGTTTCAAATGGTTCCTACATACAAAAAAAATCTATTCGTTGTCGGTCTACCTGAAACGGTATTGCTCACATTTTAGTATTTCAATTTTTTTCAAAAATCTTAGATAATGGCTACTGATATGTAATTTTTTTATCAATTACTAATAATAGTAGTCTTATACTTGACAACAACTGTCCCACTTTCTAATGACAGATTAATGAGGTATGTAAGAAGGGTCCAAATATGCGAAGCAATAAATTTTGTATGGGACATGTCGTAGTCATGTGATTTAGTTTCTATTGCGCAGTGATTGTATGAGTAGCAGCATCATGTAGCAAGTCAATATTTTAAAGTTTAGTTTCAATTTGCTTTTTAAATCACACGGACTGCAACCCTACAGAATATGATGTTATATTCTTTCTTTGGTGAAATAAGACTACACGGCTCTCGTGGCAAAGTTGTTTGACGTCACACAAGTTATTACATTGCGCGAGGTGTATTAGATACTCGGTCCCGGTGAATAGTCGTTAATTACCGACACTACTCGCTAATCCGGCTGCGTCGATAACGGACCCCCAACCCCCGACTAGTGCTGATTTGGGAGTCTGTACAAACACTAGTCGTGAACTTGTGTGTAGCTTTTCGCGGCCTTCGTTAGCACACACTCCGCTCGGCAAACACAACTTTCCGAGGACCCTACATCGATATATCCAATAACTTATGTTCAGCTTAATCATCTTTTCTATACATTCTACTATTCAGAAAAAGTTCTACTTAATTTTCTAAGAAGATGGCAATATTTCAACATATCTTTTTTTTTTTGCCTCCTACAAGTCTTTAAAATGTATTTAAAAAATACATTATATATATTAATATGTTAATGACAATATCTTATAATGAAATTATTTATTTTTAACAAGTCGAAGCCTATGTTAGATTATTTATATGACAAAACTTAACAACTTTATATTGGGTGAAAAGATGAAGGAACCGATTTATTCTTTACCTATGTTGAGACACTTCACAAAAGAAAACATTTCTTTTATGAAATAAAGGTTCGTAGAGAGTATTCGAGATGGTGAATACGCGAGAAGACCGTAATATATATAACTGAGAACAATGCAGTCTTATTTAAAAGAAAGTTGTGAGATATCGAAAAGACTACTTAAGATATACCTAAAGAGCATGTCGCTGTTCTCTCTCCAGTTGATGAAGTCCAACTTTATTTGACCGTCCCTAAGCAAATGTAATATGTAAGAAGACTCTCACATAGCCCAGTGTAAACTGTTTATTAATGGGGGACAAGCATTTCGCCATGAGGAATTTAGTTTTGTAAAATGTCATTACTAAATTTACTTACTTGTTCACTAAATACAGAGATCATTGCTCGACCTTCTCTGTATTTAGTGTGAGGAGTTTAAATTTACCATTTGCTTTGTCATTTCTCTCTCCGCAAAAAAAAATTAGTTCCATGACCAGCCCGAAGGATTACATATTATGTAGATTATTATGAACTGTATAATCTCCGGAAATCTTTATAAAATACTCAGGTGCGATAATTGCAATAAAATGAATAGACCATTCTTAACTTTTTAATATTTTTAGTAAGCATGTCTTATTTATTTTATTTATTTATTTATTCATTATTCATTCATTAAAGTTTACAGATACAATTATTCGGTGATCTTTACACTAAGCATAGATAGAATCGCAAAAGCTTGATATCAATTGAGTTATTTCAAAAACAGTGTACCTACATGTTGTGTTATTCGTGTGATAGAAAATTGATTTGCAAATAACTTGAACTCCGATGAAAAACATTAACTTATTATGGAAGCGAAACCGCGGACAGAAGCTAGAGTAAAATAAAAACATCTAATTTCACAATTTTTTCCCAAAATTTTTTAAATTGAATTAATCGTAGTATTTTTTCAAAGATATAATCACTTTTAAATTTTTTAATTTTAGTGTTTGTAATTGTTTGTAGTACTGTTTTTCAGTCGGTAAATGACCCATTTATGTTTCCATGTTTCATGTTTATTGTGTCCAAGGTTGTTGTCCTTGTTTTCCTTCACGGATTAAATAAATATGAACAGTTATTGTGTCGATTATATTCGGTCTCTTATTAGTTCCGGTCGGAAGTTAATCACTGGAACTTAGTATTGAGCGTTCGCTTATGTGCATTCCTGCATCAGTCGCTCCGTGCGATCCGAAATTCCGCGGAAACCATTCTCCATAGCTGCCCCCAACTTGTTCGGCCTGATTTAAACTGTGAAACTGGGAGTAAATTTGACAAAAAGTGATCAGCGTCGAAGGCGGCGGTTGCGAGCTTAACTTTACTTGCAAGTTGGGTATTGATTTCGGTGTGATCGCGTGCAGCCAGTGCCGGTCTCTTGGAGGCCCGCCAACCACCACCAACACGCTTCACTCGACCTGCCGCGTACATCACCGCTTCGCAATTACTACAGCTAGGCGCACCTCGTAAAGAAACGCCGGTGGCTCACGAGCAAGTACCTACCGACTACCGACCAATATCTCTATTCAAATTGCTTATCAAATAAAAGTTTGATCGCATCGATTTTCCATAAGCGAAGCACTTACGCGCAGTAGACTTGGACCACGGCCAGCTTCCTTTGCAGCTTTTCCCTTTTGCATACTTATAATCGCTCAATATCACATTCATGGGTCCGGAAGTGATTGCGAATCGCCGACACAACCTTTAGGCTAGCTAACCGTGCCTATGCAATTGCAGTTCATTGCAAAATAGTGTGAGCTTATTTTTTCCTCACTGGTGCAATCGGGGTGTAAGCGGGGGGCGTGGAGTGCGCACACAGGAATGGCAATGTGCCAGCATCCAGATAATTATCCCCTATTAATCTGGCAGCCAAATCGCTACCCCGTTGTCGACACATAAAAAACAGATCGCGCAGCGAATTCGCGATAGTAGACTAATCGAATCATACACTTTACCCACCAAAAATACTTATTCAATTTTTATTTCCTCCAATTGCATATTGCCACTTGTGAATTGACCCAACTTAACTATGAAACGAATCTTTGGATGTCGCTGAAAATAAACACATTTTTACAATACTTTTATTGATGAACTAGCTTTAACTCGTGACTTCATTAGCGTCCCTTTTCTTAGGTTTTAAAACATTCATTCAACCATTATTGTTCATAAATTTTTGTCAGGCGACGGACGCCAGCCCTAATGATAAAAAAATCCACTTATTTGTAACCGTTTTCCTTTCAAATTACCATAATAATTATAATTTAAAAAATACTCAAATCATCTGCAGGATATATGAAAGGGGATAATAATAATCATCATAAAAAAATTACTAATTTGCAGTCTAATATCGATGTTGTAACCGTGCGATTTGCTTAATAATCAATATTTTAAATGATAAATTTTAAGATTCACTATCTGAAGACTCATCAAAAGAAAAATTTGAATTATACTTTATTTAATTTTTAAATAGATATTTCCGAGATTTGCAAGTACGGCAGGTAGCGACTCCCCCTCAGCAGTCCCGTCAATTCAGTACCTACAGAACGAGTTTTGCGGCTGGAGTCGCCTTAATGATCCTTAAAAGTACTTTTTTTTAGATAAAATGTACCCTATGTTCTTTTCTGTACGCGTGACAATATGTATGTAAAATTTCATGATTATGGGTTCAGTAGTTAAGAAGCGAAAACGTAACAAACAAAACAAACAAAATTTTATTTGAAAAATTATCTCTTTCAAATAATTATATCATCCTGCGAAATTTCTTACAGACATCTTAGACATAAAATCAGCTTTCTAAACCGGTGGTAGCTTCATTTATTTTTATTATGATTAACGATTTCAACACTTTCGTAAACCGATTGTACATCATACTAGCCTATAACATTTCTACTACTACTTTGTTATAAATGGTTATTAAAATACTAATAAAAGAGATAACTACAGTAGATTACTTAAATTAAAGAGATAGATAGATTATATTGTTAGATCACTTCCAGACTTTACAATTTTCAGAACAAAACATTACAATTGTCATTAAGGAATTGTCCCAGGGTGGTAATATGTGTAAAAATGTGTATACACGAATTATTTTTGTTAGTATCTAAAAACTGTAGTCTTCATATTATGAAAGTGAGTAGGATCAAACAGACGTGCCTAGATAGCTCACCAGGCAAACTGCCCTGCCATTGTAAAAAGCTCTCTTTAATCTATCTTCTTTCTCTATATATAAAAATGAATCCCCATTTCCCTTTGTCACGGCATCACGCGTGAACGGGTGGACCGATTTTAATTCGGTTTTCACTAATGGAAAGAGGGATAAACGGGGAATGTTTATATATATAAAAATTGCACACCGGGCGAAGCCGAGGGCGGGTCGCTAATCGAAATATATTTAAAGGAAAATCTCGCTATTTATTAATAAAATATTTGATGTTTTAATATATAGCGACGTTCTAGTACACACGCATAAGCCGATTTGAGACGAACATTTATGCTTGATTGAATGCATTCGCGAATGGGAAAGAGAGCATATAATATCGTCGGCGGAACTGCGGCCACTGCAAGCAACCCCTTGTAATATTATATTGGGAGGAGTTCCATATTGACACATATTACACTTTTGCCAGATGAACGATTCCAGAACGAACTCATGCATACAATTACCCGTATGGGTGCGCACTTTTATAACCTGGTGACGCACTCTCTCCTAAAATTTGCTAAAGTTATGTTTTTGGAAGAAGAACGGTAAAACTTTCATGCAAACATGTATTGGGCAACCAGACTAGCGGTATTAACCATCGTGAAATAACACCAATAGGGGATCGGACAGTAATCAGATTAAAATCTGAAATGTACTTAGAAAGAAAATATATAATTTTTTACGATTATTTATCGAATAATAATTTAATATATTTATTTATTATTATTTATTATTTATTATTTATTATTTATTATTTATTTCTTCATTTAAATATTTTTAAATGAAGAAATAAAATTTTATTATTTACAATATTTTTAATCTACACTGAAACACCAATCACAGTGCGTGACGTCATTTGTGGGCAATCATTGTCTTATGCCAATGCAGCTGTTTTGTTATGATATGACCACAAATGACGTTACGCGCTCTCAGATGAACTATCGTGGCGTTTTGGCGGCATTTTCAAACAAACAATATTAAAACATGATTTTGAGTACCTAAAAAGCCATAAATAAATAAAATAGTATTTTTTATGGGAATAAATATCCACGAAGATTAATTTAAAACACTTTCTGAAAATTTGTCCGATCCCCTATTGAGTATCGGTGCATGAGTAAAGGATGTAAGGAAAATTCAGCTTTCTCTATCTTGTCCTTTATGTGTCGAAAGATTTAGACAAAGATTAGACTTCGAAAGCCTTGTTTCGTTTATTTTTTTATTTTTATTTATTTATCGAAATAAGTGTCAGATAGAATACACTACATCCATTGCCTACTTTATTTTTATAAAATACTTCTTTAAATACCAAAATACGTTGATAACTACCCGACTTGCAATTTATTTTCGAAATAAAATCTAAAGTCTCGTTCCATCCTATCTAAATAATACACAATTTGCGCTGTGAAAACTGACTATTTAAACTTTTGTAAATATTAGTAACACTCTTTCTTTAAAGATTTTAAATTAACTAATTTAAAAAGGTTATTTTAATCCATTGAGAGCCTGATACAAATTGTAAGCTACTGTACGCCATAAGCGAATTTCAACCAAGTTACTTTCTGTAGTTAAAACTCGACTCACTTACTGTTTAACCCAGGTAAGTTCTATCACATTCTGATTAGTTTTCAGGGATTAATTTTCACAAGCTTCCAGGGAGTGTGCACTGCTAATCTTCCAAATTATCATCGATTAAAGCTTCAGCACAAATCCGATGCGAGTCAGTTCCGTTCAATGCGAGTCAATGGTATATGTAGTGTTCTGAATTACACTGGGGATACCTGGCTTCGGTCTTAGCTGACAGATAGTGCCGAAGTCTTTACCGATAAGTAACGATAAACAAAATCTTGCGATCTACTTGAGCCATTGCGTACGCACGAAAAAAAAATCATTTCTGAGAAAATCCGCTAAAGTTTACTGATCTTCCGATCAGATGGCAGGAATGTATAGACAACGAGGGTGAATATTTTGATTAAATAAACATAATTTATCCTACATTTAATTTTGTTTTAATTTTTCAGTGCGAAACGCAATTTCATACTTTAATATCAAATTTCAATATCTGGTAAATAATTGCAGGATTATTTTACTATTGATTTCGAGTTTACAATAGAATTTCTGAAAACAATTATGGATAACGTCGATTTGTCCCATGCAAATATTTTGGATGGGGCTGAATACGACAAAGTAATGAGGTTGAAAAAAAATAACAATATAATAAAAGAATTTTAATTTATTAAAATAGATGTACTTAAATTTTAGGTTAGTTGAATTTAGTTGTATATTTTAATATCTGAATTAAGTGATTATATGAGTAATTATTATCATAATTATTATTAACAGTCTATGAAAATAAATTTTCCCGTTACCTTCTTTTAGCGTTCAATGCGTTTTGAATTTATGGAATGAGAATCAAAGAAATGCTTTTTTTCTGGTGGATCTTTCTCGCCAGGAATGAATTTAAAAAATACATTTTGTTAACAATTATTTCGAGATTAATTTTAAAAAATTAATAGAATCGAACAGTTGGTTATAAATAAAGGTTGAAGAAGTCAAGTTCGGCACACGACTTGAAATCATTCGAAATTTTCTCTCTCTAACGTACTTATGTAAGAAGTTACAAGTGGGACACAGAGGGTAAACTTCGGATGCCGTTCATGGTAGCGTGGCTGGTTCCGGCGATTGCTCTTGCTCTTGCAATACCCAAATTAAAGTCATAGATTTCAAGTTCGCCTTAAAAATGTCGGGAAGAGAAATTAAATTAAATTAAATGTTACACACATCTCGCTATGAAACTCTTAAGGCCATTTTTTATACAGAGAACTTGTAAATTTTTCAATATTTCCGTCTAGTCTGTGATTATCGATAGGTAGATGGAAAAAAGACAAAGTTAACCCTATCTAATGTTGTAAATAGTATTTATGAAAATTTGTTTACATATTAAACATAGATATACACTTATAAATGAAAATACTAAAATCGATATGCTTGTTGATCTGATTAGGCAATCTCATACTAAATGCTATTGTTTGAATGTTTAGGTCCTAGATTAATATACAGTGGAGTGTGTTTTTTTAAATATACCTTTATATAATGTAGATGTATCTATTTCATATTCTACCTTTCTTTTAAAAAAATTAAAAGTGGTCTTTTGTAATCTTAATACATGTGAAAATAGCCGGTAACTGTTTTCTCAAATACTCTCATAGTTTCTTTTTTTTAAACTAATACAAGTTAAATTAATAGTACTAAGTTAAACTAATAAAATTACATATCTCAATAACTCATGTTTATGATAGTGAGTCTCAAATGTTACATGACACTCGAGTGGAACCTCAGCCTGTCTGCCACTATTTATCGCCATATGTCACTGTCTGTGACATGGGCGTAACAATTTCCACATGTACGTGCTTTGCCGATAAAGTTGATCCTTTTTTACACCTAAAAATATTATTGAGTTTTTTCTATGATAGTATAAATATAAAACGAGGATGATTATCTTATTGATAAATCGTGGATGTTACATGTATAAAGTTAGTATCCCATATTATTTTTTCTTCTTCATCTTAGCCGTATATTTTTTCAGCATTCAATGTCAGAATTCCGAACCGTCCTTGATGCCAGTAACATATTGAAATGTCACATTTTCTCGTACGCAATTAAAGATATTTGAATTTGAATAATCAATAGTGAATAGTTGTTGTCGGTGGGCGAGTATTGATTGTATGACGGCTAGAGCGGCGAGAGTCACGTAGTCAGCATCTGTGCGGGAGAGAGCTGGCTCGCAGCCAGGACAGTCACGGCCACACCACGCGCCGGCGCCCCACGCCCCACGGCCCCATGCCCACTGTGCGTGTATTGCCTTATTAAACCATAAAATTCGATTTAGATCTTCATATTCTATTCAGTTATAGGTATACTAAAAATAAACACGATGTTCCTACTTCCAGCCTCCATAATTCCATTAGAAGGCAATGTATAATGTATAAAAATGGTTACCAAACGATGCACAGCAGGTATATATTTAAATTATTTATAAAAAGATAATTGTATATTTAATAATTGTTGTTAATGGAAGATCGAAAGAGGTTTCATTCAGCTTTATTTTCCGTGGAAACACATTTCCATTCCAGTGCAGAATAATTTTATTTTATTAATATAAATGAATAAACCAAAAGTTTAAATTCACAAATAATCTACAATTAATTTAAATGAAGGCAGAGTCGAATCTGTTTTCCATTCGAACTGCGAGTTAATATTCCACCCGCATTCGATTCGCACACACGCACGCCACTAAATATTTTATTCCATTTATACTTCTTAAAGTCATTGATTTACAAATGGAAATATTTTAGTGCGAATAAAATTATTTGGGAAATTTTGATCTAAGTTCTAATAGTGGGTTCTATGTCAAAATACAAACTCGAGTTATACAGGGAATTGTTTCCAAACGACTCACTGTGCATTTGTGTAATGGTACATTTTTTTTTTGGCAGATTTTAGCATTATTTGGGATAAAAAAGGAGCCATATATACCTTTTTTGGTGAACAAAAAAGTTAATGACACGTTTTCAGCTACATATAACGGATTTCAAGTTACTTAGCAAAATGTCTCAAGAAATTAAAATCAAAATCGAAAATTTTAATAAAGTATTATGAACATAAATTATAATGTCAAATATACCGTTGGAAAGCGCGTTTACTCCTAAATAATAATTACTAACAATATAGAATCGCATGTAGAATCACATCACAAAAGTTGAGCGGCCATATTGATTACGTCATCAACGCCGGTATAGGGCCAGAAAAATTTGTGTCCCAAACTTTTTAGACTCGTTCGCCTATGACTATCTGAATCCAAAAAGGCGCATTGGTTGCCAGATCTGAAACTTTTTTTCAGCTACGTAACCCCACTATAATATTAAATAAGGCAATTCGTGCAAAGCACAAACAAGAAATAAACTTCTTCCCACGTCTTGCCTCATTCTCCATTACAAGTTATTGAACCGTCTCCCATAATCTTAATTTGATGCATCTAAAACTCTATTTAAGCTTTTAAATGCCTCTAACTTGCTTCTGAATATCGCGTCTGTTGGTAACCTATTGGATGATATAATCACATTATTGGAGACGAAGTAGTGGAATGACCATAATCTTCACATTGTTATTACCATAGCGCAACCACGCTCGATGTTCTGCTTTTTTGTGTTTATAGATGGCCAGCCAGTATATCAGCCCACAGGAGGAAATTCATCAACTCAAACGCATTGGTTCTCTAAAATATCTCAATACTGCGGATAATATCCTTCAAAGCATTGCTCCTTCCATATCCGGTTGAGTCAATGGAAATTTGTCCACGAGGCATTTCATCAGTGTTCAGTGTTCACACCTGAATACTATTTTCAATTATAGCAATATACCCTGACTGTACATAACTGTCGTCTTAGGCATTATATTCTTCTGTAAGCACCTTTGTCGCAGCTTTTCGTGGCTATATTGTTATATGAAGTAAAATGTACACAGAAACAACTTATACGTTTTGGACGTTTAGAGTTGTGCTGGATCTTGAGACTTGGCGAAATTCATTTCCAGAAGTTCGCGTCTTAAAAGTTTCTTTCATTTGTGCAACATCGCCGCCAACTCCTGTAATCTTTAATTAGAATAAATAAACTCCTTTGCATCCATTGAAATGAATTTAAATAACTGGAAACCCTAATGACAGAATACTAAAACGCTTCTTAAGAAATAATAGCTTAAACAGCTCCTGAATCATCAGAACCAGCGGCGAGAACTTATGAGTTTTATTTATGTGTTTGACCATAAAACTCACATGAGTTTTTATGTTTTCTCTAATATTTGTGTTCATGTTAAATTGAAACAGTAGCAACCATCATATTGAGTAGCATCTGTTGGAACCATGAAAGTTAAGAGGCAACTTTTGGGATTTCCCCGGAGACCCGTTCCCGTACCGCCGGATGGGCACCGTCTTCATAAGCAACCATTATGTCGTGTTTAGATATCGTGTCGAACTGATTGCAACTGTCAAACTAGTGTCAAAATGACAAAACTTTAACACGGTTTAGGAGGGGCTGCCTAAATGCTGGTAAAATATAATATACGGAGGTTCAGTGTGGGTAGAGATGTGGTAATATTATTAGATAAGGCGGGGCATAGTAAACTACAATCGTGCAAATCACGACTCATCCACATTTTCTTTTGTGTACGATAAATACCAGTTTATTGAACACAGCAAAGTGTTTACTTTAATGTTAGATAAAGAAAACATAGTTCAAAGGATACACCTTTTATCCTGCGGAGATTTCTTTCAGCCGATATTATGTGAAGTATATTTTAGCATCATTGATAGTATTAGGAAGATACAAATGTACGATTTTAAAACATATTATATAACTTTGTACAATTTATTGCAGAAAAAAAATATCTATAGTGAATAAAACTTTATTTGCATAAACACATTCCTAAAGGATCTAAATTGACATATTCCAGTATCAATCACTTGTTCAAATCAATCACTTGTTCAAATCACAGTTTCAAATCACTTGTCCCATAACTAGATGTATTTTTATTCTCAATAAATGGACATAAATAACATGTTTCGTAGTTCATTAATTACTACAAAATTATTTAAAGTTATATTAAAGACTGTCTAGTTACTGTTCTTTGATTTTTTTTTTGTAAATACAGAATACGTTATAAATGTAACGACGTGTGTCTATGTATAAGCCAAATAGAGAAGTACTCGTATACAAAACTTTTGAAATATTTTTACAAACATAGTTTTCCTTGAAGTCCTGAATACTCTTATTATCACGACTCAGTTACTCAACACCAGAGTACAAAGTAAAAGTAAGTATCAGAAATAGATTGTCCGTCCGAGAGTGTATATGCGGTGAATACATAAGATATTGTATGAAGTGCGTACAAGTCATAACAGAAGGGTCCGGAAACGGAAGTGTGCCCTAGATTGTTCGAGCGGCCACCACTTACCACTTACCTTACCGCCATTCACCTTCACCTCTGTAAACAGAGTACGTGATCAATTATTCCTTATATTATATTCCAAATTCATAGCACATGCGTAAATTTGTACGTACAATGCGATCGTTAATAATTATAATAATAATAATTAACATTTCGGGCTCATTGCGGCCACTCTTTTACACCACGAATGAACCGCACATATGCTGAAGCGACTTAATATCTAATGGGAATTATCACTTTTTAATATACATCTTAAGATATGATTTTTTGGTAATTTGAGATGGGTCAGTAAGGGCAGCTACCTAAACCATTGTAGCTAGAACAAAACACTCTTAGGAGACTATCCATTATTTTAATAGTTATTTCCATCGGCATTCAAAGATTTTGGAAAAATGGTACAGTCAGCGAGAAAAAGGTCAATTTTCACGTTTTGTTTTTATAATGCCAATCGATTCTGTTACTTATAAGGATCAATTGACCCTTAGGGACCACCTGAGGTTAGAGTACTAGAAACGTCAAAAAACTCAAAAAACTACTTCCATACATTTCTTACAGAATGAGATTGAAAAATAAGTTCAAACATTGTTTTTAATTAAAAAAGGCGGCAATCACTACAATGGAAACTGGCTAGGCAATGTTTATTTTAAATTAATTTGAATTTGGAAGGAAAACATTGTTTTAGAAACAAATGTTATTTATTATTATTCTTGCATGTCAGCTAAATTGTGAAAATATTGATTCATTTAGATCGCATAGATTTATTAGAAGCTTATTTTATAAATAATATCAACTGCCATGGAATGATATAAGATTAAATACCCTATACCCTATATCAAAAGTTATAAAAAATCTCCTAAATATTCTTGTAGAGTGTAGCTCCTTTAAGAGAAATCCTTACGACAACAATGATCTTGATAAAAAATAGCGGTTGCAATTTTAACACTCGGTCGTTAGAAGCTTTGAAGGCGCTGCCGAAGTAGGCATTTCCCATAACCAAGTTTTAAAGATATGGAAAAAGTACAAATACAAATGCTGTCGTTGTGGTCGTTGAGACCTCTTGATATTTTTTTTTGAATTATCTCAAAAATGGAATTTACAAGAAAAATTAGGTACATTACAGTTCAAGAATTGTCACTACAACGGTGTATGGAGTTAACGCAAACAAAATATCAGCGGTTACACGCTCATTGCAGAAACCGTCCAAACGGCAAACAAATAGAGCAACTACTATCGTAGATTTATTACTTACGATCTTTACTTGTTTTTAAAGATTGGCAATTGTAGTGATTGCCGCCTTTTTTAATTAAAAACAATATTTGAACTTATTTTTCAATCTCATTCCGTAAGAAATGTATGGCAGTAGTTTTTTGAGATTTTTGACGTTTCTAGTACTCTAAGCTCAGGTGGTCCCGTAGGGTCAATTGATCCTTATAAGTAACAGAATCGATTGGCGCTATAAAAACAAAACGTGAAAATTGACCTTTTTCCCGCTGACTGTACCATTTTTTCAAAATCTTTGAATGCCGATGGGAATAACTATTAAAATTATGGATAGTCTCCTAAGAGTGTTTTGTTCTAGCTACAAAGGTTTAGGTAGCTGCCCTTACTGACCCATCTCAAATTACCACCCTGTATATATATATATATATTACTTGATCAAGCCAAATATGTTATTGAGAATATTCGATGGAAAAAGTGGACTGCATTTTTATTGGTGGTACTTGCAATCAAGTACTGATCTAAGTCCTGACTCCTCCGAGATACGAAGACTGCGACGGGTCGACCAATTCAGATACGAGTAGTTCAGCAAACTGCACACTTCATATGCACACGCAGATTGGCGCGATTACTTAATGGATTACATAAGCACATTGCTTGATGAATGCGGATGAATAAATCAAATCTCGCGTGGCGAGATCGGCGGATAAGGTTGCGGGGTACGAAGTTTTATTCAGACTTTGATTTTGCGGGGGAATAATTCAAATTTTGCGTGGCAAGATTTGGCAGTTGAGTAGCACGACGTCTTCTTATGACAGGTTAGCCGCTAGCGTTGCGGCTATCAGCGCGGCGGCAACAGATGTAAATGGTAGGGAGTGAGACAGCACGTACCATAGTAAATTATTTAAACAACCTGGCGTTACCAAACTAAACAAAGAAATAAATGTGTAGGTAACGAAAAGACTAAGGCATAGACTCGCACAGGCATTGTTATACCCATCGTAACTTCTAAACGAAACTTTGATTTTGAAATTTTTAATTGGATAAGGCTTTTAATTAATTTAACATGATACGATTGACTAATTTGAATAAAAAATATTTTTTGTGTGTAATGGTGAATACTAAAAACATGCAGAACATTATTTTTTGTATCTTCAATAGTGTTACTACTAACTATGTTATGTTCACAAAATAAAGTTTACATTTCAACAGAAATGACATTCCCGAACTTTCAATGGTTTGTTTACAATCTTGTTTAAAGTGTTTAAATTTAGCGTTTGGCGCCAAGTATAAATAAGAGTGCGGCCGTTCAAAACTAGTTAGTGGTGTGACAACCAGCGATACGAAAGCGACTCTTCGGAGCTTTTGCGAAGTTACCTGCGACAGTGAACCAGCGACACATTAAGGGCATCACTGACGACTTTTATATAACAAGTTTAACGGTTTCATCGGACAAGTTTGATAATTTTGGCAATCATCTAGGTTTGTGAAAATAAATTGTTCTTTTCACTCATATGCGGCATTTACACTCACCCCGCACGTAACGATAGCTTTCACTTATGTTACGTCAGTGTAATTTTCGTAGAGATCTAAGCATACAGCTTTTGCTACTCGCTGATAATGAAAGAATTTTTAAAATCCATACAAACCAATATCCATACAAATCCTAAGAGAGAATCAATGTAAAACCCACTTTCTTTCTTTCTTCTATGATGATAAAAATATATTCAGTTTCATAACAGAAGAAAATATGTCGCCGTAAATAAATGTTGCCTTCGTCTATTGAATTGTACGATATGACGAAACCAGATTATAGCGACACTTATAATTAGCAAACTGCGGGTTCCTTACCACTTGATCAAGGTTTCTGGGTTAGGAAACCCTTTTCTAATCCATTAGAAGGCTTTACCGGGCTCATATCAAAGCGTATCCTGCGATCGCGCCACACCAACTCAATATTTAATCACTAAATGAGGCCGGGGCTCGCCCTCACAACACGGCCTTACTAACGCAAGGGGCCTTTCTATATGTACTCCATTCTGAAATCACAATCGGCGACCTGTTAAGTATTTACATGTCACTGTTATTGATTTGTCACTGGCGTTAGGCGGGCTCACTAACTTTCTCCCGCGGATCGCGCATTTATTTATAAAATAGCCTATGTATTTCCCTAGAATTAATAACTTAATGATGGATAACTAAGTTCTGAATCTATACAAAACGCTATTTAGTAGGTCAATGAAAACTTATTACTGAGATAAAAAGTAGACTATGTTTTTATCCAAGACATGCAATTATTGTGGGGTCAAGTTGCATCAAAATCCATTCGGCGGTTTATTCGCAATTTTAATATTACTAGCTTTTGCTAGCGACATTGTCGGCAAATCTGACGTATAAGCAATTTATAGTTTATGTCGAACTGTAAAGTTTCGACAAAATCCATTCAGATGTTTTTTTGTGAACGAATAACATAAACTATAGGATTTACAACATTAGATGACATTATAAAAGTACTAAATGACCAGTGATAAATGATTTATCGAAATAATGTAATTACGTCGTTCCCCTTACTATGTTAGTGTTGTGGTGGTCGAGGGGCAAGGTCGTCGAAGGTCACCCCATTAATTATAGCGGAGCCACTCGTAAGTGCCTCCCAGCGTCGACCAGGTTAATGACAGACTTAGTTTCATGTAAAAAATGCAAATAAAATAAATATTTATTTGTGAATACAAAATTCTTCCTTGAAACTTTTTTTTATGTGTTGTGTGATAGACAGCCTACTTTAAGGGATGTTGCCTATTAATTATACTTACTCAACACCGGGAGAGTTATATGGGGATAAGGGCTACAGTGGGAATGGGCTATGACATCTATAGCACAAGTGCTGAGCTAAACTCATGAGTTGTAGTTTGACCCACCTAAAATGTAGATTTGAAATTTCAAATGGATTTTTTCATTCAACGATTTGGTTAGAGCCGTTTTTTCTTCATTCTTAAATATTTAAAGGCAGTAGAATAGTCATATACATATATTGAAATATCTACCACAAGTTGAATGTTGGCGACAAACAAAACGATCTGTGTGTTCAGAATAATCTCCAGAACTACTGAACGGGTTTTGGTGCGTTTTTACAAGTAAATTAAGCTCGCCCTGGAGCTGAGGCTTTGTTTCAGCGAAATCGACTTAAATAATGTAAAAGTACTCAAAATTCGATTATGGACTGCGCGATGGCGCTGTTTATTTCTTAGAAAGCACCTTTTGAATTAGTTAACATATACAAATGGTTTACCTATGCTACGAATTTCTATGATTGAAAATATTTATTAAATTAATCGATTCGGTTATATCAAATTCATTAAATTATTATAATTAACATTTCGGGAAAATATAAATCCCAGTGAGAATTGCTTTGAATTTTCTTTGAAATTTCGATGCCACTTTTTTTTGGAATTTCCGAACATTTAACTAATTATTTTTGGACTAATTTTTTCTCGCGACTTCGACCGCGTCGAATTCTGTTATATCAAGCTTCTACGGGAACTCTTCAAAATTTCGAGAAAAAATTAAAAAAAGTACTTCAAAAAAAACAGCCCAATTAAGTTAAAACCTAATGTTTACGGTTGTGGTATGGGACGCACCATAAAAATTCCGAAATGAATAAGCAAAAGTTACAAAAGGTCAAAAATGAATTAATTGTTTCTCAAAATAATTCTCCGTTAGCGTAAATGCAATTTTTCATACGAATAAAACAATTTTGAAAACATTTATGCCACTCCTCCTTGGTGACCTCGGAAACATGTTTTTCATACTCTTATGAAAAACGGTGAAATTTCAAACAGAAAATGCACTTTTATCGGAATATATCTTAATTTACTCATGGATAGTGTGAGTTAGCTATCCATGAGTAAAATAGATTCTGAAATTCTAAAATTTCAGAATATTTTTCGGATTAGATTCAGTTTCAAATATCAACAAACATTACCTTACCTTTTAAAGTAAACATTATACATTTTAATGTAATTTTTATTGGTTATAAACCTGCATAAGATAAGTCTATTTCATAAATTGTTACAATTTACATAAAAAAGAGACGACTCACGTTGGCGGGGTTAGACCAACGTACAAGTGAGTCAACACGTGTTATTAATATGGCGGTAAATCACGATCACGCCCGACCGCCGATCTACCGCTAAATGGCCATTAGCAAATTATTAGCCACCTGCTAGAACTATCACACGCGTCCACTCCTCGTCTGATTTATATTCATGCCGGTCTGTTACAACTCGCCCCATCCTCGTGATCGTAGTACGCGGTGTCATGAAAAGTATTGGGGCATTCAGAGGCGTGGATGTATTTTGCATTAACCGATCGAGGCCGCCGACCTAAATGCCGCCACACACGGCGCATTCGAAAGGCGAAGGCGCAAAAGCTTGCGTTTGGAATTGGGTCGAACGTACAGATGTGCTATAAAAAGTGGTCGGAAAGGAGGACGATACGAGGGTCAATTTATCGGTTCATTGGGTCCCCGTGTTTTCTCCCCTGGGAACAATACGTCCTCCTTTTAATTTCCGTCAACTTGTTTCCCAAACGGACCCCACTAAAACGACATTTTTCGTGACTTTCACGGGTTAGAACGAAGAGAGGCCAATCCGGCCAAAGTATTCACTTCTTACCGCCCCCACTCTCGTCTGTTTGCCGATCCTCTCCTCCAAAGCCTGCTCGTTAAACGGAATAACTTAATTCCCTCTCCGTACCTTTACGTACAACTATTATACATTATGCAACATTTAACAGCAAAACCAACTGCACACTGAGTTCGTTTAACATTTTCTGATTAAAGGTCCCGCATAATTGAATTAGAAGACCGTTCTTGGCTATAAATATTGAGAGAGCGATTGTTGGAAATCGCAAGAGTTGAAATGTGTGGAGTAAAGTGTATAGAAACATATTGCGGAGGTGTTAACCTCCATATTTGTAATTACGGAATTTAAATTGCGCACAGTCTGAGTTGATTATGGTGCGCGGTGGGGTAAGTGTGTAATTTGGAGATTCCATGCAGAGTCGCGCAATCTGGCCGCCCGCCAACTGCGTTCGACTGCATTAGCTGACAACGAGAACGCAGTGACCGTCTACGACACTTTTTTATTTCGAATTCAACTTTTAAATTAGTTCCACGCGAAGTTACCTCGAGCGATTATGAAACCTAATATGCCACAAATTTTACTAGGATAGTGCCTTTCAGAACCTGAACGCTATTTTACTGGGCTAATTCGACGGGCTAATCGTCGGACCTATTTAGGTAATGGTACGGGTCGCGTCGGTGTGTGAAACAAAAAAAGTTTCTGTAACCGTTGAAGATGCGGATTTGTCCGACTGAAGGGGAACTCCTCACAGAGCTAATAAATTGAACGTAACCAATTCGCAAAATATCCTCTCTAATTGAGGAACATTCTGTTCTTTGTTGAAGACAAAAGTTAAAAAGAAAGTAATAAAGTTAATTAAACCGCGAACATCCGGGAAAACGCTCACTGTCGGTTCAATAAAGCAGTTTATAGTGGAAACACTCGATGGATGCTCCCGCTCTGTCCTTGCCCCTTCACTCCACTCCCCTCCACGGCTTCTTCAAATATTAGCTCGCCTTCAATCCGCGCTCACCGGCCTTCCTCCTATTTACTAATTAATTTTTCAACAACTTTTCATCTTATCATAGACAACTGGAAAATGGAGGAAAGGATCAATCTGCTGCACTTGTATTTTTAATTAATTTTTCAACAACTTTTCATCTTATCATAGACAACTGGAAAATGGAGGAAAGGATCAATCTGCTGCACTTGTATTTTTTCTTTTCATGTCCACTCTGTAGTAGCAACCGGATGCAATGGTGCTCTTTATTGAATAAAGTGTTAACCTGTGTCAAATACACAACGAATCGAATCCCGGCAATGAAGGCTACATGTTGAAGTGAAATCGCGCACAAACTAGCATTTGACAAGTAGTTATGGCACACAGCACTCGAGCCAGAGAGCTACGTTCACAATAAAGTTAATTTCCTAAGCTAAACACTCAAGTCGCGCCCCGCAAACGAGCACTACACAACTAGTGGCATTCCAACTTATATCTAGGACATCTTGACACGTCTTGCTTTCTCTATCTCCATTCGGCTCATCACGCACTATTTCAGAAAGTACTATTACTTATTTTAGTACTATTAGTTATTAGTTATTTCTAATCTGAAATTATAAATTATAATTAAATATTAACGGTTGGACATTTTATTGAAAATAATAGTTTATTATCAGACGAGAAAGCAAGTGGGTGACCACAAGTCTAGATTATAATTTACATATATGCCTTACTAGCTGAGCCCGCAACTTCGAACGCGTGGTATTCGGTATAGCGCGTAACTTTTTTGTTTGTAAACCGATTGGAATGAAACAAACACTATATTACGCGAAGCTTGCTACAATACATCAGTGAAAATCGCATTCAAATCGGTTAACCCGGCGAGAGTGTGGTGAAAAATCGAAACAAGGAGTATGTGGCAGGGTATGACATATCCATTTACGAAATTGGCTGTAAAACTTGATTCTTAAGAAAAAGCGTTATACTAATGTTTTTTTGTTATAATAAGACAATATTGTAACGTATTGGAAATAAAAAAATTGCGCCATTTCAACAACTTTTATATTTTACTTAAATGGAAACAAGTCACTATGAATTTTCAACGAAAATTTTCACACTCAAAAAAACTACTAAGAAACTAAAGAAAACAAGTTTTATGAAAAAAAAACTTAATTATATGTTAGAACATGAAATAAGTAACTATATAAATAAAAAAAAACAACAAAAATCTTAGGAACTGGAGTTAAAATCAGTGCAGTTTTTAAAAAAAAAAGTTGCATGCTCCATGCAGATAGGCTTTCCGCAACTTGCACATACGTATTTTGTCTTCCGATGCTTTTTATATGTACAATCTCCGCATCTGACATAACGACCAGGAACATTTTGAGTCGATGAAAGTGGTTCGTTGATCTGGGAAGAGATTTTTTGACGTATATACGTGGGAATATTTTTTTGGTCTTTTCGCAACTTCAGGTGTTCGTAAACTAAAGACAAACCTAAGTTACGGATGAAATCTGTTCGTTTGGTGTCTTTGCCCTGATTTTCACGAAAAATAATGTTTGCATTGACAGCAGCTATATTCAACATCCCGTAATAAACAGTCATAGGCCAGCGCTTGCTATTACGCGACACACTGTAACTTCCGCACAGTTCGTCGACAACATCTACTCCAGTTTTAGTCGAATTATAAAATGTTATTATCTCTGGCTTTTTCTGGTCTCCTGTAGCGCTATCAATTTTGTCGTCATGATGTAGGCTTGACATTACTATAACCACTTTATTCTTTTTAGGGGCATAGGAGACCATAGAAACATCCTTTTGATGACCGAACATAGAACTTCCTGAAGCCTTACCGGTCTTTAGAAATGCGGCCGGAATAGATCTTTTGTTTTTTCTCACAGTTCCAGTCGATGTAAGTCTGTGCTCATTCAGCAAACACATCATCAATTCGTAACTGGTAAACCAGTTATCAAAAGTTATATTGCGATTTGTACGAGATATGGGCTGGACCAGTCTTTCTACAACATCATAAGCCTTGTTGCTTACAGAATACGGGCCTGTAGGCTGTTTTCCTGCATATACCTCCAAATTTACTGTGTAGAAAGTTTTTGCATCAACAAGAGCTTGGACTTTGTTGCCGTACTTGGCAGGTTTGCTGGGAATGTAAACGCGAAATCCACATCGCCCCCTGAACGCTAAAAGCATTTTATCTATTGTCATATATTCGTGAGGTATATAAGCTTTCTGGCAGCAGTCAACAAACTTTTCAAAGATGGTTCTGATATGAGCCATATTATCAAGCTTTTTACCTTCATCTCTTGTTGATTTATTATCAAAGCGAACACAGTTTTGTAAAAAGTAAAATCTTTGCAGAGACATTGTTGTTCGGAATATGTCTACTCCTGTCCCATCCGTTCTCCACAAATCTTTGAGACTCTGGCGACTTGATTTATTGGGACCAGCAGTATAAAGCAACCCGATGAAAGCATCAAATTCTGTAGATGTTGTTTCCTTCATATTGTATAATTTAGCAGGATCATCGCACTGTTCTCGTCTTTTCATTATTTCTTCGTTGGTGTGTTTCAATATAATAGCTTTTATTTCTTCAGTCATAAAAATATTCCAATATTGTAACTCGGTCTTTGCTTCTCTTGCTGCTCCTCTTACGCCTGGCTGTTCAACAATTATGTTTTCAGATCTCGTACGTATATTCGTTCTTAGAGGACGCTTATACCATTTTTGGCCATCCTTTGACTTGTAATGCGGTGCATGGACTTCAACTGTTGGAAGGCGGCGTGTACTCAAAACTGACAGTGGGATATTGTCTTCCGAGTCATCGGAATTAGCACTAACTTCAATCGTATCAGCTTCGTCGAGATCTGAAACCTCTTGCTCAGTATCAGATTGAAGATTGTGTTCACTACAGTTGTCGAATTCTTCTCCAGAGCTCGTCTCATCTGAAATATTTTCTAAATCTTCTTCCAGCATGGACCGAAATCGGTTTTCTTCACTGTCAACGTCTATTTTCTATTGAAATATACAATTCAACAAAGAAAGTAAGCTAAAATCGCAGAAAAAGCACTGTTAATTTTTGTCACGGAACATATACACCAGCTATGTGGCAGGGTATCACATACCCGAAGGCAGTTTGGACGCGTCTTACTCGAGCGCAGGCTATCCCCTCCCGCACCGCAATAACTCCAGCTACTCAAAGCAACAATAAGTTTGAAGGTCACAAACAAAAAATACACGCAAATAAGTAACATGGTGGGTATAACACACCCTGCCACACTCTCGCCGGGTTAAGCTGATTCTGAGATTAGCGTGCACAAACGCACAGAAAAACAGCCAACAAAGAGACAAAAATTCTAAAAAGTATTTTTTTGACCTGGGTAACATAAGTAAAACTTGGACAAATTGTTTTTTTTTTAACCTTTTATGTACAGAAACGGCCCATTTACGATTTTATTATTTGTATAGATTAATAAAACGTTTTAAGACCACTTGTACGAAACGCCGCGCACCTGTTTAATTTCTAGACCTTTATACAAACTTTCTGAATGGGATCGAAATCGTTATTCAAAAGTCACAAAAATGTTACCGTGTTGTGTTACTTATATTTACTATATTTTGCACGCAATTTCATCAGTGCATGGCACTTGTGTTATATTAAAAATTTATAACACAAGTGTTTAAACTGTATTGCTGTAAAATGTCGCTACTGTCGCTTCGACGTGTCGGTGGAGCCAGTTAAAACTCCCTCTCCACTTACGACCGATTCGATTTACCTCTTCACACAATCTAACTCCTAGGCGTCGAGTTTTGCTAACAAGTGTACTCGTGCCTTTAAATCGCATGTACCCTCTACAACTGAAGACTGTTTCAACACTATTTTAAATGTATTTCTAGAGTTTTCGCGAACAAACAATTTTGTTTTACCGCCTTATTAATTTGACAACTGTAATCACGCGTGTATCCTAAGAACATAAGTAGACAAAGATTTAATTAAAACGAGTATTCCTAAAATCCTCTTTCTAGACTATTCTAGAGGAATGTAAAATATGTAAAAATAAATCGTGTTCATCCAAGTCCCAGTTGACAGAAATTCACAATTCTTTTAAAAATGCTTTTTTCTCCACCATACAGGTAGAATGGTTCGTTTTTAAACTTAACTAAACAATTAATTAATTTAATTAATTAGTTAATTAAATTAATTAAACTTAATTACACATAAACTTAATTAAGAATTATACTATGTGAACAACGGTATGTCTAAAGTGTAGTTTTTATTTTTATTTATTAAATTGAGACAAAAATTCTGCAGTATAATGAGATATTATAAATATTAAAAAGCTGGTGAATGCATGACGTGTGTCTAATTGATGTTGGATCTTAGACAAAATACATGTAACGATTAAAATTCAAAAAATTAAATTATTTGCAGTTATTCTTTCCCGAAACTCTTCCAACTAGTTCGATATTATTTTGATTCGATCTAACAAACCGGAAGGGAGTAATTATTTTAATAGTTAGGAACGGATTAACTGTTATAAGATAGATGCAGGTAAGGGACGCAGAGCAGAATTGAAGATACACAATGACTACCCGAGTACCCTTCACACTGTCGTCAAGCAAAGCGTCTGCTTCCGCTCCCGCTCCCATGCCCTCGTCCGCGTCATTGGCACGAGTGTCCTCTTACTCTTACTTCTGAACAATTCGACTGTTGCTTTTGTGCATCTCTTTGATTAACTTACTTTTTCTTATCTTTTCTATTATTTATTATTTTTGTTACGATTGCATATTAACATCATTGATATACCAGCATTAACCGACTAGCTTTGAGTTTTAAAACAAAAATTTCTGAAATACGTAATTGTAAATTTCATACTAGGGCGGAGTGATAAGTCTGGTAAAAATCTATTTTGGAATAAAATTATAGCAAATTGCATGGAACATCCTTATTGACAACTTTTTTGAAGGACTAAATTAAAATTTTCAGCCAGTACCGCCGGTTAGTTTTTTTTGTGACAGCCATTAAAGAAAAATAATTGTATAAATTTTTGCAATGATGGAGAAAAGTGAATTTCGTGCCTTGATTAAACATTTTTTTTGAACTATTACGAAATGAAAGAAAAACTTGATAAATATTATGGGGACTTTGCTCCCCATAATATTCAACTTGGATTTTTATTCACTGCTTATTATTTTGTAATTAAACTTGTTGGCTGCTAGTTTACATGCATTGGTAATTTCTTACTAAACTAAGCAACACTACTATACTAAGCATTACTAGCATTATAACTTACTACACTAATAAGCATTACTACACTAAGCAATTTCTTGTATCATAGCACTTAGAATAACTTTTATAAACATAACTAATACTAGACTGAAACAAAAGGGCTAAATCGAAAGTTTACATTGAAACCAATTTTAATTCTTTTTAAAAAACATATAAGCTTGAATTGTTTTCGTCGTCTACCATAAGAGAAATATGTCTGAGGCTAGGTGGTAGATGTGTAGGTAGGTACAGCAATGCATTTGTTTGTGTGTGTCGACCGCAATATTTCGTAGCACATGTTTGTTCGCGGGAGCAAACATTGCCTCTTCTTTGTGTAATTTTAAACAAATAGACATACCTTACTTATATTCCCTTCTGCAGAAGAGACATGTTATCCATGTCTTCGAAAACACAGTCTGTCTTCTCGTATTGGCCAATTTCCTCAGGACATTCTACTGCACATGCTATTTCAAGTGCAGGAACGAAACGGCTTCGAACCTGCTTATATCGACACAGGAATGGACTATTCCCCTCAACTCTATCAATTTACAATTTATTCGAGCAATCCGAAACGAAATGAACAAATTACTTAGGTATGTCTATACGTTCTCTGTGAAAACAAAATGGTCTGATGTGAATTTCCTTCAATGTGAATCAGGTGAAATAGAGTTCCAGATGGGAACTCTAAACATAGTTGTTATTGATTTCATAGAGTTTAGTTGAATGATATTGTTTCGTGTTGTTATTCGTAAAGGTAGGAAGACAGACTCACCGAAACACAAGAGCACACACACACATGCTCTTTTTTCACGTATAAAAGAGGTCTTATTTAAGGGGGTTGTTACTTCTGTAAGGGAAACGCAGTGTGCCCTGCTACTACTTCATGAGTACACACATACATACATTTTGAAAAATACACAATCACTTGCCTTTTAGCTATTTATTTCTAAGATTAAGATGTGTAGACAGATTAACTGTACACTTAGGGATAGGTGGCCACCGTTGCCAGAAGTAACAAAAGACTGGTCTTTTGTCTCTCCTGCCAAGACCGTCCACTATTGTAGGTTAATTAACTCTTTGTCCATAGCACACAACGAAGACTGCAAGAAATACAAAATGCTATAAATAAAGTACACGGGAAATAGTAGGAAATGAAAGTGCATAAATAATGTTATGCACCTTTTAACTTGGTGGAAATGACGAAGAAAAATTATTAACAAAGCTGCTCTCGCAACCAAACTGGCTTGTTACTCTTTATTAAGAGATGAGATTTATTGTTTAGTTGTAACAATAGCCCGCGACTCGACCAACCAATGCCTGCACTGCACTCCATGTACCAGCGAAGCAAGCAGTTGATGGAGCACCCTAATTATGTGTAGCATTGCTCAAGCTTTTAAGTCGTCCTACACACTAGAAGCTTCATTCTTGTCACGGAGGGGAGACGGCCGGGGAGAGGGAGGAAGTGGTCACGCGCTCGCGATAAATCCTCACAAACAATTCCACTCTTTTGTACGCTTCCCTGCAAACTTCACCGCACACTGAACGATCTTAACCAAGTCAACCAATTAGTTCTTACGTGGTTTTCGTTAACTTAAACTTAACTCTTATTTAGATTTCTACAAATGTACTTAGTTCATTGAATAAATAATAATAATAAAGAACAAAATTTTATTCCACTAAATTGTTAGGACTTTGATACCCTTTCTTTTTTATCACTATGAAGTGGCTGGTGGACGTTTTAATTAATTCTTTCCAATTTGAATAAAAGCCTTTAAATTGTACAAATTATTCTATTGGAGGTTAGAATTAGACCGGTCATTTTAGTCTCATTTTTCTCCAAAAAGACTCAAAGTCTATAACAATTGATATTTCAAGCAATTTCTAATGAATAGCCTTGGGTTAAAAGGGATTAAAATGTTGCTCTATTATTTGACAACAGATTTCATCCAAATCTTTCTCCATGATGTTCAAAATCCAATCCAAAATATTTTGCGAAATATAAATGTGAAAAACTAAATTTTACAATAGTCGCCTTCGACAATAATGTATAACGCTAATAAACAGTAATGAAAATACGTCAGTAGGGACATTACACACTGCTATCCAAAGTCATGTCTTACATAATATTTCAGCAAAAAAAGCTATAAAAAAGGTAATAAATGTGAGTACAGACTACATAACAAAATCTATCTTATATATAAAAATGAATCCCCATTTCTCCTGGTCACGGCATCACGCGTGAACAGGTAGATCGATTTTAATTCGGTTTTCGCTAATGGAAAGAGGGATAAACGGGGAATATTTTAGGGTATATAAAAATTGCATGTCGGGCGAAGCCGGGGTCGGTCGCTAGTCTCTATATATAAAAATGAATCCCCATTTCCCTTGATCACGGCATCACGCGTGAACGGGTAGATCGATTTTAATTCGGTTTTCACTAATGGAAAGAGGAATAAACGGGGAATGTTCTTATATATAAAAATTGCATCCCGGGCGAAGCCGGGGGCGGGTCGCTAGTCTCTATATATAAAAATATTCATACGACTCTGCGGCTTGCTTAAAGGTTCGACACATAGCCGACCATAAGAAAAGGTTACGCGACCTAATGGACCCAAGGATCCCAAAATTCTAATACTGGGTTCTAATCCTAATTCCGCCGGAACCGGGTAGACACGTTTGTCATTAAAAGAAAGGTTTATTCATTTTAAATAGAAACAGGCAAAGCCTACTGCACATTCTTTTATTACTAAATATATTAATAATCTTAATCTTAATTAATAATCTCTATATAAAAAAATGAATCCCCATTTCCCTTGGTCACGGCATCACGCATGAACGGGTAGACCGATTTTAATTCGGTTTAGACTAATGGAAAGAGGGATAATGAAAAGGGACTAATGGAAAGGGGGAATGTTTAAATATATATAAAAATTACACCCCGGGTGAAGCCAGGGGCGGGTCGCTAGTATGTTATAAAAATTATATAGCATGTTTTATATGTGTGGACTTTTTTTATGTTAAGATCGGCAGACAGGCTGACGGTCCACTTGATGGTAGGTGGCTACAGTCGCCTATAACACAAGCAACGCCATGAGTGCTGCAAGTGCGCTGCCGACTACAAAGAATTAAGGATAAGAAATTAGGAGGAGTGATAGGGAAATGCGCTCTGCCATCCCTTACTCACTCTCCGAAACACAACAGCATACGTGCTGTTATTTCACGATGGTCTTCTGTAATGGGGTGGTTACTACCGCCTGACGGGCTGCCCAAATGACTGCGAAACGCAGTGTGCTCTGCCACTACTTTCCAGATCCCTGCCGGGAATCGAGTCCGGGAACCCTAGAACAGAGCGTTAAGGCAAGCACCCCAACCACTCATCCACCGGGCTCGTCAACTTTGGCGATTTAGTGATATAAAACACAGTTATATAACATTTGCACGTGAGTCACATCACCACGTGATGTGCCTACATCCAGCAGTGAAGAGACACAGGCTGATGATTATATTAAATTTGGACGCACCTTTTTTTATGTGTTTTGATGATCCCAGAGCCGATTTGTCTATTCCCACATCGTACCTTATCCTCGGTAGCACACTTATATCTCTCCTGGAATTGTTTGTGTAAAAAGCAGCGATATGCACCACCTGCCATCAAGTTGATCATCTCTCTACCTTTAACCACAGAATAAATAATAGTATTAGCTTTAACTAAAGGTAGAGAGCCTTTTTAAAAATAAAACCTTAAATTATGAAATTTAAAGGTCATAATTGATATTAATCTTCTTATTCTCGTTTCTTTTTAATTTGTGTAGTTTTTCTATGCCTCCTATATAACTTTAGGACGTGCGGAAGCTTTCTGCATTTAGTGTACGCTGCGTATGTACACTGTGTCTCATTTCTTTCGTTTTAAATTAGTACGGGACGTCACGTCGCCGTCTAGCGAATGAGTTTTATACATATCTCCCTCCTCATCCCATCACATCCAGTAACCCTAACCCGGAACGCCACACCCAACCGAACCACTGCCTTACCCTCGAGCCACGCGTCACGCGTCCGATCTAATTTCATTTACACCTCAATTTTTTTTTTTTTTTTCAAAAATTATCTCCAGTAGCTTAATAGGACTTTGAGAGTCTTCGCAAAAACTTTCCTGCACCCTTAGCTTAGTTAAAGTATCGTAGAAATTCATCACCCCACTGTTTGTTCCTGAATTAAAGAAAATCAAAGTTAAGCGGAAGCAGATTTCCTCGCCCTCCAAAGCGAATTCAGTCAGTTTCACTCTCACGTACTCTCAAGTCCCCCACGCGTAAACTTCTCGTAATAAATGTATAATTTATAGCCACGAGTTGAAAGTTCAAAGAGGATCTTGGGAAAGTTTAGGTCCTTCCACACGAGTATAGCCGTGTGCCGCTCTCGTATAATTGTGCCGCGGTTGGGGGTTGGCATTGTACCGCTTAAAACGGGAACTATACTGGTCTTTCAATAACAATAAGTATAGACTATATTCTGCGAACGCGGGAATCGTTGGACAATCCTCTTTCCGAAATTCAGGGTCGGAAACACATCTAAACATTATCCCGTGTAGCTTGTGTCCTGTACATACTCCTGCTATTATCATTTATTTTATGCGGAATAATCAATTGTTGGGAATAGCTTATGAAAATTCCGTCTTTGTGACAATCCATTGTTATATTTGTGGTGAGTATATTCGCATGTCTGCGTCCTGTAACTTTATCTATTGTTATGCTTTTGTTATAGTCGCAATGTATGTATTGAAATTCATTTTCATGAGATTATCGATCAGATATCTATATGAGAGACCCTTTAAACCTAATAATGTTTAAAAATACGCTAATAGAGAGTAAAATAAAACTTGTAATTGTATTAAATGAAATAACGCAATGGACGGAAGTCAGTGGCGGATGTAACATTTGTTTGCAATAACACGTCCAAATCATATATCTGCATAATTCGTTAATATTTGAGCTGAATGTGCGATGCGATGCGGTAACGTGCGGCGTGCATCTATTAAATCCGTAAGAGCTGTCCTCGAATCGTGAGTTGCTTGGCAGTCGGCAGTCGGCAGCGAACTCTGTTTGGTCGCTCACTTTACACTTCTATGGATACTGACATCGAAGCAAAGTAAGTAAGTAAATGAGCACGTTCAGTTTTTCTGCCTCACCGTATTATAACCGTAATTAAATAATATTAATTATTTTGAAGCTTTCCCTTATGAAAAGGGGCTCCATTTACCGCGCCCAGATAAAATGAAGCACCTTCGTGCATAATTTAAATGGTAATAAAACGCCGTGAAACACGGCTAATTAGACAATAAAAGTCCGGGAAGAATGAAAGCCTTACATCTGGATGACGTTACGAATCAAAGGAACGGAATACTTCGTCGGGATTTGTAAAGCGTACGAATTTAATTATTCACTGCGGAACTGAATCGGTGACTGCGTTTAGGGTTGTGGCTAGCGACAGCTCTGACAGCGGTGGTGGCGAGGCCGCCTTAAATTCCAAAGTGCGGTGAATGGAGCAAACAAGTCTTCGCAACTCGACTTCGGTCAATGAGAGCTGATTGCGCTGCAAGCTGCGACTGCACTTGCAACTCGATTATAGACGAATGTATGTCATTATCCGCTGGGTGTCTGCCCGCATGGACCGCTGCTACAAATTCACGTCGATTTCGCAAGTAAACATCGGCAGCTGCCAATACATATTGCACTCTATTCACTGACTGCTCGGAAAATTTGAATTACTTTTAATTCATACGACTCTGCGGCTTGTTTAAAGGTCCGACCATAAGAAACGGTTACGCGACCTAATAGACCCAAAGATCCCAAAATTCTAATTCTGGGTTCTAATTCTAATTTTGCCGGAACCGGGCAGACACGTTTGTCATTAAAAAAAAGGTTTTTTCATTTTTAATAGAAATAAATGATTTTTAATAGAAAAATAGAAATTTTTAATAGTGCAGCCTACTGCACCTTCTCAATTTTTTTATTATTAAATATATTAATAATCTTAATCTTAATTAATAATCTCTATATATAAAAATGAATCCCTATTTCCCTTGGTCACGGCATCACGCGTGAACGGGTAGACCGATTTTAATTCGGTTTTCACTAATAAACGGGAGGGGGATAAACGGGGAATGTTTATATATATAAAAATTGCACTCCAGGCAAAGCCGGGGGCGGGTCACTAGTTGTTAATACTTTTCAGATTAAAAATGTGAATGAAGATTTAATTTCTTATATCCTGCTAATATTGTAAATGAGGATGGATTTATGGATTGATGTTTGTTACTCTTTCACGCAATAACGACTCAAAGGATTTGGATGAAATTTGACACACAGATACTTTTTATCCTGGAAAAATGTTAGGTCCCCGAGGGATCGTCTAAAAATATTAAAAATTGGGCGCCACCATCGCCACAGCGATAAAGATTTCGAACTTTATAAGTTTATAGTTAAGTACATATTTTCTTAGGTGTTTTTTCAACGCGGACGAAGTCGCGGTTACCAGCTAGTTAACTATATATCTGTGATTCCGTTCTACAATGGTTGACTTTGTAAACAGTTTCTGAAATTTTATAATTATTATTATAATCTTTGTTGAATATGAAAAGAAAAAAATAGTGTGTGTTTACTTAAATACGATTTAAATTACGACGAAGTGTAAAATAATAAACGTATACTACAGTATAAATAAAGGTTTTTACATATAAACACAATATTAACAGTGTGAAGTATCAGTCACGTACATAGGTAATAAACTACATTTGAAACTACACCACAGCCTACAACCGTGGCATTGCAATGCGTTCCCGCTCGTTCGATATGTACCGAAGCCTTCGCTGTCCAATATGTCAACGGTTGTGTCGCATTGTAATAATGTAAATAAGGTTCAGTAGGTGTCCGCCCGGTCAACCAATTATCCGTTGCGTGTTTGTTTGTTTGTTTGTGTGTCAAGTCAATACAAACAAACATCTTGTTTGAGATGCGTCCGGCGATTGATCGACGGTTGACAATGTGATTAGAATCAGGAATGTTATTGAGATGTGTTTCTTGTCCATAGACAAACATAATCACCATTCCAGCACCTGGCCTATTTTCGCACGGCACGAGTACCTACGTCCGTCTGAAAATGGAGGACGCGGCAAAAATACACCTCGGAGTATAATTTAAAGGGTCATAAAGGGCCTTGAACACTCCTAATTAGACAATTTAAATGGTGTCGTTATAATTCACAACTTTCATTAAATCTTATGACACTGTACAATACTGAAATAACTCAGTTGTTTCTGTATCATTGAAACCATAGTCGCTATTAATTGTAATATATTTAAATCCTTGTTGACATTTATAAATAATAACTTTATTTTTCCTACTTAACCATAAATGCAGGCCAGCGGTTTCATCTATTAGTAAACGAACTATTTTCTTCGTGAGCTTTTATGATCTGAAAAAAATATTTCTTAATGGTAGGTACAGATCGGCGGGCATTACTCAGAAATAGGCGGAGATGTCACTCAATTTACTCAGAAATGTTCAGAAGCAACACTTAAGGGATGTAAGTACTTGAGAATGTGACTTTGAGACTGATATACACTATGTATATTTCATTTTTGATATCAACTCCGCTGTGGCAAAAGTATTTTACGACATTTTATTTTATATTTTAAAGAGTGGTAGACAGACTGACGGTTCACTCAATTTCAATGTGGATTTATTATTATTTATCCATATCAACATCATCATCATCAACAATAGCCTATTTTAATTATTATTATAAAAGTGTGTCTTTAGTAATTATGTATCTTTTTAAAATTCGTTTGTGTTATTTTATTATTTATTTCTGTGAGCAGTTTATTAATTGGATTATATGTCCCCACTGCAAGGGCACTTGCGTAGGTCTTCTCAAAAAGGACATACCAGCTATATGGTCCACCGCGCTGGCCCAGTGCGGGTTGGTGGACTTCACATGTGCCTTAGAATTTCTTCTTTGGTGTATGCAAGTTTCCTCACGATGATTTCCTTCACCGTTTGAGAGCAGTCAGTAAATGCTATGGTACATGGCATGACCGGGGATCGAACTCGGACCAACGCTCTTATCTGTATAAACTTTTACAAATATTAATAGATCGTAAAAACACAATAAACCTAAATAAATCTACCACCAATTCGGATATCTCATTATACGAGGAAAAACTGTCAATTTCCTATAAACCATTCATTAACAAAAATTATTATGTAATAAAATTTATTTACATTGAATGTCAATCCACATTTGTTTCAGAAAAATAATTTCCTTCACTATAATAGGCCTATATTTATAGTTGCTATATTTATAGATAGTTCCTATGCATCGATTGCAACCTTTAAAAGAATTAATTGTTTCCATAGTAGCCTGGAACTAAAACGATTATTTTTATTTTTATTTCTTACTTTTTTAAATTGTGAAAATCACTGTTTTCCTTTGTCAATATTTTTTATGATCATACATTCAGATTGCGTGAAAATTCAGTTAGTAAATGAAATAAATTACTTTAGGCAGCAAATTAAATACGTTAAACCAAAAAATATAATAAATTGTAACTTGGAAACTAAGTTAGATCAAATGAAATCCAAAGTACCTAAATATCGACGTGCAGTCGAGCGAAAAGCCTGACGCGGTTGATAATTTAAAGTGCTTGTTGTGTCTGTCTGTTGTGGTTCTTGTCTACTTTGGCTTAAATATGCGAGAGAAGTGATGGTGGTGCTTAATAAGCGGCAACTCGCTGGAACGGAGCCAGCGAACAACAAATCAAGTATCGACTGTGAAAGGGTTGAACGGTGGGAGGAATGGAGAAGGCGGTGGCAACATTATAACATCCATTGAAGCTCGTACGTGACAATCAGCCAGAATGGTGAAAAGCGGCTCCTACGAGGGATTTATCGCGAACGCGTGATTGTTGTGGCGATCAAAAGAAAAATAAACTCGCTCGCGATCAGCGAATGCGACATAATCTGTGCATTATTGACAGTATCTTCGTATCCGAGAATTTTGGTTTGAGGCTGCCTTATTAATAGGGTTTGCGGTGGCGCAGTGTGGTTGACACGGAGTCGCCGTCTTGAGAGTAATTTGGGCCGTGTTCGATATGACGCACGGCAAACACCCAATTGTTTGCTTATCGGTTCCTTGACCACCTGCCGGCTCGCATTAATTTGCGCCCAGTTTACCTCCACTCCAATACAGATCATAAACAGTAATCAACTGTTATTTTATTTTATAGTTTTACTTCTTTTTTCGAGTTAGGGTAAGAGGTTAGAGTGAATTTTAGCATTTTCAGGGTTCCGTGCGTCCGAATAAAAAAACGGAACCCTTATAGGATCACTCGTGTGTCCGTCTGTCCGTCCGTCACATTCAATTATCTCCGAATCTACTAGACCGATTAAGTTGAAATTTGGTACACATATCAATTTCTGTGACCCAAACGCAGAGGTGTGACGTGAATAGATAAAATCTGTATAGGGAGGTCATTTTTGGAAAATGATGCAGTTTCAAAATTAGTTTGAAAACTGCATCGTGTGACATATCAAATGGAAGGTCTTGTTGTGAAGATCTTAAATGTATTTTTTTATAATTTTAAAATAAATAGTTTCCAAGTTATTCAAGAAAATACACGAAAATTGACCGTCCCCCCCTCCCATCTCCGAAACTACTGAACCTAAAATTTTGAAAAAAATACAGAAATTAGTCTTCTACTTATAGATTATAGGAAAACCTATAAGAAGTCCATGATATTAATCACTCAATATTGTGCGCATAGGTAACATCGTACGGAACCCTCTTCACGCGAGTTCAAGTCGCACTTGTCCCGTTTTTATTTTATGTTAAGAACAAGCTGACGGTCCACTTGATGGTAGGTAGCTTACCATCAAGTGTAACGTAGATTTATTCTTTTACTTTTACAATTACTTAAGATTTAAAAGTTATTTTTATGTAAGTAAATATTTTTTATTAACCCAAAAATTATATCTTCTTACGTTCGTACACAGCCGCTTTTTTTTCCAATTACGGTATAATAATTCGTCCTGATTGTTGATACATCTGAAATTAAATGTTTAACCAACCACTGATTCTTGAAAACTAATTCGATGGATGATTCGCAGACGCAATAAAAAGTTTGACCTTTGAATTTTAACTTATAACAAACTTCAGGTTTTTACTTTCAACTTACATCGTTATAACAATATAAATAAGTTAAAAATTGATTGTATGTATAGTACCAATAAAAGTATACTTTTACAATCTAAATAAAATACTAACAGACATGAACCAACTAATTTAACGTAATAAGTATTTTTTTATGTTAAAATCGGCAGACAGGCTGACGTTCCTCTTGATGGTAGGTGTCCACCGTCGCCTATAACAAAAGCAACGCCATATTTGCTGCAAGTGCGCTGCGGACTACAATAGGATTAAGCATAAGAGATTAGAAGAGACAGGAAAATGGGCTCTCGCATCCCTTACTCAATCACCGAAACACAACAGCACACGTGCTGTTATTTCACGGTGGTAAGACATGGCATACTGCGGCGCAATCATAAAATGGGTAGTCCAACTGGCAGCTCAACCAACTGTCAATCTTCTTCATATAAAATTTAAATTAATATAATTGGATAATTGTTTTACATTATCCAAATGGAAGGAACTGGTTATAATCTTATCTCTATATATAAAAATGAATCCCCGTTTCCCTTGGTCACGACATAACGCGTGAGCGGGTAGACCGATTTCGATTCGGTTTTCACTAATGGAAAGAGGGATAAACGGGGAATGTTCATGTATATAAAAATTGCACTCCCGGCGAAGCAATATTAATCAATCTCAAGTAATGTTAAATCTTTCTATATATAAAAATGAATCCCCATTTCCCTTGGTCACGGCATCACGCGTGAACGGGTAGACCGATTTTAATTCGGTTTTCACTAATGGAAAGAGGGATAAACGGGGAATGTTTATATATTATAAAAATTGAACCCCGAGCGAAGCCGGGGCGGGACGCTAGTAATTTATAAAATGACGACAATGAAACGATAACAGTAGAAGCATAACTTTCCTGCATTAAGTAGTTGAAAAAGTGAAGTGTCTATTATGCCGACATCCGAGGGGCGACGGTTGTATTGACCGAACCCTTCACACCACTCTTCGTCCCATACCAATTTACATCGTTATAATATATTAATCATCCGATGTTCATACACTATTGGTCGTAAACCACCATATTTTAAAATCACGAATAGATGTGTCTCTAAAAGGAAAACCGAGACTTAGTTACAGCGCAATTGAAGATCACTCCTCAAGTACCATTCCTAACAAAACACATTTAGTTTCTACGGTTTTTTTTTAAATGAAATACAATAAAATACAGTTTAAACCATTTGGCAGATGTGCATATTCCGCATACATTTGGTTGCACACTGCAAACAAACAGAACACCGTATTATATTTGTTTCTGTTTGTTAAATACAAAGCGACATCTGATTGGTCGTCCGGGCCATCAGCCATTTAACCGTACCGCAATTAGCTTTTAATCACTTTATCTATTATTTTCATTGTACATATTGTGTTTCCAAAAGGTATCACTTTTTTTGGAGCGCCGATTTAAAAAAAAACGCGATTTAATTTCTTAAAATTAGAAACCAAAGGTTTTTACTCCTAACTCTAATTCGAACGATAAAATAAGATAAAATAAAATAGAAAATAAAATAGAACGATAAAATAAAATAAGATAAAATAGAATATTTAATAAAAAATATTTTATGGCTTATTGGCTATTATGCATATGCATTACTACTTCTGTGACGTCATCTGCCCCTTAAACCTCTTTGTAATGCAATAAAGTACTAATACATTACAATAACATGTTACGTGGCGATTGGTCGCAGGAGGAGCTGCGGGATAACTTGACGGTGAGCGTGATGAGCTTCGTGCCGACCCTGGACGACGACGGGAAGCCGATCACGTGCCACGCGGAGAACCCCAACGTCACCAAGCTGCACCTGGAGACGTCCTGGACGATCAGCGTGGTGTACCCTCCCGTGGTACGGTTGCGCCTGGGCAGCTCCCTGGCAGCCGGGGACATCAAGGAGGGCGATGACGTCTACTTCGAGTGCCACGTGCGCGCCAATCCACCCGCCAGGAAGCTCTCTTGGCTGCACGATGTGAGTTCGCACTCGTCATTCCCTTGTACCCTTTCAGAGGTAATCGGCCGCGCGTTGTTACGAGGATCGCGACGCGCATCACCGCACACGCCTCCACAGCCTAGTCTGGTTTTTTTTTCTGTATGTTTTCGTTTATTGTCGTTGTAGGCCAACGCACTTATCCATTCCCATTGAATATGCTCATTAGAATGGGGTTGTTTGATACTGTATTTACATGTTTACATGTATGTATGTATATGTTATGTATATGTTTGTATGTATTTATGTATGTGTGTATGTATGTGTATATATGTGTATGTATATGTATATGTATAATTGTATATAGTAATTTATAAAGTGTGTTTGTATGGTACTCAATGAGTCACATACGGTGCTGGCTGAAAATCAGCGCTGTAGGTGTTTGTCTAGGACCTCAGCACAATGCTGAGTCAGTATCCGATTCGCTGCCGCGAGGACACACACACGTTTTTTTATTAATCTCTGTCCTGTTTTGTATATTAATGTCAGTAACTTTCTTGCAGTGAATAAAAGTCTTTCTTTCTTTCTATACTGTATCCTCCCCAACCCTCACCCCCGCTCCCCGATGTTCGCACCCTAATTTATTTATCAAAAACTTTGGACGACACAGATAATTGTTTTCTATGGGAATTTTTGAACGAATGGTACCGACGCATAGATTGGTAGATGCGCGCCAAAAAAGTACTAAACGGGCTCACTTTTGTCGTATTATAAAATTTAATTGGAGTTATTATGTTGCGTACGCACTTTGTGTTTTAGCCGGGTTTTACCGGGTGTCGGTAATGGTGGGCTATATTGTCGGCAGGCCGAGTAATGGGAGAGGCGGTCATCTCGCGAGAGGGTCACATAAAAGCTTTCTCGCGACAATGTCCTAGCCACCCACATTCTTCATAATTAATGCTAACACGAGCGGACATATTAACATAAAACGAGTTGGCTCGCCTCCGGTTACAGCTTGTTCGAAGAAATAGCTTCGAAGTTTAAAGGAAAACTTTGCATTGGTAGGGCAACGCGAGACCATCGCTAAGGAAATTGATGAATAGATGAATCGCATGGCTTCAAACAGAGCCCAACGTTTCTATTGTGTGGAACATACTACTGACGAAGGACGGAACTCATTACATCCAGTTAATATTATGTTATAATAGTAATAATTTATTTGTCTCAGACCGTGAGTGATAACTGTGTTTTATAAGGTCAGATTCCTGTGCAATTATACAATAAGTATAAGCACAATTTTTCTGAGTAATGTTGTTAATCCTATGAAGATTAACAGCTATTGAAGTATTAAATTGTTGTCTTTTATTATGAAATTGCAGGGCTAATTCATTTCAATAGTTGATCTTACCAAAAAACTAACCTATACCAGGTTCTTGAGTCGGAAAATTCCTCCTAATCACTTGAGTACTTAAAATGAACTCTCAGGTGAATACAAAAGGTTGACTATAAATACCTAGTCACTTCGCTACAGCCCTGTTTAGCGTTGCCAGGTGTTCCGATTTGCGGGGTACGTCCCGATTTTTCACTAACCTCTTTACTTTGTACTTTAATTGATAATTTTTACAGGAAAAACTAATTCGTCTATAAGTTACTTTTGCTTTGATACTTTCATAACAAAAACTAAATAGCATAAAAATTTAAACTTCGCGCGCATTGTGTTGACCTGTTGCATATGACAAGGTGAACTTAAACAAAACCTTACCATTGGAAGTAGAACTCGCGAGAGCCTCCGCCGTATTATTGGTTCGCGTCCTCTAGCAGGCTTTTGATACGACTGCGGTGAAATAACTTGTGCGCTCAATATTTGCTCGCTTGCTATTATATTTACTCAACTAGACTGAAGGCTTTCATATGACGTTGTAGTCCCGCCGGTGGGCTTACACACTTCTTGTTGGACGTGCCTCGCGAGAATAAAGAGAAGCCTCTCTCGCAAAAAGGCTCTACATTTTTTAATGAATAATTGTTTTCCCTGTTACGCCGTTCGCCGCCGCGATCTTTGCTCTATTGCGCTGATTAAAGTGTTTCGTTCCTTCTCAACATTATCATCCTAGACTGAATTCGTTTTCAAAACTCGGCTACAAAAATACATTCTAAATTGATGAGTGATTGTAAGTTTTTTAATAAGTTATTACGCTTATTAAGGTGAAAACATGAACTCGTGTTTGATGCACAAACACACGTTTATGCTTTCAGCCTAATAAGTAATTATTGTCTAAATAATGTACGTGAAAAGTTCGATAGAAACATGCTGGTACGTGCGATGAGCTTCGCTTTTGTTTAATATTTAATATTGACGTTTGCTGCGGTTGTTGAACTTGTATTTAAATGTTTGCTTTTCATTTTATTTCGTTTAGGAAAAAATGTTGGTACTTTTACCTAAAGTATTCATTCATTAGTAAGTTCATTGAATCCCAATAGAGTTTTTATTTTATTTTTGTTGGTATACCTAACTGTCTGACTTTTAACGGAAGTAATCATTACGCTAGCTTTAAAAAAAAGTAAATGAAATAGCTTCTTGGGATCTTTTTAAATAAAATAAAAAATAGTTAAATTTATACCTATGAATTTTTATAACAAAAAACAATGAATAAATGTGCATACCACTACCTACTCCAATTGGCAGACATTGACTTTGAGATATTATAAAAGTGGGGCCCTACATTAATTACTAGCTTTTGCTCGCGACTACGTCCGCGTATGTTTAGAAATTATTACTCGCTGATAATGTAGCTTTCTATAGATGAAAGAATTTTTAAAATCGGTCTAGTAGTTTTTGAGTTTATTCATTACAAACATACGTACATACAAATCTTTTCTCTTTATAATATTAGTATAGATGACGTTGTCATCGTAGCGCCTAACATGGTAGCACTCGCCATTGCCGGCTTGATTGTACTGAATACTCATTTTTTACTCAAATCATACTAGTGGATGTAGCTCTGGCCTCGAAGAATAAACTGGCTGCTATTTATTTTATGGAAATGTCACACAAGCCACAAGAAAAGAAAATCAGGATTATTTTAAAGATTCAAGATATCAGGGAAATCAGGATGAAAATATTTTATACTCAAGTCCAAATTACCTACGTAAACTGTCACGGCTCTCCCGTAATGTTTCTTCGACGCCGTCACTGCTGCAAACAAAATGTAGTAGCGTCTGTAACAAAGGAACATGCAGTATTACGCCATACCTAAACCGGAAACAGAATATTATTAGCCATGCTCGAATGGGCTGTCAAAATAATAAGACATGACATAAATTTCAGGTCTTAAGCCTTCACAAATTTGGGGAAATTTATTTATTATAATCTGCGCAATTAGTTAGGGACGAGTCGGTGAGCCGTTGACTTATACCCACTGCTTAACGGGCAGCTGCTGGCGGAGTTTGTTAATGCAAAATCATATTTTATTACCGCAGATGTAACAACGAAATTAGTTCATTCCGATTATTTCTTAGTCTAAACGCTGTCTGTCGCTTGTGAATAGAAATGCTGTTAAAATATTGATGAGGAGGCAATGTGCTACTGCAAAGGTGAAAAGGTTCCCCTCTGTGCAAAAGAATAGTCATATTAAATGGAATAACAAAGGATGCGAACACCTCTCGCGCGGAGAACATAAGCAAACAGTGTTATCAGGTGGAAAATTCTATCTCTTTATTCGTTAATGGCAGCTATTTTCCGAGGTGTGCGGGGCGAAGGGGACGCGGAGGGACTCGGTAACGGACGGAGGGGGAGCGCTCCGTCCCTCGCGACCTCCCGCGATCATCCGCGAGATTGTGCTTCAATGAAACTCGTCCCGTCCATAATGGGCATCCCTGATTCGATCACTTCCACTCCTTTCATGCGGGATTGATTCCGCGATCACAATTTTCGGGAAGCATCCGATAGTGGCGACGCCAGATGAAAAAGTAGATCGCCGCTCACCTACGGGGTCGTACTTATGTCGCGCCTATTATCTGGGGGGTAGGCAATTAGCGCGCCTACCCCCGCACCTACCGCCGTCGGACCTTTTTTAACGAGAATGTGTCTGTGCGCGAATAAAACATTTAAACAAATGAGAAACGATCGTACCCCCATTACTCGGCTCTCGGCTTTGTTAAAAACACTTCGCCCTCCTACCACTTCCCACACGCATTCCTTCAAAGCTCCCGGTAACGCGAGTCGCCAATTAAGGAATTAATTTCACCAATTTCCAGACTTTATCCACAATGTGGTAGAGAGCTTTCTTCTCTTCGGCCAGATGACGAGGTTTTTGTAAAGAAAATCCACGTTTCTAATGAGACCGCTGACAAAAACTATAATAATCCCATACCAGCAAAAAAAAATGCGGGCTAACAAAAAAGTAATTACAAAAAAAGTGCGCTTTCCCATTTAAACAATAAAATAAGTGATGTGATTGATAGCCGAAAAATAAATTGTATTTTAAGAACTCCTTAACACAAAGGCTCTCAAACATAAAGGCTCTCGATTCAAATAGATAAATTAGTCTTCAAGAAGCTTTCGTATCTGCGATTCCTAGTTAGTTAGGTTGATGGCTTTACAGTAACAGAACTATTTTATTTATTAGAAAATAAACAAAGTTATCTGAGGAGTTAAAGAGATAAACATTCCGTGACTTATATAAAATTCAGTTAGCTAATACAGCGCCGCGAGGACAGGGCGAAGGCGGGACTAAAGGCGTGGGGAGACAGGGGAGAGGAGAGAGTACGAACGGAGTAATGAAACGTCCGCCTCACCTGTTGTATCCCTAACAAGATTGATGGCAACAACCACCACCAGGTCATAACGTCAAACCCGTTGTTGCACTGAAAAAAGCCCACTCGTAAACAACCTTCGCGAAGGTGGCGGTTGCAACTCTCGCCGCCCGCCCTCTTCACAATATTCAAATCCGGCCTGTATCCGCGCCCGGCCTGCGTTTGACAAAGGTAAAACTGGAAATTATGTATTTTTAATTTTTGTGCCGAGCCTTTTTTAATTCTGCCGTTCTTTTAAAATGTCTTTTTCAATTTCCTATTTGTGTTGTGCGAAACAACATCGTCATCGGGCGGAAACACTTTTTTGTTTCGTTTTCGTACCGACGACTTCATTAGTACAAATTAAATTGTGTACCGTTCGTTAGGCTGCGTACATTTGCGTTTCCCTTCTCACCATTCTACCCGGCATTGTTCCTTTTTAGCGCGTGTAAGTGGTAGTGATAGTAGCATGAATTGATAATCTCACAAAACATAACTATGAATTTTCCCGTAATATAGATGAATACACATGCTGGATTCAGGCTGCTTCTGACAGGTCCTCCTGGAAAATTATGGAGATGGCCCATATCTAGCAGTGATTTCAAATAGAATCATTAACAAAAGCATGACACTCTAGGGTACTTGTATGTGGCTACAGGATCGACCGCTTGCACACAACGCGACGGCGCGTGTCTTCCACAGCAACCAAAGTTTAGTGCTGCAAAAGGTGACGCGCCACAGCAGCGGACGCTACGCCTGCTCCGCCCTCAACGCGGAAGGCGAAACCGTCTCCAACGAGCTACACTTCAGGGTCAAGTGTAAGTACACAGAAGTTTCCTAATTCGCTTCTCTTACAAACGCTTACAAGTCTACTAGACTACCTCTTGTCCAATAATCCACATAATAGGATTACACTCGACTAGTTATCTCGGAGAAAATTGTGCGCTCCATCGAGCAGTTTGTCGTTTCGAGTTATTGTTGGCGCCGCTCCAGAGACTCGATAACTCCGCCGACCTTTTTATTAAACACGATCCTACTTCTACACCGGGAGCTAAATGCACAAACTCTAACAGCTCTAAGCACGCGACGGTAAATACTTAATGGTCACTATTTCGCTCACTGAATTAATTATTTGTAACATACATTCATCTCCGAAAATACCGATTTTACCTTCGAATTTCGTTGCATTTCTCAGAAGACAAACGTTGAAAAGATGCGAGCTAAGTTTGTACAGAATAATAGTACAGAAACTTACGTAGGCATCGTGACGTAATAGTAAGTGAACATTAAAAGTTAATGTAAAAAACTTAAAGCTCTCTCAATTTGTGGATATGAAACATTCACTTCGAAAATGGCGCCAAGTTGGGGTTTGGGTTCATGTGAAAGTTGCAAAACAGTAACCCGTCAACAAGCCGAGCTCATTAGGGCACCTCTCGAAACTCATTGAAAACAATCGTCACAAATCTGACACAATGCGGCAGTCGGCGGTCGGCACACCCCACACTAAAATTGCTCCAAATTAATTAATTGCGACGTCCGCGTATTGTGTTACCACTGTCACCAGAATACCGCGCGCAAATTAAGAAGCATCGCGTCCCCTCCCGTCTATTTTGTTTGCATTATCGTATCTCGTTCCGAGAGGAAAACTTTCCTCTAATTGTTTTTTTTTTCTCCGACGTTTGCCTCGATGCCTTCAAAAACGAAATACTGGACGACTAACTTCCTCCTTGTGCGATTTAGGGATAATACATTTCCCATTTTTATTTCGTTCGTTGAACAGGCGATCATTGACACTTTTCAAACGAAAATGTACTTCCGCATTGGTAAAATATACATTCGGTAGCACCTGAAGCCGAATAAAGGGCGAAGGGATTTCTGGAAGAACAGTCAATTATAATGCGGCGAATTGGATTGCGGTGATTAAGTTCCTCTCGGTGAGATTTCGGTGGGATAAATAAAGGACATAAATTAAATAAGGAGGCTTTGTTTAATGTAGAACAGTGACGCAGGACCAGCGGAGGCCCCAGGTGAGCGGAGCGCCGCATCATCGTGACGGCGCACTCAGTCCGTTCGCGGGTAGTTGCTTTAAATCGACATCTGTCCTCTTCTCGGGTCCTCTCGCCCCTCTTCGCCTCCCTCGGTCGCCCTTGCCAGCTCGCGTAATGGTTGCCGATCTATTTTGCCAATTGTAAGATATGGCTCTGACAAAATAAGATGAGAATTTTTAATGGCAGGCATTACTGGGGGAAATGTTGTAATAAATTTTTGTTTCGTAGTAAAAATGTTTGGAAATGAAGTTGTTCTGGTGAGACAGCGAATTTATGACCCGATTGATATTATTATGAGGCCTCTCCACAATTCAGATGTGGTAACCGTGTTAAAATAGTGCTACTCGCTCGTCCTGCAAATATACTAACCGATTCTAGGAACAGATACGCTTCTAGATACAATTTTTAAATATTAGAAATCTCTCTTTTCTTAAGGACTTACAAACACAGCTATAGGTTTAGATGATACAAGTATAACTAAGCTAAATCGAATTGTATTTGCTCAGTTGGAATCGCTGGAATATAATCTCTACGAGATTAGGTTTACAATATAACTCATGTGGATACAATAAGTTGGATCCTCGCAACTGAGTAGAGTGTTCAAACGGAATTCGGCCCCATCTTGTGTTGTGTCACACACGTGCCTTGTATAATTATATCGAGTATGCTCGCGTTATAGTATGTATCTATATTCCCGTGCGTACTTTCTGTCAATCTCCGGCGGTCGCGTTTGGCGGTAGGGGAAAACACTCAATTTTCCGCACAATTAGCCGCATTACAAATGACGCGTCGCATAGTCTTTCGCATAGTCGCTCTTTACCTCACTCAAAAACATCTCCTACACGTATAAATAATCACAAGACAATTTGCCTCACAAGCGCACATATTACAAGTCAACATGGGTAATAAATAATATAACCGTATTATTACGTATCATCGGGCGTTGGGATTAATCCGAGATGACATTTGGTGTCGATACGTGAGTCTCCATTTACACGTACACATACGCAGACCGGTCTTTCTAAACGACCATCACGTAAAAGCATTTCGCTTGATAAGATTCAGGGATTCCATTATGGGCCGGGCCCACTTAATGTACGCGTTTGTGATTTTCGTCGCTTGTCGACGATCCATTTCACTTTACGTGATTCGATAGAGTACTTTCTTTTATTGCAGACGCACCTTCGTGTCGCAGCGGCGGCGTGTCCGTAGTGGGTGCGGCCCGCGGCGAGTCCGTAGTGATCGTGTGCGAAGTTGACGCAGACCCTCCGGCGGCAGTCTTCAAGTGGAAGTTCAACAACTCCGGGGAGACCATAGATGTAGCCGCCGACAGATACACTTCCAACGGCAGCGCGTCTAGTCTTAAGTATGCATCTGCCGAATGTCAATATTACGTAATTGACGCTTCCCCGATGAGCTGATTTGGAGCATTGAATATTCATGACCAGGTATACTCCGGTGGCGGACCTGGACTATGGGACTCTGTCGTGCTCGGCTTCCAACGAGGTCGGCACTCAATTGGCGCCGTGCGTCTTCCAAATGGTGGCTGCTGGTATGTTTCATTCGGGCTTCTCCTAACGGCAACCGTCCCCGTCGGGTGGCTTAAATCTTAATTTACCACAAAGCCTTACGAAACTTGACCCTTGTCAAGACAACATTTGCCACGTTAAAGTTATAGTTCGTACGAGGTCGATGTCCGCGATTTATTATAAGCAAAATGTTAGCAGAGCCATTTGTTCACTGTGACCGTTGTACTGAGAGGGGAGATGAAGTTCACTTCTCTCCTGTGAAGAGATCTATAATTTTAACTTTTGCTTACAATGTTAGTAAATTACTGGTGTTCACGTTCACTCTCATATACCTCGCCATAGGCTCTCAGACTATTGTTAACTAATATTTTTATTACGGACATTCATATTCAAAGAATATTTTGTGAAATTTTGACAAATTCAACATTCTAAATTATAACCAAAGGTAAACCCCACGCGCCACGGAACTGCTCGCTGTGGAATCAAACAGCCGACTCGGTGGAGGTGTCGTGCGTGGCTGGATTCGACGGAGGCCTGCCTCAGAAGTTCCTGCTCGAAGTGTACACCACGGACGAGTCGACGCCGAGGCAAGTTGTTACATTATATTACCACTTTATTGCCGCTGCAGTATGAAAAGTTCCAATAAAACATGAAAGAAAAACGTTTTAATAATAAATAGTCGTGTTATTTGGGGTCGGTGTGCGAAACGAGCCGGTTTAGGGGCGGAGAGGGCCCGCTTGTTACGCGGGGGGGGGGGGAGGGGAGGTGTGCAGCCAGCATTGTTTTTAATATAACGGAGGCAATCTGCCCCGCAAAGGCGCGCGTTCCCACTGACGTGCGTAGACTTTAGGTCGTTTCGATTCATGTACAGTATGTCGGTTTTCATTACGATTATTTATGTAGTTTTGCTATCTTCAGGGAACCCATTCTCAATAGAATCTAATGTGCATTTTAGAGGTTTTTTTTGGGTCGATAATGTCAACTTCCTACTCTTATGAATAAAATGCAAACCAAAATTATAATGATCGTCGCGGCGTTAAATATATACTACTCAAAACAAAATAAGGGCCACTAGTTTATTTACATTTAAGTGCACTTTAGTAAACTGAAAGTAACTGATAAGTAGCATTATATTGATATTACGAACTCTTTGGTGTTTGATCTCTTTATGCTTCCTAATTTGAAAAATATTAGCCATCGTTTTAAGAAAAAAAAATAATCGGAAGTTATTCTTATCTTTTTCTTCAATTGTCTTCTTAACTTGTTTCGGTTATTTTAGGAAAAAAGTTTTACTTTTTCAATTTTAATTGATTCATTTATCATCTCGCGTTAATCATGCCACCAGTACGAAGGCACATGGATACAATTACAGCAACCAGAGCCATAACTATGATTCAAGAAGGACGTTCTCAGCGTTACGTGGGTTTGCAGTTGGGTTTTTCTCGAAGAGCTTTCCAAAATGTATGGTATCGCTTCCAAGAGACCGGCAGTGTTGCCAGGAGACCCGGTTCAGGTAGAGTTCGTGTAACAACGGCGCACGAGGGTCGGTACGTCCAACTAAGTGCTCGTCGTGATCGTACAGTAACGGCCCGTAAGTTACAACACCACCTACGGCTGACAACGGGTACCCGTGTCAGTGATCAAACTATACCCAATCGATTGCACGAAGACCAGCAAATGTCAAGACGTCGAGTTGTTCGAATTCCTCTGACTAGGGTTCAACGTGCAAACCGTTTAATATTCTGCCGTCAGTATTTGAACTGGGGGATTAATCAGTGGGGCAAGGTGCTTTTTACAGACGAGTGCAAAGTAAAAATTTTTAATGATGATCGGCGTGTTAGGGTGTGGAGACGACGCTGCGAGCGTTTTTCGGAGTCCTGCATCCACGAAGTTGACCGTTTCGGTGGTCCCAACGTAATGGTTTGGGGTGGGATTAGTTTACACGGTAAAACCGAGCTCACCATTTTAAAAGCGGGTACCGTAACTGCAGAACGTTACATCGAAGACGTCATAAGGCCCATTTGCACAGCGAGTGGGGCCTGGATTCATCCTGATGCAAGACAATGCCCGTACACACACAGCTCGATCGACCCAAACTGTCCTAGAAGGGTCTCATATTGAGGTATTACCATGGCCAACTAAGAGTCCGGATTTAAATCCAATCAAGCAATTGTGGGACCAATTGAAACGAAGGGTTAGAGAGAATGAGCAAGGGGTCTACAACCAACAGCAGCTGATTGACGCTTTAAAACGTGCCTGGGAGGAGATTCCAGATGAAAACGTGAGGAATTTGATCCTGAGTATGCATACGAGGCTTCAGGAGTGTATTGCTAAGAGAGGAGGACATACTCTTTACTAAAAAGAAGAAACAAAAGTGACAAGAACAGTATTTTGTCTTTTTCTGGTGATTTCTTTTGTTCATGTTTTTCATTCAAAATGGCCAATTTCATTATGAACTTTAAAAAACAGTTCATGATCATTATTTTAAACAATTGTTAGCCTATATTATAACCAATAACATTATTTTGTAGTTACATAAGTTAAACAATTTAATGTCTTTATTGTTTTCATGGTACAGCAAAAAATCTTAGTGGCCCTTATTTTGTTTTGAGTAGTATATATATATCGCTGTAGCAGCCTATATTTGAAGGATTCCGTTGTGCAGGGTGAACCTAACGTCGGAGGAGGCCACCTGGACGGTGCGCGGACTGGAATGGGACGTTCGCTTTCGTCTGGCGGCGGTGGCCTTCAACAGCAAAGGCCGATCGGCGCCTGCTCACATCGACGACGTGCTCTTCAGGGATCCCGAGAAGCGTACCGGTAACTTACTTTACATCATTTGTTCGCATCCGTGCATCCTCACTTATGCTATTTGAAGCACACTTAGAGTCCCATCTGATAGGGTAGACACAATTCTTCGACAGCCATAGCCGTCGAAGATACCGTCGACTTTGCTCGCGCTTTATATCTTTGCCATTTTTTTTTATTCTACTAAAATACAAAGTTATATTCGATCCAGAATCATAATACCGAGTCTATATAAGCTGTTTTTGCTGTAAATCACTCGGGGTAACTCAATTTAGTAGTAAAAGAAAGTATTCCGTCCCGCGGGAGTCGAAGGCCGCTGGGCGCTGTTAAGTGGCGTCCGAGCGTCCTTTATCCCGCGCAAATTATTAGCCCACAATTCCAATCCGGCGCGGCATAAACAAAGAGGACTTGCCCTTATAAATCTGGTAACAAAATGGACCCAAATCTGTTGAAATCCGTGGTCAAAGTAATGCACGCACATAAATTGTACCGGTTAATTTACGCCTACTTAAATACACCGGCAACGTTGTTTGCATTTAGAATGAAGTCGTGGGAACAGTGCGAGTGTACCATCCACTATTTTAATATTGTTCTAACCGCCGAGAAGGGAAAACATTAGCCGGGAAATTTATAAGTGGGAAGAAAAAGTGGCGGCAAACCCCCGGAAGATTTGATGCGTCGGCCCCGAGTGGAGCGTGCGACGATCAACGCCTCGGGATTACCGGGATTCTGTACCACTTTACATTACGTGACTTTCGACAGGCTTTTCGCTCGCATTCGCCTCTGCGACGATCATCGTCATTTAATACAATATGCGATGTGCTATTGTTACGCGACGATTCACGATCACCGATCGTTTGGCTTCGGGAACGTAAACTGCTATTAAGACATATATTGTTGGCACGTCTTTCGAGCAATTAAGTGTAGATGTATCGTACACGGCGCCCGATCGATACTCGAAGTAGGCGTACTCGTTACGTCTGCAACCTCAAGATAATCCCATTTTAATTAAACGCGCCTCGGATTTACCGGCGAGATTAATCAAGACGCTCTTCTCCGGATGGTTCAGTTGTAAGAGCAGAGTACCCCTCCCCGCGCACTCTGTCAACCACCCTCCACTCCTCTCGCCCTTCAATTCTATTGCGTCACAATAAAGTAACTGTGAACTTTCATCCGCGAGGACCCGCTCCGCTACTGTCTCACGAGCCCCATTGTGTTTGAGAACCTCTTCACCACTGCTGTTCCACTTTATCAATTCCCAAGTAGTACGAATCCAAATCACATCACGAGAAATGTTTATTTGCTAACCTATGTCACAGACTACGTAAATAACAATACACGTAACAGTGGCAATTGTACAGATAAGACACACATAAGTATATACTTGTACTATTATTGTATTCTGTGACATAAGTGACATTGACGTTTGTGAGAGTTTGTTAATTATTGTCATCATTGTATTACAACATTCAAGCACTAGTTTAATCAATAGATTGGCATTATTATATACATATCTATACTAATATATAAAGCTGAAGAGTATGTTTGTTTGGTTGAACGCGCTAATCTCAGAAACTACTGGTTCGAATTGAAAAATTATTTTTGTGTTGAATAGTCAATTTATCGAGGAAGGCTATAGGCTATATAATTCACGCTACGATAAATAGTATAATATATAAACAGTGTCCAGTACCGCGCGCCCCACACGCACGTCGCCGCCGTATGGGCCGCAGCGAAGCGTGGCCGAGTTCAGCTTGTTAAAATATAAAAGTTTACAGTTACAAAAATTTTGTGTTTGTGCGTGTGTATGTTGTGTGTACTCGGATGTTTTTATTAGTGTGTGAATGTTTATAATCTTCAAATACATAGGGTTGAAGCAACATTATATTATTTCGACGGTTGAAGCATGCACAATTCGCGCCCTTTCCTTTTTTTATTTATTTTCTTACTAATACGACTCTAAACGTCTTCTTTATGAAACGACTTGTGGTTATATACCACAAAAACATTAAAACCTTCTCGTATTTTAATTGATCTCATAAAAGAAAAAGGTGGCAACCCTTGACCCCCGTCAGCACTTACTCATGAAATCGGTTATCGGCTGTAGATCTCATCAAGTGAAAAAACTGACATGATGCGTGCGGTTAACCTTTAATCCTTCGCCTCGAACACATTTTATATCGATTATTCGTTTCGCCTGAAAAATGTCGCACGATAATTATACATTGACTACTCGTGACAGGTTTAAATGTTCAACAGTAGAGAATTCTGTCCCTGCCGAGCATAATTGCACAACGGCACGGCCAACGAGGTCGGATTAATGTAGCGTCGGACGGACGACAAACAAGAGCAATCAATTGACGGGTTTTGTAGGAAATTGAAAGCAAACATCCGCAGCCAAGGCTCACTTCGATATCGTCTCCGTAAACACATTCCGTTATAAGTCAACAAAAACACCCGACAGATTACGTCGGGCGTTTTATTCCCGCCTCGACGGGGGACGCTTCTTACAAAATTAACATGATGCGAATCAGTTGATAAACAACAAAATATTGAGCGTGTTTTCACATAGCTAACGTCACATCACATTGATATCTCCAGTAAATATGTTAAAAAAACTGCGCTTAAATTACCAAATGACGAATCCGTAATCCTAATAATGGATTTACTCGTAGTTAATTTCATGCTTATTTGTCCAAACTTTCAGGTTTTGATTCTTATTATAATAATATAACGAAGGTCCTCTATTTTTTTTAGAAAAAGGTAGAGGCTGATGTTCCTTTGTTATATACGTACTTTAAAATAATAGGATATTCTGATATTGCGTTATAAGTAAATAAAAATTACACATAATAATATAGAATTTTAAATTTGAGTGTTTACAAAGAAACGTGTGACATTTTCAATAGGTGGCTTCTGAAAAATAATGGATAAACTAAAAAGAATAAGGCGCCGCTAAATGATTCAGACAGAATTGTTCTGAGGGAAATACCGATCGGATAACAGATGTTATTGGTGGCATAAATAATTCACTTAATAATCTTTAATTTTATTAAGTGTTATAAGTTAATAATTTATTTATTATAATGACAAAGATTTTTTTATTGTTTATTCTTTAGATCCACCCACTTTTGTCATGCATACCTACAGTAACGTAAACAGGTGTAACAAATTGTTTAAAGGAGAACAGCATTTGTAAGCATTATGTATATAATTAAAATATGACAATAGCGAGAAAAAAAAACGGGACAAGTGCAAGTTGAACTCGCGTGAAGAGGGTTTTTTTTAATTTTATTTTATTCGTAGGGTTCCGTACGATGTTACCTATCCGCACAATATTGAATGATTTACCATGTTATTTTAATATCATGGACTTCTTATAGGTTTTCCTATAATCAATAAGTAGAAAACAAATTTCTGTATTATTATTTTTTCAAAATTTTAGGTTCAGTAGTTTCGGAGATGGGGGGGGGGGATGGTCGGACAGACGGACACACGAGTGAAGCTATAAAGGTTCCGTTTTTTACTTTCGGACGTACGGAACCCTAAAAACAATAAAACAGATATATGTTAAGCAAATACAAAAGTCTATTGAGATGTATCCGATTTTTTTTAACATAGCTTCTATTCATTTATTAATTTATAAATGAAGAAACATATAATTCTGCTCCATCAATTCAGGAATAATAAAATTATTGGTCCATAGGTACATATTCGTAACACAATGATGCATCATGATGGGAGAACATAATGGCAGGGAGTAACCGTGAAATAGGCGCCTCCTCACTTAGATCTGTGTTTCGTCATAGTGCGAAACGGTGTTGGCTCACAATAATGCCGCTGTTTATTTCTACTGGCATTGTCATTGTTATTCCAACATTCTCACACTTCATTCGCTCTAATCTATTGGCCATATACCATCGTCTAAGCCATATATTTTTACAATATCAAAGTACCTCCAAATATACAAGCTAAAAAGAACGTAACATTTAACATTATAAGAGACGACCATACACACAGGCAACTCCAATCAATCTCTTGATTCTTCCGTAGCCTAGGAAGCGTAGGAACTTAAGCAAAGATTAATATTGACACTGTACGAGGAAACAGGGAAATATTTCTCCACACACGAGATCTTTGGGTGATTGGATAAAGACTACCAATTCCTCCTCCTTATTTCTTATCCTCTATCCCAACAAGGGATGAACTTGCACGCCCTCTTGATGGTGTTGCTTGTGTATAGGCGATGTAGAATGTCGCCTGCTCCCAGAAGGAGCTTAATACTTTGGGAAATTACAACAGGTGCGCCGTGTTGTTTCTCTTTCGTATCCTACACCTTATTTGTCGTCTTCTCTCTCTCTCTCTCGTCTCTTACTGCCCCTTTCATGGGTGACAAATATTTCCAAAATAGTAATTTAAAAAGTATTTTACTAACCAATGATCATCACAAGTACAATGGAACAAAAAAGGCGTTACAAATAACACCCTAAAAATAAGTTTGACCGTAACAGCGAAATGTTTTCTCGAAAGCTTAAAGAATAAATTGCATCGTTTGCACCATAAATCTGTTTTATTCGCTCAATCAAAGTAGTAAATAGGCAGCATTCGAATCTACGACGGATTTGGACAAAAGTTATGCTCGAAAACATATCATTTTTATTTGGTCGGCGTTCGGCCATTTGTTAGCCGGCTGTTTGAGCCGTATTCAGTGGAGTCGTGCCGCCAGCACAGATAAATCAGCCGCTTCGAGCCGTCCCACTGAAATATGATCGCACCTCTCAAATCCGCCTTTTGTTCCACCAGAGAGTGGAGCGGTCTGGCCGCCGGTCGCCACCGACGACCGTTTCTAATTGAAAACGTAAAAGTTCACTATACAAAAGGAAGCAATCAGAGGCGTCTCGACCGAAGAGCGCATCCTTGCCTCTGAACGACACTAATTGAGTTTGCTTCACGAGTGTACTGCGGTTTTGACGTTAAAGCACCGGAAAGGATTAATTTTCATTTTAACACGTCGGTTAATGCATTAGGGGTTTTAGTTTTTCTATACGAATAACATTTCATGGACACAGTATAAAATTAAGAATGTATTTGCCTAATTATTATGGCAATAAGTATAACGAGACAAGGTGTGATAACGTCTGATTTATTTTGGATAAAATATGGCTTATATACTATGATAATACGTGCTTATTACAATCTTAACTTATCGGTGAACAGTGTGCTCAATCTTCCTACGTGCAGATACGTGTAGGTATGTAGTCGCTACAAAGTACATTAAGAGAAAAAGAAGCCTTTTAAGCATATTATTTATGGAGCAGGCGGCGACGAGGTATTTCATTAATTAATGTTTATATCTATAAATAGTGAAGAGAGCTATAATTTATAAATAGGTCTTAAACAAATAGGTCTCAACATTGTTTACAATTCTCACTGCAAATGTATAACGCAGAGGAACAGTGAACCTAATAAAAGCATTGGCTAAATGTTTAACAAGACCTGCTATTACATCTCAAAGCTGAGCCACTTTTTAATCGTATTTTATCTTGCGTTGAAAATTCATGGCATTATGCAAAGGAAGCACATATTATGGTCTAGAATAAGTTTGGTTTTTTTTTTATGTTAAGGTCGACAGATGGTAGGTGCACTTGATGGTAGGTGGCTACCGTCGCCTATAACACAAGCAACGCCACAGCTACTGCAAGTGCGCTGCCGACTACAATAGGATTAAGGATAAGGGGTTAGGAGGGAACAGGGAAATGGGCCCTGGCATCCCTTACTCACTCACCGAAACACAACAGCACGTATATGCTGTTATTTCACGGTGTTATTTTGGTGGACTCGATTCGGAGTAAAGTGAGTAAATTACAACTTCAGACAAATTTTATTATCTGTAACTGCTGCCAGTCAGCCTCCTTTGGCTAATTGACGTAAGACAACGCTCGTACAGATAAAACCTACTATGCAAAATGATAACAGAAATTACAATAGTGATAAATCCTGCCACGTCCACCGAACTCACTCTACGGACATCACTCTGCAGATTATAACTTCGTCGTTCTTGTGACAACTTTTTCATAGATAAACTCTTCAATTCTCAAGATGCAGTCAAGATTGCAGTTGCTTTCCATGATTTTATCGACACTCGCAATTTAAATTTTAAATTCAGAAGTCGTACATTACAAATTCGTTTCAATACTTACAATTTTAAGAAAAACTAATTCTAGTCTGTGTTTTATATTTAACTAGCGACCCGCCCCCGCTTCGCCCGGCCTGCAATTTTTATATATATTAACATTCCTCGTTTATCCCTCTTTCCATTAGTGAAAACGGAATTAAAATCGGTCTACCCGTTCACGCGTGATGCCGTGACCAAGGGAAATGGGGATTTATTTTTATATATAGAAAGATTTAACATTACTTGAGATTGATAACTATTGTGCGGTGACGTCATTGTTAAATCTTATCTGTTCCTGTGATTAATCTTACTAATATTATAAAGTTGCAAAAAAAGTTTGTGTGCATATTGATGTTTGTTACTTGTCCATGAAAAAACTACAAAACAAATTTTAATCAAACTTTACACTAATATAGTTTAACTACTGGCGTAATACATGGATGGATTGAAGAGTACTCGGCCTGACACAGTTCTATTCAATTCCTAAAATCAAAACTACCGACATTATTTAGTTTAAGCTAGTTAACTGTGCGAAGTTCAAAACCTATGCGCTAATTAGTTGTGATTTTATAAATTTGAGCAGATTGAGCAGCGTGCTGTCATTAAATACCTCCACAAGAAGGGGTTATCACCAAAGCACATCCATGATGATATGGTTAGTACTTTATGGGATTCGGTTTTGTAATATTCAACCGTCAAAAAATGGATAGCAGAATTGAAACGTGGTAGAGAGAGTGTGAAAGACGAACCCCACTCTGGAAGGCTTCGACGTCCTCTACTGATGATAATATTAGAAATGTACTTATTTTAATAATGGGAGACCTCAAATTAAAAATTGAAGCGATAGCCGAGATTATAGGCAACTCATATAAAAGAACCCAAAACATGATAATCAACGAATTGGGTTTCCGCAAGGTGTCAGAGAGGTGGTTTCCTTGCAAATATAATATTATGCTCACAATGGTCCGCGGCTGCTTTCAGTGGAACAAAAAATGATGCAATTGACTATTTCACGCGACTATTTGAAGCCGTTTCAGATGATTTTTTGAATCGCTTTGTTACTATGGATGAAACATGGGTTCATCACAGTACACCGGAAGCAAAACATACAAACCGGTTCACCACACCCCTAAAAAAACTAAGTGGATTTTGTTGGCAAATAAGGGACTGGAAGGGTGTGATTATGGTTGATTATCTTGAAAAAGGTCAGATAATAAACTCTGATTACCACTGCACCTTACTACTTCATTTATGTGAGGAAATAAAAGAAAATCGTCCAGGAATGCTAAGAAGAAAAGTCCTGTTTCATCAAGAACAGAAGAAGAAAAGAACCGTGTTCAAAAATCTGTGCAATAGATGACTAAAATTGACAACTCTGACATTGAACTGCATCCGCCTTATTCACCTGATCTGGCACAATTCGACTTCTTTCTGTTCTCTAACCTAAAGAAGCACTTTGGAAAACAGAAAACGAACAAACGACAAGGTCAAATAACAGCAGACTTGTATTTTGTTTCTAAGCAAGGTTTTTTTCATCGGTCTAAATGCTTTGAATGAGAGGTGGCAGAAGTGAACTTGATGGTGATTACGTGGGAAAATAGAAATAGATTTGATTTTATATGTGTCTATTTTCCTGGTTAAACTGAGTACTTTTCATCACAAAACTTCGTATGCAACTAATCCTACTAATATTATGAATAACACAAAGACTGTAATTTATAAAGGCGGACGAAGTCGGGAGCAATAAAAAACATATATTTATAACGCGTATCACGCTAATGCACGAATGGTTCCACCTTCTGTGTTTAGACGTAAAGTGCTTTTTATCCCGACTGTAAGTTCCCATGGAATAATATAATAATTCACTTGTGATTCTGAACTAAAAGATATTAAACTAAATAAAGCTTTTGTGGTTCGTTTCGGTAAATTAGTAATAAATTACCATGGGGCGTTATTTAACACTTTAGGATCCTAACCAAATTTCGTGAAAGAGAATCCGCAGGAACAGGTGAGGGTTACTTTTCGAGATCATCGTGACAATCAGCATTTGAACCGTCCAAATAAGCAAATTGTGATGTCGTAGGTAGAACATATAAAGCATCACAAGTAGATTCTGACAGATTCAAAATGAATGAATTGAAATATTTTTATGGCGATGATAGTAAAAATGATTAAAAATGCGTAATGGTGTACTTTATTGGGGTCCATATCGAATGGAGGCAGTTTATTGGATTTCGCGTAAAGCGTCGACACTCAAATGACGATATTTCTCATGAAATGTTCATTGATCGCGCGCAGACACATTAATGTGTCAACGCGATCAAAACTCCACCGGCACAGACGTGATTTATCGATTTACAATTCACGCATCACCTGACACAGGGATTACACACAGCCTATCCCATGTAGTCTTTGCTTACTCTTACTGCGGCCTGAGGAGGCCGCGGTCACAATATAATACTTTATAAGAAAATGTGTACCAGACAAGCAGACGAACATTTAGATGGATTGGGCAAAATAAGGATGGTAATAAGTAGTCTAAGGCGGTTGATGATAATAGGTCGCAGTGCCTCCCTCTTTCTCTTCTTTGGGGAAAGAGGAAAATATTAGAAACTTCGAAAAACTTGTAACAATTTTCCGGAGAACGATCTTTTGTAATAGTTCAGGGGCCTTAGACAAAGTAACATTTTAAAAACGAGAACGAAGTTCGAAAACAATAAAATGTATGGGATTGACATATGCCGTCGCTGAATCACGTGATACATCCCATACATTTTATTGTTGCGAACTTCGTTATCGTTTTTAAAATGTCACTTTGTCTAAGGCCCCAGGATAGTTATCCTGAAGAGTTTTAAAAAAAAATAACAAAGACTACCACATACGTAGTACGTACCACATACGTACCACATACGTACATACGGGTTTGCTCTTTACCAGCACCTATCCATGTAGGAAGAATGAGGCCGACGATGGAGCGAGCTCACCCAGACGATGGCCATTCACTCGAACTTTGAAAAGATTTGGGTTATATGAACTCGCAAATACAGACGCCGGCAGAGAGTTCCAATCTTTAGCAGTGCGCATCACAAAATGTCTCAAAATTCAAAAAATATTTATCCATGTCAGTCCAGCCATTTTGTTTTCTTTTTTATTTAGCAACTAGCGACCCGCTCCCGGCTTCGCCCGGCGTGCAATTTTTATATATATGAACATTTCCCGTTTATCCCTCTTTCCATTAGTGAAAACCGAATTAAAATCGGTCTACCCGTTCACGCGTGATGCCGTGACCAAGGGAAATGGGGATTCATTTTTATATATAGAGATCACAAAATTGTAAATTGTAATCTTAATACAGACACTACAGTTTTTAAACATCGGTTTGTTACGAGGATTGCTACTTAATGTATTGAGCCTACTAATGAAAAAACAAATATTGATCATTGAAATTGGTCTTATTGTTTTCGAAGGACTCTCGATGATGATCGATATACTTTTGCATGCGTTGAAACAATTTTCGAAGCACTTTTTCCACTCCGATTGAGGTACCTGTAAAACGTGGTTTTTGAACGTTTCAACGGGTTATTTGATCCGATTTCGTAAAAAAATCGTTTATTTAAACCGATGTGTAAGGGCTCGCATTGTCATAATAAAGAATGATTCGCCTCCGTTTCGAATTTTTCTGGATTTCTCTAAGACTTCTAGCAAATGGTCGTGTACCATTCGAAATTGACCATCCCTTGATTCTTCAACGGCACTGTCGCCACATGTCCTGTAATTCCGAAAAAACAGGCATTCGCTTCATTAGCTTCGATTCCAGGAACAACTTTTGTTGATTTTTACTCGTTTTGGAAGACCCTATACAGTCGATTGCTGTTTTATTTCAGGCTCATATGTATGGACCCTAGTTCCGTCACCTGTGTAGGTACAAGTTATAGATAGCTTTTGATGCACCTAGATTGTATTTTTTCCAAGTTTCCTTGTATCAATCGACGCGAACTTACTTTTGAGCGTTTGTCAAATTATGCGGAAATCAACAAGAGCAAATCTTTTCTACGGACAAATTTTCATGCAATATCTTATTGATGCCAGTTATACTATTGCCCAGAGTTGCCTCTATCTCAAGGTATGTCACTTGTCGGTCTTGCACTATCAGCTCACGCATAGCATCGATGTTTTCTGGCACAACAACTGATTTTGGACGACCTTCTTTGGGCACATCCTGGGGGGAAGACCAACCACGATCATACTAGTTATACCAGCGTTTTACAGTGACATAAATAAGTCTAAATAAGTTGGTCGAAGCACTCTTGTCTTGATATCCACGACAAAAGTGGGGAAAAATCATGGCACGAAAATTTTCACGTAGAATCTACTTCCATTTTCTCGCTGAGATTTTTTTTCTTCAAATCACTTTGTTAAAATAGTCAAACTTTTCAATAAAAACGCCAGATGACGCCTAAAGCACTCGGTGTTTCCAAGGCTCAATACATAAGTAGCAAACCTAACCTAGGTGTAACAAAAAACAGTAATTGAAAAGAAAAAATGTAACTGGTATGTACAATTCAGAAAAGGCATTCGTGTCCAGTGGCATGTCGAGTGGTTTGTTTTACACAGTGATAAATCACGAGACAGGCGAAAACCGGCGACAATCATTATTCATTGCACATTAATCGATGATTTATTGATGCGTTATTGTATTTTTCCTTTGAACGCAATTAATCCGACAAATCCGAGTGAAAATATTGCGTTTTTTAGCGCGATGAGGGGCGGGGACCGGGGAGAGGGGTGAGGCTGGCACTCCACTTTATACACTCTATCTTTTGTTCACGACTTCGTCCGCGCCTCTTTCTCTTAAGTATTAAATTCAATATTTTATACTCACATGCATTTGTCAGGCATTGAATTTTCAATTTTTATATGATCCCTCGGGAACAGTAATTCTTTTCTGATTGAATGGTACCCTATGTCATTTTTTGTACATATCTGATAATGAGTATTCAAAATTTCGTAATAATCAGTTGAGTTTAAGGCGTGAAAGTGTAACAAACAAACTCACTTTCGCATTTATTATATAAGTTAGGATTATTACAAACTTTAATATTTTCGTTTTTTTTAACTAAGTTATCAATTCGTGGCATCCCCGCTTATGTCGTTTTAAAGATGATGTATTCGTGTGTGTAACAATGGGTAGAAATTGCAAACGTATGTTATAAATAAATATCTACTTCTGTTCTGTCTATTTATTAAATTAATTAGAATGTATTAGTTAATTCAATTAAATAATTTAGTCGTCAGACAAGCTGACAAGATGTTGCTAATTGGTATGATGGGAAGTGACTACAGTCATTGAAGCGCCAACGCCATAGGTGCTGCAAGTGCACTACCGAACTTAGAAAGGGATATGGAAGTGGGATCTGGCATCCATTACTCACTCACCTTATTACAGCAAACATGCTGGTATTGCTTCGGTCATGAGGTGGTTACTGTAACGGAGTGCCAATTTGTAACTGCGAAACGCAATATACCTTTTTAATCCATTATGGATACCCGGCAGCGAAGGGGACGCTGCGGGTTATGCCGGACTCCTACCGGCTAAAACCCAACGAATTTCTAGCGCGGTCGTAGATATGCGGGGTCGGGGGAACGTTGTTACACAACTTCGGCGACTCGCCACGGCTTTCCAGCGCGGGGAGGACTACGCTCCCTGTCGGAACCTCGGCGTACCCGTCAGTGGAGGTACGCCGGCCATCTCGGGACGACACAACGGGCGGTAAACTAAGGGGAGACTACAGCCCAGGTCCTGGTCAAGGGGGAAGGTGGCGGATATAAGCCAGCCGCCTGCGCCCGAGCCTCCTCCGGCGGATCGGCTGGAAGAGGGGATCCTCTTTCCGTTGCCTCTCCGCCTCTTCCTTGCGCTACATAACGTGCTCACAAAACGTGAGCATCGCCTGCCACGCCTGGTCACTGTCGACCATCGCTTTCACGACGGCCGGCAGCGAGAGGTCGGCGCCCACAACGAGGGACAGTGCGGCGCGCTGCTCTGCCCATTCGGAGCAATCGGCCAATGTGTGCTGCGCAGTGTCAACCGCGAAGCCACAGTGGTGGCATTCCTCGGTTGGCTCTCTCACGGAAACTGGGTGAAGATAACGTCCGAAGCAACCATGCCTAGCAACCGCGCCTCTTTGCCAGCCATCCCTCTAGGGAGGGGCTAATGGCCTCGATCGTCTGGGGGCCCGCACTGGGCTCCGCCAACCTGTCTTTCCCGGTTTGTAGGAGGATCGTCTGGGAGTATCTCCTCAACCTGACAGCCTCCAGCGATGTCAAATCCGAGCCGCGCGACCGCTGGTCTGCAACTCGTGGCACACTCCCGCCAGAACTTCGTCATCCAGCTCCAATGGAGGGGTGCCAGCTAACACACACGCCGCCTCAAAAGAGATTGTTTCGCAATATACCCTGACACAACTAGTAACAAACCAGAGCCAACTTTGAAAAGTTTATTTCCAAGTTTGACCCTAACGAAACAGAGCATTAAACCTGAACCATTCGACCATTTTTCTTACACACACTGCACAAGGCAATTTAGTCCATATTTTCATAGCGTTACATCACAAATCTCTAATAGGCGAGGCATGACTACAGCTCACCTGCAGCAATATTCTTACGTACCTATTGGACGAATTTCATAATTTTTTCCTCACTCTCGAAAGCACTTGTAAAAATGGCGAAATAGGTGTAATACATAGTTGTCGGTGTGCAAGGTGTGAGGCTCCAAAGCCTTCGCGTTGGACGTACCGCTCGTAAATAACCTTAAATTAGCGTCAAACCGGTGCTTTGCATTAAATTAATGTAAATATTAATCATAAGGGCGGTATTAATGTTTAAAGTTTGCCGGCGAAGGTAACGTCCGCTACCGCTAATTCGAAGACACGACCAATGCGAACATACACCATAGACACGGCATTACTGTTGCATTGTATCTGTTGCAACTATTTTTTAAAATATTCCGGTCACCTAAGCAAACTTAATACTCGTAGATGCATCAAATTGAAAAGTTCCAGAATGTTCCATTTGTTCGATGTATGTGTGATCATGATGTAATGTTGTAAATAGGGATCCTTTGTCGCCGCCCTGTCGTTAACCGGTGACGTGATTTCATTTGTTTCTGCTGACGAATCAAGAGCCTACTGCTAAACAGTCAACTAAACACATCATTCGAGCAGAATTCCAATCGTAATCCTATTGTCTATAAAGCGATAATATTACTTTACATAATACCTCAGATAAAATAAGAACTAAAGATGGATAGATGCCTGTGGACAGCAGAGTGAAGCCGGTAAAACTACGCCTCGCTTTATTAGTTGAGCAACATCAGCGCGTGGAGCTTGAAGTAATTAAATTAAAATATTTACTAGTGCAAATGTCGATTTGCATATTAGTGTTTGTTTGTTCGTTCTTTAGGTAAAAGTAAAGTAGAAGGCAATCTTACAAGGAATTGATTTAACACAAAGGTTTTTAAATAAATAAACATAAAAACATTACCCAGGAATCTTGTTTTATCGACGGATATTGGTGTTCTATGAATTTATTATGGCAACACCGGCCTACGTAGTTATGTGCCCTCCAGCGCGCCGGACCACCGTGAATGTGCAAGTTTAGCATTGATAAGCGTATTTTAGGTCTGCAGTATGAATGGTAACCGTTTTTAACTCGAGTTATTGGACTCACTCTGTAATTAGCTCTCAAGTGAATAAGTACTCAATAAAGCTCTATATTTTAAATTGTATTTTTTATAAAGACTTAAATACGATACGCTCCGAGTTAACTACGTAGGAACATGTTGTCATATCAACTTCAATATGTTGTCCGCAAAATTTCGTCTTTAGTTCTTATTTGGTCTGAGAATAATACATACTTACCTAATTAAGAAAACAATTATAGTATTTTCACTGTATGATGATATGCGTGACAGTTCTCACTTTTTCATGTCACGCATACTGTTTGCAACTAAAAAAAATCCGGCACAAAAAAAATAACAATTAAACAAACACATGTATGGAAAAAAAAATATCTTTTCGAAAAACACAGAAGGAATTATCACTTGTATTATTAATTTATTGTTATAATAGGTAAATGTAATGAAAAACATATATTTTAAAAGTGTCAAATGCGTGGAACGGAACTTGTGTCAATAGGGATTGACACTAGGGATATTCACTTACATTCGATATATCGAAAGTACTCTATGTTTGTCATTGGATATTCGGAGATTTAACACATATTTTTCTATTCCGTATATTTTTAAAAACATCGTATTTTAATAATAGTAATGAATATATAAATTAATATTTTAAACAGACTGCATTGTATTCTATAATTTATTTAATGTAACCTTTATTACTAATTACTAGAATTTATTTCTAAATCTGAAAATCTAAAATCGGTAGTTCGATTCCATTTGCTTTGACAACTAAACAATCGATTAAATGTCGTTAGGTTGCATCACTAAAATTGTCAGTTACGAACTGTCACGCATATCATCATACAAAGAAAATACTATAATTAACTCAGTTTTGTGTTGATTGTAATAAATTATGAAATTTGTTACAAAGTATGAAAATGTTATAGTTGAATAATGTGCATTATGATATGCGCCAAGTACCTATAAACTTTTCCTTGCGTTACCTTGTATGTGTTCACTCGTAAGATAATGGCATCGCTACTATCATTGACGTCATTTAAATGATGATGCTTCCGTTTACACCAAATTATACATATTGAAACTTCCTACAAAGAGTAATTAAATTGGCCTTTATAATCTCGGCGGCACACACTGTCCGCGCGTTTGTAATCTGCACGCGATACATCCAACTGACAGGTGTACTCGTGTAACAGAGAATGGAAGCGAGCAAACTTATCATTCAAAGGCACAATAATTAAATCGTCTATGCGTGAGAACGTAGGAGGGGTTCCCAATTTGCATAGATTGGCCAAGTTCACATGCGACCTTTCCGCACACCTGCGTCTGTCCCTTGATTAATTATTGAAGTTACAAATAGGCCCGCATCCGCGTCCCGAACAGACTGGAGCAAATTGGTGAGATATGTCTCCTCCGGAGCCCAGCATTCCTCCTGGATCCGGAATCCGGTTATCCTTATTAATCATTATGCTCGTCTCGCCCACACTACAATGCCAGTCTCGCACTCAATACAAATAGTTTATTTCATTACTAAAATTACCTATATTGCCTATAAAACTCGTCTATATGTAAGTGTATATTAAATAAATCAGTTAAAAAATATCTTACCAATTTTCTTTTTTATGTTGCTAAACAAATATTATTTGTTTTTCGTACATTAAAGATGATAAGATTAACAAAAAGACTGTGCGGTTTTTTTTTTATTAATATTTTTTTAAATTTCATGTGATCTTTTATGTGAATTTATTTTAATATTTTAATATAATTATATCAGTATGTACATTTATATTTTAAATCTAATATTGAAAAATGATTTATATATTTATAATTTAAAACTAACAAAAATGGTACTTAATGTCCGCTATTGTGATGGCTGCGAGTGTGCCTCAACTATTGCGACACTCGTTACTTCGAGTTCCATCATTGTGGGCTTATGTCTAAATAAATAAATAAATTATAATTAATCAATCCTATTTATGTTACATAGTGTTTTTTTTCTTTGTTTGGGATATAATTCAAATTATGTTCAATGTGTTCAATTCTAATTATTTTTTGTGCTGACAATGTATTGCGGTCTGTCGTCTCTTCATAGACTTGTTTCATTCGAATTTCATGTCCGTTCGACAAACGTCAATTCTAATTATCAGACTGATACAGAGGCGAGTCCGGACACTTTATGCAAAATCCCTCTCCGCCCCGCCACCCGACCGTGCCTCCGGTCGTCTCCGAATCAAATTCGATTTGGTAAATTTGCTAAAATATTCTTACACATAGCGCATTGGCCGTACGCTCTCGAGGTATTCAATCGTGCTTCCAAATAAGGCCCGAAACGGCTCGTCATTGCGTCGTCCACTTTGTAATTACCGTTTCTCATCGCTCACTAAAACCGTTATAGGAGAAAATTAGGCGTCTATATCACAAAGCCAATTTCATTATGGGCTTCAGGTACTCGATTAATTCGTGTTCAGTTAACAAAGGCAGTTATGATTGTGCAGCATCGGAGGCGCCGCTGGGCGTGGGCGGGCTGGTGGGGGCGGCAGGCGCCGGGGCGGGGGCTTTGTGCGCGCTGGTGGCGGGCGCGTGCGCGCTGTCGCTGCGCCGGCGCCGCGCCCCGCCCCCCAAGCCTCCCCCTGCGCCCGCGCACCTCCCCGCCGCCGACAAGCAGCCCGACCACGACGACACTGAGCCAGATCTCATACCGAACAATTATTGTAAGTACGCTTCCAAAATTACCTTCGCTGCCAATGTTGTCATATTGAAGCGCACAATGCCTTACAATGAATTTATAAATAATTCTGTGCAATTCCCAAAGATTTAGGGCTTTTTTCATTATAAAATGTCTGCTAGCTTACCCACAACTCTTCTAGCAGTTTTGAACCTTAAGGATTTTTAATATAATTCATATTTAATCGTGCTATGTTACCGCAGTATGCCGGTTGTTGCCCTAGCATAATACAATTAAAATTTAAATATAACACAAAATTCAATTAAAAAATTAAAAATTAAAATAGTTTGCCGTGCCGGCCCTATAAGTTAGCTCTACATAGAACAAGACTTATGAAAATCAATAAATATTTTATATATCAATGCATCTATGATAAGTTAAGGCGACGACAGTCGCCTTAACTTATCATAGATGTCTGAAGAAATTTAGCCTGTCTGAAGAAATTTACTTTAAAAAACCGAGTTGATGGTAAATGCATAAGAATTGATTATTGTAAAAGGCTGAAATTCAGACCTATGCAATAAATAATATTTTTATTTATATATTTATTTATTTCAGTTATTCAGTCATATTATGACTGCTGCATTTGAATTGGTAATCATTGAGAAAAATTAATCAACATTTATTAATGTTTATTAGATACCTACTCCCGAAGTGACACAAAAAATACGTGCAATACCACCCATAGATCCTCAATAGGTAACTAGGAATCAACTAAGATCTTATACACAGTGTGTCCAATAAATACGCAAACTAGGGTCATAAAAACTTTGTTTTACGAAATTTGACCTACATTAATTATGTCTTCTTCAAAATACTCGCCAGGCCCTTGTTCCATCTTCTTTTCCAATGTTCAAAGTATCCCTAAAGTTCTCGGCAGTTAGGCTTTTTAGTTTCCTCGTCGTTTCTTGTTTTATTATTTCCAGATCCTCCCAGTGGTGTCCTCTCATCACCATTTTGCATTTTGAATTTTGGAGAAAGGAAAAATTCAGAGGCGGCAAGATCTGGCGAATAGGGAGGGTGTTACTAGTGATTGAATTTTTGGACAAAAATTCACGAACAACTAATCCACCTTTTTATAAAATGTCATACCTTCATATGACACTTGTTCATTGATCATCTATGACGTGTGACCCAGAGGTCGCAGGGGCTTGTGTAAAAAATGTATCGGCAATTTGCACGGCGACTGCACGTGCACACTCTGCAGCTAATTGGTAATTGTACGCGATCGCCTCATGTAATTACATGCAAGCAATTACCGAAAGCAAACAATCCGTATGTCTTGTCCACTTGACATTTCACAGTCCGTCCCCGCCCCGCGTCACACCCCGTCCGAATATTTTATATAAAGGACAATGCCCAAAATGTATTGAGATTTTCTCCACTTATAAAATTCAACACCCATAGCTTTATTTTGTGTTGTCAATAGGTAATTATAAAACCTTTTTGACCGAATAGGAACAGAATCGAAATACCGAGCGATTTTGCTCACTTATAAATAACATATGAGTAACATTGAGTGCCTTAAAATATTCAAGCATGTTTTTTGAACATTGTCGTTATTCTGGGATTCAAAATAGCATTTTTCTTTTTTCATTCGACTCGCGGGACCCTAATTAAATATTATATTTGTTGAAAGGTGGGTTGGGCACAGTGGGTAGCCAACACAGAAAATATAATGGAAGTGAAGTCAAGATGGACTCTGGCGTTCCTTAAACATGTACCGAAACATAACGGCACAAGTGCTATCATTTCACGGTGGTCTTTGCTGAAATATTTTCTTATTTGTGAGTGAAATTCACATTTCCCTTATTTTGCTAGTGTTAACAGTACCTAACCGTAAAGACATGGACCAGTAGCCATCTCTACGTCTCTACGAAGTAATGACAATTTATAAATGGTCACCTCATATACGATAGAATTTGGGCAACTGGGGTGTGAGCGTGAGCGGGACACGGGGAGGGGGAACGGACCTCATAAATGACAGTAGTGGAATAAATTCAGCGAACAATTTTTAACGAGATATCAATACTGCAGAGAATTGTAGAGAATTAACTGCTTTCCATGTTAACAAGTTTAAAAGGTAGGTACTTTCGATGCTACGCGAACCTCTGTTGGTAACATATCATATGAATATTCCCAATATTTAATATAAAAGAAAGCCTACTTGTGGGCTAATGAATGCTCTTCTTCCCCACTAAAAATTCTCCAATCACCGATATCACCGAAAGTTCCGAAAGTTTCGGTGATATCACCGAAAATTGAGTATGAGTTCAAGGAATTTATAGAAAGAAGAATTTTTTTAACTTAGCATCCACAAAAGCTATGTTAAAAGGCAGGTCTCAGTTCGAAATGTATTTTTAAATATAAGTTCTTATTTGGCTCTTAGTTATTGTAGCTCTATTAGTGCTATTGCACGTATCTTCTCGCGTGACTTCGGGAGTATTTAAAAAATTCTAAACGTTATTAACTATTCTCGACTATTGCCAACTCGAATGGCGCAAACGTAGTGAATATGTATGTATACAACTGTTTATAAGTGGAATGAATTTTAAAAATCATAATTTTTTACAATTAAAAAAATATATACATAGAGGTTATATGAGATACAAACATGCATTAGGTATAATTACACATAATCTATTCCTAATAGGTATTCAAAAACCTAGTCTATCATAACTCAAGTCCATACATTTAAACAAATGCCATTCAATTTGTAAAATCCAAATGCGGATTCTGTATGAAAATATTGACGCAGGTAGTGGTTGCATCGCGAGACTAGTGATGCCAAACGTTGCCGCTCGGCTGTGTTCACGGTCTTGAACCGACACCTTAGCTAATCTTTCATTTTCGATTCGCGGAACGAATCTTTGAGTTTGCTATTAAAATTAATTTTGTGAAGTGGATGCACACAAAGGTGCGTTTCTCCGAAGCGGAAGTAATTCGCCTGCAAGAAACTTATTAGACGGGAGCGAAACAAAGCGAGCGAACGCGGTAGGCTTTGTGCTTCACCACTTCCGGGAATGTGCACTAAAGCGATAATTAAAACCACGTTTTAACAATAAGCACCGGGTTGTATTGTCGCAAGCTGAGAGTTTTTGCTCGAAGGTGCGGTGCGGACGCGAACCCGCTCGTCGCAGTTTGCGGTGAGTTTTCAATTGCGAGTGCCGCCGTCGCTGAATATTCACCATGTTGCATCAATATTCATGAATATACCTCACAGATCACCTCCGCCCTCCGCAATACGCCGCTGCGAGTTCTCTTCGTAAAATCGCTCTGAACAACACCTAAATACGTACACGCTCGTATCGCAAAAGCAATTTGAATGGAGACGGAAGGGATGAGGCTCGACGGTGGGCGGGCGTAGGGGCTGCCCGATTAATTATTTCTTGTGTCCTGACTTACGCTCGCCTCCGTCTTTGAATGTAGTGATTAATCAGGTTTTTTCCGGGGCGGCCGGGGATAAATCTCCGGCGGGCACTCGATCTAACCGTAGCGGGAGTGCGCCAGTACGGGAATTTCCTTCGCTGTACTCCCGGACGTGGGACCGGTATCTACAATGTTATTTATGTGCTCCGCAACCAACTCCGTCCCTCTGTTTAATGCATTCGACACCATGCAGAGGCCGCTACGACTTTGATGTGGACCACACCTCCCCGACTGTCTAAAATAGACAAAATGTCCGGACAAAATAGCAAAAGTACGCCGCGGATCGATTACATGAGTCCTATTTCTTTCCATATCAATTTTTTTTTAAATAATTTACACTATAAATTCCAATAGTGCAAAGATTCAAATTTTCTTTACTCAAATTGAGCAATGTGTACGTAATGAAATTATATTGCCAGGTTTCAAAATTAATATTTATCCTTTACATAAACATAAAGATTATAGATTATAGAGCTGGCCATTACCTCGGGCAACAGATTAGCATTGCCATACAACGAGGTAATGCAGCCAGCATGCTCGGGACTCTGCCTAGGGGACCGAAACTTTATAATTTATAATTTTATTATGTTAATGTTTACTTGTTTTAATTTTAATTGAATTATGTTATAGTTAGAATTAATTTATGATTATTTATTTTTAGATTAGATAATTTTAGTTTTTAACATAAACTATATACATAAACTTACATAAACTTGAACTGAACTTAAAGTCGAGGGTCCCGGATAGGATTCCTGTCAATTCTTAGCCTTGATCTATTTCTGTTGGCTCTATGATAAGGGTATTAGGCATTTATTAAAAAGTGACCCAAATTTTTTTAATTAATTTTATTTAATTATTAAAGAAAAACCTCGAGTTCAATGTAATAACTATATGCGTCAAAATCTAATCGACGTGGAATGGCCTCAGTCGACATCGAATTGTCGACGATCCATTACTCTCACACATCAAAACTCCTTAGTTTAACTCTTTGTGTGTTCTACCGGCTGTACAATAAGTTCCATAAAGTCATGTTGAGTTGTTCCATAAAGCGCGCCATAGGTGCGAGTTCATCTCCATTACTTTAATAAGAGCCGCTGCGGAAAGTCTGGAAGGTAGGAATTTTGTGCAGCCGACTTGCGACATTTGGTACATACTTGTTTCTGAGGTGCTTCCACCTAACTATCAAGTGGAATGTCGGCCTGTCTACCATTATTTGTAGTATAAAAAAGGCTATTATAATATAAGCAATGGGTATAATACATATAAGCTGCCAAAAAAAAACCTTTTTAATTTGTTATAAAGTGCGGCAGGCAGGCTAATGGCCCAGTTGATGGTAGGTAATACTGTTGGCCTTAGAACACAAACAACACCAGGAAGGGGTACAGGTGCATTTGTTTATGACTCGTTTAAAATGGTTTAAAATTGTCCTATTTGCTAGAAAATAAGTCTGAAATGGCATACTGTTTGCAGGTGAAACGACGAACGTGGGGAGTGTGGCGATGCCGTCGCCAGGTCGCGCTGCGCCGCCGCAACCTCTCAACACTTCCGTAAGTTGTCTTTGCGTAAACAAAACTCAATCCATTTGCCGATCGGCCATTACGCACGAACACGCCCATCAATCGGATCGCATTCTCATCTCTTAAAAGCCTCGTCATGTATACCAAGTCGGCGGCGTGCGAACCGCGCCCTTTCTCTATTCAAATTGCTCTACCATGGAGCGGTGCCATATCACTTGCAAGCCAACACATACTTATAGCAACACGTACCAAAAGCCATGTGTACTGTCACCGTCACTAAGTTACTAACTTCATCAACTTATTAACAAATACCTCTGTCCAACAACTCTAAGCTCTTGTAAAGCAAATCCACGGATGCCGAGTTCCACTTCCTAAATAAGTAGGTCTCCGATTAAGTTTCCTGGGCGATAAAGAGCTTTAAGAGATAAACCTTGTGGTTGCGTAGAAATACGAGACTAATAAAAAATGCTTGGTGCTGGTACTAAGCAAAATCTTAGGTCAACGGAATACGAAACAAAGAATAAAACATTTGGAATTAGATGATCAATGATCAATGACGATGGTGATGATCATGATGATGATGAATTTGATGAATGAAAATGAATCATGATTTGTTTTCAATCAATCAAATCAATCAAGCAGAGATGTATCTTTTGGTAGCCAAATGAAATAACGACGACGTAAAACGTCGCTAAATTGGAGGAACATTAAAATGAAAAAGAGTTTAAAGTGAAAATGGCCCGGCAAAATAAATCGTTATTCTGGAGCAGCTTCTAAAAACCAAATCTCACTAACGAGATTAATAAATACGCGGATTACCGCTGACTATTCCTCTTCTGTGGAAGAGGAACTGGTTGATGAGAGTGAATGTTCATTTTCGAGTTAAAATAAAAATTGATATTACGAAATTAATAAACAATCAAACAATGAAATCAATTTTGTTTAATTAGGTATTTTTTTAAATTGCTAAAATTAATAAGTAATGAAACGTAGTTTATTTAGAACAGACACTAACAAAATAACAAAATTAAGTGGGGATTGTAAAAATAATAATTTAAATGCCATAAAACATTGTTTCAGTTGCCATCCCACTCTGCTCTTAGCTCTTGGCTCTTGCATGTGTCAAATAAAAGGGGGTTCCGAATTTTACGCTACATGCTTACCGATTAAAGTATAGCAATTAATAATGATACACGAACCTGGAAAGCCTGTTTCCTATTGTCTTCAAGCTGTTTGAGTATTCTCCTGAAAAGACTTTTCGCAGAGGATGTTCATCACATCTGCCTATTCCGGAATCTTTGATCCAAAATCCCTATTGACGATTTGGCTTCAGACAATTAGCATACAACGGTTATACCGATTCACAGATTGTAGTGAAATTCTTGTAAAGGTGAGTTTTTAGAGAAGAAAGGGCATTGTTCGGTGGCCTTCTTGGATGTCCAGCAGGCATGTGATAACGCTTACTGAAGAATGCTTTACAAAATAAAATGCTGTTTACTACATAGATTTAATAGAATCATAGTTATATATGTTAGAAAAAATGTTCAAAGTATAAAAAGGTGAAAGTACGTCATCATTCTAAAATATACACTAAACGCAACAATTAAAGGATATAAAAAAAGTTCCAAATTTTTAGGTGATTTTCAACAGGCTGTAACTTCGAAGAAAATAATCGTACAGAGCTCATTAAAAAAGAAAATTGTAGCTTCAAGTTTCTAGTTTTTGAATCCAAGCTTTAAATTTTTTTCTCGTTAGCGATTTATGAGTAATAGATAATCAACGATAAAAAAAAAATTCAAAATTTTTCTCGTCTTGAAAATGGTGTAAAAGCCGTAATAATTTTTTTATTGTAATGGCACAGTAAAGATCTTTTAGAGAATTTAATTCCCTACAACTTGACCTCCTCATGAGCTCTGTACAATGATTTGTAACTAAGTTATCGTCAATCAAAGCGAAAAAGATCTTTTTGACTTGGACAATCGATTACTCGGGCAATAATGATCGTACAGAAAATTAAAGTAGGGTTTTGTAAACTGCAAAATATTCTCTACAAGTTGCTTAAATTGGATTATGATAAAAAAAATTTTTACAAACCGAAAATGTTGGCCGAAGAAAAGGTAAAAAACTGTAAATTTAAGGTTATTTGGATAACTTGCAATAACTTTGCAAATAATGCAGATACGAAAAATCTTTTCTATAGCTTTTCAACCTCAATGTGTCCTGAAAAAACCCTGAAAGTTTCAAGGTGCTGTGATTTATTTTTCTTAGTGTCCGGAATGTTCAAATTATCGTTTTTGCTGAAAATCAAGATAACGGGCAATTTTTCATTTTTTTTCCCTTAGTTTGAGTTTAAACGTTTTTTTTAACAATAATCCATATTTTTTTCATCAGAACTCTTTAATCAATAAAATTTAAAAAAAAAATGAAATTTCTTTCTCAAATTTTTTTTTCTTCACATAATTTTTCGCTTTTTTGTTATTCTTTGAAGTCTATATTGTTCACGTTAGCCTAATTACGAGTAAAAGAAAAAAAACAGTTCTTTTAAACTAATCCTTTAACATGCCACGGCGACACTTATCTGCCACGGATGTGGCTCGTATCGTCACTCTTCTTCAAGAAGGTCGCAGTCAGGTGGAAGTTGCAGCCACAATAGAAGTGAGCCAGTATCAGTCGCGCCTATGCGCGATTTAACGAAAATCAGCGTACTTATGACCGACGTCCGGGTCAAGGAAGACAACGGGTCACTACCGCCCGCGATGAGCGAGCTATCATTCGAGAGGCTCGTCGGGAACCCACTGATCATGCGAATACGATTGCTCATCAACTTTTAAATCATCAACAACTCATTTCGGCTTCAACGGTTCGAAATCGGTTTCGAGAGCAAGGACTACATGCACGACACCCAAATGGCGTGCCCATGCTTACAGCTAGACATCGTCGGGCCTGACTGAACTATGCCCATGCCCATCGTCATTGGGGTCGTAGACAGTGGAACTGCGTTCTCTTCACTGAAGAATCTCGATTTGGTCTTCATGGCAACGACAGGCGATATCTTGTGTGGCGTAGTCGTGGGGAACGAAATCGCGATAATTTTATGCGACCGGTTGCAGCTTTTAATGGTGGATCCGTTATGATATGGGCAGCCGTATCTTACAATATGAAAACTCCATTAGTAAAAGAAGCGTAAATCTACCGTGCAACCTCCACGTTGTACCCTTTCGTAATGCTAATGCCGGTGGTAAAAAAAGGGCCTAGCTAGGCAATCAACCACATACAAGCATCGTTAACGTGTAAAAAAATAAAATTGAAAATTAAATTAAATTTTTTTTTAATTTTAATGATTAAAGAGTTCTGATTAAAAAAATATGGATTATTGCTAAAAAAAATCCATTTAAACTCAAACTAAGGGAAAAAAATGAATAATTGCCCGTTATCTTGATTTTCAGCAAAAACGATAACTTGAAACATTCCGGACACTAAGAAAAATAAATCGCAGCACTTTGAAACTTTCAGGGTTTTTTCAGGACACATTGAGGTTGAAAAGCTATAGAAAAGATTTTTCGTATCTGCATTATTTGCAAAGTTATTGCAAGTTATCCAAATATCCTTAAATTTACAGTTTTTTACCTTTTCTTCGGCCAACATTTTTGGTTTGTAATTTTTTTTTTATCATAATCCAATTTAAGCACCTTGTAGAGAATATTTTGCAGTTTACAAAACCCTACTTTAATTTTCTATACGACCATTGTTGCCCGAGTAATCGATTGTCCAAGTCAAAAAGATCTTATTCGCTTTGATTGACGATAACTCAGTTACAAATCATTGTACAGAGCTCATGAGGAGGTCGAGTTATGGGGAATTAATTTCTCTAAAAGATCTTTATTGTGCCATTACAATAAAAAAATTATTACGGCTTTTACACCATTTTCAAGGCGAGAAAAATTTTGAATTTTTTTTTTATCGTTGATTATCTGACTATTACTCATAAATCGTTAACGAGAAAAAAATTTAAAGCTTGGATTCAAAAACTAGAAACTTGAAGCTACAATTTTCTTTTTTAATGAGCTCTGTACGATCATTTTCTTCGAAGTTACAGCCTGTTGAAAATCACCTAAAAATTTGGAACTTTTTTTATATCCTTTAATTGTTGCGTTTAGTATAGTTACAGAAGTTCTCCGGGGCTTTGTAATAGGCACTTTGTTTTATACTATATTCAGTCACTATCTTCCCGGCGTGTCTAGGGTATCAATAACCATCTTTGACGACAATTCATTGACATCATCAATAGCAGCGAAATAAAATGCTGAAACTCATCAAGGACATAAAACGCCTTATAGCCAAATTAGATTTTGTCAAGTTTAGGTTGAAGAAAATAAATTTTTCTCTAGTCAAACTGAGCTATCAACAAATACCCCGTAAAATTTATAAAAGGTAAATTTGGTCAAGGTCGATTAACTTGATCACAAGTTGACTTTCAAAATTCGCATCAAAGCTCACAGAACTTGTTATCAAATTTGTTCTAGGAAGAAACAGATTATTAAATTTTCACTGGAGTTTAAACTGTTGATATAAATAATTCTGTACTCAAACCAACAACGGACACATGGTTTGCAGGTTTTGAGTTCCGGGTCTAATTTGAATACAAGCATAATTCAGAGAAACGAAATTGATACTTTACAATTATGTATGTAATGCTTAATTACGCAGAGGTTCACTACCTAAAAAGAGTGAAGTACGCAAGCGGCGTTGTAAAATAAGAAACAAACGTGCAAAAACATAGATATATCGTTTGTTTTGCAAACAAGTTTTCATGCCGTTAATAATATACATATATAAGCACATAAGTATGGCAAACAATAACTTAAGTTTATATAAGTATATATAAGTTTTTTTTTTCTTCTACATTTGAGAATGAGTAAGACACTCAAAATATAGACCACTCAAAATAACACAAGAGATACCCGTCATTAATATTAACAAAAACTGTCTTTCTAAAAAGATTGTAGCATTATAATCGAGCGCGAGTGCGAAGTTGGTACAAAATGATTTAAGTCCGCCAATTGTGTCCGAAGTGTGACCTTCGGCTGGTTTATGGTCCCATCGTAGATCGCAGACCATATTTCTTTACGACTCGTCCCGACGACACAACGTCCCATGAGACTGCCGACTTCCACATCGTCACATACTTATCGCCGTTGGCTGTTTGTGGACGAGGAGTGTTTTCGTTGCGAAGTGTGCTTAAATAGCTCCCCCAAGGGCGGAGCCGTCATGGCACAATGTTGATCGCCAAAAAAATATCAAGCCATTTCTTTGAACTTTTTTTATTAAGAAACAAACTTTCTTCTTTAATTTGTTTTATGAAGTTCGCATCAATTTATTTTGTTTACTTTTCATTGGGTTAATATGTATTCGCCTCCTAAACGTGCTAACATTAACACAAATTCAAATTATGTTTATTGACTCAATTTGAAATTTAAAAGGTTGCGTCAACCGTGAGCCGGCAGCTGGTGATACCCAATGGTTTCGGAACTTTTCTAGACAACGAATGAGACATCTATTTGATTTGTGCGTTCAATTTTCAAGTTAGCACAAGTGTAGCTTCGGGCGAGGGAGGCGAGGCCGGCCAGTAAAATCTCATATATCACAAACCGCTCTTATTGTTCCCTAGATCACGCATCGGGCCCTACTAAAATGCATCTGCTCCGTCGACTCTTCCTTTTTCGAAACGTTTCATGCTAAATTCATTTTCTCTCTAGCGAGTTGTTTCAGTGTAGTTATCCACAAACTCTGATTACTTGAAAATTGCAATCGGCAGATGGCTGGGTGTCGAAAGTGGGCGGTCGCCTGTGCGACTGAGTGACAGCTTGTCGACCGCTTCGTTCGTGACATACGTGTCGACCCTCGCTCAAGGCGAGAGGAAAAACTTAAGCCGCTGTCCGCACCTCTAGACGTAGGTCGTCGACACCCCTATCGTTCCCTCCGAACGCTTACAGATTACAGATGTACATTCGTCCGTTCAATTTTTTATCCCCGTTATGACAAATCCGTCCCGACCTCCGAGTCCCTGAGCTTCTAACAAAAGAACGTTTAATTAAGCCCCGCGATAGTTCTATCGGTGCTCCTTTTGTAGCCTCACCTTACACCGTGTAATTCGCACCCTTTTAGCGCGTCATGTTTTGAATTAGTTTTAATTTAGGTTTATCGCTGGCACGACAATGGGGGCCACTAATTCCGCGGAGATGCCACTCCCGATAGCACTGATTGCACCGGCTAATGTAATTCCATACTGCGCTCCACAATTTACACAAGCAGTAACTTAACTTATCTGCGTTCTTTGTTTGACTCTGTTTAGTGTATATTACATTATTTATGCAAAGGCAGACTGACGATCCACTTGGTGGTAAGTGGCTAGTGGTGGCTAAGTGGCTTTAGTAGTATAAAAGATAGGGGATTAAAAGTGGTAGGAAAATAGGCTCTTGCATCCCCTACCCACGCATCGTTTTCACTGTGATCTTCTGTCAGGGGTGATCACTGCCGCCAGACGGGCTGGCCAATTTGTGACTACGAAATGCAGTGTGCTTAGCTACAATTTGTCGAATCATTGGAGGCTGCTCGTTCTGGTTGCACCACCGCCTTCTTGGGTCCAGTATTCTCCGAACAAACGACTGTCTATTTTATTTACTGTCCTCTGGGGACACATGAAATTTACATTGACATTCAGTCTCTACGAATCTCATCAAAGAGAGGTCACGAGCTCACATTACTGTCACTATCACGTGATATTGTCTACGTCATGTGATTATTGTCATCTTATGTGCCAATAGTTAATGACATGATTAGTGTTACTTATCCACACATCAGCACTAATTGACTAAAGTAGTATAGAGGTGATTTAAAGACATATTTGATATTTTTTTGGATTAAAATAAAATAATTTTTGCTAGATAATAATTGTTAATGCTGATCTTGAGTTTAACTTAATTGTCTTTCTTTTACAAATCTTCACTTTTATCTATTTCTTACAAATCATATACTGTACTCTATGTATACTAGTATTCTATTGCACTGTATATTAATCGAGTGTTAATTAAAACTGTCATTGCCATTTTGATAATTCGCAATAATTTTATGATTATGTTGACCTTAAAATAACTGAAACTTTTATCCCACATAATTGTTACATAAAAATGTCGTTTTACACCTTGTGCGTTTGACATTTAAGTTACCAAAAGTTCATGGACATCACGGTGCAAAATATACTATTTACAGACAATTGTCAAGTACAAGTGTTTAAATGTTATAACTTGCAATTGTTGTAAGTAGAATGAATTCTCCAGACTCAAAAGTTGTTTCGATTACTGCGCCTCGATTACTGGAACTCTTGTATGTAGCTGCACGAACACTTACTTAAATAGTTCTTCAAAATTAAGGGTTGAGGGTTCACTGCGTGACTTACGATGTCTTATGTGCAGAAGCTTCTGTTATTTTTAATTTTATAAGAAATGTTTAAGAAGCGCCTTAATATGATTTGATTGTTGACAGGCGTGCAACGGGCCAGGCACGTCATGGACGTGGGGTGCTAGGCCCCGCGAGTTGCCCGTCAACCTGACCGCGGACGGGTCGGGGCAAATGGGCCGCAGCGCATCAGCCACTCTGCGGGCGACGGCCGACCTCAACGTCGACGCCATCAAGGAGAAGCTTCTGGACCATCGGATTCCAGAGTCCTGTGTCTAGTTTAGCCCCCAACCTTTGATTGTACATATCCAACTCAAGCGTTCCTCTATCTCCGTGTAGGGGATAATCGGTGGGATGTCGAAGTCTAAGTGAAATTACTTTTTAAAAACAACTTCTGTGATGTACATAATAGAGCGTAAGCAACTGAATCTTTGCCACTTTTTTACATGTCTACAAAACTCTAGCTACGTATGAATTTTATCAGTTAAAATAATTAATCATTAGGTAAATGGATTCATCGTTAACTTGTATAAATTGGTTTTAATTATATTGTGTAAATAGACTTTGTACTTGACTCTACAGTTTTAAAATTAAATTAGATAATGACTGTGTTGGGAGATATATTGCAGATATCACAACCAATGGCGTAGCTCGGACTAAGCTGGGTTGGCTTCACTGCATATCCGACTGGCTGAGGCAGCCCCTTCGAATATATGTCGATCCCTTCAGAAACTCCCATACCATACCGTTGTGTAAGGATCTCTACACGAGACCTGTTTGTGGGAGTAAGTCTACACCGCCCGCTACGCGATTGTTGTATGCTGACCACTGCATACAACAATCGTCAAAGACCTACCGCAAGATCGCTCTCAATGTCAACACGAATGTGTGTGTGTAAATATGAATTACGAAGAATTATAGTGAGGCTAAACTGGTTTTACAATTGATGTATAGTTATGTTGATTTTTAAACAATTTTTGTAGATGCATTTAACGCGATTGAGGATATCCGATCTTCCAGTTCATTAAACAAAAATGTCTTGAATTTTTTAAAATGCAATGTTTTTTTTGTAATGTCATTCAGAGATTTTACTGTTATTACTGGTCACTATAGAGGCTCTACGTGTGATCATCATATCGAGTTCATTGCCACTAATCTCACATTATCTCATGAGATTAGTATTGCCTTTAAAATAAATTTATGATTACTATTGCGGGCACCCACTTCCGAATGAATGTCCCCAGGCCATATCACTATAACACATATCAGAAAACCAATGGGAACGTATCACACTATGAGTTATAATTTGTAGTTTTTACTTTAGAATTGAGTAAGCGGTTTCGTTCGATCGACTGAGCAATGTGAACATATTGATAGATGTAATTAGATAATTTAATTTGTAAGTAAGAGATTTGTTATAATAATGTTTAAAACAACTCAAAGAGTTCGCCCTAACACTGTTGAATTATATTTATTTTCGACGAAATTAAAGGTTGTCTCGAGAATATCTATCATTGTTATCATTTCCACTTCCTTCCTTTTGTCTGTCCATCGCACAATATAATAATAATAAAAAACGGGACAAGTGCGAGTTGAACTCGCGTGAAGAGGGTTCCGTACGATGTTACCTATCCGCACAAAATTAAGTAATTTACCATGTTATTTTAATATCATGGACTTCTTATAGGTTTTCCTATAATCTACAAGTAGAAAACTAATTTTTGTATTTTTTTTCAAAATTTTAGGTTCAGTAGTTTCGGAGATAAGGAGGGGGGGGGGGGGGTCGGACAGACGGACACACGAGTGATCCTATAAGGGTTCCGTTTTTTTATTCGGACGTACAGAACCCTAAAAATGAACGCCAAGGACCTCTATGAGGCCTATATGAGACAGGAATCGATACATCCTCGAAAAGAACGTAATTCTAACAATTGCGCAAACATCACCACTGTCCCAAATGAACGTAAGATATTTTCGACTAACATTAAAGGCAACATGAGAAAAATAATGAAGTGAAACTTTTATGTAATAGGCAATAAAGTCAGAAGCGATAACTCTTCCTCGAGCGTTGGATACGAACATTAGTGTAAGGGAACAGTAGCCCCGCCCCATTTACACTTCGCTATTCCAAAAAGACTAGCGATCCCATGTCCGGAAATTCAAACGACCCAAACTTTTGTTTCGGTTAAGCACAAATACTGTTATTACACTGCTGTCTTCTGTAAGGAGACGGTCACTGACAACAGGAGTGACTGCAAATGTATGAATCACACAGTGGCTTACTGCTGAAACCGTCGCGAACGAGCTAGTTAATTTTGGGATAATCTATCCGTAATAAAAAAGTATAATAACCGTTGACGGGCGCGCATTTAAATCCGCTATGATCATGGTAGAATTAGCTGCGAAGCCGTGCCCCTTCTAGAGTGAACTGTATTTGCACTTAGGGAAAGACGAGAATGCTCTGCGGTCGATGAAGAGGTAATTGAACAACACTACAGCCGCCACAAGTCAGAATGACGCTAACTCCTCGTCGTCTAAGAATTTTATTTTTATCAGAGACTAATGTAGGTACATAAACTTGTGTTATTAAAAAATATATTTTGTGTTTGCCACCTATGTACTATAGCCTACTGACCTTTATATAAAAAAGCCTTTTAATTGTATTCTATTCCCTGTAATACGTTATAGTTATTATATACTAGCGACCCGCCCCGGCTTCACCCGGGGTGCAATTTTTATATATATGTATAAACATTCCATTAGTGAAAACGGAATTAAAATCGGTCTACCCGTTCACGCGTGATGCCGTGACCAAGGGAAATAGGGATTCATTTTTATATATTTAAAGATATTCATTTTTCATAGAAATGTAAAAGCACTTTGTCCTCTTGAAATGTTCGAGTCCGCTAAATGACTCTTTCACAAGAATTTTTCTCTAAATATCGGTTTTTATAGCATTCGATTTTACATCATTTCATTTTTGTGTACCTACTGTTACTAGTTTAAAAAAAAACGATGTTTAAATTAAAATATGCAATATTGAGTACGGAGTAGCAGCTGAATGAAAGAATGTGAACTTTGGAGATATTCCATAGCAGAAGTAGATTGCCGTTAGGAATTCCATGATGCTCATTCAAAATGAGAGACCTTTTTGAGAAAGTACCAATTGAAAAGTCCTTTTTAATTTAACTTATACCACATTGACAGGAATTAAATTCTCCTTGATAAAGTGCCAAGATTATCAAACTACACCTGCCATTACAAAACAATGATGGCCAGACTCAAACTCAGTCAAACTTTTCAAACCTTCACTTCCCTTGGCCACATTAAATAGTAGTTTCATTCACAGTAACTCTGAGCCATTTGTAAAATATTTTTATTTTACTTATAAAAATCTCAACCACATAGAAGGACTTAAACCATAAGGTAATAGGAAATCCACTAGCATAGTTCCATGAAAAAGTATGCCTAAGGTAACTGTAAACTCTTTGCAAATTAAAAAAAAATCTATTTTTAAATATCTTCAATCTTCGAATGAAAATACTCAAATTAATATATTACTTTTATTTTCGTTTAAATTTTATATCTAAGATTATAAGTATTAATATATTGTTATAAGGAAATCAGATGAGATAATTTCGATATGTGCGGATTCCTACAGCGTTAAGAAATTCAATATTCATCTCAACAAGAAAAACTAATTTCTGTTTAAAATATATCTCAATCGAAACTAATCAAACTATGTAAATTACTACATGAACAGGAGTTGGAGAAACGCCGTACTATTTTATATCCACTTACAGCTACTTCAATCGTACCCTTCAGGACACGTCCTTTTATTTAATTTTTTAAAAAAATTATATTTTGAATCGAACAGCTACAATAAACAACTGAACTTTATGACAGTTATTCACATTACAAAATTGATTAGTTCATATTATATACAATAGTAATTATATTTATAACGATAAGTTATTATCATCAGAAACGTCATATTTAGTATACTTCAACGCTCTCTTGGTGCAGCACAGTGTCCTGGCGGAACATCTCCACGTCCGCCTGACTGTCCGCGTGGATCATCATCTTCACGCGTCCCTCCTGACACAACACGAGTCATTAACACAGATTCAAGTTATCACGAATAGAACTTCAACGCAGTATTTACCTTAGGATGCATTAGCAGGAATGGCAATTCAGCGACGAGTTCCCCGTTGAGTGCTCCTAGGTAAAGTTTCACCTTTACGCTGTAGCTCACCAGGATACCGAAAGCGTCGCGCTGTTCCGAGTCCAACATCCTAGAGCCATTGAAGACAAGGTTTAGTACATATGTATAGTTCTGCGAACTTAATCTTGCGAAGGAAGAAGGAAATCGTTACAGCGTGGTAGAGGCGAGCGTCGTATCCGATCGCTTCAACTGTCCATCGAGAGCTATTCCGCGCTTGTCACGGTTGTCGCTGAGTGTCGGCTGCAAGTACATCACTTTTTGCAAACTAGATCCCGGTTGAAGAGGACAACCGTCTCTGAAATTTAAAATAATCCAAAATTAGATCCTGCTATCGAAACATTGACAGAACTACTCGATAACAACGAAACTGACTGTGTCTCGATGCTGGCGACGATGTTCCTGTACTGGCCGTTCTGGAAGAGGACCACGTCGACGAACTGTTGGATCGCCGCCTTGATCTTCTTCACTATCTTATTGCTGTGGTTCCTCACGCAAATGTTAACAGCGACCGTCTCTCCGTGCAGGTACAACTGAACATATAGAAGTCATGCTATACGTTTACTAATACCAGAGTAAACATCGCCAGCCCACTGGCATCTCCGTGGTATTGCGTGCCCTCATATGTCGTTTCTCACCTGTTTATCGAGCGTGAGTTCGAGCTCGAGCTGTCCCGGCGAAAGCACGAAGTCCTTCCGCACGACGGTGCACGGCTGCGGGCCCGGCTTTTCCGGCGCGTACTGCACTTTGCGGATGCCCAGCGCCACAGTGCTTCTGCGATGCGTTCGGTCTATTTCTGACTCCCCAACAAACAGCTTCACGTAGTAGTGAACGCCGCACGGCTCGCCCTCGTCCTCCAGTCCCGGCTGCAAGGTCACGGAGCCGGGAGATCCCGCAGGCAACTCAAAGTGAAACGGGAACGCACCGACGCCCAGCTTCTTCATCAAACGCTCCTACGAATCAATACCATTTCAAATTTATAGGTATAATTCCAATATTCTGGCATTATGTTAATCGATAATAATTAGATGTAATAAATTATATTTTTAAGTAGAAAATAAAAACAGTTGTGCTCTTAGCTGGCGTCTTAGATAAAATCTCTAAATACTATTAAGAGGTGAATATTTAATCGTCAGATACCTGTCCCCTGAACCATCCGTTTTCACAGAAAAGAGAACAGTGTAACAATTTAATATTCCTTTTGTTTAAATTCCTACAAAATGTACTCTGGGAATGAATGTGTTAATTCGCAAATTTACCGGATGCGGTTCAACACAAAACTCCACACTATTTAGGAAGCGAGTGGCACAAACGTTTGCACTGAAAGTAATTACAAGATATTTACGTTGTGCACTCACCTGTGTTTTAGTAAGGTTGTAAGTCCTCTTCTCGGGCGGTGGATAAATCTGCTCGGAGGCGAGGAAGAGCTCCTTGTAGAAGTTGAGTCCCATGACTTCGTCTTCTTCGCGGCCATATCGGAAGGTGCACACCACTTGCCCGAACACCTTGCGCCCGTTCACGTACTCCTCGTCCAACAGCACCACACCGTCTGCAGAAAACACATCCCCTCTTTTCACTCTTAGAGTGTAGGTTAGACAAAAATTTGTTGAGCCCGTGTATTAACCGTGTACTTGTGCTCATTCGCAGCAAATTTAAACTCTACTGACATAGGCCAGCAAATTTGACACAGCCGCAGCAAATTTAACAACATTCAAATTCTTAGCAATCACATAGCCGCGCGGCCACCGCGAGATGTCAACGCGATCGGTCGACGCGCTCTCTCGTTCAAATACTCCAATAAAGTTTCGATCTACATGATTACTAAAGAAAGCTTATTTTACCATAACAGCGATCCACTGCGCGATCACCACGCGGCGAGATGTCCGTCGTTCTTACACTTTCAAATGTTTTGCAGGGTAGGTACCTACACATTGAATACTCAAAGTGCCATGGTATTTAATAAAAATAAACAAAGAAACTTTGAAAACCTTTGTTTATTTACCTAATAATACAAATAATATAATAAATTAGGTGATGAATTATAGAATCATTATGTTGCATTTTGCTGCTGCCAACAGAATTTCTTTAGAAAGGAGTCGTGATGTTGTGCGTAGAAGTTGGTACTTGGAGTTGATTGATGATGCATCTGTTGTAACAAACAACATACAATCCCTATTTGCTACGAGTGGGTAAGCGAATACTAACCTATGGGTTCAACGTACGAGATGTGATCTATGAAATCCCGCTTCCCCATGTAAAGCGTGATTTTCCCGTTAGGGGCACACTTTTTAAACACTTTGAAGTTGTTCACCATTTTTCTAACAAATATTATATCCCGCAGACGAATACGAGTGCTATGTGCCTTACGCCCCCGGGCCCTCTTATTATATAGAGGATTATTGCTTTGAGCGGCTTCTAAGCAAAGTAGCCGTAATCCGTTCTAACTTCATTAGTGATTCACGTGTCGCGTCTTTTGAAGGTATATATATTTTACTGTTTATTTGAAGGTCGACTCGGTGGTGAAAGTGATGCTGAAAGTGCGCTGCCCACCTTAGTCGGGAAAAAAATAAGGGATACGTAGGGTATAGATATTATTCATTCACCGAAAGACAACAGCACACATGCCGTTATTTCAATGTGATGTGCCGTTATTTCAATGTAACGGTTTGATTACTTCTGCCAATTTGTGATTGCAAAACGCGCTGTGCTCTATTGAAAATTAATATTGTAAGGTTAATTTAAATGTTCATTGAGAATCAGAACTAAATGCTAGTAAAAGCAAGCTTCTTTCGTTTATACAATTCATCTTGTTATGTGTAGGTACTAACAATATTACATAATTAATATTTGAATAACCGATATTCTCGGTAGTACCGCTTATTCCCATCTGTATACTGTATTTGCTGATATCAGAGATACTGACTGTATCTGCTGATGGCAAGTGATTATAACAATGGTACCATAATATAATATCATAGTATTTACCTCAAAAAGTTTTTTCCTTCCTTAAAATAACTATCTAGGCATGTTGACTTTTTTGCAACACATTACTAACTTGCCGCTCTTTATCTTAAATAAATCGTCTTTTCCATATAATTCTACTATTTATTTTTAAATCGTAAAACCGTGGAAAATAATCCTAAATAATCCATTTTATGATCATTTTCCACATAGTAATGCGAATTGCTGGGGTAAATGCATAAAAGAGAGTATAGTCCACTGTTAGACAAAGGTCTTTTCAAATGATCGCCACCACCCTTGGTCCTTTTCCCGCCACGGTACCTACTGCCACGACTGACGTGTAAAATCATCACATACAATAGTTAATTAAAACATTTAAAACGATAATTTTTAATAAATCATAATCAATTGTCAAATATAATTAAATGTTTGAGTATTCCCTCTAACATTTAATTATATTTGACATTTTGTTTATGTTGGTATAATAGCCATTAAGGACGACTCACATTACACCGTGCCGCCACTGGGCCATGCGCTCGCCGTGTTTTTCTCTAAGGCCGGGACACGGCCGGGGCACGGACACGGCCCGGTGAAGTATGAATAATAATTGGTTCATACAAAAGCATACTATGAATATCTTCACCGGGCCCCTTTATGGTTAAGAATAATGCGCTCAGTGAACTCTGTGAGCGATTCTCAGTGATAATCTCCACTCCGAACATCTATCCCAACGCCTATTATATCAGCTACCCGACAGATGTCCCACCGATTCCCTCTTCAGGTGACAGATGCTTTAGGCAATGCCAAGCAATGCTCTCCCCTCCATAGCTTGCTGAGCTTGTGAAAACTGGTAAATTGGTACCAGACTCCTTAAGACAAATATACCTTTTTGGATACGGTGTAAGTTATTAACTTTGCGAATTATACTTTAAAAAAATTATATTAAGAACCTATTAATGGTGCAGTGGTTTGTCATTGGTGATGTGAAGAAAAATGGCAGTCGATGTGCTTACTGTGGTGTGAGTGTACTTGTGAGCTCGGCTTAGGTTCGCCTTACAAATTTTGAGTGCCGTAACTACTATGTCTGCAATTTTATTTACAAAAGTAACACTTGTAAAATTAAAATAAAATCGTTAATGAGTTACAAAAATCTTTATTACATCACTTATTTTAATATTGTTACTTTATTTGATTGAAAGAGGATTTATTTGATTATCATTGTAATTAAATTGCAATTAATGCTATAATGGCATTTTTGTGAACATGACTCACAAATCAGCTGATGCCGATGAACATAAGCCTACGTACCTACATAGCTTCTTGAATATTTGGATCACCAAGAAACTCTTCTAACATCTACGAGTATATATATACATTACTATACAATAAAGTAGCGGAACCACGCAACGGGTTTGATACGGTTTTCACTAATAGAAAAATCAATAAACGAAGAAGATTTGTGTATATAAATGTGTTTGTCAAGTCCTCTATGGACTTCAAAACCGCTCAACCAGTTTGTATATATAAAAATTGCATCACGGGCGAAGCCGGGAGTGGGTCACTAGTATTCATTTTTAAAAAAATTACATAATTTTCGTTGTTTCAGTTCGGTTGTTTGTGTTACGCTGTTGTTGTTATTATGCATACGTAGATACGTGTTACAAATGAGGAAATTTTCTGGTGAAAAATGTATGACTGTTGCAATGGAAGAATATGATTGTCTCCAAATCGAGATACATGCATTTATTTGACAGAAGACGAAGACGAAGTTAGATTCAATTAAGGAATTCTGAAGAAAGGTAAAAGAAGCCAAACCAAGGATTGAATACTTCCAACTTGAAATTATAACTACTAGGTACTGAAACAAATTGTACCAAATTTGTATCATAGGAACCTAAGTGTACATGAAGCATTTTGCGTCTCTACGAGCTATAAGACGTCAACAATTACTCACTTTGAAGCACTATGAATACAAGTTAACAGAATTAAGTGATCCAAATTTAACCATTATAGGAAAAACTGCTAACATCTCAAAAAATATATATATTAATAACACTAAATCGTCAATTGCTACTAAATTAAAAAAGAAAATTGTATCACAAACACATTAAAAAAAGGGAACCGAAGACTTCATTTTACGTGTTAGTATTATGATTCCTGTCATTTAAAATGTAACTTATTGTTCGATAGCTCAATTTTTATTGGACTAGAACTCGGTTGATCCAACTAAGGGGATATTAACGTGTCCTGATTAATTAACATATTAACGTATCCTGGTATTTAATCTAGAAAGCCTTGAGGGTATAAGATCCGGACAAGATAATAACTATGACACGAAAAAACCTTCGCCAAAAACAAAAATCCATTATGTATCCTTCATTGCCGTAAATACAAATAAATGCAGACCTACATGGTAATATAATGTTACCATGTATCTAACCTACTTCTTTTTAATAGCGACATCTAGGCATCGATATGTAGTGAACACTTATCGATATTTGTATTTTAAAAAGAGGGAGATAAATGAAACGACAGTGGCCGTTTGTCATAAAAGCGTTTTACGATTTCCGATCGAGAGTAGGTTTTTAGTGTAAATGGAAAAGTTGCGATCAGGTCGCGCGTCCTCGTGGGAGTGCACGGCCTCATCCCTCCGCGGAGGCCCTCTCGTAAAAAGCCGCATATTCAATAAGCAGCTCATACCAAATAAATAAAGTCATCTCTGCGCCCTGAGCCCTCGTAAACCCTTCTCTCTATTGCTCCGACTCCATTTCGCAGCTATATATTCTTATCAATCTATTGCCCTGCTTACCAACTTGAGCCCGCTCGACATCTAGCTGCATTCGCGCTTAAAATCATGACATCATTGTCAGTAAAGGCTGTACTGTACGCACGCGCAGGTAACACGGGGCCATTTTGTATGAAATACTAAAGCAATATCACACATCATCAAAGTAAATTGAGATCCTATCAATTGCCTTCAGACAGCTTTTCTTGAATACGGTAAGTATTAGAATATAAAATAGCGCACATGCCGACGAAAACGTCTCCATCCGACCGCATCGCGCGATGAACGTTGCGCTTGCGTCGCCCGCCGGACGCCGTTGCTCGCCTTCGCGCCTCCGCCCTCCCGTCCCTCGGCTCCTCACCGCCTCCGACGAGACTTCCACTTCCAGTACAAACAAAAACAGTTAGATCCACGCTCTGACTGAGCAGTACACGTCATTGTCTTGTGTCTTGTGATATTTAATCAAGTGAAGTGTTATTCAATTCTTCCCCGCACAATGTGAGTAAATAACCCTTTACAATGAGGCTAACAAGTAAAACCGGTTTTAGATTCGATGCAATTATATAGTTCCCATAGGACAAGTCTAGTGCTTATTTGGGAGTAAATTTATGTTACGATCTATTGTTCAGGCTTAAATAGCGTCACGCGTCTGCAGATTTGTGACGATGACGAGTGACGGTGGTAAAGAGGAGGCGGTGGCCGCTGGAAGCCGAGATACCATGGACTCACACTCGCCGCCAGGTTACCAAACGATACGCTTTTCCTATTCTACTTCTTCGACTCTAGCATCCAGGGTTTAAGCTTTAATCTATATCCATATACATTATACAATAAAGTCACTCTCCGCTTCTGACTATTTCTCCGCTAGCTTCTTCTAAACCACCCAACGAATTTTTGATACGGTTTTCACTAATGGAAAATGGAGGTAAAAGAAGAGGTTTGTGTATGTGTATATAATTTGCAAAAACATACATCGGTGAAAACCCTGGATCAAGTCGCTAATTTGAAATAAATAATCATGACCGAAAAAAAAAAGAAACTACTTATATACTTAATCATTCATGAAATACATATAGGTATAAATAACACCAGAAACATTAATAAATATTTAAACATCTCGAGCGAGGTTGACTCAAATGAGTGATTCTTCGAAATGTCAATACATATTCTTCAATGTATACAATACATTATGCTACGTCTGATATTCTAAACTTAAGTATTAAAACAAGTTTCGGTCGTGCTGTTCCTTATAGAAAAGGCATTAGAGTTATTTTCGTAGGAATTGTGGAGCTACGCGAGGACGTGCCCCTAAAGGCGGGTGTGGGTGGTGCGGGTGGTGTCGGCGGTGGTTGCTGCGGCGGCGGCCCGAGGCACATCGTGGCCTGCTTCGCCGTCCTGTCGGCCGCCATCAGCTTGGCGCTGCTCACGCAGATCTACTGCGGCGACTTCGAGGTGGTGCCCCACGGGTCTGTGTCGTCGGCGGCCGCGGCCTGTTCTAGCGCCGGCACCGACGCGCTCAAAGCCGGCGGACGAGCCTTCGACGCGGCCGCCGTGGCCGCACTTTGCCTCGCCGTTGTGGCTCCCCATCGAACCTCCATCGATGCGTATGTTTCACTTGACATAATTATCCACTTAATGGTGTGTGCCACAGACGGTGGTCTTCTGTCAGAAGTGATTGGTTACCACCGCCAGACGAGATAACCTTTTTCAACGAGACTTTTTAACCAGAGTAAGCGTACTATGTTAATTGTAAGTTTGTCAGTTGCTAAATGTTTCGTATTCTGGACATTTCAGTTGTTAGGTACATTTTCAATTTCAGTTGAGGCAATGTCATTTAAAATATGCTTATACTTTGTAAATTTGGCAATACCGTTAAAGTTACTCGGTTTGCGCCATCTGGGAGATTAAAAGTGAACTAACAACGCCATCTTACAGCGCTTTGCTCATTGGAGATATTAAAATTCTGTTAGTAATGAAATCAGAATTGTACCGACAGAGGTCGCTTCAAACTCCGTCTCGTCATATCAAGTTGTCGAGCGATGAGGTAGGCCAAACTAATACAACAATCAGAATTGTACCGACAGAGGTCGCTTCAAACTCCGTCTCGTCATATCAAGTTGTCGAGCGATGAGGTAGGCCAAACTAATACAACATCTTTGAGGTAGGCGTTTTCTTGGCGTTTTCCGACGATCCATTTCACGACTAACAGCACAATACAACATCTTTGAACAGCACCACACGATTCCAGGCGCCATACCATACATTTGTATGACAGTTTAGTTCGCTATGTTGTTGACAATTTTTTTTGCGATGACAACATAGCAGCTGTGCGGAACAGATATGAATTTTTTCACGACACGCAACACAGCGACACTATAAAATACAGTTCAATGTTTGTTTTTATTTGAGATTTATTGTGTTATTTGTTTATTTGTTTGGAAAAAGAGAAGAAATTTAAATATGACGTTTTAACACTAATAAAAGCAGTGGAAAGCAAAATGTGCCCATGTGATACGGCTAATCAACAATTTAAAGACAAAATAGCAAAAAAATTGTTGGTGTTATGTATTGTAGTACTTATTTAAACTGAGATGCTGACTGTCCAATAGGCTGATTGTCCATCTCGTCATCTTTTTAATCGGGCTATTCATTGAAATTGGCCGAAAAAGAAGGGTCTGACGACTGTATCTTTAATACGATTATCTTGGCAATCAGTAAAGAAAGCTTTTAATTTGTTTTAAAAATTTACAAAAGTTATCTACCTATCTAAGGTCTACATAATTTTAGAAGATATAATCTCCTAATATACATTGGAAGCCATATGTTAACATCCATCAGCAAAGGCTATCCTGGTGGTCTTTAATAAATAAGTAATCAATACCTACTGGACGGAAGGACGCCTGATGACACCCCAATATAAATCTTTGGGCAAGATATAATTTTAATTATTTGGAAGTTCCTGAAGGTTTCTAAACAAATTCAAGGATATCAAGATCTTATTAGCAGACATACGCCATCCCAGAATGTACCTTCTACCTAACCAGATAACCAAACCAATGCCTATCTATTCAAACACAATCTTAATTTAATTTAAGTCTTTCTCCATGTATTTTATATAGTTCTAATTTTTCTTTTTTATATATATAAAACTACGTTTGTTTCTGCAATCATTTAGCTGAAATAAACGCCACTAATCACATCTCTCTCTTTTATTACATTAAAGTATGTAATCTCTGGAGCTGGAGTATGAAAGCAGATTATGAGTAGGTAATTTCATCATATTTTTGTAAAATATTTAGTTTTTATTTATTTGCCATGCCATTTACCTGGCCGGATTTATTTATTTATTTATGTATTTACACAAAACCTACAACTCTTAATAAAAAACATTAAAAATATCAAAAACAATAAAAAACTAATAGCCAATTAGGTAAGGATTTTACATTTGTATAGGTAATGGTAATGTATAGGTAATTAAAAGATTAAAAAAAAGCTAAATATACAATTAAGTTATATACACATATTATATTCATACTCAACACATACATATATTTATATAAGTTTATTACATACAGCTTAGATACCACTCAAATACAACTGCCACATTAACATAACCAATATAATCGCTAGCCAGCAAGAATGTTGCCAATGCTTTGGGGACCAATGATGTAACCAATAGACTTACAAAGTATTCATCGAACTGGTTTCGTACGCGGAACCATAGATAATTTGATGGGCTGACGTTGCGTCCGTACGTGAAACACTGCTGTCTGCTGCATTGCAGTGTCATCGAGGAATCGTCGCCTCGTGGGAAAGCGTACAAAGGACAGCTAGGTCTCTTGTCGCTCATCGTGTGATGTCGTGGATCGTCGGAAAACGCTCTTATTGCTCGCGCTTTAAAAGCAATATACCATTTGCAGAAGTGGCTCCCTCGTGTACTGGGAGTATCGGCGTTCACGATGGCAGCTGCCGACGGTGGTGGAGTGGAGAGGCGGAGCACCCTCGGATGCTCGGCCCCCGCGGCTCATCGCAGCCCTGGCGACGCTGCATTCGCGTCTCGGGGTGCTCCCTTGGTCGAGGCTTCTGCAACCCGCTATAATACTCGCACGGTAAAATTATTATAACCAAACTAGCCTTACTCGTTAACGTCACGAGACAAGTAGTTATGTAGATATTATAATGTCGAACAAATAGTACATTCATTTTTGCTTGTTGTCAATTATCAGTGACAAAAGTAATTTTCTAATACAAATACGCCGTAATGAGAGAGTAGGGCGACGACCCAGTTGACAGCAGATGGCTTCCTTAGAAATTGATATTTAGAATTAAGAACAAACTAGAATTAGCTAATTGAAAAGGTTCAAAGAGTTGAAGAAAATAATTAGTGGATCCTCGTAAATTACAAGAAATGTCGAACTGCGAAATGCTTAAGTTTTTATGTGTAAATTTCTCTCAAGAGTGTTAGAAGTAGTGTTGCCCAAAAGTCTTGCAAGTCTTGCAGTCTTGGTCTTGTTCTTGCATTTTTGCAAGACCAAGACCAAGACCAAGACCAAGACTGCCTAATTGTAGCAAGACCAAGACCAAGACTGACCCTGCAAGATTTAAGCAAGAACAAGACTAAGCCTGCAAGACTCTTGCGTCTTGCAATTTAAATCAAACCACTGAGAACACGCGAGCAGAACCGCGGACACAGCTAGTTCATTATACATCATAGGTATTGTTTTACTATATTTACATCCGGTAAATTGCTAGGATGTATTTATTTATTTGGGGTGTTATATTGATTTATTTTTTATTATAATTTACGTAATAACTACGTAAATTATAATATAGTATAATTTACGTAAATATCTAGTAGAATTTTGCTCCGCCCCTTTATTTAAACATTTTTTCATTAAATTTATAAACTGAACTGTTATTGGTAACGAATTGTATTATTTGATAACCGAAAAAATAAAATGTAACTACTGTACTGGTGACAAAATAACAAATAAAAAGAAGTCATAATCTGGCGACGATACGATAATTGATATATTTGCTGACAGATGCTACTATTTTGTTTTGAGTACGGAGCTATTATTTAAGGGACAAATCTATTATTTTCACAACAAAGTTTTATTTATAGGACAAACTACGATTTTTTGATAATACATTTATTATTTTAGATATATATTGACATTAATTTGTAAATTCATACCTGGCGACCCATTTATTTAATTGACAATGAAAATATTTCGTGCCGACAGATCTATTAATTAGATGATAGGTACAAGTTGATGACAAAATATAAATTTTGATGACGGAAAATATAGTTCCCAAAAAAAATTTAGGTACCGTCAATGTAGGTAACTTTGCCTGGTCAACAAACTTTGCCTATTGAGGTGACTTTTTGGAGGAAACTCAAACAATAAAAAGGAAATAAATATTAAAATATTTATCCATAAATTGTAAAGCCATAGATCTGACATTGTAATCTAACCAATAGAATAGACTACTGCATTTGAAAAAAGAATAATTAAGTAAATCAAAAGTAAATACATAAACATAAGTAATATTTCATGTACATAGATGATTTCATTACATTTAAAAATTTAATATTAAGAAGACATCAAGAATAGGTAGTAAAAACAACTTTTGACTCTATTTGATTTTCGCCGCAATTGCGTAGTTGTATCGATATGTGTAACCAAATTCAGCTCTTAAAAGTATGAGCACTTAAGTTAATTTTCAACAAACATACGCGCGGTGAAAATTCCAGTTCAAAGTGAATTTAGACATGCCTGCCTCGCAGCTTCCTTGTGTAGCTAATGATGCCCTAAATCTCTACGGTTTAAAGTCTAAATTAGTTTGCACTGTCATAAAGCGGCAACTTTTGTCGGTTCTCTTTCTAGATTCTACACAAAATTGACTTAACTTTTAACGTGTTTATGAATTTATTTAAAAAAGAATTTAGCAAGTTACAATCTATTTTAACATGGTTTTAACCAAATCAATTGCATACTTGATTGTGTTATTTATTTAGTTTATTTAGTGCCCGCAACTTTGTCCGCGTGGAAAAATCATGGGAAAATAAAAAGTTTTTTATTAGAAGACCCCTTCGGAACAGTACTTTTTCTGGGTGAAAAGTACCTATCCTATGTCCTTTCTTGTATCCCTGACAACGTGTGTGCAAAATTTCATGATGATCGGTTGAGTAGTTAGGGCGTGAAAAGGTAACAGACAGACAGAGTTACTTTCACATTTATGATATTAAAGTATGGATTACGTTTTGCCCGCGTCTTTGTTCACGTAAAGTTCGATTGGTATAGGTAATGATTATACTTATATTAGGTAGGTATAATTATTACTTAATGAAAATTTATCTGCAAGTAAACGAACAGCCACCCTCGTGATCATGACCCTCATGTTGTGGATGTGTCCGGTCCGCGTAGATACTGGATAGGTAGGTACTTACCCACCTACTTACATCATAGGTATCTGATTAAATTATAGACTAGCTTTTGAACGCAACTTCGTCTGCGTCTGCCGTCTGGATAAAAGATAAAAATGTGTCTTTTTCTGTACACTATCTCTTTGAAACAATGATACCTATTTCAATTTTATTTTCATACCTACATACGAAGTTCATACCTACCTACGCTCTTGTTCATGCTCTTGTTTAATTAACTTTAACTTATATAACATTGGTACTTGGTAGGTACTTACCTAATTAATTAATGAATTTTAATGCATTTGAAAGAAATTTTGTAGGTAGGGTAGAAGGTACAGTGGGGTACGAAAACTAAAGCGAAAACTTTCGTAAATTCATTCCTTTATCAAGTCGTTGACTCTTAATACCTTTTGAAACTAAAGCACTAAGACAGCTCAAAGACGTTTGATTGAAATGAAATGAAATTTTGGCATGACTGATAATTGCCCTGGTGCATCGATGTTTAGTAGGTTAGTGATAAAAATTGTACCTAACCAATAAAATTATACAAACATTATGTAGGTACTTATCAAGTTTATATTAGTCCTGAACCTGATATACTTATATTGTCTTAGGTTTTATTCTATTCAGCAAAATTTAAAACTCATCGAGTCGAGTATAGCAAGTTAGCAACAGTTTTTGCGCCAGTCAATTTGGTGGTTAATCTCTTTTACTTTACGCGATATAAACCATTGGTCGGTCGGCGGTATTTATGATTACTTATTTCATAATCATTGATGGTTCTATGGGCCTTTTCCATAGAAAATAACACTGGCAAAATAATCCGCAAAATTACGCGTGTACTTGGTTTCATTTTGTTCGTAACGGCAGTGGTGTCCGCTTACACCAAGCTAGAACAGAACAAGGGATCCGTGGAGTGAATGCAGATATTTATAACTGTGTCTGTATAATAGTAATGTCTGAGCGGGTGTTACTTATGAAAATTAATAAAAGTGGATTATACCAAATATAATATATAAAAAAATTAAAATTATGAAAATGAAATACTTACTAAAATTACATGTTTGTTAAATTAACAAGTCAAAGTCAAGTTAAAATAATTTGTTCATTTGAAACTTTTACATGTACTTACTTAATTACTCATTAACGTCAAAACAATAGAAAATTAAAAATGAAGTTTTTGATGGTTATAACGGTTTTTATTTTATTTGTTAAAAATAATATTTATATATAATATTTTTATAATATTGTTATAAAAATATTATATATAAATATTATTTTTATCAAATTCAATAAGTAGCAAACAAAAACATTAAATTACTATAGTTAGCAACCGACTCTACTAATTTCGTTAATCTCGCCGAGCAACACGACCAACCAATGAGTCACTACTTACGTACCTGCAAAATTTTTATTAAAAGACTGCGACACAGCATTTGACACTGTTTGATCGCCGCCGCTCGCACATCAAAGGTTGCCGATATTCCAAAGAATAAAATAAATTTACTGGTGCTCAGAACGAATACTAATACAGATTTTGTTGTCCTCGCAAGAAATATTATAGTCGTAAAAATAGGTACATATTAGATAATTTATTGTAGTGATATTATTGTAGTAATATTATGTTATATTGGACTGTAGGAGTGTAGGTATATCAAATTCTATCATACTCTAGTAGCTAGTAAGTATATAAATACAGCAGGCAACATACCTAGGCAAGTTTGATTTAATTAATGTTAATTCCATCGAAAGAAGAACATAATACACAATATTATTTACACAGCTATTTTATTGTTAAGTAGGCATACAATAACTGGTCACTTCTGTATTTTTTAATCTTCCAAAGAATCATTGTTTTATCAAAGAATGCCGACTTTCCTTTATCGGTGTTTTGGCGTGTGCTTATAAATAGGAGTTATTATTTCAATTTCATTTATTCCCAATTGAGCTTCCCTTCGAGTATAGTGCATTAATTGTTTCTTCCCCATAAACCTGCTCTAATCTATGTTGACATGAGTGAGAGTGACGAAGATTCAAATAGTTCTAGTCGGAGTAGTGAGAGTTGGAGAATTAGATCTAAAAGACCTAAAAGCAAATTCGATGAGTTTTTCGAAATAATTCATGCGTCCCAAATTGCAAGGTGTAAATTGTGCCAACATAAAAAGGTTGAGATTAAAATGAAAAATAGAAACACTTCAGGCTTAAGGAAGCATCTACTATCTTTTCACGCGAAGGAATCGCAAATATTTCTTCCTTTGAAAAAACCCACATTAAGTGGAGATATATCAAGATTTTTAATAACCGCTGGAAAAAGTAGACAGGTAAGAAAAAATATATTACATAAATACCTACTTAATTAATTACAGTAATTTACCTAAATAAAGTCGCTGTTGTTCGCCGAACAAAACAATTTTTTTTTACTTCTACCAACGGGTATTTATTTGTTTACCTTTGTATGTATCGTATATACCTATATTTTTTTATGTCAAGGTCGGCAGACAGGCTGACGGTCCACTTGATGGTAGGTGATTACCGTAGCCCATAAATAACACAAGCAACGGCACAAGTGCTGGAGTGCGCTGCCGACTACAGTAGGATTAAGGATAAGGGATTGGGAAGGAATAGGGAAAATGGGCTCTGGCATTCCTTACTCTCTCATCGAAATACAAGAGCAGTCAGCATACGTGCTGTTATTTCAAGGTGGTCTTCTGTAAGGGGGTGGTTACTGCCGTCAGGCGGGCTGCCCAAATGACTGCGAAACGCAGTGTGTCCTGCCTCTACTTTCCAGATCCAGACCAGAGACAACTTTGAAAAGTTCATTTCCAAAATTGACCCTGCCAGGAATTGAACCCGGGAACCCTAGAACAGAGCGTTAAGGCAAGCACCCTAACCACTTATCCAACGGGCTCGTCAATTAATATGATTGTTTTTGTTATGTTAAGGTCGACAGACAGGCTGACGGTCCATTTGATGGTAGGTGACTACCGTCGCCTATAACACCAGCAACGCCACAGGTGCTGCAAGTACGCAGCCGACCACAGTAGGATTAAGGATAAGGGATTGGAAAGGGATAGGGAAATGGGATATGTAATTTAATAATATTATTAAGTTATATGTTTTATTATTTTATTTCAGTCAGTATCTGAAAACCGCAGTGACAACTTTATGACAGCTACTGTTGATTGGATTGTAAAAAAATATCTTCCCTTCTCATTTTTCGATGACGAAGATACACAAGAATATTTTCGATTGATTTGTCCGAATACAGTATTTCCTAAAAGGTCGACACTTAGAAGGAAGGTCAAAGAGCGATTTGAAGAACTACAATCGCATGTTAAAAATCGACTACAATACTCATGTAAAATGTCATTTACCATTGATGGATGGACGTCCATTGCTGGTAGGAGTTACTACGGGGTCACTATTCATTATATAGACAACGAATGGAAGTATCGATCTGTAGTCCTTGATTTTATACCATCGCGCGGTGGACATACTGGGGTAGATATTGCAACGATTTTCCACAAATGTTTATTGGAATATGACATTATTAATAAAATACAGGGTATCACAGTCGACAACGCAACTGCAAATACAAAATTTATGTGTGAACTTGGCAAACTGCTACATTTTGATTCAGACAATCAACATTTCCGGTGCTTTGCTCACATTTTGAACCTTGGTGTGCAAGATTTATTGAAGACCTTAGCATTAGACAGTGAAACTGACAATGAAGAACAGGAACAGTATGAAGACTACCAAGACAAAACTGAGGAAGATGAAGAATATGCGCCAAATATTGCAGACTCACGTACAGCTATTACAAAATTACGCAGTATTTCCAGTAAAATAAAAAGAAGTGAGATACTTAAGAGGAAGTTCCAGTCTGCTTGTGAAGCAGCTGGCGTGCCAACAAATCTGAATCCCATACTCGACTGTCCAACGAGATGGAATTCTACACATGATATGATTGGATTTGGTTTAAAAGTTAGAACTGGCATTAACATATTGTGCACTTCTGTCGTCGAATTGAATGTTTTTCAAATCACAGAAATTGAATGGCAAATACTCGAAAAAATATATAAGTTTCTAATAAATTTTAAACTTTTATCAACGAAACTTGGTGGAGAAAAATATGTTACATTACCACTTGTCATTGTATCATTCAATCTCTTGCTCGACAAAATTGAATCCATGGTAAAACAATTAGATGAGAAACCTAATCGAACCGAAGTGGATGAAAGGCTTGTTCTGGGTTTCCAAGCAGCCCGAGATAAAATGCTAAAGCATTATAAAAAGAGCAACTGGATTTACTGTACCACTTTAATTTTAGACCCAAGGCACAAAGCTCAGACTTTTGATATGACATTATGGGGAAAGCAAATTAAAACAGAAAGCCTGTGCAAATTTAATGAACTTTATAAAGAGTATAAAAATCTACACTCGGTGTATAAGTCTCCACCAAGAAATAAAGTATGTGAATATAATGAAGATGAAGATATAATAGACTTTGAGAAACTGTATGCACGTCCCTCTACGTCATCTCGATCTGGATCTGGTCTTCAAGGCTTAGTCATTGACGAGTTGGAGGAGTACTTAAGTAAACCAAGAGCCGCCAGCTCGGAAGACATTTTAGAGTGGTGGAGGACGCACGAGACGGAATATCCGATTTTATCCAAGATGGCTCGTGATTTTCTTTCTATACCTGCAACTTCAGTACCTGCTGAGAGATTATTTTCTGAAGCATCGTTAGTAATTAGAAAACATAGAAATAGGTTAAGTGATGAGTCAGCCAGATGGTTACTCTTTTGACCAAGAATTAATATAAAGTTAATATAAGTTGCATCATGTCAAAGCTATTACTAATTTGTGTTTTGTTTTTTATTTAAATAAATTGTAAATTGCATAGATTGTTTTTATTCTACAACTCTTCTATTCCATATAAGGTGAGGGCCTATCACTTGACAGACAGTCTTTAAAATATTGTCTAGTTAATTTTATTAATTTGGTTGGTCTTTATTTAAGCCCAAAATGTACCTACTGTTACCTTGTTCTAAGATGTAAACTAACGTGTTTAATAAATGGCAATAGGCTAATAGGTGATTGCAAGACTTGCGAGACTCTTGCTGCAAGACCAAGACCAAGACCAAGACTGTGAGCGCAATACCAAGACCAAGACCAAGACCAGGTATATTGACGCAAGACCAAGACCAAGACTGGCTAAGTCTCGTCTTGGTCTTGCATTTGGGCAACACTAGTTAGAAGTATGCAACATAATTAACGTAATATCTGACTATATATAAAACGTGGCTCTACCTTTACTGATAAAAATTACAAACTTGGTAAAACAAAAGACTTAACTATGATAGTAGCTATGATAGTACCACGCTATGATAGTAGTAGCTATGATGCTTAGCCTGAGGACTAAACTTGAATGCTTAGCTATGATAGTAACAATGAGATATATTCCAAATATTCTTCTTCAGCGAGGTAAATTAATCACCGGGTTTCATTTCCTCGACGAATACGTTTAGAAAAGTCAACACAACAGAAGAAGCATAATAAGCAATTCTCATTGCGAGATTTTCTCGAGCGATATCATATGACGTCACATGTTGTGTATTTAAAAAAATACAGAGGCCGTCAAACGTGAAATAACAGTGACATATTTTGGGAATGATGGCACTGAAGTTATTTTGGACCGTTTAATTGATATCAGTTTGCGTAGGAGAGCAGACGAAGTGTCTACACATGTTACGAATGTTAAATGTTTAATACCTAACAGACTGCTTGCTATAATTGCTCAGCATCTGAGACGTTCTTAACTCGCTAATGAAATAGGAGAGTTGAGTAAACTGTACAAATGACAATGCTTATGCGTTGGAGGAGTGCCAAGTCCTCCCGTGCGTTATACGAGTTTCGCAGTCGCTTGCAAATAGCGGACATTGTTTGCAACGCATCGCAATAAACTCTCCTTGTTACTAGGACACGTGCATAATTATGTCATGTTCTCACTTTTCACTTCTCCGCGTCAAATTAGGAGTCGCACATGAAGTTGGAAACCCTAGACCAGGGATTCCCAAACTATTTTGGGCAAGAGACCCCTTTTCCAAAATGAACTGCAATAGCCAAATTACTTTAAAAAACCCTATCTCTAGTTTTTTCCTATTGATACAAAACACTTACCAATTTAAAAACTTTGCGGTTGGTTAAGTGAGTAAACTTGACATCACTTTCTCATCAAAAATTTAACGAAATAAATAGACATAAAATTCAGTAAATATCAAGTGTAGATAATTAATAATTATTAATACAAATTATGTAAAAAATACTTAAGCAGTTAATTATTTTTGGAGAAAAAAAAACATTAAAATCGCAAAGTAAAAAAAAATCAGTGTGACTTTCTACCAATCTACCAAACACGATTTCGTTCGTGTTAAATCGCGTATATGCGTCAAATACAGAAGAAGTCAAAACATGCCTGAAAGACTTGTTACGCATTAACATTATCTTACATGAACTTGTCCACGGTTATTGACTTGCCGAGTTTTTCATTCGAACTTGTACACGCTTATCAACTGGTATGTACAACATTATACTTTCTACTATGATACTTTTTGATGTACAACAATGATACTTTCTACTAAAGTGCTAGTAAGTCTTATAACAAGTTGATACACGTAACACAACTTATATAGTAGCTTGAGAGTTTCAAATAAGAACTTGTGTTAATTAATAGGGGTCGATTTTTAGACCTCGTCGACCCCCAAAACCAGTTTTCGTTTATGTCGACCCCTTGGAAACCGATATCCGTTTGGGACCGAAAACCACTTTGGGAATCCCTGCCATAGACTAACTTGCACATTACACACCCTTTAATGACTGCTTTTAAACCGGTAGGGACGGATTCAACGTGTCTAATGCAGCCGCAGCCGCCAGTGGGAACGCGTTGGCTGCGGGAATGCACACCACGCCTCGGCTGGCGGCCTATCTCCAATCGCTACAGAAGAACAGCAGCTCCGGTCAGCGACCGCACGTACCGAGCAGTTAATACTGTCTGAAGCGCAAAGAGCAAGCACGCACTCTAACCGTGCCGGTTTATTGAACAGAGCTCGCGGCGGCGTGGTCTGGCGCAATCGACATACAGACGAGCGAGGCGAAGCCCTTCGTTGCGGGCGATTGGCGGCTGTTCGCGGGACGGGGTGCTGAGGTGGCTCTCGCGGCCCTAGCGGCTGCTCTACGGCCGCCACCTCCGGATCCCGACACGGCAGAACAAAGGCAACACTCTCTGTTCGCATTAACTGAGACATCGATTGGAGGACAATGTGTTCAATGATTAATATTGTTTTAGGGTGATAAAGTCGTTGTTGGAGGCGGCAGAGGTCGGAGGCTGGCCACCCACGGCGTCCCAGCTCTCCAGCGCCACGGGTTTGGCGGTCATCGACCAACTGGACACATACGTTGCCCTCACCGCGTAAGACAATGCTAAACTTTTGAACCGATACCACTCCTTGTTTAACCAATATAATGTTACAGACAGCTGCATATTTTTACACCATTGTCTTATCCGGCTCACTGTCCCTCGCTCCTTTCGCTGTATACTTAACTTTGTACGAGTATGTGAGACAGATATATTGAAATACCAGAAGTGAACCCACTTTTGCGGAACCCCCAGTTAGAATTTAATTTATAGAATCCGCGAATAACTTTGATTACACTTTGTTGTGATGAAGTCATTCGTAAAAAAAAATATTGTGCTAGAACATAAAATAAGTCAATGGATTTAGAAAAATAACGACACTTAACATTTATATCTTTTTATATCATCAATAAATGGTTAATGTAATATGTATTTATGTAAAATTTAATGGCTCGTAAACGAGCCGTGTTAAAAATTGAAAATAAAAAAAACTATTTGTACAAATGTACATGTTTTATAGTTATGTTATCGATGTGGAAAAAAATAGTTTCTACGAGTAGAATTTTTGTCTGTTTTTGCATGTTAATCTGAGAAACGGCTTAACCAATTTGAATGCGATATTGTAGCAAGCTTCCGTAACAGTCAGTGTTCGTTTCATTCCAATCGGTTTAGAAACAAAAAAGTTAAATTAATTGATTATTGCGAATACCACGTATACGAAGTCGCAAGCGCCTCTGCCTGTATGCCTGCTAATGTCTTCTAAAACATTTTAATGTGCTTTTCACTAATGGGAACATCATTAAACAGGAAAGGTTTGTGTATAAGATTTGCAGAAAAAAATTTGACCCGTGCGAAGCCGATCACAGGTCGCTAGCCTGCGTAGATTTTTACATTTAAGACACAAATTGCAATTTAAATTGTAATTACTTAGTTGACTACTCTTGACTAGTAAGTTGTAGAGCGAGGCATAAATGGTGTCGTTGTCGTTCCAGCGGCCTATCAGAACCCTTCGGATCGGGCCCCGAATCGGCGTCGGGGTGGGTCCGGGACGAGCCACGATCTCCCTTGGACTTGACGCCTGCGATCGTGGTGGGTAAAGACGTATGCGGTACTCGGTACGTGGTGGGGGCGGAGACGTCCGGCGCCTTGGCTCAAGGTGTGGCGGCGCTGGTGACGGTGGGAGTGCCGAGCGCCGTGGACCGTCCCCGCGTGGAAGTTCTGGGCCGCGGCCGAGTGGCGCCGGAGACGGCATGGCCCGCGGCGTCCATCGCCGGCGTTGCTCTCGTGAACGCCAGCGCTCCGTTCGCCGCAGTGAACGTGGTGCAGCAGAAAGCCGACTCGCTGGCGTCGCACGCTGACAGTCGCACCGGAGGACTCGCCAACAGATTCTAACATATTTATTTATTACTCTTTGTAAACGAATTCACTTCTGTCTTGCAATAAATAAAAGCAATTAACATAGATCTATTTATTTATTTCTATTTTCTTAGATGGACTAGCAACTTGCATTGGTACATTACATCTACATACATTTGAGCTCCTAAGTATCTGTCTAAGTTGTAGGCTGAAATCACGTGTCTCAGCAGTTTGTTCCGTGACATATAATAAATATTGTGTTAGAGTGAAAGTGGTAGTATGGGTTTAAGTTCGCCCTCAAAAGCTCTCAAGATCTAAGTCATGTCTGCATAATTCATTTGTCGGCTGAAATATAGAATCCAGTTCAGGCATATTATAGTATTTCTTTATGATTATAAATGTTTCGTGGTCGTCGCTCTTGAAGTGTCGACAATTTTAATATTTTTAGCCTCTTTCATAAAGGCTTTCGCGGTAATTTAGTGGGTCGTCTTTACACTTTTTCTAAGAGACCAATATATATCTAGTATGGTACCTATGCATATTCAAGCTGTTCTTATAAATACTTCAAACGCTTTGCCAAATGTTGCAATTGTCAACGCTTTACAATGGAGATACGTAATATGATATTCCAAATTAAAATCAGTACAAATTATTTAATATCTTTGTGTCTGAATTCCGTGCCACAACCGAATCTGATATTTTCCTTTAATCTGCATCCAAGTGAAAACTTTAAAACCCACAAATGGCGAGACTGTGACACCCCACAACAGGCATGGTCAACGCCACGTGCATTGAGCAAATTGCCAATAATTATCCGGGCCAAATAGTTCAACTTCGCCATGTACCACCACTTATTGTTCTGGTCCGTTTTATTCGCCTATTGATTGATGTGACCTCTTACCGTTAGTCATCTGTGGCGAATCGTAGACGGTCTACGTTACATCTATTTACCAAAAGTTATTTGTAGGCGTCTGGCCAAAAGCGAAAGCCGCGCACGAACGGACAATCGCAAAAGGAAAAGATAAAAATGTAATTATTCGCTTGGTTGACTTTGATTCCCACTGCTGTCGACTTAAACTCACACCTGCATTTTGAAATATTTCAGTATTAGTAATTAAGTTGAGAATGTACTTGTATCAAAAACAAATAGAGCAATTTGAAAACAGTAGTCAGTAATAGTAGATTTTATTTTCACTCCCCTTTTAGGAACCGAGCAAAAGATGACGTGTCGGGCGAATCACGAATATAAATACACCTCCAATTACTGTAACTAATTAATGAATATATGAATAGGTACCGCTCACTTGTTTTGCAACATTCCACTTCGGGTTAAATAACAAACCGGACTATAGCTACAAGTACTACACAAAATATTTACGTATAAAAACTTAATGCGCCGATTTTATTTTAGTCGAAAGCTTTCGCCGATCGCGCCGTCATCCAAGGTCGTGCTTTTGCAAGCTTTTGTCGCTATGTAACGCGGCGGCTGACTAAAGGTCACAGCACACATATCAACTCTGAAAGAGATCGTCACCGTATCAACTCAAGCCGTTCAGTATTCATTTTATGAAACTCCCCACTGCAACGCACACTAATCGGAATCGTAGCGTAATGGCCTCACCTCGGGACAGGCTCCGAACCGCAATGCGTTGCGTGGTCAACTTGCAGTTCCCGCACGCTTACGTCTCTCCGTATCTGAACTCGCGTCTCTTCGTCCACCCTTGACCCTAACCTAGTGCCAGCTAGGTCAACCAGCAGTCGACGAGCCGTAAGCGTGGCGTTCGCCTAGCCGTAGCCGAGTTGACGTACGGGAGCTGCTGATCCGCCATGGTTACGTCTTTACGCTTTGGTTGACGCCTGGTTGACTGCGAGGCGAAAGGCAATACAGTAACGATCCCTTTCCGAATGGATATGTTTGCTGTGACCCTAAAGGACCCGGCGTTATTCACTTGCACGGGTAGAAATTTTTGTAATGGCTCCACATATTATGAAGTAACTATCTTCCCAATTCCCTATACAGGTATAAAAGCATATGTCGCGTTGCACAGAATCGTCAGAGGTAATGAAGGTCAGAGGTAATGATTATTGATGCCGAGTCACATGGATAGGAACAGGATTAGTCCGATTTGTCGAGATCGCCATGCGAAGAATCAGGCGCAGATTACAATAGAAATAGATGCGGTGGGGAAACAAACATATAATGAAAAAACCGATTTCATTAAAAATAAACATCGCGAGAGTCGCCGATGCCAACACATTCGTGTTTTTGTCACACAAGTGTCGTGTGGTTAAATTTAAAAAAGCAATTAGAAAGGGACTTCGTAGGTATCTATCGATAAATGCCACGATAGGAGGCTGAATCGAATCAAAAAAGTTATAAAATTCAAATGCGCTACTTTGACGTAGGTATATAGCTTATATATAACTCGACTTTATAACTTGAAGTTATAAAATACTTAGTTGACTTGTATCATGTTATTTACGCTCACAGGATTTTTTTCTTGTACGATTGTATAAGAAACGTTACTTAATAATTTGCTAATTGGCTTCACTTATTATTTTATTAATGTCAATTTGAATATTAAACAGCAGGTTCATAAAAAAAATTAATGGCACTAATAATTCTGTTTATAGCTTTTTACTCGCAGTTTAGAGTACCTTATTTGAATTCGCCACATACGGGACCCTTTCCGGCTGTTTGTGGTATCCCAAGGACTCTATAGGGTCATTTCATTGACGAACCCGTTGAGTGGTTAGGGTGCTTGCCTTAACGCTCTCTTTTAGGGTTCCTGGGTTCGATTCCGGCAAGGTCAACCCAGAAAATAAACTTTTCAAATTTGGATCTGAAAAGTAATGGCAGGGCACACTGCGTTTTGCAGTCATTTGGGCGGCCCGTCTGGCGGAAGTAACCACCGTGAAATAACATGTTATTTCACGAAGAGATGCCAGAGCCCATTTCTCTATCCTATCCAATCCCTTATCCTTAATGCTACTGTAACACTTGCAGCAGCTGTGGCGTTGCTTGTGTTATAGGCGACGGTAGCCACCTACCATCAAGTGGACCGTCAGCCAGTCTACCGATCTTAACATTAAAAAAAATATTGTTGTAAGTCTGTGTGACAAAGACTTTATATGTATATCCAATCATAGTATCAGTTCCAGGTAGTAATCGCAGCTCGGATAGGAGCATTTATTTTAGTCGCTTCCATTATTTGCTGTAATTTGCACACACGAGCGTTGTCAGTGTAGTAAGTATTTTCTCAGTAAATATCCATTGTTCTTATCAATTGCTCTGTGGGAAACTCAATGATAAACAACAATCGCAGTTATCGTTTTTAAATGTATGTGGTTGTAAGGATGACGTAAGCGACGACGTCCGCGATGCACGCGAGATGTATCCAAAGTATCCATCCACGAGCGCCGTTGGACATAACGTTCATTTTGTTATCTATTTAACATGTTTTGCATAATAAATATTTACTACATACCTTTACATTTTAAATCCACGAAAATAAAAATAATCAACACGTGCACGTTTGACCTAACTACACATAATGTCATAGTTATATTGTTACGACTAACTATGAAACGTTCTGGAAAAAGCCTTCGCGCCGCCGCCGCGCCCCTAGCCACGCCTCTTCCCGACTATTGTCAAAGGAAGTTGATCCTTATGTTTACAACATAGAGTTTACATTTCAACAGAAATAGCATTCCGAACTATCAATGGCTTGTTTACAATCTTGTATATATTTTCTGGAAAATTCGAAATACATCCAGGCGTTTGGCGCCAAGCATAAATAAGAGTTCGGCCGGCCGAGGTGAGTTATTTGCGCGACAACAAGCGATACGAAAATGACTCTTCAGAGCTTTTGCAAAATTTATCTGACTTCGTACGCGTGGTATTCGAAATAATGAGTAACTTTTTTGTTTGCAAACAGATTGGAATGAAATACACTAAATATTACCGGAAGCTTGCTGCAATACATCAATTGAAACCATATTGAACCATATCAATTGAAATAAGAGTGCGGCCGGCCGAGATGAGTTAGTTGCGCGAAAATAAGCGATACGAAAACGACTCTTCGGAGCTTTTGCGAAATTATCTGCGACAGTGAATCGGCGACACATTAAGGGAATCATTGGCGACTTTTGGCAAGTTTGGTAATTTTGGCGGTCATCTTGTCAAAATAAATCGATCGTTTCGCCCTTACACGGCATTTTAATTCACCCCGCACGTAACAATATCATCATAATCTGCATGAACCTCGACCCATTAAGGAAATTCCAGTCGAGAACCCAAACGCTCAGCCAGATGCCGTTGCTATGGTTTTTCAGGTATCTTACTGCTAATACTCAAGCAGGTAGTGGAATTGCTCTCAAGTAAGTACGCTATGCATTACATCGTTTGCTCTTTACGTACGTCAGCCGCACAATCACTTGATCAAAATAATAACTGTGTATTAAACCGTTTTACTGATAAAATCGGCGAAAGATTGTGCGTCACTTATGCTTTTAATATCTTTGCATAAATTCTCGACTAATGGCAATTTGAAAACGTAATCTGAAAAAACAATAAAGTTACCAAAACCAATGTGTAACTAATTTTAAGACAAAAAATACATTTTTGTATTTTTACCACAAGCGACCCGCCCTCCAGCTTTGCACGATGCAATTTTTTCTGTAAATTATCTACGCAAACTTTCCTCTATTATCTAATATATAACATTCTCGTGTCACAGTGTTTGTAACAAAACTCCTCCGAAATGGCTGTACCGATTTTTATTAAAATTTTGTGTGTATATTCAGTAGGTCTGAGAATAGGTCGTAAACTATTTTTCATCCTCCTATCCGCACCCCCCATTTCTTAATAGGGATTTTAGTATTTTTGTATGAAGAATATTCAAATAACTCCGTCTTTGATTGACGTGAAGTGTCGCGTCACTTTGACATATGGTTTGAAAATAAAATTGGACCGTGGCGCCACAATCGGGTTAGAAAATTATTTTCGTGTTCGGGCAGGACAACGTCTGCTGGGTCAGCTAGTCGCTCTATAAAATCCATTGGGGTTAGAAGTTATCTAGTGAAGAAACAGACGCAAAGCGACTTTATTTTATAAAATGTATAGATATACATATACCTACATGAATTATAATTTTACGAACTCTTCAAGTCATATTGTTGACTAGCTGTGCCCGCGTATTCGTACGCGTGGTATTCGGAATAATGAGTAACTTTTTTGTTTGTAAACAGATTGGAATGAAATACACTAAATATTACCGGAAGCTTCCTGCAATACATCAATTGAAACCTGGAAAATCGGTTAAGCCGTTTCTGAGATTAGCGTGCACAAATATAGGCAAACAACGATTTTACTATAGATAAAACTTACCAGCTGAACCCTACTTAATATAATTGATCATATAGATTTGAGGTCAACTTACATTGGTACTTTCAAAATCACTAAAATTGTTTTATTTTTAACTTTATATAAACTTTCAATCATAATCCTTTTACAGATGATAATATATCGTTAACTAAAGTTTCAGCCAATTCAACCGAAGAGTTATTTTATTGCATTTTTATCGAAAAAATGTTGGACTTGATTACATTTTTTGTTTATAAACCGATTGGAATGAAACAAACATTAAATGTTACGGGAAGCTTGCTATAATACATCAGTGGAAACCGCATTCAAATCGGTTAAGGCGTTTCTGAAATTAGCGTGCACGAAAGCACAGAAAAACAAAACAAAAAACTAAAAACTATTTTTTGATCTCGGTAACATAAGTAGGTAGGACGTGTATAAATTGTTTTTTTTTTAATGTACAGACACGGCTCGGTTAAGACATAATTATATGTATAGATGTGGCCCTGAACAAGTACATTGCTTCGCGTGATTGACAGCTAAGTTTTTTGTGAACTTTTTCCGGTCGCTTACTTTTGCAAGGCTCATTTATAATAGAACCTTCCTAGATATCACGCACCGTCCGGACGTAATACGGTTTTATTGTAGGTATAGTATTAATTTAAGAAAATTTAATCCCCATCGATTATCGGTTTTAACGGTTCCGCCTTTTCATTGCTAAAATCAACTTAAACTCGGTTTGTGAGCCAACTATATTATAGTTATTTCATGAGTTTTATTCATTGTTTTACTCGAAATAATGGCACTACACTATGCGTTCTGAAGTTACTATAACAAAAAAAAAAAACAATCTAAGTAAATACCTTATTTAGGAAGGTTCTTACATAGGAATAGTTATAGAATTTTATAATTTACAAATGAATTGATGGATTGATAATCATCTCAAGCAAGAAATCGCTTACTCATGATTTATAAGCATAGCTATCCTTTTTTTTTTTTTTTTTTTTTTTTCGAGGAGAAATCCATTTACGGATTCCCTACCGCTGGCTAGACGGTAGGGATATGTGGGACTCACCCAGTCAAGGGACTGGGTCCTACACCACTAAAACTCCCCGGTGTCTCCTTGCCCTTTGAGCGGGGTGGACCGGGTTCTGCCTAGGCAACAACTCCGATCAAGCATAGCTATCCTTATAAAGTGTATCGTCAGTGAACAAGCCCCGTTTTTCTCATTAGTGATAGGTACAGTATACATACTTAAGTATATAATTAATTAACTACTTATTGTAGTTAAACAACGTCCTTCACTGACCACTGTAGCCTCTAGGCGCCATCCATGCCCACAAAGCTAGTCAGAGGCGCGCGCGCCGCTTCCGCGGCCGCGGTTATTCCGCATCAGTCGGTCGCGTGTGGTCGTCGGAGCCCCATGCGTGCTTCATCACAGATTATCGAACGTCGCGAGGTTCACATAAATTCTATTTCTGCGTAAATCTATCGGCTAGTGCAGTAGAGCAACTAATTTCAGTATAAACGCAATATACTTACCTATTACGGACTTTATCATTACTTCTAAGTATTTTTCAACATTTAGAAAGGTTCGTATACGTAGTGTACAATATAATATCTCAACTTGTTTAGAAGTACTTGTACATACTTGCACATCGTAATGATTATTAGATACTTACTTATTGTTTTTGTTTCTTTTTATCTGTACCTAGTTTTTACCTATGTTTTATTATTATGATTTCTCGATTAAATCAAATTATCTGTCAGACTATCTGACAAGAGCCGCGGTTTGACGGTAGATCCAGGCTGCTTCTGACCGGTCCTATTGGAAAATTATGGAGGAAGCTTATGCCCAGCAGTGGATGTCCTACAGTTAAGATGACGATGACGATGATGATTTAAATCAAATAAATATTGATTTCAAATTTTAAAAAGCCGCGTAGTTTATTTAGCGCCTAGTGTACGTGTAGCCACGCTTGAGTTAGAACAGGGGAATGGGCAGCTTGATTTCAGAGTGTTCAATTCTAACTCACTACAAGACGAAACAATATCATTTTTATCAATATCATCTTGATAATAATAATAATAATAATTCATTTATTTGCTTAAAACATGATAGTAAAGGTGTTGCAAAAGAGTTAAAAAAGAACATCATGTTTCGCCGTTTTACGAAGGCATGCAAAATTAATTTAACAAGAATTAGCATTATAAAATTTAACAGCAAGCTAGCAATATCTAGGATGTCATGTCAAATAATTATGTCAAATAACAAAAAAAAAATAAAAAAAAACAGAACTGATTCTTTTAAATTTAAGACAATCATCAATATTTTATCTTTCAGCTATATCACAAGCATTTTTTAAATTGCTTTAAAAAAACGAAATTTAAATTGCTTGCTTGTCATTGTTGCATTTAATTTTTACAAAACAGCCGAATATTAAGTGAGCTTAAATTTATCGATTGTGTACTATTAAACAAAAGTGATGGTGTTACACCAACGTCCGATAAGAATACTGCAATCGAGTTAATGAAAAAATGCACGCGCGCCGACCTCTGCAGGCAAATTTTCTGTAGCTGTTGTTTGTTGAAATTATGTCATGCAAATAAATCCCAAATAAATAATAAATATCACAACGTTTGAAATTTGTAAGTTTATAATTTGATAGGTTCATTTTTAAGTTATCATATGAAATTTGTAATAATATGTAGGTATGTTGTAACGACGCGGTTGGTAAACAACAGCATGCATAATAAGTAGAGGTCGACCGGAGTTGGGCAGAGGTGACAAGAACGTCTACCTCTTCCAATTGTGGACGTTGCACAAACAAATTAAACAAAACATGCAGCAAGTGTAACAATAGCCCCCGTCGAAAAAAAAATTGCGCTCGAGACAATACCCTGCTATACAATACCGCTAATAGGTGTAAGCAATCATGTGTCAACAGCTATTTGCAAATATTGTAATTGCTTACATATTTATTTATACATCATCGAATGCAAGGCTTTTTTTAAACTGCTACCACGTAGAAAATTTCAAATATTTATATTTAAACAACTTATCTTTACGTCTGTCTATACGTCACACGTTACAACAGAACGACCTTTAATCCAACACTGACATTTAATTTGCCCTTTTATTAAAAAAGACCAGGCTTTTATAAAAAAAAATCTCTCTTATCTATCTTATAAAATCGTTTGTACTGACTGACGCATAGACAAAACTACTAAGTCGAGAAGGCTGAAATTTGGATATTTTACAACGTTTTTTGAAAATTTTAACTCCGGGCGAAACCGGGGCGGGCTTTAGTTCTGGATATTATTCGAATAGTAGGTACATACTCAGACCCACTGGAACGAAGGAATAACAAAACGATTTGGAATGCAAAATTTCGGAACAAATTATAGGGCAACCCACAGATGAAAAATCCTTCAACCTGCTTGGAAAAATATTCTAAAATTAGTTGGATCATAGAAAACGAAAAACAAGACAATAAATGTCAATTTTACTTTTAAAAAAGCAAACTAATGTTTCAGGTGTTCAGGAATTCGGTGAATAGACTTCACGGCACGGCGCGGCGCCACTCAGCGCGCGGCCGCCGCCCGCTTTATTCTAAATGAAGTAAGTGCTTTTGTCGCTTTCTTTCGTTCCTCATAACTAAGGCTTTACATACATGTGTATTAGCTTAACATTTATAAAACAGATATATACTTATGGTTATAATTGACAGGAGGTGGTACTTCGCTGTCTGCGCTCTGCTGTTCACGTCCGCATGCTCTCAATCCAACTCAGGTAGGTACAATTACTTTATCATAAAAACATATGACAATACTTTCGAAAAACTTTCCTTATCACCGTGCGTGCAACATACTTTTTATATATATAAGACTTTTTAAAAGTTTTAGACTTGCGTTGCTCTGTAAACAAAGATTTATATTTTAATATTTACTTACACAATATCGAATATTTACATGATATATATGTACCTATATACAAGAATATAATTAAATTATTTACCTGTAAACAAAGAAACGACATTTAAAGTCTATTATTCATTTAAGTATATTATTTATAAATTTATTCATTATTACTTGTAAACTCATAGAACTTATATAGTAAAAATAATTATTTAAATTAGAGAAACATACAAAGTTTCTTTACATATACATAATATTTTTTTTACCACTTGATATAGAAATGTAAACTAAAAAACTTTGTTTTCACACTCATGGAACTAGTGGCTATTGATTATCTAGTACCACTCTCTTCTGACCATTATCTACTTGTTATTAACTACTATAGGCATCAATACAATACTACTAATAATTAAGTAATATTTTATCGATGCTATAGACTATAGGGGAGGTATTTTGAAGAGGAAATACTAAAAATCAATCAGAAGAAAATAAAATAAAAACTTGAGAAAAGATTGTAGCTCTCAAAGGTATAATGCACACACTGATTTGTGAGAATGGACCACTGGGGGACATCTTCATGTTTCCAGCCAGTTAAACACTGGGATGAGTAGTGTCAGTCCAAGGCAAGATAAATTACGAGATAATAAGAGAGAGAGAGAGAGGTTAGATGAATGACCAATGCTGACTTGACTGCTCGACAAAAAAGAGATAGGGTACCTACCGGTATAAATACTTCATTCTAAGTTTATTATTAAGACTGCATAACCACTTATTTGCTATTGGCCACATAGCGAACCTAATTTCATATTGTGTTAAAGTTAATCACTTCCGCCTTGTAGGTCTTGGAATTCCTTGTACAATATTGTCAGTGATTGGATACTTAAGAATGAGGAAGTTCAAAACTTACCACAGTTCATTTTTACTTACTATTGCTAACCAGAAGGTTATAATGAAGTAAAAAATTAACTTTATTCGTTTTTAAGTCTAAGTTACCATTTTCAGTAAATGTATCTGAAAGCATATACCTAAATGGATGACCATTTAGGTACTTCCAATTTAAAACTACTTAATGAAAGGAAGATATTGTAGAGTTGTTGACATTGACATCTGTGGGATGAAGCCAGAATGATCACAAGACGATTCCCCTATGTCACGGAGATGTATACATGTTAAGTTTTGTGAAATACAAATGACGTTTTTGCAGAATCAGATGTGAATGTAAACAATCGGACAGTGTACGTGACAGCGAGCATTTTGGGAGTGTCGAGCGAGCAATGCGGTGACGAAGCGGCGGCGGCGCTGCGACATGTGACGGCTCTGGTGCTGGGCAGCAGCGGAGTCCACGCGGCGGCCGTCGCGCCCCCCAATGCGTGCGCGCCGCCCGCGGCCGCCGACTCGCCGCGCTGCCTCGACGCCGCGCTGGCGGCGTTGGCCGACGGCACAGTGGACGCCGCACTGCTACCGCTGCCGGCGACGCGCGCTCCCGCCGCGTGGGCGCTGCGCGATGCGGGCCTCGAGGAGCTCGGTGACGCCGCGCCGCCGTCGCGTCGTAGTTGCTTCGCGACTGCGGGGGCCAACTCGCCGGCGCGTTCATTGCTCGATCTCACCGATCGGGCTGTTGCCCCTCTCTACTCCATACCACTTGACAAAATACGATCCTTCTTAAGGAGTGTAAATAATGGAAGAAAAGATAGGCAAGTATGCCACTGAAACATACATATTCGCTATTGGCACATTTTGTAAACTGTTTGTAAAATGTTCACTTTGTTCTTACAGGTACGTCGGCTTGGAGACTTGGAATTGCACGAGCGAAGAACACGTTCCCGAGTGGTGTAAAGGGGAAGAGCGTACTTGTGCGACACTTCTTACGGGTGACGAAAGCGAGGCGAACGTTCTAATGTCGACAATCGAAAGCCATCGGCTCTATGCGACGGCCTTCGCCGTGGGCCCTCGACTGCTAGACGCGGCCGCTCTCTTGAACGATACCGCGATTATATTTTGCGACTGGACACCCGAAGAAACAATCGCCGCAAAATTTTCAGCCAAACTGTTGGGACCGCCTCCATGTAGAAATTCCGAGACGTTGCCGTGTCCCTTTGAAACACGACGTCTCGTTAAGTACGCCAACGTGCGATCGATGGCGCGAGTTCCGAGTGCGATTCGAGCGCTCGTACGGCTCTCGCTGACCGCGCAAGAGTTGCAAAACTTGACAGCGCGCGCCCGCGTCGAAGGCTCTAGAGCGGCGGCGCAGAACTTTTTAAAGGAACACCCGACGAAGACGCATCGCGGTGAGGTGCGCGTCGCCGTCATGTTGCCGAACAACACTCGCCGAGAGGCGTACGACTCGAGCGCTTTGACCGCGGCCGCCATGTTGGCCGAAGAAGACATCGAGGCCAAATGTGACCGACGGTGTGCGGCTCGCTTTAAAGTTGAAATTTACGACGACCGATGTGCCGCGACGAAGGCGTACAAGTATTTGATCGACGCATTGGGTACGGGAGAATATGGTTCTCTGTCCGCCGTGGCGGGCCCGGCATGCGGCGCCGCCTTCGCGGACGTGTCGCGGCAGAGCCCAGCCCACGCGCTTCCGGTCCTTGCGTACACCGCGCAGGCGCCATTGCCGGACGCTCGCTACGCTCTGCTGGCCGCCGGCGACGCGCGGCTGTACGCCAACGCACTGGGAGCTCTGGCGGAAGACATGCGCTGGCGTCGCCTCGCAGTGATCAGCGAGCCCGCGACGCGCACGCTAGTCGACGCCGCTCGCTTGGGGGCCGACATTGTGTTTCAACTTGAACTGCCCGATGACAAAACTGAAATCGATTACGATCTCATAACACAGGTTAGAAATACACACACGACCTCTACGAGGCATACAACTTTCGGTTCAACGATCTGACTTCCATTATTTTGCACTGATTTCAGTGGGCTAACCGCGTCGCATCCACCAACGGTCGTATAATTTACGCATGCTTGGAAGACGCGCGTGCGGTGCGCGCCGCACTGTGCGCCGGCCTCGCTGCCGGCCTAACTCCGGCCGCCGGCGTCGTGTGGATGCTTCCGGCAACTATGCCGCCAACGTGGCTCACGCCGCCGCCCGACGACCGTTGTTCGCGTTCTCAGCTCGAGCGAATGGCCGCGGGACATTTCAGCGTTGCTCCTAAATGGCTCGCGGAGTGGCACAGTGACCCGGATCACTACCGCTGGCACAAGAGGTGGTTGGAGTACTGTCGAAGACACTCGGGCGTGACAAACGCTTGTACGGAGTCCGGGCCGCACGCGGCTCTCCTTTACGACACGTTACACTTGTGGGCCGATGGCGTGGATCGTGTCCTGAAAGGCAATCCCACAGCTTTAGACGATATGCACGACCGAAACTTTGTCAGGTAAATTCTTCAATTTGAGTCGGTTCACTGTTATCGATGACATCTTTTTCATTGTTATAAAGGTCAACAGGTAGGGCTCATAGTTCTTTAAATGGTAAATGGTTGCCGTCGCCCATTAACACAAGCAACGCTAAGTGCTGCTGCCGATTTTCATCATCATCATCTCGGCCGTTGGACGTCCACTGCTGGACAAAGGCCTCATCCTCAATTTTCCAAAACGACCGGTCAAATTCCGCCTGGGTCCACCGTCGACCCGAGACCCTTATCAGGTCGTATGTCCTACGCTGCGCTTTGCCGGTACTCGAGAACCTTACAGCCCCAGCGACCTTCCTGCCCACTGCCACTTCCACTTACTAATCCGCCGGTTTATGTCGGTAACTTTCGTTTGTCTATGGATCTCCTCATTCCTTGGACTTGAGCAATTTTCGACGACAAGTGTCTCGAAGCAACCTGAACGCTTCCCATCCGAGCTGGATTCGACGATTGACCTCCTTCTTCGGAATGGCGTACTGTTTGTCTCAAGTAGATGAACTATTACTGGGGTTAGACATAACATCCGCAACATGGACATTAGACAATAACTTTCGTCTTATCCATATTCATCTTAACGCCCACCCTTTGAGAAACTCGGTTGAGGCCATCGAGCATCTTTTTTTTTTTTTTTTTTTTTTTTTCTCTTTATTTAGGAAACAAACAGTCGTTATACATTTTCTTTTTAATATATAAATTAATACTAAGAGACTTAGAGTTCCATACACAAAACAAATATAAATATTAAACGAAAATACAGATAGTACTGTAATACTTACAAAATAAATATCTTAAAGATTGAATTAAGAAATATACATTGTGCCATGATAAATGATCAAGGAGTTATTGAAAGTTTATTTCGCAGTTTAATCCTATAATTAGACAAACTGCTACAAAAAACATTCATATCCATAAATTTGTTATTGTATGTGTCAACGCAACGTCTGTAAAAGTTATTGCTGGTGTAAATCGTTTTATATAAAGGAACAGAGAATAGTTTTCGTGAGCGGGAGCCAGGTCTGGGTACTCTTAAAGCTATTTTTTCCAAAATTTGAGGGGAATTAATGTAATTATTTAAGATTTTAAACAGAAATATCTGGTCGAACATTATTCGCCGATTTGCAAGAGTAGTTAATGAGTGACGGATAAGAGAGCTTTCATAAGATACGTATTCATAATTTCCACGAAAATCTAAAGATTTGATGAACTTCTTCTGTATTCTCTCGATACGAGCAATATGGCAAGCATAAAATGGGCTCCATATAATACAAGCAAAATCCAAAAGTGATCGAACGAAACTGAAATATAATAATTTTAGAGTGTGGGGATGCCTAAATGGTTTAGAAATCCTAAGAATAAATCCAAGTTGGCGAAAAGCTCTATTGACTATATTATCAATGTGTAAATTAAAAGATAAGTTACAATCCATGATTATACCTAAATCGCGTACCGATCTAACTCTTCTTAGGCATATATTATTAACTTTATAGTCAAAAATATGAGAGTTATATCGACGGGTATAAGATATAACAGAGCATTTGTCAAGGTTTAGGTATAGTTGATTTGATGAGCAATATTCAGATATTCGTGTTAGATCCGATTGAAGTTGCAAACAATCTTGTATAGTAGTGATAGTTTTGAAAAACTTTGCATCATCAGCATACAGTAAGAAGTTCGAGTTATGTATAACCTTTCCAATATCATTAATATACAGAATAAAAAATAATGGTCCTATATGCGATCCCTGAGGAATTCCTGAGGGAATTTCCAGGAATCTTGAAACATAACCCTTTATAGAAACTGCTTGGGATCGGTTCTTGACGTATGATGTGATCCATCGTAGTAGATCACCATGAATTCCGATAGTCCACAGCTTTTCTATGAGTAAATCATGGTTAATTTTATCAAATGCCTTTGAAAAATCGGAATACACGACATCCACCTGCATTCGGTTATCCATGCTCTCTACCAGGAAGTTAGTGAAAGTAAGCATATTAGTTTCTACAGAGCGCCCTTTACAGAAACCATGCTGGTTAAAACAGATATAATTTTTTAGAGCACCCTCGAGAACACGAGTAATAATTTTTTCAAAGATTTTACCGAATAAGTTGGCTTTAGATATTGGTCGGTATTGAGAAACATCATCTCTTTTTTCGTTCTTAGGAATAGGAGTAATGAGAGCCTGTTTCCAAACTAATGGAAATATTCCTGCTTCTAAAGATTTGCAGTAAATTATAAACAAAGGTAATGTCAATTGATCAGCGCAGTTGCGAATGAATATGGGGTGTATGCCGTCATATCCGGCTCCTTTATAAATGTCAATACTTTTGAGTTCATTACGAATAACGTCCATGGTAATAGTTATAGCACCTAGATCAATTGGGGAATTTACAGGAGGACAATCAGGGTCATAAGTGGCAGGGCGAGGTGCACTATGAACAAAAACAGAATTGAAATATTCATTAAATAGATTACAAGTGTCCTCACCACAATTAGAAACACGCTGGTTCCAACCAACCACTTGAGGAATGTTATTTGATTGTGATTTTGATCACAATCAAATAACATTCCTTATTTGTAATTCCTTATTCCTTATTCCTTTTTATTAAGTTTCCTTATCGACTTCGCCAGGACCACGATATCGTCGGTAAGGATTAAAAACATGGAATTAGGAGAGCATAGGAAATGTAAGATCTGGCATCCCTTACTCAACAAAACACAAGAGCATACATACTTACGTACCTTTATTTCACGGTGTTCTTTTGTAATTAGTACTGTTAAATTTAGTAGTAAATAAACATGTATAATAATGTAGCATCTACTCGGTACATGAAATTAATGCTCACTATTCTCATTTTTGCAGTTCTTTAATTAAAGATACGACCAACGCCAACTTCACGGGATTAACGGGTAAATTCGAATGGACGTCTAAGTCAGCGGATGTGTTTGCGCGAGTGAATTCTTTACTTTTACTGCAATGGCAAAACGGATCGCGAGCACAAGTCGGGCAATTCGAGAACGACATTCTAAGTATCAACAGAGAAGCACTACAGTGGCACACGGAAGACGGTGCTCAACCGGACGACGGAGGAGACCGCTGTGGATTGCAGCCACTGGCGGACTTATTTCACACCGATTGCCGCACGGCTTTTATCTCTCTGAGTGCATTCCTGCTGGCCGTTCTCGCGGTCGCGCTAACGGGAGCCGCCTTCTACTGCAAGCGACGCATAGAACGCGACTATCGCCAACGGCTCACGGCGTTGGGGCTGCGAGCTCTCACGCCCAAAACTATAGGACTCGACCGTTGGGAGATCCCTCGAGAGCGAGTTGTCATCAACAGAAAACTGGGCATGGGCGCCTTCGGCACGGTGTATGGCGGGCATTCGTTGCTAGTTGAAAACAGAGGGTGGACTGCGGTAGCCGTCAAAACCCTGAAAGCGGGCGCCACCACTGAGGAGAAACTGGATTTCCTTTCCGAAGCGGAAGCGATGAAACGATTCGAACACAAAAATATCGTCCGACTCTTGGGCGTGGTGACGAAAACGGAACCGGTGTGCACGGTGATGGAGTTCATGCTGTACGGCGACTTGAAAAACTACCTGTTGGCACGGCGGCACCTGGCGGGAGGCGCCGACGACGTCGGCGAGGAGGTGTCTCCGCGGAGGCTGACGAGTATGGCGTTGGACGTGGCGCGCGCCCTCTCCTATTTAGCTCAACTGCGCTACGTCCACCGCGACGTCGCCGCCCGCAACTGTCTCGTCAGTGCGCATCGCGTTGTTAAACTCGGAGACTTCGGAATGACCCGGCTTGTGTTTGAGAACGACTACTACCGCTTCAGCCGCAAGGGAATGCTGCCGGTGCGCTGGATGGCCCCGGAGAGTCTCGGACTCGGGGTTTTCTCGTCGGCTTCCGACATTTGGTCCTATGGAATTCTACTATATGAAATAGTGACCTTTGGTTCGTTGCCCTTCCAGGGCTTGAGTAATAGCGAGGTCCTCGCTCGAGTCAAATCGGGGCATACGCTCGAACTACCGTCGGGATTGAAACCTCAACTGTAAGTGTTTTCCTGCCTCGCATCCTGATAATAAGGACGTGACGCACATGAATCTTCGTATTGCTTCCTTTCAGGGAGGGCCTTATCAAATCGTGCTGGCAGCAAGACTACAAGTGCAGGCCCGGAGCGTCGGAGGTGGCGGCTTTCCTGGCAGACTCGCCGCGTCTACTGGCACCGTGTCTCGACGTACCGCTCGACGCGCTGCCGCTAGACGCCGACTCGCCCGCGACCGCGCCCTGGCGGTTACCGCGGGATCGCGCCGAAGCGGGTTGGCTGTCGTGGGCTGCGCCCGCTTCGGCAGCCACTGACACGACATACCTCAGCGCAGACGCAACCACCGCGCAACGCGCCGACGAGGCAGACGAGGCCGATGCTTTCCTAACCTAAAAGTGTACGGCACGTTGTGTTCCTACATTCCATTATTCTAGTCACATTACAGGTTTCATGTTACCTATGCTTGTTGTTATTTATTTTTATTAGGTGATTAAATATTTTTAATTTACATAATTCATTCTTTCATTTAAATCAGTTGATGGTTCTCGTCGTAACTTGCATGCTATGTTTAGCGCTGGAAGCTGGACTATACTACATTCTGTTTTATTAAAAAAGTATCAATTTGTTTGATCAATTTATTGATAAAAAATATCACATTACAGAAGTATCAAATTTGCCTCTTCCTCAAGGTGTGCCTCAGATTTTATCTATATCAATCTTTAGGCCCGTTTCTTTTCATTATATTTTAGGACACCACATTCAACAGAAACCAGACAGATTATAACTAGTGCAGAGAGAAATATTCAAACAGCCACACATTCCAATTAACTCCGGACCCGGCGTTTATCAAGCCCACTTGGACAATTTCTCTCTCCCACTTGTAGGTAGCACAAACTTTTTAACTATCGAGGGAGAGGTAAGGAGGACCGATTAACGGATGTTAAATTGAAAAACTGGCAAGCTACCACCACCTCTATTGAGCAGAATGGCGCTTGTGTAGCATTGGGGTTTGCTATGAAATTAGTGTCGTCAATAGCCGTCGTTCAATAGCCGACTTAATATTTCTACTTAAAATTGCATCGGGTCTAATTGATTGTCCAGATCTTTTATCTCAAATCTGTCTAAGAGTCCCAGCTATAAGTCTTAGATTTAGTAATTTGATTTATATGCCGTTAACATCAACTAATTACAGACGGAATACTTTTATTTGGCGTGCGAGCAACATGTTCAATATGTTAAGCAATGAAAGCGAACTAAATCTTGATTTATTCAACACTAGCGTGGTGTCGGCGAGGAGTTTATTGGCGCGAAGATTTTTTGATGACAAGTTTGGTTTTGTTTCTTCCTGATCCTAGCATTACTCTTCCTTTACAAATTGTGATTTTATTTTTAAAGTTTTATTGTTTTTATTTTATTTTTATGAACGCTGTACTGTTTGTTTAGATATAGTTTGTTTCTATGGGTGAGAACCTTTAATTGGTTATATGTTTTTTAGTTTTAGTTTTTATCTTGTCTTTGTTTAACTGTTGATTCTCCAAATATCAATAAATAAATAAATAAATAAATAAACGAAGTGAAATGTGCCATGTGGTGCATAGCGTAGTTCCTGAAACCTCCGCACATAAAACCTCAAATAATTTACGTAGTCAGAAATAGATTTGGTAAATATAAGCTGAAAAAGTTACCAGTGAGGCAACAGATAACGTGGAAAGCAATTTAGAAATATTTGTATTGAATTCGTCTAGCAGTTTTGATCATCTTTTAGAAAACTTCTAAAAGTATTTTAAAAAAATTTAAGTGATTTTGGTATTTTTTTGTTAAAGTGGTTAATTTTTCTAATGGTACTACAGCGTTAATGCTATGCAACGCCTCCTGTTTAATGATGGACACTTTTTCTCATGTACAGAGTTATACAAATATACAGGATATATCAAACGTACACAACATACGTGGGTAAAACAACGGGAAACTGTTAGCTCATTGTTATTTGTCTTCAGGAATAACAAATCTGTTGTTCGGGTGCATGGCTTTTCAAAATTTTTCAACAAGTGTTTTCAAATTGGGCGTGCGACATTTTTACTCCATCCATACCGGGCAAAAAAATATTTCTTTAAAGAAAGCTAAAAATCATCACCAAATAATATTTACTGGGTGTTGATTCTTCGGTATTTATTTATTTAAAAAAACTAAGCAATAATAAAACCGACGTACTTTATTGAGATCCTGCAAAAATTAACTGAGCACTAGTGATTCACTGCGTCATAGGTCTAGTCTATGAGTAGTCTGCACTAGTCTAATCGATGAGCGTATTCACTGAAGCCGCTATCATGTCGTGGCGAGTCTGGTGCCGGAGCGGAACGAGCGACGGGCGCCAGAGCTCGCGGCTGCGTCGCCAAGTAAGCCACCAGCTGCGAGGCGCGCGGACGGCGGTGCGGTGCGCGCTGCCAGCACAGTGACGCTACGGCACGCGTCTGCGGCGTGGCGCCGCGCGGCAACGGCGGCCGCCCGCCCGCCAGCACGTGGCGCGCTATGCGCTCCGGTGGCCAGTCGCCGTAAGGCCGCGCGCCCAGCGCCACCAACTCCACCAGTAGCACGCCCAACGCCCACACGTCTGACGCGCTCGAGAACGCCCCCTCCGCTATGTTCTCGGGCGCCATCGCCTGCACGGGGAACAGGGCGCGTCGCCGGCAGGTGTACGTGTAGTCGCGCAGGTCCTCCGCGGGGCCAACAAGCTCGCGCGCCATTCCGAAGTCGGCCAGCTTGAGCGCACGCCGAGAGTCGATCAGGCAGTTGGCGGCTCGCACGTCGCGGTGCACGACACGCCGGTCGGCCAAGTAGGCCAGCGCGGCGGCCGCCTGCCGGGCCAGCCGCGTCAACGCCTGCGCTGACACGTGCTCCGCCTCGTCGTCCGCGGGCCCGTCGGCGCGCGTCGTCTCCGCCAGGTGGCGCCGCTCGCGGAGATAACGTCGCAGGTCTCCATGAAATGCGTACTCCATCAACACGAGCACCGAATCGCCGGCAGCGCACACCCCGATGAATCGCACTATAGACTCGTGCTTCAGCGACGCCAGAATCCGCGCTTCTCTCAACATCTCCTTCTCGTCGGCGTCGGCATGAGGCTTCTTGACGGCGACGGCAAGCGGGCCGTGAGGGGGCGAACGCAGGATCGCCAGTCGAACGCAGCCAAAGTGGCCCGAGCCCAACTCCTCCCGGAGCTCGATCTCCGCCTCGTCCACCAGATGAGCCGCCAGTTCCGCGAACGCGTCGTCGCGGTGCGCGCGCTGCTGCGCCATAGCACGGCGGTAGCGGCGACCGAGTCGCGCCAGGCGCTGGCGCCGCGCTGCATAGAGCGCGGGCGGAAGCAACGCACATGCCGCCGCGAGCACCGCCCACGCGGCGTCGTGGCAACGTGGCGAGAACCGATCGCCGGAGCGCGTCGTCCAGCACTCGGCGCCGCCGTCACGAGGCGCGCCGCGGGCGTACGGCGCCCGCAGAGTCCGCAGCGGGCGAACGCATCCGTTCGCGACGCGCCACACAGCGACGCCGTGGCGACGCCCATCGCGCCACTCGTCCACGTACACCCTTGGATCTTCCACGAAGTTTCTCTTGTACCGTAGCGTTTGAGATACGCCCTCGATTTTCGTATCACGAAGGGATTCTGCAAAGTCTCTGTAATTTCAAACAAATTGTAGATAACTAACTATGTATTATGCTAGGTAACAAGCGTAACCTAGCATAATACAATGAAATTTACTTTTGATTTATATTAAATTTATAAATACTTTGCCGCGCCATCTTCCAATTTGCGCCGACCCTAATTGGCACGGGATCAGAGTGGAAATGTGGTGTTGTGCTGTAATCCATTTGAACCTTGTTGCATATTAACAATGTGTGTATTTAAAAACTTACAAAAAAGTTCTAACATGAATTCTTCTTAAGCGACTTCGTCCGCATTGAAGAACCGCAACGTAGAACGTTTCCCTTTCGCCTTAGACTATTTTTATAATGGTACAAACACCCTTTCAAAATAATATCCGGAAACTTCCCTTTTATTAAACGAGTCATTGTAATTAAACTGTTCTAAAATAAACGAGTATCTCTATCCTAGATAGATTTCGAACTAAAATTCAGGTCAAAATATTATCAGAGATTAGAGTGGAATTAATGCGGAATCAAAAGTGGAATCTAATCAATTGATGGATTAAGGCAAATATTGAAATTTCAGGAGCACAAATATTGAATCTGATAGCGAAACAATAGCTAACAAGCAACAGAGTGTATTTTGAAATGCGTGTGTTGTAGTACCGAATCTCCTCCCCCATAATTGACATGATAATAGCACACCTACCGTAAAAGTGAATCTCCATGCAACTCGAAGGTGTACCGAGGGTGGCGTCGCAGCAGAGTGGCGTGCGTTCGCACCAGTAGCAGCAGCGCGTCCAGTAGCGGCGCCGCCAGCCGCGGCCACGGCCCCCCGCCGCGCCACGCCTCCAGCGCATTTTGTAACGGGCCTGCCTCCTCCGCCTCCTCTCTATCGTCCACACCACTTCGCCAGTAACTTATCGTAAAGTAGTCCATTTCCACAGAAGACACCGAAACGTTCTCGCAAGAGATGTCGGCCGGTCGGTCGCGCACTATCCACGCGTATCCTGCACTCGCCGTCATGCCCAGGCCGGTCGCCGCGCAGAGGACCGACTGAACGAATGAGATGTTGCCGTTTAACAAAAATATACGCGCATTGCTCATTTTCAAGCTCTTCAAGTGTTCTACGGCGTTATCGCTGGTCAGGTATACCCTCCGCATTATGAGTTTGTCCTCCGAATCGAACGCATCGGAGAAATCTCCCGCGAAAGTACGCTCCGCGAGGACGACCACTCTCCTCCAACCGCACAATTCGAAGAAGTACTTGTGCGCGAGCCACAGGTCAGCAATGGAACCGCCAGTCGAGTACGCGGTGGTCTCTGCCCCCGCGAACTGCAGCCCGTCATACAGCATCAGGACGAATCTGTCGCTGGCGGCCGCACTGACCGCCCACGCGGCGCCCTCTCCGGCGGCCACGACGCCGGCCACCGAATTCCACTTGTACGTGTTCTTGAATTTCGCGATGCGATTTTCGAGATCGCGTCCATCAGAACAGTCCGTAAACTGTCGTATCAGCTTGTAGTCGCTGTGACTCACTTGAAGTACGGTGACGTTGAAGATTTCGACCACCTTGGAATGATTGTTATTAGGAAAAGTTTCATTCCTACACAGGAATACTAATATTATTTTCGTTTCAAATCTCAATCGATCGATTGCACTGAACCGCTCAAATTTGGTGATGTTTCCGAGAACCCAGGCGCAGACCGCTTCTTCGACGCCGTCCTCTCGGGTTTCGAGTTCGACGATCTCTCTCAGATCTGAAGCGTCGGGGCGAAAGCGGCAAATCGCATCGTACAGCGGTGGCGCTCTCTGAGCGAGCAGAGCAACGTCGGCAACGCGGAAGGAAGCGCCGCGGCCGAGGACGGCCCCGAAATCGCCAATGAACGGAGTAGGCAAGAAGGCGTAGTGTATGCCCGGCCGATCTCTCCAATAGTCATAGTCTACGAATAGAAAGGACCGATTGGAGGAGCTGAGCAGTCGCAGCAGATCGGCGTCCTCCCTTAGCTCGGCCCACGAGAGAGGCACGCGATGCGCTTCGGCAAGCTCGAGCAGCCGAGCTCCAACGCCTCTGTGCACTTGCGGAATCAACACCGCGTGGCATGTCACGTTCCCGCTGCAATGCTTGTTCCGTTTCCTAGCACTGTAACAGAGAGTGTAAACATTTTAGTTTCAACATGAAATTCCTCCTAACCTCGACAGTTAAGCCTCAACTAGTAGAAAACACACCTCGTGAAGCCGTTCAAGTACTCGTCGGAGGGCTCGAGGAAACCGCACAGTCGCAGCAACGAGACGTTCGCGTAGAAGCGGTAGGAGCTTTGGAGTTGCAGACAGGCTGCCCTGTCGCCGACGGCGGCAGGCGCGTAGGCGAATAGCGCCGGATCCGCTGGCGAGACGCCCTCGCCCACGATCTCGAGTCGTGCGCCCCAAGGCGAAAAAGAGGCGCCACCGGTCACCACACTCCAGAGCGAGCAGTTCGACGACAGTTCGTCACAGCGACCTCCCCTCCGCGACCTCACCGACGGGGCTACTGAAAATCTGTCAATTACCCATTTATGATCAAGACTAATGCTCCTGTACTAATGGCTCTGTGTCGATTAAGTACGTTTAGGGAAAATCTACAATCGTTTAAAGAAAAGTAAGACAGTTTTGATTATTTACCTATTAGCAGGTACGATGCGATACTTTAGGAAACGATATAGATTCTCAGAAAACAATAGACTCACTGTATCTGTTGAGGTGTCCGCTCCTGACGACAAAGCATGAGCTGCAATTCGCACAAGTCTGGCGGCGCGCGGCGTAGATGAACACCATTGTAACGCATGCCATACCGCAACACGGCCGCCAGAAGAGCGGCGGCGGCTCGACTCGGCCCCGGCTCACTCCAGAACACGGACACATTTCGCTGGACTCCGAGGTAGTAGGCGTCCACTCCGGCTCCGCTCGCGCGCTGTCTGTCGTCCAGTCGCCGACAGTGGGCTGCCCGTGTCGCAGAGCTGAAGCCCGCGGCGACTACTATTGCGCAGGTATACAAGATGCCAGTCGACAGCATCCTAGTCGCTCCCACAATGCTCCCGTTTCTCAATGCTGTTTTCCTGTTTACTTCCTATTTTTAGTACTCGTAACGGCGAAACGTACGTTTTCCTGTTTACTAATTGCATTCAAATATGTCATTTTATTGTAATCGTTTCTCCTAAATAATATTTAGAAGGCTATACGGTCACCTTGCTTTCGACGCACTTTTACTATATCCTTGACTGATTTGGAAGCTGATGTAACCACCTGCGAGAAGGTATAAATAAACCAGAAAATACTTATTTAGTTTAAGGCTTGTTGTTTTTAAATTTCAAAATTTCTTTCAATTTTAGACGCTAAATAGTACATATGTAGTTCAATAACGTAGTGTGGCAATTCGTATTCGTTACAATAATTAACAATAAACTTACTGCTTACCTACTGTATGGTCCAGTTAGTCTCAATGCATTCGGGCGTTGAAGGTTTAGTTAATTGAGAATCTTAGTTTCGTAAGCGTATACGCGTAGATGTACGCACCGAGGCCGGAATAGGTCAGCGCAAATGCATAGCCACGAAAAATTGTAGAGTGAGCTTGTGGAATTAACTGACCAATTACCAGTGACCATTCTTGTCATTTTCGTTGAAAAGCAAGAGAAAAAGATGACATAAGGTCCTGTCGCTTTAGACTAAGCGACTCACTAGGTACAGGAAACAGGAAGCTTTATTAACTATGGATCTCGGGTGCATTGTGGACGCTTACAGACGACACATACGAGCAGAAACAACACAAATTAACACAACAAACTCATTTCTTATGACCTTTTTATTTGTAACTTTCACAAATTATTTACAATAAATATTGAAGGAATGAAATAACATAGGTAGGCGTAAAGTTAGTCGCGCGACGACTGGAGACCCCGACGCGCGTTACCTGGGCGGCGGAGGATGCGCGACGGGGTGGGGCCCCGGTGTCACGTAGTAGGCGTTGGGTGGCCCAGGGGGCGCGGGAGGAGCGGGGGGCGCGTAGAGCGGCGCGCGCATGAGCGAGTGGTAGAGGTTGAGCGCGTCTACCAACTCGGCGCTGAGCTGCGTGAGGCGCGCGTGACGGCGGTCGGCGCGCTCGAGCGCCGCGTCGATGAGCGGTCCCATGCGGTGCACGCGCGCCTCCAGCGCCGCCAGCCGCGCCTCCTCGCCGTCCGCCCCCTCCGTACCCCCCGCGCGCTCCGGGTCCGCCTCGTGCAGCAGCGCCAGCGCCGCGTCCATGGCGGCTTCGTCGATCACCGCCTCCTCGGCCTCGGCGCGCGCCTCCGCGCCGGTGTCCGTTGCAAACTGAACGCTCTTGCGCACTTCGCTCTGCGCCACCGGCTCGGCCAGCTCGCCGGTCACGAAGTTGGCCGGAAACAGTCCCTCGCCGCGCTCGTTGTAGCCCTTCCACCAGTTGGGGTCGCTCGAGTCTGTCACGTGCACGAATTCCCCGGCGAGGAAAGTCAACTCGTTGTCCTCGGCCGCCTCGAAGTCGTACAGGGCGCGCACCTTTCGTGCCGGCGGCGCCTCTGCGGCGGCCTCCACGCGCGGGTACAGCGTCGGTGCAGGCGCTGCGGCCGTCGAGGCGCCGGACTCGCGGAGCGATAGGGCGATGGCACGCGCCAGCTCCTCCTGCTCGCGTTGTGCCGCCGCCGCCGCTGGCGACGCAGACCCGGCGGCGGCGGCGGCCGGCGACGACGCGCGCTTCCGCGGTGCCTCGAATTCGCCCCCCTCCGCCTTCATCTTTGCGTACAAGGACGGGATGAGATCGAGCTGCGGGTCACTGCGGAACTCGCCTTCGGCCCACTTGCGCAGCAGGGCGCGCAGCCGCTGTGCTACCGGTGGCTGCGCGCGCGCCACCAGCCGCCGAAACTCGGTCTCGAAGTCGCGTGACGCGATTTCCAGGTGGAAGGTTCGGCCGCAGTTGTTCACGCAGGCGTCGAGTAACGTGCACGCGTGCACCTGCACGTGCGGGTCGGCGTGGCCGAGGCGGCGCAGCACAGCGCGCAGGCACTCCTTGGCCGCTTGTGGCGAGGCGCCAGCGCGGTCGCAGATTTCCAGGATCAAACCCCACTCCTCACTCGTGTTGTTCTCGCTGGTCGCCTTCTCTGAAAGTCCAATTAACAATCAATAGTAAATTTCTATCAATTCAAGGACTTTCACTTAAGTTTATTTTATAAACAGAACTCTGTTATTACATGTATTTAATGAGATAAAAGCAGACATAAGTCTACTTAGAGATCAAATAAAACCAAAGAAATTATGGCAACCAGAGATGATGTAATACTAAGATGAAATTCACAATATATCATACGAGGGTCATTTACGCCTTTGCAATAGAACTCTTGAGGGCCTGAATCAACAAACTGTTCTTCTCAAAAAAAATACCATACAGAAATTGTCCATTTATGGAAAAAAGGTTAATCGCGATCAGGTTCAGTGAGTATCAAGGGATAATTCTAACTGCAGGTTAGATCATGTTGATATATTGTATAATCATGGAGAAGAAATAATATAAAAATCTCTGTGGAAGACAGACCAATGGGTTTGATGAACAATCATTTATTGCATAAATAAGAAAACAGGAACAACTGGGAGGTATAAAAACTGACCTGTCTTGACTCATTCTGGCTTATTTATCACAGTATAACCCACAGTATAACCCGGAATATCACAGGCTGATATTGCAATACTGATACTGATCAAGCAGAAATGAATGGGCTAGTCATATTGCTGATTATATGACTATCAAGCCTGTCTCATACATGTATAATAAGTATACTTAGTGGACTGGCTCAAAAGTAAAAATTATAACAAGATAGAAGCTAGTTATTATACATAAATAAGATAGCATAATATAATTTATTGTTAATAAAATATACCTATCTGTAAAAATATCCAATGTTATGAAAAAAATAACCTTAAATTCCCAGATAGATCTAATCATGACTTACCTATAATCAGATTGGTAAAAGTACACGGTTTTCGAGATTTTTGCATCTTTATGGTTTTTTAGAAAATTGACATCCTTTATCATTTATTTACATGGTGTTTCCACAAAAGAGGTATATTTCCAAACTGTTTTCTTTTAAATGTATTCAAAGAGTGGTAATATTCAACAATATTAAGAAATTTTCAATAACTTTTATAAATCTATTAAAAATTAAAAACAAATCAAGAGATAGATGCTGTTAAATGTAATTTATAAATAATAGATGGCGGTATGTGTATGTTCAATTGTTTTTTGGTCTGACGCTGGAAAGTGTCTAGATGTCGCATATACTATTGTGAACGCGCGAATGCCGTGTCTCGCCCATAGTTGTTAAGACGAAACATAAAATTTAAATATAAGACTCCTACCAGGGCTCGGTTGTTTCATTTAAAAAAGGTACTTACTTAAACCCGAGTAAATCACCATTCAGGAGGTGGGGTCCTTTCCAGAGGCAAAATTTTTTTAATCTTCTGACTTTTGGACTAGTCACGTAAAAAAATATACTAATATTAAAATCGCTGACTACCTTAAAACATTCTCCTACTTAATACAGGATTCAAAATTAATCTTCTGTACATTGTTGTACGTACACAGTCACTTTTTGTTTTATTTTAAAGATTCCATTACAACTTAATTTGATATTAATTATAAAATGTTGCTATTATGTAAGACAATAAATAAAACTGAAAATAACACCGAAAACATTTTTTTAAACATGCCCAAGAGACGATTATTTCTATTTGCACCATCTGCATAGTTGGCAAATGGAAATTAATGCGGGAGGATAGGTCCCAGTACAATTTCAAATAAATTCATAAAAGTTTTTCAATAGTGCCACTCTTTGAAAACATTTGACAGAAAACAATTTGGAAATATTCCTTTTTTTTTGTGAAAACAGAATGCTCCACAATTACATGCAAATAAGTAAAAACAAGCAAAAAAATCTCGAAAACCATACAACTTTTACTACAGCAAAATGGTCTGATTATAAGGTCGGGGAAAGGTTTTTCGCCTTTAGTATGTATAACTGTAATAAAATATCTTAGTGGCTGTACTATTTGTATCTGGCTAGTTTTGATGAAATTAAAAAGGTTATATTTCAAATTAGTAAAATGTTGTTTCCAGCTATTTTTCATTTGTTTTACTTTGTCAAAATGAGTGAATCTAATGAAGAAATTCGAACCGTTTTAAAATTTTATTACAAAAAAGGAAAAAATGCAACATAAGCCGTTAAAAAATTTGTGGCGTTTATGGACCTAATGCAGTGTTAGTAAGAGTAGCACAAAGTTGGTTTAAGCATTTTCAATCAGGGAATTTTGACGTCAAAGATGCACCTTGTGCTGGTCGCCCTGTTATGGATAAAATGGACGCCATTTTTGATAAAGTGGAGGAAGGTCGGCATATCTGTACTTACGACATGGCTGAAGAACTGGGAATTGACCACAAAACTGTTTTGACCCATTTGAAAAAAGCTGGATACACAAAAAAGCTTGATATTGGGGTGCCACATGAACTCACTGAAAGAAACCTTATGAATCGTGTACTCATTTGCGATTCTATATTGAGACGTAATGAAACTAAACGGTTTTTGAAGAGATTGATAATTGGTGATGAAAAGTGGATCACGTACGACAAGAATGTGCGAAAAAGGTCTGTGCAAAAACCTGAGCTAGTTGGTGTGTATATGGTGGGATTGGAAGGGCTGATGAGCTTTTACTGCCGGACAGAACTATCAATTCGGATCTCTACTGCCAACAACTGATGAGATTAAAGCAAGAAGTTGAGAGAAAGCGACAGGAATTGACCAATAGCTTTCTATGTGTGTGGTCTAGCATTGTTGTGTGTAGTTTTACATCACAACAATGCTAGACCACACACATCTTTAAGCACTCAGCAAAAATTAAGAGAGTTTGGCTGGGAGGTGTTAATGCATAAGCCAGATAGCACATTCTTGCACCTTCACATTTCAACCTGTTTCAGTCTCTTCAGAATTCTTTAGACAGTGTCAGGTTAACATCAAGAAAGGACTGCCAAAACTAATTGCCAAAATTTCTACAGCAATGGGTTCATGTCACTACTGACAAGATAGCAAAGTCATCGAAAAAAATGGCACATAAATACTGTAATTAAATTTAAATAAACTTTGAAAAAAAAATATGTCTTGAGTTTTCATATAAAATGTGAAGTTTTATATGTTTTCATAAAAAATGTGAAGTTTTATAATTAATTACCAGACACGTGTATGTGTATGAAGTACCCCTGTGCACCCTATATAAATGTATGTATTTTCACATGCACACATACATCCATTCTTTGTACTATATCATTTTTTGCAGGAGGCCTCATTAACAAATACCTTTTTCATTAAATTGTTAACAAATAAATGCTTTCACTTTAACTACAAGGGGCTTTTTAATTTTTACATTAAAACACCTAGATATTGTCTAATTTGGACATTTGAAGTGAGAAATATCTTTCACAATTGGAGCAAATGATCATTTTTAATCCATAGGAATTCAAAACATTCAGATGTTTAGGTCTCCAGTGCCTTTTCATATCTATCAATTAGATATAACATTAACATATAAACATCTTTAAAAACATGCTATTTAAGTATATTCTTTCACACCTCTATATCAATATTTCTTTTATTTAGCAGAGCTGGAGAGATTGCTCTAAATCAAACGTAAACCGTTAGTAAATACGCAGTAACAAATGTACCTTGGCTACAAAGCTGATTACAACTAAAATGATGCAAGTATAAACATAACATAAACAATCCTTTGTTCACATTATCAATTTCGACAATACGTACCAACATCTTGATCGAACGGAGAAGATGTACTGAAGATCCCCATTTTCGAAGAAAATCAATTTTAGATACAATAAGAACTTTGTTTAAAGTGTATACATTAATTACAAAGTTTTTAATAAATATTTCACTCAGCACACTAACTATATAAATCAACAAGTAAAAGGCAATATATTTCTTTCTTTCTTATAGTGCAATTTAATATTATCACTAAATAACGTTATCCATTAATTATTTTTTAAACATTATAGGAAATTGGATTGGATTTTTGGATATCACAAATTTTACATTTACAATAGGTAATGCAATGGATAGGATCAGGCAGGGAGGGATGACTAGTAAGTCAAAAAGAAAAATAAATGTGTCAATGTCAATGTCAAGTGGCGTTTAATTTTGGACCTAAGATGTTGTATTAGTCTGTACCTATAGATGGATCACAAAATGCAGCAATATTTTATTCTTTCTAACACCTTCAAATTGTCATAAGATTGAAAGAGACATACATATATAATCTGTCTGGTCGAAGTTGAGTGAATGTCTCCATTTTGACATGATTTTGACTATACAATGCAAGCTAAAGTTATAGCGTATAATAGTGCTGTGCATTTTTATTGATATCTAGATATCGTTGATATAGATTTTAAATATATGACGGATAAAAAGTATGGCTAAATGCGTTTCGGTGTACTGTTTGGTTATTCAATATAAATAAAATGTGGGTGCGTACTGGTACTCGCCGCATTGCTAATCGGTTGTATGAGATTGTATGCAACCTCTCGCATTTATTTCACCAAAATATTTCAAAAGAATAGTTATTTTTTGAGTAGAAATATTTAGAATCCATCCTTAAGGGGTAGAACGGGAGTAGGTTTTTATTACGAGAGAAAAAAAACTCGATAATCTTAAAGTTTTATTTTTAGAAACGATATCACAGATTGGATAATCTGTGATATCGTTTCATTTTAATCTGTGATATCGTTCATCTGTGATTCGTCAACATTTTAATTTAAAGACTTGCAGTTAATGTTGACGCTTGGGTATCCACGTATTTGTTAGCATACGAGTGCAGAATTTTACGCTGATATCCTTGGCGAAAGCAAGAATCTTCAAAGTTCATCGAGCATATTCTTGTATATTGCGAAGCTCTCCAATCGTCGGCTTTTCTTACATTTTTTGTCCACGTTTTTTTTTAAATCGATGTCGGTGGGAAATCTGTTATAAATTGATAAAAATTACTTTCAACCTGCAGTGAATGCTAAAAATTGTCAACACTCTACTAAAAATAAATTAGATATCGATAAACTTATCAAGATCAGACTACAGCACTATAAAGCAAGACAAATGTCAAATATTCCGATTAACTTTGGTTTTTGTAAATTTTAGTTATAAACACCAGCTTTTCTTTAAATAAATCAACCTTAGAGTTGTGTATGCATGTACAATGATTCATTTTTAGTAAATAATTATAAAAATTTGTTTACAAAACACCAAAATTAATGAGTGCGAGCTGTGCGACTTACCGGTGAAATGATATGTTTCCATTATTCTCCTTCAAAACACCCACTCTACTTGGACAAACGGGAACAGTACAAGCCATTCTTGGCAAGCAACAGATTTATGAAATCAAACTTTCAGATTTTTAAGTATTTTAAATTACATAAAGCTAAACGCGCTTGTTAACCAGCATGATATAAACAAATATGACGTTGCCTCTTTTATGGCGCGCAGCGTTTTAAGACGTCATATTCGGCTATTGTTATCTCTTTTTAACATACGACATGCAGCCATTAGAAAGACGGGTATCGAGTATCGAAGGAATCTTCAATTTTTATTGTTCCATCTATACACTAATACAATTATCTTTGGTATAAGCACAGTATAAGTTACAGTTCATAAAATATAGGTTTGGGCTCTGTGACAGCAATCTTCGAAGCCACGCCATGAAGTTTTGTGTTTTGTGGTAGTGTTGTATATTTTCAACATGGAGAATAGAGGTGAGGACTTACCACAGATTACATTGGTGTTAAACTGAAAAACTGTCAAGCTAATACTGTCAAACATTAGATAATGAAAAACTCATATATTTTATACTCCTATATTGCTATTCCCCGTAAGTGGAAGCGTTGCCGAGACAGAACTACATATTTTTTCTCACTCGTTGATACTTGACGAGTTATGCGCATGCGTTGTGACCAGTTGTGACAGTAGTGGGAGAAGCCTAGCCAATATACACATACTTATCTATGGCCTAGCCTATAAGATGCTTATATATAATGTAGTTCTCAGACATGCGCACAACGTTCGAAGTCTTCATGAGGGAGACAGACATATTCTTTGGACATATTATATGTCTGCACCGTTCGGTCGGCATCGGTTCGGTGCACCCTACTAGAAATATAATATGGAAAAACTGTCTACCATTATAAATAGTGGTTCATAAATTGTGCAAAATTGGGCTTGTTTAGCATGGATGTATGATATGATTGGTTGATTGCATAGTTCATAAAACCATCGTAATTAAATGCACGGAGTTAAAATGCAACTACAGCGCCACAACGCAATGGTATTACAAATCGGCCCAATATCAACTTTCGATTATAAGTTTTTTATGTATGTTGTAATTTTTTAATGTACCACAAATTAAATTAAATAGTAGACAGTAACGTATGTAGTACCTACTAAAAGATGGCAAATATAACACAAAGCCACATTTTACGGCTAATAAAATTTTAACATTGTTACAAAATATATGTGAACATAAATGTTCACATACATTTTGCATGTGAACAAAACTACGCCAAAAAATTGGAAGAAGATCGAGAAAACTTATTGGGAACGCGATATTCATTCGAGATCGAGAATTAATTATTACCCTACAGGACTGTTTCAGCGACTTGGAATCCGATTAGCCCACAGTCCGCAGGATGTGCATCGGTACCATATTTCGTTGTTACGACCAAATTCGGAGCAGATCAAACAACTGTTGCAGCATCGTCGGCATCATTGTTATCTTCGTTGTCATCACATATATTAGTCAGACTTAACCAGACTCTGTGGAAGATTTTGGATCTTGAAGTACACGCCTCTTAGCCTTGTTTACAGATTTCTGTTGTACAAGGCGTTTCTTGCTTGCTACCATAGCTCGTCCTTTTACTGTCTTAGCTGATTTCTTGTTACTTTCATTTTTTTTAGTATCTTCTTTATTTATTTATTTTTTTGTTTTTTTTTCTTGTTTTCTTTGTCGATCTAACTTTCTTTTAATGGTGTTGTCAAAATCTTGGCATGTTGCTTAGCACGGCCTTTTCTTGTGGTAACAGATTGTTTTTCTTTAGGAATCGGGAGCAATGTATTGATTATTTGCCTTGAATTTGCGTCTGGTACCGGTTGATTTGGTTGTCAGTTGTAGAGACCATTAATGAATATGGCATTTGAGCAGCAATCGTTTGGATAGGAACGGAAATAGAAGGCGTCTGGTCCTTAGTTGCTGCGACGGAAGCGGCCTTCGATGTGATTTGGCCGTCAGTTGATAGGACGGAGACAACACTGTCATGAACGACTACTACAGACTCATTCAAAACTTCAGCTGCAATGAAGTATTCTTGAGAAAATACGTTGGAGTTAAGTGGGAAAAACCCTGCTGCTCGAAAGCCCGACTCTCCTTTGCTGATTGACGCCACAGCTGAATATGCGTTATTAAACAGAGAAGCCACATTATACGCGTTATCTTTCTGCCAGCCAGTTTTTCAAAAAAATGCCACTTTGAGTATTCCAAAGAATGTTATATCTAAGGGCTGCATCCTGTGTGAGGTATGACGAGGTAATGAGAACATGTGAATATTCACATTTTCCTTGCAGTGAGGTGTGACTGGCATGATTTAAAAGTGTAAGCAAGACAGGTTCTTCTACTGTCGGTTTAGCATGACTTGTGAAATGTCTTAGCAATTTATAAAAAAGATCCTCGTTGATCCTACCATTGTCGGAGCATTTGTATAATGATCCTACAGGACTATCCTTCTCTAGTTGTGGGGTCATTCTTTTCTTCGGAAAAATGAACATCGGTGGAACAAATCTACCTGCGGCGCTCATTGCAGATAATACCGTTATTTTTTTCCCTCACTCCCAGCTTGTAATGGAGCCAACCCTTTTTTGTCCTTACGGGACAGTATTTTGCTCGGTTCTTGCACAGTAGAAATCCCTGTTTCGTCGCAGTTGTACTTATTTTTAGGAGCGAAATTATGTTTTGTCATCAACTCTTCCAAAGCCTTCCAATTAATCAGGTCCTGCCATTTTTTAATTCGGGATAAAATTACGTTTCAGTCCTTGGTCATCTGCATATTTGTAAGTTATTTTTCTTATTTGAATAGCAGTACAACCATAAAAAATATTCGAAAGGAACTTAATCCGTTCAGCAAAAGTGTGCTGAAATTCAGCATTAAATATTGGGTGTCGTCCTAAACGCGGATCTTAAAAGGTTTGGTTCTTCAACCGATTCTGGAGGTTCGAAAACGGAATGTTCATAGATTATGCAGCCTGCCTCATTGTAAGTCCTTTTACAAGAGGGATCCATCAAGGATACCCACCGGTCTGTCTCGGACTCCTGCCCCTAGATGGTAGTGGGGTAGACCTACCGACTAAACCCCTTGGCATCCTCCTCGTCCGCTATTGGTGAAGTTGCGAGGTCGGGCAAACACTCTTCCGCAGCAGCCTGGTTCCCTCCTACGCTTATTAATTGTTTAAATAAATAATACATATTGTGTATCTGTTTTGGCTTGGGTAAGTTGGGTAGTATGATAGGTTTTTGCTGAAATCATTCCCAAAAGTCATATGGAATTATAATTTCACTATGCGCCCCCATGTGCTTTAATTTTTGAAGGTTACTCCTTAAGAATCGATTTTCATATAAGGCCCCCGTTATGGAAATTTTATGAGGAGTAAAATTAACAAAAGCGTTAACTAAAAAGCGTTACGTTATCTGTCACTTTGACATGTGTGCGACAGGTGACGGATGTATTTATGTTCCCTAATTCAATTCTCTAGGCCCGAAATCTTGTATGAAAAGTGTAATCCGCTTTGAGGAACGAAGCTATAGCGCGTTCAAATGAACTATTTAGACTTATAAAACGTAGTGACATCTGTGTAACTAACATAACTTTTGTTGGAACACGTGAGTACAGTAAGAGCGTTCACACATTATCCGATACGATATCGGTGTCGGACGCCGGTAGCTAGTAGCCGATATCAGATACCATGTGGTATCTTCACATATTTCCGATGAAATCGTTCCGATTCGAGCATTTTCGCGATAGCTTTGTGCGGGCAGCTCGTTATGGGAGATTATAATAGAAAACTTTATTTGCTGTATCTATTATATTTGAGACGCAAAAAAAAACGTGTCCACAGGCAGTATTGGACACATCCCGTTGTGCAAGCTAGATATTCAGAGGGAGCATTTTATACTCTTTTTAGCAAGCTACAAATCGCACCTGGGAAGTTTTGTAAACACTTTTTTATGAGTGAATTCACATTCGATTATTTGCTAATTCATCTAACAAACAGTATCAAGAAACAAGACACACATTTTCGAATGGCTCTGCGAACAAAGAGACAATCGTATAGCACACATACAAAAATTATCGTTCGATAGCCCACAGACATTCGGTAGTGCCGCCAATATATCGCTGTCCGCTCCGATATCCGATATCGGAGCGCCGACATATGAAAAGCGAGTAGGTAAATATTTCATACATTTTAGTTGCCCCGATACCGTATCGGCATCCAGCACTGACATCATATCGAATAATGTGGAAACGCTCTAACGTCGATAGTTATTATTTATTAAAAGTAAAATGTCATCTAAGAAGATTATTATTATAATTTAACACATAAATATCAATCGAAATGTGTTTTTATATTTATTTATAATGAAATAATTTTAACAAAAAGTTAAAGTTAAATTAAGTTAAGTTAAAAGTTATTTTTCAAATAGTTATTGACTCTTGGTTTAACGGGTTTAGATAATAAGGCTGCGGTTCTATGGGGCGTCCAATAGGGTATTACACCCATTTTTAAAAAGGGTCTCAATTAGATTCTGTAGTGCTAATGAACCACTAAAAAAAACACCAAATTTTTATTCAATCGATAAGTTTAATAAAAATGCATTTAAAATTTACATTTTCAAATTTCCCGCGTAATTTGACGAAAACGCTGGAAACCATTTTGCTCTGTGGTTATGACGTCAGTTTGCTGTGTAAACCATAGAAAAATAACTAAAGCAAATGCGCCGGTAATTGATATGACACTGACAGACACTTTTTTGTTTACACAACCGTATGACGTAAACATGGCAGCTATTTCATTGTGTTTAAGAACAGACTAAAAATTCTGAAAACTTTGAATTTAATTTTAAAATTTATTTTGTTATTTTACGAACTAAAACTAACATTTTCCGACTGCTTTTTGCCTAAGCTATCTCAATAATATACTTTTAGAGTTTTTTTCATATAGACTAAAATACCCTATTGAGCTACAGGTGGCGAGCCGCTCCTCGCGCGCTTCTCTAGCGTCTTCGCATAAACGCTATTAAATACAAAAACATTCACTAAACTTACTTTACCGTAGTGCTGATAAAAATTGAGATTTAAAAATTTCATAGCGCAAATTTTTAATAAAAAAATATTTTAAAAAAGTTCTTTTGCTGGTATTATTTGCGTAATAAAATATTTAAAAATAAACAATTTGATACTGTCAGCATTTTTAACGCAAGACGGGCTACTCAAATGACTGTTCTAATCTTTCTAATATAATAAATCTGGAGAGATTGTTTGTTTTTTTATTGATGACGTTAAACTCCGGAACTACAGTCGGATATTTTTTATACAAGTATTTGATAGCAAAATTGTGGACGGTTATAGGCCATTTGTCATCACCCTATGGTACTTAGCAGCCGAGCAAAAAGAAAAAAAGTAAATGGATATCATTTGTAGAAAAAATTGCATCCGCGTAAAACCGGTGGGTCACTAGTAAGATATTATCTAATTTTACAAGTGGTATTTTTGGGCTAAAGATCGGAAACTAATACGAGTCGTATATAATCTCTATTAAACATTTAAACACGATGCAAATTTATGCAGTGAATATTGAATTGGTCAAAACATATTGTGGAGAAGATATCAGTATCACTAGACCGTGGCCACACTGTTGTCAAGACAAGGGACGTATTTGTTATTTGTTTTATATATTTTAATATGGTTTTATATATTTTAATTTATTAATATAATCCAGCACCTCTACGTTTGACCTGCGCCTCTAAATCTAGAGAAACGATGTTGAAATATTAAAGAAATATCAACAAAAAAACGAACAATTAAATTTTTATCGTCTCAAAGGATTCAAATATTTTCACCGATAATTAATTATATTTCTATTACTATGAATAAGAAAAAAATGATGGATTGAAGAGATTGTTAAAATCAAGTTATTGTTGTGTAAATGTATTTAAATTACTCAATTAAAATCAATAAAATTAGCTACCAAAATTGCAAGTTGAACGATTCGATTACCAAATCAATAAAATTTCTCATTATAAAGCGACCCGCTCCCCGTTTTTCTGCAAATTATAAGTAGTATAAACAAACCTTACACCTTTATCGCTCTTTTAATTAGTGAAAACCGTATTAAAATCCTTTGAGTGGTTAATTTGCAGAAAAAATTCACATTCGTGCGAAGCCAGAGATGTGGCTAGTTATTTATAAATGACATATCATATCTAGTTTGGGACCCATGGGCATAAGAATAAGACAAGCCATGGACATGGTTTCATGATTGCTGGCTGCGTTACCTCGTTTCACAGCAAGATTTATTGCTGGCTATAGCCAAATCTGGGATCGCCGCCATCACTAATGTCGACCAAGCGTTTTTAAATTTTTAAATTTTAAAGTTGTAAGCAAAGATCAATGATAAATCTCCGTTGGCGCTCCAACCAGATACCTTTCGTCTAACAAAAAATAGTCCCAGATGTGCGGCAACAAGCTCTATTGTGCATTGATTATTTGTATGGGCTTATTTGTGTGAGTAAAAAAGGTTGAAGCGTGATAACTTTTACCCAAATTATGTGGAAATTAATATCAATAAACTACAAGACTGGAGCCGACTCCGACGTAGTATTGATTGCCGCATAATATTTTGTGTCCGGGCGGTATCTGATTGCGGAGCGCCAGCAGAGACCTATCATTAATCTATGGTTGTAAGTTTCCTTTTGTTAAAATACATATATTTAAATCTATAGGTACTTATAATAAAATTGTAAACGAGCCGTGTCTGTATACATTAAATATTTTTTCAGAAAAACAATTTGTACGCGTTGTACTTATGTTACCGAGGTCAAAAAAAGAATTTTTATCTGCTTCTCTGTGCGTTTGTGCACGCTAATCTCAGTAACGGCTTAACAGATTTGAATACGGTTTTCAGTGATGTATTGTGGCAAACTTCCAGTAACATTTAGTGTTTCATTCCAATCGGTTTACAAACAAAAAAGTTATGCTCTATACTGAATACCACGCATAATCATAAGTTACGGGCTCAGCTAGTTTTAAATATAACCATTGTGTACACATCTTTATGCGTATAGCATTATATTTAAATAACATCAAGTTCCGGCTAGATGTCAGCTTGCACAAGGAACGCTAATAAACTAAAATACTCAATTTTATTCACAAATGCAGACAGCGTCGCGCTGCGCTCTCGGCGGGCTCTCGCGTTCCCGCCAAAAAACGCGAGTTAAACATACTTTTTGCACGGTCTTCTGTGACACTAAAACCGATTTAAAAAAATAGGTAAGTGTGTGTTTCATTGCGTCAATTGATTTGAAATAGTTTTAATTGCTTAGTAATACGCTCAATGATTAATTGGACAAGTTGTATTTGACTCAATTTTTAGTCGTAACAAAAAACTCTAACAAAAACTTTTCAAATATGGTTCCTGATTAATCAGAACTATAGTTTTTTTTTCCTATTATAATATCTCTTTCACAGTTTTGTACGGATTATAAGCTGTTTTTTTATTTGCCGACGCAAGTTATACTGACATTTTAAGCTGTCGTCATTATGTCTACGTTAGTTGTCCTCTCCATTTTCTCAAATTGAATTATAAAGCCTGCGGTTCTATTTTCTTTAAAAATGCTCTCCACTGTTTGTATAATTTACTAGATTTTGCGAGCGACGTCGTCCGTTTCCTTCGGGAACAGTCCTTTTTTGGATAAAAAGGTAGGTACTCTATGTCCTTTTCCTTACTCCTGACAATGTACATGATTTCCTGACAATGTTCGGTTGGTAATTAATAAGGCGCAAAAGCGTAACAAAAAGAAATCAATTTCGCATTTTTTTTGTTATATTAATTAGAATACTTAAGTATTTTAGCCCGCGGCTGTTTTGCGCCGAATATTAATAAATTTCACAAATTATTATTCCAAGATGCATTATCGATATAGATATTGAATTAAACCAGTAAAAAAAGTTGTCCAAACATTATTTTATTTATTAATTAATGAAGGGATTTCACTGAAGCACACATATCCAATGTAATTCCCAAAAAACAATGCTAAATAAGGTCTAAATTCCCCTTGATATATCTTAGTTGAGACTTATACTTTTATGAACAAAAATTAGTCTCATTAATTAAATATTATACTTATTAATTAATTAACTAACATTTATTATTGGTTAATTATAATGAATAGGTAATTGTGCCCCCCCCCCCCCCTTCGTCCGCGTTCAAAAATAAAAACGCCTGACAAAATATGTAAAGCAATATAACGCCTGAAATTATAGTTTTGCCAAGCGTTGGATCTTTATTTTCAGACTATATCCATCCTGAAATTCTAATTTTTTAAATCGGATGAGCAGTTTTGAAGATTACCTCTTACATACAGACATACAAATGATTATAAATAATTCAAAGCCTAAATTATAGATTTAGGCCTTGAATTACTTGCCAACAAAAATTAGGTTATTTATGTACGGGCCTGTAAACTCCCGTACATATCGACATGGTACGGCCGTGTCTGCTAGTGGGCAACACTCCCGTTACAGAAGCGTTGCTGGTCTAGCCGATTCGGTGGTTAGGCCGAAGAGAGTGGATAAGGTTCCAATACAAATTTGTACTAGTTACCAGATCTTACGATTATTTAGATCACACTAAGACAATTTATTTAGAAAAATGGTCGATTTAATAGGTTTGGGAAAAGGTTTCTTTGCATTTGATATCAAAACTCAAGACTTTTTTTTTTAAAGTTTATTTACATCTAATTACAGTACATATGTATGTGACATTTTGTTCCATGACTTTTTGCCATCTTGTAGGTCCCGTTGCTGTAGAAATTTTGAGACTTCTGATCAAAAAAAAAAAAACACGACAAGTGGTTTTGGCAGTCATCTCTTGATGTTAACCTGCCACTGCCTAAAAAATTCTGAATAGATCGAAACAGGTGAAAATCTGAAGGTGCAAGGGCAGGGCTATATGGAGGATGCATTAACACCTCCCAGCCAAACTCTCTTAATTTGTTGCAAGTGGGCTACGATTTTAGTAAGATAAAGGAAAAAGTGATGAGCAAAGAAAATGGGCTCCGGCTACTCTTACTCACTGAAACACGACAGCATATCTGCTGTTATTTCACCGTTGCTTATGTGAGGCCGAGATTACTGCCATCAGACGGACAGCCCAATTTATGACTAGTGAAATCAAGTTAAATACAAAAGTAATAACTTAGTGTAAAACATTAGTGTTAAATCGACATATTTAACAAAGAGCGACGCTCAATGAATTGTAACTGGCGTTGTAACGCCATCTGGCGTTAAGACGTAAACGTACGCGCGAACATTCCATTCATCGAGTCATTATAAACACAAGAACTAATCTATTCGAATCCCAGGTGTTTCATTTTTTATAAACAAAGTGATCGTTCATGGTTGCATTTTTGGGCGAATCTGTACAATTAGTGTCAAAAATGTGCACCATCTTATACGAAGTAGTCATCCAAGGAAATGGTCAAAAGCAGAAATTGACTTTAACAGAACTGGGTGTAACAAGAAGAGGTCAAATCCAGAAATGGTCATATCCATAAGAGAACATTTTAAGAAGTGGTCACAGACTACCTAAACGGTAATTTTACATGGGCAATGAGTAAGTCTTAAACAAAACAAAACAGAGTTTATTTCAAAATTTAAATAGTTACAAATTATTATTTTCCATTAAGATTGTTTTATGTTAAAATCGGCAGACAAGCTGACGGTCTACCTGATGGTAGGTGGCTACCGTCGCCTAACAGGCGCTACAAGTGTGCTACCGACTACAGAAGGATTAAGGAATGGGGATTAGGAAAGGATAGAGAAATGGTTTCTAGCATCCCTTTGTCACTCACCGAAACACAACAGCATACGTGCAGTTATTTCACGGTGGTCTTCTGGTTACTGCCGCCAGACGGGCTGCCCAAATGACTCCAAAACGCGGTATGCCCTGCCTCTACATACAGACTAGAACAAAATTAGAAAAGTTCATTTTTCAAAGTTGATCCTGCCGGCAATCGAACCCGGAAAACCACAGAACGGGACGTTAAGGCAAGCACCTTTTCTTTTTTTTTTTTTCGATGAAAAATCCATTTACAGATTTCGTACCGCTGGCTAGGAGGTAGGGCTATGTGGGGGTCACCAGTGCCCCACGCTATGCTAGGTTTTTTTCTTCTTTTCTCTGCCGAGGCAACAACTCCGATCCACCCCAGGGCAAGGCAAGCATCCTAACCACTCATCCTTTAAAACGCTTTCGTTTCATTCGTCCGCCGTCATAAGAATCGATAAGCCGACTCAATAGACGAACCGAAACATAAATAATCGTATCTGAAACGCATACGACGGCTGAATTTCGATTTTGAACCCGGATAAGTGTGTGTACGAACAGTTAATCACGTGATGCTCGGAACGGAGTACTCAAACGTACCATCAATATTTATTAGTTAGGAATGCGAACAAAAACGGCAGATCCGCAATATTTCGGACAACGCGGCGGATACCCAATTATTTCTTAAACTAGTCGCGCCTTACTTACGTAGATACAGGATATTATTAAATGTTTTTTTTTTTCATAGAGGCCTCTCGGTCATTTATTAAAATAAACAAACAACAGCCTTCCTATTTATAGTTACAGACAAAAGCGAATCTACAAGAAACGCAAACTGCTAAGTGGTTCCATAAACGTATGTATTTACGTGACGGTGTAATGACCTTAAACTCTTGCTATGACGTATGTTACACATGTCCGTCATGAGTTTAATTTATGCTCACGCAACAAAAGGTTTGCGATTATATCATGAGCAACATATGTATTAACAGCATAGTTTTTTTTATTTTAATTATTTTTAAAATGTCTTAATTGCGGCTACAGAAAGCTGAAATGAGACATTTTAATCTTTTATTATGTAACTGGCGCCCTCCCCGGGTAATTTTTTTCTGCAGTTATTTAACACAAACGGTCCTCTCTTATCGTGATTCTATTAGTGAATACCGTATCAAGATCATTTGGGTGGTATAGAAGAATTTAGCGGAGAAACAAACAAAAATGTACAGCGTCTTTATTTTAAAATTTGTTTATATAAAAATAGTTAGATCTAGTGTAAATAGTGTAACAAGTAATTTATTCGAAATTAGAACAAATATTGATTACATAATTTATTATTTAATTATACCTAAATATTGTTTGAGAAAGCAAAAAAAATATTCAAGTTTTAATTATCCAATAAAATAGTAAAGCGTACAGGAAATATTTAGGGTGCTGTTGGGTCTGTCAAGATTTTGTAGCAAACCATGTTTGCCGAAGCGCGTGTTCTTGATTCGAAAGACGGTATAAAAGGCAATGTTATGCAGCCCTATTTTAAATTCAAACATTTTTGAAAATCTTTGTTTAAAAATTGGTGTAAATTTTCAAATTTTTGTTGATCCGTGTTTATGATGAAACATATAGAGATTTGAAGGCGTTATGAATAAATAATTAGCGTATATTCGTCCATCAGCTGAACACGCGATTTTTACAATCATCGTATCTACGTCACCAACGAGAATCAAGAATAAGCCATAAGTTTATTTATCCAATTTAATTACCAAACTGCTGACCGTGCCTGATGGGTTTTTATAAACGCAACTCAGGTTTTCCCAAGTAAGGAATTCCCAAAATTGCCAACAAACAAATTTTTATAATAAACTAGACTAGGCCGAAAAAACTGAAGGCTAACTTTAAAAGCTCAAAATTTCCACAATTCCAGTTATGGCAGTTGGGAAATTATAGTAATTATGCTTAACAAATCTTACAAATATTAAAGAAACATATTAAATTATGTTCCATTCGAGCAGATAATTGTTTTTATCGTTATTTGTGAAAAATGATGCAGTCTAACTGACGGTCAACTTGATGGTATATGACTAACATCGCCTGCTTGTAAATACAAGCAATGACAAGGGTAAATAAATGAGGCACCAACATTGATACGATAAGGAAAAAGAAAAAAAAAGAAAAAAAAGGTAATAGGGAAATCGATTTTGAAATCCATTACCTAAGAACCAAAATAAAAATTTAACAGTCATCAAAAGTCTACAGAAACATCTTGTATTATGCAACACGAGCTGTATCCCACTGTTTCACCCGTTTCGGATTTTAAGAGTCATAACATGATGATAAATATATTATAAAGGTTAACCTCAAAAAGTAATACAAAAATATTTCTTTAAGTTCCAGTTTTTAAGTTTGGTAGTTCCAGAGTATAACGCGTTCAAACAAACAAATTCAATCCTGAAGGTTAAAGGTCAACTTCTTGAATTTAGCTCTGTCAAGAGCCAACTGAAACAATTGCTTGACTGAGGCAATTCCACTCCCGGATGTTTCGCAACCACGACTTCCACCTTACCCATCACGATTAACTGAAGCAGCATATACCTGTCGTGTCTAAGCACGTGGCCAAGATATTCAATCTTGCGCTTCTTGATGGTTCGCATCAGGGCACATTGACCTATTAGAGAACGGTTTTGTTTCTGACATTATGTGTGATCGATCGGCAGTAACACCACATTTCAAATGCCCGTAGGCTTCCGATGGTCCATCAGCTTAATTATTACCTATAGACAATAGATTTATCTAATCGCCAAGAATGGACGAATAAGCTGTAAAATAACATAGTTAAATAGTTAAATATCGTAATATTACATAATGTTCTGCAATTCTCGCTACCCCAAATGTTGAAACACAATTTTTCACTAATATTAATTCTTAATCGACTTCTGGGACATCTTGTATGAGGACAGATACAGTGGAATCCAAAGACAAGGTTGATTCGCCCATAGGATTCAAAATTTAAAAGCACTTAATAAGAGTAGGCTATTTTAGTAGAATTCCTGTATATAATATATTAAGTCCCAGAATGTTGATATTGAGGATTTGGGAACTGGTGCGATAATATTTTTTGATAATGAAATTTATAAAATTTAATGTTCGCTTGTCCAAAACCGTAAATCTCCGAAATCGATCACCATGAAATTTTCCATACACGTGTATTCAGCGGTACGAAAAAGGACATAGGTTAATAAAGTACAAAAAAGGACATAGGACATTAGGGTCATTAGGGTAAAAAAGTATTGTTCTTTTAAAATAAGTACTGTTTCCGAGGAATCTTCTAAAAAGAATAAAAATAATGAAATCAACGCCTCACAAATATATATGAGCAATAAAGAATGAATAAATGTTTCAACGCCTAAGAAAAAGGGGCACGCTCGAACACGGCCAAAAGTTATTAAAATAGTTATTTTGAATTGTGAATACAAGAAATGTTATTGAATTTAATAGTAAAAAAATGCAAAAAAAAAAAACCGGGTACTTAAACAAAGAACCAAGTTTTTATTACTATTAATTTGTTTGATAATTTTAGGTAATCTTATCCTCTGAATTTTTTACTCAGCTTTATCCTGTTTTATCATAAAATGTGGATTAAATTTATGAGAAATAATGGTAAAGTTCAAATCGTTAGTAGTGTAACTTAAAATGAAAGACATTTTTTTGTTTGTTTTTTTCTTTAATAAAGTAAAAGCAGCTAAAAGTATGACCTCCTTACTAAAATCACAGCTTGCATTCGTCTGGGCATGCTAGCGAGTATATTTCTTAAGATTTATCGCGGAATGTGTCCCGAGTAATTGCATTCTTAAACTCTCTAATGGTCTACGGAGCCGGCGGTACTGATATTATTCGTCGCTTCAGAACGTCCCAAACATATATAGGATTGAGGTCAGGACTTTGAGTTGGTCAATCTAAACGTCGAATTCCGACCTCTTGCAATACACTTCAATATCGCCAGATGGATGGGCGCAAGTGTTGTTGTCCATAAAAATTCAGTTTTCGCCAAGCGGGTGGTTCATGAGGAATTAGATTCCGATAAGTATCGGTGTGCAGTCAGTGTACCGTTTTCAATGAATATTAACTCTGTACGATCAAACGAATTTATTCCTGCCTAAAACATAACCTTAATGTGTGTTTTCCACAAAACAGCCATCTGCAAATCTACAAAGCGTTCTCCTTTTCTTCGTAGCACTCGCCGACGTCTATCTTCCCAATACAGAGATATACTGGTTTTATCGGAGAACAATACCCAATCCCAGTCTTCTTGAGTCTATGACACAAAATTTCGAGCGAAGCTAAGCATAGCATAACTCGGCGGAGCGCATAACTCCGCCGATTGCCGGTCCCAAGCCCGGATGAGAAAGGAGGAGGGTTGGCTCGAGAAGAGACAAAACCTCGCTGTAAAAGTGTCAACGCCGAACCTCGGGCGGCGGCAAATAACCCGACACTGCAGCCGGCCTAACCAGCAGGCTCAAAGGAGGTGAGGAAATGCCCTCTTTTACTACACCGTAAACCTGTGGTCATGTCTCGCAGGAACGGGGGTCTTGGCTTAACTGCCCGGACCGCGAGGTAGAAAGCCTCTATAAAAATTCACCCCAACCCTACGGTATGACGCGCGCCAAGAGGGTGAGTGGCTGAGGGGTTTCTCAGTCGTTAGCGGTCAACCTCCGATACCTGGGGACCTCGGAGTGTATATACCCTTAGTCGGTAACGGGAAGGCCGACTGGACGTTTTTAAACCCGTATTTACTCGTGGGAACAACATGGACGAATTTTTAACGACATCTTTGTTTTCCGGTTTGGATCTCGATGATCCATCAGATTCAGGCTCGCCTGGAGGACGCTCCGACGCCTCCAATACAGCCTCGATAAAAGAAGCTGGCATGGGTGAGAGGCTAGACCTTGGGCAATCAGTGGACACAAATGACGCTGGAATGCCTATGGCAACAGACTCGGTCCGTGACAGCACCAAAGACAGTAGGAAGCCGCTTAAAAAGCTTTCAGGCGCCGCAAGGAAACGCCTGAAGAGGCTTATCGCAGCCAACTACTCAGTAGCTGAGGCCAGGGCTATTGCTACAAAGCCCTGGAATCAGCTTGATATTGAAAGACCCCCTCCGAATCCGACGAAGGTGAGGGCGAGCAGCAAGGAGGGTGATAATAAAACTCCTTCAGTGCCACCCAAAGCAATCGCTTCAAAACGCCAACGCTCGGAAGAGGAGTCTCCGAATCAGCCAAAAAAGACGGCGAAAACGGAGGAAACGCGGGCTGGTCCGTCGAGGGCTAGGCCCACGTTTGGAGAGGTAGTGGGAGCTTCGCGAGTGGGTATTCGTAATAGCGAACCCATGAGCGAAGAACAAATGAGGCTAACGCATCGCAGCATCATCCTCGCTATTACCAGGGCTGAAAAAGGTACTGGTCCAAAGTTCTTGGGATTCTCCAAAAAGCCTGGCTGGATTCTCATCACGTGTGAGAACCAGTATAGCCAGGAGTGGCTTGTGAGCAGAATACCAAGTCTTAAACCGTGGCCTGAGGCAAACCTCTCATATATACCAGAGAAGGAATTGCCTAAGCCTACGATTTGCACCACTTTTGTGCCCAGCAGTGAAGCGGAGAGCCTAGATGAAGCTCTGCTGCTGCTGAGGACGCAAAATGTAGGGCTCAACACAGAGCACTGGAAAACCATCAGCAGTAGGGCTGAGAAGGGCGGCACTGTAACGACCTTCTTTATAGACGACCCTTCTGCCGAGGTTTTAAAAGCTGCGGAGTACAGGGCCGCGATTGGCTTTAAGAAGATAATTTTTAAAGTCAAGAGCGGCAATGACAACACAGCTGAGTCCACCGTGCCAACGAAGGGCTCCAGCCGGCGCGAGGGAGAGCAGCCTGTACAGCATTCTGTACAGGCAGGTGATGCCTCTCAGGTCGTTGGCAGGGGGATTGGTACGGTGGGGCGTGGGTCGCACCGAGGTGGGGGGGTCATCAGAGGGCAGGCTAAGTCTGTAGGTGGAACTCGACGTCCGCCAAAGACGAAAGCCGGCTCCAAGGGCCCCTCTACCAAAAAGGGCGTTTAAGGGAAAAAAAAAAAAAAAAAAAAAAAAAAAAAAAAAAAAAAAAAAAAAAAAAAAAAAAAAAAAAAAGAAGAGATGAGGGTGATTCAAATCAACCTTCATCATGCGATGGCTGCCACAGCAGTGTTAGAGCGCCTTCTCTTGCGGGGTGAGGTTGATATCGCCCTCATACAAGAGCCCTGGACCCAAAATGGAGCGGTTCTGGGACTTCAGTCTGCAGGTAAAATACTTCATAATACCTGTGGCTCAAAGCCCAGGGCAAGCATAGTTTTCAATAAAAATATTGAATATTTGCCAGTGCCAGAGTTATGTACTGACGACATGGCGGCAGCTTTTATCAACATCAAAGGCAGGGAGGGAACACGCCTCATCGTCTGTTCTGCGTACCTACCTTATGACGGACATGATCCTACGGTGGAGCTTGCGCGATTGGTGGCGTACGCGCATCATCATAAAGCCGAGCTACTTGTTGGAGCTGATGCCAATGCCCATCACGTAACGTGGGGCAGCACCGACACAAACAATAGAGGTGAGTTACTACATGACTTTCTCTTAGTTAACTGTTTACAGGTACTCAACAGAGGGAGCAAGCCGACCTTCGTGACAACTGTAAGGCAGGAAGTTTTAGACATAACATTCGCCACTGACAACATGGCCAAGTTTATATCAAACTGGCATGTCAGTGGAGAAAGCTCTATGTCTGATCATAGACAAATCCGTTTTGATCTAGCAACATCTACAAAAGATCAAACTGTAACATACAGGGATCCAAAAGCTACAGCCTGGGACGTTTATAACAACAAACTAAGGCAAAATCTTGAGGACTTCCCCAAATGTATATGTACACCGGAGGAGCTAGAACATACAGTGGAGGCTCTCACGAGGGCAATAAAGAGTGCCTTTGAGGAAAGCTGTCCGCTCAGAACAAAGCACTCCAAAAGAAATGTACCCTGGTGGAACTCAAGGCTCAAGAAGCTTCGGGAGAAAACCAGACGTCTATTCAACAAGGCAAAAAGAACCCTTGAATGGGAAAGCTATAAGAAGGCCTTGACTGAATACAATAAGGAGATAAGGAAGTCCAAGCGTGCTGCATGGAGGAAGCTCTGCGAGGAATTAACACAAATGCCTCAAGGGGCCAGAATCCATAGACTGCTCGCGAAGGACAAGCCTAGTCAATTAGGGCTGCTTAAGAGACCTGATGGCTCCTTTACGAACACTGAAGAGGAAACTCTTCAGTTGCTGATAAAAACTCACTTTCCGGGGGCTCAGAGCTTTTCGGCCGGATCAGACGGAACGCCTTTACACCAAAGGCCTCGAAATGAGGACCGTAACAGAGCGGCTGATCTCATCCGACCCAAAGTTGTGAAATGGGCTATCAAGTCCTTTAAACCCCTGAAGTCCAGTGGTGAAGACGGACTGTTGCCCATTCTATTACAGAAAGGCATAGACGTACTCACGCCGTATCTGGTAAAGATCTACCGAGCAAGTTATGCCTGGGGATATATACCGGAACAATGGACCCGGGCTAAGGTATTATTTATACCTAAGGCAGGTCGGAGGGATTATGCTCTGCCTAAGTCTTTCAGACCAATTTGCCTAACGTCCTTTATGCTTAAAACTCTAGAAAAGATTATAGATAAGTACATAAGGGACAAAGCCCTGGCCTTGAAACCCATTCATTCCACCCAGCACGCCTATCAGAAGGGAAGGTCCACAGAGACGGCCCTTATCCAACTAGCTGACAGGGCGGAAAGGGCTTTGGATGATAAACAGATAGCTCTGTGCGCATTTTTGGACATAGAAGGCGCATTTGATAATACTCCCACCAACACGTTAGTGAGGGGACTACAAAACAAAAATGTGGACCCGACTACGGTTAGGTGGGTAAAGGCCATGCTATCCAAACGTAAAGCGAAGGTCGAACTACACGATACCTCGCTCACTGTAGCAACTACAAGAGGATGCCCGCAGGGCGGTGTTCTATCACCACTGCTTTGGACTCTTGCAGTTGATCAGCTCCTGTACAGGCTGGCAGAACACAAGATCGATGCCCTAGGTTATGCTGATGACCTAGTGGTGATCATAAGAGGTTTCTGCCAAAGCACAATTTCGGCCCTGTTACAGGAAGCTTTAAACATCATTTGCGAATGGTGCACAGCAAATGAACTGTTAGTTAACGGTGATAAAACCGCTATAGTACCGTTTACCAAAAAGAGGCTACTGGACAAATTAAAGCCACCTCTAGTAAATGGTAAACGAGTTGAATTTTCCACAGAGGTCAAATATCTGGGAGTTACTTTCGACCAGAGACTAACGTGGAATGCACACATTGGAAATGTGATAAATAAGGCTAAGGCGGCCCTATTTATCAGTCGTCGAATGGTAGGGAAGAGTTGGGGCCCGTGTCCAAAGCTCACCCTCTGGCTGTACACTGCTATTGTGAGGCCGATGATCGCCTACGCCTCTATAGTATGGTATAGAAAAGCCAACCAGAAAACGACCATCGACAAGCTTAATGGCGTACAGCGTTTGGCATGTATGATGATAACAGGAGCCATGTCGAGTTCCCCCGGAGCATCTCTGGAGGCTATTCTGGGCTTACCGCCTCTAAATCTATTTTTAGAGAAGGAGGCGAGAACCAGTATGCACAGAATGATGAATCGGGGTAAACACAATTGGCTGTCCAAGGTACTCAGAGCTCTAGAAGACTCAGTACTAAGGGATCCCATCCTAGGCATGCCTACTGATACAATGGTACCACAGTACATAGAAGCAAAGTATTATACTGTGGAGCTACTCTCAAGAGAAAACTGGTCAAATAACACGATCTCTTGGGAGGAAGGTAGCCTTTCCTGGTATACCGATGGGTCCAAATCAGGACCTGACGTAGGCTGTGGAGTGTATGGCGGTGACCAGGAATACAGGACCAGTGTAAACTTGGGACAGTACGCCAGCATCTTCCAAGCAGAGGTCTTCGCCATCCTAGAATGCGCGGAAATCAACCTGCAAAGAAACTACGTCAAACGTGTAATTTACATTCATTCAGATAGTCAGGCTGCACTTCAAGCACTAGACTCAGACTCTACAGTCTCAAAGCTTGTGCGAAACTGTGTAGACTACTTAAATACCTTAGGGCGCAAGAACAAAGTGGTCCTAAGATGGGTACCTGGCCATATGGGGATCGAAGGCAATGAAATTGCCGACGAATTGGCTCGTGTAGGCGCAAAAGGTAGGCTAATAGGTCCTGAACCTATGTGCGGACTACCAAATAGCCTAGCTCGCTGGACCATATGGAACCAGTGCTTTATTAAATCTTACCAACGCTGGATTAACTTGCCAGGGTTGAACCATTCCAAAGCGCTTATTAAAGCCTATAGTCGAAACGTGACAAATCAGGCTATGTCGCTTAGTAGGAGCAATTTGTGTATGCTATCTAGGGCACTAACGGGGCACTGCCGCCTCAATAGGCACCTAAAAGTAATGGGGCTCACTAGTACGGGAGAGTGTCGCTTCTGCCATGAGGCAGAAGAAACACCAATGCATATCCTGTGCGAATGTGGCCCCCTGATGCACAAGCGCAGTCACATCCTAGGAAGCCACACAATGGCTTGTGAAGATGTGAAGAATGCCTCTATCAAAAAAGTACTACAGTTCCTTAACGTGGTAGGTATAGGTAGAGAGCTTTAGTTCACGTGGCGATCACAATATTTCAGCAATGGACGAAGTGATACTGGTACTCTAGCAGACAGAAATAGCCACTAAGATAAGATAAGATAAGATAAGATAAGCATAGCAACTCGGTGCTCACGGAGTAATTTAGGGCTGTGGGCCGGGCGATGACTATCGTATATTGGCAGCGTGAAGCCTCCTCCTGACCGTCCATAAACTAATTTGCACATTTCTTACATCTTCGAGGTTATTCTTGAGGTTCATAAACGTAGATTTGCGATTTCCCAGCGCTTGACTCATCAGGAAACGATCATCGCGTGGTTCGGATGACTTTCCAAAACTAGGCCTTCTCTCGACGAAACCGATCTCCGATCTTGATAGTGCTTTTTTTATGTTAAGATCGGCAAACAGGTGACGGTCCACTTGATGGTAGGTGGCTACCGTCGTTGCCGACTACCGTAGGATTTAGGGAAAGGAGATAGTGCTGCCAGGTCCTTTGAACTGTCGAACAACTCACATTAATCTTCTGAGGTCCTGTAACCCTCCGCAAACAGTGCAATAATTTTGCTGACTTTTATCACTTTATCTACCAATTTCGAGATCACTAAACTGCAATAACGATACTTTAAAATGTCAAAAAAATTAGAAAAAGAAAACAATTGACTAAAAGTTATTTAGAATCGATAGTAACCTTTATAAGTCACAAAATGTAGTTAAAAATTTGTTTTCTTTAAAATCCAGCCTCTATCAAAAATTTGAATTTGGAACGTAGGTAACTTTTTAAACACTACGGCACTTTTAAAACCAGCTAGTAATATGTCCCAGTGATTAAAAACTTTATTGTATTGTATTTTGTTTTGCTTTTTCGGTGTTGATAAAAATCAAAATCGCCTGTCTTTTTTTTGCAAATGGTCAATGTCAATGACATTTCCGGAGGGATGTGCACGATTAGTTAGGCATATTGTTTACCGAGGTAATACGAACTTTGCACTCACTCTTATTAGGCAAGAACGTAAAAAAAGCCTAGTAAGCCATAATTCTGTCATGTACAATAGCGTATGCACACACATGACCAGTTGACCAGTGACATTGCACTCAAGTATGCAGCTGCTTGACATAACTTCATTGGGCTGGTATTTCGTCCTTGTTAGAATGTGATTTTATTTTTGCAAGGAGGTGTGCTTATGTTAGAAAAAGATTTCAGAAAATATAAAATATACTTTTTTCTTCGAATTTTCGGTTTTTACAGTAATCCCTAAACCGAATTTGATTTGGTCTGTAAACATTCTGAATACAGTAATTTGGGGAAAGACGTCGATGAAAGACAACGCTTTTTTTAATCTTTTCGCGATGGAAGCCGCTGCAAAAGCTAGCTAGCTAGATTTACATTAAAAAATAAAAACATTGCAATTTACGTTTTCATGGCTAAATCAAAAGATTTTAAAGAAATTCATTAATTAGAATCTTATAAGCCCCATAGAAAAAGACAAAACGCCCTTTCTTAATTGTACCCGCGGACCAAACTCCAAGCGAAAACTGTATATACGAGTATCTAATAAGTTACTGTTATGATAGCGAAGGAAAACGTGGTCACGTTAGTAGCTAAACACATGGTATCGGTCGTAAATCACATTATATGGCACATGTAACCGGATCTGTTTGAGAGCAAAACACATGACTCGATTGCTTGCATACTTTTCAACGCGAGTAGGTAGGTAGGTACTACATACAATTGCGTATTATCACTGCATTCCGATGAGGTAGACGATCCCAATTGAAAACAATAGCGAAATGAATTCCTATCTCAACGTTTAACAGACTACATGACGAGGATCGTTCCACATTTTCCCTTTATTTGACATTGATCAATACAAAATGTCAATTTTAATTCCGTTTTAGAGTTAATTAATTTTTAGTTAGTATTTTGAAATAGGGACATCTGGACAGACTACCTCATAAGGGCCGCGGGTCGAGGCTGCATTCAGACTGCTTCTGGTCGGTCCTACTGTAAAATTATGGACGAGGCCAATATACAACAGTGGACCTCCTGTGTCTGATATGACTAGTATCTTGCACACTTTCTTAATTACCTACGTTTTAATAGTTATTTTTAATCAATATCCTCATAAATCATCACTACACCAGTTGATGAATAATGCGTAAATGCATATTGACATGATCTACCCTCCACTTAATTTCCTTAACAAGTTTATTATCCTTATCAAACTAATTGTACAGGACGTTTTTAAAAACAGTACTGCTCGTCATAGATGGGGAGTTCATCCGCATATTTACCTGGATGAAGCTGAGTATTTGCGCTTTTCTACAATAACGGCTTCAACGTGCTCTAAACAAATTCTTACAGTCAACAGTCAATATTTTCACCCAAAACTAACAAGATCGTTAAAAAATGTAAAAAAAAATCTTAGGATTACGAGTCAGATACGTTTATTGTTTTAAATAAAAAAAAATTACCAGTCTGGAGTATTGAGTAATATGAAAAATTTGCACATAAACTCTTTAGTGTTGTATCTGATATTGTTACATGATGTTTTAAAATGTGCAAAAGACTTTAGATAAAGAGATATTACAAGTCTATATTTATTTATTTAAACGCTTGTACACAATAATAATATGCTATGTGGTGGTGAGATCGAACGAATTCATTCAATGTGTGCAAGGGAACAGGCCAATCGCTTAAATTTCAACATTGAATGAATAGTCGACATAACTTAACCTCATGTGGTATAAAAATAGTATTAAATGTATATTCCATAAAAATTTATGAGGCGCAACCATGTCATAGCACTATAAAGATTATATATTTAATTTTAAATTAAATATACATATAGTATTTGTATATATCATATGTATAATTAAATTAATACCTATAGTGCGTGCGACGTCACAAAGGTGTTCATTTGCAAGTGAAAATTCTGTTTCCGATGTATCCTCAGTTATAAATTATGGGACGCTTTTCTCAAACAGTTAACGCAAACCCACGTATACACATTTTATATGTTGTTTATTCATTAACTTTTAGATTTAGGTTGTATATAAATGAAGATGGGAGCTTAAAAATAGCTTTTTAAATTTAAAAGGAAACTCCAGACTTAATTGTATTTATTCAATTGTAATGTAAGTTTTGTATGTATTATTTGACGAGTAGCGCTCTCACTCAAGGGGTCCCAGGTTCAATTCCCGGCAACTTTGCAAATGAACTTTGCCTCTGGCCAGACCGGACCAACTCTGTGCAGGATTTCCATACAATTGGTGTGTTTCTCTTCTTTTGAGAAAAAAAAAAGAAAACTAAGACGTTGATTTTCTAATTTTTCTAATCGTTCTAATTTTCTAATCGCTAATTTTGTTATGTAAAATATAAAGTTTTTGACGTATTAATACAATATAATGTACAAAGTAGGTAATCCATATTTTAACATATTATTAAATTTGAAAAGAAAAAAAAATTATATTTTAGCCTTAAACGGACCTTATTACAAGATGTAGGTATCGTCGTCGAACAACCTCGAAAGAAGTTACATTCAAATACACCGCAACTTTTCATTGACATTTTTATTTATATCCACACAAAAGTTTTATGAATGGACGAAGATAAAATGCACTGTCCTTTAATGCGACTTTAGCATTCCGTCCCCTTGTAATAATGGTAATATGCTGAGTGTGTGTGATAAATTAAACACGTCTCTTGGTTATCTCACAAGGTTTATTGTATTTTAAAATTGTTTTATATAATCTCAATTCGTAAAGTTTAGGCACAGCAGTGCCGGATTGAGCCAGCGCGGGGCCTGTAGCAAATTCTATCAAGAGCCCCTTGGTTTGCTTTAGGTCCTCAAGGTTAGGGTATTAAATAAAACAAAACTGTTACAAATAAACTTTTCTAGATTTAATATGGGCTTTAGAGATAACACTTTAAATATCGACTTCTTTAAGCAAATCATCCTCTATATTCAACTCTATAAATCTGGCCGCTTGAAGGGTAGAAATGCGTGGTATAGATATATCGATTATAATTAAACATTAGAACATTAACGTTAAAAAATTCGTAAAAATAAGTAGGTATGTTAGGAACTTTTTAACGTGAGGAAATCGAGTTTTAGATTTTCAAGTGGAAGTGAAGCATAGCCTAAGCGCTTTATTTTACGCTCCTATCTAAATTAATATTTTTTTATTACGGTCAGACGTTGGAGCGCGGGGCCACCAAATTCGCGGGGCCCGTAGCATTTGCTACCCTTGCTACGTGGCTAATCCGGCACAGAGGCACAGTATATTAATTTTTAGATATGTATTAGGATGTTTGGTTATTTAATTACGGGTTAACCCGTGAAACGTATTTAACGGGCTCACAGACTGACCACGTCTTGTATTATCCCACAGGATATCTATTAAAATGTGGGTTGACCGAAAATATTACATACTTCTGACTTCAGATGCGATTGATTGCGCTGAAATAAAATTACAATAAACAAATAAATAAATAAATAAAATAAATTTTATGTCCTTTGTTCAACGCATAAGACATTTTTATGTAGTGAATTTTTTGAATTGATGTTGTTTCAATTAATAACTTAAATTAAAAAATAATCGCTAAAATGCGTGAAGGGAGTTTCAAGGGACAGATGGTTTATTACTATAACTCGTAACAAAACATAATAGGATACTTTTTATCCGACCAATGCTTAACCTGTGATGTTGACATATATGCCATAATTTTCTAGTTTCTGGATCCAGAGTCGATCCGTCTTTATTAGGTCATCAGTTCAACATAATTATAAAATTATATTAAAGTGCCTATATAAAAATTACATTAAATAGTATTTGGTACCTATATAAATTTAAAGTAATTTTAAAAATGTAATTTATTTATTATTTTTAATAAAAAAAAATACTCAGTAGTTAAGCAGTATTCTTTTATTGTACTAGCTGAGCCCGCAACTTTCTACGCCTAGTATTCGGTACAGCGCGTAACTTTTTTATTTGTAAAACGACTAGAATGAAACAAACACTAAATGTTACGGAAAGCTTGCTGCAATACATCAGTGAAAACCGCATTCAAATCGATTAAGTTGTTTCTGAGATTAGCGTGCACAAACTATTTTTTTTTACCTCGGTAACCTACAACGTATTCAAATTGTTTTTTTGAAAAAATATTTAATTTACAGATTTTATTATATAGAATAGAAGCTTTATGGAACTTTAAGTTTTAAGTATTCAATCATAGCACAAAAATGTAATGTATAATACGTAGGTAATAACTGCCCTATGTAATAACTGTCTCTTTTCTGAAAAAGTGAAAAAAATCAAATTATTTAAAAAAGGTTTCAATTATTTTGTTAATAGGAAAGGATGGATAAAGTGTTGAGTTTTTTTTAATAAGAATAATTTGAAATATTGACTGTGCAGTAAGTAGGTAATTTAGCTGCCAGTAAGTATCTAAACAAATTAATTTGTTTATATATTAACTTTTTATGTTTATACCTATAGGTAAAAAAACAAGACATGTATGTTTAATGGGCAACACTAAAATTCTTAATAAAATCGTTGGATGGCGCGAACGGCTCCACAGATAACTATATGCCAGCCAGTTTGCTGTAGGTAGGTATACCTATTTAAAAAATAATGGGAAGATTATTAAAAACAAAGATGAGGCAGTCTTAATAAGAGTTACGTTGCTCTTAGATACGGAACTCGAAGATAGCCTCGACTATTATGGTAATTGATGGCAATCTATTTCAATTAGAGGAATGTCAACGAATGCCTCCCGCTGAGGACGGCCTGCTGCGTTTAACACTCAATAGCCTGGCATTCCGCACATTTTTCTGTTGCTATTTTGATTGACGTAAAGCAATTACTAAAAATCAGTATAAAATTTCCATATTTTTTATATTATATTTTGCCAAAGAATGTCTAATGTTGTGATATTAGTATTAAATTAGGGTTAAAACGCATGCAAAATAAATTTATAAAGTACTAGCTGTTGCACGCGACTTCGTCCGCGTCTCTTTATAAAATGTTATTCGTGGAAATCGGTTATTTTGTTAGGAGTGGGGGGGGGGGGGGGTAAAGGGCGGAGATGGGGGAGGATGAATAGCCGTATGTTACTCGCTGATAATGTAGCTTTCTATAGGTGAAAGAAGTTTTAAAATCGGTCCAGTAGTCTTTGAGGTTATTCCTTATAAACCTACATTTGTATGGTGGAGGGAAGGAGGAAGATGGGGGAGGGTGAGTATACTATGTTACTCGCTGATAATGTAGCTTTCTATAGGTGAAAGAATTTTTAAAATCGGTCCAGTAGTCTTTGATTTTATTCCTTATAAACATACATTTGTATGGAGGGGGGAAGGAGGAGAGGTGGGGGAGGGTGAGTATACTATGTTACTCGCTGATAATGTAGCTTTCTATAGGCGAAAGAATTTTTAAAATCGGTCCAGTAGTTTTTGAGTTTATTCATTACAAACATACAAAAATACATACATACTAATCTTTTCTCTTTATAATATACGTATTAGTATGGACTAGTTTTTAGCCGCGACCTCGAACACACTTCTTTTGCTTGGGTGTTTATTCAGTCTTTATTGGTAAAAGAAATGTTTGTCTGATCGCTAACTAACTTCACAGGATCACCCGCTAGGCTAATCTGAAGATTGCCTGAAAATTTCATTACAACCGGTCGAGTTGTTTTGGAGTCCATAGGGAATATACACACACACACACACACACACCGGTTTATATATACCTCGACCACACTTCTTTTTCTTGGGTGTTTATTCAGTCTTTATTGGTAAAAAAATATGTTTATCCGATGGCTACTAAACTTCACAGGATCACCCGCTAGGCTAATTGAAGATCGCCTAAAAATTTCATTACAATCAGTCGAGTGAGTAATAATAAGTCTCGTGGCAACGGAGCATATGTATTCGTGCCAAAAGGGAAATTATTAAAAAAGGTTTTGATTCGTGGCAGTGGAGCATACTTATTAGTGGCAAAGGGGAATAAATTATTCGTGCCAGATATTTCGTGCGAGAGGAGCATAAGCCGTTTTGGAGTACTATGGAGTCTATTCTCACTACCCTAATGGGTTACCCTGCCTTGTTTATACTGGGAATGGTTGGCTTGCAACGAGCTGAGAGTGTGACGTGATCTCGCGCTTGCCTCATACATTTTTAAATTGCTGAATCCAGTTGAAAAGGATTGGACTGTGTGTTCCTGAAAGATTTGTATGGAAGAAACGGAAAGCTTAGCTGTTGGCCATACTACACGCTAGAACTGATTTTAGCAAAGTTTCTCTAACGCAATCCAAATAATTGGCCTGTTACGTGGCACACATTGAATGAATTCACTAGGATGGGACAATTTATTTTGTATTATAAAAATTATAATTTAATTTATAATTAAGGAACGACCGTAATTAAGGAACTTCATAGTATCCTGTAATGATGTGTGTAAATGTGTTAAATAAATATTTGTTCACTCCATCTAGTGAATATATACACTTTTAAGCTAAATGATATAAGGGTTCTACTGTGAAAATGATTTTTTTTAATGTTAAGATCGGCAGACAGGCTGACAGTCCACTTGATGGTAGGTGGCTACCGTCGCCTATAACACAAGCAACGCCAAAGCTGCTGCAAGTGCGCTGCTGACTAAAGTAGGATTATGGATAAGGAATTAGGAGGGGATAGGGAAATGGGCTCTGGCATTCCTTACTCACTCACCGAAACACAACAGCACATGTTGTGCTGTTATTTCAGGGTGGTCTTCTGTAAGGGGGTGGTTACTGCCGCCAGACGGTCTGCTCAAATGATAGCGAAACGCAGTGTGTAGGTATATAACTTGCAGAAAAAAATCACATTCGTGCGAAGCTGGAGGAGGGTCGCTAGTAAGCTACATATTTATAATGACAATATTTCTTTGTTTAAGCTTTAGAAATATTTGAGTATTTCTGTTTTATCAGTGAGCGAGGAGGTACCTACAAAAGCCTTTATTAAATACAAATTCGAGCTATCAATCTCGTAAATCTAATGACGAGCCCTAATGCATTCATTCATGTCCAGCAATAAACATATTAATCTAAAATAACGATGCATACTATAGGTACGCAAAAAAGTTTGAATATTTCCTGTTATTGTTGAGTTTTTCGTTTTTCATGTTGTCTCTCGGTCGTTGTTGTTTATTGTCATTTTATTTGAGGTGAATGAGCTTACGAGATTCCAGTGATGCATTGTCATAACGAAATGACAATGCTGTCTGCAATAACGTCTCCTTGCCTCGCTGTAGTCTCTTGTTCGGCTCAATTCTGTCAGCCCTTTTTTATAAGTCTTTGCGAGCAATGTAGATAAACAATTTAAAAATAGTTAAGCCAATAAAGTTTCTACAGAGATTCCGGCTTCGTGTGTCGTTACAACTCGATTAGTGTCTATTTTTCCCACGGCTACGATGGCAGAATAGTAATCGAGCAACATTCAATACATAAAAATAAACGCACAACGCAACATTGTTTTTAACTTAGAACATCTACTTAAAAGAAATACTTAATTAGATAATGAGTAAAAACTTAGAACGCGGACAGATTTTTAAAAGATTTGTCGTTTGTTGAAAAATTGAAATTATAGTAAATACTTACCTCTCATTAAAATTATTAAACTACTAGCTGAGCCCGCAACTTCGTACAGGTGGTATTCGATATAGCGCGTAACTTTTTTGTTTATATACCAGTTGGAATAAAAACAAATAAACATTTTATTTAACTGAATTATTATTTGTTTAATGTTTAAGCTACATTATACCGCAATTGACACAATTATAAGGTTGCTTGACGAATTCTTCCTCGTAGAAATTCCAGGAACCTTTAATATCTTATTTGTAATAAACAATCTTTCATTGTTTGTATTAGTAGATATTATTATTATTATTATTATCACACTATAATTTTATTATTTTAAAAGAACAATATTATTTTAAACATAATATTGTTTCTTATGGCGAAAGGTTGGTATTAACCTAATAAGTTGTACATTAATTTGCATTTAGCTACGTTTTATTCTTCATCAGCTTACATCTTAATAGGTATGTATTAAACGTGTATCCGCCAAACGAATTTCAATAAAATATTCAAATAATTATCGGTTACTTTTTTATAAGCTTATATAATTGTTTGCACTTAACGAAAACACAACCCTTTGCTTTAATTGTTTTGCTGTCTGTATTTTGTTCAATACACACAACGGTTTATTCAATTCCAGAAACGGCTGAACAGAATTTGACGAGATTTTCATCGATACATAGAAGAATCTATACCTACCTACTAATTTTTATCTCTTAAAATTTACGGTAACTGAGTAAAAATTTAAAGACTAGACAAGTGTACAAACGATGACAGCTAATAATATTAAATTAAATAACTACTCAAAGTAAGTAGGTACAAATGGTAAATCTTCATAAAAGTCGATGTGTGTCTGTAATATGTTCCCTATGGACTCGGATCACTCGCTCGCTTGATCGCTACATACAGGTTGTCACGGTTTCAGAAAAGGACACTTTCATTCCGCGCGGAAGAAATCACGGGCAAAAGCTAAGTACCAATAAATGAGTGAAACCAATGTATACATACAGTTATTAGTAACTATACAACTTTTAAAATGATATTACGTCTAAAGCCGTTCAATGGCTGGTTTTTCTCATTGTCGTTACATAAGAAGACAAAGTTCACGGCCACTGAGTTACACAGTCGGTCAATTTCCCGTGAACAGCAGGCGTTCAGCAAGTAGGCGTGCCGAGATTCCTAAGTCGGAGTCTGCATCCGGGCCATCATCGCAGGGATCAAGTTACAACGGAGTCGTGCGAATGTCAAGGAACCCTGGCCTCCATCAAACGGCAGCGAGGGCTCGCCTAACACGCCAGTCGCTCTCGATATGTCTGCGCGCGCGCAAGCATCTATTCACGACATCGTACTAATCGCGCTCGTCGGCGCCGCGCAATTGGTTTGTGAGTATTTTGTATTAAATTTCAAAAAATTCAAAGTGACAACTGTAAAATTTGTTTTCTATTTAGACGATAGAGTATCGTGGAAAAATGTCGACTTTTTAAGGTTGCCTACCAGTGTGTACCATTATAAAAGCCTCGTCTATGCACGATTAACACATTAGATATTATCTTGAAAACAGCAAATAATAACAAATTTCATCTAATAATTTAATGATACTTATAAAATTTTAATACTTAAGTACTTATATATTTTGGCAAATATAAACTATAGCGACGTCGAAGCGTCTTCAAAAATATTCGGCTGCTAAATAATAACAAAATAATTATAAAATATGTTATATGAGCTTATGTATGTAGGGTACAATTTAAAATTTTCATAGAATACAATTTAGAATTTTGCTACAGAGTAATAAAAAAAACAATATTTGTGTTTTTTCCCCATAGTTGTCCCTACATGTAACAATTATGAGGAAACTATGTCCCCATGGTTTCTCCATAATAGTTTGTCTCAAAAAATAAAGTTCAAATATTCTTCAATGTTTTTTTGACAATAATTAAATAGAAATAATACAACTTTAAGTGTAAATGCATTTAAAGATTTAATGCATGCAAAATTACACCTTCAAGCTCATGTATCGCTTATTAAGTCGTAATACAAATCAAGGTTGACTTATCTCTAACACCGTTAGTTTATGAATCAATGTGATGACCGACTCATTCGTTCTTATACAACTTTTTTTTTTCATTATGAATTAATTAGAAGTTCTCTCCTGCCCAAATTAAAATATCTATTGTCGCTGTAATTAAATAAAATCAAACTTTTGTTTCAGGTGGAGAAGAAATTGTGTGCAAGAGAGACGGACTGTACGCCGATCATGATACAAAATGTCGGGAGTACTTCCGATGCAGTGGAAATGAAATATCAGGCCGATACACCTGTCCAACTGGACGGGCGTTTAGCGAAGCTGCCGGAGCATGCGTACCTCGTCGTAGACAACCCTGCATTAGACGAGTATGTTCACCTACAGAGAAATACGCCTATGCCACTCCTGGAACCGCCTGCCGGCAGTACTACCGCTGTGAAAACGGCACTGCAGTAGACCACGCGTGCCCTTCAGGAGCATGGTTCGATTTGGAAAGGCAAGCGTGCACTAGAGGAGCCGGCACGTGCTACGAACCGCTCTGTGCGGGACTCCCTGACGGGGATTACCCGGATTCCTCGCACGAATGCCGCAGAACTCTAAGATGCCGTGGAGCAGAGTTAAGTGCAGTCATATCTTGCACGGGAGAGGAATGCGTCAATTCATGCCCTCCCCCGCGTTCAGCTGCTATTCCTCTTCCAGCTGGCGACGCAGACTTTTGTTCAGACGAGGCGTGCTCTTCGCTGTGTCAGCATGCGGAAGACGGCGCGTACGCAGTTCGTTCTACAGGCTGTCGGGAATATTTTGTGTGCGAAGCGCGCAGAGTAATAAGACGTGGAGTTTGCGAGGCCGGTCATATCTTCTCGAATGGTGGATGCGAATCGGCTTCTCGCGCTATATGTCCTCCACCCGGAAGAAGCCCGTGTTTTAAGAGACAAGACGGTCGTTACAGAGATTGGCGCGACTGCGTTTCCTGGTACGAATGTCGCCGTGAACGTGTTATAGCTAGAGGTTCATGCAATTCGGACCAAGTATTCGATGGCAGTGAATGTGTACCGCGTGACGCATTTATGTGCGAGGGTCCTGAAGTTTCGAGTGTGTGTGAGGGACGTCCGAGCGGCAAATACCAGGACTTAGAGTCAAACTGCACTAAATATTTCCACTGTGACGGTTCGCAGCGAACAATGTTGGCGTGTCCGGAGGGTCGTGTGTTCGATGGAGCGCGGTGTTCGCCTGCTGCGCGGTATTTATGTCCGAGTCTCGATGTAGACTCTTGTTACGGTCGTGCTGATGGACGATACCGTGCATTAGATACCGGCTGCCGTGGTTACTACGCGTGTATCAACGGCGAAAAAGCAGTTTACGCTTGCCCCGCCGGTCGCGTTTTTGATGGGGAAACATGCGTTCCCGAACGGCCGGGAGTATGCGATACGCAGGACTACACATGCATGGGACTCTCCGATGGTTATCATTCTGAAATCGAATCAAGCTGTCACAGGTAAATATTTAAAGGGTCACAAAATACCTACATTCCGTTACACTAGACGTCAAACATACAAATCACTATCTTGTACGTCAAACTTAAAAACGACTTACTCTTATTTTTATGTTAAGATCGACAGACAGGCTGACGGTCCACTTACCGTTGCCTATAACACAAACAACGCCACAGGTGCTGCGAGTGCGCTGCAGACCATAGTAGAATTATGGAAGGGCTCTGGCTTACTCATTCACCGAAACACAACAGCACATATGCTGTTATTTCACGGTGATCTTCTGTAAGGAGTGGTTACTGTCGCCAAACACGGGCTACTCAAATGACTGCGAAACGCAGTATGCTCTGCCTCTACTTTTCAAATCCAGACCATAGCCAACTTTGAAAAGTTCATTTCCATCCCGCTGGGATTCGAACCTAGGACTGAGACAGCGCTTTAATTTTACTCTAACTTTAACGAAGAATATCCTTCAATTTAAGGCATCAACTACGTTAGTATATTATTAAAGGAAGTTACTTTTGAAAGTTATTTTTTATTCATTAAAAAATTTTGTTTTGAGCGCACTAGAGATTACTTGAAATAAGTTCCATACATAATCGACATCAATAAGTGGGACACAATTGCATAAAGTTTAGGAATTACTTTAAATTATAGTTTCCGAGATCTTAAAATATAAGACATGCTAAAACAAAAAAAATACTTACCAAAGTAATTTGTGACACTTGCTTGAATGAGGATCAGGTATTTAGATATATTACCTTCGATTAAGCTTGATGGACCGATGATACCATTAATAGATCGAACACTCGGGTGAAAGTTCGTATCCCTGTCTGGTCTACACCTCTCGGTGTTTTTATTTTTCATTTGTGGATAAGAAATAATAATCACTTGTTTTAACAATGAAAGAAAACAACGTGGTAAATTTTGCAGGAGTAAGAAAACTAGGTAAAAAAACTAGATCATTGGTCGGTGCTCGATTTGGTGCTCCGATTCAAGGGTCCCGGGTTCGATTTCGGGCCCACTTTGCAAATGATCTGAGCGTGCAGGGTTTAGCCCCCTGTCCGCTGTATGATTATCATAACACAAGCCTAATAGTGCTTTACAATTGGTGTGTTTAGTTTTGGCAATTTATTTATCTTCAAGTTCGAGCCCATTTCTGTTTCAGACATGTCAAACTTACATGCGTTATAAAAATACATTTTTGCAAAATGTGAGATAGCACAAAATACGTTATAACTTCAAAACTCTTAAGGTGAACTTACTCGTATTTGTTTTAGAAATTCATAAGAAGTCATATTTCATGACAATATAGTCAATCGATACTCCATCAAAACTTCTCTATTACCTAATTTGTTTAGGCACATATTAATATATTACCTATTACCTACCTGTATAACCTAAGCGTTGAAAAAAATTAAAAAAATCAACGCCTGACAAAAATATAAAAGCAACAATTTAATCAATCTTTATTACCTACTCATAAACTTCTGCCAGGCATTGATTTTTTTCATAATTTTTAGATGATTATTCAAAAAATAATTATAAAAGCTTGAATGAGGAAAAATTCATTGGGTCCATCATGGATCTGGTAAGACAAAACTTCTTTTTTGGAATCCGGTTTTTTTAACGTGCAAACACATAAAAAACTTGCACTCAAAATAAATGCCGATTCTCATTGAATCCATTAATCTATTTACAGATACTTCTACTGTGAAGCTGGAGACCGGTTAGCGACTCTGTCCTGCTTGGGCGGCAAGATATTCGACGGACGCGCCTGCGTCGAACCTTCGCAACACGAATGCGGAGCTCCGCGTCGTAACACAATTGAGAACGGTGGCGAGTACTGCGAGCGAGACGGTTTCTACGTACAGCAGGGCACCGAGTGCAAAAGCTACTACTTCTGCGTCACCGAAACTAGGACGTACCTCAATTGTCCTATCGACCAAGTGTTCAACGGGCAGGTGTGCGTCTCCAAGAACCAATACACCTGTCCAGGGTGAAGGGTCACAGGAAAAACTGAAAAAAGTTGACGCCGAAGGCGCGGACAAGGCAGAGGCGGATCGTGAATGCACGATGCACTGACTGATATTTATTCGTAAGGCTGTGATAATCGCCGACACATCACCCCGAAGGGACTCTCACAACAAAACAAATCTACCTCCAAATTAACAAACACGCTGTAGTTATTTTCCACATTCCTTTAATGACATAGAAATTTAAGCGCCCTAATTTTAACATTAATAATTACACAGTGACTATTTATCTTACAGTATTATTTTACAAACGAAAATAAGCTCTGTGAATTTAAAAAAATAAATCTCTTTATAAAAGACGCAAAGTGAATAATAAAATTAGTATCGTAGCAATACAATAATGTAAATGGAATCCAGGAAAATTAAAGATTAGTTTTACATAATTTATGAATTAAATATTATGTTTATATAATTTAATAATGGAGTCTTAAATTTAATGTTTGGCAATAATATTTAATTAAATGAAGCGGAACATTTAAATAACTTTTTCTAATTAAATACACAGTAAATTTATTTCTATATAAATGAACTATATTTCTTTCGTTTCATTTCTTATTTGTATTTTATTTATTAAATTTACGCAATACCCAGTTTTATGTGTGACATTTAATTACAAACGTGAACGCCGCGATTATACATTTTATACACAAAATTTACAACAATTTGGTCCACACCTAGAAATGATGCAACTTTTAAACGAACAACATTCAAAGTGAGTACAAATACCACTTCATTTATTTTTAATAAGAAACATTTAACATTCATTTGCAGCCCATTATAAACGTTTTAGTCCGGGAGGTAGCGTTGCATTTGTGACAGTCATTTTATACCGAATAAATTTCATTTTAAATAATAGTTTAATATTCAATAATCAGCAAAATGAGCGTTAGCTGCCGTTTATGCGGTGGAGCTCAAGATGACAATACATGAGTTTTTAAAAAAAAATGTGCTATGAGTATTTTTATGCCGTGCCAAAATTTATAGAATTATTATATAGATTATTTAAAATGAAAAAATAATAATCAGTCGCTCATATGAAATCTATCAAAAATTTTCAAGCATAAAGTCTTTTTATACCACATGAATTTTATACAGCTTATACTTTTATACTAATAAAGAAAATAGTCAGCTGTATTTATAGCGGGGGTAAGACCGTCAGTCAGCGTCACAAACATGCTGCGCGTTCAGAGTATCTGACTGTTGCATAGTTGCTTGGACAAATAAACTGACGATCTTTACACTCAATAATATGCAGCTGACGTTGATTTCTATTTTTCTTATTAATAAAATTACTCGATATTTTAATTTCAAACAGTATTTTATTAATTTAGAAAAATTTATGTCACTTCAAGCTACAACTGATCAATTTTCAAGCATTTTTTTACATTATTTTACTTTGTGTTGATTCTTTATTTGCTTTACTAATAAATTACAGAATAAATCTTAACTTTACTTATAAAAAAAATACAAATTTGTCCAAGCAACTATGCAACAGTCAGATACTCTGAACGCGCAGCATGTTTGTGACGCTGACTGACGGTCTTACCCCCGCTATAAATACAGCTATTTTCTATAAATTTTAGCACGGCATAAAAATACTCATAGCTCATTTTTTTTGAACGACTTTCATGTATTGCCATCTTTAGCTCCACCACGGGTGCGGCAGCTGACGTTCATTTTGCTGATTATTAATCATTAAACTATTATTTAAAATGAAATTTTTTCGGTATAAAATTCCTTGTAAAAATGCAACGCTACCTCCTGGGCTATTTAGAATGAGACATTTCAAAAGAACATAAACGGATTATATACAGCCTGTATTTTTTTAACCGCACCTGGAGGGAAATTACTCTAAATACTGAAGATAACAAATTTTACTCAAAGGAAACATTCCCTTTATTTTTACAACAAACGTGGTAAATTAAATAAAAGGTTAACCATGAAATATACACTGTTAAATTCAATGGGACAAAACTTCACTTATATTCAAAGTGTCTTTCGGATTACATACATACATATGTTAGTAATTAATTATTAAAATCTTTGACGTAATTTATTTTTTCATGATTTTCCTATCATTTAATTTACCATGTTTTTAGAGGGATTTGATCCTTATGATTGACCCTATCGATTGATGTACAGGCTTTTTTGGATATCAGCCAGGTCGATTCCCTGATGTGGCAAGCGTATTTTCAAAACTCTTTTGAATGCAGTTTTTTTTTTTTTTTTTTTTAATAAAAGAATATTAATTGGGTAAATTTAGAGTACTTTCTCTCCAGGTGAGGTTAAAAAATTCCAGTCTGTATTTATTTATAAGTGCAAAATCTTAATTTGAAAATTAGTTCCTGAAAAACATTAAAAATAAATATAATTTCACTAAAACAATTAGGTGGTGAATGTCCAAAAGCGAGACTATGTAAAAATTGAATTAGAAATCTAAAAAAGGATAAACACCTTGCGAAACTTGACCAGTCTCGTGTTTCAAGTAATTATTGTCTCAAACGATGAATTAATTTTTCACACGGGTCGTCTTGATTGTTATTACAACGTTAGCTGTCTTGAATATTCACAGCACCGAGTATCTATGATAGTTCGCAATATTCAAGAATATACAGCAAATTTATAACAATTTATTATAGTAATTAGATATCTAAACATTTATCTACGATCAACAGATTTCCAGCGTGCGCCTAACCGTTCAGTTTTTATTAAAAAGAAAATATTTAAATTACGAAAGCCGTATTACTTGTTTCGCAATATTGATTATTGAAGGAGTGCATCCTTTAATTCTTAAACATACGTCATTGAGTCCCAGGAAATACAAATTTATTTACGATTTTTTCCACGTATCTAATTGATGATTCAATCTAATTTTGATAGTCCAGTGTTGCGCTAGCTCTGCTGCCGAAAAACATTCAAGTGTTAAATCAAAAAACCGAAAAGTTTTTCGACTTAATGCGTTGATTAGAAGTAATGATCTCTCGTTCTAACGGTGGCGAAATCTGGATGTCCTGGAACATTAGGAAATGAAGACATGCGACATGTGCGAGTCTTTAACATTCGCTACAACTGATTAGGTAAAAATCTACCCACGATTCCCATCTAATACTTGAAATATATTAATCCCATTGGTGATGACAAAAATACTTATTATAAAATTTAAAAATATATTATATCGATAAGCAGGTAGAACTCCGAAACAGTTCATGTATTTCAATTATTAAAACAATACAGAGATCAAAATAAAGCATAACACACAAGAATTACAATTTTCGTTGGGCTTACCCAACGAAAATTGTAACGGAATTGTTTCAAGAGCGTTTCGCATTAAATTGCATACAGCTTTCAAACACAATTCAATGAATTTAATATGAAGAAATATTCACAGTCAACCATCGCCAAAAGAAAGAGATGGCGTTGAACAAATTAAAGCCTTAGACTTCAGAAAGAAAATTTAAAGATACCAATTGGCGGTAATAGGATTATGTTCAAGATGCTAAATTTAAAGGGTATTCAAACATTTTGTTGCTACAGTAAATTTATGCAAGTTTTTCTTTATTTAAAAGTCCACTGACCGGGTTCAATTGATGGCAGGAAGCTACTGTTGCCTATAAGCACAGAAACTCCATAGGTAATGCGTAAATGTGCTGCCAACCTTGGTAAGATAAAGGAAAAGAGATAAGGCGAGGGTGGGGTAAAACAAGAAAATTGTATAGAAATCAGGCATATTACCGATTTATTCCTCGTATTAATGGTGCCTGTGTTTTTTAAAGAGCGCATCTACTACTGGGTACATTTCGTCGAAGCATATAGTAGCCGGCAAACTTCTTGGACAAACGAGCTTGAATGCGCAGAAACGAAAAATAGGTCTCTTTGTCTCTCGTGATCTCTTTTCTCTCTATACCACCAACTAAAACGTTATTAGCTCAATCAATAAAAACCCAGTAATAAAAAAATTGCGTTTTTCAATGAAACAACTTCAGTGTACCATGCGCAAACTTCCCCCACCACCTCACGCCATGGCCAAGAAGTTTGCCGGGTACTATACTAGTCTTTATTTTGAAGAGTTTATCTGCTTACAAATTAAAAACGGTCGAGTCGCAGTTGGAAACCGTCGCAATATAAGTTTTGAATTTAGATCATAACAACTTTCAGTCACTACCTTACAAACCAACAGAGGGTGCTGTACAATATTACATGCATACAACTACACTCTACAGAATGTATGAATCCTTCAATCAATTCTAAGTTTTTTTTAAAAATTAGATCTAATACAACCCGCAGAAGTTAACTGCAGTACGTTTTTTTTACTGAATCTACCTCTGATGACATCATAACTGACAGACTGAGGTCATTGTAACGGGGAAGAACCGAATTGCTACTAGGTTCGAAGTCAATTTCTGCGAGTAGTATTTAATCCCCTTAAACGTAATACCAACAAACACTTGAACGGATGTGTAGTCTTGAAAATATATTCATCTGTCACATTATTTACCTTTGGATTATTGGATTAGGTTTGAGTTGTTTCAATTCGATTGTTCCTTTCGGCGGTTTGAGCCACAATAAAAAATAATTATTTCTTTAAATGACCACATACCACTTGAAAGAACCACCACACAAGCCCAAATTCAATATGAATTTTCATCCTTTAAGCCCTGAATTAATTAAGCAATATTTTAAAGGCACTAAAGCGAAAGAAGTTTGGAATAAAATAAGTTTTGGAATTATTTTCAAACTCCTGAGAACCACTTAAAGTTAGAACAAAGTCAGAACAAGAAGCGATATATCAGTCATTATCAACTATTTGAAACATGAACGTCAACCGCTCGGCTCTTAGCCGCCAGTCCTATTGATTATGCAATTGAAGTACAGCGAAATCAGCAAGTGATCATCTAAGTCGTTACTAATTGTACTCCAAAACTGCCGAAAGGAAATTGATTGCATCAGAATTACGACGTAGCAAAATACGGGCGAAAACTGTAAATATGTTAGGAACTTGCCGGTTTTACCTAAAAACATACAATAATTAGGTTTTACGTGAACAAAAATTGTAATACCACAATTAAACAGCTGTGAAAAACTATAATCTACTTTCAACGATCAATAAAAGCTATCAATTGGCTTTGTCCGATACTAAGCCCAAAAAGAGAATTTTAACATTGAAATATAATTTTGACATTTGTATACACAAAAATAATTCTGTTGTTTCTAAGATATATAAAACCAATAACATAAGCTTAAACCTATTACTGAAAATGACTATTTCTGTCTTAAATTTAAAGTGAAATAAAAAATAAATTAATCAATTAGTCTTGATCTTATTATAAAGCGTTTCAACAACAAAAACGGACAAAAATATTTAAAACATCTAAACCTTAACACCGTTCCTAAACGCAAAATTTGTTTTATTTGTAATTAAAAAGATTTCAAATTACACTTCTACAAAGGTACGTAGATGTTTAAATTTTATATCTTGATATAATTTTGAATTTTTTAGATCCATAGAGATTAGTCTCTTAATTTTTTGTGATCACAGAAAAAAATACCAAATTACAATTCGATCGAGAGTTTATAATATACATATTGAAAGAGAAACGCTCAGTCTTTGTTAATAACATACAACATATTAAAAACACACATAAAATATTCGTTGACCATAAACAATGATTGTACATTTTTATACAATTCCATTTCAAATGTCACCTGGCGACTGTTCTACATGGGTAACGATTTTATCTAATCTTTAAAAATATTTTCATATCGACAGAATGACCTATTTATATAGTTCTTATTATTTATATAGACCTATTTATATAGACCTATAGAAAAGGTTCTTAGGGTTGGCATGAAGATGAAGATTGAAACCTGAAACTTAGTCAATCGACAGATCTAAAATTAACTACAGATTTCATGAGTAATCGATGAATAATATCAAGGATTCTCATTCACATACGAGTTTTTTGTAGATAAAAGCTAAGAAATACGAGTCAATTTACAATGATTGACATTTAAAAACACGACTATCAGACAATTTGATTGGAACAAGACGTGACGCGCACTTTCTAAAATAGCAATAGAATTTACAGTTCTGTGAGCACGCGAGTGGTGTCGGCGGCTTCACGCTGCGCCGACCCACTTTACGTGAATCATTGAACTGTGTACCTTTTAGTGTAGTAAATAAGTGCTATAACGTAATGTTATCTTAAAAAGTGCCCGCCGCATCGCGTTCCGGTGTGAGCTAACCCTTAGACGCAAAATCGATAAAAGAAATCGCTAAACAAAAAATTATAATTCGTGCCATGTAGACGTGTATAAAAGTTCATTCGCCTTTGAATGACTTTGACTTTGACCTCGCAAGTCGGTCTCTTTGCAAGCGAACACAACGACAAAATTGTGGCCTTTCGCCATGATAGATCAATGTTCTATGATCGAACTGCCTACTATGAAACGAATAGTATTTTGTAGAGGCGATAAGTAAAAAAACTTCTATGCACATCCATTTAGAACAAAATACAAAGGTCGCTATTTTTGGTAAAAAGGGGATTTACGTATATTAATCCTAGACAAGAAACAATTGATCGAAAGTATATTATGATTTTTGAGGAATTAAAACTTAAAAGGGACAAAATTATAGATAATTTACGAAACTAGAACGAACAAAGAATGTTTAACCTTGAGTTGTAATTTTAATTGCTTTTTTGCTAATTTTTTTTTAATCGGCCGCTACTTCAATTTCAAATCTTAGAGAAAAAAATATTATCTGTTGACACTTATTCTCTGTTTCTATTTTTTCTTCAGTGGCGCCGCAGTTTATGTGAAATTTTAATTCATGGCCGTTCATAATAGATCTTCCAAATCTTCCAATCAAAAAATGTCTCGTGTCTTGACGACATAAAAATTAACAAAAAAAAATTGTAGATTGCAGTTGATGCACATTGCACAATATTATTTTGTTATCCGAAAAGGCGATACAAAAGACGGTATTACCACCTAGAAATTAATCAGAAGAGCAGAAATATAGGGCTCTTAAATTAAAATCTGACAACATCTTGGTAAATTGTCGCTTACTTAAGGCATCCACTACTAAACAATTATAAGTTAATTAACGTGTACATTGAAAAGAAAAAGAAAATTAAGTGATGGTTATTTCAGCGTAAGCAACTTCTGATATTTGACATTTTTCTTCAGTTTAACTTTCCAGATAATTGCGATTTCAGTTTTTAATGGATTTCATTATTTACAAAAATTATAAAAATGTATGATATACTTGAAATATTTAATATAAAAATATTAAAATATAAATTTATAACGGAGAATGTGATTAATGTATGAGTAACATTTAACTCAATCCATGCAAAAAACTTCGTGCAAAAACTTATACATGCAAACAAATTGCATTATGTGAGAAATATCTAAAATCTGAGAAAGTGTCAATTGACACAAAAATTTCATAGAAATATCTTCTCTTTTAGGTATTTTCTCTGAGTCACTTTTAAACAGTTGAACAAACATATTAATTGAACCAGCTGCGTTTAGACAAAATTAGTTAAGCTAATCCATCTATAAACTTAAATATTTGATAAAATTAACAAGATTATCAGCCAATTTCCTTAATTTCCGTGACACACGTAGAACGACAGTGTTGAATGGTGTCTAGGAGGGTATATATGACGTCATATCAGTACGTACGCTACTGATCACTGGTGGTAGGACGCGGCGTAGGAGCCAGCAACACTCCGATATCCCATATCTATAATACACAAGTAATATAAATAGAAAAATGCTCAACAACATCTCAAATCCAAGGATATACGTACATATATTTAACCTTGAATATTTTTCAGGGCCTATGAACACATATTTCTGAATTTTGACCTAGTCGGGTTATAAGTTCTGTCACATGTTTATTGTGAAATAATTGAGATATGTTTGTTTTATAGTAACCATTTATATACCAAAAGTAACTTACTAAAATATAGATTCTTATGCTAATTAGGTTTCTTCAAAATAACCCCCGCGATTTTCAATATAAACCTTCAACCTGCGCGGACAGTCGTCTATAGCAGCACGGATGAGGTCCATATCAATATCGGCGGATGCTATGATCAAGGATAACTTGAATGACTCCAAGGCTTTGAGCAGGTGAAGTCGATTTCACCAGCTAGTTTTGCGTGCTTTTCGCTCTGAGCTAGCGCAAAATCTTGCTGGAATACCCGGTGTCTGTTATTGAATATGGCATGAGAAAGAGATTCCACAAGGTTTGTAAGGACTGTATTTTGATACAAAACTGCATTCGATTTGACATCTTTTTCACAAAAATTACCTCAGTTAAACCCAAATATGAGACTCCCAGCCAAACCATGAGTGACGATGAAAAATGACCTCGCTGGACTCGCGGAATGGGGCTGCTCGCTTCATCACTGTTGAGGCCGTACATGTTATCATTTTGTTTATTGTAGCTATCCTCCACAGTAAAATATTTTTCATCCGAAAAAAGAATTTCACGGTGCTTTTTTCCGGCGTACCGCTTCAACAAAACGCGGGGTCTCTTCAGTCTCAGGGTCCATTAAAAACATACAAACGATGTGCTATTTTTTTTTTATAACCCCCAAGTCTTCATTCAACACCCTTTTCACCATGGTTCTGCTTAACCCCATCTGAAGGAACAACAGTGCTTCTGTTTACAGATGGGATTTCTTTAGATCCGTGCCTTCACAGATTTTATCACTGCTGGGGTCCTGACAGTGCGAGGGCGACCACTTTTTTTGTCTTCTACACTTGAACCTTCATTATATCGTTTGGTGGAGCGATAAAAGAATCTTTCAGTAGTTCCAAAATCTGATTGGGCACATAACCGCATCGATGCAGCGCAATAACCGGAACTCGGTCTTCTTTAAGAGTCCACTCCATATTTAAAAATAAATGAAATTCGAAATAATACACATAGTGGCCAGCATTTTAAAGTTTTGATTGTGTGACAGAACTTGTGACCTCTAGGTAGCTTCGCGGTTGGTAACAGAGCACTCAGATTAGGGACTAGTTATACTGAGTTTGTCTGTTGAGGGTAAAAGGCCTTACTGGGAAATCCAGTAAGTGCTTTTTTCTTTTTTGCATAATATTTGTTACTTGGTAACATATTTGTCAATTTTAAAATCTATATTGTAATTTGACATTGTAACCAAGCACGTTTTATTAAATATTTAATATCCGCCATGTTTGATTAGATCACAGTTTGCATTCAACTGTAATCTTAGAAAGAGACAGTGCTAGAAAGAAAAGTCACTAAAGCTAAATCCCAGGTTAATAGCTGTCTTTCTGTTTTATCTAAATCTCGTCTAAAATCATATTTACACTTCGACAGAATTCTGATATATATGCTGCTAATTCGAAACCCATAAATTTTTTATAAACTGTCTTTGAAACACGTAATCAAACCGTGTAAGGATTGTGGATTCAATAGGTTTTACCTTTATGACTCGATCTCGTCCCGCGGTACACATGCGACCCGTCGCTTCATCCACGTACAGAGATGACACCGCGTGCTTCATATCGTGGAAAGACGCCAACGATTCTCGGCTGGAATGTTAATCATTTAAAAACAATTATTATAAAAATACAAAGCAAATGTTTTTTAACAGAGAGGAAGATTGTCCACTTGATGTTAGTTGGTTACCGATACAAGTGCTCTGCCAACCATAGTAGGATAAGCGTTTAGGAAGGGATAGGGAAACGAGCTCTGGAATCTCTTACTCACTCACAGATACACAATAATACATATGCTATTATTTCTGGGTGGTCTTTTGTAAGGGGGTTGTTATCGCCGCCAGACAAGCTGCCCAAATGACTACGAAACTCATTGTGCCCTGCTAGATCCATACCAGAACCAACTTTAAAAAGTTCATGGTCAAAGTTAGCCCTCCTGAGAATCGAAGCCGGGATCCTAATACATATGAACCAGATTTCAAGTTATATACAACAGAGTTCAAGTTCAGTCAATATATAACTAGTTCTTTTAGAAACTTTTTAGTTTTTAGCTAAACTGGCAGAATGTTAGATATAAATCTCTAAAAACTATAAATAATGACAAAACAACGATATTTCTAAAACCATTATATTCTTAGACATATATGTATATGGACCTCTCTGGTTGTGAAATCTATCATCAGATTCGAAGGTAGAAAAATATTTTGATAGCGAATCACATTAAAAAATTTCTCACCGTCCTTATGTCTCCTTTGGTGTTGTTTATAATAACAATAACAAATAATGACAGAAAACGATATGCAGTCGATATCGTGCATATCTACGTTGTTACATTTGTGATCACCAACTTGAATGACAAAAGGACTCCTTAAGGACCCAAGTAAGATTATCCTGGATGATTTAACTTAATCATAAGCGTGCTATCGTAAGAGTTCTTAGCGTTGTAGCGTCGTTACGCTGACAGCTCGTTCTTATCTACTGGTATTCTCATGTGCAATGAAATATATGTTTTTATGTGTGTCGTGTATTGTCTATAGAGTCCGTTCGGAAAGAGACCCGTCGTGGCTAATGAGTAAACTAACATTAGGATTTTCTAAAAATCACAAACCCAATAAAACATGTCAGGACAAAGTAAAATCCGACAAAGTTACACAAGCTACCTCTATACCTTAAAGGATTTCTTTCTGAACAGATTTTATTTTGCTTACGGTTCGTGGCGGAGAGTTTCGTAGCAGTGCGTGCAAACGCGTTGCGGAAACTCGAACCCCATGACTGGCAATGGAAGGCGATGGGGGGAGCAAGTGGCGCATACGGCCGCACCGCACCAGCGGCAGTGATGCTGTCTAAGGCCTATCTGTTTCTTCTCCATCATGGCTCGCACGTTCCATATGAAGGGCGCTCGGCAGATTTGGCACAAATCGGCCTCTTTCCACGCGGGCGTTTCGCGTCTCCGCACCGCCATCTCCCAGACGCCGAGAGCTCCGTCCTCCCCGGCGGAGACCAGCCTCTCGCATCCACTCACGTACCACAGTCCGCTTACTTTGTTGCTGTGCCCTTGCAACTCGTACGCCGTGCCCTTTTGCCCGCCGATGTCCCAAACAATAATAGTCTGGTCGAATGAACCGCTGAACAGCAGTTGAGGTAGCGGCGCCCAGTTCAACACGCGCACAGAACTGAAACATTAACGCACCGATTGTGTCATTCACTGCCCATTCTAGGTGTGTGTATACGAGTGGAACATTTGTTTCGTGCGCGGCGGAATCCGCTTATGCGATACGCGCAGATCTAACCCGATTGCAGTGCCACCAATCAGGTTCAATCTGCTTACCCAACCTAAATAACAAAAGATATTGAAATGTTGTATCAATAAACTAACTTACACAGCCATCTGTTAGAATCTTATGGAACTTACAATTCTTTGTCCTATAAAAAACATTTAATTTGAAATTACAAAATTTTGAGATCATTAATCAAGGTAAAACTATCCTATCTCTCAAATTGGACCTAATTACACATAATGAGCAAAATTTCATTAAGATTGGTTAAGTAGTTTTGGGAGTTTACCGCGTACAAAGATTCTTGTCGCGGTCTTATAATACATACCCAGTGGTCGAAATTCGATCATAAACAAAAGAGTAAATATATTACACACATATAGTGTCAAACGTGTGTGCATGTGTATAATTAATTTAATGTATTCCTAATGCATGTTATATTAAAATATTTGCATTAATATTAGTCAGCTAATGAAAAGGCTACTAAAGAGCACTATTAAAATGTGACGTCTCTTAGTCTATATGCGACTTCCTAACTTCTCCTTTCTTTAATTAGCTAATAATTCTAAGTTTTTTTTATTACAAACAACAAAAATAAAAACTCACCCTGTATGTCCTTTCAGTGTAGTTACTAAAGTAGCTCCATTATTATCTAATTTTAACATTGTAATTTGACCGCTGTAATCTCCCACAAACGCATATTTCGATTGTGAGTCAAATCTGATTTCAATTCAATAGGAAATTATACAACTAACGACGTATATTATAGCTTAATAAAAGCGGATTGATAAACAAAATATCGCTATCGGAATACTGAAAAAAAAATGTTGATAAGGAACTAAATATGTTTAAACTTGATTATATGGGTTTAGTTGGACATTTTCAGACTGTACTGGCTGAAGACCAGTAAGATGTATGACACACACATGTTAGGCTGACGACCTAATAAGGACTGCGGGTCGATGTGGGATCCAGGGTGCTCCTGACCATTCCAACTAGGAAATTATGGGAGAGGCCTTTGTATTTCCTACAGTTGGGACGGTGATGATAATGATGAAATATAAAATCACAGTTATTGTTTAGTACTATAACGTCACTGTGGAAACAAATGCAAACTATTAGAAACAGTAAGACAGAATTTTTGCAGGATTTATCTCATGGCAACTTGGGCACTTGCGAAATGATTTCCCCTCAAGTGCAGTTAAAATTAAGCCCAGTAGACTTCTTGAAAAGAATGCTAGTGTTGTAACTTACGCGTAGGTGTTGTAGTGTTCTTTCCAAGAAGATTAGAGCGGCTTTTGGCTACATAAGGCTTTTGCGGTGAGTTGTAGAAGGAGGCAATAAGCAATGGTTGTAGTTGTACTGAGTTTAAAAACTCTGCATAGCCGCCAACTTACTTCTATACGATAGTTATTTCGGGATATAAATCCATGGCGTAATATTTCGTCTCAGTAAAAAAAAAAGGAAAAAATGTTATTATTGTTCTATTATTGCAATTAAAGAAAGAAAGGAAAGAAAGAAAAGAAAGACTTTTATTCACTGCACGAAAGACAAATTATTTACAAGAACAGGGCAGAAATTAATAAAAAACGTGTGTGTCCTCGCGGCAGCGAATCGGATACTGGCTCAGCATTGTGCTGAGGTGCCACATAAACACCTACAGCACTGATTTTCAGCCAGCAGTTTACTTAAATTTACATTAAGTAAACTGCTGTTTTTGGTTAATGTTAATTAAATCATAATGTTAAAATAATAAATTACATTATATTGAAGTATGTAAAGTTTCATCAAAATCAGTTTAGTACTTTTAAATTGTTACGATTAACTATGGGACGTTCTGGAAAAAGCGTTCGAGCTGGCCGAAAGCTTCGAACGTTCCACCCTATCGATGGCCACGCCCCTTGTCGATTAGTGTCAAAGGAAATTGGTCCTTACGTTTACAACATAGAGTTTACATTTCAACAGAAATAGCATTCCCCAACTTTCAATGGCTTGTTTACATTTTCTGGTAGATTCGAAATACATGGAGGCGTTTGGCGCCAAGTATAACTAAGAGTGCGGCCGGTCAAGGGGGTTAGTTGTGCGACAACAAGCAATCCGAAAGCGACTGTTTGGAGCATTTGTGAAGTTACTTGCGACAGTGAACCGGCGACACATTAAGGGAATCTTTGACGATTTCTGGCAAGTTTAACAATTTCATTGGACAAGTTTAGTAATTTTGGCAGTCTTAGTTTATGAAAATAAATATTTCTTTCGCTCATACACGGCATTCTCACTCACCTCGCACCATCCTTCTTCATCTTCATAAATTTTCGAATTTGAATTTGTTTGAATAACATTTGAAATTGTTGCACCGAATGCAACAGCTGAAATATCTAAGCCTCTTTTTAAATAAAGAAAAATAAATAAATAAATCGCCAAGACTATACACAGACCAAATGTATGGCCACCAAAGTACTGTTAGGCTTGTGTTCTGGGATAACCATACATACATAGGGTGCGAAACCTTACACACTCAGAACGGAGCAAACTTTGAAAAGTTCATTTGCAAAATTGGCCTTGACAGATATCGAACCCGTGACTCCTGAGTCAGAGCGCTAAGACGAACACCTTCACCAGTCAAGCAATGGACTCATCAATTAATATTTAAATTATTTGTGTGAGGTAGTGACAAATTATATTCATAAAATAAAAAAATTAACTATAAATTTCTAGATAAATCTTTCAAAAAGGATACTGCAATGCGGTGCACCATGCTTCAAAAGAGTACCCACCGATCCTGCGACCAGTCTCACTGCAGTGATACGCGAACAGCTTGTCTCTACTAACTGATAACATCCACTCGCAGCCTAACGAGAACGACACAGCTGTTACTCGTGCAGTGTGAGCTAAGTATTCTCGAACCTGCATATTGAAAGCATTCAAGATCAGAACATCTTCAAAGACATCTTTCTAGTTCGTTAAATACACTGGAGAATATAAATACTGTAGGCGCGCGATTTCATGTCCTTCGTGAGGAATGAGGATAGTGTTGTGACCTAATCAATTATAGTAATTCCGATAATTAGTTGACAATTGGGGATGTAAATAAATGTCTTTTTTACCTTTTTGTCATTAAATTAGACTAATAGTAGGCTTTAATGATTTGTTTCTTTTATCAATCTACTATTTAATTGTTATGGAAAAAGCCATTTGTTATTTGTACTTTCTTCAACACACATCTGTAAAACATTATATACCATTTTACATGCTTGCTCATGAATGTCCGCCCGATGTACATACACTCACGCGCCTACTGTACCTAGTCATACCTAAATTCACCTATTTTATGGTGAATTTCTGTTAAGAGGCAGTAACCAACCTCTTACAGAATTTCACCATGAGATAACAGCATGCGTGCTGTTGTGTATAGGTATGTGAGGAAACCCTTTTCTCCATTACCACCTTGCTCCTAATGCATAATCCCGTCTGGTTCCGAAGAGTGTTTTAACGTGCCTGGTGTACTTAGATCCCTGTTGTCCTTACAATCAATTTGACCATCAGCCTGTCAGCTTTCATTTATCAATAAAAAGAAATGTGAAGAATTCAAACTCATAGACAAAATATTAAAATATTTGATTTTCAGAAATAAATAAAGTTTTCATCTCTCACTACTAGATAACATAAATACACTCTCGTTTTACACACATATTTGTTTTCAGAACTGCACCAAGTCTAATGGCAGGAACTACCCTCTTATTATACAAAAAAATACCTCTATGAATATGTGATGTTATATTTCACTTGTCTTGTCTTATCTATCCTATTTCCTCTCTACATCTTTGCATCCTGTATACCAAGATTTGTTTGCACGTCTCTCACATGATCAAGAGTTAAGATACTAACTGGATTTATTCTATTGCAGTCCATAGCCAGTGTGAACTCTGATACTGTTCCATTTTCTTGGCCGATAAATAGCTGCCTGGTCTCCGGTGTGTAGAACATTGATGTGCAGCCTGATGGCATATACTGACAAATACTCGGCCAGTACTGGCCTGAGTCGCGCTTGAGCCAAACACGCACTGTCCTGTGTGATAACAAAACATTATTTTGAGAGAAGTCAGAGCCCAATCCCTTTTGCATCGCCTTGACTTTTATTCTAAACTGCAACTAGGGGAATCCACAAAGTACTCTATGTCTATCTGGAATAAAGTACTTTTCAAATAGAAAAAATATATATATATCAAATTAGGATTACTTCCTAACAGAAATTCAAATAAGTACAATGATTCCTCTCTCTCTTTATATCAATATTTTTTTTATATTATTAAGAGTGGCAGGCAGGCTGATGATCCACTTGATGATAAATAAATAATAAACAAATAAAAATCAGTTGATATCAGTTACCCATGGTCATCGCACCTAAGAACACAAGCAACACCATTGGGATACAGCAGACCCTGTGGGATTTTTTTACAGCTTGCTTGAAGATGCTCATATTGCAATTAGGTGGAAACACCTCAGAAGATAGATTCTACTCGTCCAGATAGTATAGATTACCACTGAATTTGCTCAATGATCTTTTCATTGCCCAGGGAGTTTAATTATGTATTAAGTACTATGTACAAAAATAAATAAGAAAAATAAATAAATACATAACCATGTAAATTTTAATAACATGGTAAAACATGCATTCCACTTTTACTACATACAATGTACATGTAAGTATTTGTAATACTTTATTATCTTATTTATCTAACCAATAATGCAAAGAAATACAACAGTTAAGGTATGTAGTTTATTTAATTTGGATAGCTGCCTCAGAGGCAAAGGCCTCCCCTGTCTCTTTCTTGCTACCCTTCTCGATGTCACTCCTATCTTTTTCCTAAATACATCATACGGATGCATCTAAACGGTCTTTAAAGAGAGGTTAATAATAAACAAACAAGTCCTATGTTAAATATGTAAACCCCGAAAAAGATGAAATTAAAATGGTGCGATTACTCACATACCAAAACGCAGTAGCATTAAATACGCCGGTACATTTATAGGCTTTGAGATCATGAACTATTCAAGCAGATTTTATCCAAATATGACATTTCCATTTATTAACAATATTAGTGGGTAGTAATGCAAGTACAAACAAGTCACAAGGAAATGGTTGATATTCGCGAATTAAGTAGATAAATAAAAAGGCACAATCAGACAATGCGAGTGGTGTTTCAAACAAAACAAGCTTCTTACTTATCATCGCAGACGCTAATTACTCCGTCTTCCCCAGGTATTACAACAGCCGCATTAACATCATCGGTACATCCTTCCAGTTTATTTAAAAGAGCTGGTTTCTTTGTAGTAGAGAACCTGTCGTTCGGCGTTCTCGGTGCAGGTTTAATTTCAGCAGCCATTTTACCTTGTTTTTACTAATTTTTCAACAAATAAACACAATTATTCTACGATTCGCCTTTTACATGAACTGAAAACGTCATAATATATTTGACATTACATTAGATTATGATATTTTTCTCGAAAGAACTGTTAGCTTGGTTACACCCCTTTTAATTCTTTAAGTAAAAGAAAAACAAAAAGAGTATTTGAGCAGCCAAACATTTATTTCATTCAATTATAGTTTTAATTTGATCTATGTCATAATCTTCTTTTGTGTATTTATTTTTCAACAAAATATTTTTGTAATAGCAACATGAAATACGTTTCGACCTTGATTCAATGACCTTTTCACGACATTGCTGTGTGCCGTAAATATACATTTGACGTCTTCATCATTTGAAGTATTGCTAGTTGTAATGTACTAACCCACAACGTGGGTAATAATGAAAAAATATATATACCTATAAATTTATATTGTAAATATGTATTAAACAATTAAAAACTTTAATAAATAGTTGCAAATCGCATGATTATGATTAGATTGGTGTAAAAATTCAATGCATTTACGGCTAGATATAAAAACAAAAGTACCTCAACACAGGTATCGCAACACATTTTCATTTTCTAAAATTTCAGGACCTTTCTACACATAAGCCCTGACCCTTAGAATCCTATTGAATAGAGCCCTGTTGGAATCTTCTATCCATATTCCTAGCTAATAGATTTTTGTACCTAAAAGCTTAGCAATAAAGGATACTACATAATTCATCATCTCAGCCATAGGACGTACACTGCTGGAAATATGCTTAGATCATAATTTTCCAATAGCACCGGGAATATTAAACATAGTCCATCACAATGGTCTACGGCGAATACATTTATAAGAAATTAATAAATGAATCTAAACATAAACATCATTTATTATATTTCCTAAACAAAGTGAAATTAGTCTTTTCAAAATCAATGCATATTATTATGTTTCTACGTCTACAACAAATTATAACCAACTTAATTCTTATTTGTTTCACTCCTATTGGAAAGTTATAATAGGAGTGAAACAAAATATATTATGTAGGTAGGTAGGTACGTTTATTATCTGCTATTACTTAATAATTAATAACTACACCACTGCCCGGTGATTTTATCACTAATTTACTTAATCTAATTAAAAAGAGAAACTACAAGGTTTCTCTTCGCGTTTTTAGTTACCTACCGAAAGACAATTTCGTACTAAATTATGAAATGTAAATAGATGTTAGAAAATGGCTATAGTAAGTGAAGAAAATTTTATTAATCAACCTTTAATCATGAAGATGTTAGGCACCTTATCATCATCTCAGTCGTAGGACGTCCACTGTTGGACATAGACCAACAAGTGGCCTGGATCCACTATCGTTTTGCGGCTCTTTTTAGATCATCAGTCCATCTTGTGGGTAGATCTTCTTTATTGCGCTCGCCGGTTCGTGGCTTCCATTTAAGAACCTTCCGGCCCCAGAGGCCGTCGACTCTCCGTACTGTGTGTCTACCGATCTCCTCATTCCGGATTCTATCTTGCAGTGCAACACCGAGCCTGCATAATAGCCCTCTTCATAACTCGTTGAACGATGTTGAGCTTTTTTATGAAGCCCATAGTTAACATAACACTTCGTTTCAACGCCATATGTCAACCTGACCTAATCTCAATAATTTATTTAATCTAAATAATTTATTTTTTTTTATTTGAGAAAAGAAAAATAGTGCATATAAGATACCAGCTATTGAGTCTTAACGAAATTTAACAAGATATGACTAAACAAGAAAACGGCAATTGGGATTATGAACACAGCAACCCCACATTTGTCTGTGCCTGTAGCCTGTATCTGTCTTTATCTCTATCTCTTTCGGTCTTGACAATTTATGTGCTGTGCTGTGTCTGACTGTCTGTGTGTGTTGTGTCAGTCAATTCAATTTTATTGTACAGCCCAGTGGGTTGAAAATTGAAACGTTTTTTCAGATACTTTGCGATTGCGAAACTAGCCGACTAAATTAACTTTTATTTGATTTCGAGACACCGGTGCTAGCAGTATTATTAAAAATGTCTCAGGCTTTAAAGAAATTATCCGTTCAAGTAATAAAAAATAATGCTGAAAAGGTTATCGGTGCAACAGCTGTAAGGACAAATAGGTAATGCCGGTGCAGTGCTTGGTTATTTTTATTTCATGTGTATACCTATACTATTTAGCCTAAGATTCTACTAATATAATAATTATTTATTTGTTTTTTCAAATCTAAGACATTCTTTTTATCTTTATTACGAATAGGCATACATAGAATAATAAGTTTCGTTTGTGCTGGATATTAGGCGAAAAAAGTTTATTCTCATACATTCTTACATAAATCCATTGTCAATGCAAATAAAAAGTAAATAATTATAAGTTTTTCAATATTTTGAAGGAATTTCATTGCTCCAGTCAGTATTATGTAATCATGGAATATTTAGTAGGTAACTGCGAATTTTAAAATATCAACATGTTTATGCAATTTTTTTTTAATAAATAGGGAAAATTGCAAATTAGTAGTATAATTAATAATAAAATTGATAAATGCTTATTTTTATAATTATACATTATTAAGGTCTTTATCATACTAGCAATAAAATGTATTTGTTTTGGTCATGATTTGTTATATTGAACAGACTAAATGGTATTTAGTAGCTACTCATTTATAAACATAATAATGAGGATGTTATTATTAAGTGTCTATTTCCCTAACCATTCTCAATCCCGCTATCCTTAATCCTACTATGGTTTGCAGCACTTGTGGTGTTGCTAGCCACCTACAATCAAGTGGGCCGTCAATCTGTGTGTCATCCTTAACTTAAAAAAAGAAGAAGTGAGCGTAACTAATATTTCTTATGTAATAAAATTCTGGTAGCACTTGGTGGAGCAATGTGCAGATGGGCCCTCCAGATGTGATCCTTGGCATCACAGAGACATTCAAAAGAGACACGGATCCCAAGAAAGTCAATCTTGGTGTGGGTGCATATAGAGATGACGAAGGCAAACCATTTGTATTGCCATCTATTAAAAAGGTAGGTCTATCTATCACATAAAGCAAATAAGAATTTTAGATGAATTTTATTGCTGTTTATATAAATTACATCATGCTTAGCTCAATGTTATACCCACAATCTAAAAATATCATAGAATTTTTATCTCCTACCTACACAACTATCTCATTTTACAATATACTGTTATAAAATTGTGAAGAAGTTCCTTTAGTTTGCCTGCACCCTAATGACCTTGCCTTATTTCTAGCAAGTCATTGCAATATTTTCATTGTCCACAAATTTAAGCTCATTTTGTGGTATAAAATGTCATTAAAGTTGCAATGTTTGTAATATTGTTGACGATATTTTCTTTTATAGGCAGAAGATATTATTCATAGCAAAGGCTTGAATCATGAGTATGCTCCAATTGGCGGTGAAGCAACCTACACCGATGCAGTCGCCAAACTCGCATTTGGAGAGGACAGCCCCGTTATTAAGAACAAATCCAATTGCACTGTTCAGGTACATAGCTGATCTTAAATTAATCCTAATCCCTAATTGTTCGTAAAGTATGAAAAGTAAAAAATTGAGGCCTTTGGTGTATAATTAAAGGAATTTGACAGATTTATAATACTGATTTGTTGTTTTCATAATATAAAAAAATTCAAATATATTCCTTCAGCGACAGTAATGCTACTGCATTACTGAAGCTTCAATATATTATATATATTCAATTATATATATATATATATATATATTAGAAAGTTAAGTTTTTATACTCGCTTTTAGAAAAATTTTGAGAACAATATTTTTTTATTCAGTGTACTTGAATAGCATCAATTAAATTATGTTTTCATGTGATAGCTATAGTATCAGGCTATAAGAATAAAAATAAATTATAGCTTTAGTAACAATGGATTACTCACAATAAAAGAAATTATTTACGAATTCGGAGTTACGTAAAAGCAGCACAAAAAGCTGAATAACTCTAAATGTAATAATAATCGCTGAACATGCATGGGGGTCCATTGGATAGGTATTGGGCCCCTCTACCACCACACCTCATTTGATCCGTCGATGCTGGGTCACCCTGTATATACATACATACACACACACACACACACACACATATATATATATATATATATATATATATATATATATATATATGAGAACTTCTTATACACTAAAATTGTTATTATTGTTATTTACTTTGTAGACTCTATCAGGCACTGGCGCGTTGAGGCTTGGATTAGAATTTATTACCAAACATTACGCAAAGAACAAGGAAATTTGGCTACCGTCACCCACATGGGGTAATCATCCTCAGATTTGTAACATGCTCAATTTGCCTCATAAGAAGTACCGTTACTTTGATGCGAAGACCAATGGCTTTGATCTCCAGGGAGCTATTGAAGATATCTCGGTGAGTACAAAAAGTAAAACTTTGAGGTATTTCTATGGAAAAAGGGATTTGGACAAAGTGGAGATGAAGAATGGGCTCTTGCATCCATTTCTCTCGCATAGAAAAATAACTGCATACATCTTTCATTCAGCCCTGATCTTCTTTGAGGGTGAGTGCTTGGTTACCTCCTCCAGATAGGGTCCCATTCAATGGCTGCGACAGCAGTGTCTGCAATATTACAACCCTTTTCATAAAAACTAAAATTATACATTAAACTTTCAAAAATAGAATTAAAAAACAAAATCAAGACTCAAATACATGTTACGTTTATTTGCAATTTAATAACTAAGATTTAAAATAAAGCTTGAAGTTAAGTAATTCGATAGCTTGAAATTGAAAATAAATTAAATCATCATAAATTATAGTTTGAAATTAAAATGTACATTTTATTTTACTTCTTAAGGTACACAATCTTAAGTTACTCCCACCAATTAAGTTTCTTTGGTTTTTTTTTTTTAAGGGGAAGACAAACGCTAAATACTAAAAATATCCATTATTTAATGAAGATGTTACAAGAAATAAACAAGACAATTGCTTTGAAAAAAATATATATTATACTTAAACATGTGAAGAACCAATTGTATTAATTAGAATTTTCGTTAAAGTAATAGAAACTCCACAAAAAAAGTTAGAACACAAGAAGAATTTGACCTTTATTGAAAATTCTCTCGAAAACGGCTTATTGCACGCATATGAATCCTGCACCTATTAATAAGTTAATATCAGATTAAAAAAATGTATTAATTAAAAAAAAAATTTGTGTAATGTTCTAATGGTAAAAACAAAAAAACACCATTTCTAGGCCTGTTGAATTGTCTCCGCCGCCAGCGAGTTCTATAGTAAATGTCATTTGCCTCAGTGAATCCCATAATTTAAATAAGAAGGTAGAATAATAATGCCGTGCTCATCACAACAATCGCTTCGTCTGTCATTGTGTAATCGACTAAACTAAAAGCTCAAAATCAAATCTGAAATGTTACAGGCGAATGCTCCCGGTGAGGGGAGCACCTTTACAAATTAAGAGTATTGTTGTAATGTAAATTTATGTATGTATATTGTTGTCAAAAATAATGAGGTCAATATTGATATTTACCTTTTGCAATTAATTTTATTTCACAATCATCTGATATAACAACGAATAAGATAAGTGGTCAATATTTCCGGTTTTATCTGCTCTTTTAAAAGTAGTGTTGTGTTATTTATTATTGAAAGATAAAAAATGTTCACGTGCTGTTTGCGTGACCGTTGTTTCTTAGCGTCATATTTTTTTATTATTTTGGACACTATTTTGCTATGAATGAAAATAAGGCTTGAAACTACTAAAATGAAATAAACAAGTGTATTACGCTTTTCAGTTAAACGTATGTTAATCATGTCTTGGTTACTGTTAATATATTAAGCTTTTAAAAAAATAGCATAGCAACTGTTTTCCATCAAAATTTTATTATAATAAGTAACAGTTTAGTTTAATTTAATAAAGAATTTTACTACTCAACATTGTATTTCCAATGAAAACTATTTCAAAAAGTTATGTTTTGTATGTCTTTGGGGGGATTGGGGGGACCTATGGGATTGAACTAAATGGATCAATAGATCGATTGAAGGTTAACCTTTTTCTTTGAGATAAAACGTGTACATAAATCTTCACTTACAGTGTTTTTATATGTGCAGTCATATAAATAATTACTGTTTTTTTATTTTAAATTCATTTTACAAAATCTCAACAGTTTCTGTTGTGTCTTCAATAAAACACTTATGATTAATTAACACGGTTTAATAACTGAAGAGCACACAAAAACACGTTATGCAATTTGTAATGGCAGGCAGTAGAGAGAGTAACAAAAATAAACTATTCACAACATACAACACATTCGGAGTTTTTATACAATGGTCAAATAAAAATCACGAAATGATTAAAATTTGTTAATTACTAGCTGTGCCTGCGTGGTATTCGGATTAGTTGCATAACTTTTTTGTTTGTAAACCGATTGGAACGAAACAAACATTAAATGTTACGAGAGGCTTGATGCAAAATATCAGTGAAAACCGCATATAAATCGGTTAAGCCGTTTCTGAGATTAGCATGCATAAAAACATAGACAGACAAAAATTTTAAAAACTATTTTTTTGGCCTCGGTAACATAAGTACGTGTACAATTTATTTTTTTTAATATTTAAGGTACAGACACGACTCGTTTACGATTTTTATGTTTGTCAGAAACTGTATGTCATGACTTCATTGCAGCACACAGGAGAAAGCGCTCAAGAGGATTCTGAATACATAAATATATCGAACCTGTGTTTCTACAGAAATTAGCGTGCACAAAAGCACAGACAAAAGTTCTAAAAATATTTTTTTTTCACCTCGGTAACATAAGTGCAATGTATACAAATTGTTTTTTTTTTTAAATACTTAATGTGCGGACACGGTTCGTTTACGATTTTAATATGTATTGATATAGTATACCACTGTGTTATAATGAAAACACGCAAGAATATTCTAAATATTTTTTTAACAATATTTATTTGCAGTATTATAGAAAAATTAAATAATATTTATGTTATCTATACCTATGACGGTAGATACATAGACAATATCTGTGGATAGCCCATACCTACTTGTTGCTCATACCGGGAGATGCTTTAATGGACTACTATTAGTGTAAGGATTGGTAATTTCATGGATACATTTTATTATGTAAAGGTCGTTAGACAGGCGGATATTCCACTTGATGGTACCTAGGTGGCTACTGTCGTTTATTTACAGAAGCAACATGCCTTCAAGTGCGCTGCCAACCTTAGAATGATTAAGGATGAGAGATTAGGAAACGATAGGGGAATTATTGGTTGTAAATGAATGGAATGAAACCTCTATTCCTATTCTAGCAACTGTATGCCCAGCAACACAGTATCTTACGAAATGGTGTTGTGCAATGTGTTATATAATTTAGTTATGGCTATTTAAGTATATATGTTACAGTTAAAACCAGTTTTTAGATAGAACGCGTTTTCCCTAGTTAGAACTAGTTTTTACTAAGTGCCTTTGTTAAAACTAGAATTAACTAATACTCAAAATTTAATATCAGTTAAAACTAGTTCTTACAAGACAAAACGCGTTTAAGGTAATTAATATTTGTGGAATACGAAGATGTTCCGAATACTAATTTACCTTTGAGAACTGTTGCTAAGGAAGCAGCCATAGGAACAGGCCAAGGATTTATGCGCTGCGTATGCAAGAAAGTATGTATGTCAAAAAGGTGTCTCTGCAAGAAAAATGGTTACCTTTGTAACTCAAAATGCCACAATAGTTTGTCTTGCAATAACAAGTAGATCCTCATCCTTTTTTAATTTTAAGGTTTTTGATTATTTTTTATTGTATGTTATGTTAACCAATGTTTCTTTTTAAATTTTATGGTTGTGTTCAGTTGACTTGTTTGATTATTTTTTTACTTTTAATTAATATTGTCACCTTGGCAACTGCTTTAAGTGGATATTCCCTAAAACTAAAATATTCCTTTAGTGTAAGATTATTATTTTACTAGGTACATGACTCTCTGTGTCCTAGATCTTTTAATAAATATTTTTTAACTATATATTGGTTTCAATCACAAATTAGTTTCTCTAGTGCTAGTTTTAACTAAAGCTCGGAGTGACAACTAGTTTTATCTGAAAATCAAATATATCAGTGGTAAATTCTAGTTTTGACTAGGTATTTCTAGTTTTAACAAAGGCATTTAGGAAAAACTAGTTCTAACTAGGGAAAACGCGTTCTATCTAAAAACTGGTTTTAACTGTAACATATATAAGCTTATCAGTTTATTATGATTTTTATGCAATAATTATGTTTATCAATTAATTTATATTATACTGGCGACTCGCCGCCGACTTTTTTTTTTGCAAATTATATACACAAACCTTCTCCGTTTATCACTCTTTCTATTAGCGAAAACTGTATCAAAATCCGTTAGACGGTTTATAAGAAGTTGGCGGAGGAACCGACAACATAAAAGCAATTTTGTTTGATAATGTGTAGTTATAAAAATATAGATTGAATATTTTTTTTACTAATCTTCCGTTTTGTGTTTTTTTTTATAGAAAATTCCGGAAGGTGCAATTATCCTATTACATGCGTGTGCGCACAACCCGACTGGTGTTGATCCTAAGCCAAGCGACTGGGAGAAACTTTCACAGGTAATAAAAAAAGTCTAAAACGACATCACTTAAAACATCCTTCTAAACTAAGACATCCCTTTATAATTTAGACAATTATTTAAAATATTAGTAGGTAAAACTCAACAAAACGACACTAGTGGTAGGGAAAAAATAATTAAAGTGAGAGAAATAAGTATTTCAGTTCAGTCTAGTTCTTTAACAGGTCAATTAATTACATTTATTTCAAAAGTTGGAAATTTAAGTCAAATTTGAGACACAGAGTTGTACAGTACCTTAATTAATATATAAATAATACATCCTATGTCAGGTAATCAAAGACAGAAAGTTGTTCCCATTCTTCGATATGGCTTATCAAGGCTTCGCCACTGGAAATGTGGACAATGATGCGTTTGCCGTGAGGTTGTTCGTGAAGGAAGGCCATCAGGTCACATTGGCTCAGAGTTTCGCTAAAAACATGGGTAAGATGGAATTAATTATATTTTGAACTAGCTAGAATGAACTTTTAAAAAGTATTATTTCAAAGGTACAATTATTCAAATGAAAGGTTTAACTAGTTGATAAACAAATTTTAAAATGAATAAGTCTATTTCATAAAGTTTGACGCGACTATGATTATTGTACTTTTTTATTAGACACACAATAATGTATGTTTGTCACTACTAATTAATTACTACTAAATTAAATTAAGACAAGGACTAACATCAGACCGAAAACAATTTTACACGAATGAGCGCAACCTAATATAATCTATGAATTAAGGTGCAATATTGCACAACAAAATTTTGTAGCTTTTAGGAGATAACCGAACATTTTTAAAATTGGAAGGTTTTTCTTAAATATTGTGTAAAATATGAAAAAAGAAATAAATCTAGCTTATTAAAACCTTAGTCACAATAATTAGAACAAATAATAGTACTAGCATACAAAAATTGCACTCCTTTCACATTCAATGTGAGCGACGGTAGGCAATTATGTCATGGCACACACGAAGTGATAGAGGCCTGCCTTAGTACAGAACTTAATTAATAAACTTAAAAAATAATGTAGTTGTCCCTGTAAATTTTTATTACTGTGACGAGAAAGCTTTTTTTGGGCAGTAATTTACTATTTACTTTTCAGAAAATATAATTTCTTGTATAAATCTACCCGATTGAAACTTTTTTAAATATAGTTTACTATGCTCTGTATTTTTATCCAAGTTTGAATTTTACTCTAAGAAGTCTTAATTAGTAGCTTTTGCCTGTGCATCTTTATAAATTATAGCCTATGTGTTATTCTGATGTATAAAATATCTTACTGTAAAGTTTCGTCAAAATTCCGTTCAGTAATTTTTGCGCTACTATCTTTCGCATCTTTAATATACATAATATTATTGTCAAAATAGATCACTACTCAGACATTTTTTTTTGTGTGGCCATGTTTTATCTGTAATTTGTAATCTGCCTCCCTTTGTGATTTTATTAATGCGCTGTGAATGTATGTACATATCAATAGGTTAAATAAAGTTTTAATACAATAGGGTCAAATAGACCTTAGACATTGCTAGAGTATTTTTATAAATTAGAGAGTGTGAAGTATTCTACTAAAAAAGTATTTTGTCCTTAAAAACGCTAGAAGAACTTAAACTTTCATTTTAGAAAACCATTCCTGTTAAGTAAGTATGGTTTAATTTTTAAAACATTGGACGATACTTTCCTATAACAGATAGGTATGTGTACGCATTAGAAATTGGTATAGCCTATTTTTGTTAAAAAGCTAAAATAATTTGTTCTAAAGAACAGTTTTTTTTAATTCCTTTGCAATCACATGCTTAGTGTTGAGATTCATATTAATGTAGCGGTTCTGTCACTCTGCAGTACAGTCACTTGCATTTTCTTTTGTTCTATCGTAGAACTAGTTGGAATAACCCATAGATACTTTTCTTGCTCACGGAATGTGGGATTTTCAACACTTGCCGAAGGGTCTAACTTTGGAATTAGAATTTTTTCAACATAGTATACATACAGGTATTTTATGTTGCATCGACCCAGAGCTCCATACGAGTTTAATAACTCAAACGTACGTCAGCTTAAATTATCTCGCTTGATGGTGCGTCATTTGATTGGTAGTTTCCACGAACATGTTACGAAACCGATTACTTGCTGTGATAAGTGGCTGCCAATTTTAGAACTATTTATTAGACAAAAGTTCAATCGGATATCGAGTTTGTAAATTACGTAAAACGGCTGTAATGAATTTTATTATAAATTACGTCATGTTAAAGAATTATAATGTATAAAACATACAGACTTATGTATGTACTATATTTTTATTTTATATGACAGTGCTAGATTTTGTTTAGCACTACCAAAAATTTATAGATTTTGGTTCCTTTTACACTATTAATAATTTCAAACTTTTTCACTTGCGAAGACATCAATGACTCGAAGTTTATCCCTGGAATACAGTTGCTGTTTTTTTTATGTAAAGACGTTTAAACAGGTATACTTGATGGTAGATAGCTACCATCGCCTATTTTAATTTAACAAGCAACGGAACAAGTTCTGTAGGTTCTGCAGTTGCGCTGCTAACCTTAGTGGGATTAAGGATGGTGGGCTACCGTCGCCTGACACAAGCAACGTCTCAGGTGCTGCGAATGCGCTGCAGACCATAGTAGGATTAAGGATAGGGTAATGGACTCCTGCATTTCTTACTCACTCACCAAAACACAACAGCACAAATGTTGTTATTGTACGGTTATCTTCTGCCACCAGAGGCACTGCCCAATGACTGCGAAATGCAGTGTGCCTTGCCACTACTATAACACCCAGACAAAAAAAAAATACGGTTGAACTCGACTAATACCCTTAGATTCCAAATATTGTAATTTCATGATGGTTCTTTGAAATAGACAGACTCCCCAGTTTATGGCTGCGTAATGTGCTCTGCCACTACACTTGTATACTCTTTAAAAGTAATAAGACACGTAGATTAAAGCGTGTACTGTACGCATCTCCATACAAAATTGAGCTGAATAAATGTAGTTCCTCCCTTACGTGTCTTTATTATTTTAATAAAAATACACGGCCGATAGAAGTTGAACTGTATCGTCCAGCGAAACGTGAATGAAGTTGAATAAATGTAGTTACTCCCTAAAGCTGATTAAATAGCATGAATAGGCATGATAACGGTAAAGAATAAATGTTATCTATACATTTAATAAAATTGTAAACGAGCCGTTGTCTGTACATTAAAGTTTTTTTTTTTTTTTTTTTTTTCAAAATAATTTGTAGTATATGTTAGCGAGGTCAAAAAAATAGTTTTTAGTATTTTTGTCTGTTTGTGCGTTTGTACACGCTAATCTCAGAAACGGCCAAACCGATTTGAAGTTTTCATTGATGTATTGAAGCAAGCTTCCCATAACATTTAGTGTTTGTTTAAGAAAGTGTTGCCATCTATCAACTAGATCCGCAGTCTTCCCTCAGAGAAAAGTTCAAAGAAATTAAGATTTTAACTGTTACATGTCAGTATATTTATGAAAATTTAATTTACGCGCATAAAAATATTAGTCAATTTAATAAAAAATGTGATGTACACAATATAGGTACTAGGTTTAAAAATAATTTAGATTTACATAAGACGCGACTCCACAAAATAAGTAATTCTTTTATGGGTCAGTGTATACGGTTTTATAATAAACTGCCTGAGATGATCAGAACCTTATCTATAAATAAATTTAAAGTTGTCATTAAAACCAAACTCCTCTCGAAAGGCTGATATTTAAGTGACAATGAAGCCTGGAATTAAAGCCTTGATTCGGAGCTCATACTATGCTTAGTATTGTATATTTACTTTAGGTATTAAGTGTATGATTATAATTATTGTAATTTTTTTATATTGTAAAGATGACAAAAAGAATAGTATCCTGAGTTTCTTTCGGGGTTTCTTCTCAGGATCGTCATCTTGGCTTTTTTTTCCGAAACCCTGGTAAATTTAAATTTAACTGGTAATTCCAAATGACGATCATAAGAGTTTCTTGGAGAAACCTAATTGATAAATAAATATTTTGATTTGATTTTGATTGATTTGAAAGAAAGAAGAATCGGTTTACAAAAAAAAAAAATTACGCGCTATACCAAATACTACGCGTACGAACTTGTGGGCACAGCTAGTTAGAGAAATATATGTATGTTGAAAATTTTCTAAAAAATGACCCAGGTTTAATATAAACATTAAGATTAATAAGATTTTCAATAAAATAAAAGTAAAAAATACTGCAATCCGCGATGTTAACTGAAACACCGATCAGAACGAATGACGTCACGCCTTCATAAATATCACCGTGTCGCTTGAATTATGTAAACTCTTCCAGAGTTAAAAAAGCGTTGACGTCACAACAGACGCGATTGCTGTTAAAGCATTTTGGCGCTTAATTTTTTTTTTTTGGACTTCTTTTTCATCCCAATCTGTCACATTTCACGGACATTCAGAGATGTTTAGGATATATTTCAGTTGACATGCCGGGATGCACTCCATCGTACTTCCCTCAAATTATTATAACTGCTAGTTATAGCAAGTCTGTCGGCACTCTTTTCTTCAGACGTCTTTTTGCTCCGTTAGTTCTCAGTAAATCCTGGGCTAATATGTTTGGATGCGAGTCTATCCTTTCCTTGTATCTATAGACGATTCCTTGAATTTTTTCCTTTATGTATGGTATCTGGAGGTCATTATGTATTGTCTCGTTTGAGACAAACCAGGGCGCATCTACTATTATTCGGAGGATTTTTGACTGGAATCTCTGGATAATATTTAGATTGGATTTTGAGGAGGTACCCCAGAGCTGGATCCCATAAGACCAGACCGGTACTATTATGCACTTGTAGATCATTAGTTTAGATTCCAAGGCCAGTTTTGATTTTCTTTTCAGCATCCAGTACATTTTATTCAGTAGTAGACCAAGTTGCTTCCTTTTTGTTTGGATGTGTGTTTTCCAGGTTAGACGTCTGTCCAGGTGCATTCCCAGGTACCGGACCACATTTTTTTGAGGGATTTGTATTCCATTCATGTGTACTGGTGGACATGTATTTCTTCTGAGAGTAAATGTGACATGAGCCGACTTGGTCTCATTGACTCTTAGTCTCCAGCGTTTTAACCATGTTGATATGTTGTTGATGTGTTCCTGGAGAACCTCAGAAGCCAAGATAGGATCGACGTGAGTGGCTAGTATGGCAGTATCATCAGCAAAGGTTCCCAAGAGTACTTCAGGAGTTGATGGGAGGTCTGCCGTATGTAGTAAGTACAATATAGGTCCCAGGACACTGCCTTGGGGAACACCGGCTTGAATTTTGTGAAGGGCTGTAGTTGCGTCCCCACATTGCACCATGAAATGTCTTTCACCCAAGTAGCTACGGATTAAGCGAAATATTGGATTTGGCAGTACTTTTTTGATTTTATATAAAAGGCCCTCATGCCACACTCTGTCAAACGCCTGGGAGACGTCTAGGAAAATGGCTGAACAGTATTTTTTCTCTTCAAATGCTGTGTATATTGATTTAACTATTCTATGCACCTGTTCAATAGTGCTGTGTTTCTGTCTAAAACCGAATTGATGAGTTGGAATCAGTTCTCTTTGGTTGATCATTGGTAGTATACGTTTAAGAATCAGCAATTCTAAAATCTTGGATGGTATGGGTAGAAGGCTAATTGGTCTATACGACTTTGGATCGTGCTCGCTTTTCCCTGGTTTGAGTATCATTTTAGTTTTTGCAACCTTCCACTGCATTGGGTAGTGACAGGTCTTGAGAATCGCATTATAAAGGTACAGCAGAAACTTAGTACCTTTCTGAGGTAGTTCTAATAGGATACGGGCTGTGATTAAGTCATACCCAGGGGCCTTTTTAGGATCAATGTGTTTTATAGCCGCAACCACTTCCTTGTAAGTGAGCTGATCTATTTTTGTTGAATCAGAGCTGTTTGGTTCATCAAGTGCATCCTCTATGTCCCTTAAGTCATTAACATTGCCCTCGTATTCAAAAGGCTTGAAAACATTCGTCAAATGGATCGCGAATGTGAAATTATATTGTTTAAAGTTTAAAACATCAATTTTTCTTCAAAACTTCTATTTTTTTACAAAAGAAATTTATTTTGTGTAAAGAAAATGCGTAGAAACACCGTAGAGTAGTTTTTCAAAATCAGTCATCACGCGTATTGCAGGGCTGTACGGAGAACGAGCTGGCGCGCTTACCTTCTTGTGCGGTGACGCCGAGTCCGCCGCGAAAGTGATGTCCCAAGTGAAGATCATGATCCGCACCATGTACTCCAACCCGCCTCTGTACGGCGCGCGTCTCGTGCAGGAGATCCTCAACTCGCCCGAACTCAAGAAGCAATGGTGAATATTAACAGTTATTCTATTGTGTTAAGACATCTATTATTGCTAAAGTAGAAAATCTCAGCTGTAGGACGTCCACTGCTGGACCAACGATCCCGCTAATTCTCCAAAAGGACCGATGAATAGCAGCCTGGATCCACCGTTGATCTGCGGCCCTTATCATGTCGTCTGTCCACCTTGTGGGTGGACGTAATACGCTACGCTTGCCGGTCCGTGGCCTCCATTCGAGAACCTTCCGGCCCCAGTGGCTGTCGGCTCTCCGTACTGTGTCTGGCCAACTGCCACTTCAACTTACTAATCCTCCAGGTTACGTCGGTAACATTCATTCGGCTACGAATCTCCTCATTCCTAATTCGATCTCGCAGTGTAACTCCGAGCATAGTCCTCTACATAGCTCGTTGAGCTTTCTTACGAAGTCCATTATTAGACCACGTTTCAACGCCATGTGTCATCACTGGCAACACACATTGATTGAAAACTTTGGTTTTAAGACACTGTCCTAATTTTGGACGAGAAATTGTCCGAGCTGGATTCGACGATTGACCTCCTTCTCGAAGTTAGCTTTGCCTAATTGGACTGTTTGTCCCAAGTAGAAGTACTCGTCAACAACTTCGAGAGTATAATTTCCAACTGGATATTAAACATAACTTTCGTCTTGTCCATATTCACCTGAAGGTCCACCCTTTGGGAAACTCGGTTGAGGCCGTCGAACATAGTGTTCTTATTGACATATTTTGACGTATTTATAAGGTTGTCCGACGTGAAACTGATGGCTGACCGCATAATTTCGATGCGCACACAACTGCGCGCCGGAATCGAAGGTGCTGGCAATAAGCTGCCATGGCAACACATCACCGATCAGATCGGAATGTTCTGCTTCACGGGACTCAAGCCCGAACAGGTGAGCGAAATGCTTACGAAATCTTGATCCAGTTTAATAACCAGCTACGAAAATAAATAAAATAATAAAAATAATCTCTATTTCGCAACTTAAGAATGGTATTCTATTAAAATAGTAGATCTATGTAATAGATAAATAATATAGTAGATCCAGTCCAGTCGAGAGAAGGCTTACCTTAACTTTGCATGGATTAAAAAAAAATAGCTTAAAGGTGACATAAAATATCTCGACAAAACTTGCAAAATTTGTAGGGTGCATGTTGATTTTTTATACAATATGCTTAAAAACAAATTCAGCGCGAACTTTGAGGAAAATCTTTATATTATGTTTGAATCGACTTTGCTTTTGTCAGGTGGAGAAGCTCACTAAAGATCACCACATCTATCTGACGAAGGATGGACGCATTTCAGTCGCCGGCATCTCTTCAAAGAACGTTCAGTACGTCGCAGAAGCCATTCACAAGGTCACCTCTTAACTACATATCTTACCCTACAAATGCCATATAAAAAATAAAAAAAACTCGATTTAACTATAAGCGAAAATGTACCGTCGAGAGCACAGTATTTATATTATAATAAATATACTTTTTTATGGATTTATTTTTCTCAATACAGATTTAAAAATTCCAGCATTTAAATCGAGATTGTTATCTCTCGCATTACTTTTATTTTGTTAAAATGTTTATATTGTTAATAAAGTTTAAAATTTTGAAACAGATTTTTTTGTTAAAATAATATATTGTTTTAAGCAGTCCGTCGAAAGTGCACACGAAAACAGAATGTACGATTGAACTTTTATTGTTAAAATAAGTAGATCAAAATAAATTTGATGAAAAAAAACCACAGTAAATTTATTAACATATCTGTTGATTCTATACTAAGTCGTCACTACGCAAAATATTTACAGCAAACTTCACTTACTTCGTGATTATTAAAAAAAAAAATTGATGCAGGTCAATCGTTAACATTGTACAAAAGTCACTTAAAATTAAATGTTCCTTATAGGAGTTAAAATTTACAAGTATAAATTTTGGAACACATTTTTTTAAATATATATCACGTCAACAATCTTAATCATATTCACCTGCATCCATATACAAATAATATGACGTGTGTTTACCCGCTAGAGATGCGACCTTCATACTTTATACAATTTATGCTAATTAATACATTACAGGTAGACATTTTGTCTATCGATAAAATAATACAACATATTTACAAAATCTTGTAGTAAAACTCTTATTTATCTATGGCACTACGTTGTCTTTACAGTGCCAAATATTTTAAAACAATACCTACCGTTTTAACATATGCTATGAACGCTTTGACACTTAGCAACTCTCTTTATTTCACACTTCACTATTGAGAAATTAACGTAATTTTAAACATTTAGGAGGTTCGGTTACAAAAATTTTGAATATTTATTTTTGTCATAAACTCGCTTTCAGTCTCAAAAATGTGTATTCACTGCTTAACTTAAAAATAACTTACATACAGTGTGATTTTTATTTATATGTAGCAAACTGACAGTAGTGAACAATGTCCAGCCATTTTGTCATTAAGCCATTTTTTTAGATGTCAGTTTGCTGTCGTTAATGATTTTTTAACGGTACTATAAATCTATGATACGCAATATTTTCACGATGAAGATGACCCCTTTATTTATAAAGAATTGCAAACAGTGCTAATAGTCTCTGTCACACGTAGCCGGTATGAAAGAGACAAACGAGGCGACAAGCCTCGTCAAGAGACTATTTTTTCCTGAGCAATATTATTTTACAATATTGTATTGGTGTTCCATATGCGTGTATTGTGGTTACCTTATAAGTAGCGCCTCACAAAAGTACATTGTAAATTTTGAATGTATGAAAACATTGTAAGGATACTTTTGTCTTAAATATATTATTATACAAAATAGCTCAACAATAAAGAACACGCACAATAAGTCCTACTATATACATATTAATCGTCTAATCTAAATCCACCAACACTCAAACTTACAAAAAAATTGTATATAAAATTGTATTTAGCCATTAACGTAAAACATGAGTATAATTTAAATAACATATTTGCTAAAATTGTATAACTTTATAGCTGCAGCAGTCATCGTACCTGAAATAGCGTTAATTTTAAGTGTGTTACTCTACAAGGTCAAGGTGCCTAAGGGATAAAAATAATAATTTCAATACACTTTGATCAAGAATAATATTATCGAATGAAATCAATTAAATGCTTTCCTTATCCTTAATCCTACTGTGATCGGCAGCGCACTTGCAGCACCTGTGGCGTTGCTTGCGTTATAGGCGACCGTAGCCACCTACCATCAAGTGGACTGGACTGTAGCTGACAGTCCACTTGATGGTAGCTGACAGTCCACTTGATGGTAGCTGGTTACCGTCGCCCGTAACGCCACAGGGGTTGCAAATATCTGAGCTATAGCTTAAAGGACAAGTGATAAAGACTGAATGGAATTGATATTTCTTACCCCCTCGCCAAAACAGCAGTGAAAGGCAACGGCACTCGTGCTGTTCTAAGGGTGTGGTTATTGTCGTCAGACGGGCTGAAAAATTATGACTGCAAAATTCGCGCTGAATCCACGTATGTACGTTTTTTTTTTAATTTACACAAAAAATCTTTAGAATGTCCATTATCATTTTAAATTATCTCTAAGTTACACACTATAGAGGATTTTTGAATCAATAAACAGGCATTAAGTCTAACACAATTACTTACAAAAAAATCTCGAGCTGACTTTCTTAGGTACCTAACCTTATCGAATATCTGTCTTAGACAAAATCTGTCTTGATATACAAAACCCATTAGTGGGAAACTCAAACCTAGTGTGATGATTGTCTATTGCACCGTTTCATTGTGATATTACAAATAAATAAATAAAATATCTAACTAGATTCATGATTAAAATACAACAGTTTGTGCGTTCGTAGCATTTTACAACTTAGTTAAACTAAATTATCTAAAAATAATTACAACAAACAAATGATATAACTTAATATAACATTATGATTGTGTAGGAGTCTTATTAACAGCAAAAGGAGGAAAGTGCTAAAACCTACGTTTATTTTTTAAGAGCGCGGTTAAATTATTATTTATTGGTTCAGTGTAATTATTTATTGATAGAGAGATTGGGGAATGGCTCATAATTGTTGGTTAGGTACTAAATAAAAGATTATTACAGATTATTTTGCGCAGCATATAAATCGCTTAGGACTCACAAATCACTACACTGTAAAATTATGTATTTTTTTTTTCAGATGATTGAAATTTTCGAGTTTTTATAGATTTTCATTCATATTCTATCGAAATTATCATTTGATATTAGACCTTCCAAATGAACACATTACGATCACATAAAGATGGACGATAATTTTCATGTTTAAAAATTTATTTAGAGCATTCACTATTAACAGTTGTCCAAAAAATATTAAACATGGCGTCGCCACACTTCAAACTACCGCCATCTATGCATCAGATCAGGTACTTCTTATATTTTATTGAGCAATCAGCTAATTTAGCTGATCAAAAGTTCGCACAGTGAAACAAAAATAGTTCATCTTTAACGGTTCACTTAAACGGATCGATCACATTTTGACTTGTAAAGATGAGACAAAATGTTAAATCTGAAAATATAGGGCGCTAAAATTCTTTTTTATAATTCTGTTTATAAGGCTTTGGAACATAAACGACAGCTATAGATAGCGACGAAACATTTTTTAATGTGAATAGAAAGGGGCGTAAGTATAGTACGCGTCCTTTTGTGGACAATTATGGAATAAATACAATTTGAAAGAACAGTTCGATTTATACGGCTGTATCGGAATCGAGATATATGACTTTTTATTTCACGTCGAAGATGTAGTAATGCGGATGTTTGGCATACATGCCTGATCCAAAGACGAGAGAGACTACCAGCTTGTATAACAAGCAAATCACTTGAAAAAAGTACCATATAACGGAACACAGAGAAACATATTAATTATTCGGTCCAAATATTGTGAACCCCTGAATGTTTGTTTACATAATTTACAGCTTCTCGTGACGGCGACTATAGGTTATCATGTCATGTCAATCATATGATACATGTATCATATGATAGCTGGGAGAGATACCAAGATGTTCTTCCGGAAAAGTTCTTGGACAAAATAAAGAAAATGAATCTTTTTAATTTTGGTCATACATTGGTGGCAATTTACTCCACCAGTGTTTTTTGTATATTTTTATGAGCTTTGACATTCTAAAATAAAAACGAAAAACTTTTTGTTTTTATAATTGCTCTTAAGATCAGGAATCAAACTCGACAACTTTTTTCCTGTGCAATTGTCACTTTAAAAAATCTGCAAATTTTCACATTAATGACATTTTAAACCTAATATTACTTGTATCTCCTATGGTTCTGAATTTGCCTATAAGGGCAACACAATTAAAACATATAAACAAAGTGCATTCTGCTGTGTATTTTACCATAATGTACTTTCAATCACACAAAATATTTGAAAAAGCCATAGATTTTTTTAGGCTATCTTCTATTGCTATCAAAAATATATATTTATATTTTTGAGAAAGAATTTTACATATACATATTTAGTATGACATTTAAAAGACACCATTATTTAGGGTTCGTCGTAGCAAACTTCACAGCTTGCTGTAGTTTACTTGTGCAAAAATAACTTTCAAGAAAAGAAAATATTCGGATCAGATTATACTTCCTGCTAAAAACGTAAAACCGGTCCGCAAAGAATGTTTGGTATCGACGAGAGGTAAAGAAGTCCTACACTTGGGAGCCTACTAATTTGTCATACTACACCCAAGAACTAAAATGACACGTTCACTCGGGATTCACCGAGGCCTATAAACACATCTTCGCTGCGTGTCGTCGCATAGTGGTCTAAATCCCAAAAAGTTGGCCAAAAATCGAAAAATATATTATGAAATTTTAATTGTTAGGCCAGGTAGAATTGTAGGCAAGTGACAAATGTTAATATACATAGCTATTGGAATCTCATAACATCGGAACACTCGGTAGATAGAATCGGTCGTGCGCTACGGTCGAAAAATTACGTTGTATTTGAAGGGAAATAACTTTTGATCGAATTGAGCAATTTGTATTCTGCAAAATGGAATATCTTCCTTGAAGTAGGTACATTTATTATATCATTTTTCATATAAACCACACACCCAGGAACAAAACATGTAAACAGTTACTCTAAATAATCATGCCAGCGAGCGGCGAAAACAGTTATCTTCACATTGAGTAAAAGTTAATAGTTCAACATAGTTCAATCAACGATCAATTCTTTACACTCTTGAATGATACATTTGTTTTCTTATAAATTGAAGCAGGAATCGGCGCCCACTCTTTACGAGGTGCACCGCAATAGGGTGCGATGTCGGCAATATATTAACTCTATTCTTAAATATCTCTATTTCTAAATAACTCTATTCTTAAGAGCCCATTTAATAAATTAACATCTGGAGTCCCAGTATAGCGGGCCTCGACGCACGACGTGAGTTTTAATTTTATTGCCCGACTTGGTACATCTTACAAAGCATTCAAGTTATTTAAGAATAGAGATATTTACGAATATAAATATTAAGTATAGAGGTATTTATAAATAGAGAAGAAAAGAATGAGAGTTACTACATTAGGACACACTATATGTTTCAGGAAATGGCCACTTACATAAACAATATTTAAAAAGTATTTACAAAACTGGAAATGGAACTTGGCTGTAGAACAGTTTGTTTCATTTGACTGTAACTTGTTTTTAAATTGTGGCGTCATTTTAAAAATTGCGTGTTTACATCACCAAGGATTTAACTCGTGAAAATTTTCGAATTTTCATAGTATGATTTTCCACGGTTTTAAGTGTAATTGGACAGCTCAGCAGAGATTCGCTCGGCTTCAAACTGCTTTTGGCGATGAAGCACAATGTAAGACTATTATTTATAGCTGGTTTGCAGAATTCAAACGCGGTCATATCGATCTCAGTGACGAATTTCGTGATGACCGTTGTAACAACAAAAACATCGATGCTGTGCGCCGTATGATCGAAACAGACAGGAACGTGACCTACCATGAGATTAGGGCATCCTTAGGCATAAGCATGAGTCAAATACAATCAATCCTGCACAAACATTTGGGTGTGAAAAAGCTGTGCTCTCGGTGGATCACGCAAAATTTGACTCAGGCTCAAAAAACGGACCGCGTCATTTGGTGCAATACCATGCTTAACAGATTTAACGAAGGGGCGTCAAATTTGGTGTGGTACATAGTAACAGCTGACGAAACATGGATTTATTGCTACAATCACAAACAAAGCAGAAATTGATCGTATGAGTCTTTCAAGATGAACCGAAATCAACCAAAGTAGTGCGCATGCAAAGCGCCTCTTCAGTAGATGATTGCTTCTTTTTTTAAATAAAACTGGACACGTGCTACTCTTGATTTTGTTTGTGGAAAGTTATTGACGAACTCCGTAAAAATAACCGTAAACGCCGTATCATATTGCACCACGATAATGCCAATTCTCACACGGCCAGACAGACGAACGAATTTTTTAAGGTGAAAAACATAGAACTTATATGAATACAGTCCCAACCCGGCACCTTGCGGCTTTTTTGTTCCCAAAAATTAAGGACCATTTACGCGGTCAACGGTTTTCATCGTCAGAAGAGGAAGAGGCTGATCAGATCTTAGTTATAACGCTAGACATCTTTATTGTTGTAGCGACGGTGGCGGCGAATTTTTTTTTATATTTTTAGACGATCCCTCGGGAACCTAATATTCTTTTCAGGATAAAAAGTATCCTATATATTTGTTAATCCAGGTAATAAACTACCTGAGAGCCAAATTTCATCCAAATCAGACTTTTCGGTTATTGAGGAACAAACATACAAACCTTCGCATTTATAAATATTATTAGGATGAAGCAGTCTTGTTGAATCGTAGGTGAAAAAACAACATTGTCCAATTTGCTGCTTTCAATGCTATTAATATGTAAATTTAAATTTGGAAGCAAAACTATGGGCTTTATTATGTATGTTATGTTATATTTTTTTGAAGAGTAAATATTGCTCGAGACTCCGCTTTTAGAAGTTAAATGTTATACTATTCACAAAAATGTGTAGCTGTTGATCTATTATCCCAAGAGAATGCATTATCTGAATAAAAACAGTACGTACATCTTTAAATTCAGGTCGCGATCTACGTGTGTCAACATCCGTCCAAATTTCAACTGTTCAAGTTTCATCGAGTAATAATTATTCAAATATTACATATTATATAACATCAATTAGAAATATGTAACTATGTGTTATGGCAACATTGTAAAACATTGAATAAAACTTTTAAAATAATTGTTATGCTAGGTATATAATGAACTTGTGTCCTGCCCCGTTTCGCACAATTGCGATCGATTAGGTATACGATAATTTCGATTACCTACATAAAAATTCCCAAGGTAATTCCACGTATGGAGCTCGATAATCTTTTTGACTAACTTTATATCCCGATTATTAAAGTACGGTGCGAGATCGCTTGACGCGAGAACCGAAGAAAAACCCGCTGTTTTTTACCTGCTTTATATCCCGCTAAGACATACTCTGGTGTGATACACGTCGCGAGTAACAAAGAAGAACCCAACGCGATGGGAGAAGACAAAAGTAAATGAAGAATCGTCTTCTGAGACGTGAGTAACTAGGATAGATTTTATTGATTCCTATTTACCTTATTCCCGCATAAATACGTACACAGTCTACACCCGCCGTATTGGACTCGAAAACCGAATAATTAGTTCTGGCAGCCCTTCAGACTTCATTGCGAAACATTTTGATTGCACCAATAGGTACTCCATTTTATTTATATTCCCTTAAAGATCTACAACTTCAAAATTGTGATAAGTCAAAGAAATATTTAATTATTTCCATTCATGTTCGTTGTATTGTTTTCTTCGTTTTTGATATTTAAATTATAGATGCGGCACGAAAAATATCCGCCTGTGACACTTATTCATTCAACGAAACATAAGTTCTCAATTTGTAATTGTTTTTTTGGTTTGTACGTGTCAAATCGCTATTTTCGGTCACAATTGGCCTGATAAATGGTGCACCAATGAATAATACAAATTTTTTTCCCAAAGATAACTCTTACAGGTATTGTTTTCTGAAGTTGGTATGATTTTTCATAACAAATATTATTTTGCTAGTTTAATAAAAAAATTGTTTTTATAAAATTTAAAAATTTTGTGCCTTCTGTACAACGGAAATTTTTTAAAAAACTCAATGCAGGTCCGCAACGCTTTCTGATCATTACCGACTAATGTATTATCAAACAGTGAGAACTTTGAGAAGTAAGTAGGTATTTTCGTTTTACATGGGAAGGGGGTTGAATCTGTTACGTAGTAACTAGTAAATTAAATTTAACTGTAGCAGTGCACTACGTAAGGCCTCTCAGACTTGACATCGACACAAAGGTTTAGTCAATAAATAAATTATTGATTAATTTAAAAACTAGCAAACCTCTTGAGTGATCTAATATCGAAGTTAATTATTTTCAACTGCATATAATTACATGACGAAAAAAAAACAGAGAATTGAATTTTATAAAGGCAACTCTATAAACTTGTTTTAACTTTTTACACAACAGTAAAAATAATTCCACACGCCAAATGCTTCATATTGATTCGAAATGACAGTGTTAGTTAGATTAAAACTTAAATAGATATGTATACTGATACGATTCTTACAAGTGTGAATGGATCTTTAACTAAAATTAAACTTATAAAATCCAAACAATAGATCACTGGTTTATAATAATTATTACTCTCTCTACAAACACGTCAAAACCTCTCATCATTTACAACTATATGTACCTACATAAAAAAATCATAAGAGATACCACAAAAACATTAAAGGCTTTCTACTTTTTTTTAAATCTAATTTATTATTTTGAGTAATATGTATATGATTTTAATTGTCGACAAAACCTTAATACTTGGGTATAAGATTTAACACGATTAAAATGATTGTGAATGATTTCAATAAAAAAAATCGTTACACATGCATGTAACGTGCAATTCATTATCTTTAAATTTATTTTAACATTATACAATTTCAGTCATTTTACTACGCAATACGTCCATACAAATTCACACAATAAAACGCACTGGATCTGATGATAAAAATAACTTTTTTGCACAGTCAAGAAAAATATCAAAGTACACATTTTGTCACTGATAAAAAGGTGGCAAGGAAATTAATTAATTTTCTTAAAAATATACATTTAATCGTGTATATGTACAACATATAAACATACAACATAACAAAATAGAAGACTATTGAGACTTGGATTCGAATACCTATCAAATAATTTCATTATATTTGACTTTTATACTATGTATAATAATTCTGAACAGGAATTCGTTAGGTTTAAAACTGTGATGATTTTGTAGCCTCTCATTATAGAAGACAAAAATCCGTTTAAAAAATGTAAAAAAAAAAAATTACAAAAAAATTACGGAATTTATATTCATGCGTCACATCAAAACACATCTTTAACACATCAGTCGGATGTGTATCAACAAATGTTACCCAAAAAAATTATTACAGTTTATTGCTCACGGTTTATTCAAAGGCAAACTTTCACTTACAGTTTGTGAATCTGTGGAATTCTGCGAGTCTTCTGCCAGCAATCTACTGAGCTGGTCGTGTCGACTCTCGCGACTCTTCCCCTCCTCAGAAAAGACGTCGTCTCCAACCAGTAAACCCTCGTCTAGATACGAGAACGGATCCAAAATGTTGTCCGTACTCGTGATGGCTGTACTATACACGTCTATCCGTTTCTGTCTGGACTTAGCGTCGGCCACTTTCTCTGAAAGTTTCTCCTTCGCTTTGTTCAATTCCTCAGATTCCGCTTTGTCCATTTTCGATTCGGAATCTTTCTTAACACTCTTCGATTTGAGCGCAAACGATGAGTCATTGCTCGAAGAACCGTCATCCTGCAATCCACTGAGAAGTGTTCGAGTGGCCAAAGCAATTAACTCCCCTGAAATATACATACATTTCAACTTAACACTGCATTCTCTTGAAGTATGTACGCAATGGAGAAAATATATACTTTAAAAGTATACTTAATTAAGAGACAATAGCCTGATCTAAATTTGGATAAAATTATGCTAGGTACACGCTATGCCCGATCGGCGGATTTGCCGGAAACTGGCGCCCGGACATAGTTCACATTAAACCGAAGATAAAGGTGTTCACATCTTCACATCCGTCGAGATCAGACCTGAGCGCACTATGGGACAACGAAATTGTTGTGCTGTGGTGGTATATTAGAAGGCTTAATAGAATAAAAAGAAAACATTGGGTGCATCCTACTTTATCCCACAGAACTGGTCTGTCTTGGACAAGCGTAATTAAAGTTTCTGCGTTTTATTCTATGCTGCAAGTCTAACCTATCAGAATGCGAACTCCGAAAAAAATCTGAACAACTTCATATAAATTGTACAGCCACTAGACTTTCCGGCAGTTTTACCGGCCCGGCAAAACCTCCGATCCGGCATAGTGGGAACCTAGCCTAATTGTTTTGTTGGAGTGGGTGCTTCCATTAGGAAAAAAAAAATTGTACACGTTTGGACTATGAAAACTAATGACTGGGTTTACAAGCCCCTATTTCGATCCCACTGGGAGAAAATATTATTACTTTTATATTTTTTGAACTCAAAAGTCAAAATAAAAAAATACATTAATATTTTCAAAAATATTAAAATCTAATTGGATTCAACTTACTTTCGTCCTATATTACGATTCTTATTCTTATGGTTATTGTCAGGGTTCAAAGTTTTTTTTTTTCTTTATATAAAATGGCTAATATGTCATGTTACGATTCTGTATGGACTAGATAAAATAATTACCTATAAAAATTTAAAATTCCTAGAGCATATTAGGCACTTATTTTAAATTTTTATAGACTACATGCGTATATACATAATACAGACATCTGTGATGTCACTGTTAGGTCCTAACGGAAGATCAGCGCTGTGGGGCCTGTCGAACACACAGCATATGCTGAGTTAGGCCCCGATTTGAAGCGATGCGTTGGGGCACACTTGGGCAAGTAGGATCTGTATGTGTAAATATAAAACAATTTATTTGTATAACTTATCAATTAAAAGTTGACAGACAGAGGCCCTTTCGCACTTGTAAAAATACGAGAAGTCGTTAGCATGAAAATTAAAAATCTTCATCAGTCTATAGCAAATTTCATCAATAAAGATTTAGTACCTTGTGAAAACGTAAAAGGGATACAAATAAACAAATATAAAATACTAACTAATGCCCGCGATTTCGCCCGCGTATGTGTTATTCTAATGTATAAACTATATAACTGTAAATTTAATCGAAATCGGTTCAGTAGCGTTTGCGTGTGAGTAATAAAAATCCATACAATTATACATCCAAACTCTCAAATTTTTAAATTTTATGTTAGTAGTATTTATTTAATATGGTCAAACATAGGTGAGCACATCTTATTGAAAGATTGAATTTAAAGGATTGGAGTACAGTGTCTGCGAATAGGCGCAAACAATGGACATCACTCTGCATATGCATAATAAAAAAAAAAATTGTCTCTTTTACGGCACGAACCCACTTATGAGCGTCATGACTATTATTGCTTCACATGTAAAATGTAAGAAATACAGGATGCTTTTTTTTAATAGGTTTCAATTTGATATAAAATATAATTGGTATATATTGTTTTCATTTCATACATATAGATCTACCTATACAACAGGTTTTAAAAACATTGCACAATTGATTAAAAAAATATGATTATCCCAATATTAAAAATGCGTCTGTTGACGTACTGCAAACGTCACAACTAAACAGGTCAGTTAACTAAAGCTGGCGCGTTCACAGTGCTCAAGCATTTGGTTCTCAGTGTATTTGGTGGTGGGGTTCACCTGTATTTCATACCCTAAGAACGTACAAAGCAATAGTAGTCCCTGTCACGATTATAAGTGGGTCCGCGCGAAAAAGAGAGACGGTGTTTTTATTTCCGTATGCAGTGTGACGTCATTGTAATGCGCCTTTTCACAGACACAATGTGATGTTAACTTATAGAGACCGGCACATAACTTGGCAAGATTTTAACGTAGTGGGGGAAAGTTTGCGCATCCTACACTCACGAACAATAAAAATGGTCACTGTTGTTTTCATAATATTTAAAATTAATGTTTAGGGTGAGGTATAAAAAACAATTAGTTAAACTTAATTAAGAAATTTGTTATAAAATGAAATACTTAAATTATTATTAAACATTAAATTTAATTAAATAATTTATTAAACATACTGTCATATGGCGTCTTCGTCACTGTCGCTTTGTAAAAGCGTTAAAAACGACTTCGCGCATCACACCATTCTTGCCAACTTAGGTGCCGGGAAATATACCTATACGATTTATTGTATAATGCGAAAATTTGAAAGAGGATGCATAAAAATTGGATCAATGAGAAGCAGAGGCTTTTCAAACTCACCTCCAGATGTGGTTCCCTGTATGCTTCCCTCTCTTTTGCTCTGTACTTTGAGTCTCTCGACCATGTACTCATTGTCACTGTCACTGGACATTCCAAGGTCCAGGTGTAACGAGTTTAATTTGTCATCATCGTCTTTCTCTTTTCTCGACACTGAATCCAGTTCCATCTCCCAGTCTGTCACACTAGACGAATCTTTGACACCCTCCGATTCTTTGTCCGGATCGACTTTCTGTATTAGGTCGGTTTCGACCAAAGGCACCATGTCGCCTATGCTGTCGACCGCGGAATCGAGACTGCTAGCGTTACACGTCTCGGAGATCTGATTGTCGAAAAGCACAGGCGTGTCTTGTGTTATCCCGTGTATTTTGTTCGGATTGTCCACTCGCAACGAACCGGTGTTGCGACTATCCAATATCTCCGACATGGTCGTCGTATGCCCGCTTTGATCATTATTCAACTCTAGAACTATAACATTTCCTTCTCTCTTTGCAACCTCCATCTGATCAGGCTTCGATTGTAGCAGTTGATTCACGTTCTTACCCATAAGCACTTTTGACATGTCATTACCATTTTTCGTAAATGAAAGTGACTTTCCTATAGTTGCTCCTTTCGGTACTACAATTACATTTCGCTTAGTATTCGCGGTTCTGAGAATGGGGTTGGTGATTTTCGGAGTTGTGACGGGCGTCAATCCTTTAACCGGTACTATGTCGGCCATATTTGCCGTTTTAATTGGCTCTATTCCTAAAATTTTCGTTTTCGTTTGCGTCGCGTTAGCCGGTAGAACTGTTTTCGACATGTGCGCAGTGGACTGGGAACTCACGGAAACCAATTTCATTGCGGTCGGTACGCCTTTGAAGTGTAGCAAAGGCACTTGTCTGTCGGAGCCTGGCTTCGCCCGAGGCAGTACGACCATTTTTTGTCCAGACTTTGGACCCAAGACAATTGCTTTGGCGGAGACTTTTAAATCAGTCGCGGGGATACCCTTCGGCGTGAGTAATTCTGTGGTAGACATTTTAATTGGCACGTTGTTCGCGCCTATAGGGGTCCTGTCTTTAATGTGTGTGTTTGCAGAGGACGTAACTACGATTTTTGGATTCGCTAACGTCCTCTGATCCGAGGGTGGTTTAGAGACCACAATCATTTTATCTGTTAGTACTGGCGTGGACACTTGAGATTTTGATACCGAACTAAAAACTTTAGGGGTTACAATTTTTCCTGATACATTTAAAGCTTTCGGAGTAGAATTAGAGGCTACGACGACATGTCGACTTGAAGGGATTTTGGCTCCGTCGGGTTTTTGTATTATTTTTAGATCCGACATTTGTACTTTTTTATCGGCGGGTATATCATTTCGCTTCTTTATAATGAGCTGACATGGTTTTCCAGGGAGGGTGTGTCTGGTGGGGACCGCTTGTGCTTGTAAAGCTGCATCCTCATGATGAGAGGTTGTCAGCTCTAACTCGTGTGGCACAGTTCCAGCCTGTGTCAATAGTTGCATGCTTGGAGACTCACTAACCATGCCAGGGGATGACAAAACTTTAGGTTTCATTTCCTCTATATACTCAGACTTGTTTTTAGAACCTAAAACTGAGTGACTGTAGTTAGCCTGAAATGAGCTGGAGGGATCCGAGTATTCATGTCTCATCATACTCGAATTGAACTGTTTACTGGGAGAAACAATTTGTTCTTGAGATTTTTTCGATTTAGTGGACTGGTTTTTGGTATTTTGTTTGTGTGCTTTGTTTTTATGTTGTGCTCTAGGAGCATGTTGTACATTTGACTTGCTAGTGGATACTTTGCTCACTTGATTGTATGAGTGCTTTGATTGACTCGATGGTTTACCTATTAAAAAAGAAAACAAGTAGAAATTAAAAACCAAGTAATATTTAGTTATTAATTCACTATTCATTAGTTATTTATTCATTCAAAAATTAAGTCACACTTACTTGGTACTTGTGAATATTTGGAGTAAATTTGTGCCAAATTGAGATGCTTCTGATTACTATTAGCTGGTATATTTCTCATATTCTTCGTTGGGGGATGTTCATCATCACTGAGTGGTGAAACTGCCTCAGCAACTTTCCTTTTTCGGCTGGTGAGTTCAGCTTCCCATATCTTAAAATCATTGAAAACCATTAATGAGAAAAAACACAGAAAAATATTTTATTTAGGATTACATCCATAAGGCCAATCCTATGACTAGTAATACATTTTGTAACATATTTCTATTTAACGTATGTATAAAAATGTAATAAATGAAAATAATTGTATTCTTCTAATAAAATATATACTTATTAAATAATTGCAAATAATTAAAAAACAAACTAATTTTTGTCTATCCAAAACATGGGTTATCCTCCATATAGCCTTGACGTGGCACCTAATGACTTCTTTTTGTTGCCAAATATCAAGAACAAAATGGGTGAACAGCAATTTTCGTCAACAGAAGATGCTGTTGAAACATTCAAAAACCACATATTAGTGGTATCTCAATCGGAGCGGAAAAAGTGCTTCGAAAATTGGTTCCAACGAATGCAAAAGTATATCGATCATCATGGAGAGTATTTTGAAAAAAAAAAATAAGACTAATTTCAATCATAAATATTTGTTTTTTCTTAATAGACTCAGTACATAAGTAGCAACAATCGTATTGTTGATACATAATGTTATTTATAAATATTGTTTCTTAGATATCTGTTTGTAATTTTTATTACACAAAATTATCTATTATTTCCGAAAATAAATCCTATATGGAAGTGAAAAAGCAAAAGGATTGTTCACATAGGGTAAACCTGCAAAGTATTGAATAAATAAAAAGATAAATTATAAATTTTTACATTAATAAAAAAAATGTATTACAATAGGTTTTTTTTTAAATTAAAAGTGGAGACTTTTTTATTATTATTTTTTTTAAATTGATATAGTTGTTGATGCAATTTTTTTTTAAGATAAATTGTCTTTAGAAATTTGATTAATCCTAACTTTACTTGGCTTTTAATTATTTTATTAATTATTTTTAGTAATCGCCAGAAAATATAATTTTACTTCTATGGATCTATTTAAAATAATAACACTGAACATAAAATACAGACTTATATTGGCCGAGGTTTTACTTGCGCCATCTATGTATAAAATATTCAAGTGACACCCTCTACGTGCCCTTAAATAATATTTTAATTAGCGTTCTATTGTCTATTGCGGATTTTAAGTAAAATTTGAAGCTCCAAAAAAATATAGTCAATACTCATTTGCGTTGTACTAACCGCAAAGACTAACACTTAAAAAGAAACAATGTTCGATACACATTTCCTAAGCCAATGAGAAAAATGAGGTTTCTATAAGAACAATGCCATTAAAGAGCAAATAAAGATAAATAATACAAACTTTAGTGGATTGATCCTCCATAGCAATAGGAGGGTACATCTCTTCTGTGGTGCTATTCGATATGACAGCTCCCTCTGCCGTCTGCCCCTCAACATCGGGCACCTCTTCTTCTTCACTAGACTTCGGTGCTACTAGTTTTTCGGCTTCCAGTTTTTTCTGTGATTCTTTGTTTTCAGCAGCGGAAATCTCTGACGCTTTATCCGCAATCTCTGTGTACATAGTTTGGGCAATACCGCGAGGCATTAAAGGTATCCGCCGTCGTCCCTCGCATATCCATGCTATACCTGTATTTGGACCGGCTAATCTATAATAAAAAAAAGGATAAAAATTTATAGATGTATAATCGGCATCATGAAGATTTTTGGCAATTTTGGCAAGACAACATGTGTAAACAGTAATTATTTGAAGTATAATAATTGAGACATAACAGAGTGGACTCCTTAATTTCAAATAAAAAGAAAAAGAGGACTGCAAAGAAAACAGACCAACTGTTGGCATCTAGTAGCTTTACTGAGAGATACTGAAAGATTGTCGCGAAAATCTACCTATATTATGTGTATATGTTTTATTAAATAAAGGTTTTTTTTTATTTCATTACAAGTGCGGAAAGGCTGTCATTGCAAAGAGTTCCGACAAATGTCTACCTGAGCCGAGGCGCAGCCGAAGGCGAGGGTTGACAGTCGGAACAAGTTGCAATGAGGGTTCCGCACATGTACTGAACGACTATTTTTAATACAGTTGCGAAAAAATGAAGCAATTTAATAAAACAAACAACTAAACTCGCAAAGAAAATTTCTGGAAAATGGCACCAACCGTAGAATATAAGCAGAGTTTTTTTTTTCTTCAACCATTCTGGTAGGCAAAGGAAACTATGCCCATACAGCCAAGTCTTCAGTAGAATTTTTTTATTGATATGATATGAAAATGAAATTTAATGAGATGAAATGAAATGAAACCTAACCTAACTCATTCAATCAAATCATTAAATCTGATATTGAAACAAAATAGTAGCTTCTTTTTAGAAATATACGTATTTGCATGAATCATAAAAACTTCTATGAATTTTTTTTAGTAAATACTTCATGGTTGGTTTTTCTTTTTAATAGACATTATTTTGACAGTTGGGAAAGAGAACGCACGAGTTTGGGAAAGGTAAAAAAAAAGCACGAGTATGTAATAGCCCACATCCCGAACGCTATACGTCCCTGCAATACGCCACTTTTTGAGCAACTGTATTAAAAAAATTAGTTTGTACTTTAGAAAAGAATATATAAAATACAAAATACTGTCCTACGAACAGCTGGTCCATATTTCAAACGTCAATAATATTTATCATTATAAATAACTCTGACGCATTTTCTACAAACCTGCAGAAGGACACACTGTGACAACATATATGTTGGTTATAGAAGGAATTGTCAATCTGCCTTTTGGAAGTATTCTGTGCCAATTAATTATGTAAAGGAATGGCAGCAGGTGTTATGATTTTACTTTAATTAAGTCCTGTTGTTCTGATTTCCGATGCTAATTTTTACACATTCGTCCTATTCTTCTTAGTAGTTTTTTTATTTATACTCTTTTTAAATATGACTTTTTGTATGTATTTTTCAAGATTAATTCCTTTGTCAGTCAGAAAATGAACCTGATCCTGCCTCTAATTTCCTTGATTTCCCGTAATTTCAATCAGCATTCTTTAGCTATCGATAACATTAATTATTGCAATAATATATGCATTATACAAAATATGAAAAGTAAAAATTTAAATATCAAGGGACACAAATTTTTAATGTATCAAGATGAATTTAATTCTTAGTCTAGGTATCATTTGGAAGAATGTAGCTTAAAAAATTTGTGAACTCTTTTAGTGTAAGAAGAGATGTAGTCTTTCTTTGTGTGTTCTATCAGTTGTACCATGGTGAGTGCTCTGATGAGTTGTCCAATATTTCCCAAATAGGGAATTTTTGTATATTATAGATCATCTGCATTATTTGGATAAGGGGCCATCGCACACTGCACACGGTCCAGATGAGTAGAAATCCCACTAGTATCCCAAGGTGCCACATGACTTTAGAAAAAAATCCTTTATGGGCTGTTTGCTAGAATGTGGACTTCTGCAACCATGCTGTAAACAAATTCATGCAGGGCCAGCAGTGAGTCTCGAAACCTCTGGTATTTTTTGTGTCCTTAAAATTCCACAATGTCACTTTTATAAAAATCTTAGAAGGTGCTTGCGACTGAATTCAGGGAAAAGAAGTTTAACTAGGAAAAAATAACTAATAGTGGCCAAGATCACAGAATATGGCGAATGTGGGAGAGTTCCTGCACTATAAAAACTTAAATTTTGACAAAGGTGGATCTCCCTGCTCCTTTGAATTTTTCTCCAGACTTTCTATGTACATTTATGTATTTATGTTTATACAGTAATACTGATATTTTGGCCTCAATACTTTATTAAGGTTATATATGATCTTATATTCATAGTGGAGCGAGACAAACGTTTTAGTATAGTCTATGAATATTTTTCTTTATTTGTAACATAAAGAAAAATAATGAATGATCTATTCTTTAGAACTCTTAATTGAACACTATTATTTTGCAACCAAATCTTTTACTTAAGTACATTCTTATTTAATCATGCTATTAAAAATACAACTACAATTTCTAAAAATTAAGAAAAAAACTACAAAATTGTAATATTCATAAATTACATTTGTCATAGAGGTTATGTGTCAAAATACCATTATTGAGTAAAAAGCAAATTAGTAAAATAATATTGTGTTGATAATTATTAAAAATTAATTATTTAGTTAACACAAATGGCCCATAAAATTATAGTTGGAAATGTACACAAATAATCATTATTTGGTCTTGATTAATTCAATATCAGAATTCAGAACCAGTTTCTTATACTGCTGAAGTGAATCTGCTTAATTTTGTATCTTTGATGCTCAGCCATCTTTGAGCGTATATGTAAGTTTAAAAATAAACCAACTAGATACAAAACATCAAATATCAACTTACTGCTCTGCAATAGTAGCTAATAATTCGTCATTAGCGACGCGGCGTGCCTCCGCGCTATGCCGATCGTTGCTTATATGTAAAACGGCGCGCAGTTCTTCAAGCAACTTTTTTCTGTTCTCTTCCAGTGTCCCTTGAGCTCTAAACACACTGATCATATTCGAGTAGGCTTCCAATTCTACGAACAAAAATGAGAGACAAAATTAGGATACAAATTCAAGCATTAACGCATGAGAAAGGCCATATATTGGTGCACGCATCGCCGAAGAAAACCATAGGAGGGAAAATGAATGCCATTTATAAAACTAAATATATACCCAGTCTTCGAAGCGTTCGACGACATTCGTCGCTTGTTAAATTTAGACGTAAAGGCCACATTTCCTCGAATTTTTGTAAAACACTAGGGTTTTTAATTTTTGATTATATGATTTTAACCATATTTTAATAAAATATATCGGATTGGCAAATATTCTTTCTGTTTACTTCAAACGACAATTCGTTCATTTTGACACTTGATTACTTGATTGAGTAGATGAAAGCTTGTGTATTGTCTATGCGCTAGGAGTTACCAACATCAAATTTTGAAAAGTACCAACAAGCTGACTTCAATATAAGCTACAATATTAATGTTTCGTTTCCATTATATTTTGGAAAATTATTCCTAGCCTGTATCAAAGATTCATTTAGATTTAGTTAACTAAACAATTTTCGTGTGGACTCCTTCGCTATTCAGCTGGAATGACTTCTCCTTGATTATTTTCAGTATTGTATTCATTTTTCATTTTGCTGTAAAGCACGGTTAATATATACGCCAATATTAAAATAGAAACTTTTTCTGGGATTAGCTGAATAGGTTTAAGAAAAATTTTAAATTTGTGTGCTAACTAACAAACACATTTTCAACTACTCTTATAATTATAATCTTAACTCTTCTGCATCTGTGAAATTATAAGCCATATTATAATTTCACAGATGCAAAAGAATCGATCGGATTGGATGGAAAGGTGGTGATAGCGCCCTGTGCAAAACAATTAAGACCAAACCGGCCAGTATAATTACAGACAATTATTTTCCCCCGAGCTGGTATACATGGGCATTTAGCCTGGGCACAATTAGAAGTTATCGTCTTAGAAACTCTCAAAACTTGCTACCATCCTCACTTTGTCGAAATCCCTCTAATTCGGACCAAGCGCTTTAAAACATCTTTTATAATGAACAGTGCTAAGGATTGGAACTCCCTGCCGACGTCTGTATTTCCAAATTTATTTTATTGGAGCTCATACAATCCAAATCTTTTCAAGGTACGAATGAATAGGCATCTCCTGGGTGATCTCACTCCATCGTCGGTCTCATCCTTCCTACATGGATAGATGCTGGTCAAGATCAAACCCATTAATTCTTTCAAATGAAGAGTCTAACGAAGAAACATCAGAGCTTAAGTTAGAATTTGACAGTGCAGGTGGTGACAAAAAGTTAGGTTCATCTTCAGAATCAGACCCGTCATTCGAAGAAGCATTAGTATGGGTACCAAACCAAGATCGAGTGAGAAAGTTTATGTATTAAGCAGTTAAGCACTGCACAAAAAGAAACAAGAATACGATAAAATAAAACATACAAAAGCAAAAAAAATAATAATTTGAAATACACCATTAAAAATAATTGAGATGGTATGAAATTGGCAATGTACGCTGTGGTTACCGTTAGCCAATTGATTTAATTTATACCATTGTTTTATACTATTATTGGCAACGGTAGCTATGGTGTACCTACACAGTGCTGCAAACTCCTACCTGCAAAAAAAAAGGAGATCATGGTAGCAAAAATCAGGAGATGACAAAAAAAAGTAGGAGAAATAAAATTACCTAGTTTACAGGCAATCATGCGGGTTAATAAAGACAAACTCTTATCAAATGTGCATCATGCATTCATAATTAATGATACAAATAACAAAAAACATAATTAATAAAATTTTATCGATTGACAAGACGTTTTTCTATTATAGGATATAATCGGTCAGTAATTAACGTTTTAGTTCCTTATTGCCCTATTTTTTAGAACAGAACCTATACCGTTCATACGGCCCTTTTATCGTTGTTCGTGCCCACTTCTTTTATATTTTAATTTAATTTTAGTAGTGCCATCTCTTGTACATGAGAATTGACTGAATGGTCGACTGCAGCGACTCTAGCGGATTTTTAATGACAACAAATAAGCGACAAACTACACAGGCGGCATCTAGATATAAGCGAAATTGGATAGGGTACGGATTCAATGTACGTGAGTGACCATCTATACTGGTTAAGTAGTATTTTATCTATGATAATTAAGTGTATTTAGTATTTATTTAGTATATTACATGTATCATATAACTTAAATATTAGTCCTTATTTACTCATCATCGTCGTACATATTTGTATTAATTTTATATCTTTGAAAGCATTTTACTTTACTCTATCTATGACCACAGCACAAAACCTCATATCAAACAACATGCGTTAAAAAATTATATTTAACCACAGAACATGATTATTTTCTAACAACTATACCACAGATTGTATTACACTGTATATGTTCTTGTAAGTTTCTGAAAATCAGGAGATTATTCCAAATAACGGAAATAAACCAGTAGACCAGGAGATAATGCTAAAAATCATGTAATCTCCTGATAAATCAGGAGAGTTTGCAGCACTGTACCTACATAAAAACTTACTACCTATTTTTATTATTAAGTATTAGGTCTTTAGTATTTTCAATACTTAAAGTACAAGCAAAAAAAACTACATGATTCCATTCCTTGTATTAGTTTCACACTAAAAAAACAGTACTATGTTCCTTACACTGAAATATTGTAAAAAGGTTTGAAATACTTACACGAGGTGGTGATAAGCAAAGATGTTGCATTGGTGATAAGTGTTTCCGCGTCGTTTTCTTTTTGATACTGACAGTTTACTGATGGTGTTTCTAGTGTAAATTTTATTTTCTACCAATTATAATTAATGTTACTAATATTTATTGTCTTTATTGTCAATAGTTGTGTATCCTGTATCGAAGTCAGTATTTGTGTAAAGGTGCGTACACACCGAGCCAACGAATGATAATTAGCGTTGGCTGCCGTTGGTCCCCGGAAGTACGAGCCAATCAGCCAACGCAATTCAGTGTTGCCGTTTTGCTAATTCAGTGTTAGATATAATATACCACACTGCCACCGGATGGGCTGCCGTGTGTTCATTACATTACATTGCATCTATTACATAAAATATATGTAGGAAATAGGCATAGTAAAAAAACTAAAGCATAGAACCCAGACTAAAATAAAAATCAATATTTATAGTGTGTCGCATCGTACACCTTTGCATTAAGGTCATAAGTTAAAGAGAGACAAATATACTTTCACTAGATGTTCGTCTGGCTGTTCCGTACCAGGGTGACCTATACAAATTATCCATATATACAAATGTAGATAAGACGATATCGTCGGCACAATACTAACATAACCTATCCTGCTTTTATCTTTTTCTTAAAATATTACGTAAATTCAAGAAACATAATTTATTAGTGGTCCTTATTATACAAACAAGCTCTCAGTATATTTACTGCATGACAAAATAAGAACAAAGTTTGTATGTTTATCTCTTTTTGACTGATGGTCACAATGCAAAAGGGTAAGGAGCAACACACTATAAATATTGATTTTTATTTTAGTCAGGGTTCTATGCAAAGATGTTGTATTAGTCTGTACCTAAATTATCTTTGGTTCTATGCTTTAGTTTTTTTTCTATGGTCAACAGAAACCTCAGAGTAATAATAGTACCTAAGTCTTTATTATTACTCTGAAACAGAAACTAATTAGTCTGTAATAACGATATATTTTTTATCTATGCACAAACCAAATATCAACGAACGTTCTTCATTTTAAATATCAATCAAACAAAACTTAGTTACGTGTTTACATACACGTTAATTTCCTGTGTTTAATATTTTGTTAGGATTTAATTACATTGAATACAACTTAAATTGAATGACAATTTACGATAGGATGTATTTATTTAAGTTTCATCATTTGATGTAAAGCTAAGTGAAAATATTGTTCTTTTCATTGAAACGTTTCAAATCATATATTTTATCGAACCTCTTAAACATAGGTAATTATGGATGTGGAAGATATAATAGATTATATCAAGTCACTAAAGAAAGGTTTTGACAAAGATTTGTTCAAGAGAAAAATTGAAGAATTGGGCTACGCTGCGGATAATTTTGGCTTGAGTAATAATGATATTCATACATTATTTAAAGTTTGGTTAAATTTAACCATACGTAAGTATAATCGTAACAAATAACGTTCATTTTATAATCCATAATAGCTGTGCCCGCGACTTCGTACGCATGTTTCCACAATAGGGCGTATTATTTCATTTAACTTCTTTGTTTGTAAACTGATTGGAATGAAATGGGTAATGTTACAGGGAGCTTGCTACAATACATAAGTGAAAACCGCATTCAAATCCGTTAAGCCGTTTCTGAGATTAGCGTGCACAAACTCACAGACTAAAAGATTTCTTTTTGACTTCCTTTTTTGACCTCTGTAATATAAGTACAATCTCTACAAATTGTTTTTTTTTTAATAATATTGAATGTACAGACACAGCTCGTTTACGATTTTATTATACGTCATAGATAACAACACATTTTTTAATCTCCCGTTTCTTTCAGCTTTGACAAATTGGAAAAATATAGGAACGTGTTTAATACCTCAAGATAGAGTTGAAGAGCGTACTGTAGATTATGCATTTCGTTGGATTTTATATAATATGGCAAATGAAAAAAATTATTCAAGGCTCGCCTTTTTACTTGACTGGCTTACAGGTAAATTAAATTAAAATTATTAATTTAATAATATAGAATTAAACAACTGTTAAGTATGTTCCTGTGACAATAAGCAGATGCCTGCTTATTCTCATATGCTCACTTGTCCTTGATAATCTATTCCACCAGGGATTGCACCAAATGTCTTTGTAAGTGCTCAGGCTGTTCTAAGTTGGCTTTAGCTATATGTGAAGATTAGCAATGCATTCATTAAAAAGATTTTCTCCTTTATTTTATTTTAAATTTATTTGGTTGTGTATCATTATTTCTTTAGGAGCACTTATTTTTTTAATGCTTTTTATTTTTTCCATTTAAGTGCCTCTATAAAATAATAAGTAAGACTAAATGTTCAATAAATAAATAGTCCATGTTTAATCCCAATCTACCAATTAGTTTTTTTCCCTCCCTCGTGGGAAGGTTACACCACCTTCGTGGGTCATATATTCAATCTTAAATTGTGATATATATCGTGTCATAGGTTCTTATTTAAAAAATTAAAAGAAATTGTATACATAAAACCATTAAAGCAGACATTGACATAAAACCAATAAAGTAAATATTCTTACCATTTCAATCTTGACTAATCTTGAGGGTGGTACGGGGAAAAATCCGGTACCCCCAATATAATTAGGGCTCTTTTGCATCATTGTATTCTGAGTATCAGTATATTTCATTTGTTTAGTTTTGTAACACGCCGATTGTGTGATCTTTATCTTATATACCTAAAGTAAATTTATTTTTTAATACAGTTGCTCAAAAAGTGGCGTATTGCAGGGACGTATAGCGTTCGGGATGTGGGCTATTACACACTCGTGCTTTTTTTTTACCTTTCCCGCACTCATGCGTTGTCTTTCCCAACTGTCAAAATAATGTCTATTAAAAAGAAAAACCAACCATGAAGTTTTTACTAAAAAGTTTTTATGATTCATGCAAATACGTATATTTCTAAAAAGAAGCTACGAATTTGTTTCAATATCAGATTTAATGATTTGATTTAATGAGTTAGGTTAGGTTTCATTTCATTTCATCTCATTAAATTTCATTTTAATTTCAAATCAATAAAAAAATTCTACTGAAGACTTGGCTGTATGGGCATAGTTTCCTTTGCCTACCAGAATGGTTGAAGAAAAAAAATCTCTGCTTATATTCTACGGTTGGCGCCATTTTCCAGAAATTTTCTTTGCGAGTTTAGTTGTTTGTTTTATTAAATTGCTTCATTTTTTCGCAACTGTATTAAAAATAGTCGTTCAGTACACGTGCGGAACCGTCATTGCAACTTGTTCCGACTGTCAACCCTCGCCTTCGGCTGCGCCTCGGCTCGGGTAGACATTTGTCGGAACTCTTTGCAATGACAGCCTTTCCGCACTTGTAATGAAATATAGTATTGTGGTTCTTTTTCTATTAAAATCTAATTAATATTAACTTTTTCCAATTTATGATTATTTTCTAGGTACAGTTATGCCAATTCAAACCTGGGGGCCAAAATTCTCTTATAGTAAAATTTGGGATCTTAGTTATACAAACATTGATTGGTGTGGAGCTAACCTTCATAGTTATGTCTTGTGATATGAATTTATTTATGAAAATCACCTCATAATTTTTTTATGATGTCCATAATATGTTTTCTCTTTGAACAAATGCTTGTAGCTTCTCTTATTATATTATAGGCTACATATTAGATCGGGGAAAAAGTCTTTTCGCATTTAGTATGAATAAACTTGTAATAAAATCTCTTTGGCTGTAATATGGAAACTGATGGGTGAAACAGATGGTTCTCTTGGATTCTGTATTATAGGTAAAGTTTATACAGAGAATGTCTGGAGAAAGCATTTTTATACAACGCGGACGAAAAAGTCTTTTCGCATATAGTATGTGTAAATTTTATTGAAATTTCTTTGGCTGTACTATTTGTATCTGACTGGTTTTGATGACATTAAAAGGGTTACATTTCAAAGAAAGAAATAAATTAGTAAAATGTTGTTTCTAGCTATTTTTCATTTGTTTTTCTTTTTGTCAAAATGAGTGAATCTAATGAAGAAATTCGATACATTTTAAAATTTTATTACAAAAAAGGAAAAAATGCAACACAAGCCATGCAAAAAATTGTGATGTTTATGGACCCAATGCAGTGTCAGTAAGAGTAGCACAAAGTTGGTTTAAGCCTTTTCAGTCTGGAAATTTTGATGTCAAAGATGCACCTCACTCTGGTTGCCCTGTTACGGATAAAATGGACGCTATTTTTGAAAAAGTGGAGCAAGATCGGCATATCAGTAGTTACGACATAGCTGAAGTACTGAGAATTGACCACAAAAAAGTTTCGATGGAAAAGCTGGATACACAAAAAAGCTAGATATTTGGGTGCTACACGAGTTTACTGAAAGAAACCTTATGAACACTCATTTGCGATTCTCTATTGAGACTTAATGAAACCGAACCATTTTTGAAGAGATCAATAACTGGTGATGAAAAGTGGATCACGTACGACAAGAACATGCGAAAAAGGATGTGGTCAAAGGTCGATTAGGCTTCACAGACTGCCAAAACCTGGGTTAATTCACAATAAGGTGACACTGTTTTTATGGTGGGATTGGAGGGGCATTGTTCATTATGAGCTTTTACCGCCGGCAGAACCATCGATTCGGATCTCTACTGCCAACAACTGATGAGATTAAAGCAAGAAGTTGAGAGAAAGTGGCCGGAATTGATCAATAGAAAGGGTGTGATGTGAAGATGTGTGTGGTCTGACAACGCCAGACCACACACATTTTTAGCCATTCAGCAAAAATTAAGAGAGTTTGGCTGGGAGTTGTTAATGCATCCACCATATAGCCCTGACCTTGCACCTTGTTTTGGTCTCTTCAGAATTCTTTAGGCAGTGTCAGGAAAACATCAAGACTCATCGCGGTTTTTTTAACAGAAGTCCCAAAATTTCTACAGCAACGAGATCATGTCGCTACCCACAAGATGGCAAAAAGTCATCGAACGAAATGGCATATATATACTGTAATTAAATGTACTTAAATAAATTTTAAAGAAAATGTCCTGAGTTTTCCATATAAAATGCGAAGAAACTTTTACCCCAACCTATCATCCCTTTTTGTCTTTTTGTCTTTTTATCTCTTTATAAATATTTTTTTAGCTGCCATGGATCATGAATGTGTTGACATTACTGCTCTAGATATGGGATATGAAATATTTTATACCTTGCTGAGATATGAAGAACTTGTGAGTAACCTTTAACGACTTTATACAATGAGTTAAATTACAGTAGAGATGCAAGTATCTTATGCTGTTTTGTAGATAGAAAGGTTACACAAGGAAGTTACAAATTTTCAAATTCGTAATATTAGTAAATGATAATGATGATACGATGGGTTCACTAAGGGGTCTTCTAAGTTTTCTATTCTGACGCTTCTAAATTTATTATACTATGAACGCATAGTTTTAATGTAATAATTTTTTTTAGACCATAAACACAACGAAGTTAGTTTATACGCTGACCAAACCAGATGACGTTACTAGGAATAAAGTTCTTGACCTTCTTAAGTTTGTGAAGAATACACAAAATAAAAGGGTAAGTATAAAAAATAAAAACAAATTTATCCATTTTCGCCCAACGTGTGAAGACTAATCTTAGATCAAATTATTGTCAATCAAATGCTATAATTTTTCTGTACTTATCTAATATCTGTGGTAAATTTTAAATTTTTGAGAATACTCAAAGCCATTAAGATCCGATAGCACTGATCTTTTATAAATTTCGTTGTAGTTTATCTCTTTATTTATGTAAAGCAAATCTTTATCTTTTATCATCAGTAAGGATAATGTAACAGGAGAGGATATTAAAATGGCTTATTATCCTTTAGTTACTCAGTGAAGCACATGCTGTTTTTTTCGGGTAGTCTTCTGTAAAGATGTAGTTACTGTCACCAGTAAACTGCACAATTTATGACTGCAACTACTACTACACATAGTAGTATGTGATAAAAAAACGCGACAGGTAGTTTTGGCAGTCCTTCTCTTGATGTACCTAACCTGACACTGTCTAAAGAATTCTGAAGTGTCCGAAACAGGTGGAAATCTGAAGGTGCAAGGTCAGGGCTATATGACGGATGCATTAACACCTCCCAACCAAACTCTCTGTGCTTGCTGAGTGGCTGAAGATGTCTGTGGTCTAGAGTTGTCGTGATGAAAGACCACACTCTTTCTATTGATTAATTCTCTTTTTCTTAACTTCTTGCTTTAGTCTCATCAGTTGTTGGCAGTAGAGATCTGAATCGATGGTCTGCCCGGTGATAAAAGCTCATAAGGAACAACGCCCTTGCAATCCCACCATACACACAGCATCACCTTATTGCGAGTTAACCCGGGTTTTGGCAGTCTGTGAAGCGTGACCGATCTTTGACCACCACCTTTTTCGCACGTTCTTGTCTAAAACGTAATCTACTTTTCATCACCAGTTATCGATCCCTTCAAAAATGGTTCGGTTTCATTAAATCTCAATAGAGAATCGCAAATGAGTACATGATTCATAAGGTATCTTTCAGTGAGCTCATGTGGCACCCAAATAATGGCTTTTTTGTGTACCCAGCTTTTTTCAAATGGGTCAAAACTGTTTTGTGGTCAATACTCAGTTCTTCAGCTATGTTGTAACTACTCATATGCCGATCCTGCTCCACTTTTTCAAAAATGGCGTCCATTTTATCCGTAATAGGGCGACCAGAGCGAGGTGCATCTTTGACATCAAAATTCCCGGATGGAAAACGCTTAAACAAACTTTGTGCTACTTTTACTGACACTGCATTAGGTCCATAAACGTCAGAACTTTTTTCGCGACTTGCGTTGCATTTTTCCTTTTTTGTAACAAAATTTTAAAACATATAGAATTTCTTCATAAGATTCATTCACTTTGACAGAAAGAAAAACAAATAAAAAAAGTTGGAAACAACATTTTACTAATTTGTTTCTTTTTTTGAAATGTAACCTTTTTAATGTCATCAAAACCAGCCAGATACAAATAGTACAGCCAAAGAGATTTTATTACAAGTTTGTACATACTATACGCGAAAAGACTTTTTCCCTTCTTCATCTTCATTCTACAAAAAAGGGCCATTAGAGCCATCTACCAAATAGATTTGCAGTCATCCCTCTGAGAAAAATTCTAGGAAATAAAAACTTATTGTTATTTGCCAGTATATTTATGAAAATTAAATTTATATGCATACAAAAGTAGTCAGTTTAACAAAAAAATGTCACAATATCGAGATTAAAAAATACTAGATTTAAAAATGATTTACATAAAATGTGACTCCACAAGATAGGTAATTCTTTTACTTGTCAATGTATACGGTTTTATAATAAACTTACTGAGATAATAAGAGCCTTACCTATAAATAAATTTAAAAGTGTAATCAAAACCAAACTCTGGAAGGTTATAATATATTTTATTAGAAACACTAATAATAGTATATTTCATTACAAGTGCGGAAAGGCTGTCATTGCAAAGAGTTCCGACAAATGTCTACCCGAGCCGAGGCGCAGCCGAAGGCGAGGGTTGACAGTCGGAACAAGTTGCAATGACGGTTCCGCACGTGTACTGAACGACTATTTTTAATACAGTTGCGAAAAAATGAAGCAATTTAATAAAATAATAAAAACACAATAAACTCAACTAACTAATATGCAACAAACAACTAAACTCGCAAAGAAAATTTCTGGAAAATGGCGTCAACCGTAGAATATAAGCAGAGATTTTTTTTTCTTCACCCATTCTGGTAGGCAAAGGAAACTATGCCCATACAGCCAAGTCTTCAGTAGAATTTTTTTATTGATATGAAATGAAATGAAACCTAACCTAACTCATTCAATCAAATCATTAAATCTGATATTGAAACAAATTAGTAGCTTCTTTTTAGAAATATACGTATTTGCATGAATCATAAAAACTTCTATGAATTTTTTTTAGTAAAAACTTTATGGTTGGTTTTTCTTTTTAATAGACATTATTTTGACAGTTGGGAAAGAGAACGCACGAGTTCGGGAAAGGTAAAAAAAAAGCACGAGTATGTAATAGCCCACATCCCGAACGCTATACATCCCTGCAATACGCCACTTTTTGAGCAACTGTATTAAAAAATATATTATAAAGAGTATATAGGCTTAAAAAAGTGATCTTGTTACCCTATTTTTGAAAAATAAACGTATTGATTTGATAATTCCTTTATAGAATCTTTATTCCTTCATTTCAGATTCTAACCTCGCAGCTGCTAGTAATACTAGCTTTATTCAAGTCATACAGACCAGTGCTTGTACCAGAGAACATACCGGCAATTGCTCTCCACACTGTGTTTAAAAAAATTGATCCAGTGTTACTTGGAAGGTTCAAGAGGATTCAGGTGATTGTTATAAATAGCTTTTTACACCGTTGGATAGTGAAATGCTTAATTACAACAATTCAGATAACAATTATCTAGAGTCCTTAAATTTATTTAATTACTAGCTGATGCCCGCGACTTCGTTCACTTGGACTTCATCTTAAGATAAGAATATATACTTTTCTAAAGAAGTAATATTATAAAGTAAACAAAGAATAAAATGCGTAGGTAACTATAGTCTAAGCATAGGGTTGTTTGCTCACATTGCGGCATTTTTTTCTTCTTTTAACATTTTAACACTCGTCGTAACTTCTAAAAACGAAACGTCCAATTCAAATAATTTTAAGAGGAATTTACATCTATATAATCAAGCTTGGTTATAAAACTATTTAGTTGGATAACGATTAATATCACAGTACAAATGTCTTCATCTTTCGATTCTACCCGCGTTTTGATTGCGTAATTTGAACAAAAAACGGTTATTGCAGTTCCATATTTAAAAAATTAAAATATTTCAGTGACTCTTTGAGACATTGGCAGGTATGATCAATGGCCCTATTTCAATAATTTCGTATTATTTTTAGGCAAAACGTAACATCAATTCCAGTTCAGAATTTGCTGCCTTGATGAGTCATCCCATAAATACATTGACAGTGAGTACTTACTTTAATATGTTAATTTTCTTCTCTACAATACTCTTTCTATCTGTTATATAGGTTACATGCTATACTTACAATATCTATACTAATATTATAAAGCTGAAGAGTTTGTTTGTTTGCATCACGCGCACGCCGCCGCCGTATAGGGCTCAGCGAAAGGTGGCCGACTTCAGCTATTATACTTATATAGGTTTTGGTGTGGGACTATGCAACCGTTGCCTTAGGGCAAACATAGGATTAAACATTAACATTAGATTAAACATTATTTGTAATCTTGTAGCTGTACTGAGAGAGGAATACTATAGAGGACTGCTGCGAAAGAAACAACAGCAAATATCCTTCTTTGTTTCAGCACCTAAAAAGTCAGAACTCCATGTTGTTTTTGTTCATATTGATTGCATAAAGCTTATGCAATGCACAGTTATGTGCTATAATAGCAAAAAACATTCCAAGCCCATGTTTATTTTATATGTGTACATATCAAGCAAGTTTAAATTTAGGTTTTACTCAAGCAGAAAATGGCGTACGAAATAAGGCTAATATTAGTATTATACTACGCCGTTGCGTAGTAAGTACCAGAATCTGTAAGATCAGATCTGTAAAAAAAGATTAGGCCCGAATGGAATACTGCTCTCATCCCTGGACTGAACTATAATCCTTGGGTGACCGGTAGCCATCTGCCATCAAGTATGCCGTCAAATCGCCTCCTTTGCATATCTTTGACGAACAATATACCTATCACTAAAAACATGTAAATTATGTAGTTGTGGTAACTGTTTGATTAATTGATTACAGGCTGATGGAAAAAAGGCAACACAACCTCTTATTCAAAGTATAACGTTTGACGTAAATGGCTCTAAAACAAGTTGCCTGCTTTATTCGGAGTGAGTACATATTCTTTAAGAATTGTTGACTGATTTATAAAATACTTGTGGTATCATTAAACTGTTAGAACTTTCAAAAGTCGAAGAGGATTTTTCTTAAATATTAAGGTTGTCAGACAGGCTGTCGGTTCACCTATGGCGTAGTTTATTTTATAGGAATTATGCTGCAAGTGCGCCTCCGACCATAATGAGCCACTTAGATAAATATTTACCATAATGGGGTTAAGGATATAGGGACAGGAAAATGGGCTCGGGCATTCCTAAGGGCCGGCGCTCACTGATGGTTATGGCACGGCACTGCAAAGCAAAAAATTCTTAACTGAACATATTATTTTTAACCTTATTCCAATGATTTTACCACTCACACTACTTTATTTCAATACCAAGTGACTGCAGCGTTCCGTGTCATTCCATGGGTTGGCCACGGCATCCCTTCGGCAACAAATGCTATTATCGTGTGCTATATAACAACTATTATATATTTCACGGTGGTCTTGTGTAATGCGTTAGTTACTGTGACTGCCAAATGACTGCGAAAGCGGCAGTAACCACCCCCGTAAGACCACCGTGAAATTACAGCACTCGTGCTGTTGTGTTTCGGTGAGTGAGTAAGGGATGCCAGAGCCCATTTCCCTATCTCCTCCTAATCCCTTATCCTTAATCCTACTGTAGTCGGTAGCGCACTTGCAGCGGCTGTGGCGTTGCTTGTGTTATAGGCGACGGTAGCCACCTACCATCAAGTGGACCGTCAGCCTGTCTATCGATCTTAACATAAAAAAAACACGCGTCAGCTGTCGCACATATTTTAAAGTGACACATAACGTAACGCTTTTTAGTTAACGATTGTATTAATTTTACTCCTCGTAAAATTTCTATACCCGGGGGCCTTATATGAAAATCGGTTCTTAATGAGTAAACTTCAAATAGTTAAGTTTATACTTATTTAAATTTTCATAATAAAAGGAGAGATTTTTTTTATTTCATAATAAATAAAAAAATCTCGAACTCGAACTCTGTTCGAGTTTGAAATTCATAGATTTCACAATTTTCTTTAAATCTTTAAGCCACATTAATGGCCCAGGCCTACTGCAAAATTATTGGAGAGGTTTATGTCTAGCAGTAGACGTCTTCCAGCTAAGATTATGATTATTTTATAGCTATAGAAACATAAGACGAAAAGTGAAGAAACACCAAATTTCTTAATAAAACTGTAAATTGGTCAATTATGACTATTTGACTCAAATGCACAAGGCAACTAATAAACTAAATTGCAGTGCATTGACGGTGCTGCGTGACGGATCAGTGCCAAGATTAGGAGCCGCTCTCAGTCACGACGTGGGGCTGACGCTGGCCGCTCTAGAGGTTCGCGCGAGCAACTCTGCATTCGCATACGATCTGCACCATCTCATGGAACTTTGTAATTATAACTCAACTGTTAAACTGCGTTTAGATAGCCTTTATGGTTAAACACTCATGTTACAATATTATTTCAATTTTTATTCTTTCCAGACACTTTAAGATTCCTTTCATTCTGCAGCGTGTCGCCGGGCACGCAACCGGGAGCACGTGGCACAATAAAAGCCGTCATTGGTTTCATACAAATTGTGCCGGCTGCATGAAAGGGGTCTTAAAGCGTCTGGCAGAAGTTATGCCCCACAGGAAGTGTCTGGCAGTGCTGAATATTATTTTGTAATCGTATTCCATAAAACATATATAAAAAATAGGCCTATTTTAACTAACCTTTCTCACCTGATAGCTCTAAATTGATCGTCTATTCAACTTAGCATATACTCATACGTTTAAAGTACATAGGAACACTACTCGATTCCCCACGTTTTGTCCTTTAGAAAATAAGTTATGTCTGGCATACCTGGGAATTATAACTAACTGGGAATAAATCCGCTTCTAGAATTATAACACAGTGGCGCTATCAAAATATGACATTATAAGACAGCGGCTAGTCATTGTAAGACCAAGTAAAACCAAGTGAATATGTACTTGTCGCTGTCGATGTTGATATTTTCTAAAATCGTCGTAATCATTTTGCTAAATCTTGCAGGATTCGAAATAAATTATCAAATGAATTTTGATCTATGACATAAGGCTTCTTTTAAAATATTAAAATTAGCACTGATATCATAATCCTATTTGATATCTATATTACTATTTGTTGAAGACATATCCGTAAATGTTCTTTATTAACTTACAAGTTATTTCAATTATTTTGTTTAGCGCCATCTATTGCTTTAAAATGAATGTAAGGTCTAGTTGAAGGATACAATTATTTTTGTAGAGTTGTAACAGCCAATTGTTGGCTGCCAGTTTAAATAAACAAATGGTGTGAATTAATAAATATTTTTAGGGAATACAACGCAACAATTTGATATGGGGGCAATGATAGAAACTGTTTTAATTTTGAATGTTCAAAATTCAATAATATTTCCAACGGTGTCAATGTCAATGCCAAGTGTTTTGTGGCGTACATTTAGTGTTAAGTTGGTTGGTAGCTTTGTTTGGATTTGATGACAATATAGAGACAAATGCATATCATTTGAACCCAGTGGTATATTTTTAAGTGATTAAATAGTCAGTGAAAAACCATCATTTTCTGGCCATGATACTCGCTCAGTCATATCGCTTCATGATAACGCTCGGCCGCATGTCGCTTCAACCACTAAGAATACAATATTGCAATTGAACTGGGAAGTTCTACCACATCCGACCTACAGCCTAGATTTTTCTCCAATTGACTACCATTTGTTTCGGTCAATGCAGCATTTCTTGTCTGGACAAAAATTTTAAATCTTCGAAGAAGTAAGTAAAAAGTAGTGGATGATTTTATTGCCTTCAAAGACGAATACTTCTATCGCCGTGGTATACTTCTGTTACCCGAAAATTGGGAAAAAGTTGTATAAAGTAATGGAGAATATTTTAATTAAAAATTGTAATTTAATTTGATGTATTTTTATAAAATAATATGATCGAAAACCGCACGAACTTTTGCAACAATCCAATAAAATAAAACTGAAATCTATGTTAATGTCTTTAATTATCTAAGAAATGTAGGTAGTAAGAGCCTTATGTAAACCGCTTCCTCTGAATTCCTACAGTTATAGAAAGCCAGCAGCAGCGGTTCATATATATATAGGCAGTCGCGTCTGCTTGCAATCGCCCACGGAAAGTTCTTAGTCAAAATCATATGTATGCCATGCTGTAACATAAGCCTTATGCGGTGCAGGTGTGCTAGGCCCGTCTCCATACAGCGAAACTTCCCGCCGAATGGCGTTAGCGCGTGTAGGCGCGTTGCAGCGAACAGCGCAAAGAGGACATCCCGCTGTCACGCGTGCGCTTGCGCAGTATCTGCCTTTTTGGAACGAGAGGGACCACTTCAAAGAGGTCTGTATTAAGTTTTTACATATGTATATAAAGGGTTGGATTTGGATCTCTACAATTTTACTAAAATTACTCATCTTAATTTTTATCTGTTGGAGTAATATTTGTACTAAAAATGAAAAAAGTAAGTCCTTGCGAAGCATCCAATGCGAATTTAAAATGAATATGAATTAAAGAACACAAGGGCAACTGTCGCAGAGGAGAGACCGAAAAATCGGCAGTAGCTGAACACGCCTTTTCTGAAGGCAATCATAAAATCCTTTTCAAAAACACATTAGTTCTGTCATCCGAGGTACACTATCACTCACGCCTTAATCGTGAAGCCATTGAAATTTTCAAGCATCCAAATAATTTCAACAGGAAGGAGGAAAATCTAAGGCTACACAACATTTGGTATCCGGCACTACGCAGGAATAATAATAATAATGAAAGAAAGAGAGGGCATTATAACCCCTCTCCTAGTGACCACACCCCACCAATTCAACCACGGGGTGGGGATATAAATTTAAGTTTAAATAAAGACACATTCCAGTCGACAAATCAGTCTCGCTCGAGAAGTCGAAAAGTGCAGAAGTGAAGTGCAGTGATGTGATGTACTTTTTTTCTTCTAACTCGGACTACACCACTGAGGATGTCAACCGCAGTTGTTGACGAAACGTTTGGAAGAATTTCCAACAGACCTGGGCCATCATCCCGGAAACCCACAACTCATATGGATACCGGCCGAGAAAACCTACATTCTACTATTAGTCAACATGCTATCTAAAATTAATATGGCAGTCACATTGTCATCATCATCAGCCTGTGTCTCTCCACTGTTGGATATAGGCCTCTCTCAAGGCTCGCCACCCAGACGCCCCCCTGACACGCTTCACACGATTCTATTTCTATTTGGATACACATATGGTTCCTATTGAGATTGAGATCTTACTTTAGTTCTTAAATTTTAAAATCGCACGCACTTAACGACAAGCGGCCAGTGTACAATCTTGGCTACTGCGACCTGGCCGCCTAGTGCACATGTACGCTTCAACTGGTTTTATTTTAGGGGACTACTGGATAAATAATTGAGTATTTTATAGTCAGATAAATGTTATGATGATATCAATGCGCTATTGTTAAAAAGTCTGTTTTGAAACAAATAAATAAATAAACAGATCCTGGCACTGGCTGAGTGGGTGGATGCTGACAGCGGCGAGTACGTGTTGCAAGTGGCGCGAGCGCTTAGTCGAGCTGCGAGTTGTTCGCGTCCGCTTCGCCGATGCGCTTTCATGCACGCGCTCTCCAATATGTACTGTAACCTGGTCAGTGGACATTTCACTTTTATCAATTTTTTGAAGTTAAACTTTTTCAACGTCAAATTTTGTGTGACGCTTCAGTGTAACGACCACGAGACGCTTCTTGTAACGTTTCTGCAATAGTAAATACAAGTAATCATTTATAAAATTATTTTATTTTAGTTCTCTCTCTAACATCAACCGTTTACTATATATTTGATCGCCAAAGAAATTTTACCGTTGACACGCGTACCCTTACACGCGTAGTTTTTTTTTTTAAATTATAAGTCTGCGGTTGGCTTCAAAAGCAAAGTCAAAGGGGATGCAAATACAACAGCACATCTGCTGTTTAACAATGTTCTTCTGTAAGGGTGTGGTTATTGCCGTTAGGTGGGCTTCTCATTTTACGACTGTGAGATGCAGTATGAAAATGACAGAGGGCAGCAGGCTAACCGATGACAAAGGTCAAATTGATGGTGTAGGTAGTTTCGCATCCAATACAACTCACAAGCGAGAGAATTCGTAGCCCGAATGTAACCGATTTTAGTTGTAATGGATTTAAATAGCATCTGACTTCTGTAATGGTATTGGCCCAATAAGTTGAAAGCTTAGTTCAGACGCAGGTTAGAAAATATATAATTGAAATTTTTAATGGGAAATGTTTATTCATTATCGGTGATTTTATCTTAGAAGATAGTATAAAAAATATTAAAAAATAGTTACGTTGAATGTTTAATGAATCCGTGCCGTCAAACGAACAAATGAAAACAAAAAAAGGCGTTAAAAGAGGGTATAAATAGAAATAGCTAATCCTAGATTTGAATTTTATCTAAGTATAAAGTCCAAATAAGAAAATATTTATACATTATAAATAAAATTTATAAATAAAAGTGAAATGTCGACAGAAAACATTATACAACGAAGTTTTCTCGATAGAACAAAATCACCAAGTTTCCTCTCATTTCTATCGATTTTTGTTTTATTGATATATTTTGTTTTATAGAAGATTTGTACATTTGATAGATATAATATAATTTGTTGTGTTTGTGATTAAATGTTTCAGATATACTCTATAAAAAGGGACAATGGCGAATGTTTAAACGCTGACACAGAGAGCACATACATGAAGTTGCTGTCGCAGCTCGCATCTGATATGGGGGACACTTGCAACAGTATGTTGCAGGTCGATCCAGGTGAATTGGTATTTTCTAACTCAATTTTTAGACTATATAGGAAGGCAAGTAAACAGGCTATGGGGTCAGTTTGATATTGAAACTTCGCACAGAAGATTAGCCATAACTGAATTGAGGCAATTGTCTAGAAGCCCCGACAGGCCGACATGGTTAATAATTTTTATAAATTTCATTTTTAGAACGTATAAAATAGGTTAGAAGCCTGCAGTGAGGTCGTACCTCGCTGCACCATATATTTAATTTTCAAATGGATGGATTGTTTTGTTTGTCAATGTCAAGTTTTTCTCTAGACGACACGACTGAAACTAAAGTGTTTGATGCCACAGACGACTTGCGCGCACTAGAATGCGCACTGAACGGAGCCGTGAGGGCGCGTCGCACCGAAATACGCGTCGGCGTGCTGGGAGCGAGCGAGACGCCACACCCGCTAATGTTAGCCATCTCTTTCTCGGGACAATCCCCCGCCTATCTCGACAAGTTGGCTGAGCTTTTGCTCTTGTAAGTAACCAAAGTTATAATTATAACAGTCGTCAATAAACAGTACCTGGCTAATTTTTCCGCCAACGTACGTGGACTTAGATCGTCACAATTATTGTGTTGTTACTATTGGATGTAAACCAAACTATATGTATAGCGCATCTCACAAAATTTGGAGGTAACAATTGATTATCATCTATCGGCTACAATACCAGCGTCATCTCCATCAGGCAACGCCATTGCTTTAAATAGTTAAAAAAAACCTTTTAAAGTTTTCGTTTAAAGCAAAATCTTATCTAAATACAAAATTTCATTCTTTATCGTCAGAAACGTTTCTGAGATACGAAATTTATATATGTATATATATATATATATATATATATATATATATATATATATATATATATATATATATACAAGAAATACTTTGTATGTGTAAAAGTCGGCGGACAGGCTGATCAGTCTACCTGTTGATTTACATAAGTAACGTCACAGGTGCTGCAAACTGCGCTGCCGACTACAGTAGGATTAAGGATAAGGGATTGGGTAGGGGTTAGGGAAATGGGCTCTGGCATCCCTTATCACTCACCAAAACACAACAGCACACGTGCTGTTGTTTCACGGTGGTCTTCCGTAAAGGGGTGGTTACTGCCGCCAGTCGGGCTGCCCAAGTGACTGCAAAATGCAAAGTGCTCTACACTACTATCCAGACCAGTCATCTTTGAAAAGACGATTTCCAAAGTTGACTGCCGGGAATCGAACCCAGGAACTCTAGAACGGAGCGTTAAGGGAAGCACCCTAACCACTCATACAATGGGCACGTCAATAATGGATAAGAGAAATGGGCCCTAGCATCCATTACTCATAATCACATGTTGTTATATATTTCCTAATAGTGATTTGTAAGAGGGTGCAGATTATTGCGGCCAGACGTTGAAACCGTGGTACACAGCTAGTTATAAAATCTGTGGATACTATGAAAGATTGTATATGATTATAAAAAGCTGTATTAGGGATACTCATTAGCTCTAAATCAATTTCAGGTACAAACAATTGATGTCCATGAACGTCGCTGCGAACAGGTCGTTCAATCAGAACACTCTGACTACACTGCATCGGTTTTGTAGCGATTTGATCGCCTCTTTTTTCCACGAGGAAGCTCTCAATGGAAGGGAATACGGACTTTTGTTCGCTGGTCTTCACCCACATCTGGTCGAGAAACTACAAGAGCTGGTTCCCGACGCCAACGCCACTTATAGTCTGAAACGTCATTTGGCATTCGGCTCCTACACTTATAACAAGCCCGACGTCTATGACCACTCTGTGTTGTTTAATATGATAATTAGAACCGATTTTAAGGATTTAGCAGAGCTTTTGTACAAAATCGTACCAGAGTTGTCACAAATTTAGGGTATAAGTTATATCTGAGTGGGTCTCGTACGCTTGACTCCGATATGACAGGTTCAAATCAGTGGAGGAAGACATCGTGAGGAACATAGAAGACTGGTAATGTAGAAGAATGTAAAGTGCCCGGACTATCTATAGGGGGAGTGGTAGATTGTAGCCCATACCTCCTCATATTGAGGAAGGTCAGCTGGAGCAATTTGGGACGGGAGACGTATGTAATAAATATGGGCTGAGAAATATAACATTAATATCATTTACAATAACTAATTGAGTTCTAATTTAAGTTTTTGAGTGACAGTAATACCCTAGTCGGACATACGTTCGAATACCGAAACACGAGTTTCGAAGCTTAGTTCAATTAGAAATAATGAATGTTAGCTCTAACGTGGAAAATAACAGCAACATACTGTTATTTCACAGTGGTCTTCTGTAAGGGGAGGGCTACTGATATCAGACGAGCTATGCGAGAGACGAGAATGAGACGAGAGAGAATCTCATAAGCCTATAGCTTATGAGATTGCAGTATGACTTATCTATCATACATAAAAGCGTTTTTTTTATATTAAATAAATCATAATAATTGTATTTGTAATTTTGTACTTGTACCTATATTATGAAATTTTAACTAAATATTGATACACATGTACCAAAATATATGCATACTCGTATGTATTAACAACAGTGTGTTTATAGATGTGCCTCGTATATAAATATAAGCCGATTAAACTGATAGAGCCGTTTGTTTTGTTACCTAGTGTGAACTTAAAATAATGTGTGAATTTTTCATTGATGTCAAGGGAGTTTCGACCTTATTGATATTCACTGACTGTAGTTTATTTATTTTTTAAATAGAGCAAGCAAAGATGTGCGACAGAGAAGCATTAAGCTATGCAATGTAATAGAGAAGGACACAGCATAGATAACAATTGATAAAAAATACTTTTGGTCTGGGAAACTGATGGGTGAAACAGATGGTTCTCTTGGATTCTGTATTATAGGTAAAGTTATACAGAGAAGGTCTGGAGAAAGCATTTTTATACAACGCCGACGAAAAAGTCTTTTCGTATATTTGTATCTGGCTGGTTTTGATGACATTAAAAAGGTTACATTTCGAAGAAAGAAACTAATTAGTAAAATGTGTTTCCAGCTATTTTCATTTGTTTTATTTTTCTTACAAAATGAGTTAATCTAATGAAGAAATTCGATACATTTTTAAATTTTATTACAAAAAAGAAAAAATGCAACACCAGCCGCGAAAAAAAATTTGTGACATTTATGGACCTAATGCAGTGTCAGTAAGAGTAGGTTTAAGCATTTATAATCCGAGAATTTTGATGTCAAAGATGCACCTCGCTCTGGTCACCCTGTTACGGATAAAATGGACGCCATTTTTGAAAAAGTGGAGCAAGATCGGTATATCAGTAGTTACGACATAGCTGAAGAACTGGTGATTGACCACAAAACAGTTGTGACCCATTTGAAAAAAGCTGGGCACATAAAAAAGCTCGGTATTTGGGCGCCACACGAGCTCACTGAAAGAAACCTTATGATTCGTGTACTCATTTGTATTGAGATTTAATGAAACCGAACCATTTTTGAAGAGATCGATAACTGGTGATGAAAAGTGGATTACGTTTTAGACAAGAACGCGCGAAAATCGGTCACGCTTCACAGACTGTGCCAAAACCCGGGTTAACTCGTAATATGGTGGTGATGCTGTATGTATGGTGGGATTGCAAGGGCGTTGTTCATTATGAGCTTTTACCACCGGGCAGAACCATCGATTCAGATCTCTACTGCCAACAACTGATGAGACTAAAGCAAGAAGTTGAGAAAAAGAGAATTAATCAATAGAAAGAGTGTGGTCTTTCATCACGACAACTCTAGACCACACACATCTTCAGCCACTCAGCAAGCACAGAGAGTTTGTTTGGGAGGTGTTAATGCATCCGTCATATAGCCCTGACCTTGCACCTTCAGATTTCCACCTGTTTCGGTCACTTCAGAATTCTTTAGGCAGTGTCAGGTTAGGTACATCAAGAGAAGGACTGCCAAAACTACTTGTCGCGTTTTTTTTTATCAGAAGTCCCAAAATTCCTACAGCAATGGAATCTTATGTCACTTCCTACAAGACGGCAAAAAGTCATCGAATAAATGGCACATAAATACTGTAATTACATGTAAATGAACTTTGAAAAAAAAAATGTCTTTAATTTTCATATGAATGCGAAGAAACTTTTTTCCCAACCTATTATTTATGTCCGCAGCGTTACCCCAAAGAAGAATCCCATAACACGTTATATTATCATTGTGTAGTGTAGTAGTAGTAGTAGTAGTTCACTGAGTAAGATAAGCCATTTTAATATCATCTCCTGTTACATTATCCTTACTGATGATAAAAGATAAAGATTTGCTTTACATAAATAAAGAGATAAAGACCCTGGAGGGCCGTTTGCATCGCTCGCGGCGCAATCCATGGAAGGTACAAATGGTCCCCGAGCAAGAGGATGCCTCGCAGGTGCAATACGCCGATCGCACTTCGAAGGTGCGCGGTGGTCTTCTTAACTCTTAAATAAGAATTCTTTTTGGTGGCGGGTGGTGGGGGTATGAAAAATATATGTGTAAAATAACGCTTGCGTCTGCATTAAGCGAGTCCCGTCGTTCGCGTCGCGTTGGTGCGAGACCGCTTCAATTTATTTTCTCCCCCGTACTTTTTAATTTAAGATATCTCCTAAGATATTCATTGAAATCAAATGATGTCACAGGCAATATTGTTCAAAATTAAATACTTTTGATGAATAACGTATTTATTTGGACAAAGATTACCTAATATCATGTTTATAAAAACACCTTCGCTAATAATGCATTATTTTGGAGCAAATTTGATTACCATAAAAAAGGTTATAGTCAGTCAACCTTAAAAGATAGACATATGCTGTCGCCGACTTTTTTTTAGAACTTTTAAAGGGGAACAATTCCTTCATACATCATTTTTACCTAATTTTAACCGTTTACGCAGCGCACGCAACGGACAAGTTCTCAAAAGGGATAAATTTTCCCGATTTTGCAACATTTTTTATTGAAGCTCCGCTCCTATTGGTCTTCGCGTGATGTTATGTAGCCTATAGCCATCCTCGATAAATGGACTATCCAACACTAAAAGAATTTTTCATTTCAAACCAGTAGTTCCTGAGATTAGCGCGTTCAACCAAACAAACAAACAAACTCTTCAGCTTTATAATATTAGTATAGATAAGCCATAAAAAAAGATTGTCCGAAAGCAATCTACAAACTAGATAATTTCATGCCCACCAGTTGTACCTAAGTATCTGCCGGGAATCAAATGCGGGACCATTGTATCGGAGCATTAGAGCAAACGCTAATAGGTACCGCCCATTTCAACGGACTCATTGAGTAGGTATTTCATGCCGCAAAGAAAGAAAACGTTTTAACAGATCCATTGTCCGATGTATTGTTCGAGTTTGTTTTTGTTCGAGCAAAGTGGGAATCGTCTGGACCGACAAATAGGTCGTTGAGCGTTGTGGTAGAACGAAATGAAATTTACATTAGAATTTCAATAAATTCGGGCGGCGGTACGTGAGTGGAAACTGGATATTATTTTCTTCAGGATTTCCTTTTATAAGGCTTCCCAAAGGACAGGTCGCAAAAAAATATTTGAACGGCCTTAATTTCGAGGAGATTGATTAAATTAGCGGCCCCGTCTCCCTTGTCCATCGCTTTTCAATTCCCGGGACGCGTTCGCTCAAAAGAAAACAACGAATCAAAATAAGCCGAAGAGGTGCTCGGACCCCCCATTAATTACTCCCTAAAAAGTGGTCGGGTGTCGGGACACCCCACGGCACGCGGCATTCGCCAAAGTATACGCGCACAAATTAATACAATGTCATGATATATTATATATCGCATTGTACGCACGCTCTGCTCTCCTCTCACTGTATAGGGTGACTATCATTAAACCTAAAATATACCATTGAATACGAATAATGATTAATTCTCAATATTTCTTTATATTGTCAGTATGGTCGTGGATGATTTAAGTCAAGTTAATGATTATTTTAACTTGTGCGTCGCAGTGTCACCCGCCGTTAGATGGAAAAGATATCGGAATCTCTTTCTGTTCTCTCTCTCTTTGTAACTAATGTTCGATTTTCGTCGAACTGCTAAAATCCGTCACCAACTCACTGAATCGCAACGCCCGCCCGCTCTATTACATCGTTTGTGATCAGCGTTCTTTAAACCTTTTTTTCTTTTTGATCAGCCCCTACCGGACATAATCTTCCTTAAAGGTTATTAAAATCCGACTGGTACTTCTAGAAATATAGAGTCCAAAGAAAAGAACAAACTTCAGTTTCTAGCCCTCGACGCCCGACGCAAAAGAGGGCGGTGTATCTGTGTGTCTGTCTGTGGCATCTTAGTTCTCCGATTGATGGACTGATTTTGATACGTTTTCTTTTGTTTCAAAGCTGACGTGATCGAGATTTATGAACATCTTTTTTTTAAAAGTTAAGTTCAGCAGTCAGGTTAACGGTCCACTTAATGGTAGGTGGCTTCTGTCGCCTATAACACAAGCAACGCTACAGGTGCTGTAAGTGCGTTGCCGACTACAAAAGGATTAAAGGATAAGGGATTGAGAGGGGGAAAATGGGCTCGCTCTGCCATCCCTTACTCTCACCGAAACACAACAGCACACGTGCTTTTATTTTACGGTGGTCTTCTGTAAGGGGATTGTTACTGTCGTCAACCGAGCTACCCAAATGTCTGCGGAACGCAGTGTGCCCTGCCACTACTTTCCAGATCTAGGCCAGAGTTAACTTTGAAAAGTCCATTTTCATTGACCCTGCCGGGAATCGAACCCGGCGACCTTAGATCAGAGTGTAAGGCAAGCACCCTAACCACTCATCCAACGCTGTTCAGGCTTTTTCCTAGTTGACGAAGGGATATCACTAACTGGCACTGGAAAGATTGATGTGAAATTTGGTAATATAATAATTTATTTGCGATGACCATGGGTAACTGATACCAGAGATGACATTTAATTTTCTTGTTCCTTCATAACCAACCGGTATTCGGTGTGCAAATCTTGACATCTTGAAACTACTGTTACTGTTACTTCGGTGGTATTTCCATGACATGGTAGTATTTCCATTACATAGTATTCCAGACTTTGACCTGATGCTGCAGCATCAATTACCTAGTCTGCGGGATACTCAACTCCTTAGCAACTTATAGCAGATATAGCGTGTTTGGGCTCAATAGAAAATTGAGGGTATTAGTAAAGAAGATTATCTGTACCCCACATCAGTTATAGCGACATCTGTTAAATAAATTTATTTCAGGAAAATATTACGAAGATTTAAAGTATCCTATGTTGTTTGGATTATGTATATCTGTGCGCAAAGTTACATCCACAAATTCGACGCTGAGTTAAGTAATAAAAAATTATTATTATTAATAAGTAATGAAAAATAATTGTTATAACATATTTATTACTAGTCTGATGACGGTGTTTAAAACGTCATCAGACGGGTTAGGGTGAAACTTTTTCACTGGTAGACTATGTTTTGAATTACAGATAGGAAATTATTCAGCTGGGCTAAACTTTTTTTACAACATCCTATTTTTACAACACCATAAATCCTGTATTGAATTTGATTTGCTAGCTATTTTCTTTAGGCACTTAAAAACATCTTAAACGTAGGTGTTGAAATAAAAAAGTTCAAATTGAAGTTTACTATTAATACATAGATACCAACAACACCACGTACGATTTAAAATGTAAGTAATTTTCCATCGTCTCTTGTTAGTGCCGCTCATTTATTTTTCGTCGTCCGTTCGAAAGCATAAATTATGGACACCTTGGCTGGAGAGTGCTACGTAGCGGAGTGAGGTGGGATGCGGGAGCAACCCCACATTTGCCACCCCTGCCTCAATGAGAAATGTTTCAGGGCGTTTCGTCCCCTTATGCCCCTTTTTGCGAGCGACGTCTTCAAGGATACTGTGTTAATCGGACCCTGGAAAACGGAAAACACGTACTCTTTGCCTATTTGGTCCAACAATTCAACTGGAAAATCGCTTTTCTTCCAATAGTTTGTTAATGTCGTTGTTAACGCTCGTAATCTTTCTAATGCCAAGCTATGCTTTCAATATTGAGTTATTGATTTGTTCTCATTGGCGGTAATTGTTCAGCTACTCTAATTCAGGTTACTAGTAAAATATTGACATGTCAACCCATTTTCACAAAAAAAAAGGAAAAGGAAAATCTGTGATAATTGTTTTTTAACACAAACTATTAACTTGCACAAGCAGTTTAACCGTTGACTAGAGAAAGCAATAATGTACAATTAGTATATATAATGCATTCATTGTATTGGATGGTACCTATATATCTATTTTACACTTTTGAACACATCTTACAATGTATTTATTAGTCCGGTCAAATTAGACCAAAAAATAGGAGTGAAGGTACAAAAATTAACACCCAGCTCAAAATTGGCAGGAATGTTCAAAACACTATCATAAATGAAATCTAAAAAATCCTCATCGATCCGATACCTGGAAAATAATTTACTCGGGGTCAAAGGTCACAAAAACGGGTTTTTTTCCGCGATTTTTAGCAAAACGGTAAGTTTTATCACAAAATTAGTTCAGACAAAAATTGTAGATGAGATAATTGTCTATAAAAAATGTCTAAATACTTTTTTTCGTAAGAGCCAGCGTTTCTGAGATATAATGATTCAAAAAGTTGGAAGAGTTGTAATCGTCATAATATGCACACGTTCCACGCCACCTTTGAGGTAGTGTACTTATCGCGTTTTTTTTTAACGTGGTTTCCCCGGTAGGCCTGTTCCACGGATCTGTTGTGATTCTGCTTAATTTGAAACTCCGGAATTGCGCTCAAGACTACATAATAGTATTGCTTGTTGGGTATTCTAAGACAAAGCAGGTATACGACTCTAGCCACGCAGACAATTGACTCTAGCGTATAAAATGAGGGACAGGGTTTCTTTTTACGTAACATTTTCATATTTATAATATTTATGTGTAAGTAACACTGACCAATAGAATAATATTTTTACTTGTATTAGAACTTTAGTGGTGTACATATTATGACGATTACAACTCTTCCAACTTTTTGAGCCGTTATATCTCAGAAACGGTGGCTCTTAGGAAAAAAATATTTAGACATTTTTTATAAATAATTATCTGATCTACCATTTTTGTCTGAAGTAATTTTATGATAAAACTTATCGTTTTGTTGAAAATCGCACAAAACCCGTTTTTGTGACCTTTGACCCCGAGTAAATTTTTTTCCAAGTATCGGATCGATGAGGATTTTTTAGATTTCATTTATGATGGTGTTTTTAACAATTCTACCAACTTTGAGCTGGGTGCGAATTTATGTACCCTCGGATGTCTAAATTGACCGGACTATATTCAAATTACATGTCAATGTCACTGATGAACATTTCAAATAAATATATCATATTTGCTAACTAACAAAATAGCTAAGGAAATAGTAATTTTTTTATAAAAATGTATGTTTATAATTTTATATCTAAAGCGTTTCTAAGCCATTCAATCAAATCCCATAAAACTTTGGTAGGTTGTTCTGCGTACTGCGTACTTCAAGAAGGTTTCTGATCAATGTTTTTTTAAAAATTCAGGAACCCTCGCAGGCAAGAATTATATATATATATTTTTAACGTTTTTACGCAATTCCAGTTGAGCACATATGTATACGAAAATAGTTTCAATATGTAATGAAACACGTCCTGCTAAGGATCAGGTGTGGATACCTACTTATCTATTTAGGTACTACATCCTACTCATTCTACAAATAGAAAGAGGCAGACATATCCGAAAATAATTGTCTTAGAAATAGAAAAAGGCAAATATATTTGTGTAGGCACATAACTCAACCAATATAGTTAATTATACAGTCTGTAATTACAGAACTATTAAAAATTAGTTTAATTATTCTCAAGATTTTTTGCAAAATTTAATATTTATCATATTTACATGGTCCGTGATTGTGAAGGAGTTGTTTTTGGACATAAAAATATGCGCAACTAGTTTCAATCGAGGGGAGGTGTGTGAAGGGTGCGATGGTTCATATTTCGCATAGAGAACCCTTTCAAACCCCATTATTCTTTTATCCCTACTCAAAAATAGCTGCGAGAATTGTGAAGCTCAAAAATAGCTCTATAATGTTTGCGTTTATTTTATCATTTTTGTTTTATTTTAAATTGTAGGCAATAGTGCAGTTTATGTTGTAGTTTTAAAGGTAATTAGCGGATCCAGCAGATGTTGTGTTGCCAAAATCCGTTAACAAAAATCTGCAATCCGATCACAGCGCCACCTACCGGTGCCAATTGTTAATCTAAACTATCGAGATTCGAGAGACCCACTCAAACAAACACAAGTAATCATCAAAGTAAAATACATACGTACTTACAGAATTTTGTATGTCAAAATTATTGATTGCATTTAATTACAATATGAGCACGAGGAATTAGGTTTCGTAGAATAAGAAGATGAATTCGTAGAAATTAGACCATAGAACTGTACATGCAGTTAGTGTAGTTATAGTGTGCCAGAGGGTATACATAGAAATTTTGCAACAAAAAAATACAGGTGATTCGAGTTTTAATGCCCTCTATATATTATCACATCATATCATATGACGATTAAGTATAATACAATTGGACCGATGGAATCTAGGAGTCTCATCGCGAATCGTTTTGCCAGTGTTAGGTATACTGATTGAATGATTTTATTTGCATATATTTGCTTTTAATGTTGTCCTTTAAAATATACTACAATTCCCTTTTTAAAGTCAGTCAGTCAAAATCTAGAACGTTATATTATATTTTGATGGTCAAAATCAATTTTTGATAATATTTTATTCCGTATTAAAATTACGCATCACGTCACATCGTTCCGCATTAAAGAGTAATTTTTATTTAATACGAGAGGGCGCTCAAATCATTAGTACAAAAAAATCTTTAAAAATACTTACAAAATACATAAAACTGTTCCCATATTGTATAATCGTGTACCCATTGATTGCATAATCGTGTTCTGAATTGTCTCGAGAAAAAGTTTTTTCTTTGAATATCTGGTCCCTGGCAGAATATCAGTGTTCTACCACACAATACACCACTACTGTATACAGAGCCAGGGTTCCTTTTTACAGTTGTGGTGTAAAAGATTTTTTTTTTTTTTTAAATTAATTTATCTTCACGTTAGAATTATTTTGAAAGAACTTAGGAATTTTGTACCTACTTCATAAATTGCTTAAAAATACATATGTATCCTCTATTCAGTCTTAAACTACTTTTTATTATACTGTGCTTAAACTCAACAGAATGTACACTACAATTTGATCAGAATCTTACATTCAATGTTGTAAAAGCATTAAAAATTTATTGTAGAATCTAAATAGAAGGATGTACCTCGACAGAATATGTTTTACATTTACGTATATTGTTCTCAAATCATTTGACTTAATTAATCTATGGGAATGTTAAGTAGTGTTAAATATGGTATTACTACCGTCTGCTATAAAATAAAAGGGGTAGGAGATGCGGTGCCGACACTGATAGGATAGTTTTCTATGAGGTATTAACTTCTATAAATTTAGTAATGATGACCTAGTTTCAGCTGTTCATAAACTAGACAACCCCTTCTGGCAAAAGAGACCTTCGCTTTACAGAAGACCTTTGCGAAATACCACTTGTGCTATTTCACTTTTTCTGTGAGAAAGGGATTGTAAGGAATAAGGGAACATTTCCCTTATTTTATCAAGGCTTGTTGATAGGCTACCTTAGTCAACTACCATGAAGTAAACCGTTGAACAAGGTGAAGTAAAAAGGTTCACGGCAAGCGACAGTAGCACAAGTGCTCTTACTTCATAGTGGTATTTTGTAAGAGGGCGGTTACTCTGTCATTAGCAGGCCATAAGTAAATGACTTGGAATGCAGTGTTCGGCCATTACTAAAATTATTCAGTCTTTAATTAGTTAATAAAAAGTACATCAGTTGATTAGTTAACTTACTATATTCTACGTTTATAAAGGACCGTAGCAAATATATACTCTGCGCAAATATCATTTATTTATTTAATAATCCCTTACAGAAGCATTATATACTCATAGATGGTCTGTCTCCATGGACAAGTTTGCTATTTAAACATTCTCGTACGTGTTTCCAAATGTCAAACCCCTTATAAGCCCCTGAGATGTGCAAACACGAGCGTTGAATCGTGTTAGTATAGGCGAAAGCTTGCCCGGCTGCTGTCTGTACCAGAATCGATAAAATTCGGGTCCGCGCCCCCGTTTGTAACCATGGCAACGCCCCCTTCCCCCAACAACCCCCGCATCTCGGAGAACACCGATGTTGACTTAGACGGATGGGGTAAGAGGCTTATTAATGGATTTATGTTACTGCTATGTTACTAATAAAAGGAGTTATCTGTAAAAACCTCTTAAATTCGCATTAAATATCTCAGCGCTCAAGCACAGCTTTAATAATTTTCCAAAAACAAAGTTTCATAGACAAAACTAGCTGCTATCTCGTTCAACGTTTAGCCATAGATACTCAGCCAGATTAGGTACTACTAGGTACTTTGCTGTCTAATATAAATTTATTTATTTAAGGTGGCAAAATACAACGCCCGTAATTAATTGTAATTAATTAATTTGATTACCATTGCGAACCCTATTGAGCAAAGCAATTTTAGAGAAGACGAGGCCTTTTGTTGTTTATGTACTAATGGTCAGTCCCTGGCTTCGCACGGATTCAATTGGGTTTTATTATATACTGGTTGAGCCCGCAAATTCGTACGCGTGGTATTCGGTATAGCGCGTAAATTTTTTGTTTGTAAATCGATTCGAATGAGACAAACACCAAATGTTTCGAGAAGCTTGCTACAATACATCACTGAAAACCGCCTTCAAATCGGTTAAGCCGTTTCTGAGATTTATTTGACCTCGGTAACATAAGCACAACGTGTAAAAATTATTTTTTGAAAAAATATTTAATTATACCTACGTATAGAGAATTTTCACTGCTACAAGTTACTAAAAAAAAATGGAATTATTTTTCCGTAAGACTGAATTAAGTAGCCGCATATGTAGACAATTTTGTGTTTTATAATCTAAAGCCTAATATTTATTTTAGCTTCACGAGTAAGTTGCCGCCAGAATCATGAGCTGACGTATCTTGAGTTGGAAATAATGTTGAAGCACTTACAAAGTGAACGCACTCAATTTGTAATGGCGTCACGCAGTCTGCAAAGATGGCGTCGAACACAGTGAGAAAATGTTCCGCCATTATTTGCAGACCCTCTCTCTATTTTGTAAGATTCCAACGACGAGCGACCGTCACACAAAATATTTTATAATTACCAAGCTACATTACACTTCAATGATAGATAAAAGAGCGACCATAATTACTTCTGTATGATTTTTAGCTAATACAATAAACAAATAATAGCTAATACAAAAAGTTACATTTAGTGCTTGTTTCATTACAATCGGTTTACAAACAAAAAAGTTACGGGTTATATACCGAAAACCACGCGTACAAAGTTGCGCGCTCAGCTAGTATAAAATATATTTTTTAAAAGATAATCTTCCAAAACATTTGTTCTACGCACATTTCGGCTAAAGTTCGTACCTATGTGATAAATATATTTAGATATATGCAATTATAAAAAAATATGATACACATTTATAACTCATATTATACATGGGAAAATGAGTTTGTTTGCTTGTAAGTACTCAACCGATCATTATGAAATTTTGCATACATGTTTTCAGGGATATAGAAAAGGATATAGGGTACCTTTCAACCAGAAAAAATGTACTGTTCCCAAAGGATCATCTAAAAATCAACGCCTGACATTAATATATGAGCAAAGAAAGAGGGGCGCGAACGAAGTCGCGAATAAAAGCTAGTTAGTTAATATTAGAAATGTATTTAACGCTTTTGTATTGAAAAATACTTATTCCTTATTGGTCTATTCCCAATATGTCCCACAAGAAATTTTGGGAATTACAAAAATTAATATTTTTATTGTTCCCAAAATGTCCACTTTAATTATCTTTGTGGACATTTTGCAACTTTCAATAAATATTTAGTTTACTATTCCCAAAATGTCCCATGCATAATTTGAAATACTATTTATTGTATACCCAGATGATTTTTTTAAATATTTATCCCGTTGGTATTTGGTAAATAAAATTTATATTTATTTAAGGAAATATAAAAAAAGTATTACACATATGACAAAGTTAGTTAATTCTTTCCGAATCAATAAATATACTTAATGCATAGGTATTCATACTATATCAGACGACGATTTCTTTAAATACATAAAAACATCTAGGTACATATGATACGATACTCTACTGTACCTATTTTATTGTCAAGTGATTATAATTCTCGATTGCCCGGGGAACGGGGAGACAGTGGGGTGGTGATGGGAGCAGTTGACGACACAGTTTATCCCGGGTACGTTGAAACTTTCTTGAAACTCGTATAACAATGTTTACTACGTGCAAGCTCTAAAAATTTGGGCTTCTCTGGGAACAGTAAGTAGGTTCTGGTTAGGTCTTAAGAATGCTGCTTCTACGAGACTGTTAGTTAAGAAGATTTTGGGCATTGTTTTGTGTGTTTGGATACAAATTTATGTAAGCGTGCATTTGTTCTTCGCAAGACAATAATGGACGCAGATTCGGCTAGTTATTATAAAGGCCTGTCCAAAAGTGGGCGTCTACCGGCGCTCAATATGTCCATTACAAAGATTACCTAAACATATTTGTAACGGACATAATAATATGCTGGGAGCGTATGATGGTAAAAATGCAACGCCATAGGTGCATTGCCGACCTTGGTACCTAGGTTAAAGAATAGGATTATAAGGGGTTACCGAAATGGGTAATCCCTTATTCTGTATTTTTTCATTATTTTTGTAGTAATAATATGGATTTGGAAGTATCTGTTTCTGAACTTAACTTTATAACTGATAAAGTAACTGATAAGTAAATAACTTTATAACTGATTTTATTAACTGATAAAGTTAAATATTTATATATATAAAAATCTCGTGTCAGGATGTATGTTCGCGATAAACTCTAAAACTACTGAACCGACTTTGATCAAACTTCGCAAGTATCTGTTATTTGGCCCAACTTAAAAGATAGGGTAGTTATTTTTATCTTAATTATTGACATCAATATCAAAATTCAAAATTTTGACAATGCCTATGAAAAGTCTGCTTTACTCGTACTATTTATAGAATAAGAATAAATTTTATTTACGAACAAAGGACAACACATATACCTACGAGTACCTACCTATACCTAAACCCTCGAGTACCTCGTTGAGAAAAGGTTCCTCAACGAACACCTTATGTTAACGGGAAACTCGCTTCATGAATAGGGGAAGAAGGTTCAATAAATTGGAGAGGCGAAGCGCAGCGTGGCAAGTATCGAGACGCGAGATAAATTCTTATTAATATTCCCGCGGTGCAGTTTTGCCTCTTTTGTCTTGTAACGCGAGCGTTGCACGGCGGGCAATAAAGAGGTAGACGTTTGAAAATGTGCTGCATTTATACTGGGTTCCCGGCGCCGCCGACTAGCGTAGCACTTGTGCTTTATTTTCTACGCCCGACGCTCCTTAGCGAACCACTTTTATTGCTCTGAGACTAACAAGGTTTTTAATTATTTCCTTTTATGCCATTCTCAGTGGTACACACGCGGTGTTTTGTTGCTTCAGCTCCATATTAAAAGCATACGAGAACAAGAGGATTTCCGCGTCGTTTATTTTCTATATGATCCGGAATATTAAAGATTCAAAAAATTTGCAAATAATAATTGCATAACATTAATGCAAATATTAAATATGTTTTTTAAATAACAATTTATATCAGTAGGAAGTGTATATATACTTTGATGAAAGTGAACAAATATTTGTTCAATCTGGAATCCATCCTAATTGGAATAAGCCTAATTAATAATAACCTACTCAATAAATAATAAAATACACGCTTTGGCCCGGGGCCCGGGGATTTAGTGCATTTACGTTAATTTGTGTAAAATACGTAAGTATACAATGTATTTGTCGCCCATCCTGAGTCCTGACCAATAGACGTGTTTGACTACATACATTTTGCTGTTACCCAGTATGGTATACATTTTTTTTTATAAAAGCATAAGCACGTAAACCTTTTTTTACAAGGAACTACGAGCGGTGAGTTTGTAAATATTGTAACATGTTTGTAACTGAAATCTACAATAAAACTGACATTGCCTTAGAAACAGGAAGCTCACGAATGTTCCCGCATAAAAAGTTAGGTTGCTCGAGGAAAAAATAAAATGAGAAAAGGGACGCGGTCGGTGCTGAAATGACGCAATAACGAGGCATGGATCTTATTGGTGATTTATAGTGGGTATCCCCCACCCCCAAAAGGCCGGTCGAGTCCCTAACTTTCTATGTGTGAGGGAAACAATTCTTGAACCATGACAGCTGACAGACTGTTGATAAATGCTGTTTTTTCTGCTCGTGTAGTTAGTTGAGTTTAGATAATTATGAAGCAGTGGTATTTCAGTAGGTCGGATGCGATACGGCTGCTTTAATTTCAAATCCCCCCTAATTTCAGTCTTAGTATTTTTACAATTTACTAGCGAACGGTTCCCGGCTTTGCACGGATTAATTATTCAAAATTTTTAAATTTTTCTCTCCATAAAAACCTTGCTCGCACTTCAAGTAATATTTAAAAAAATAGTCGAATTTGTCCAGTCGTTCTCGAGTTTTTTGCTTAGCAACACATTTAGCGTGTCATTTTTAATTATCTTCTTCTTTCTATATATAAAAATGAATCCCCATTTCCCTTGGTCACGGCATCACGCGTGAACGGGTAGACCGATTTTAATTCGGTTTTCACTAATGGAAAGATGGATAAACGGGGAACATTCCTGGCGAAGCCGGGGGCGGGTCGCTAGTAATGAATAATAATGGCTAACGGTCTACTTGATGGTAGGTGGCTACCGTCGCCTATAAAACAAGCAAAGCTACAGCTGCTACAAGTAACCTGCCGACTACAGTAGCATTAAGGATAAGGGATTGGATAGGAAAATGGGCTCTGGCATCCCTTACTCGTCAAAATATAATATAGATATAATATTGATTCAAAATAATGATTCCAAAGTATTTTTATTCTTTGGGAACTCTTCAAGGGCGAGAATCTCAGCTTCTACAACAATTGTATATCTGTATAGTACATACTTAGTTTAAATCTTAAAGTTAAAATTCATTTTCACAATTTAATGCGAATTTTAGGCGTACGGAGTCGCTGGCACCAACTTTTCTATGTCTTCTATATCTTTGTGTTTCTCAGCTAACTTACTTTAAACCACCCAACGGATGGAGAGGCTAATAAACGAAGAAGGTTTTTGTATACAACTTACGGAAAAAATTGCATTCTTGCGAAGCCGGTTCGCTAGTAAAACATAATACATAAAATCATGTAAATGTAAGCGGTAAACTATATAACAGTACACGATCACATGAATCTTCTTTGTGATTTATGGCTACACCCGTCAGATAACCGAGAGGCACGCGACGCGATTCTCCTCGTAGGGAGGGGTGTTGATAACAAATGCTTTAAAGCGGTGCGTTCACAGGGTAAATATCGCTTCTATTATAAAAAGGTATGAAACTTCACACATCAGTGAAGAAATTAAAAACGTCTGCAAATTACTATTGAATTTACAAATCTAATAACGAATGAATTTGAAGAGCACACGGTAGATAGAGCACGTTCACAAAAAAGGGAGGCCTATTTTCAATAGTGCATAAAAAAGAAATAATTATAAGAAGATAATCCTACCAATATTATAAATGCGAAAGTTTGAGAGGACGTAGGAGGATGTTTGTTACTCTTCCATGTAAAAACTACTGAACGGGTTTGGACGAAGACCATACATAATTTTAATTAAACAATCTCTATTAAGAAGTATCTTCAAAATGAAAGGTATCAAAAAAGTATATTCAATCAGGTTTACTATCCCATTATTCAGCGGGCCTGCGTCGCATTATCTCTGAACGTTCTCAGGCATCGTTTGGCTGAATGTGACGAAAGTTGTTATGTACGCCGACGTAAAACGCTTTCACTATTATTGCTGAAAAAGAAAATTGATAATTACCTGTAACAGGGTCTTTCAATATGGATATCTATTCGAAGTTTGTAAGGTTATAGTGGCCATTTTGTTTGTATGGCAGGTTGACCCTCGTGTGCAAATCATCAAAATTTATTATTAAAACCAATGCACCTTTCGAGAAACGTTTCGCGCATTACGTGATTTTTATCCCCGCCACAAACATTCTGCGGAGTTGACTATTCGACGTTTGGTAACTAAACGTCGAACAACTAGGTCGGAAAAAATCTAACTAACGAATTAAAAGAATATACTTGAATCTCGTACATGTAGTGTTCTGTATATGCAAGGCACAGGGTACTGACAGAATACCGTAACTAGGGCAAGGAACTATTAAAAGCACGGAATACTACTACCGAGAATATGTGAAAATATATATGGTAGAAACGACGAAATGCTTGTTTACTGTAAAAACTTGGAAAACCTTTACAGAGTTTTCAAAGAACGGTTCCAGGACTTTTTAAACTGAGTTTCTTTCAAATGTCAACTCAGCAGAATCATCCCAGTTAGAAGAAGAACTAATAGAACTGACAACAAATGACAATTTAATTTCAAAAATTGGTAAATTTCTAAAAGTTCTAAAAAAAAATCTAAAAGTTTTTTCAAAATCGAAAATCTACGAAAGTACTTTATCGATCATCACGAAATTTATCGTCTGGGATACAGAACAAGACATTTCATCAAGAAAAAAGTACTGTTCCCGAAGGATTGATGTAAAAATTAAAAAAAAAAGAGATTCAACGCATGACAAAAATATGTGGGCAATAGAAATTGAATAAATGTTTTACCTAAGAAAAACACCTAAGAAAAAGGGGCGCGGACGAAGTTGCAGCCAAAAGCTAGTAATAAAAATTATGTCTTTGTATTTTTTTTTTGTTGAAATTTTCTGTATGATAGAAGTTTGATACACCAGTGTTTACATAAATACTTAATAAATATAGATTTTATTCGTAGACAAGGGGATGACCATGTCCATAAAAAGCCTAAATGCCTTTGACCGTAAATGCCTTTGTAGATGTCTGAAGCTATGGACCGTCGCGGCGTAGCACCTTCGTAGCACCTTCGTTGCGCAGTTTGTAGCAGTAGCAATGAAATCTTGTCTTAAATTCTCATTTCTATTCGGAGACAGCATACGTGGACGTCCTTTCTCTCTAATAAATTTAGTTATTTTATTTAGTTTGGTTTTTAATTTTTTATGTACAAATATTACATAAAAAAATATCGCAGCATCGCACAACTCATCGCAGCACTCACTATTGTGCAACCGATAGAACACACAAAGAGAGGCTACATCCCTTATTAAACTAAGGGGTTCTAATCTTTGTCGAGTGAACATTGGATCGTCAACAATTCGAACAATTCGAGCTACAAGGTGTCAAATGGATCTAGCTGGTATGAACAAAGCGCTGCCTCCGTATGAAATACCATTTTGCTCTGTTCAACAGGCCAATTTTCTTTAATATAATAATACTAGCGACTTGAGCCTGTACAAAGTTGCGGGCACAGCTAGTTTTATAATATGTATGTATAATTATAGATATAGTTAGATATATATACCTACACTATATATTGTAGCAAGCTTCCCGTAACATTTAGTGTTTGTTTCATTCCAATCGGTTTACAAACAAAATAGTTACGTGCTATTCCGAATACCATGCGTACGAAGTTGCGGGCTCAGGTAGTTTTATAATATTTTATGTATTTTTTTTCAGCTGAACCGAGAGATTTAGTTAGAAATTATTAGTTATTTTCGTATAAGTTATAACCTTAAAAATCACCTAGAATCCGTCTTATCATTTTTTTATTGTAGTTATTGTATTTTAAGTGAAATGATATCGCCCAAACAACTCTGTGCTCATTTAAAACTTTTAGTCGAATATGGTCTGTACTCGGGCTCGAATGTAACCATTGGCAACGGTACGCCTGACTGCTTGACATTCGGTCGAGTTGCTCGCTGTGCTCGGTAGCTTCTACTACAACCAATTACAGCTATAAACAACTTTGTAATACGGGCTAAAATCGCCTGTCGTCTACAACTGCATCATCTACACGCCGCCAGCTGATTCCCGCTCTGGCCGTTTATCGCCCGCCTTCGTTGTGTACTATTTAGGGAATGCAATAGCGGGATACCGGCACATGAAAATACCGGGTTCCCGCTTACGGTATGCGGGACATTTTTCTTACGTCTTGACATCTGAGGACTGATCACAAAATGAAGAAGTCCTCAAAATAGACAAAAATAAGAGTGAAATGCGCAAGTGTCTTTCAAATAATAATTTCTACACATTAGTTGAGTATTTGAGGTTAAAATAGATTTTGTGACATTATATATTATATGTATAATGTATGTGTAAAAAATTAAAAATGTTACTTTAAATAAATAACTAAATATTTGTACGCTCTTATTAATAGCAGAATAGTATTATATTCTATACTAGCTGAGTCTGCAACTTTGTGGTATTCGGTATAGCGCTTAACTTTTTTTTTTGTAAACCAATTGGAATGAAATAAACACCAAATGCTACAATACAAAAGTGAAAACCGCATTCCGTTACGATTTTATTATACATATGTGTAAATGTAATAAGGATTTTTATATGATCTTAATTTGTACCACTTATTAAGCAAATAAATATGTTTTGAGACAATTTTCAACCTAGAGAGGAGATGCGGCGATATGTAGGACGTAGCTAGGTATCATAATCTCCTATACACATCTTTGGATAAGAAGCGAAATAATTAAAATAAAGCAACTTAAAATATAATTCTTCAAATGTGCCATTAGAGTAGGTATGATTTATCCCAGATACCCTACGGGATCCCTCAAAATACCCGGTACGATACTTTGGGATTTCACTCTCTAGTGCTATCTAAATATGAGCCTACATCGACAGTTGCACACGACAGTGTTGACGTGCAGTAATTACTTTTAAAGTGCCATCATCTGAATACTCGTATGTACCATAGGTGCGTACAGTTTCAATTTCGTGCTGTAATTAATGTCAATGTACTGCTACCTCTCTTTATACTACAGTCAGCTTGTATACATATATTATATTTTCCAAAGTAATTTTAATTTTCATTTGGGCAAACGGGTTGCCCAAATAAATGCGAAACGAAGTGTGCCCTGCCACTACTTTCCAGATCCAGACCAGAGGACCAAATTTGAAATTGAAGTTCAATTTGAAAATTGACCTTGCCCGGAATCGAACCCGGGAACGATAAAACAGAGCCCTAACCACTCATCTAACGGGCTCGTCAAAATTATACTTAGAACTTAGAACTATTAAATAATGTTTTTATTTTTCTCCGGCTTCGCACGAACACGAATTATACACACAAACCTGCCTCGTTTATCGCACTTTCCAATAGTGAAAACCGTATCAAAATTCATTGGTTGGTTTAGAAGATGTTAGCGGAGAAACAGATAGAGGCGGACAACGACTTTATCTTATAATATGTATATATATATCAATAGATATTTTCCTCCCTCTGAGTACTAAGTGTATAAATCCACACCAATCAAATAAACTTCATTTCACAGGAATTTCAATTTCCGATTTGTATATTTTATTTTCCGCGCCGCCTTTTGAACGTCGCTAAATCAACTTCACCACCAGACATTTTTTTTAATGTACGTAATTCATAATTCTCATTTTGTGTAGCCACAGGATTTTATTAAAAATTGCACAGAGACAGCGCGTAACTCCCCTCTATCAAAGCAAAGCCTTGTATGTATATAAGTCGTTACCTACGTATTACGTTAATTCGACAGACGAGACGGTCACTACAGATGTGGGGATTCAGCACCTCCAATTAAGGGATTAGGAAGGGGTGTGGTCCTCTTTAAAAGGAGTAATAAAGGTTTTAAAGTTACGTCAGGTACCTAACCGGTTATATAATGCTATACGAGTACGTAGGCGTTTTATCGTTTTAATTATATTTTGTAAGCATATTAATATGATAATAATATGTTTGGATACTCTTATCACTTTTTTTGAGAAAAATATAGCTGATGCTTCTCACTAAATTCTGTCACTTCTACAAGTTATTTGTCCATCTGGATATATGGTTATACTAGTCAAACAGATCTGTCTAGCGGGGAGTAGGTACCAAAGAACTCAATTGGCCGTACAGCATGCGATCAGTGCATCGAAGACCAGTGCGAAGAAGTCTATGTCTATGTCGTCGACTACGTGCAAAGACACCACGAGGTATTTGTAAAAATAGCTTTGACATGGTAAACTGCCAAGAAAAAGAAGCATAAGAATTAAAGAACAGTACAGATCACAGTGAGACACTTTATTTCTACTTATTTGTAAACCTGACCTAAATAAGCTAAGTTGTCAACAAAAGTTGTTGTCACATATGTACATCATACAAACACACCTACACATTTGGTCAGCCCGTCTGGCGGCAGTTATCACCTAATTATAGAAAACCACCGTGAAATAACAGCATCTGTGCTTTTGTATTCCAGTGAGTGAGTAAGGGATATCAAAGCGCATTTCCTTATCTTATCTCTTATCTACTGTGGTCGGCAGCGCACTTGGAGCACCTTTGCCGTTGCTTGCATTATAGGCGACGGTAGCCACCTACTACGGGTTATAGGCTGGTTACCAACCTCACCTTGTCGAAATCCCTCTAATTCGGACAATGCGATTTAAAACATATTTTCTAATGCGCACTGCTAAGGATTGGAACTCCCCTGCCGGCGTCTGTATTTCCGAGCTCATATAACCCAAATTTTGCTCCCCCCCAAGCTCGCTCCATCGTCAGCCTCATGTTTCCTACATGGTTAGATGCTGGCCAAGCCCATCTTCAATACTTATATAAAAAAAACAAGCAAACAAAACACAACACACGCTCACATTCACATGGAGACTTCTATTAATTCTTAGATTTTAGATAGGTGCCTATTGTAATGCTGTATAACTACTGAACTGATTAGATAGGTACATTTATATATTTTAATATTAGCCCAGACATCGAAATATAATTTAACGTGCATTTCAGTTCGCTAAGCCTAGATAATAATGTAGAGCGGAGCTTCCTGGCACAGGCTTTTTAATATTAAAGGATTAATAATAAAGTTTTGTAAAAGAAATAAATAATTTTGATTCGATTTCTTCCTATAATTCCCAAAGGCTTACTGAAAGTGCTTTCATGTCAGTTAATGTAAGTGCATTGTCTACTGCAATAAGAGAATGTATGCATCTGTTTTTAATGGTCATTTTTCATACTTTTGGCTGCAAGCCGAGGTAAACAATTGCGAAGAAACTAATTTTGAAACTTTTTGAAATTCACGTATAGTTGTTTTAATTCATGCGCTTACTTAAATAACTTTTTAAAGTATAGTATGGTTTTAAAAAAAGTATGCAAATAAAAATCCAACGCTCAAAATGGCAACTTGCATAGCAAAATTTGTGTAATATTTTGATAATATACATATGTATATAATACCGGAGAGAGAAATTCTGAACGTGCTCTCTACCCACACGTACCTAACCACAAACCCCTCATCTCAGTTTTGACATGACGAAGCGAGGGTCTTTGTTGGGATAAAAACATATTTCGAAACACTGAGCGCAGCTATATCCGGTCCTGTAACAACTTTTATAATATTTTTATTAGTAAAAACTAACCGAAATTAAAATAAACGCCTGACAAAAATATTAAAGATTGAACAAATGTTTAAACACCTAAGAAAAAGGGGCGCGGAAGAAGTCGCTCTTAAAAGCTAGTATTTTATAAACCACTAAATAACATAAGCAACACCATAGAGGTTCAAATACACTTCCGATTGACAGAGACTTCATCGCACATGTTAGGCCATGGTGTTGCTTGCATGTCATTTTTATATTTATATAGCTCACAGAGGCCACTTTTCACCGAGGACGGTTCAGTCAAATGAAGATTGCATTATCGCCTTTTCTCTCTATGCCGCATCCTGTGTCCTGTAATTATTCACCTAAGGTACACAAGGCCTCAGGCAGAGGGTTGGAGAGATAGGGTATGATTTTCTGGGTAAATATTTGTACACGGAACTAAAGGATCAAGGAACGAACTGGGATGAAATGCGATGCATAGCTTATGCAATAAATCTTAGCTTTACTCAGTGCTTTGATTCAAAAGGCTCTACTATAACCAACTTGATAATTGCTCTCAAAATATGAACACTGATATAAATCCTAATAAATTGTCAAATTTCGTATTCGAGCATTAAGTGCCTCGATTATTCGCTATTCTAGTTAAGTTTTCAACTTTGCAAGCTTTAAGCAGCTCAATGACAATGTTAAGCTGCCATTGAGCAGCTCGATTATATTGCTGATCTATTATGTTCACTGACTACATGTCACTGCAAGTATGACATGCAACAACTACTTTAGGATTTCTTGCCTCATCTGCGTTTGAATTGTTCTCATAGCATTTGAATTGTTTCAGGAAATTTTTTAATTGCTTTTTTCTACGTGCTTCTAGTCAAGTATTAAATAGCATACTTACTATACTATACTTTTATAGTGTAGGTTTTGAAATTAAAGAAACCTCAAAAATCGTAGTTGCAGGATACTACGCGTGTCGCCGTCTTATACATACTGGGTATAAGTTCTTCTGGCTGTAGTAACCACTCCTTTACAAAAGACTATTATGAAGAAAAGTTCGTGTGTTTTGTTTCAGTGAGTGAGTATGAGTAAGGGATGCCAGAACTTCTTCCCTTATTCCCTCGTTAATTGTCCTTAATATCCAGGCCGGCAGCACACTTTCAAGGTGTATCAAGGGCTTCATCAGCCCGTCTGCTGATTTGCACTTAAAAATATAAAACCGATGTGAAGAAAATTAAAAAGCAGGAAGTATTTTATTTGTAATATGGTAGATAAAACTTTGGACGAGGGACACTGGCTGGGCGGGCGTGCCTCGATGTCGCATCCACCATTATTACATTTTGCTTGAACCTCCGTATTAAAAAGTACGTTGGTACTGTGTGGAGTTGCAAAAAGATATCTCCGAGATGAAGAAACATTTTTAATTTTAATGAAACATTCCGCTTTCAGTGGAAGTAGGTACTTTGGTGGAAGTATTATGATGAGAGTTAAAATATCTTCTAAGAAAATTGCTTTAATCAAAAGAGAATGAGAGCTAAGTTAAGAATCTTTTATTCCGTTTACATTCAGAGAGCATCTTATGCATCTTATTCAGTTCAAGTAGAGATGGCTTAATAGTATAAATAATTATGTAGAGACATTCAATAATGCTTCGGAGTTGGAGCGTGCCTCGAACCAAGTGTCCAGGATAAAGCGAGACAACATCTCTGTAAATATTACATTGTTAATTATGTTTGTTAATCCTGTCTCGTGCCTTAATATTTTCCTTTATTTTTTTCTAGAAAGCATCTAAACTTGTTTCTGTTATGTACAATTCAGTGAAGAAAATCTAACAGGACAACAAAGCCCCCCTCCGTGACATCTGAAGAAAATTAATATGATCATAATGTCGCTCGAACACAGCAAACGAATCGAATGATCTCCTCTGAGATTACATCAAAATGGTCTCACCTACAGCGGAGAGAGCTCGAACAAAAAACTTACTCCCTGTGCGAGGCGAGGGCAGGCTGTGCTGCCATCTCACGCGTTGCTAGGAGACGCCGCGATCAATACAGCCTCCGCCGGGCCGCCTAATTACCCCTCCCTGCCCCTAGACCCGCGCGCTCGCTGCCCCCACTGCCCCGCTGCCCACCCCTCGCAGCCCGAGGGAAACTCCCGCCCGCCCAACCGCGCACCGCTACCAGATTTAAATATCCAATGATAGAATTCACATTGAAATATTTTTCACTTCTTTGTGTAAGGTACTTACATTTATTTTGATAATACAGTTTATTTCTGCCAAATTGAATACCGATTTCAACAAAAGCGGGGTTCAGGAGTTACATTTACAAGTTGGCGAATGAATTAGATAATTTAGAAACGTTTCAATGGCTAAATTAGTAAAACCGTGATAGGTATACCTGGTGGATTTGACTACATATCTCATGGATGGCGAATTTTTTGGAGTAAATGGGTTGTGGTTAGAAATTATTTAAGTTATGACGATAAGGGTAGTTTTTCAGATTTTTTAAAGTAAAACTTATTTGCGCACGATGAGAAACATGTTGTAACCCCTTCGGCCTTGTATTAAACTGGAGTTTCGATGAAGTAATTATTCTTCTTTAACGTTTCTCTATGACATCTACCACTTTTCTGCAAATATAAAAAGGAACTTTGTGTATATTTTATAATTACATACATATATTTTTTCATACAGACTGTTTTCAAGCTGTTAAATTTGAAACATAAAGCTCGATTGTCTAGGGACTTTTTTTGATAGAAAGTGTGGTCGTAGACTGACGATTAACTTGATTGTAGGTCATTCGTAAAGCATTACAAAAGAATGCAAGCACCTTACTGATCTGATAGGATTTTGGAGAGACAATGTAGGGATTAGAATAAGTCATTCTGCATCTCTTACATGAGACACATGTATTATTTCTCCCTGTGTTAAGGAGTTTTTATATAATATTGTTTTTATAATATTCTTTATGGTAGTATGTTTTAGTTTTTCTATTTTGAGTGGTAACTTTTTGTTTGTGTTTTGTTTGTTAGTTCCTGTCAATAAATTGCTCAAGTCGGCCGTTTGGTTTTGATAATTTCCTTAAAATATTGAGTTATCGAAGATTATCCCGTACACCCTGGTTGTCTCTCTGTATGGGGGTGGTTATTATCTTTGAATGATTTGCTCATTTTATGATGCGAAATTTGTGTCCTGTCAATGACAGATTATAAAAAATCAATGAGGTTTCTCATGGAATTCTCATTTTATCTTTGCCATTGAGCATTTTTTTTAAAGCATGGCAGTTAGGTTGAAAATCCATTTGATGGTTAGGTGACAACCGTCGTCTATGAACACAAGCAACGCCATAGGGGTTGTAACCTATCGAGAAAAGTGAAATTCATAATTGATGTGACTTCCTTAGTTCGTATTCACGTTGAAATGAACCCTAAGGTGTGTTCATCCATCATACCGACATATGAAGAACACCTATTGTTATAAACAAGATATCAGTCTTTTGACCGTCACCACATTAATATTCAACTCTATGGTCTCTTCAGTTTTCTGATACGAACATCTAATCCAATGCCATATTAGAAAAAAATATCTGCCACATTTCTTTCTATCTGCACGTTATTCTTTTCTACTTAAGGGGTAGACAAACCCTAAATACTAAAAATATCCATTGTTTAATGAAAATGTTACAAGAACTGGACAAGACAATTGCTTTGAAAAAAATATATATTATACTTAAACATGTGAAGAACCAATTGTATTAATTAGAATTTTCGTTAAAGTAATAGAATTTGACTTTTATTGAAAATTCTCTCTAAAACGGCTTATTGCACGCATATGAATCCTGTACCTATTAATAAGTTAATATCAGATTAAAAAATTGTATTAATAAAAAATCTTATTTTGTGTATTGTTCTAATGGTAAAAACAAAAAAACACCATTTCTAGGCCTGTTGAATTGGATCCGCCGCCAGCGAGTTCTATAGTAAATGTAATTTGCCTCAGTGAAGCCCTTAATTGTAAGCCTCTATGCTCCGACCAAAACCAATAGTAGACTTTACTGCCGAGGTCGAAATAGAGCAATTGTCGGCCGATTACTTAATACGAGGCGAAGCCGAGTACTTATAAAGTGTAAGCCGAGTTCGGGCGAGACTTGTGCAGTAGGTAGGTACTGCACAAGTCAAGTTGCAAGTAAATAATAAGCAAAAACATGCAAGAAACAAAATTTAATTAATGTTGAAATTTATATTACAATTTGTACAATTCGACAACGAATAGCTGAATATTTTGCCAGGTAAAATCCATCTTCTAAATTTAAAAATGTTCAAAATATTTGTTAATTCAAAATTGAATTGACAGTCTTCTTCTGATCTAGTTGGTCGCACTTTAAAACAATCCGGCAATCTCTGTTATTGTCTTCTTGGACATTGCCGGTGTGCGAACAGAAAAAAATCCATTGGTGTATTTTTTTTTTAAATAATGAAGTCATTTCCGAGCAAGTGGGATATCAGAGTTCGAACACAATAGCTCAAGTGCTCTTAGTGGAAATAGCGATTGTCGTTATAAATAGATACATGCAAAAGAATTCGTTTATTGCAAAAAATAAATAAAATGGAAAGATATTTCAATTTGAGGGGTGTCAATTACAAAAAACATCACCGGGGAGCGGAAACTTTTCTTATACGCGCGTCAAGAAAGAAAAAAAAAGTTATCGAGTGTGGTTGCAGCAGGTGCCTCGAGCAAGGCGGGTGACGCCACGGTATAATATATGCGGCCATAACACTCTGATGTATTGGAATATAATATCAAGTCGCATCTGCTTTAGACGGGTAACAAAAAGGTTAAACCATCTTCTTTTGTATATTCTTCACGCCTTTGCTTTTAAAGAAAAGATCTTGTAATTTTCGCTTCAATTTTTTCTTTTTCAATAAGCGGGCAAGATAATTATTGTATAGTTTTGCTTACCTACTTATGACTAAATGGTCATAATAAATTATTAGAAACTAGCGACGCGCCCACGGCTTCGCGTGGATGAAATTGGGTTCAATTTAGAAGAAGTTCGCGTAGAAACAACATAAGTTGACAGCGACCGTATTTAACAATGTGTAGATAATTTATAATTTTATACATTTGCTAGCGACCCGCCCCCGGCTTCGCCCGGGGTGCAATTTTTATATATAAGAACATTCCCCGTTTATCCCTCTTTCCATCAGTGAAAACCGAATTAAAATCGGTCTACCGGTTCACGCGTGATGCCGTGACCAAAGGAAATAGGGATTCATTTTTATATATAGAGAAGAAGACTAGCTGACCTTGCAGACGTTGTCCTGCCCGAACCCGATAATAATTCTGTAACTCCAATTTTATTTTCAAACCATATGTCAAAGAGACGCTACACTTCACGTCAATGAACGAGCGACGGTTAAATTATTGCGATATTGTTATACAAAAATACTAAAATCGCGAATAAGAAATGGAGGGTGGGGGTAGGAGGGTGAAAAATACCTTACGACCTGTTCTCGTACCTACCAAATATAAAAAAAAAAAACATTATATTCGGTCGAGCCGTATCACAAACAGCGTGACACGAGGTTTTTATAAATATATATAAAATAGATATATAGATACATTTTCTTTTGCAAAACTTATCCTTAAAACATCTAATTTTAGGTTGTTTGAAAATGGCTTAAATACAAACTGTCCAGCCCTTGACTTGTATCCCCGGTGCTTTATTTTGCAAACGTGTTGTGCATACATAATTCGAAAAGTGAGGCCGCAACGTTGAAGTTCACTGAGTGCGTATCACATTTTAATAGAACTTATAGAGAAAGACGATATACACTGGTCTGCTGTCGTTTAATTTATGTCTAATGGCGTTTACACGACATAGTGAGTAACCATTACAGTGGTGTGGCATCCAATTATATTAATCAATTAATTAATAAATTATAAATGATCAATTAATTATAATATTATTAATTATAAATGATCATTAGTTATCACATCAAATAAATGTCATTCATATCTTCATAATACAAGTGTCCACCGTTGGACTGTTTAATTGAGATCACTGCACTTGGCTGGATGCGAAAGGCAGAGGACCGTGTGTGATGGCGAGCCTTGGGAAAGGCCTAGACCCAGCAGTGGAAAGGCACAGACTGAGGATGGCATTAGATAGTTGCTCCCTATAATCATGTAATTTTATTTTGGCAAGCGCAGCGTAGGACGTCCACCCACAAGGTGGACAGACGACCTGATAAGGGCCGCGGGTCCATGCGGCTTCAGATCGGTCCTTTTGGAAAATTAGGAGGGGGCCTTTGTCCAGCAGTGAGCATCTTACGACTGAGATGATGACGATGAAAAACATATTTGCCATTTTTCAGGTAACTTTACACTTTCATTTATAATATACAGACAGGTATAAGTTGTATTTGGGAGTCGCTTCAAAGTTGTGACCATTCAAATACTTATTAATTCACATTAAGTACCTAGGAACTTTTCTGCGAATCTGCGCCTCTCTTGAAATAAAAAAAGCATTGTGTCCAATGTGCTCTAAACTAACCTTAAAGTAAACCTTAAGTTTTAAATAAATTTAAAATTTTGTATCATTTTTAATGACCTAGAAATAATATTTATGAATAGACCATAGCTAAGTTTAGGGTTAAGACAACAAAAAAAAACTTTTATAATTATTAAATATATTTATATTTATTACCACTATTTTTACTTAAACTTTGGAGCAATCTCCCTTCCGAGGTATGGGCTTTTTAAAGCGAGCAAATTCCTGCAAGGTTCGACAACTCACCCTTATGTGTGTTGCTTGTGTCCACTTACAAATTATGTGGACAGTCAGCTTGTTTGCCCCCTATTTATATTTTATATATTATAATATAAATATTTATATTATTTATATATTTATAATATAAATAATGGTCTTAGACTTAGTGGTAATGCAGAACCATTCAGTCATACACAACTGGCCTGCTCAAATATTTCGTCACATAGGTATATAAATGATGCTTGTTTCTCACAATTAATCGTCTAATGCGAATTTAATGTTGCTTCTCCGAAACTCTGGTCTGGGGATCTCTTAATGGAATATTATGGAATATATATATATCTGTCGTCTTTGATCCGGTTTCTCGTTTGTACCGGTATTTGTAAATTTCTGTTGGATCCGGTGTACTCCGGATCATAATAAAATCAAAATATTAATTATTGCCGTTAGTGCTGCTATGGAATTTTGAAAGATAACATGTACAGTGAGGGCGAGAGTGCGAATAGATCGAACGCGGTAGCTACTTAATTATGTAGGTAGACTAAACGGCGGCTTTCTTCAAGATCAAAGGAGTGCAACTTCTGTACGTCAGTACTATTTATTCTGTGTCATTGGTTAGAAGGTAATATTGTAAAATCCAAATATAAAGAACAATATTTATATTTGTTTTATTAAATAAGATTGAAGAGCTACGTATATAAAGAGTACCTACATATATAGGTATATTCAAGACTGTATTTGGAGATAAATGGTACTTTTTCTCCATAAAATGTTGTAATCACTGGTTCTTTCTTCAGTTCTACCACAGGTTCTACTTCATTCTTTCTTCAAAATCGAAGTCATTAAAACTTACTTAAACTATACTTAATTCTGGTAATTTTAAGAAAAATTACTTATTTTACTGGTTACCTCAAAGCAACTGCACCTCAGGTTCGTTTTTTGTTAAAATCGTTTTTCATTTACCGGCTCAGTTGGTTCCATTCCATCATAACGTGGGACTCTTTAAGGTTAATTAAATTCTTGCAGGGTTAGAATCGTTCTTGTATTATGGCTTATATTCCAAGGTGACAACAGCCACCAAGCATCAAGTGGATATTGACCCTTTTACTAAAAAATGCATTTTATACGATACTAGCGACCCGCACCGGGCTTCGCATGGCTGCAATTTTCTACAAATTGTTTACGTACATTTTCTCTTTTATTACTCTTTCCATTAGATAAATCCATATCAAAATTCGTTGGGTGTTTTAGAAGAAGTTAGCGGAAAAACAAATAGGGACGGACAGCGAATTTATCTTACAACTAGCTGAACTCGGCCACGCTTCGCTGCGGCCCATACGGCGGCGGCGTGCGCACGGGGCGCACGGTACTGGACACTGTTTATATATAATACTATTTATCGTAGCGTAATGTTATATAGCCTATAGCCTTCCTCGATAAATGGACTATTCAAAACAAAAAGAATTTTTCAATTCGAACCAGTAGTTCCTGAGATTAGAGCGTTCAAACAAACAAACTCTTCAGCTTATATGTAGATATGTATGTATATCTATATTTATATCTTACACACACAAAATTTTGACAAAAGTACTTGTACTATTATTTATTCTATGACAAAGGGTAGGTAGAGTCTGATCTGTCGTCCGTTTGCATCTTTCGTCGAGTGGCACAACTTTTTCATTACAAATGTCGTGCTGAGCAAATATTGCGCACTCCAACTTGCGAGTCCTCTATTTGTGAATCCATTTCATTTGCCTTTGAGTGCAAAAGATTTTCCGTACTTTTTAGGTAGGTACTGCCAGTTACTTCGCCTCGTAATAAAGTGAAATATAAATAAAAAGTGTGGGTTGTTGTTGATTCGTGGTGGCTGCGTTCTCGAACGTTCTCTGTGGTGCAACGAACCGGAACAAGACTTTATATCCTCTTGCGTCCTTCTTTGATGGCCGTAAACATCGAAGTAATTGGATCTTCACAGAATTCCGCAGTAAACATTCAACGCGATGGCTATTTATGTACTTCCATTGCTTGCAGCTTGAAGTATGTTCTGTGGAGTGTATTTATTATATACTAGCTGTGCCCGCGACTTCGTACGCGTGGTATTCGGAGTAACGCGTAACTTTTTTATTTGTAAACAGATCGGAATGAAATATACCTACACTAAATATTACCGAAAGCTTGCTACAATATATCAGTGGAAACTACATGAAAATCGGTTAAGCCGTTTTTGAGATTAACGTGCACAAAGGTATAATAAGCAAAGAACGATTTTATTATATATGAATTGACCAGCCTAAGCTGAATCCTACTTAATATGACTAATCTGAGGTCAACTTAAATTGGTACTCAAAATCGCCTAAACTGACTATTTTTAACTTTATGTAAACTTTCAATTATCGTCGTTTTACAGATGTTCAGATAGTTAACTATTCAACCGAAGAGTTATTTTATTGAATATTATCCGAAAAAATATTACACGTGATTCTTTAAATTTGTATATTTTTTTGTTTGTAAACCGATTGGAATAAAACAAACACTAAGTTTACGGGAAACTTGCTATAATACATCAGTGAAAATCACATTCTAATCGGTTAAGCCGTTTCTGAGATTAACTCGAACAAACGCACAGACAAACAGATAAAAATTCTAAAAACGATTTTTTTACTTCGGTAACATCAGTACAACGTGTATAAATTGTTTTTTTGAAAAAAATATTTAATGTACACGGCTCGTTTACAATTTTATTATTATTAATAATAATAATAATAATAATAATAATAATAATAATAATAATAATTTTTATTTCTTAAGCCAGCATATGTACATTAGAACGTTACAACTTATAACAAAGCTAGATGGAATATTTAGGCTTTAAAATACGTACATAGTTAATTGTCCCCTGACCTCCAAGCTAGGCTTGCCTGTGTTTTGGAGATCAGTAGCCCCGCGCTGTGGCAGCCGATCTTCATTTAAAGCAGTGCCACTTTAATACAATATGTTCGCGTTACTAACCAAATGATTATTATTATGTATTAATATAAGACATATAATATAGACATATAAATAAATAGATAAATAAATAAATATAAGATGTGCATGTATGATGTGTGTGTGCGTGTTAGTGTGTGTATGTGTGTTTGTGTGTGATTATTTATTCAACTAAGTTAAAACACTCTCGGTCTTATTATAGTCAATTTCTATGAGCCAATTCTTTAGTTTAGATTTTAACTCATACCTATTTAATTTTAGAACATTATGGTCATTGTTAATTTTATTGTATACTAAAGCGCTCAGATAAGCGTATTGTTTTCTGGCAAAAGTTGTTTTCGTTAGGAGGTTTGGGATGGCACGTTTTTTTCTTCTAGTTAAAGGAAGTTCAGGAACTGGTGATATTTCAGCATGTCGTCGCAATGTGGAACGAATTATATATATTTGTCTCACTGTTAACAGATTAATTTCTTTATAAAGTTTACGAGTGTTAAATTTATAAGGCTTACACAAAAGCACCTTAAGCACAGCTCTCTGTGCACGCTCCAACTTTATAAAGGTGGTCTTTGAGGCACCACCCCAGACCGGAATGCAGTACGATAAAAGGGACTCACATAGCGCCATATATACGGTTCTGAGGGTGGATATGTCAGTTGAATTGCGTAGTTTTTTAAAAATGAAAGTTAGTTTCCTGATACGATTAGCTAGTAATTCAATATGTGTGTACCAGTTTAGACAGTTTAGACAGTTATTATATGTATGTATAGAATATTCCCTTACTAGACTATGAATTGAACGGGCAAACTAACAAAATTAGCTTTACAATAATGTTTTTAACAGTATTTCTAACAGGTGAAGCTATAGGTATGTTGTAGTGGCAAGGCAAAATGCGTTTAGCTTTCATAAATTGGGCGCCCCGTCTGGCAGCAGTAATCACCCCCTTACAGAAGACCACCGTGAAATAACAGCTCATTGTGCCCTATTCGCTCTTAATCTTATCCTTTATCCTACTAAGGTTGGCAGCGGCCATATAGCACCTATGGCGTTGGTTATGTTAAAAGGCGACGGTATTCTCCTACCATAAGTGGACCGTCAGCCTGCCCTCCGACGCTCACATAAAAAATGGAAAACATAGCGCTAAAATATAGTTTTTTTTATTTCAACTTCTTTACTTACATGTTCTAAACATTAAAATCAACAAAATAAAGGTAAAAAAAAAAAACAGAACATAATTAATACATGACTAAGTCCCGTACTTCATTATTAAGTGAAAGCACTTAGTGACTATAATATTAATAAATGATTGATTTTTACAAATTTTTAATAAGTTGTTTACTTGTATACCTATATTATTTGATTGATTTAACTTAACTTAATTTAACTTAAGAATGTTATTCATCAACCACACTTGTCCCAGCGTCTTCAGCATCCACTGCCAGCTATTCTCTACAGGTCATCGGCTTAGGGAGAAAATGGTCAGTCAATGGGAAGTTTCAATTGGGTCTCCACTGGAAGATTCGTCTACCTCAACACCCATCTGCTGAACAACAGAAATGTACCGTTCATTCCCACTACAGCTGATCCATTTTCTTTGGTTGGTCTCCGACGGTTCACTTTAGTTCTCCGATGGATTGCCTCTCCATAACTTGCTGAGTGATTTGCAATTTTGGGCTAAGCATTTTGTCAGTGTCCACGTCTCAGAACCGTGTGTCATAACGAGCAATTCGTACTGCTTAAATACATTGGGGCATTGATAATTAAAATATGTTATGAAGTTTACGGAATGCTGCCTGGCTCGTCTATATTCTTTTGTTAGACTCTTTATCGATGTCGTTCTTACTCAATTCTATGATTTACCAAAGAGTATATTTAGAATTTCAAAATTATCATTTTTTGAGGTTACGGGTAATTTGATTTACAAGGTGTTTTTTTTAGATTTGACAAAATTCATTTCCAAAACCATGCATCTGGAACATTTGTTCAAACTATACAATATCGTCCCCAATTTCTACAGTGATTTAGCCGTACCTAATTACTACGTCGCGTCGTCGGCATTAATGTTATTAACTTGAAGTAGGTAATTATTTTTTGAAGGCATTTCTTTTTTTTATATTCATAATTTTTAATTACTATTTTAATTATTGTGGTATGTTGCATTGGTTTTTGTGATTATATTGTTAATTTGTGATATTGGGCATAAAAAAATTGTATTCACAATTTTGAATACGAAATCAAAAACTTGGAAATGTTGGTTAAAAGAAATACAAAGTACCCAATGAAAGTTAGAAGAAATTTAAAATTTCTCTGTGCCTTATGTGCTTACCTTAGCTCTGTAAGATTTTTGAAGTTTTGTTGCCTATATAGTCAATTAATATTGAAAAGTGTTTACATCGACAATACAATCAAAACAAGCCCGGATCCAGCGACGAACTAATAAGAGGTTGAGGCCCTATATTAGGCCGTCTGTCCACCTTGTGTTGTGAGTGGACGTCCTACGCTGCGCTTGCCAGTCCGTAGTCTCCACTCGAGAACTTTCTGGAACCAGCGGTCTTCGGCTCTCCACTTACGTGGTCCCCACTATAGTATGTGGCCTAACGCATTGCCACTTCCTTTTACCAATCCGCCGCCCGGTTATATCAGTGACTTTTCATTTGCCTACAGATGTTCTCATTCCTCGTTTCATCTCACAAAGTAATCTTGCTTTTTCCATAGCTCGTTGTGTGACGTTGAGCTTTTTTATGAGGCCCATAGAGACCCAGTTTCAGTGCCCTAAGTATATCAGAACTGGAAACACACATTGGTCTAAAACTTTTGTTTTAAGACATTGAGGAATTTTGGACAAGATGTCTCGGGGCTTCTTGATTGATCTCCTTCTCGGAGGTTTTACCTCTTGGAAGTTAAATCTTTCAAGGGCTTTCGTTAATTTATTCCCATAAATTAAAACAATCTTTGATACACCATATTCGTATATTCTATCACTTCATAATGACAACACCCGTATTTTTCTATTTCATTTTCAAAACTTAAAACGAATTCTTGTAAGTATGTGTACTAAAAAGTATTTACTCTTCATTACCTAATTGGACTATTTATTGTCCCAAGTAGACGAACTCGTCAATACTGTAGCAAAATTCGAGTTAGGCATTAATCGGGATAACTGATCAGAACATTCATTGTTGTACAGCTAGTAGAACACACAAACAGAGGCTACAATAAGGATCTCAACCGCCCTTTTGAGCTATGGATCATCAACGATTCAAACAATTTAGCGATGTCACTTGATCTTGGGTCAGATTAGTATTTTGGCTCGCCAGAACGAAGGTGAGCGCAGTAATCCAAATGGGGACCATTGCGAGAAAACCTGCATACGCCAAAGAAGAAATTCTAAGGCGCATGTGTAGTCCACCAACCCGCACTGGGCCAGCGTTTGGAGCATATAGCCCATACGCCCTTGTTGAGGGGACAGGCCTGTGCCCCTACAGTGGGGACATATAATAGGTTGTTGATGATGAATAGGTACATAATGTATTCTAATTCCAATTTAGGCGAGTCAGTGCTTGAATTGACTGTAGAATTAAGGTGGTATTTCGATATAAAGTTCTTCCAGAAAATTCCAGAGTCCATTCCCCTTTTGGCACTTCCACTATGGCGTTGCTTGTTATTAGGCGACGGTAGTCATCTACCATACCTTTATTTATTCCTAAATAAACGTACTTGAATACTTAGACAGATTAGGCGGATAAGTTGACGGACAACTTTATCCCTTTTTTAATGTTAAGGTCGACAGAGAGGCTGATTGCTACCGTCGCTTATAACATAAGCAACGCCACAGGTGCTTCAAGTGCGCTGCCGATCACAGTAGGATTAAGGATTGGGGACCAGGAAGGGATAGGGAAATGGGCTATGGCATCCTTACTCACTCGCCGATACACAAATAGCATACATACTGCTAAGCGTGTTATTTCAAAGTAGTTTTACCTTTTACTGTGCGAGATCCTAATAAAACAGATTTTTTAAGCAAAATTCAATTCCCTTATTTATAAAATATGTCACATAAATTAGAAATGATCGCAAGTAGGTATATTAATAGAGGCATGGCGTTTACTTGATTAAAGCAAAATAAAAATAAGATTTTAATTTAAGAAACAATTTAATTAATCAATTTTAACTTAAGTACTTAACAATATATTAAATCTCAATATATAAAATAACATCGTTTGGCATATTATTAGGTAACTTAAGTCCCAAAATGACCAACTTAATGAAATAACCAATATAATTTAATAATATAGATTTCCTTTCTACATGTTTACCACATCCACAAGAACTTAAATAAATATAATGAGACTAACTAGGAGATCAAAACATCTTCAGGTATCGACAAAAATTGTACAATCGACGTAAGGTTTGCGTACATGCCCTATGCAAAACAAAAAAATCATTTTATTACTGAATAAATAATCATTTACAATGTACTACTTCCCTGCAATGAAATTAGTTTTTTATAATCAAATTTCTTCAATGACACATTTTAATGAATGACAATTATGTTATGGATTTTTTTAATGTGTGATTGACATTTCCTACAATGAAAGTACATATGTATACAAAACAGTTCTTCAATTATTTTACTATGTGAGGTTAACCTTACCTTAGTATATTTGGACCAGAACAAATTATACTAGAAAACTGTCTTGAAATTTTAGAAATTTAATCACGGTGTCGTCAAATTTTAATTTAATTTTATTTTTACATGTTACAAAAAGTAAGTAATTTGATTAATAATTGCACATTGCCTTTGAAAACTGTCTGACAGCGATCATACTTCAAATTCTCGGAATACTGAATAGAGCAGAAGGAGAGCAATCGGAAATACTAATATTTATTTACTAATATATTTTTTAACGTATAACGAATTATCATCGTATGTGGCAGCCATCTTATTTTGCACGCAGCTGGTGGCATGCCATTTTCGCTGAACGCTCTTTCTTGTTTGTTCTTCATTCTAAATTCAAAATATAGTGCTCTATGGACAAATACGTATTAATGATAAATTAGGTTTAAAAATATATACCAAATGTTATCATCAATTAAATTTTATCACAACAAATATATTTATTATAGGTATAATAAACATGAAATATCAATTTTCTATCATCCCCTATCTGTGCTACTATGGTCCTGTTCAATTTCACACCTAAGTACCCACTATCAACATTGAACACAACATGTTATGATATGCACTATAAAAACACTCTTCCTCTGTTATCACAGCCCTCTTACAAGATAAAGTTCAAATTAAATAAACAACGAATTTTAAATCATCAATAAAATTAAATAATAAAAAATTGTAAAACTATGTAAGTACTATTATATTATTAGTTAGATAAATTTGTAAATAAATATACTCCCCGGCACGTAACTTGAACCAATATGGCGGTAATATTTTTATAAGAAAACTGCTACAAATATAATATTTGTTATTTTTTTTCTAATGTTAAGATCGGCAGACAGGCTGACGGTCCACTAGATGGTAGGTGGCTGCAAGTGCGCTGCCGACTACAGTAGGATTAAGGATAAGGGACTGGATAGGAGAAAATGGGCTATGACATCCCTTAATCACTGAAACACAAGAGCACACATACTGTTATTTCACGGTGGTCTTCTGTAAGGGGGTGGTTACTGCCGCCCAAACGACTGCGAAACGCAGTGTGCCCTGCCACTATTTTCCAGATCCAGACCAGAGCCAAATTTAAAAAGTTCAATTTCAAGGTTGACCCTGCCGGAAAGCGAACCCGGGAACCCTAGAACAGAGCATTAAGGCAAGTAACTTTGTCAATATATTCTTTTTGCCGAGGTCTCACCTGATATAAGGTGTATACCGGACCGGTGCTTTTAAACTCAAGCAAAAAAAAAAGCCGACATTACACCGAAACAACAGAATACATGTTATTTCACCTTAGTCTTCTGTAAAAGAGAAAGTTTTTTTAAACAAAACGAAGAGCTTTATCACGCAAACATAGACTAAATGTAATACGATTGTGTTATGCTTTCTCTCGCCATTTCGCGAGAATTATCAACTTGCTTTCGGTCAGTCATGATGAGTCTTGTTGAATATCGGCATAAAATTTCACTATGCACACCAAATTTTCAACAAAATTTTCAAATTTTGTACGCGCACGTAATTATTGCGCAGTTGCCCGCCATTTTGTGCCATGCTAATCGCCAGGAACTATAAACATTCGAATAAATTTTATGAATTACCAAGATAATTTAAAACTTTTGAGCTTTGCTCTAATAAACAAGTACCTTTTTTTAATTAATATATTATTATTAATATGTTAAAATTGTTTTACTATTTAACTATTTTTTTTTAATTTTATTTCTGCTAGCCATACACGATCAAACCTAATGTCCAATTGGCATTGACTTGATCAAGCTATTTTTATGATGTATGGTTGTCATTTGGCATGAATGGTATGGCTGTCATGCAAAATGACAGCCATACACAATGAAATTACCTTGATCAAGTCAATCGATCGTGCTTGATCGTGTATAGATGGCAATATTCAATAAAGGACATAGACACAGACTTATAAGTTGAGCCGAGAAATATTCATAAAAATATCGTTGTTTTCAAGTTGTACCAGGTTTGGGTACGTTAAATTCAACACTTGAAGCTCTCTTGTCCAGGCTCGCACCTGAATACAGTCACAGGATCACACCGGGATAAACAGAGTATCGACCGTGGATCTCCCGCATATAAATCCATTCATCTTACATCTAAAGATTAAAAGTTATTAAGAAACGTTCAAAGTTTAAAGTAATCATGACAGAGGATACATGAAGTGATAGAATTGATCGAAATTCACCGGCTCATAATCCCTCTCCGATTTGTGCAATAACTCCGGATTCCTTTTCAAGAAGTTTCGCACCCAATCTTCGCCGGCCATTCGAGAGTTTGTATCGAACGGGTGATTTAGGTTATTATCCTCGGCATATTGGAAAGCCAATTCTCTTATATCTCGCCTGGAGACGCCCATGAAGTACTGCTCCATACTTTTGATGTAACCGACCAAATCTTTCTCCTGGCTGTCGGTGAACACCCTTCTATAGTGTCCCATGAGCGGTTTAGGGTCGTCTGGTTGCTGATATCGAATTTTGCTAGCTCGCCTCTGCAGAGTAGAGCGAGGGATGTGGAAGGTCCTTGCTGCAAGTTTGTAACCCATTTTGCCGGAGACCACGGCCGCGACTGCCTTAGCCATTTCCTCTTCACTCCAGGACTGTCGTCCGCTCATTCTTTCGTATTTTCTGACCATCGCACACTGTAAAATAAGAAATTTATTATTTGGTAAATAAGTGTGTAAACAAGTGCGCGGTGGCGAGCCTTGGGGGAGGCCTATATCCAGCAGTGATGATGATGAAGTGTATGTGCAATGGGCCTCTCCTCTACTGCGGAGATGCACGCAGATACACATTTAGTTATTAAATTTAGCTCTTTAGTTTACATTTGATAAGTTAGGTTTAGTTGCAATTTTATTAACACTAAATAAAGTATACAGCTTATAAATATTACTTAGGGAAATCTTTCCAATCCCGTTAATGATTTTTAGGGTATTTTAGAATTAAATTAATTAGTAATGTATGTTAGTTTTATAAAAATATAGTTTTTATGGCCAGGAAATTCATGCACAATTAATTTTATAAAGATTTTAAAACATAACCTAAATTTGTTTATATTGTAAATTAAATCTCCCATAGAGGAATCGGCCAGGAGAGGTTTTAGGTTATTATAAAAAAAAACACGGAGGCTAAGGCGGTAGCTCCGCTTCCTTCGCTCCCGCCTTAACCTCATAACCTAACCGTCCCAAGTCGGATTTGCTCTCATAGAGGAATCGGCCAGGAGAGGTTTTAGGTTATTATAAAAAAAAAAACATGGAGGCTAAGGCGCCTAAGACTAACACTATTTATTACTCTACGTCTGTTATAGTGTAAATATTAATTTACAATATGAACAATGTCAGGTTTAGTTTTAAAATCTTTATAAAATTAATTATGAATGAATTTCCTCACTTCCTCACCATAAAAACTATATTTTAAAAAAACTAACATCAATTGCTAAGTAATCTTGCTACCAAACACTTTAAAGGCCTTCTATACTACCGGTATGTACATACATGTTAATTTACAATATAAACAAATTTAGTTATGTTTTAAAATTTTTATAAAATTAATTGAGCATGAATTTCCTGACCACAAAAACTATTTTTTTATAAAATTAACATACATTACTAATTAATTTAATTCTAAAATACCCTAAAAATCATTAACGGGATTGGAAAGCCAACCCATTACTTACGCACTACAGACTTAGGTCCAAAAAAATTGCTATTAAATTAAATTTAACTACGTTTTTGATGCCTTTTGCGAGGTGTTAGAATAGATTTTATAATATATCTTGATTTTTTATATAATCTGTTCGAGATTTTTTTTTCCGATTTTACTCTTCATAAGAACTTTCCTCTGACTTCATAGAATATAAACGCCGTTTATTAAACGGTCTTGAAAAATAATAAAAAATAGACCGTGTTATCAAGTTTTGTGCTTAGCAAAATATTTAGCGATTTTTATTTATATAGTGTGGATTTTCGAGCATACTAACAAAATTTTTAAATAACTTGATTGGTGTAAAAACCACTAAATATCTCTAAAAATACATACAATCATTTCTTGAAATATGTCATTATTTTTAATGACAGATGAAATTGTAATGTTTATTATTAATTGTCAAAACCTTATATTTGGTGCCTATAGTTAATAAATTCATGAGAAGATTCCCAATTTCATAGCTGTAATTCAGTTAAGCCTTGGGCCTTAAACGATCACATAATATTAAACGCGAATAAAATCTGTTCGTAACAATGTTGTTTATTTGAACGAGGTAGGCCCCGACATCTTTGTTTGGCGAAGGGTAAACACGGCCTACCGGTTTTGTGGACCATGATCAATGCCAACTCGAGGTGAAAAAAAATGTGTCTTAAAGACGTTCTAGAGGCTAACCTCAGTGTTACTTTGAAGCAATGTTACACGTTTATGAATATTCAAACATTTGTCTACCATTATCACAACTTATTGGTAAATCTGTATCTATACATATCTTAACTAATATTATAAATGCGAAAGTGAGTTTGTTTATTACGCCCTCACGCCTTAACTACTCAGCCGATAATGATGAAATTTTGTATAACCGTTGTCAGGGTCACAGAAAAGGACATTGGGTACCTTTTATCTGGAAAAAAGTACTGTTCTCGGGGATCATCTAAAAGTGCGAGTTGAACTCGCGTGAAGAGGGTTCCGTACAATGTTACTTATCCGCACAATATTGAGTGATTTACTTTGTTATTTTAATATCATGGACTTTATAGGTTTTCCTATAATCTATAAGTAGAAAACTAATTTCTGTATTATTATTTTTTCAAAATTTTAGGTACAGTAGTTTCGGAGAAAAGGGGGGGGGGGATGGTCGGACAGACGAACACACGAGTGATCTTTATGAGGGTGTCCGTTATTTTATTCGGACGTACGGAACCCTAAAAATTCAACAAAAATATAATATGAGCAATAAAGATTGAATAGACACTTAAGAAAAAAGGACGCGGATGAAGTTGTGGGTAAAGCTTGTTATAAAAGAGGACAACCCGCTTCAATCTGTTTTTCGGTAACTTCTCCGATTTTCATTAATAGAAAGCAAAAAGATTAAATATATAGAGAGGCATTTCCTACAAAAATATCGATCCTGATCGCCGTAACCAGGATGACCATGGCGTAGCTAAATAGCCTTGCACCTAAAGTGGTGATGGACTGAGTGATTTTGTACCACGTGGTTCTAAATGTCGCATCACGGATTCCTTCGTCTTGCCCGATTTATACAGTTGCAAATCATTGATAGAAAGGAAGGTTTGTGTATATAATAATAAGAAGCTGGGGGCAGGTCACTAGTTATAAGGTCACTATTTACTAACACAGTTTTAAGATAATTGTTAATCTATACATCTATACTGTGCCTATACATATAATAAAATCGTAAAAGAGCCGTGTCTGTACTGTACATTAAATATTTAAAAAAAATTGTACACGTTGTACCTATGTTACCGAGGTCAAAAAAATGGTTTTTAGAATTTTTGTCTGTTTGTCTGCATGCTAATCTCAGAAACGGCTTAGCGGATTTGAATGCGGTTTTCACTGATGTATTTCAGCAAGCTTCCCGTAACATCTATTGTTTGTTTCATTCTAATCGGTTTATAAACAAAAAAGTTATGCGCTTTACCGAGTACGATACCATGTGTACGAAGTTGCGGGCGCGGCTAGTAATCCGAAATAAAATTATTTAAATTTTCAGTATTTTAAGAACTACAAAACGTACTAGCGACATTCAGTGAGGTAATTTTTATAAAAGTTCGTCACCGTGAACTTTTTTTATTATGAAGGTCGGCAGGCAGGCTGACTGGACAATTGAGAAGCAAGTGGCTACCGTTACATATAATTACAAACACAATTACAATGCGATTTCGCATCCTGATAGGATAAAGAACCATTTCCAAAGGTCGCCTCGAAACTGGGGGTCCAATTCAGTACTATATTATGTCCTTTACAGGTCCTATTTTTGTAGGTATTCGATAAAATAAGGCTTGTAAACGATATATAAGTAATACCATGTAATACAGATATAATGGTACTATAGTAATACTTACATTATATTAGTACCACTTAAATTCTAGAATAACACTATAACTATACTATAACAGATCAAGCTTTCATTTAAATATTTTTAAATTTAAAACAAAAGTTAAAAATGACTTAACTCGTATATTTACACTATATGCTATATAATAACAACTAGATATAGGGAATAGGTAATATTATCCAAAATTATTTCAAATAATAATGAATTTATCGAGATTTGGTTCATTTTGATTCTGTTTTAGTTAAAAGTTTTTCAAAAGTTGGAATATTATTGTAAACAGAAAGATCATCGGTATTAAATTTATTAATTTTATTGGATTGAAGAGGTCGCAACAGTTTTTCTTTAACTTTTCGGCCAAAAAGTGGGTCAAAACACTATACAGTTTGAGAAACTATGGGATAAAGGACAAGAAAGAATTGGCATTGTTTGTACTTTCTGTAGCATTGCGTTAGGATTTGCCTATGCTAACCTATGCCCAGTCAACGGGATAACACATTAATTGTTCCAAGATCTCGTCGATGAAGCTGTTACTTTATATCTCTTTAAATTTAATAAGAAAGTAAATGGCCAACTGAACGCACAAATTGCCAATTATGCAGAACTTACACTAAAATGAAAGTACTAAAATAATCTCCTTTCGATTTCAATTTAAATTGGAGCCTGCCGAAACTGGTATACGATATACAACTACCTTATTACTTTGTACATATAACCTATATGTTCACACACATACAATTTGGAATTGCGCCGCTGATAGTGAACATAAAAAGATAACGTGTTGCGTGTTCTGATAACTCCGGGAACACTCGGGGGCCCGCTTATTTTGATCTTCGCATACTCAATAAGGCTTCTGTGAATCGATACACACGCACGCGTTAAAAACTGTATTTTATACGATACTTGCATTTAATGTTATGTGCACTAACGTATAATGTCGTATGCACATCGTTAGCGACTTTGATTGTTAATAAAGAACGGGAAATACCGCTTGATAGTGGCTGGCCGTCCTTGAGTGACCGCGTCATTATTTCTTTATCTGTCAAAAAAAAAAAAAAAGAAATACGCCGTTCGGTCCGTCAGCTGTTTGTGTTTGCTCCAAAACGCGTCTATCAACATGCCTCTGTACCAAAATATCAAACCGACGTGTTCGATATAAATGCTTAGAAAATTTTATTTAATATAGTTTGCCGGCTTGTTTGGGATAATTTCTATTACGGGGCTATTTGGAGAAGCGATGGATGGCGCGCAAACTACGACGCGTCAATTCAAACGAATGAACAGCTCTCTCGGTAACGGTACGAGCCAGTGAGCTGAGGTTACTGTGACGCGTGACTTGCAAGGTCCTCGCTGCATTACACGATGCGCCAAGGTTGCTTCCAACCAAGATATCTACAAAGTACTTTCCTGGGGCCCCGTATTGTTAGAACAAAAAAATTACCAAACTAATCGGAACTAATCTTCGCTGTGAATCTGCATTGCAGAAAAGTGAAATCTGCATCGGTTTTTATGCGAGTGCATCGGTGCAATTAGACAATAGATACAATACATAGATCTACGTGCGTTTATATGCGAATTAAACATAATATAATAGTGGTTAAGTACTTACAAGTAGAACTGTGCGGGGCTAGCGTAGGCAGCCGGGTGTGGGGGTGGTATAGACGACTGTGTCTGCCAGCTGTTGAGCTCGGTAGCGTCAAGCGTGCGGCCAGAGTGACGGCGCGCACGACACTGGCGCGGGGCCCGTCTTGCCCCGCCGCCGACTCACTGCGCTGACGTCACCTGGCCCAGGGCCCGAAACACTATTTTTGTCCACACCTAATTATCTAGACACTTCCTTTGTCCAACAAAATTTAATACTTAAAAGGAAATCGGCGTTATCTCACATTATGTCTACATATAGGTTGAGCGCGGTGCATTGTTGATTTTAATTACAGTGCACTATATATACTTACGCCCGACTGCGTCGATGGTGCGTGGTGCAGTGTTTACCTTTGCACCGTTGCAGTACACGAATTGTGACACGGTAATTTGTTATTTGATTGTGCACAAAGTAAATGCATTCATATGCAAATTTCGATTAAGCCCCAATTCACTGACCCAATAATACAAATTGATCATTAAAAAAATGCATACGTAAAATTCTTTTGTTATTCTCATTCGGTTACGTTGAGTCATAATTAATTGTCAATATTATGTTAAACATGTCTTACGTGGGTATTTATTTACCTATTAGAAAGAATATCTCCGTTAGGTGATCATTTAGGTACAAAATAAATAGGCAAAGTAAATAATGCATGGCGAAGTAGTGTTATTAAAAATATACATAATATACCTATATAAAAATTAGTTCCTAAAAAAACTTTTACAACAGATTATACTTTTTGTCATATACTTAGTGACCCGCCGCCGGCTTCGCACGGATGCAATTTTTTTCTGCAAATCATATACACAAACCTTCCTCGTTTATCCCTCTTTCCATTAGTGAAAACCGTTTCAAATTCTGTTGCATGGTTTAGAAAATACAGAAGCGGACAATGTTATACGTAATATGTTACATATAGAAGATTTACAATTTTATCTATCAGATAATATGTATAGATAGAAGATTTTATATCTTCTATCTACACATATTAGATCTATACATATATAGATTACGTTGTATTTACTTTCAAAAACTCCTACACATTTCTGTTGTCAAATTATAATGAATTTGAATATGTCATATTTGAATTTGACGTGTATTTATACCCATTACTGGGCAAAATGGGGCAAAAATGGTTTACGAAGACTTGACTTGAGAATTGTCAAAACTTCAATTGTAAAATTGCTAACATCATAATGTGCTGCTGTGTTTCGATGTTACCCTGATAATCATTTTTCCTTTATTCTACTAATGCTGCCATATTTTATGTTGAACCTATGGCGTTGCTTATGTTAAAAGGCTATGGTAGACACCTACCATAAATTGGACCGTCAGCTTGCCTGCCGACTTTAACATAAAAAAGCAAATGATATTTTTTATTTCTAATTCAAAAGAAAAATAGAAAAGACATCGTTTTTCCCAAATGGCTCTTAGTGCTATCACTATATTACCAATAATTCCTGCAAATTTTTTATCTCCTACAAAATCCAGGATTTCCCATACCGTTTGCACTGTGACGAAGGCTTGAATCACGTGATTAAAATTACTCATTATTGTGTTACCAAGCGTTAAATCCAAACAGGATAAGTACCTACCATTTATCCTGTTTGGTGAATGATTCGAGCAATACAGAAGGAAACTGAGAATTTATTAGGTAGGTACTATAGTGTTTGTCGAGATACCTAATTATACACACAATCTTATGGAATATCCATACTTAATATTATAAATGTGAAAGTGACTCTGTCTGTCTGTCTGTTACCTTTTCACGCCTAAACCGCTGAACCGATCATCATGAAATTTTGCAGAAAAAAAGTACTGTTTCCGAGGGATCATCTAACGCCTGACAAAACTATAACTGCAATAAAGATGTTAAGCGTTACATTACTCATATATTTAGTCAGGCGTTATTTTTTTCTTTTTCAACGCGGGCGAAGCCGCGGGCACCAGTTAGTACTAAATAAAAAGACAGTTTAGTACTGTTTCATTTAAGGTTACAACGCTGTCTATATTATAAAAGTATGTATTATATAAAAGACTAGCGACCCGCCCCCGGCTTCGACCGGCGTGCAATTTTTATGTAATATATGAACATTCCCTGCTTATCCCTCTTTCCATTACAGAAAACCGAATTAAAATCGGTCTACCGAATTAAGGGAAATTGGGATTCATTTTTATATAATAGAGATATATACCTACTTATAAAATAAAGTCGCTGTTCGCTTCTGTCTGTTTCTTTGCTAACTGTGTGTCTAACTTCTTCTAAATCATCCAACGGTTTTGGAAAGAGGGATAAATGATAATGATTTGTGTATATAATTTGAAAGAAATAAATTGGGTCCGTGCGAAGCCGAGGGTGGGTTGTTAGTATTTGTATAAGAACTATAGCTTCACTTATACACATTGTCGACAACTTAGAGAGTTTCTCATGAAGTAGCATTCCTGACATATTTCCACTTTTCACTAAGTCATATTCCTAAAACGTTTTCTCCTCGCAATATTAAATTTCTGTTGTTTGAATTCTTTGAATTAACATTCTTTGAACGTGCAATAGATGACGATGGACCAAATATACATAATTGCTTTGAGTCGACAAAGAGTATTAAATACTTATTAAAAATTCTTAGCCAAAACTCGAATTTTGTTTATACATTTCAAACACTATAATTTATTTAGTATTAGCGACACATTACGGCTTCGCTCGGATGTATTTTTTTTTCTGTAAATTATATACACAAACACACACACACAAATAGGCAGCATCTTTGATTTATAATATGTATTGACATTGAGAGATAACAAACGATAAGCAGATTGACTTTCCACTTGATCGTAGGTCAAAAGCCGTTGTTTAAAGAAACAAATATCATCAGGGGGTCTTCAAAAATATTAAGCAGTACATAGAACATAGATATCGGATCCAAAACATATATTATGTTTGATAAATTTGGTACAAGTTTGATCGCAACAATATTGTGTTTATTATAGAAAGGAAAATTTATGGTTTTGGTTACTTAGTTACTTAATAAGTAACATTTCAAATTTCCTTGATGTCCCTGCTGTTCAAATAATTTTCAAGAACTAAAAATGGCTTATTCCATTGTTATCCCACTCCATTCAATCAGTGGATATGAAATTTTTTAGAGATTATGATGCTCTTACTGGGGAGCCAATAAAGCGTATTCCATTTAGAACTCATACATGAAAGTTAGATAAATAGATAATAGAATCCTTTCTATTAGAACTTTTAAATACTATTCAATTACTGGACAAATATTTTGTTCAGCCACCGAACTAAACTCAGTATTTAGTACTACTGTAGTTAGTACTCAGTAGTTAGTACAACTCAGTGCCTAGTCAGTACTAGGCAGTAGCTTATTTAAGCTAATCGTAACCGAAATATTCATCTCCGCCGTAGAACGTTCACTGCTGAACATAGGCCCAGGATTTTCCAATAGGACCATCAGTCAGAGGCAGCTTGGATCCAGTGTTGACCTGCGGCCTTTATTAAGTCGTCAATCCATCTTGCAGGAGGTCGTCCTACATTTTGCGCTTGCCAGTCCGTGGTCTGCATTCGAGGGCCTTCCCAGTATCCTGCCGTACTATGTGTCTAGTCCATTGTTACTTCAACTGCTACTTCAATCCGCCGGATTATGTTGGTGACTTTCGTTCGTTGAATCTCCTCATTCCTTAATGAAGAGTAACCTCGCAGAGTAACCTCAAGCATAGTCTTCGCTATAACTCATTGAGCGATGTTGAGCGTTCTTACGAGACTAACAGGCAAGAGACCACGTTTCAAGGCCATATGTTATAAATGGCAAAACGCATCGGTAAAAAACAAAAACTGGGATCATAATGGAATATAACTAATGATAGTTTTTGATCCCTCACACAATATGAATACTATCCCATAGGGAGCAAGGGATTGGAATCATAATGTTTTAAGTAGCGAAATAACCCCTTTGTCCTTTGTTGCGAATTCATTTTCGCCTTAATATAGTCCAGATGGGAGAGTGTATTTCCCGTGACATTGCATTTAAGAGGATTACGTTTAAAAATATTTTAGACTCTATCATTATCTTACATGCATAGAGCGTTTGTAATATCATTTATTGAGACAACTTTTATGCAATGTTGTAAAAATCATAGCAACTTTAAATAAAATCCTTTAAATTTTTCGCAAATATGCACTTAAGTCTAGAAAATATATTTTTATTTATAGGGACATTAAAAATAAATAAAAGAAAGCACTTTCATCGAATCGACATATACAAACGAAATATATATTAATATTTTTTATAAATAAATTGAACATTTTGAATGTCTTAAATAACATCTTAATTTATTATTTAACTAATTATTATTAATTATTATTATTATTATTATTATTATTAATTATTAGGTGGGTGGGAAAGTCTTTTCGCATATAGTATGTGTATAAACTTGTAATAAAATCTCTTTGGCTGTACTATTTGAATCTGGCTGGTTTTGATGACATTAAAAAGGTTACATTTAAAAAAAAAGAAACAAGTCAGTAAAATGAGTGAATCTAATGAAGAAATTCATTTTAAAATTTTATTACAAAAAAGGAAAAAAAAATGCATTGCAAACCGCGAAATTTTTTTGTGACGTTTATGGACCTAATGTAGTGTCAGTAAGAGTAGCACAAAGTTGGTTTAAGCGTTTTCAATCCGGGAATTTCGATATCAAAGATGCACCTCGTTCTGGGCGATATGCCGATCTTGCTCCTCTTTTTCAAAATGGCCCCCATTTTTGAAAAAGAGGAGCAAGATCGGCATATCAGTAGTTAAAATATAGCTGAAGAACTGAAAATTGACCACAAAAAGGTTTTGATCCATTTGGAAAAATCTGGGTACACAAAAAGCTCGATATTTGGGTGCCACACGAGCTCACTGTAATTATGAATCGTGTACTCATTTGCAATTCTTTATTGAGACGCAATGAAACCGAACCGTTTTTGAAGAGCTCAACTGGTGTTGAAAATCACATACAACAAGGACGTGCGAAAAAGGTTGTAGCAAAGGTCGGCCAGACTTCAGAGACCGTACCAAAACCCGGCTTAACTCGCAATAAGATGATGCTGTGTGTATGGTGGGACTGGAAGGGCATTGTTCATTATGAGCTTTTACCGCCGGGCAGAACCGTCGATTCGTATATCTACTGCCAACAACTGATGAGATTAAAGATTAAAAATTGATCAATTGAAAGGGCGTGGTCCTCATCACGACAACGCTAGACCACAACACATCTTTAGCCACTCAGAAAAAATTAAGAGAGTTTGGCTGAGAGGTGTTAATGCATACGCCCTGACCTTGCATCTTCAGATTTTCACCTGATTCGGTCTTTTTAGAATTCTTTAGGATTTTCTTTAGGTCTTGTTAGGTTTTCTTCTTCATTCTTTAGGCCAGGTTAACATCAAGAGAGGACTGCTAAAAGTATCTAATTATTTGTCGCGTTTTTTTGATCCGAAGTCCCGAAATTTCTACAGCAACGGGATCATGTCACTACCTACAAGATCGTAAAAAGTCATAGAACAAAATGGCACACATATGTTGTAATCTTATATATATAAAAATGAATTCCCATTTCCCTTGATCACGACATCACGCGTGAACGGGTAGACCGATTTTAATTCGGTTTTCACTAATGGAAGAGGAATAAACGGGGAATGTTCATATATATAAAAATTGCACCCCGAGCGAAGCCGGGGGCGGGTGGCTAAATAAATATAAATAAAATTTGAAAAAAAAAAAAATCTGTCCTTAGTTTTCATATAAAATGCGAAGAAACTTTTTCCCCGACCTTATTATTCACAGCCGTAAGTTACATTGTGATTAGAAAAACGATCTTTAGTTGGTTTTCATTAGTGACGACATCCGAATTTAAAATTCATGTTATTTGAATTACGAAAGACCTTATTAGGTAAGTATTAGCTTGTGAGGCGACAAGTGAGTGCGTGACAACTCAAAAAGTAACCGTGTTTACTTCTCCAGTGTTTCAGCTATCTCTGACCAAATCTCACAAAAAATTACTTCAGTGATTTGGCCATGAAAACGTAGTAACCAATAGGCACACAGTGTTTGTTTTTCATTTATAATTTTAGTGAGGATTATTTCCTTTATTTACTTACACGAGTGATACCTACACAATCTTTATGCTTGTTTGTATGTGGAGGGTAATCTCCGGAACTACTGCATCTCTTTGAATAATTCCTTTACTTTTTGAGAAGTATATAATTGTAGATGAATATAGGCTATAACTATTTATATTAATCCCCCCCAATTACAGTCTAGTTATGTATACAATTATATCGATATAAAATTATTTCTATAATAATATTGATACTGACTGTATATTATTTAAGTACATATACAATTTTACTTTTTTTTAGAAAAAAAAATGAGAATTTTTTCTTTTTTTGATTAGAAAATAAAATCAATTAGGTATTGGTAGGTACTGAAAATAAGAAATACTAGTTTTAAGTAAGCATTAAGTCAGAAGTAATTATGTTCTGAAATAATTATTGTAATTATTGTAATTTTGAAATAAACCTTCGCGTAAAATTTCACACAACTTCCATGAATTGAATCATTCGTAAGGAATTCACGGAGCTCCATGGTTTATTTGTCATAGTAGAAGAGTGTTGCTAGTAAAAGATAAAAGTTTTTCTCATTGCACAAGATGCAAGCAGCAAGGCGTTGTGCATGTGTCGTGCGATGATAAGAGCACTGCACCTCAACCACGTACACTACGTGACTTTTATAAGCGAAATAACAAAATAACCGCCGAACACACTCTGACTTATCGTATAACTGAATTGATTGGATGTGATGATAAAGGGAAAAGAATGTAAGAATTTTTATGTAATAATTCCTGGAACATAATTATACTATATTTGATTGGCCCATTAGACGCTTGCGTGTCTCAGGTCCTGATTCCCGCCAGAGTAAATTTTCAAAGTTAGCTCTGGTCTGATACTGACAGGACACACTAGTTTTCGGAGCCCGTCTGGCAACAGTAACCGCTCAATTTCAGATGACCACCGCGAAATAACGGCATGTTTGTTTCAGTTGAGTGAGTAAGGGATGCCAGAGCCCATTTCACTATTCCTTTTTAATCCCTAATACTTAACCCTACTATGGTCGGCAAGGCACTTGTAGCACGTGTGGCTATATGCTATAGGCCTACCATGAAGTGGACCGTCAGCCTGTCTCGACGACCTTTATCTAAAGATATATTTTTTTTTTTTTTTTTTTTTTTTTTTTATAATTCATATTGCAATCTGTCACATTAGGACATTCAGCAATAATTGTAAAAATAAATTTTAAGCGTTTTGTGGTCCAAGCCCAATGGCTTGGCCACGTCAAGTACTAAGTTGGCCCTTTTATTCAAGTGGGGTTTTCCTCTTTAGCCTGGAGAAAGTGAATTTATGTTCAATTAGGTCCACAGCAAGCTGATTTATGTGGTTGGCTATGCGATCCTTGTATTTCGGTATTCTAACTCCAATTTCATCTTTTACTGTAGGGATCTTAAGATCTCGGTGTATCCTCTCGTTGGTTATATACCAGGGAGCGTCAACTATAATTCTAAGCAATTTCGATTGGAATCTCTGTAGAATTTCCAAGTTTGAGTTAGCAGAGGTGCCCCAGAGTTGTATACCGTATGTCCACGTCGGTTTTATTATGCACTTATATATAAGTATCTTATTAGCCAAAGACAACTTTGAAGCTTTGTTCAACACCCAGTAGAATTTTCTCAGCATTTGGCCAAGAGCTTTGCGCTTGGTAAATATATGTTTCCTCCAAGTCAGTCTTCTGTCTAAATACACCCCAAGGTACTTTGCTTCGTCTGCTTGTGGTATGATTTTGTTATTGAGAGAAACAGGCGGACAAGTTTCTCTCCTTAAACTGTATGTGACATGGACAGACTTGGATTCATTCGCTTTGATGCGCCATTTCTTAAACCAAGTTGATATGTTGTCCAGGCTTAGTTGTAGTAAGGCAGAGGCTTTAAAGGCGTTTTTATCAACAGCAAGAACAGCTGTGTCGTCAGCATACGTACCTACTTTCACACCATCAGTCAATGGCAGGTCAGAAGTAAATAGTAGGTATAGTGTAGGACCCAGAACACTTCCCTGAGGAACACCGGCCTGTATTATCTTAAGTTTTGAGATATCTTCGCCATATTTAACAAAGAAATGGCGGTTAGCTAGATAAGCTTTAAAGAACAGGAAGTAATTAATAGGCAGCATTTCTTTGATCTTGAATAGTAGGCCCTCATGCCAAACTCTGTCAAAAGCTTGCGAAATGTCCAAAAAAACCGCAGAGCAATACTCTTTGTTCTCAAAACAATTATATATACTATTAACGAGTCTGTGGATTTGCTCAATGGTGCCATGTCCATGTCTAAAACCGAATTGGTGGTTTGGGATCAAATTCTTTTCCTTAAGAATGGGGTTCATCCTACTCAAGATTAGAATTTCCAACACCTTAGAAGCTACCGGCAGAAGACTTATTGGGCGATACGATTTCGGTTCTTCAGCACTCTTCCCTGGTTTAAGTATCATAATTATTTGAGCAACTTTCCATTGTGGTGGAACATAATTTCTCTGCAGTGAGACATTGTATATTTGGGTCAATACTTTAAAACCTTCGTCAGGTAATTCTCTTAGAATCTTAGCAGTTATTAGATCGTAACCTGGTGCTTTATGCTGGTTTATCTTACATATGGCTCTGCGTACTTCAGTTTTGGTAAAACATTTTGTAGGTGGATCAAGTTGATAAGTTTCACTTAATTTCCGCTCTATGTCATTGATCATGTCACAAGGGTTCTCCCAGTCATTTGGTTTAAATACCTCTGTCAAGTGTGCAGCAAACGCATTGGCCTTTTCAAAATCACTACTGGCCCATGAGTTGTCTTGAGTATGTATTGGGGGATTGTAACGCTTTGGTTGTTTTAATCTCTTTGTAGCTTTCCACAAAGAGTAATCCGTTGAAGGTGTGGCATCCAGATTCGTCAGATACCTTTCCACGCCAATGTTCTTGTGTTCTATAAGTAATTTCTTTAGTTGAGCAGTTACATAATTCAGTCTTTTCTTGTCTAGAGGGTGTCGCGTCCGCTGCCATTGTTTTCTTGCAGCGCGCTTCTCAGCAACCTTGTCCCTTATGGTTTGTGGGCAAGAATTTGGCGTAAATTCATTTGATTCAGGAGTTGCCTCCCATGCCGATGTTTGGATGCAGTTATTAAAATGCTCCACAGCCATCATTATGTCGTCATCAGTTTTGAGTGGCAGATTTACATTTATGGTAGATGAAACTAAGCTACGGAAAAGGGACCAATTTGTTTTGTAGCTGTGCAACCTGCATTGTTTTTGGGTCTTTATCACTTCTTTGCTAAGTGTAATTATTACAGGTGAGTGATCTGAGGATAGCTCTAGACAAGATTTTGCCGATATGTAGGTTTCAGCAATGTTTTTTGTCACACAAAAGTCAACTAAGTCTGGTACTCTCTTCCTATCTGTTGGCCAATACGAAGGTTCTCGAGATGAAACAATATTTAGTTTTAGGTCTCGGCTAGCTGATAGCAGTTGGCGACCCTTGGCCGAAGTGATGCGGGACCCCCAGTCGGTGTGCTTGGCGTTATAATCACCACCAGCTATAAACCTATTTCCAAGGGATTCGAAGTAGGCAACGTAGTCATCCTTTTTCAAGTTGTGTTTGGGTGGGGAGTACAGGGCAGATACTGTGAGAGGACCAGCACAGTCTTCAATAACAATATTTGTGGCCTGGATTTTTTCTGAACAGTACGGCTGGATTGTGTGATGTCTGATATTTGATTTGATGAGTAACGCAGATCCAGCATGAGCAGCACCATCAGGATGATTTGTATTGTAGAATTTATAATTTGGTATATTGAAATAGCTTCTATTAGTAAAATGTGTTTCAGATATCATAAGTATGTCAATATTATTATTAAATAAATATGTCTTAACTTCTAGAGAATGTTGTAACAGCCCATTGGCATTCCAAATGACCAATTTAAGGTCAGTGAATGTGTGTGATTTTATTTGTTAGTGTTATGAGCAGATTGTTCATAGTTGTTAATTGGCTCATCATTTGTTTTAGCATCTCCATCATTTCTTTGACAAAGTTTTGATTTTGGTCATCACTTGTTTTAGCACTAATACTTGCATCTGGTTTGTTGCCACCCACAGCTTGTGCATAAGTCTTGTTTGGTGTGATTGGTTCTATTCCAAGAGGCCTATGTGATGGTTTTTCGTTTAAATGTAGTTTCGGCAGCCGTTTTTCGCGCATTGGAGGATACCTGATTTTTTGCAACTCTCTGTAGACATTGCAGCCCTTGTAGTTCGCGGGGTGGTTGCCTTCACAGAGGACACATTTAACATTGTTGAGTCTTCCTTTATGTTCACAGGCAGATGAGAGATGATCACCAGCACACTTAATACATTTTGGTTTTCGGCGGCAATATTTCTTAGTATGACTATATTGCTGACAATTTGAACATTGTGGTATTTCACGTTTGGGTCGCTGGGGCTCAAAATGTATAAGGCAGTTCAGTAGTTTTTTAATGCTGTATATTTCTTTATTGTTGTCTTGTGGCTTAAGTTCAACAATAAAGATAGGTAAGGGTTTCTTTGTGAATCTTTGTTTTATATTATAAATATTTGTGACGACATGTCCTTGATCTTTTAGTTCTAATTTTATGTCATCGGTATCCATAGACGGGTGTATATTTTTCAATATCACCCTGAAGTTTCTTTCGCTTTTGGGTTTGTATGTATAGAATTCGGTATCCTTTTCTTCAAGTAATTTCACTATTTTGGAATAAATTACAGATGTGTGCGGTTGTATCTTGATCTTGAAAGATATATTAAGTTAATATAATTAAGACATTTTTTTTTAAAAAACAATTTAAAAAATTCTTTCAATGAAGATTTCAATGAAAACATTTCAAATGAAGATGAGGCGAGAATCTCAAAGTAGTTTCTGCATGTCGTACCCTGCAACAGGACTTTGAAGTGGCATATATGTAGTAGTTAACGAGTACAATAGATCTTCAATAGTCGCACGGATATTAAGCTGAAAAATCTTTCAAAGTCGTGAACTTAACTAGAATAGCGTTTAGACTTAAGTAGACAGTAATTAAAAACATAAAATTAACATTTTAAATGGGAAGTTTTGGAATAGATATTCTGGAATTTTCGGTTATGTCCGAAAAGAAGAAGCTAATGTGGCACCAAAATTATCAACTTAGTTTTTTTTTTCATTGCATGTATGAAAATAATAATGATCCATATAATCACTTTATAATTATATTTTATTATAATTAAATTTTATGTTGATTGTGTCAGTATATCAGTATATTACAAATCATCTTACTAATTAAAATTAGTTGATGTATAAACACAAGTTGTGCAATTATTAATAAACAAAACAGTTACAATTGAGGGAATTTACACACACACACACACGAGGAAGATTTGTGTATATATTATTTAGAAAAAATGTATCCCGGCGAAGCTAAACAAATTATAAAACCTTTTTATTTTACCTAATCCTATTAATATTATTGAAAATTTGTGAGGGTGTATGTATGTTTGTTACTCTTTCACCTAAGAACCACTAAGCAGATTTGGATTAAATTTGGCACACAGATAGCTTATTACCTGGATTAACATGTTGCATACTTTTTATACTGGAAAAATGTTAGGTTCCCGAGGGATAGTCCAAAAATATAAAAAAAATCGGCGACATTGACGCCGTGGAGGCGCCACCGTCGTCGTCACAGCGATAAAGATGTCAGTAGTTATTTTATTTTTGAACGCAGACGATGTCGCGTGCACGCGTGCGCTGGCATAAATATATTGTAAATAATGAAAAGACGTTTGTGAGCGATGAAATGATTTTAATACGGTTTTCACTAGCGAAAAGAGAAACAATTGCATTCATGCGAAGCCCGCGGTTTATATACGCAAACCTTCCACGTTTATATATCGTTCTTACCATTAGTGAAAATTGCCTCGAATGAAGATTATGAAGATTAGTATGAAGATTACCAGTAGATCTATTAAATATAATAAAATCGTAAACGAGCCGTGTCTGTAAATTAAAGATTAAAAAAAAAACAAACAAACAATTTTTGAACGTTGCTTATGTTACCGAGGTCAAAAAAACAGTTTTTAGAATTTTTGTCTGTTTGTCTGTGCGTTTGTGCACACCATTCTCTGAAACGGCTTAACCGATTTGAATACGGTTTTCACTGATGTATTGTAGCAAGCTTCCCGTAACATTTAGTGTTTATCTTGTTCCAATCAGTTTACAAACAAAAATACCGAATACCGCGAGCACGAAGTTGTATTAAATATAATGAAAAAATGACATAAAATTAAGAAATTCTGCATCGCGTATACAGATTACAGAACACCGTGGTGAGTTTGTTCATTACGCAGTTAGAAAGAATTATTAAAAGTGAACACCTCAGCGGTATTCCCCAGTTTGTTATGACTTATGACTCAAAGGTTTGGGTGTAAATCATATCATTATTACATAAGTACATAGAGACACTTACAATTTCTGAACAATTAACTGAAACAACTTTTTCGATTTGAAAAAACTCTTTCGAGAATATTTAGAACTAGTTTTTGTTCGTGACGCCGTCTATGTAGGTATCTTTATAAATCTCATATATAAACTACATATGTATATTATTACATATACATATACGTTTCATAAAAATCCGTTAACACGTTTTTGCTCCAAATAGTAACAAACAACATTCACGCAAACATATTTATAAATTAAAATTATAATCGAATGAACTTACCGCATTTGGGTCATGTATTGCTACATGACAGATACCACCTTCTGCATACAACAATAATGGGGAAGATAGAAGAAAAGCGTAAAGTAGGAAAAAGAAGGTTGTCATGGCTACTTAATGCGAGTGGACCGGTATTAATATCGTGGAACAATAGTTTCGACTCGCATGGACAAAGAGATATTTAAGAAATTTTCTGCCAGACCTTCAATAATGAAAAAGGTACATAAGCTGAAAAGTTAGTTTTTTTTAACGCCGTAATCTCTGGAACTGCCAGAGATTATCCTCGGTTTGAAATATTTTTTTGCATTTGTTAGCCTAATTTTTGAGGAAAGTCAGAATTACGCACAGCTAATGTAATATAATATAAAAAGTGACGCCGAAATAAAAATGAAATGAAATTAATTTACATTTGACAATAAAACTATCCATTTGTTTCTTAAATTACAAGCCTTTTGACAGTAATTATATAAAGTGAGTCATGAACTACTTGACCCTCGACAATTTATGTAGAACGAATTACACACATATGAAATTTATATTTAATTAAAATTTGTTGCTAGTCGCGGTTTAGTGGATATAATATTTAAAAAAAACCTTTTAAATTGAAAGGAATTTAATATTTTCTTATAGAGTGCAACATAGATGGGCACATTAGAAACACGTGGCAATATTGTTTTTGTATCGATAATTGATTAACATATATAGGTAGTTACTTATTGACAATTTGAAGAATCAATTACAGTTATAGGTACTTACCATTTATTGACACAGTTGTTCTGTATACAAGCGCTGTAGAAAACATTCACATATAGATAGATACAATTTCACAAAGTTAATCTTCGCTATGTGTCGTAGAAAATCGTTGTTTGAGTCCGCTCTTGGCATTCACCGCGTGCCTTATGATTATACTTAAAGAAACATAATGGCGCCGGCAGTGAACGCGAGGAGTTGGACTGTAATCTTCTTTTCTTTCTTGTTTTAATCTTCCTTCTTGATCCATTGTGTACAGTGATTACTGGTAGGTATTTATTAGTAAACATACATAATTAAGCTGAAATTATATAATAACTAGAAGATGATATTGATGCTTAAAAACGAAGGTCTAAAACCAGAGCGTATCACAGGTTTTTGACATATATAAGACACTGATAAAATGTTTCGTCCATAAATTACAGGTCGCTCAGCAAGATATGGCGAGGGCAATGCTTGGCGTTTCTATAGGGGTTATGATGCGATCCGATACTAAACAAAATTGATCATTTCCCAAAGGATAAGTCAGCTGAAGTGGGAATGAAAGAGACATATCTGTTGAGGTGGTCGTATCTTGGTGTGGAGGCGGCGCTTCAACAGTGAAAAGCGCCGGTGGGTCGACCACCTGCTCCTCCACCGATGACAGAGTGGCAGAGGCCATAGAAGAGAACAGTTAGCAGAGGAATGGTGCGGAGGTCGGGGAAGAGTGCGGGGTTGAGTGTGGTGGACGCTTATAGAGAATGATGATGATGATGAATATTAATCTTCTTCTATATAAAAAAATGAATCCCCATTTCCCTTGGTCACGACATCACGCGTGAACGGGTAGATCGATTTTAATTCGATTTTCACTAGTAGAAAGAGGGATAAACGGGGGAATGTTCAAATATATAAAAATTGCACCCCGGGCGAAGCCGGGCGAGTCGCTAGTAAACATATATAATTAAGAAGTTATCACTCTAAAAGTAATGATATAGTGATAACATTTCTAACGGTGAATAAACCTGCATTTCCAACTGGACTGATGACGTACTTACTGCCAACTGCTAATCTGCAGTGAGTTAGAGGTTTCTCCTATTGAGTCCAGGACGTGTTCCTACCAATCAGATGTATAGATAACACAGATATATAATATTGACTGTAACATACACACCTTCTTACGTGGACGAATCACTCGTGCCAGAGTGGTCGTGGTTTAAACAGATACCAAAACATAATTATTTTGTATTTTTAATTGTATTATGTTAATTTAATTGTATTATGTTAGTACAAGCTTACAACTTATTAGGAAATTAAAGTAAAACTTCACGATATAAAAGGACATGGACATAATGCAACATTGGACAATCCGATACACTGGACTTTGTAAATCTTAACGATTATATTTTTCTATGAAATTTAGAGCATGTAGATACCGATGTAAATCATTTATTGAGGCCACATTTGGTTCTCCGTTTCAGAACATGATGCAGCCCCTAAAGAAAAGAAATATCTACTGAGTATGAACAAAATTTATTAAGCGTTAAACCAGGGGCGTAGCTACCGCCGTATCAGCCGTATCAATGATATGGGGCCCCCGCGCTGCAGAGGCCCGACATGTGTAAGTAAAAATTCGTAAAATTTTATCCACAATCCTCATTTATATTTTTAGGTAGTACTCTAGACTGGTTTAGAGTTTATCGCACAGCCTATGAGTTTAGAGTCTAAATTCAATGCTTCTAAAACATAATGCTACCCTCCATTTGGGCTTCGCCACAGTCACGACCCAGGGCCAGCTAGGGGCCACCGAGTTCAGTGAAAAAGAGTAGAACATAAATATTTTGAATGAAAATTAAGTTAGATAATTTTTACGTAATAATTTCTTAATAAAAATATTATTTTTATACTATTTCGTCATAAATCAGTACAAAATCAAAATAAAATCAAAATCAAAATATTTATTTATCAATTAGGTTTCTCCAAGAAACTCTTATGATCGTCATTTAAAATTACCAGTTAAATTTAAATTTACATTTCTTAACGTAGGTATTTCAAGTTATTATAGAATAATATTATAGATAGGTATTTACCACGACGATTTTAACAGATTAGAGACTTAAGACGCTTCAAAACTATACATTCAATAGCATATCTGGGTAGTGTAGTGAAAATAACATAATTATAAATAGATTTGCATACCTAGTTGAAGAAATTAGAAAACGGTTATGGAACACTGAATGTCAAGGCCTAGGGGCCTTGACATGATTAACCCGCCCCTGGTAGGGCCCCTTGATAAAATTTAATACAGGGTCCATCTAGAGTAAGCTACGCCACTGCGTTAAACTTAACATTCAAGTTCTTTATAAATAATGTTTAACGAATTCTAGCTGGTATTGTTGACATGTTCAAAGAACAAATAGCGTGGCCCGATACATACGAGTACCTAATAAACTTTGTATTGAAATATTAGTTATCGCGTCATCCTAGAGTATTCGTGTCTTCTATTGGCGTCACGTTGCTTGTAATATTAGTGCAGGCGCACAAATTAAGAAATGACATTTCAATTTAATAAATTCAACAACAGATCACATACATTCCACCCCTGGATTTTCCGTTCCCCGACCCTGAAGTTAATTAAAAATATTCTTTTACTCCGAAAGGTATAAATTATTAGAATTTAACAGACTTCGTCAAATACCTGTGTAAATTTATAATTTTTTAAATTTATTATTACCAATTTTTTTAGTATTTGTTATTATTTAGCTTTTTTTAATATTCTCCGTACCTTAAGATAGTTGACAGATCATTTAGTATGAAGTCGTGTTTGGTTTAATATCGAAATTTGTTGAATGAAAGTTGGAATAGTATTCATTTGGGAAAGAACTCACTTAAATGTATGTTAAAATTAAGTTATATTTTCAGCGTGTATAAAATTCGTTTCATATGGTTTATTATCTCTCAATAGTTTCAATACTTTTTTTTTCATGTGTACCTATTATGTTTGAACGCACAAGTACGAATTAAAAACCATCGGTTTTTCTCAATTGCACTAAGCGCCTAGCAAATATCGTTTAAAACTGTAATCGATTATTTGCCAAGTTAACATTGAGAGCTGTTAGTAATAATCGTAAAGCAAATTTATGGTCGGTACGGAGAGTGAAGTAAAACTCCCCCCAACGAACGTTCGGTGTTTCGTGCTCGCACCCGTGTAGTGACATTGTACTTGACCCATTTACTTAATGACCTAAGTTTTGGCAATAAACACGCAGTTATACCGAGTACGAGAAATGAGAATAGTACAGCAGTTATAATAGTGGCAGGGCACACTGAGTTTCGCAGTCATAAATTGGGGAGTCCGTCCTACTTAGATCGTGAATTAATGGCGGTTGTATTTCGGTGAATGAGTAAGAGATGCTTGAGCCCATCTCTTATACTCTGTAAATCTATCATCGTTTATCATACTTAGGTCAGCAGCGCACTTGTAAGACCTATGGCGTAGTTTGTGTTAATAAGCCCATAAGTTCTTTTGGACATAGTTCAAGTATTCTGACTTGGATGATGAAGTAGCAAATGCCAAAAGAACATTAACACTAAAATGAAGATGCATCGTTTCATATAAAATATAACACCTTAATAGGAAATATGCGTGTAGTTTAAATTTCGTTCAAATTTTTTTTCGAATCTTTATCGACCGGACATTAATTTTCTCTAAATAATTATTTGATTCCTTTTTTGTTTGCATAATTTTTTGCTTTTTTGTTTATAAATAAAAAGTGCAAATTATGCGAGGGATATTCAAAATTGCGAAACGAACACCATTGGTTGAGACGAAATGTGACAAAAATTCAAAATTCAAAAGTTTATTCTGCAAATAGGCCGCAAGGGGCTCTTTTACATGTCTTGAGTCTACCAGCGCTTCGGAAGGACCATCATAGCCAAGAAGAATGCGCCGCAAGAAACTTGGCAGAAAGTCATCAAAAACAAGTTACAATTTAAACATTTCAAAGTAGTTATTAGCAGAGCAAAACAACACACTTAATTATCGCGATTTAATTTAATAAGATTTAATTGTAGGGTCTCCAGGTCAAATACCCACATTGGTAGGTACTGCGAAGGGATGTATGAGGTCTCTAATAATAATTAAATAACAATTAAACTAAAATTACTTAGAGATATATAGTCTCTAAAGGTCAATGTAAACTAAATCTATTGTCAACAGAGGTGTAGAAAGCCTCCATGGTGGATGTCAAAATAAAAATATTAAAATATATTATTTAAGACTGTTATTTAAAATTAAATTTCAAAATTAGTAAAAACGCAAGCGGCGAACAACGGCAACAACATCAGATGCTATGCAACAAACAGACTCGTATCGTTGATAGAATACTGACAGTAAACAAACGCTGGACATAGCTTGTGAAGTCAGTGAAGTCTCGCGAAAACGGCGGTGTTTAAAAAACCCAAAATTTATTCTCCGTTTTAAATATATATATTTTTTTAATTTAATGGAAACATTTCCAACAGTATTTATATTTTTTAAATACTGTTTAAAAATGACGATGTCAAACAATAAATTGAAACTTAAAACGATAGGAAATCTTTCATATTTTTTTTCGTGGAGCTCGGCACCCAGGCTAACAGTCTATTTGACGGTAGACGGCTACCGTTGCCTATAAGGAGGGATACCCAATCACCGAAAAATAACCGTGCAGTTATTTCACGCTAAATCTTCTGCAAAAGGGTGGTGACTGGCGCCAGACGATTGTCCAGTTTGTGTGTCCTGTCATTACAATTTTTAAATAAATAATTGTAATTAAGTATTAATTCTATAAAGTAAATAATACTTCAATACGTAAAATCCGATTAATTTTTCGCTATAAGCATACTACGCTGGAAACTCACTAGAGGCATGTTGAAATGTGCTCTTACTAGCATTGAGGTCAGATTGAACATTTATTGAAACGCTCTAGTTTTATTAAAGTACTAGATTAATTGTATGATAAATCAATTTATTCCGTCCCGAAACTTATTTTGTTTAAATGAAAATGAGCCGACAGCATAAAAAATAAAAATCTTCTATCAACAACACGACAGTATACCTAGTAATATTCTATAGTTTCGAATATTCTATAGTTTCGAATACTCTATAGTTAATATTCTATAGTTTCGAACTTACTGGTCCAGTTGAAAAAATATCTTGTAAACGTATTTCTATAGAAAAGGACACACAAGCAAACCTGCGAGATTTAAGGCTTGGCTAGAATTTATTTGCAGCCTTTTAAGATCTTTCTTGAGGAAGATGACAACGACATGAAAACCCTAATTTTCAAGTCTCTGAAACAATTTCATCTACTTAACTCCTCATGTTTAGGTACTGAAAATTGTTGGAAGAAAATTAAAACTACACAACATTAATCCACACTGGCCAGTCATTCGCTTGAATTGAAATTGGACAGTCGTTACAATGGCTTCGTGAAAGCAATATATAAATTCTCACGTTTACAGACTACAATTAAAAAGGAAAATATGAAGTGTATGCGAGCATTAGCTGTGAACCGTGCGGAGCGGAGTGTTCCCTACGTGTATGCAGTGCACACGTTACAAACATAGATCAGGGTTGCATTGTCAGGGAACAATGAGCGGGGATGCAGCTGCCGGGGCTATTGTGTCGCCGGGTGAGGGGTCACGCGCTCAACCATTAACCAATGTATACCTACTATGGCATACTCCGACTATATACAGTGTTGTGAATCGCTGAATTAACTGGGAATATGTAGGTAGCTACCGGCTTTTGATTGTTGACTTTACTGTATCTAAGATGGCAGAAGTCAAATATTAAAAATAGTTTTTTTTAATTTTTTTATGTATAGGTCAGACTAACGGTTCATTTGATGGTAGGTGGTTACCGTCGCTTATTTAAGATAAGCTACGCCATAGGTGCTGAAAGTACATCATCGATCGTAGTAAAATAAATCTAATTTAAGGGATTATGGGATTAGGAGGAGGGATAATTTAGCAATACAAAATTTCGACAAAATCAATAAATTGTACATAATTGTACAGTTAGATATGCTTATGTTATGTGCATAGAAATATGAAAGGTATTTGTAGATTTCAGTAATGTAGCTTGCCCTAAATAAAACCTATATCAAATTTTATCAATCGGCCCTCTGTGACGACTGTGGCGAAGCCAAAATGGAGGGTAAATTTTTTTTTACAAAAAAAAAAGATATTTTTATGTTTATAGCCGTAATGCATTTAGACTAATAAACTCTTAAACGCTGAACTCGTAGGTCGATGACCTAAAAATTTAAGTGAGATTGTGGATATCATTTTACGAATTTTTGCTTATATACCCGCGGAGACCCATGTACATAATTGATACGTCAACGCTCATACGGCTGATACGGCGGTACATATGGCATTGATAGATTTTGCATATTAGTATGAAATAATGACAGAGTGTTTTCCTAACGCCATGATAACTCTGCCAAAGTTATCATATTAAGGGGGAGACAAACCCCAAATACTAAAAATATACATTGTTTAATGAAAATGTTACAAGAAATGGACAAGACAATTGCTTTGAAAAAAATATATATTATACTTAAACATGTGAAGAACCAATTGTATTAATTAGAATTTTCGTTAAAGTAATAGAAACTCCACAAAAAAAGTTAGAACACAAGAAGAATTTGACCTTTATTGAAAATTCTCTCGAAAACGGCTTATTGCACGCATATGAATCCTGTACCTATTAATAAGTTAATATCAGATTAAAAAATTGTATTAATTAAAATTTTTATTTTGTGTATTGTTCTAATGGTAAAAACAGAAAAACACCATTTCTAGGCCTGTTGAATTGGATCCGCCGCCAGCGAGTTCTATAGTAAATGTCATTTGCCTCAGTGAAGCCCTTAACCGCTACAGTAAGTTCGACGTTGTTGCCTCGATCAGCCTCGATGACGTTGTGAGCGCTGTACCCTGTGTGTGTGTAATGGCGTAGTGACCAGTAGGAGTCGCTATAATATACTATGCTTTGCCCGCGAGACCACCTGTTTACAGGTATAATATGCCTTTTAGTATAATTGTTCTTTATTAAAATGAAAAACATGGATAAATAGATTTACTTCTCTCAAATGTGATCCATCAGAAGACGAATAAAAGATTATCTCATAAAAAAAACTTGTCAGTAATTTGAAATAACTTGTCTAGTATATTACTTGAAGGTGGGGCGTGATATTTGAGCTTTAATATCAGGTATGCAATATCAGGACATGACCTAACCTAACTCGAAACCTAACATAATCTCGGTATGTCGATCTGACCTTACCTGACATCTGATATAACTCGGTACCTACCCTAATCCCCTGAGAGTCTCAATTAATTCTGCAAAACCAAATAAAAAACCCTCTGTGTGGTTTAGAAGATTAAATAGCAAAAGCTAAATAATGCATTATTTATATAGTAACATAAGCTACGAGTACATGTAGACAAAATTAGCAAATTCAGACAATTTGGCTCCGCTAAACTCGGAGATAGTTATCGATTCCATTCAAAACGGAATTGCAGTGGCGCAATAGCTGTGTCCTACATACGATAGAATATCACAGTTGAATCGGTTTAAAAGCACCACCAGCAAATGTAAAAAGCTTAAATTCGGGCTTTAGTTAAAAAAGAGATAGGATAAAAACATGTGTAAAATATACTTATGTTTTTAATTTTTTTTTTCATTTTTAATTTTTTAATTTAATAACGAAACATTAATTGTTTTTATGTTATTAACATTAGACATTCAGCTAGAAAAAAATATATATTCTTTTCTTTTTTGCTTGCTTCTTTAGTGGTTCCATAGAACGTTCTAATTTTAGAGAATTATAGTATGTGCCCTCGTTCACATGACTACATGACAGTTTCGCATACAAATACTTGTAGTTATTTAACTTATACTAACTGTAATATACGTATATGACGGTACTAATGACAATAAAAAACTCAGTAGTACCATCAATGGTACTGCCGGCGGTACTACTGGGAATGTGGCTTATTTTCCAATGATCTGATATTGGAATAATCTTCATGGTAACACCGAAGAATTCTAGATTACCAACAATGACTCTGAAAAAACCTTAATGTATGAATTCCAACAAGAGGAGGGCAGCTGTCCTCGTGAATTGCACACGGGTGCTTCTATTAGTCATGACATTGTTCTTTCTGTTTGTGATACAAAGACTACACATTATTTTTTAATATATTTTACTTTAACTTGGTCTGACTTTCCTGATGCTCAACGTCAGGTTTACTAACGCACTTCTTGTTTTTTAATGTAAAGGTTGACAGTAAAGCTGACAGTCCACTTGATGGTAGGTGGATACTTCTCATCGAAATACAACAGCATACATTGTGGTTTTGTGCGGTGGTTTTCTGTAAAAGGAGTTGGTTATTGTCACCAGACCGGCCGCGTAATTTCTAATTGGAAAACCTCTGACGTTACAGACAGAAATTGGGTTTACTAAATATTTTTATTCAATATTTATTATAATTGGAATCAAATTATCAAACTTAAAAAAGTTAAAAAGAGGTATTGTTTTACACTATTCATTAAATCATATTAATTTTGTGAACATCTCAATTATATATCAAACATTTGTCCAATATGCATAGTAAAATCAATGCAGAAAAATTAATTCCAAGAAAATATGTATTCATTTAATTTTATCGCGTGCGTGATACTATTATCGCATTTGCTTGTGAATCTTATATCGATCGGTACAGACACACTGATAACATCAATGTTTATATAGTATGTCGCAAAACCGTCTAACTAGATCCATACGACTTGCTAGTTCATTTTCTTTGCTCAATATTGGATGTGACACGTCATTTATTAATTCTCTGTCGCGATTAATTATGATGACATACAAGGGACGGTTTTAATGTTTTAAAGTTGAAAAATATATATAAAGATTTTTAATTGTCATAACAATTAAAATCAGATATAGAGGTACCTATAACGAAGTAATACCTCCGTTGAACAAGTCAGCTTGAGCAATGTGGGTAGCTCCATTCTTCTATAATAATCATAAATATGATTTCTAATAGCATCCTTATTAAAATCATCAAAATCTGTGATTGGCTTCACCTTGGTCCGCTTTTTGTTAGGTGTCGATAATTTATTTTCGGACGAACCTTTTTCTCACGTGTTATACGCGAAACAGTATTGCGACCAATATCAAGAGCTTCGGCTACTCGTTCTACAACTCGATTCAGTGGTAACAACGGTCCATTATTTTGTTGTTCTCTTTCAAAGTAGTCTCGGAGGCGAACAACAAGTTCCCTGGCCTGACTACCCAAAACAGATTTTTTCGTATGCTTAGGCATGGTAATAACCACAAATAGAACAACAAATTCAACAAACTATAACAAATAACAATTTAACGAAAATGAAAACGAACAATCAAATGGAAACAAACTCAACAAACTTTAACAAAAAAAAAACAACAAACTCAACAAACTATAACAAATAATAATTTAACGAAAATGAAAACAAACAATGAAATGGAAATACGTATCACATACAAGGCGCTAGCACTCGTACTGACATCATCGTACTGGTAAACAAAATGGCCGCCACGCCGATGCGCCATAGAGCAAAAATGTTGTAATGAAAAAAATATCAAATACCAAAAAAATTTTAATTATTCAATTAATTCAACAATTTATATTCAAATAATTTTCTTTTTAAAATATTTTCATAACAATAATAAAGAGAACGAGATTTATGCTACGAGTATCGATAGCGATAAAAATTAATCGCAGAACGATACATCCCTAGTCACGCGGTACTGACAGATGTAAACGTCATACCGATAACTGTCACCCGCACCATGCTACAGCGCACGGAGTATAGCTTCTTTTGAAAAGGAATTGCCCCCCCTAGGTGGGCCATGACCTTGTCGTGGTGGGGGGGCTTACCCTAGACAATCCGGGCGGTTGCAGGGATCGGTGGGGTCACCGGCCTTTGCTTGACCGATCGGATTGTTTTTGGGGACAAAGAAGGCCCACACCGAGGAGGGCTCCGAGCGGGCTCCGCCCAGCGGAGCTCGTGGCGGAGCTGCAATTTTGAATAAGTCGTTATACTTGACACTGGCAGACAATGGCCGTCTTCAGGATGAGCCGAATTGCCACTTTTATATAAGAAGAAGAAGAAGAAGAAAAGGAATTGTGTACTCTTGTAATATATTCAGATTTTAGAAGTTATTTCTTACTTTTATTTTAGCCCAAGACACATCAATAGAGATTTATTATGATCTAAGTTTATGCATTAGTGTATAATTACATTTATATATAAAAATAAATTGCGTTTGTTCAAAACCATATATCTTCGATAGTACTTTTCCTATCACCATGAAATTTTGCAAACACGTTGTCCGAGGTATAGAAAAGGACATAGGGTATCTTTCATCTAAAAAAAAACACTATTCCCGACGGTTGACTTTGATGATTTTGACTCATCATTATTTTCACAATCATTGTGAAAAAGATAGAACATTAATACTTTTTTATTGTTTGCTGATATAATGTAGTTTAAAATGAGTACATAAAAATAAATTCATTATTGGACTTTTTTGAAGATTTTTGTTAAGATTTAAAAAATGTGGAAATTTATATTGTATTTTGACACTTCCTATTTAATTTTATAACGTTAATGTTATTAAGTTGGCATGTACTTAATTTTGAATTGGAAAGGAAGTAATGTGCTACAAACTCAATTTTTTTTTTACCTAAATTGAAGAAATAATCATGAGTTCTAAGCTCAATTTTTAGGTCTTTTGAGGTCTATAGAATCATAGGTCCATAAAAAAATCACAGGACGAGCCGAAATACGCCTTAATTGTTTCTTTATCGATGAAATTATGTCAACTTTTTCATCTTTTTTTTGAGCACTTTTTTGGAACACATTGTAATGACAGTAGAATCTTTTAAACCTGTGCTTCATTATCGCTTAATAAGTCCCCAATTCTATAATAATATTTCGAATAAAGATTATTTTTGATTACAATTTCAAACTTTTTTATAGATAGTTCTCTAACTATCCGGGGAAGTTTATTGTAAGATCGTATACCCATAAAATTATTACTTATCTTATAGGACGCGTTTTAAGTGCAATTTAAACTGTTTTAAACATAGTAATTCAGATTGTGAATATTACATTTTTTACTAAATTGTGTAAATTAAATTTTCATAAATGTACTGACACTCCTTAATTTTTGTTTCGGAAGTATGACTATGCAGCTATACTTCCGAGATAGTATTATCTTCCGAGATAATAGTCGGAAGTATGAAGCATGGACTTACTATGATTATTAACCAATTTATAGTTATTTGTTTTATTAATTTTTAATTATATTTGCCGGCATGTTAAAATCAAATGAGATTTAAAGCTATTCAAATGAGATTGAGAAACATAGCCTATCTTTGAGTTAGTTTGAAAGCTACTTTGAGTTACTTGGGGGACTCCAAGCAGAAGTACATATACATAAGTTTAAAATGCACGATTTACACTTCGACGTAAATATAAGTTCGATTTACACTTAATATTTCAGTAAATCCAGACAGCTAATAAACTTTAACCGTAGAGCACAAAATAACACAAGCTAGTTCAAACACATTTAAGGCTCGGGTTTGATTGATCGTAGCGGCCCCTTGTGTCGATGGTCGGTGCACTCTCCATGGTGAAGGCATGCAAACATTGGACCGTAATCAAATTGCCAGAAACCCACCCTCAAACATTGGGGCGGTTTGCTACTTAATAACCTGTTTTTCGAAACATCTATTTAAATGTACTTGAAATATTAGCTTGATATAAAAGGGTTAAATTAGCTTACATAAATGTTACAGGGATCTACACGATGAGTCATTTAGTCGAATATTGCAAATGGGTTCTAACTTAAGTCCCGGTTTCGATTTCCGGCAGGGTAAATTTGGAAATATTTTTTTCAAATTTGGCTCTGGTGTGAGTCTTGTATGTAGAGGCAGGACATTTAGGTACTGCGTTTAGCATTCTTAAATTGGGTAGCCTCTCTGGAGGCAGTAACCACCCCTTACAGAAGACCGTCGTGAATTTGTGTGTTGTGTTTCGGTTGCCATTTAAAAGAAATACCGACAAAAATGGAATTCATCGCAGTGAAATTATTATTAATATTATTATTATATTAATATTATTATTAATATTATTATTAAGGATTTTGAAAACAATTATCTAATAATTAGTAAACCCTATGTATACGCAAGTTCATGTCGTAGGTGTATAAATCTCAAAATAATAATAATCTTAAATAAAAAAACTCTTACATACATGTTTATGTTTACAATTTGTTTTTTCTTTATATACGAAACAACGGCAAGCAGGCTAACGATCTACTTGAAATTACATATTATGTGGCTACCGTCGCCTAGGAAAACAAGAACCAGGGTGCGCAGCCAACCTTGATATAATATTGTAATTATAGATTTAGGTATCTACTTATGCAATTACAAGGAGGGGTGACATACGGAAGTAACTCTTATGAAACCTTTCATTTAGGTGTCAAATGACAAGCCATTAAACAAATTGGTCACTCACACGTATTGATGTTTAAATTGAACTGAAACTAAAGTGCAAAGAAATAATAGACCAATTCTAATAAAAAGTTCACGAGAACAATTAATATCAGTAGTAGGAAAATGTTTAATATAATATTTTAAACATTTCAAAAACATAAAAATTTCAGCTCAAAATACCACCAAAATATTCAAGCTCATTATAGGTAATATCGTCGACACGTATAATGAGTTATATAAATTTTCATCAAATTATATTTTCGATGTTATATTTCCTTTTTAGACAACTATTGCGTTTACAAGCCAATCAATTTTACCATCCTATCTAAAACATTCACCTGTCCTGGTTATATATTGTTAAAAGTTTTCTACGGCAGGAATGCCGACGACATGAATGCAGGTGTATACCATACGTTATAGAATAGAATAAAGGATGAAGATGAAGATAGAAAGTAGTTTTTGACATGATGTTAAATCGCGGTGGCATTCTGTAAGGGGGTGGTCACTGACGCCAGATATGCCGCCCAGTTCATAACAGATAGTTTGTCACATAGGCTAAGTGAACAATAGGTAGTTTTTAAATTATTTTTTAATGTAAAATAATATGTATAATTGATGTGAAATCTCTATTTGCTCGACTGTAAAAAAAATGCCAATTGAAAATCTTGTTAATGTGCTTAATTAAGCAAAGCAATGAAACCAAAGACATTTTTATTGAAGTAAATGTACTATTAGCAGTTACATAACTTAACTGTCAAATGCGGGACTTACTATACTATAACCTGTTTAGTTATTGTAACTAGTTATTGTAATGAGACGCCACAACAAAAAATTTGACTTAAAACTTTAGATATTTTTCATGTTTTATATACTGTAACAAATTTCAGGCGTATTCAAGTGAAAAAATAATAATAATACATTTGTGTAAATACAATTTTTGCAATTTTAACATCCTCTATAATTATATACATACTAGCGACCCGCCCCCGGCTTCGCCCGAGGTGCAATTTTTATATATATGAACATTCCCCGTTTATCCTTCTTTCCATTAGTGAAAACCGAATAAAAATCGGTCTACCCGTTCACGCGTGATGCCGTGACCAAGGGAAATGGGGATTTATTTTTATATATTAAGAAGATAAATAAAGAAACTATGTAGGTATAAATTCTTCAAAAAGCAAACCGTTTTTGCTAACAGATGAAAATAAATGTTACTAATGAATTTTCCCAAAGGATTTGTATATAATTTTCAATAAATTAATAAAACGAAAAAAGGGATTATTAATCGTAGGTTTATATTCACAAGCTTGCAACTTCGTCCGCGTTAAAAAATAAAATAAAAGATATAATACGTGACGTAATATGTAAAGCAATATAACGCTTGACATCTTTATTGCTGTTATACGTTTGTCAGCAGGAGTTGAACATTTATTTTTATATAGCTGACGCCCGCGGCTTCGCCCGCATGGAATATATAACCTGTGTCCATCCTGAAATTCCATTCCAGCTATTGGTGAAAGAATTTTTTAAATCGGATGACTAGTTTCAAAGATTACATCCTACATACAAACTTTACCTCTTTATAATATTATATTTCCCTATCCCCTATCCCTTCCCAATCCCTTATCCTTAATCCTATTGTAGTCGGCAGCGCATTTGCAGCAGCTTTGGCGTTGCTAGTGTTATAGGCGACGGTAGCCACCTACCATCAAGTGACCGTCAGCCTGTCTGCCGATCTTAACATAAAAAAATTATATGTATCAGTATATATTAGCAATTAATAATAATAAAAATAAAGGTGGGCGCTCGCTGAAGATATGTAATGTCAATAATCACTTCAATGTCTCATTAATCGTTACAATAAGTAGAGTGATTTTTCTTGCGATTTTTTTGTTGTGTTCTTGTGCTATTGGCAAGCCTCTGGTATAGTATCTCACATCTCTATATATAAAAATGAATCCCCATTTCCCTTGGTCACGGCATCACGCGTGAATGGGTAGACCGATTTTAATTCGGTTTTCACTAATGGAAAGAGGGATAAACGGGGAATTTTTAAGCCGGGGGCGGGTCGCTAGTTTATTAATAAAAAAATCAAAATTCCAGACATATTTGAAAACGTCAAGCAAGAGACCAAGGACAAGAAGAAAAACACTTTTTAGGAGAGATAGAAAAGTAAAAAATACGTGGCAATGATGCGCCCTTAGTACTAAAGTGTGTAGAGGTGCCAAGAGGGAAGCCCTTCGCGCCCTTCCCTCGCCATGGGTGACGTCATATTTCTACCAACTCCCTAACCTACTCATATGCATTAAGCAGTTCTTCCAACGTTAACTTGCACATACTTGTAAACAATGAATTGCAGTATTAATTTGCGATTTATTTTTCAGACTTAATTGTTTAGAAATAAAACATGTTTTTATATCGAAATTCATTATAGCTATAAAAAGTAACCCAAATTAGTTTATAGATTTACTCTTGCATATGTGAATACATCTAAAAATCTTACCAAATATTTTAAAAATAAATATAAAGAGGGATTCTGTAAGTTTCTTTACATGTAGAGTTGTTCTCTCCGGGACCAATTATTTGAAAGATACGTTACTTTTGTTGGACATAGACTATTATTTAAGCACATTATTTCCCCCAATTGGGCAAATCTGGTCGAAGAAAGGGCGCGTCGTCGGTCTAGTTTATGAGGTCTAGTTCATGAGGGCGTTGCCCACATGACTTACTTAAAATGAGTAACTCCTTTAAAAACTCAACAAAATCTGTTTAACTTTCAAAAGTAAAAGACGACACACGTTATCAGCTATGGGTAGAGAATTAACATGATATATAAAGTATCGTGTTAATTATTGATATAAGAAAATATAAACAATAATATATAAAGTAAGCTAGCCATAATCAACGGCTTCGCTAGCTTAATAAACGCGTAAATCTAGATTCAAGTCATGTCAATTTAATAGCTGCATTTAGTTAAAAAAAAGTTAATCTTGTCCATCCTTTTTTTTTTGTTAAGATCGATTACCGATGGTCCACTTGATGGTAGGTGGCTAACGTCGCCTATAAACGCCACGCCAAAGCTGCTGCAAGTGCGCTGCCGACTACAGTAGGATTAAGGATAAGGGATTAGGAGGGGATAGGAAAATGGGCTCTGCCGGTCCCCTATAATACACAAACAATTACGTGACAAAATATTATCATATTTCGAGCTTTGGAAGTTGTTTTGGAGATTTATAGCGACGGAATATTTTATAATATATTACAAAAAAAATTGTTAATAATATATGGATTAAATAACGAAATTGTTTCGTGTCCGTACACTGTTTTTCGTAGTAATTTGGGTAGCATATCTTTCGGCAGTAACCACGTTCTTACAGGAAACAATCGTGAAATAAAGGCATGTGTGCTGTTGTGTTTCGGTAAGCGAGTAAGGACCGAAAGAGCCCATTTTGTTCTAATACTTTGTTCTTAATCTTACTAAAGTCGACAGTGCACTTGGGTACCTGTGGCGTTACTCGTGTTATAGGCGGCGTCATGTGGACCGTCAGCTTGTCATGTGACCTTTACATAAGAAAACTTGCTAAATCTTTAGTTGATGTAATAAATCATTCTGCATAATAAGTCATTCCCTATAAATCTTTAGTAATAAGTTAAAAATACGATTAAAATTATTCGACAGCTTGAGAGTTAAATGACAAGTTAAAAAACGGGCTTTGAAAAAATGAAACTAATTTTCTAAAAGTATTAAGTCCTGTCACTTACACAGTTATCAAAAATGCGAGACCCCACAGCTATTGTCACCCAATAAAAAATCACATATCAACGACCTCTTTTTGTATTCAATGGGGTCCCGTGTATTGTCCCGTTAAAAACCGGACGACCTTAGCACACTTTAAAGCGGCTGTTTTATATATTGTATATTTTTTTTTGAAAATAATAATACGTGTAACGGGTGGAAGGGAAAGGAAGGGCTGCGTGTCGCGTGGCGTGGGGCGTTGAACTTTCGTACTATGCAACAAATGCACAATTTAAATTTAATCTTTTAATGTTCGTAGATAGTATTTTGAAATCGCAATGTGCATAGTATTTCGAACAGCAAAAATGTTAATAGTCTCAAAAAAAAAAAAAAATTGTGCTTGTTAAGTCCCTAGTCCCTTACTTTAGTACCTATACAAATCTATATAAATAAAAATTAATCGCTGAATGTGTGACTAAACGCAACTTTCAAGAACGGCTGGACCAAATTGGCATGTTTTTTTTTTTCAAAATATTCTTTGAAGTCCGAGAAAAGTTCTTATGAAGATAAAAAATTTCCGGGAAAATTGATTCGGTGCAAAGCCGGAGGTGAGTCGCTAGTTATTAAAAAAAGTCGCTGTTCGCTGTTCTGTTTCTCCGCTAATTTCTTTTAAACCACCCAATGGACTTTTATATGGTTTTCACTAATTCACGAGCCCGTTGGATGAGTGGTTAGGGTGGTTGCCTTAACGCTCTGTTCTAGGGTTCGGTTCGATTCCCGGCAGGGTCAACTTTGAAAAATTAACTTTTCAAATTTGGCTCTGTTCTGGGTTTGGAAAGTAGTGGCAGGGCACACTGCGTATTCGCAGTCATTTGGACAGCCCGTCTGGCGGCAGTGACCACCCCCTTACAGAAGACCACCGTGAAATACCAGCACGTGTACTGTTGTGTTTCGGTGAGTGAGTAAGGGATGCCAGAGTCCATTTCCCTATCTCCTAGTCCCTTATCCTTAATCCTACTGTAGTCGGCAGCGCACTTGCAGCAACTTTGGCGTTGCTTGTGTTGTGTTATAGCCATCTACCATCAAGTGGACCGTCAGCCTGTCTGCCGATCTTAAAATAAAAAAAAAATAAAAAAATAGAGAGAGCGATAAAGGTTATATATATAATTTACAGAAAAGTACTGCATTCGTGCGAAGCCTGGGGTCGGGTCCCTAGTTTAATAATAAATCAACAATTCCAAAAATATGTTTTCATACAACTATGTAAGACAAGAATGAGCCAAAAAGAAGAAGGAGAGCCACAGCTCAAAAGAAGAAGCAGAAGAGGTTAAGAAATAAACTATAAAAACTGTTAGCAGAATCACATTAGGGCAGGTAGAAAATAGAGACGGTATAACGTCTTTTTTAATAGGTAATTTTATAATTAAAATGAAAATGGTGATTACAGACTTAATATTTAATCAAAAATCGAAAAAATGCGGACGATTTATAACAATTATAATGTAATTAAAGATCAATGTGTTTTTTTTTACTTATACAAGTATAACAATACTTATTAAAAGAAGAGAGGGAATTAAAGCATAAAGATTATAAAATGATAATATGTAATTGGGTATTTTTATATGACGATAATTAGGAAAATTCATTTTTAATATTTTTAATATTTCTATTTTAATATAACATTAAAATATTATTATAAAATTACAGGATTATCTTAAAACGATAATGTGGGAAATTGACTTGATTTATTATTATGTTTATATTATTAATATAATTATTTACCTTAAGAATAATACGATAATTTTTACACTTTTCTAATATTCGGAGTATATATTGAGCTAAATCAGCTTAAACTAAAATCTGCACAAGTATGACCAGACCATGAAAATTATGGCATACACTCAAAATATTTGTTTTATATCAAACAAAAGAGGGTGTTTAAAAAAAAAGGAATGTTATTACATTTTAATCATTGCTTCAATTATCAGTAGTAGAACGTTATATTTTATATTTCGATGTCAGTAATAAATATAGGATATTATTAAAACAAATAAATGACCATTACGGAATATGTTTTGGACAGAAATATACTATTATTTAATATAATGGTCTAATAGTAGCAGGGCATATAGACCAGTGAAATAACATCACATGCTGGTATTTTGGTGAGTGAGTGAGTAAGGGATGCCATTTTTCCTATATCCTTCTAATTCCTTATCCTACTAAGATCAGTAGCGTACTAGCGTACATTCGGCACACAAGCAACGGTATCCATCTACCATCAAGTAAACATCTGCCTGCCTCTTCACCTTTAAATAAAACCGATAAACTCTTCATTACATGGAGGTTTTACTTTTCACTAAAAAAAGTGACAGCCTTAAGGGCGCCATTTACGAGTGAGTGAATGAAGTGAGTGAAGGTCTTGGAGAGAATTTGCTTTCTCAACTTACAGAATGCCATACACCATGACTTCTCATGTTTTAGAAAAATCTTTATAAATGGTACCTATCGACAAACCATATTTTAATTTAGATTATAGCTAGGATGTTTTCATGCAAAAACTTTATAGGCTTGTAATTACAAGAATTTAACCCGTCAAAATGTCACAAATACTGTACATTTTACAAAATTATTTGTAGTACATGTGAAATTAATTTCACTTTTTAGTTTGCTTCCAAAACTTCATATGATATCTCAGAATTGTCATGATTTTTTATGTAACTCTACTACCAATAACTAAGGAGTAATCATGTAATAGTATGGTAATCGGCTCCCGTAGGCAAGTAGGCTCTTAAGCAGAAGTTTTTCATAACAATACTGGTCAGACATGAAATTATTTAACAAATGCTTGTATAATTATTCTAATAGTCTCTACATGAGCTATTTGAAACCGGTGCGCAACAAAGTAGGGGGTCGAACGGTACCGTGGGAGATGGAACCTTGTCATAATTTCCATTACACTCCCCTCTCCTAGCAGCTGTCGCGATAAAATATGGAATTGTCGATGGAATCGATTGTTTGATTCACGAATATTTATTGTTCTGCAATTCGATTGTTTGTATAGGTGAGGTTTTTACAGACATTTTTCGATTCATAAAATAATTGCAGATTTTATACCGCTATTATAAGGTAACATGTTGTTTGTATGATAAATATAAAAAATCATTAACAAATTCATTGATAAAATTGTACATTGATTTAAATTGAAAATAACTCTGATATCTTTTACTTAATCTATACTAACAATATAAAGAGATAAAGTTTGTATGTTTGTATGTAGGGGATAATCCTGGAAACTTCTCATCCGATTCAGTAATATTTAGAATAGAATATCAGGATGGACATACGCTATATATAAATACGAAAAGGCTTTTTCGTGTTAATCGACAAAGTAAGTAGACGAAAAAGCGATCAAACGAAAACGTTACTTTCGAACGCTGCTTTAACGTTGAGAGATATATGATTGATTTCTATAGAAAAGTTGTAGAGCTTGAAGATGCCTAAAAAAAAGTCAGGGACAGCATATATTTAGCTTTTTATATTAAAGCCACAAAAACGACTTTTTTGTGTTAAAAAATATTTAAAATAGTTAGGTGATGTTTCGCACGTATGGTTAAAGGGATAATATGATATATGTAAAGCGCGATCGCGCCGTGAAGCCACGGAGGCAGTGCAAGTACTAGTGTTTCAAAACTTACGACCGCGAGTCTACGTTTCTACGACTGCGAGGTAGGTCGATACCTGCAAGATAATTCACTGTTAACTGGCTGGTTGGAATCAAGGTGGAATTAAAAGCCCATAACAAATTTACTGTCATACGAAATCTAGTATTGAACTATAAATTTATTTAAACAATGATAGTGGTCCGGTAGGCATTTGCATGACAACCGGTTCCTGAATTATTCATATCAAAGTCGCCATTCGTTACCCATTTCAATTTTACACAATAGAGATGCGTTTTAACTTACATTCTTACTTATGCTTTCAAATAATGACAAAATGAAGGGATTAGAACTAGACAAAGCTACTTGAATTAATCACCCAAAATATGGGGTGTTTTTTAATGGTATATGGCTCTATGTTTTATGGTAGGGGTCGTCGTACGCAGCTGCGCGGGCGCGGATCAAATTGATACTAAGCAGGGTGCATATGTTCTCTTGCGCGTGCATTCGATACGTCACGTCATGCTATGCGGTTACTCGGGGTGACCGGCACACGATTAATTATTATATTTATTTATTTATCACTAGACCGTCACGCCCCGGATTCGTCCGGGTGCTATTGAGAGACTTTAATTTTAACTGGAATAATTTAATTTATGAAAATTGAAACAATTTTTCAAATATTGCAGTGGAATTTACCCTATAAATACACACAAACTCATAAACAAGTCAAAATTGTATGTAAGTAAATTGGATATTTTTTATTCATCACATTTATAAACCCAGAAATAGGGCACACATATATAGTACGTTCATTTTTGTTTAATTGATTTTAAATATATTATGTAAGGCTGGTTATGTTAAAATATAATCCCTGTGATGGGTTTCCGTGATTTAATATCAAATAATTTACAAGCACCTAAATTCATAATAGTATAATACTAAATTCATCTTAATCGGTTCAATTTATTGAAGGTGGCCTACTATCGCCTATTAACACAAACACCATAAATACGTTTTTAGTTGCAAGTGGATAAGGATAAGGAGGGGGTAGTGGGATAAGCTCTTCACTCACCAAAATACACGAGTTATTTCACGAAGCTAATCCGTGAAGTGGTTAGTGCTAGTAGGGCTAACTTAATACCGTTTTCCTATTACATATAATAAAATCGTAAACGAGCCGTGTCTGTACATTAAATATTTATAAAAAAAAAATTTGTACACGTTGTACTTATGTCACCGAGGTCAAAAAAATATTTTTTAGAATTTTTGTCTGTTTTTCTGTGCATTTGTGCACGCTAATCTCAGAAACGGTTTAACCGATTTGAATGAGGTTTTAATTGATGTATTGTAGCAAGGTTCCCGTACCAATCGGTGTACAAACAAAAAGTTACGTACTATACTGAATACCACGCTTAAGAAGTTGCGGGCTCAGCTAGCGTATACATAAAACCATTATTTACTTGCTAAGAGAGGTGTTTGTCATTATTTTAACTATTATAGCAAGCTCTCTGTAACATTTAGTGTTTGTTTTATTCCAATCGGTTTACAAACAAAAAAGTTACGCGCTATACCGAGTACCACGCGTATGAAGTTGTGGGCGCAGCTAGTTTTTTAATAAATATATTTTCAAACATGTCAAATAGGTCACTAAATTTCATTTAAAAATATTTTTATAGTCTTATAACAACATCTCAATAATATTAGGTACTTTCTGCCGTCGCGTCGTGCAAACGTGTAAGTGCCTTAATAATAATTGTCATATCATCGTAGAAAATATTATAGAAAAAATCTTGCGTGGACATGAATACACCTCCATTAGAGTAGGTTATGTGAGTATTGATTAACGACAGGTATGTCACTCCGATAACACGACAATATCGCTGGCAGCTCACTCGAACCAGTCAATATTCATGAAAGGTTATTAATACGTTTTAAATAAACAGTTCACTAATTTCAATGAGATTTCAAAATTACCTAAAAAGATTTTAGTATACAAAAATATAATTATCTACACAAAGAGAGAGACAGTTGTTTTTTTTTAATTTGGATTTAATGCATTTTTTTTAATGTTAAGATCGGCAGACAGGGTGACGGTCCATTTGATGGTAGGTGGCTACCGTCGCCTATAACACAAACAACGCCACAGGTACTGCAAGTACTTTACCGATTACAGTAGGATAAGGGACTGGATAGGAAAATGGGCTCTGGCATCCCTTACTCCTCACCGAAACACAACAGCACACATACTGTTATTTCACGGTGGTCTTCTGTAAGAGAGTGGTTACTGCTGCCAGACGAGCTGCACAAATAACTGCGAAACGCAGTGTGCCCTGCCACTACTTTCCAAATCCAGACCAGAGCCAAATTTGAAGTTAATTTTTCAAAGTTGACCCTGCCGGGTATCGAACCCGGGAACCCTAGAACAGAGCGTAACGCAAGCACCCTAACCACTCATCCAACGGGCTGGTCAAATGCTTTCACAAAATATTTTCAAAGGATATTATATATTCCATTATTCCAGATGGAAATAGGTTATTGTAATATCTAAAATATACTTAACGACTCAACCGATCACTATGAAATTTTGCATACACGATATCAAGAGTACAGTAAAGGGCATAGGGTACCTTTCGCCAGAAAAAGTAATGTACTCGAGTTAGAAAATGAATGAGAAGTGAACGTTGAATAAATGTAAATTGCATATACGTATATTTTTCTAAAAAAAATATAATAAAAGGAACGTGATCAAAGTCACGGGCAAAAGTTAGTAGCTGATAAATCAATGTATACTATCAAGTTGTGTAGGTGTCAAGTGTATATAAGGTAAGTAAATCGTTCACCGAATTCCATGTTGCTTTCAAATTTTCTTAATTGTAATGTATATTAATTCAATAAGTTAAGTAATTATTTTAAGACTTTAACAAATAATCAAGACTTTGTTAAAATCTCTTTGTAAAAAAATGTACAAATGGAATATGCAGCTAAAGATTCCATGTCATTGCAAAATTTCATATACATAATTCTGTATACATATTTTATATAATTCTATGGGTCAAGTCAAGGCTGTGATTTCCGGTTATTGGAGTGTACGGTTGACCCCTTTATATAGAATCTGAATTTATATCGCATGAGACTTGGTTTTATTACTGCTGCTGCTGTGTTTAATATCGATTTAGAAGTCTCAAAGTTCTATTTACTCTCGTTCGCTTTAGTTGCACTGTTTTGAATTTATGTACATATAACAATCTATATAGCCTATGTATCATTCTCAGCCAACCTCTAAACCATCCAAAGAATTTTGATAAATTTTTCACCAACGAAAAGAACGACATAAGACGAGGAAGATTTGTGTATATAATTAAAAGAAAAAATTGCATCCGTGCCAAGCCGAGAGAGGGTCGCTAGTATCTTTTAAGAACAATAACAATAATATTTTTATATCAATATCTCCATTATAAAGTACAAAAGAGAGATTTTTTATCTAAATTGTTTAATATCTAGAAAATAGCTTATATTACTGCATAAATAATCTTTAAAAATTATACTTATTTGTCTATTTAAGGTACATTTTTATGTAATTATATTACCTCAAAAACCAAAAAATATGAACAGAAACTATCCTCGTCCAAAATTACTCCATATTTCATGAAAAAATTAGACTTAAATCAATAAAATCCAATGATTGACAAATTTGTGTAAATTTGTTTAGATTTCTTTGAATTTCGTGTTCCAATGTTTGTTGAAATTCATCACTGAATGTAGAAAGTACAAAATTAAATGGATAAAGTATTAAATATTTTTGACACCCAATTTTATTATTAATTATAATGTCTTTTACTGTCACCGGTTCTGAATTCTGATTCTGTCGAAAAAAAGGTCAATTGTAAAACAATTATCAATTGCAAAAAGTATTACTATAGTAAAACCATGATATTATGCATAGAAAGCAGCAAAAAATAATATTATACGTAAGTGATTTCAATATGGACTTTGTGCTATAAGCGTATGCAATAAAAAATACATTTGAAAGAAACAGTTATGTATTAGCATGTTCGCTGTGCAGCTAATTATGTAATACTAGCGACCCGCTCCCGGTTTCACATGGAAGCAATTTTCTTTATTTTTCCATTAGGGAAAACCGTATCGGAATCCTTTGGGTTGTTTAGAAGTAGTTAGTGGGGAGAAACAGTCAGAGGCGGATAGAAATTTAATTTTATAATACGCATAGATAGACGTAGATATTGTTTTATGTATACACTAGCTAAGCCCGCAACTTCTTACGCGTGGTATTCGGTATAGCACGTAACTTTTTGTTTGTAAACCGATTGGAATGAAACAAACACTAAATGTTACGGGAACCTTGCTGCAACACGTCAGTGAAAACTGGATTCAATTCGGTTAAGCCGTTTCTGAGATTAGCGTGCACAAACAGACAAAAAATTAAAAATAATTTTTTTTTTGATCTCGGTAACATAATGCACAGACACGGCTCGTTTATGATTTTATTATATGTATAGATATATGTTGACTTTTTAGTACATATATTATGCTCGTTTATTATTTTTAAGATAATTAAAAGTTATTAGAAGTAGTAATAGTATAATAGATTTAATTATTGAAAATTAGTGTTAAATATTCTAGATACTCTTAAAACACTTTAAGTTAAGTAAGTTATAAACTTAATCGATTTGTGGTCGGCCGCCGACGCCCGCCGTCACAATGACGGGCGCTGAGTATCGCGTAGGCGGCTATGAAAGTGGGCGAGAGTCTACGATATATTTCTCGTAGCAACTGCTACGAATAAATATCTATTTCTAAAATACTCGTATGTAATGATTAGCTGGTGCCCGTGACTCTGTATGCGTTTTGGAATAATCCAATTTTAAATGGATAAAAAAATTCAAATTGTTGCAGTGGTTCCGTATATTACATCTAAAATCTATCCATCCATTTATCCATACATCCAATTTATTTATAAGGATATATACCACATATAAACAAACTTACAAAATCCTCTTTTTCTCTCTCTTTATTATATTAGATAAGATTCGTATATCAGAACGTATTTTAATTTATTTTAAGGCTATAATATTTATACAATTGCTTTACTGTTTTGATTATATATTGGATATTCATTTATTTTTTCTAAAATTCGAGCGTCAAATTAAAAAAAATAACGCATTTTTAAATTATTTGCATTCTTTCAAAATTATATAATTTTGAGTATTTTAACAACTTATATCTTTAGAACTATCGAGTATTCTATGAGATTCAGTATTTTAAATATGTAAAGTATTATAAGTTAAAAAGCAGTCAAGGATCAGGAATCCTTTTGTATTCTTGACAATCAATTAAAGGTTTTTAGGGACTTACTTTGTTCTCGGTTATATTGAGATGGATTCAAGCATTAAGCGACGACTTTAACCAAAATTATTTTTTTTTTAGTAATATTTTAAGATATATTCGATTTTTTTACGACAATTGTTTAGAGATATTTATAAAATACACATTATATGGTTTGATTACCAGTCTCAAAGTTAGTTTGTGGAAGAACAAAGGTTTATCTATAATAATAACTCATCTTTCTGTGTTCACTTTTGTTTTTTATAGTAAATAATGAATTTACAGATGTTATTTGCCTTCCGCTTAAAGAAGAAATGATTTTCTGCAAACTTTTGCCGAGTATATTGCAATAGTACCTTTCGCTGCCATTGTTCGCAACTGGGGTTTCGTAAGTAAGCTACGAAATAGTTTTTTTGTTTGCATAGATGTTACACATAGAAATGAGGCAACGTAAAATAGAATGCACGGTGTCATGCGAGAATTAACGAGACATGGGTAGGGCATGGTATTTGAGGGTGTCGTACGAAGCGAGGCAAGGGAGGGCTTTAGGCGAGGGTAGTGAAAGAGGAAGGAAGTGGGGGGAGAGTACTGGCAAACCGCCAGCCGACAAGGTGAAGTGGAGGCGCCAGTGAAAGTCCTCGCCCTATACTCTAAGCTTCTCGCGGCTGCCTCCCGACGCGAGCGTCATCTTTAACAATTGCCTAGAAGTTATCCGATATCCGGAGCACCATTCATTGTAATTATTCTCTTACAGACTCGATTGAAATCGTTTTTGTAACGGTTTCGTGGATTCAAAAGTATTTTATTTCAATTAGCGTAAGAATTTGCAATGTGGTTGAAAAAGCTCGGTTCTAAATGAGTTCAAAATATTTATATTACATACAGAAGTAATAAATAATAAAATATTATTATCTCTTGTATCAATATAACAAATGGGTTAGCAAATGCTTCCAGTGCGACGATGGGTTTCTCTCTTTACATATTTTAATATATTTTTTCAAAAGTATTTCTTCGGAATAGTCGTTTTCAATTATTTATTATTTTTAAATATTAATTGAAATATTCTTAATACTTTCTTTATTAATCCTTAAAAATAACTCATCAATTTAATATCATTAACAAATTCAGGCGTATATATTATATTAACAATTAAACAATAAAAACGAAATAAATATAGGTACAAATTTCAATATTCATTCACGATTTTTCTTTACAAATACCATTCAAGTGAAAAATTGATCCAATGATATTTGGATTAAATATTCAATATGTAATTAATTTTTGATAAATTTACTCAATTATCTTTTTATTTAATTTATTAAGATTTCCTAAATTTTCAAAATTTTTTTTGACACTAAAACTTTAAAAAAAAATCTTTAATCACATCAATTTAATTATTGCCTAGTAATTTTAATTAAATTGGAAGCCACATTTAAAGTGCCACAGTGTTAGCGTCACAATGAATCACAAGTAAATAAATTTAAAAAAATAATGTGCGGGGAAACACGTACATATAATGCGTGCGTACATGCATACGTACTGCGAAATAGTTTGATGCGTTGTTCGTGCGATGTTCTGGTGGTGTTGCAGCCGAAGTACGGTGGTGGACGGTGACCACCGCCTGCACGGTTCACACACAGCACGACTGACACTCGCGGGAGAGCGCGCGCGGGCAAACGGTACGTGCAAACACCAAAAGCAAAATGGACATACCTGAGGGTTGGCGGCTGGCACGGGGCACGCTCGCTACTTGAATGAGGATGGCGGGGCGAAGCGGCGCGCGCAGGGGGCGCGGCTAGCCCGCGTGGCTCCGTCTACCCCCGCCCGGGTAGCACCCCGCGCCTGCACCGCTCAGCTGAGCCCTGATTAGCCCCCGGCCGGGCTATTCAATTAAGGGCTGCGAGGTGCATCTCGCGGACTCGTGAGCCGACCGATTCAACCCTTGAGGCCTCTTCATTAACCTCTACACTATTCTTACTCATCTTCGGTTGCCATAGAATACAATTTATATGTATGTGTTTCTTCTACAAACCTAAGCTACGTATTATAATGTTTCTTCTGCATATCAAAATATGTAGAAAGAAGAATTCAATATCCATCTTGCTAATATTATAAATTTTATTTGTTTAATCTACAATATATATTTTTTTAATATACAGAGATATCACAAAAAATATTAATAATTAATATTACATGTAGATAATCACTGTTGAGTACAACAAACTGGCAATATTAATGTGTGCTATTTTTATATTTTTCTTTTGGCAACACTGTTCGCTCTCTTACCAACGAGTAAGAGCTTTGTAACAATCTTGTATCTTGTAAGCTTGTTATCTTTGTAACAAGCGATTTAGGTTCCGTTTAAAATTTAATATTTTAAAGTGAAAAAAAAAAAGACTTTTCCGAAACACTCATATTCCGAAATGTCCAAGACTTTTTAAAATTGAGTAATTAATAAGAGCCTTCTGAGGCTCTGTAAAAATGTTACAGAATTATGTAGCTCGGAGGTATTCTATAAGCGAGTTAGTTGTGCTGTGCGACAATTAAATTACGAGAGAGTGCCGGAGCGGAGAAAGGATCGTAAACACGCTGTTAGGGCAAACTTCAACCACGCCACTGTTCTTAATTACCTATCTGACTTAGTTACAAAAATTTATAGTATACGAGAGCGCTTATTTTGTTCAAGCTATTCACCATTTGGCTAATGGATTTGACTAATTGGGATTGAACAGTAAGCTGCAATAATTTAATTGAATTTAGTAAACAATGGAGTACCGTCGTTTTAAACTCCGATATATTTTTTAAGATAGCCTCCACTCTACCTCTAATGTGACATTCACCTTGTTAGAATAAAGGGTAAGGAATAAGGTAAGAGAATAGAGAAATTGACTCTAGTACTGAAACACTACAGCACAAGTGCTTTAATTTCATGGTGATAGGGGGATGGCACCAAAACTTAGACAGGCAGCTCAATTTAAACTTCGGCACACAGTGTGCGCTGCTGCTACTAAATTAATTTTATAATTAACAATTATTTATGTTAATTTTTTCTACTTAAAATTTTATGTACTTAAGTTAAGGTACAGATTAAGTAGTAAATTAATATATAAAACAATTGCAGTTATCTCGATGGCCAAGTTACCAATCATACCGTTTGCCAGCAAAATTTAGCTACTTGGTTTTTAGGTATTTTATTAGGAATAAGTTGCAATTAAACACTAAATAATTTACTAGTTAAAAAAGAAGGAATCGATGTCAAACAGAATGCATGATCAAAACCAACATTTTATCGTGGGTGCGTTGGCTGGACTAAGAAAAGAATTAAGGGTAATAAACGAAATATTCCTCTCCAAATATTCTTGTTTGCGAATTCTTTTTTGATTCAATGACATTGAACTGATTACGGCCAATTGCCGACAAAAATCAATTATATAAAATAACAAATAATATCAAAAACCTTCGTTTTTCGCTCTTCCCATTTGTATCAACCAACATTGTTTTTTTTTTAATTTTGTAAAGGGTGGCAGACAGGCTGAAGGTCCACTTGATAGTAGGTGGCTACTGTCGCCTAGGGACACAAACAACACCAAGAGGAGTATATGTGTGCTGCCGATCCTGTAGGAATTTACTTAGAGCTCGCTTGAAGAAGCTCATATTAGCGAGAAGGAATTGTTCACCTCAGGAATTGTTCGTCTCAGAAGGATTTTTTCCAAAGTTCGCGTCTCTGCGGGATAAAGTTTCTATTCATTCGGATTGTGCGTAGTGGCACATTGTACAAGTAATGCGGATGAAGTCCGCATCTATGGCGCGCAGTACTGTGGTAAAAACTTGGTGTAGGCATTAATTGGAACAACTCATCTTAGCACTTACTATTGTATTGTACAACCTTTAGAACACAGTCCTTTCTTAAATTAAAGGGTTCTAACCTTTGTTGTGTGAGCATTGGATTGTCAACAATTCGAACAATTCGAGCTGCAAGGTATCAAATGAATCTATCTGGTATTTTGGCGTGCCAGCCCAGAGGTGAGAGCAGTATTCCATGTGGGGTCTAATCTGGGCCTTATATAGAATAAGGCGCTGATCCGGCGTGAAATAACACTTTGCCCAGTTCAACACGTCAATTTTTTTTTGAAGATTAAGTCACAGGAAGGGATATTGCTGGTTAAATGCTTTTGCTATGTCTTCGCCGATCGCCAAAGTCTCCCCCCTATTTGCTACAATTTCGGCCCAGCGGTGAGACAAGTAAACGAGAAGAACCCAGTCGAGCTACCATACCAAAATTCATTTTAACCGTCACTGATCAGCTGAAGATCCTCTAGATTTTAGATACCTCAGGAGCTGCTTATTAATGATGCGCTCCATCACCTTGAAAAGGAGGGAGCTAATAGCGATCGCACTATAATTGGCCGGATCCGTCACCTTTTTTGGGCAAAGGGTGGATATGAACAACATTCCAAGCTTTAGGCTAGCTGCGCTAGCTTAAAAAAGAAAGTCCAAAGAACAGAACACGGAGACAACTCAGGGGGGCAAATCTTTAAAACTATCCATTCGATCGGACGTCAAAGGAAGCCAAAGCCCGCCGAACCTCACGTTGAGTTAAACGTACTTCCGGCATGGAGCTCACACATCGCGTAATTGTCGGCAGAAGGCATTCTGGTCGTCCAAAGTTGAGTTGGAGCAGAAGATGTGGCCCAAAAGGCCGGCCTTCTCCTTCGCCAAATGAGCAAGAGTATTATTAGGATTCCGCAGTGAAGGAAGCGAGGAGTGACAGAAGTTTCTTTCAGCAGCCTTGGCGAGCGACCAAAAAGCCGCTGACCAAATAGGTTCAGAATTTAGCAGAGGAACAGACAGAGGCGAGTAGCGAATTTATTCATAATAAACATAAATAGATATAGATTTATAATAAATAATTTAAAACATTAATTAAATAAACATAAATTGTTACATAATTATGCACTGTATGAATCTTTTACTACAAAAATAAATAAACTTTTATAATATTTATTTTAAAAGTACCTATTTATATTATCAATTAAAGGAGGACTAAATTTTTCGCTTTTAAAAAATAAAAAGACACACAGCCAGACGCCAATAGCGACTTATATAGGTGAAGAAAACGACATGTATCTTTTTCAAATACCTATTAAAAAAATCTGGTAAGTAAATAAATTGTAGGATATCAATAATGCCATTGTAGAAGACACTTTTAGAACAAATTTCATACAAAGAAGGAGTCCTTTGTTTTATTATCTTGTTTATTATCTGTGTATTTGAGTATTGCTATAATCTACGAGTAATACAGGTTCATACAAATAAATAAAATTGAATTTAATTAAATGAAGTTAACGATAATAATTATTGGTTATTGTTTTATTGGCTTCGCTTAACGCTTTGATAACTCGTCTATACAATTACCACTTCTCATAAAATGCACCCAGGGATATGGATATAAATGTTCCGGTAGAATTCCAACATTATTGTATAAAGCAATAAGATTCATAATTCAACAGACTCTTATCGGTTTGGTTTAGTAAGAGCGAATTGGAATAGTGCCAACCTTTGAAAACGATCTTCTTAACGTTTGCTAAAGTACATTTTATAGTAAGTGAAGCGTATAAAGAAAGTTTTCCACGAACCTGAACAAGTGAAACTGCGAACGAGGTGACTTTTAATACTAATTTGGATTTACTCTTTTCAGTGCTTCGAACTATACTTAAAAATATGATAAAAGTTCTGATCTAAAAGCTCTAGTTGTTTTCACGGTAGCTTTGTTTGTTTCCGCTGCAGTAACAGTAAAATGCTGTCAGAATTAACGCGATTTTTCGGTCCGTCACCCGGACTGTGCTCGCACATCGCGCTGTAACGGCAACTAGTCCGTGTGATGTGTCAATTTATAGTGGACCGTTTGGCGTTTGTGCTAAAAGGTTGTATGTGGTTGTGTAGTAGAATTGTAAGCGATGTTTGTGTATGTGTGTGTTGCCCGGGCAAGGTGAGCTCGTCGCGTCTGTGTGCGAATGAGAGACAGGTAAATAAAGGTTCTGCACATATCCGACCGAATGAGACGGCTGCGCGACCATACACATGTTAAAGACACATTTGAGATTACACAGAATCACTTGCGATTACATACAGACTCTTCTGTATGTAATCGCAAGTGAATTTAAGGCTCTGAATTTTCTGGAATTTTCTGAATTTTCTGAATTTTCTGATTGTGAATTTTCTGGCTCACTTGAAATTTAAGGCTGAAGCATAGGTACAGCGTTTTGAAGTAATTTGGGCAGCCCGTCTGGCGGTAGCAACCACTCGCTTACAGAAGACCACTGTAAAATGACAGCATGTGTGTTGTTGTAATCCGGTAGTGAGTAAAGGATGTAAGAGCCCATTCCTCTATCCTCTCAGATTATTAGTTAGCCTTTATTCTAATACTAGCTGACCCAGCAGACGTTGTTCTGCCAGAACCCGAAAATAATTCCGTAAACCGATTGCGGCGCCACCTATCGGGTCAAATTTTATTTTCAAACCATATGTTAAAGTGACGCGTCACTTCACTTATTTCAATATTCTTCATACAAAAATACTAAAATCGCGATTAAAAATGGGGGGTGGGGGTAGGAGGCTGAAAAACTTTACGACCTATTCTCATACCTACCAAAAACACAATAAAAGAAGTTTATAAAAATCGGTCCAGCCGTTTCGGAGGAGTTTTGTTACAAACACTGTGACACGAGAACTATGGAAGGCTGCACATTGGCAGCACCTGTGGCGTTGCTTTTGTTATAGGTGACGGAAGCCAACTGCCATCAAGTGGACCGTCAGCTTCTCTGATGATCATTACATTAAAAAAACGTACAGGAGAGGACACACTTACAATTAACACAATAAATACTTGATATTATTTACAGGTGAAAATTCACTTGAGATTACATAAAAGAAATTGTTACACAAAGGAGAAAACACATAGGAAATTGTTCATAAAAGGTATGCACACCCAGAAAATTACAAACAGTACGACACGATGGCGTGCGTCGAATGTACATCAGCGTTAGCGTACCAATGTCCTGTCAGTATCACGGTTCCGTTTCATTCTGTGGGAAATGTGCCGAAGCCTTTCGTGACGCGTCCCGGCGCGGCGTACCGGCTTCCCGGGCACGCGGAGAGGTGGTGAATTACGTCGCTATAGCGACTGCCGGGATCTAACATGGAAGCTAGCAATAAGAGCAGAAATAAACTCCAGGGTAATGTTGACAAGTTACATAAGTTAAATGCCTAAATGGATGAATGGAAAATGTTTCATATTCTTCTTTAAAACAAATATCTTTCGCTAAAAAGCGTTTACTGCGTTCAATACGACCAAGAATGAGGAAAGTATATTTATGTGTATTTTCTTTTAATATATGTAAATCTCTATATATAAAAATGAATCCCCATTTCCCTTGGTCCCGGCATCACGCGTGAACGGGTAGACCGATTTTAATTCGGTTTTCACTAATGGAAAGAGGGATATCTTATAGGATTTTGTAATAATGCCTCCACTGCGTTTTGTTATCTAAATAAAATAACTGATCATCTCTGATGGTGCACACATTTTTTATTTACTTTAAAATGCCTTAAAATATTCACAATCACTTATCAAAATGTTATCATTTTTACTCATATACCAAACAAAACTCATATTACAAAACCAACTCTTCTATCAAATTCAAAAAACTCTTCAATTTTTTCTACGTCAAAAACAACATCTTCTTTTTCTATGTTTGAATTACAAAACCTTTTTAATTCAGCCAGAATTTAAGTTCAATACTTTAACAGGATAAAAGGGGAATGTTCATATATATAAAAATTGCAAGCCGGGCGAAGCCGGGGGCGGGTCGAAGCCGGGGGTGATATTTTACCGCGTCCGCGTAGATAAAATACTTTTTGATGTTGCCTACTTATATTAATCGATACTGTGACAATATAGTGTTACGTGAATTTTGTAATGAAAATGATTTTATTATTTAAAAAGGAATTGGTGAATAATAAACTTTAATTGTCGTTTCTTTGATTACAGAGAAATAGTATGCACTGAAGAATATAAATGAACTTTGTAGACTAAAACCTTAGAACACAAATCGGATAATCGATTCTGTAGTTGTTTCGACATAAAGGAATCGTATGTCCGGAATTACGTCGATAGATTTTAATAATGATGCTGATTTATACGATATACTTTATTATCTTTGAAAATAACAATGATTTTTTTTTATAATTTCATGAATTCGTTTTATAAACTAAATGAATTCGCGGTATAAATTTATAAAAAAGAAGAAATGCTGAACTATTTCTAGGAAACGTTATAAAAGCATTTTCTTTGAAAAGATAAAGTAATGGACTTGAATGTCCAGAGGTTTTAAGTAAATGAGTGGAAAGAGGCCGCGACATAAGCTGTGTAGACGTTACCTCATTTTAATGTAAAAATGGGTTATATCAAAAGGAGTTGCTTATCAAAACTTAAAGGGAAGATTAATTAAAAATGAGTTTGTAAGTGAAAGCATTAAATATTAGAAACAATTAATTGCATCTAGGAAATTGATAAAACCCCTACCATAGGAGTTTATTTTCATTTTTTTTGACAAAATATTTAACGGCTTAAAATCGTAGTCGTGTGTAAACTGTTTTGTTGCCCTATTATACGCAAGGCACGTAGCCAATAGTTTTTCGCTGTACGTGTGTAGCACAGCAGGTTTCATCACAAATAGAGATAGTTAATTAAAGTCGTCTCTCTCATTAATTGCGCCCAAAGTAGTAAAAGTTTGAACACAGAAACTTTCCTGAACCCACTAGATGTAATTTATATTTTCTTTCTATCTATCTTATTTGTAGTTCATTGATAAGACTAATAATTAATTATTAGACTGTCCTAACGGAACCCTCATTATTGTCATCATCATCTCAGCCATAGGACGTCCACTGCTAGACATCGGCCTCCCCCCCTTAATTTTTTAAAAGGACCGGTCAGAAAGAGCCTGGATCCACCGTCGACCTACGGGCTTTATCAGATCGTCTGTCCACCTTGTGAGTGGACGTCCTAACACTGCTCTTTTCGGTCCGTGGCTTCCACTCGAGAACCTTCCGGTCCCAGCGACCGTCGTCGGCTTTCCGTACTATGTGTCCTACCCATTGCCACTTCAACTTACTGATTCGTCGGGCCATGTTGGTAACTTTCGTTTGTCTACGGATATCCTCATTCCTGATTCCCCGAGCTTAGCCCGAACATAGCCCGAGCATAGCCCTCTCCATAGCTCCTTGAGCAATGTTTTCTTACGGGGCCCATAGTTAGAGACTATGTTTCAGCGTCATATATCATCACTGGGAACACACATCAGTAGAAAGTTTTTGTTTTGAGACATTGACGAATTTTGGACGAGAAGATGTAACAGAACTTCCAGAACGCTGCCCACTAAACTGTTTGTCCTAAGAAGTGGAATGCTGTCCCTCATTATCGAATCCTTTTTTTAAGCTAGAGCGTGCTACAACAATAATTAATTCCTTATAAGGGAACAATGATATCATGATCACATCAATGATGTTAACGCCATGTTTTAACACCAATTCGGAACTACAGTGAAATACTGAATCAGTAAGGAATGATCTCATATATGTTCCTTTTGTAATTCTCATGGAAAAATTTGTGGTTTCCCGTTGCCTTTTGCTCCAGTTCTTTTAGAGATTATTTGGACCTCAAGGCTTCTGTAGCCTCATCGACTCTAGGGGCGAGTGGTTAAACCGCCTCTTGCAGGGTTGCTAGAACCTTGTTGGTTATCCATCAGGGAGTATCACGGAAGTCAATTGTTTTCCGCCACCATACGGAACCTGCGGGTGAGGTTAGACATGTTTATTACAAATATATTGATTACTTACTCCCACTTCTTGGAATTGTTTTTTGACCTTTCCAGTAGAGTGAAAATTCGTCTCATTATTTCGACTACGAAGTGTTTCCTTACTGAGTGTACACGTAGTTCCACGAAATCTCGCAGAGGCTGCGACCAATCTATTGGACGATCCATGACTGCGACGACTCCGCCACGAGTATACGACTAAGAAGAAGGCCTACTTCTTAAAATTTTTGTACAAGCACTAGGTAATCGATGATCAATCCCAACCAGATGCATCAGTCAGGTAATTATTACATCTTTATTAATATAATAAAGCTTAAGAGTTTTTTTGTTTTGTTTGTATGTTCCTTCTAATATCCGAAACTCCATTGGATTTTCAAAATTCTTGATAGCCCAATTCTTTAGAAAAAATAATAATAGAAAGAACAGCTAAACGACATCGAAGTAATATCACGGACGGTCGTTGCGATGGCGGGTTGGTGACCGAGCATTACTCCGAGGAAGAGAGAGAGAGAGGTACCTACGTGAAGTTCTGTCTTATTGGAATTTATTTTTTGATTATAAAAATTCCTAAATATCCTAAATACAATATTTTATTATATTGAATAGAATGGATTTGAATAGAATTTTAACTAGGATTTTCATCTGTTTTGTTTTGCTATATATTAATTTCTTGGATACGTAGTGTATGATATTTGGATGATTTTTGTTGTTTTTAACAAATTTAACATTATTTGGAGAGAACTTAATTAAAACATGATTACCTTAAAAAATGTTAATTTAATTAATTGATTGTATTAAACAAATTTTAAAAGCTTCTGTTGTACAAATAAATGTGCTTTTATATTAATTTTCCCCTTTTTTGGGTTCCTTTAAATATTTCCCAGAGTGTATTTTATTATTATTATGTTAGAATAATTTTTTTAATACTTCTTAGGAGAATTTAATTAAGATTTAATTTAATTAAATTGCTTCCATCCAACACACTCTTATCTAAGCAAACTTCATTCAAAAATTAGTCGGTAGTCAATTAATGACACAAGAAAAGGAATGAAAATGCGATGATATATCCACTATCAGTACCTCTATATCTATACGTATTATAAAATAAAGTCGCCGTACGCCTGTTCTTTTTCTCCACTAACTTCTTTCAAGATACGATTTTCACTATTGAAAATATCGATAAACGAGGATGTTGTGTGTATATAACTTTCATGAAAAAAAATTGGGGGCGGGTGCTTGTAATCAGATAAAACAGACTAATATTATCAATGAATAAGTTGGTACGGGTAGCTGGCAGTCATTCAGCGAGCAGCGAAGTGTGTGATGGGTGTACTCATCCGTCAAGCCAACACCAAAAGCTAAATGCCACCGCAGTCTCGCTGCGTCGACCTCCACACAACTGCGCTGACTACACGCACATACTCATGTCAATACAACAACATATATTTCGTATGTTTCAAAGTAAGCCCTTTCAGAAAAACTGTAGTACAAAATATCAGATATATTATAGCTTTATAACAGAACTTTAAGATAGGTTGAAATAAAATTTTGTTCTCCATATAGACTTACGACAGCTAACTTATTCATGAAAATGATATCTGATTTTTAAACATATAGATTACCTATAATTATGTTTATTCACAGAACAAACTTTTTTTAAATATTATTAAAGGTAGCAGACAGGCTGACGGTCCATTTGATGGTATGTGGCTACTGTCGCCTAAGGACACAAGCAACACCAGAGGGGGTACATTTGCGCTGCCGACCCTGCAGAAATTTGATTAGGTACTGCTCGCTTGAAGTATTGTAGCTAGATGAAAACACCTTAGAAGGGAGATTGCTCCAAAGTTAGCGCGTCCGTGGGATAAAGTTTCTACTCATCCGAAATGTGCGCCACTTTGTCCAGGTAATGCGGATGAAATTCGCATCTATGGCGCGAAGTGCGGTGGTAAAAGTTTGAGGTAGGCATTAATTGGAACAATTCATCCGAGCACTCGCCATTGTATAGTCGGTAGAACACACAAAGAGAGGCTACATCTCTTCTTAAACTAAGTGGTTCTAATCGTTCCTGTATGAGCATTGGATCGTCAACAATTCGAACAATTCGACGTTGCAAGGTCAGACGCGCCAGCCCAGAGCAGTACTCCATGTGGAGCCTAATTTGGGCCTTATAAAGAATAAGGCGTTGCTTCTATGAGAAATACTGCTTTGCCCTATTCAACACGCCAACTAAACGTTTATTTATCATAATTTTAAATTGCGCTTGGTTACGCAGCATAACAAATGTATATAAAAATCAGTTAGTTAGCCCAAAGTACATGAGAACTCTACTTCGATACCCCACATTTTGTCCTTTAGAAAATAAGTTATGTCTGGTATGCCAGAGGTCTTGGGTCACACCAAGAGGGCATACTATGAGTGGCAGTATTTGATAGGATTGAGAGGATAGAGGACTGTGCTCTAGATACTCTTACTCGCATAACGAAACATTATAAGATCTGTTATTTTACGGTGGTACAATATAATGGTTATTGCCGCCAGACGGGCTGCCTCACTACTTGTGTTAAGTTTTTGGGCTATAACAAACGTTAACAAAAAAGCGTAATTTTTAAGTACACTCATATGTTAGTGTGTAGCAGGATGTGGGGTTTACAGGCTTAATATTAAAACGCCCGGCGGCGGTTGACGGTCGCATACAAAAGTTGACGGACATTGGCGTGATTGAGTAGATCCCTCCCCAATACAGGACCTAATGGGTCCCTCGGTGACGGGTGGTCGGGGAGGCAAGGGAGAGAGTCTGCGGGGTGACAGGATCAATGAGCTTTTGCGTAAGACTTCCTACAGACCAGTAATCTCTCTTTTGAAGGTCTAAATAAATATAATTGATGTTAAATTTCCCTTAACAAAATGGTACAAAGAAACCTTGAATGGTTTCCACTTTATTAAAAAAAAATATAAAAATATGAATAAAAATATGAAGAAGAAAGATTTTTTTTGTACGATTGTATTTTTGTCTGTTGGTTTGCAATTTTTCAGTGGATATATTCAAACTACTTGACCATGCGAAATTACTATAATGTAAACCACGGTATAAAAATTACCTATAAGTCATTATTTGGCATATATGGATAGCATAAAATAATATAAGACATATTTATAGTCACAAAAAGCTACACAGAAAAGTTCTCGAGACTAACTATTATAGTTAAATCACAATAATCCCCTATCCTTAATCCTACTGCAGTTGGCAGCGCACTTGCAGCAGCTTTGGCGTTGCTTGTGTTATAGGCGACGGTAGCCACCTACCATCAAGTGGACAGTCAGCCTGTCTGCCGACCTGACATAAAAACAAAAAAAAACCAGTTTTTTATTCAAATTAGTCAAACAAAATACAGAAATATGATAATAGAAGTATAATTAGTATAATAGAAGGTATAATACAAACATTCGTGACATGTTATTAATCCTTATCCAATTAAATAGTTTCATAATGAAGCATAATTATGTAAATGTAAATTCATACTTAAATTCTCAGACCGACAAAAATTATAGACGGAACAATACACACTCTTAAGTGAGGTAGCTAATAGGAAGACGATTCTGCAATAGGGTGACGGACTCTCTATAGTCTGACGCGAATAGTTGATATACCTGACTATATTTTTTGTTTAATGAGTATTATAATAATTAAATTGGGGTAAAAGTTGTTAGTGGATAACATTTTTTACTGCATACACAAACGCATGGCCACTATACGACAAGTAGGTTTATGCACACGTCTTCAGCGAACCGGCTTCACTTTTTAAAACGTTTTTGTTCGTAAGGGTCTATAGTTTTTTTGGTCTGAGCTTAAATTATTCGCATCGAACCTTTCGTTTGAGAAGTTACCACAGGTAAAAAAAAAGTTAAAATTAAAATAAAAAATGCCGCGTTGTGAGCGATCAGCATTTATTTTTAGTTTATATTTTATATAATATTTTTTTTATAAAATTATATTAATTTATATAATAAGGAATATGCACTTTTATTTTATATTGTCATACGATAGGTTATTTCGTTATATAACCGTAAAAAATGTTCAGCGCCAAAAAACAGAAATTTATTAACAAAAAAAAAAAAAAAATTAACACGGAACTTAAAACACTTACACCTACGGGCACTTGAAACTCCCGCCCTTTTGGCGCGCTTGTCGTGACGTCACAGTCTACAATACCAATCAAATGTTAAAAATCATAGGCGCTTGTTGACATTACATAGACTTTGACGTCACATTCGAACTGACCGTTTCAAGTATTTTGAATTTCCCATAATTTTTTTGCACTTTTTAATAATTATTTTCTTAACGAAAAAGAAACAATATTTAAAAATATTTACATAGACGTAATTCGAAAGAAAAAATGTTGATTAAAAAAATTAAGCCTTTTTTGAATTAGCATATTCCCTATTTTTGTTATAAGTCATAACTTTTTAAAAATAATATAGTTGATAAATATAGTTAAATATGAATTTAAAAACAGGTAAGTTAACTAAACTAAACTTAACAGTCCAATTGGGCAGAGGCAACTTCGAGAAGGATCCAGCTCGGATGGGCAGAGTTCGGGAAGTTCCGAGACATCATCTAGCCGCGGGTCAATGTTGGATCTAGGCTGCTACTGACCGGTCCTTTTGGAAAATATGGGGGAGGCATATGTCCAGCAGTCGACTTCCTAGGTGGAGATGATGGTGATGATAAAGTTAACTAAACGAATCAAGGTGACTAAACTAAATCAACTAATACAACTAAAGTCAATTGAGAATCTTAGCCTTAGCGTAGGTACATAAACTAAAACTAAGCTAATATAAACTTTTGTATCTACATTTAAGTTAATGCAATGCAAATTAAATGAATAAGAAGATATGCAGCCTAAATTAACAAGAAATCCAAGCCAATAAAAGATATATAAAATAAATGAAAAACACACGTAAAAATAAAAACATTACAACCGTTAAAGCCGATAAATATAGTTAAACATGAATTTAAAATTAGCTAAGCTAACTAATCTAGTCGAGATAACTAAACTAAGTTAACTAATATACCTATCTTAAAAGTAAATGCAGATTACACTATGTAAAATAAAATAAAATAAAAAAAAAAAAAACATAAGATGCGATTGCATGATAGTATTTTACTCAGAGAGTAGGTTCACTGAAAGAGAAGCGATGTTTAAAAAAGCCACCATTGAGGTGTCGTTGGGTGCACCACAAAGTTGTTTCCAAGTTGATCACTAGTTTACACAACATAAGACACGTTCGAGGAGTGCTTCATGAAATCTGTTCACAGTGAAAGAGCGGTTTGACGTTGGGATGGTGTCGTGTTTTTCGTTTGTTCGTCGGAGCTCGTTTTATGAACCGCTTGTTAACAACAGGATCGCGGAGCTGCAAAAATGTTTTAAAAATGGATATGTACTTACTTTTTAAGATGCACCTTTTTGTGATTTAAATTTTTTGTTTTGTTTATATCTATGATGTGAAAGCTCGGCTACCGAAGAGGTAGACGTAGATTCCAAAATCAAATCGAGTGCATCCATTGCAGTTTCGTGTTGAAACTGCGTGTCTGGGGTGTGTCTGCGTACCAATAAGGTGTAGGCTTACATGGACAATCATAGTCTATATCTATCTCCTCAGGCCTTTGATCACAAGAGATAGCATACTCGTAACGGCTGATACATAGCTTAATTTTAGCAATTTTTTTGTTTATTCACTTTTACATTTCACTTTAACGCAGAAATGTCTGTTAAATCTTATCTTACATCTTTTAAAAGAGAAATATCAATGGAAACGAAGCAAAGAAATCATAGTCTAATTGTTGTAGGGTTTCATACAAATTATTTACCAAACTGATAATTTCTACAAAAGATCATTTGAATGATGTTCGTATCGTTTAAATAGGAAAAGCAAAATGGCGATCTCAAAGAGATTTGTTTTTCGCAAAACCTCTTCATTTAGGGCTCATTTCGGAATCCTTATGTGGTCACACACCTTTTATCGGCAGCACTGTTCTTTTTCTCTTTGTGTTGCTTATAATTATAGGCAACGGCAGCCATCTACCATCATTCTGCCACAACTTCTAATATAAAATTATAATTTATTCGATAAAAAAGTGTGTGTATCAGCCCTGACGCACGACTGGAGTTTAAACGTATACAATTAAATGCATAAAAGTTTCCTCGTGTCAATAGATAACTGGATAAATAATTACTTTATATATTTAGTTACATTCTGCACACTCAGATGTCACTCTATATGTATATAAAAATGAAATCCCCATTTCCCTTGGTCACAGCATCACGCGTGAACGGGTAGACCGATTTTAATTCTGTTTACACTAATGGAAAGAGGGATAAAGGGGGAATGTTCATATATATAAAAATTGCACCCCGGGCAAAGCCGGGGGCGGGTCGCTAGTGTTTTATAAGTTCAAATGGTTTATTTTTTGACGAATGTTGTCGCTGCGCCGGCAGGTTATAACGCGCTATCGTTTCGTTCCTCAACGCGGACTACACTTTTCATACAAGATTTCGATGTTTGCTTTTATTAGAATTAGGAAACATAAATAGATGCGTCACCTGTCGCACAAATTTCAAAATCAAAGTTACGCTTTTTAGTTAACCCTCGTATAAAACCCTCATAAAATTTCCACACTGGGGCCTTATATGAAAATCGATTCTTAATGAGTAAACTCAAAAAAATTAAAAACACGATGACATGTTTTGTACTCATATCTCAAACAAAACGTTTTTCGGATCTTACGCTGGTTATATATCTCAATAAAATTTTATTCTTTTAGTATTTCTTATTGTTCTGGGCGACGGACGATAACCGTTTCGTTCTCATAGTCATCTACCATTAAGTGGACCATGAACTTAGCTCCCACCTTTCATTACAGATCCTTTCAAACGAGGCATATTGGCTACCGGTACGAAACACCGGTGCTTGTACTAAATCAGAATTGGCAGTGTATCGCGACTCAATAAATAAATTTGCATAATGAGCATATGCATTGCTTCTTAGCTTTGCGATTTAGGGGCGTTAGGTGAATCGCTTTGAGCATGTCTACAATATCAGCTTGCTCGTTTTGTTTCACGATGAAATTAAAATCAAGAGCACGCCCTATCCGAGCCTCTCTCCTTCAATTTTTACAGAAAATTGGCTGTCATGAAAGGCTTTCAGCTTACTTTGAGTAGCTTTGTCTTTTATTTCTACGTGTCGAGTAATTTTACTTCTCATTTCAATGCAAAAGAGGTTTAACCTTTTCTTACTTTGTTTGCTTGCGGAATAAAACCTTTGTGAGAAAATTGAGTTTCCTTAAAAATAAGTTACGTAATGACAATGATTATTATTATTTGTTATCGTAACTTTGGTATGTTTTCTTAAAACTTATCTTTATTGAAAATATATTAACTCTAACTTTTCGAAGAGATTAAAAAAATCAAGACAATTATAAAAAGTATTTGATAAAAATACACGTGAATGATTATATATGTATGTGGTATAAAATCTATACCTTTTTGAAGGAGATGAAGATATGAAATACTTCCATCAAGTATTTATGCAAATAGGCTTTAATTTAAAACCACATATAATATATTATATATATATTAAAAGCAAAATTATAACCAATCAAAGACGAGCTCCAATCATTTTTTCATTGCATTTTTTTAATAAATATTTTTTGAGTAGTAATAATGTATTCACCTTTGTGAAAATCTTTTAGATTAAACTATTAGATGTTATTTTAAGATCTTATTTAAAAATATTTTAAAAATTAGACTAAAATGTTTTGTATTGAGTTTAACACAGAAATATAAAAGAAAAACCACTTTTAGAATTATTTTCCTAATTTTCCGGACATTATTCATTTTCTAATATCATACAAACATTTAAGCAAAAAATAGCTAAATCGCTCCAGCTCTGAACGTTCTTTTGAAAGATCATATTTAGTAGTGGCAGGGCACTACTAAGTCCCCCCCTAGGTGTGCTGGGACCTTGTCGCGGTGGGGGGGCTTAACCCTCGCCAATCCGGACGGTTGCAGGGGTCGGTGGGGTCACCGGCCTTCGCTTGGCTGACCGGATTGTCGCTGGAGAACTAAGGAAGCACACCCGTGAGGGCTCCGAGCGAACTCCGAACATCGGAGCTCGTGGCGGAGCGTTTGCTGGGAGGCTCCAACGGTCAGTTGGAGCTTCGACGGTCACCGCTCGCTGAGCCGAGGATCCGTACTCGGCTCATGCGGGTGTGGGCCGGTGAGAGACGGCACCCCCGGTCCTTGTTCGTCGGACCGAGGTATGGGTCTCGGTTTTGCGCATGAGGACCGGCGCGGGTCGCAGCGGGCGGATTCTCTCGGATGGCTCTGTCGCTCAGTGGTAGTCGGGCAACGCACGCGAAGACGGAGCTTTACGGCAGGGAAGGACCGTCTGGCAGAGTACCGCAATTGTGGCCTTGTGGGGGGTGGTGAAGACCCGGTTAGGGCCACCGGCCTAGTAACCGCCCTTCGCAGTCGTCCGGAAGAGTGAACACCCGGCCTCGTCACCCGGCCTAGTAACTCTTCCGCGACGACAACACGAGGTGGAGTCCGTCTCTCGGGCTGCCGCGATTGCTGTGGAAATGTCAGATGGAAACCCCCTTTGGGCCGCCCACCCTTAATGCCGTAGAGATGAGCGGCCACATGAGCACGGGTTATCCGAGAGTTTCAGGTGGAAGCGGCCTCCGACTCTGTGGTAGGTTGTGCCGCAGAGAAGAGGTAATGGGGTGCTTCAGAGGTGAAGCCCCTCGCTGACTGCCCGCTGCGAGAGGTGAGAATGGGCGGCTCGTGCCGCTTCGCCCGGGGGCGGTGGACATGGGGTTGTCCGCCGTCATCACAACACCGGGCAACGATGGAAGACGTGCTGTGTGTTTCCGGCACGTCTCTCCACGGCGCGGAGATCAAACTCCGCGCCTAATCGAGGTGGAGCCCGCAAGTGCGCGGGCCTCGTCTGGCGGGGGAGGCAGATGCATGTTTTCCACGATCCCTTACCCCCCCGCCCATAGACGGCGCGAGGAAGCACCGTGGGTTTTTTAGTGGGTAGAAGTCCCACATACCCCACCGATGTCCCCATGGTCGGTGGGGATCTGGCTCGCAGATTTTCCCACGCAAAAAAAAAAAAAAAAAAAAGGGCACTACTAAGTAGGCGCTGGTGTTTCGTAGTCATAAATTTGGTAGCGGGTTTGGCGGTAGTAACCAGTGACCACCCCTAACATTAGATTAGACAATCGTGAAATGACAGCACATGTTTCGGTAAGTGAGTGATGAACGCCAGAGGCCATTGCCCCATCCTCTCCTAATTTCTTATTCTTTATCCTACTAAGATTGGCAGCACCTTGCAACACCTATGCCATTGCTTGTGTTAGTTCGCTAATTACCGTCAAATGAATAGTCAGCCTGCCTGCCATCCTTCTCATAAAAAAGAACCTTTGGAACAAAATACGTAATAAAATACAGCGAGAATGAATTATACGATTCTGAGCTATTGTTATTGTTTTTTGTTGTTGTAATTATACTTTTGTCATTTTTAAGAATTTAATAAAATTTAATAATAAAATAATGACAACGTATTCTAAGTTTGTTTTGGAGTTTCTTCTCAGGATCGTCTTGGATATTTTTTCCGAAACCCTTGTAAATAGAGAGTGACTATAAGTGTTTTTTGAAACCTAATTAATGACTAAATGTCTGTGTCATTGACAGTGAAATAATTAATCAAATTATTAAGATAAATAAGAAAATTGAAAGCGGAGACAAAATCCGTTATGCCAAGAGTTAGTTAGCTAGTGTTTGGAGAAACAAATATGTTGTATATCTATATATTCGTTACGTTAGTACTGAAATTTTGTCGTTATAATTGCTACAGAGTGTGACAGTGGGATACGAGAGGTGGGTTGCTACAGAGAGTAAAATTTATTTGGAAACTTAACGAAATAAATATAAACTATTGGGCTTACTTGTAAGCACAAATCCTTGACATACACGACTTTTTATATAATTAGTTTGAATGTCTTACTTATATTTTATAAGATTACCTAATAAAATAAATCTAGATTAACAACGTAATGTAAATTATCGTCAATGAATATTTATTGTATGTAGTCCTATTTTTTCAATTTAAAATTATTTACTCTGTACTCATTTTTTATGGGAAGATGTGCAGTAACCAGGTTGACAGACTATTTGTAAGTAAGTTGGATTTTCTCGCCTATAAATCCAAATTATTCACATATCCGTAACTCAACAGTACATGTTTCGGCTTTTAAATAGTGGCCTACTGTGTGAGGATAACTACTACTATTAGAGCAATAGCCCGTTTATTATAGCCAACGCAATATAGGGCCTTCACGACGTAATTATATTTATTACCAACGACCCACCCCCGGCTTCCCACGGATGCAATTTTTTACTACAAATTATATCGTTCTTTATCGTTGTTATCGTTCTTTCAACTAGTGAAAACCGTGTCAAAATACGTTGGGCAGTTTAGAAGAAGTTGGCGTTGGCAGAGAAACAGACAGAGGCTATAATGTAATAAAATTATACATAATAATTATTGTGCAATTATACATAATCAGTAATGTATAATTTTACGTGCATATCTGTACATACACATAAATAACTACATTACTTCATCGACAGCTCTTTGGATTCGCACGAGATTAATATAGTTGTTGGACGCCTTATACTCTTGTTAGGAGCATAAATGGAAACTCTCTTGCTTGTCACACAGTTTTATAATTAAACGAAATCACACAAGTGCGCTGAAGGCGCTTACATTAAATTACAAAATTACTACACAAAATAGGTAACACCTTGCTAGATGTGCTGTGGGAAAGGCGGAGGTATGGCCCACGATACCCTGTCCTTTGACAATTGGAAAGCCGCCAGCTCGACTGACGCTCGCGAGGAATAGGAACTGGACGCAAGTTGCAAGCCGTCAGAGTCTTGAACTGCCACGCGTAGCCAACTCGACACTAAACATATTGTTCCACGTCATCTCACACGTCGGCCTCGAGAATTGTGTCCAGCTGATCATGTCAAGGACCAGTAGCTGGATCTAGGACCAAGCTTCTACGAACTTATGCCTACGGCTCTATAACCACCGGATGCCAAGCTTGGTCCTTTTCCACCGGGGCCAGCGGTGTGGTTAAGATGTTGTTCTTCAAGAAATTCAAACTAGCTAAGCCACAAGCACAGACGCGACATCTCTTATATAGTTTTCCGACAGCCTGAAATTGACATATCACACATTTCTATTTTAGGACAAGGAAGTTTCTTTTTTGAGTGTATCATGCAACTATGAGAAGATGAGGGTGAGAAAATTGACGGGTGAGGATTTGTTCCATTAGGAACTCTTCCAATATTATTATGGTAGCTCAGTCAGAGCCAGTAAGTTCTGGAATCCTGCGACTTTGCAGGCGACTTATGGTATCAGGCACAGTGAGCCGCGAGGCAAGTTGATTTAGATGATTTTCCAGTCTTATCGTATATTTTTTGAGGTAAGCCTTTATTTCCTCCTTCACTGTTGGCATATTCAAATGTTTGTGAACCTCTGAGTTTCTTATAAATCAGAGAGCATTGCTGATTTGTTTGAGGATGTTGTTTTGGGTTTTCTGAATTTTTATTATATTTGAATTACAGGTTACCCACAGTTATATGCCATAAGTCAATATCGTTTTTATAACAGGTTTACAAATGAGAAGCTTGTTATCGATGGATAATTTGGAGTTCCTTCCAAGTAGGCAATTCAGTTCGCTCTATTTATTGTTGATCGCATATCGTTTCAAATCAATGTGTTTGCTTAATGTCATACGGCGGTCCAAGTGCACACCCATCTCACACTATCACTGTTCTTTGTCACCCAGACGCACAGGCGGACATGTTTTTCTTCTCAAAGTGAATGTGATTTGCACGGACTTATTCACGTTTGCTATGATTTTCCACTTCTCAAAGCATTTGTTTATTAGACTTAGACTTTTCTGAAGAGCTGCTGAAGCCTCTACTGGGTGATTACTGGTAGTTAGTATAGATGTGTCATCCGCGTAGGTTGCAATGGTGATACTATTAATAAAATAAATTAGTCACAGACCATATGATTCCTCACCAGATGGAGGTACCACACTCCACATATTATATGTTACAAGGCGGAGAGCGACTTTATTATTTTTAATCAATATATAACCTAGGCTACCAAGCTGCGCTCGGTATTTTTTAGATCGTCACAATAATTATTGCATTGAAACCGACGCCGTTTAACACAATAATTGCGTGGCTACTATTGGATGTAAGCCGAACGAACATATTCGTATTTATACAGCGACACATCTCAAAAAATTTTGAGGTAACAGTTTATTCAAAATTAAATCTTTGAGTTTATTATTATCCATCGGCAGCAAAACATAATTATAACACAAAATTACGAAATGGCGCTTTAATAAATAAGTTCATAAATAATAAAGAAACTATTTTTGTATGTAAGAAGCGTTTTTTTAAGAAATACCACTAAGGAAAACTTAAAAAGCAAAACTAATCTACAAATAAAATTTCACCCAAATCGTTGGAGCCGTTTCCGAGATACACGAAATCAATTTATATTGCTCGTTTATAGTTATTAGATTTAGATCATTGTTATTTACTTAATTATAATAAACTTAATTGTGATTAATAAAGTTAAAATATGGCATTGGAATGACGATAATGTGTGGAGTGGTGTACTATAGCTTGGTTGAAGGGGCGAGGTCGATGTCGCGGTCACCGGCTCTCCACGGGCGGCTCGAGCTCAAAGGAAATCTCATTTCGCGAAGCTTCCCTCACCCCCGCTGCCTCCTGCCCTCCGCTCCTTTCGCGCTCACGCTCTCCCCCACCCTCCATACAGCCGCGGGTGTCTCCAAGGAGATCTATCAAAATTATTCGCACAACTATTCCGACATACCGTCATAAACATTTTACTAATATTTTTTAAAGATCAAAAGTTTTATCGTTACTTTCCTGAATGGTAACGAAGCAACCAAAGGCTATTCTATTTATAGAAGAAATATGTTGCTTTTACATTGAGTGTACCTATGGCCTTTATCAGGTCGGTTAAAAAAATTAAAAAGTTTATAAAAAGTTAAAATTTATATTACACTAGCGACCCGCCCCCGGCTTCGCCCGGCGTGCAATTTTTATATACCCTAAAACATTCCCCGTTTATACCTCTTTCCATTAGCGAAAACCGAATTAAAATCGGTCAACCCGTTCACGCGTGATGCCGTGACCAATGGAAATGGGGATTCATTTTTATATATATAGATATACATATTTTGTATATGAATTAAAGAAAGCCAACGAAATTACTGGACTAGGAGTCAGGGGTGTAGCTACTGCCTTGTCAGCTGTATCAATCATATGGGTCGTCGGGATACGGGGCTCCGACGTGTGTAACCAAAATTCGTGAAATGGTATCCCCAAGATCACGTAAATAGTGATTAGGCCGTACGCTAATGTTATCAGGGTTACGGCCTACGAGTGTAGCGTTTAAGAGTTTAAACACATAAAGTCTCGATCTCTTCGTTTCTTTTGAAAAACAAGCTTTACACTCAATTTGAGCTTCGTCACAGTCAGGCGGAACGTAACTAGTCTTTTTCTCAAAGTGCCGAGAGAGCCTCGGGCACGAGCCATGCGTTGTTGGTAAACGGACCGTTTTCAAAGCTTGGTGTGCGCCGTGCGTGTGGTGTGGACGCACCATTCAACCGCCCGTTGTGAGGTCCCCTGAAATGGCCGCCGTACATCCACTTTCTGGTACGCCGAGGTTATTACAGGGAGCGTAGACTTCCCCGCGCTGGACAGCCGTGGTGTGTAGCGGATGTGTCATAACGTTCCCGCGACCCCGACCATCTACGGCCGCGCTAGAAAGTCTTGGGTTTTAGCCAGTAGGAGTCCGGTATAACCCCGCAGCAACCGTTCCGCTGCCGGGTATCCATGAAAAAAAAATGAGCCGTCACGGGACGCCTGGTAGATGTAAAACATCGAGTGAAATAAAATGATGACTGTTTTTTTATTTATTTAACGTTTATTTTTATTGAATACAAAAATTTAAATATTTATTTCAAGTTGCAACAACCACCAACAATCACAACAACAACAACAATCACCACGGCACGCGTCGCCACACCGCATAGACTGTATATGTATAGCATATCGTATACGCAGTCCGTGGCGTCGCGTCACCACGCTATCAATCAGTTTCACCCGCGCCTATAGATGTTTCACATCAAAAGTGGACTTAGTACGTTTCACAGTCGTAAATTGAGCAGATCCTCTGGATAAGCATCCTTTATCCTACTGAGCTTGACAGCGCACTGTTGCTTGTGTAAATAGGCAACGGTAGCCCCCTACCATCAAATGGAGGGTCCAAACAGTCAAACACTACCTTATTTTTAACTTCCTTCCCCACGATTTCCCAGAACTAGCCAACCCTAATACGTCACAGTTCAATGACGTAGATATGTCGAATTGTGTTATCACGGAAAGGTATAGAATTACGTTCTCAATAGCACACAATGAAGCTTTAAATATTATTTCATGGAAATTCTACCTAAAACATTAAAAAGCGACATAACTCCCAAAAACATCACATTTAAACTAAAACAATACTATTTACAATTAACTACAGATAAATATAATTTTAACAACAATACAAAAATAGTTATAAAAAACTAATTATTATTGTAAGATATTTCAATTCAGAATATGACACAAAATAAGATATTATCTTAAAGTAATTGAGGAGTCTGAAGTGTAGTACGTTGGGCGTCAACTGAAGGTTTATTTAAATTTTCTGTAATCGGCACATGGTGTACGGTAAAACTCTAATGAGTTTTTGTTTACACCAATGTTAAGTCAAATGAAACATTGTTGTATTAATAAATAATAAATAAAATAATAATAATAATAATATCATGCTCAAAATACTCCTACGTTTTAATCCAAAACAAAGCGTCATACAAATCTGTGATTGAGTAACCAACAAACAAATGTTTTCATAAGTTTATATATATTACTGGGTTTTCCTACTAGACACTACATTTAATAGTATTAACTGTGGTATTAATTAGTGAAAAATTATAGCAGTAAACGAAATTTTTCAGAATAAAATTAATATTTAAAAAATTATTTGTTAAAATTTTCCATTATAATATGGTAGTAGTAGTATAATGTAGTCTTTCTAAGCCATATGCTATATCTTGAAGTGTCAATGTGATTGTTGCTGAATCTCGTTCATGTTGCTTGAAAATTATTTGGAAACAAAGAAATATTGTTCACCAACAAAGAATAATAACGAAAATTTACATAAATGCTTTTGCGAAAAAAATTCATGTAATTGAACGAATCTAATGGAACATAACATTTTAAGACGCAATGAGTAATTTTGGCAACGTCTTACTCGTAGGTCTTTTGTTTGAGGTGTACATGATAGCGTTTTCTCAACACCATCAAATATCAGGAAGACAGTTCGTGTCCGTTACGAATAATTCTTAGTATGAAACTCGAAATACCCAGAACTATATCTAACGTGCATTTTTCTATTTTTCTTCACGTTAAGGAAAATATTCGTAACAAGTTCTTATTTGTCATGATCAGTGTTATTAGATAAGATTTCTTTTCTTTTTTATTAATCAAATAGGTAATCGTCACTCTATTTTTACTAGGGTAGGCATTGGAAAAAAATAGCCAAGATGATGACGATTCTGAGAAAGAACTTTCTCTAAGAAAAATCCTGAAAAAGAAACTCAGGATACATACTTTTGTCAACTTTAAAATAAAATATATAACAATTACTTTCTTCAGAACCATAATCAACTTTTAAACATAGTGTATAATGATACTAAACATAGTATGAGGTCAGAATCGTTCAAATCCAGGCTTCAATAATAAATCAGCTATTCTATAAGAGCATTTTTAACAGGGTTTGGTCAACAATATTATTTTACTTATTATTGAGTTTGGGAATACTAGCTTTTTTTATTAAATTCACTAATATTACTAAAATTCACTAGACAATTAAAAAAAAATTGTTTCTAAATTTTAACTAAAAAAGAAAAAAAGAAAATGAGTTGATGAACAAAGGACAAAAAGGCATTAAACATTGTCTTTCTACAAGCTGTCCCAAAATTTAACCATAAGCGGGACAAATTGATAAGGACAAATTGAGTTTTTTTTCTTTTATCCCTACCAGTGAGGATGGAAATTCTTTGTTCTCCCCTGTTTAAACAATCAGAATTACAATTTTACTGCTGCTGCTGGACATTCTACGAATAGTTAGAATATGCCTCCTCCATTATTAAAATATATACCTATATAAAGTGGTTTATATTTAATTTTACCACAATATATTTTTTGTGTACTTATTGGACTTGATTTAAAAATGTTACGAACAATATATTGTTGGAGATGATTGTTTTTCAAAAGTGGGTACATACGTCCCTGGGTATAATTCATCAAATTCACGCCGTTTGACGAGCACCATTATTCGACAGCCGCGAAACAAATGATTACAAATGAATCGGGCGCGGAGGGAGGGCTGTAGGCGGGTTGCCATGACAACCCGAGACGATCGATGCTTCCCCACCACCCCTCGCATCCACCACGCGACTCTTCAATTAAACAATGATTCACACTAAAAGTGATGACAAACACGCATAACTTTATCATCACATAAACATGCCTACATGCACTCCGTGCCCATAGTCCCATCGATTTGAACCACCAGTGAAACCACTGTAGTGCGAGAAATCATTTGTTATTTAACGATGACAAAGATAAAATTATAAAGAGGTTGTTTGTTTGTATGTAGGAGGCATTCAACGAAACTATTCATCTAATTTAAAAAAAAAACACGAATAGTTAGAATAGAATTTCAGTATGGACATAGGCTAAATATTCCACACGGGTGCAGGCACGGGCACCAGCTATTTAAAAATAAAAATCCAACGCTTGGCACAACTACAATGTCACTAGCGACCCGCCCCCAGCTTCGCCCGGGGTGAAATTTTTATATATATGAACATTCCCCGTTTATCCCTCTTTCCATTAGTGAAAACCGAATTAAAATCGGTCCACCCGTTCACGCGTGATGCCGTGACCAAGGGAAATGGAGATTCATTTTTATATATAGAGATTACTGTCAGTTCATGAGTCACTATTGCAAGGCATTGAAATTTGAAAATCAGAGCAAGCAAAGATGTGCGACAGAGAAGCTTTATGCGTACTGTGCAGTGTAATAGAGAAGGACGCAGCATGGCAGCTAGTTTTTTTTTCTAAATTAAGGATATCAATGAGCATATTTTAATCGAAGTATCCAGACGTCCGCTAAACGGATGAATTATTTTAATAGGCAACACAATAATTGCGGTTATATTTCTCATAGATAACAATTGATAAACTATACAAAGATGACCGCAGTGAACTTGTATAGTTTTCGTCTGATAAACAGATCTTTCGCACTCGCTTCGGATCCTGTACTATATTGCTTTACATATTTTGTCAACAGTTATAAATATTTTATTCTTCAAATGGACGAAGTTGCGGGCTCCAGCTAGTAATATATCAATTGATAAATCGTAATTAGGTTGCTTAGCTAAATCGCTGTTAAATAAGATAAATTTTGATAAACTTATTTCATCAACTTCCCCGATATTTTATTCACAATAATCGAACATTAGCTGAAAGAAATTGTCATAGGGAATTGGAAAATATATGAGCAAGCGTTAATAATATACTCGCATCAGTTATAAATCTTTTATCAAATTGCCTTATCAAAAGTTTGCCACATCCATGGTTGCCTAGATTTTAGATGTTAAATTTTCAGTGCGAGCTTAATAGTGGTCCCACTAGTGGTACCATTTGGTGGGACCGAAAGTCCGGAACGAAACTTCAAATTCATTCAATAAATTTTTTTATTAAAAATAAATTGACAGGTAGGCTGACGATCCACTTGATGATGATGGGGACCAACTCTTCAGAGCACTCACCATTGTACATTCGATAGAACACACAAAGAGACTGAGGGGTTGAGCGTCAACAATTCGAACAATTCGACGCTGCAAGGTGTCAATTGGATTTAACTGGAATTTTGGCTCACCAGCCCAGACAATACTATTTTATTGTAATTTTTTTATTATATTACTAGCTGTGGCTGCGACTTCGTACGCGTTGAAATATATATATATATACATATATATACAGGGTGACCCAGCATCGACGGATCAGACGGGGTGTGGTGGTAGAGGGGCCCAATACCTATCCAATGGACCCCCATGTATGTTCAGCGATTATTATTAGATTTCGAGTTATTCAGCTTTTTGTGCTGCTTTTGTGTAACTCCGAATTCGTAAACAATTTCTTTTATTGTGAGTAATCCATTGTTACTAAAGCTATAATTAATTTTTATTCTTATAGCCTGATACTATAGGTATCACCTGAAAACATAATATAATTGATGCTATTAAACAACACTGAATTAAAAAATATTGTTCTCAAAATTTTTCTAAAAGCGAGTATAATAACTTAACTTTCTAAGGTTAGAAAATTAAGTTATTATACTCGCTCAAAAAAATTACTAAGAAAACAATTTTTAAGACTATCTTAAAAACTTCTCCATACGTCACACAAATTTCATTTGAATATCTGTAAGACTTCTGATCAAAATCTACTTTACAAATTAGGAAAGTGAAAATATCATTTTAATACCACGTGCCTTTTGTTTTCAAATTCCAAGAAAGTTGTTTCGTGTAACTCGTTAACATTGTAGTTTTGACTTATTCTATCAATTCAAAGACAAAGACATGGCTAGCAATGCATTTTTTTATATGAATTATAAAATGAAAGTTTAGGTGGTAATCGTGTACATATATTTAAGTTCCATAGCAATAAGAGGCTGCGCGCAAACAGTTATTTTGGTCTATATAATATTAGAATTTTATAACGTTTATGGAAAAAAACAGGCTAACTAGCTTACCATCGGAAACATGGCAACAGATTTTTATTGAGCAGGGTTTTTTGGAGATAAAGTATATTCATATTGATAAAACGAGAAATGTATTTTAAATATTCAATATTTATTCAGCATTAGCGCGCTCCAAAGTAAACTAGCCGTTGGACCTGTATCTTCTCATGTGCAAAAAAGTCTAAAATAAAGATAAAAAAGATAAAATAAAGATAAACTTAAGTCCGTCTATTTAATTGAACTTTTTAATAACCCTAGATTTTTTGTGATAGGAATTCAGACAGACCGACAAAGAGGCCCCCTTTATGGTGGTTTTTGCCGTTAAGGAAACATCAAGGGAGGTAGATCCACCTTTCTCCATCAATGATGGCGTACAATAATGTTATCGTCGTCACAATAACTATCGCACCCAACTACTTCTTTTGTCCGTGACTTCGTCCCCGCCCTTAGGGAACTATACGATTTTTCTGGATGAAAGGTACTCTATGTCCTTTTCTCACCCTTGATAACGTATGCAAAATTTCACGATAATCGGTTGAGTAATTAACGCATAGAAGCGAAACAAACAAAATCACTTTCGCATTTATAACATTAATTAGGATTTATTTATTTATTTATACATTCACTCAAAATCCACAGCTCTCAATATACAATTAACAAACAAAAATAAAGCATATCTAACAGCCAATTAAGCATTTTACATCTGTATAAAAGGAAAAAAAAGGAAAAGGAAAATACATAACTAAGTCATACACCATCACATATTATATATAAATACATACACATACAAGTCTATTACAATACTACTCGCATACAAATGCCACAATGCTCATTGTGTTAAAAAATAAAAAATATATAACATAACGAATGTACTCCCTAGCAAGTAAGAATGTTGCCAATGCTATGCCTGAATGCACGCAACGAAGAACAGAAGAAATCTGCCGAGGAGAATTTGTAATTTTACGATCTCTGAAGGATTATCGTGTATCTGTTGTCTTTTTGTTTGTTGCTCTAAAAACTGCTGAACGGATTTGGATGAAATTTAGTACACAGGTAGTTTATTGGCTGGATTAACATATACGATTTTTATCCTGGAAAAATGTTAGGTTCCCGAGGGATCGTCTAAAAATATGAAAAATTCGGCGCCACCATCGTCACAGCGATAAGATGTCAGGCGTTACTTAAGTATTATATTTTTACTTTTTCAACGTAGACGAAGTCGCGGGCGCGGCTAGTAGTTAATAAAGTTAAGAATAGCAATTCGATAGTGATAAAATAGTCACAAATAGTCATTTTTATTCTTTTGTAACCTTTATACGTCATCGTTTATTTCTTATAGTTTATTTATCGCAGGTTTTGTATTTTTTTGTAAAAAAAACTTTATATTCAAAGACAGATAACTACATTCTGTAATTACTTAACTATTCATTTATTTATTGTTTATTTTATTCTCAACAAAAACCAATACAGCAGAATTAATATACATAAAAGACATCACCAAGTACATTGCCATTTACAGGGCTTCATTATGTACCCAAATTATGTTGAAAAGTAAATTGATTTTAGACGATGGGGAAAAGGATGTAGGTAAGGAGTTAGGATGTGTGTGTAAACCTAGGTTTATTAAGTAAATAGAAGTAAATTAAAGTAAATTAAAGTAAATAGAAGGACTTAAAAGTCTAAAATAAAAAAAAGTAACTTTAAAAACTATAAAAACTTAATGTAACAAGAAACTTAAGCTTCAATTTTTATTCAGACATTGTATGAAAAATGCTACGTCTTGGCATTTGTAATTTTAACAGCATACACCGACTGTACGTAGCTACGTACGCGTAGGTTTCATTCATACTACAGTAAGTCCGTGGTTCGCCCATTGACACACAAGTTCACTGCGGTCATCTTTGTATAGTTTCTGAGCTAAAGGACAGATTCTCAAAAAGACAAGGTACATGTAAGCAGGAAAAAATAATAAAGGAGAAATCTTCAAAAGATACCTTATGAACAAATGCCGCATGCAATGCAAATTGCAAATGCGCGTAAAGGTTATGTGAGACATTTACTACACTAAAACACCTATTAAGATGGGTGTGGTTCTAGTCCATAGGGGGGACTTTGGACCGTAACCGGTCGTCGAGCGGGGGCGAGACGCGCCCGGCAAGAATAATTTAACTAATGCTTAACTATGAGGGACCGGTTAGCCCTGGAAGGCCCCTTGCAACAGCAACGGCGTGCGTTAGCCACGGCCGGCACAAGTGGTCCCCAGGCCGTGAGGTCCCTGGATCGGAGCTGTTGCCACGGCAAAACCCGGTCCACTTCGCTCAAGGGCAAGGGGACAACGCGGAGTTTTAGGTGGGTATTCCCAGTACCGCTATTATCAGGTGCTGGGCGACTCCCACATACCCCTATCGCCCGCCAAGCGGTAGGGTATCCGTATATGGATTTCTCCTCGTTAAAAAAAAAATGCCGTGAGGTCCCTACTCGAAGAGCACAGTGTAGCATATCACTTATCAGTGTCTTACGTCGTAGCTATAGTAGGGTTTCCAGGCGTTGCTTGGTGACGTCATAATCACATTTTTCACCAATAACTCTTAACGCCATTACAAGTAATTATGAAATTAAATCGATGCGCTCTTTTATAGGTACGGCTTCGTGTTTTCAATGTTTCAATTTACTCTTTAATGCTCCATCCCTTGTTGTCTGTGCCCGTGAATGCACTACTGCGTTTACTGTGAATATTTGGAACCCCATTGTTTTCGGTACTTCATTAGCGGGTGTAACTCGTGGAACCACCCTCGAATAAATTTCGTTTATGTACTCAACTCCGTACTTGTGACTTTAATAGAATACAGTAAAGGTACGCCCCCGCTCGTGGAATGTGAATAGCATGTCTCTCGTCATAGCAACGTTGAAATTAGACAATAAGCTGCGAGCGTGGTACGAAGACGCAAGGCCACACCGGGACCGGGAGGGATGGGGCGAGGTGTTGTGTTGGGCAGCTAAAATGGTGTTTAATATTTTACAAAAGCAAAGGTTAAATGTAATCTCACTATTATAGACATAACTTGAATGTCGCTTTAAAAAAAATAACGGCCAAGACATTAATAGAAAGTAGAAGATAAGCTTCTCTAATATTTTCTCTAGTCAAAGGATGTTGAAGATACCTACTCTGAGAAATGTAAGAATGTTAGTTGTCGGTTTCTAAGAAACCTGGGTTTTATAGGTTCCAGGAAGCCAGTAAACTTAGACACGTTTTAAAATATACTTAACTGTATTAGTCTTAAAAATTAATTAATTATATACCTGTACGATTCTATAAATTACTTCTATCAATTTGCTATATAATTACGAGTGACAAACAACTATTTAGAGCACTGTTCCAGCTATCTACCAATAAATTATCAATAGTTTTTATGTGAATCAAACACTGATTTAAAAATACCCAATTTGTTCCTTAATTTAAGAAATAATCTATTAAAGTACCAAGTTTCATGCAAATTCGTTCAATTGTTTACGCGTGTTTGAGTGATAAATATACAAACAAAAAATAAATAAATCATTAGTGGATTTACACAGAGAAACAGACATGTGTACGTAAAATCACGTAAATAAGGAATAGAAGTTTATACGTATGTATGTGACATTGAAGGCTTGATTGATTAATGTCACATGATTAATGTGACTCACTGTCTTACTACCTACATAATTTATTCCTTGTGGTTCCTATAACACTTCCTTTAAAGGTTTAGTGACCGGATTCAGCTAGTTTAAACTTTATTATGACTTATAAAGAATTTATGATCAGGCTGAGAATGCTGAGAATAAAGTAATAAATTCAGCATTCATGGGTCTTTGAGCCACCTTCTTCTTATCTGCAGCTACTAAGCAATTAACAAATAGATACATTTGCACACATCCGACTGTATTAAATTATCTCGGTAACGCACTGTGACATCTATGCCGACAGATTTTCGGCTTTACACGCGACAGACGTACACAACCGACCGAGTGGCACTGTTTCAGGTTTTAGTTAAGTAATACAGTACGAAAATTAAAAATATAATCACTCAACAACAAAAAGAAACCATTTGTATTTACATTAGGAACGCACATATAAGTAGATAATTATAACATGTACGGAAGCATAGACAAAGATGAAATTAGATCTTAAATTTCTTTGGTAACCAAGTTAAATAGGTATGTGCTTAAGGTGCTCTCTAATGAGGAATATTGTCTCTCAATATACTTAAGTCTTAGATGTTGTCTCTGTAATTTCATTGGACCTTTGAAGTTACCTTTTCTTAAGAAGGTTTAGGTAAGTAATCGCACGTTTGTCAGTCGATAGTAATTAAATTAGTAAAAAGCGATTAGCCAAACATAATTATGCAACAGGGACTCGTCTGGTAGATTACAAAGCAATTATATAATGTTTCCGCGGTATTATTCCCGGCCATCTCTATTGAATTATGTTTAGTGTGCGAAGTGTAATAAGTATTTGTATCGATGTGGAGGTAGCGTGGGGTGGTGTGGTGGTATGGTTAAGCGGCAGAATCAAGGGCGCGCGTGGTTCCCGGGACGGGTGGCGTGCGGGATGAGGGGAGCGGGGAGCGGTGTACCCGGCAATGACTGCGCGGTGCGGGCGCGAGCGGGATGTGTGGGATGCTGAGCGGGGCGCAGAACACGGGACGCGCGCAGATCAATATCTCGCGTTGCCGAGGTGACGCCGCGCCAGACCGAGTGCCTCCCGTACTACGCCCCCCTCACCCGACCCTCCGCCCACTACTCGCTTATTTAATACATGCCGTATCTGGGATGCGAGCTTTTTCATGCTAAATGACAGTACAACGTAATACGCTGAAACGTCGCTACCATAATGTCCGCCGACTTGCACACGCGGCGGTCGTAATAAATTCACGCGGCGGCGGTCGTATTAAATTTTGGATAACGATGACTTGACATTGACCTACTTTTGGTTAAATTGTCCCAAATTTTCACTACATCCTATGATCCAATGACACACACACACACACAACATATCTTAAGATTAGCAGTAGTCAAGTTTAACAATATAATGGACGCGAATGTGTTTATCAATAAAATTATTACAATATTTTTTTTTGTTTGAGCACTAATATTGTAGAAAACTTAAAATAAAGAGAATGCAAATAAAACAGAACCATGATTAAATAAGTAATTATGAGAAGACAACATTTTAAATAGAACGCTTCTATGACTTAAATTACTAAAATATCTTACTTTGCGTAGTGACAGGGTAACATAAAACAATTTCACACTAGGTAAACCATCTGGAATAATCACTTCCATACAGTCATAAATGTTATTTGTTGTTATTTAATTAATAATATTAATTACTAGCGACTCGCCCCCGGCTTCGCCCGGCGTGCAATTTTTATATATATGATTCCCCGTGTATCCCTCTTTCCATTAGTGAAAACCGAATTAAAATCGGACTACTCGTTCACGCGTGATGCCGTGACCAAAGGAAATGGGGATTCATTTTTATATATAGAGAAGATAACAGTTGTGGGTAATGATGAGTACTATAAACTAAGATGACCTAATAGGCAGATAGACCTTGCACTGCAGAGTGAAGCCACTGAAGCGAATACAAATTCGAAAGCGAATACAAACTCGACTCAGTTGAGCGTCATAAGCATAACGATTGCGCGTCACGTCTGTACAATTTTAAAATACAAATAAATGCCGTAATGAGTTTTCGAACACTGTAGAAGTTGTTTCCAGAGAGATAAAAAAGAAAATTGAATATCGTTTCACATGTAAATATTGGTTAATGAATGTTTTCTATTTATTTGCCGAAAAATATTATTGCTGACGACTTGCAACACAAAACGTCAACAAATTTATCTAAGGTTGCTTAGATTACATCGAAATATTTTCCCCAAATTAGGATAATTTTTATTGAATTGGAGTAATTGGAACATCAATTAATTATAGCCATATAGTGATAAAATAGTTACTCCCTTTTATAACAAGTGACATTTTAGAGATATTTTGGTAAATTAAGTTTGTGTGGTTTGTTAGTTTAGATTTCAGTTTACTACTTTTGGTAAATAAAACTGTTTGACAAAACAGAAGAGTAGATTTACATTTAAATTTACGTTAACGTGAGAACGAAACATCTCCGTAAGAACCCCAACGTGTAGCTTGTGTTTACAAATAACAGTCAGAAAATGAAATAATCAGTCAAAAGTGGCGATTTTATTATAGTTTAGCTAATATTGATTGGTTATAAGAGCAGCATATTTAAGAGCAAATTTTTTTTAAAATGAATGCCCGTTAGTGAAAATGGTTCAGTGAATTGAAAAGAACTCTGATATAATATTTTTACAAATATTTATATAAGAAATAATAATAATAGGATAAATGGAAAATTAAAGAGCTCCTTCGACGGACTCCAACAGCCACATTTTTTTCTAGAATGGTAATTGTGTGAGAAGCGCGACTCCCCTCATGATCCAGTGATCCGGTTCGGCGGCGGTGGGCAGCCTCATGAACAGGATGTAGTTGGTGGAGTGGCCGGTGGTGGAGAGCACTCCACGCCGATCGCCCGTCTTGTACAAAGGACAGTTGTAGAACACGTCGGTGGGGATCTCGTCCCGTTTGAGTGGTATCAACCACACCTGTGTACAAATTTAATCCTCTGACTTTTTATCCTACCGGGGTTGGTAGCATCGCTTCTTCTCTATGTATTTTGTATTCCTAAGTGGTGATGGTCTAAGCCTAAGTCTAGATGGATACATCTATGACTTGTCAATTTATATACAAATTAAATATAAAAATAACATCATTTCGTAAACGGCTGACTGATATTGTGTAATTAGTAGTCAGAGAAACATCTCAAAATTACCCACTGGAAAAACTCATAAGCAATTAATCTTAACTGGCAGTTACCAGTCGCTATGGTCGCAATGTACTCTGATGAATTTTAAAAATAGAGTTCTGTTTTATCCTGTAATGAAATCTGTGAATCCCACTGGAGAGTCATACAAATAAGAGATCCAGGATCTCCCACCTGTGTGTCGAATTTTGTTCAAATTCATAAAAAGGATAAATGTTGTATGAATTTCAGTCAATGATTTAAAATTATTCTTATAGTAATATGTTAACGTAGCATACGTTTACAATTACCACCGGTTCATAATGCAGATTCTATGAAGCAGAACTTCGCAAAATGCAAGTGATAAGACCCCATGAAATGTGTTGTAGACATTTTAGAGTAAAAACTTTCGATATTCGTCACCTGCTTCCCTTAATACTTAAACCTTTAAAACTTGTACAGATTTCAACTTTCAATACATACCGGTGGAAATTCATCGTAAAGAATCTTCGGGAAAGACTCGTCGATTATGTAATCATCCATGTTCCATCGAGCACCCTCCATGAACAGTCCTCGAATATAAACACCTTCATCCGGTGGCTTATCTGCCTCCCATGAACGTTGCACCTGAATAAAGGTAAAATTCAAATTGAAACGCCTAGTCGGATCTGCGCATAAGAATACTCAATTTATGTGAATCAGTAAAATCATTTGCTCTAACAGTGAAGGAAAAAATCGCAAGGAAGATAAGCAATTTCCTCTTCGTAGGCATTTAAATTCCTGCCAGTCCACAAAAAGTTGTTCCTAAACACATAATAAACATATAAAAATAATCGAAAGCTTTCATTATTTAATCCAGACAATTAAATTAATTATTTTAGCTTATAAAATAAGTAGGTAAATGGGATATTAGGTTATCGTAAAATTCAAGCTGGTCTATAAAAAATATCATACTATTTAAGCATTTTAGCATATTTAAGCATATATTTAAGCACGGTAGCCACCTACCATCAAGTGGACCGTCAGCCTGTCTGTCGACATAACATAAAAAAAAAAATGATGATATTTATCCCGATAATACGTTCTCATAGGATAATATTAAATATTCTAGGCTTTATTTTACCAACTAGAAAGGCCTCGCATACATTTAGAACTTAATGACAATTAGTCCATATCTCCTGCACCAGATATACGACTATCTTATAGATGCGGAAACGTCAAATATACCTCATAATGAAAAGCGAGTTGATCAATAGGGATCTTGTATTTTCTTGCGTAACTCTGTTGCGCTGCCGTGAGGAACGCTTGTGGGAAGTAAAACCCTGATAACCAGAAAATTACTGGTGGACCGTTCGCGTGCCAATGCTGAAACATTACAAGTACATTTAACTATAAGCACAATAATATACATTTATGTATTTGGTAAAAACGAAGCGATACGAAACCTGCAAGAAAGCGAGTCTTTCGAGTAAATCGTTAAAGTAAGCTGCAAGCGGTTTGAGTGACGGATAACTCTTGCCGATCCACAAAGCGGGAATACGCCCTCGCACCATACTCGTCAATACCTCTTCCGTTATATCCGTCAGCACACTGACACCTATATGAAGAAAAAAAATTACTTATTTACTTTGCATTCCTGTAGACAACACTTTCAACCCTAAAACACCACTGATACCTTGTACCGCCCCAATCACAGCTCTAGAGCTCGTTCTGACAACGGTGACCAATCTCTCGTATCTGGCGGCTTCCTGTATGACTACAATGGACATGGGAGTCATTTCGGATGGTTTCAAGTCGCCTTCGTGTGATGGACCAGTTAGGATTTTGTTCGGAAGTCGAGCGAGGATATCTTCGGCTATCGCCATAGCTTGTTGTTCCGGAGTTACGCCAGTACCGCCAGCCGTCATTGTATCCTTACAACATAATTATGTGTATAGTAATACTGGCTACACACTTTTTTATATAATTAAATTATATGTTAAATGGTTATTGCGTTAGTATATATATTCAATTTGCTAACACAATCCTATCAGTTTTAAGTTCTGTTCTTCTCAATCTTTTGTAACGTGCCTACAATTACAGCTTCTTAATATTGAGCCATAAGATTGCTGTGAATTTCTATATATAAATATATTAAAATTATTATATTTATTATTACTAGTGTTATGTTTTATATACTTACAATTAAATCTAGTTTAATATACATGAAAAATACATACCAAATGTCGTTTGAGCAAATCCTATGTGAATGAAAAATATAACATTTTAGTTCAATTGTTCATATTTTAATTACACGAATTAAGCTTAATTTTGACTTACCGTGCGATCCTTAATCCAGAGCAGCAAATGAAGAATTGAAACATAAATGTACACTTTAGTCTAAATAATTAATTACATTTTAACGGATTAGTGAATCATTTTGAACTATTTAATGCAAAAAAGACATTCTTCTACACATAGCTACTGTGATATTAACTACATATCTTTATTGATGTTGCTCTTATGATATTATTATTGATCTTATGTGGCTTAATTATGCATCTTACCTGTGTAAGAATGGCTGTATTAAGTAACTCTTCAGACTCTCGGAAATGTTTCGTTATATCAGCATTCGTATGGAATCCAAAAACGCCAGGCGGTGTTTGAACCGGCAGAGATCGCGAGTATGCAATGAAATCCGAATGTTCTTTCAGGGTGGGAATGTGATACACACCTTCACAAATGAACAAAAAATAAAGTAATCAATCTTCAATAGTGATATTCAATAGTGGCAATTAAATCGAAACATAGAAATAGGTTAACTATACTACATGTCATTGTGATGCTTTATATTTGTCTACTGTTTCGACAGTTTTGAGAATTTTCACTACTTAAAAATTTTGTACAACTTGAGAAGCTTAAAGCTTAAAGCTTGGAGCATAAGATCAGTCATTAAAATATTGCTAAAAAATTTTTTGTTCGTTAGTAAGTAGGTAAATTAAATTTCTCTGTGACGTCCCTTTGTGAATCGCGTAAGTACCTATTTGATCTGATTTTACCACCCTATTCATTATTCAATTATCGGTTTTGCAAGGTTGTATCTTAAACGCTGCAAGTAAAATTATATGACATATTCCCGGGCAGAAATTTTATTATAAATGTAACTTACGTAAGCGGCGTAATCTTTTCTGTCACAAACAGAGAACATTTAATAATCCCTATCTATGGACCGGTACACAAACACTCGACTAATAATACAAAGTGTATGTAGAGTTTTTCAAATTGCCTTGCAAATTCAGATTCAAATTCAAATAAAAGTAACAAATATTCATATAATATACATTCTAAACGAACTTGTAAACACTCTAAACGCGCGCATTTTGTAATTTATAGTTACCAGTTGAATCTATTGCATATTTTTCTTCGTGAATAGCTCTTGGATTGTAGAATTTGTTGAGAATGGTGTTAAGGCAGCGACGGTCCCAGTCATCGGTGACACGTCCGCCATAATTACACTCGCCCGTCAGGTACCGCAAAGCCACAAATTGTACATCCTGAAAAATGTCGTAAATATTACCTACGAGCAGATGATACTTTGAGTATACAATCTTTAATGTCCCATATTTTACCTCGTATTCATTTAGAAACATATACAACTGGGTGACGCTTATCCTCAAATCGGTTTCATTGAACTCGTAACGGATGTTCCATCCAAGCGGACCGAACTGCCGTCTCTCCTGCACCACCGCGTGAAAGAAGCACAAAGCAAACAACAGTTTCTTGAAAACCTCGGGTTGTTTGTTGCTTTCAAACCATTCGGGATCATTGATTGGATCACTCTGGTACGAACGTGCTATATTTGCTCTCAGACCTATAGGAAATAATAAAGTTTATTTAAGTAGTTAGGTCTGCAGGCAAGAAGTTTCTGATGCTTGACTGCTGTCAAGCCATGGGAAGGTTTCATATTTCCAGTAAGACCTGTATCTTCAGAGTTCCAGTAACTCTGAATCTTTTCCATTTTCATGTGTTGATTTATCATTGATGAAAGTATCCGAGAAAATCAGCAATCCGCTAAGATATTTGAAGTCATTTTGAAGATAAGCGAGTTAAATGCGGACATACAGGTTGAAGTAATTGCTAATCATTCAGCAAATGAAATTATTAGTAGAGAATGTCAGAATAAAAGAATGGGAAAAATCTGTCTCAGCATAGGCTTCAGCAATGGCATCTTCTCTTTGTGAGGTAGTGTGAGCCACGCTGTCTACCACGCTGACTTCATCTTCAAATATTGCTAGTTTTCAGTGATCATCATTTCTATTTTTCAAATGAAATCTAAGACTCAAATGTACGTATGCGTGTCGCTGGACCAGCGCTAGTCCAAATAGGCTATCATTTATAATTAATTATAATATTTCTCCGTAATTATTAAGTTATTGTAACAATAGATTTTGTAATATTATTAAATATTTGTGAAAATTGCATCTTTTTACCTTGGGGTGGTTCGTTGGTCATTTTAACACCATTTTGCAATACGTATACCGGAAAGTGATCTGCCGGGTAAGACGTCAACCACAGCCTGAAGTCTGGGTTCGTATTGTCCGGTGTGAGACTTTCACAAATCTAAAGATTATTGTGCAAATATTGTGAGAACAAAGTAATACTTTAACGGAATCCACGTTATTAGTATTAATAAGTACAGTTTTATACCTTTTCAAGCATAGGCATCCAACTTTTGGCCAAGTGACAGTTCTGTAGCACTACCCAGGTACCAAATCGCATACCATCGTCAATTAACTTCACGGCTATAGGACCTTGACCCTGACCTAGAGATAAAGAGAACAGCCGAGACGAGCCAAATCCCTAGAGAAATCATGGAAAAATGTTAGTAAATGTCTACGTTTGCACCATTAAATATAGGGATTTTATATTTACCTGATCGTCTGCGAACTTGAGCAATGTTCCCATAGGATCTGAGCCTGGAGTCAGTACAAATAATAAAGGAATGCAGCAATGGGAGTCTGCGTAAGATGACGCCAGATCAAAAAGTGGTGGCTCCACAAACTGACGACCAATATTTGCTGTAAAAGATTTTTCAACATTATGTTATGAGATTTTATGTTGTTAACCAAACAACATTATGCTGAACTCCAGGTTTTTTTAAGTAATTAAAGATGCAGTGTTTAAATTAAAGTATGCCTTAACGCGGGGACGATATTTGGGGTAAATTTCCTATGCATTTAACGACACATTTAATTTTACAATTTCAGTAAGTAGTTAATTTTTATTTTCGCAAATTCATGAAGCGGGAAGCCTGTCTGTCAACAGTAACCACCCTTTTCACGGTGTCTGGTATAAGGGATGCCAGAACTCATTCTCATTACCCCGTCTTACCTTTATCTCTTGCCCTATTAGGAACAGCGTACTTGCATCAACTGCAGAGACTACTTGTGTTTATAGATGCTATCCACATACACTTTTAATAGGTCCGTCAGCCTACTTGTGCCTACTTTTACACTAAAAAAAATTATATAAATTATATCTTTTTATATTTTTTGGATCATCTAATTTTTCGAAATTAATGTGGCAATGTAAGCTGTTCACTAGATGCGTCACTAACCTCGTCTCCAGACTAATCATAGTAGGTACTTAATTTACAATGTAATCCCACGAGAATACGCTACCGGAATAAAAACTTTCCTTTGTTTTTCTGTTTGACTAAATTAATTAAAATCCGAAATATGTAAACATCAAAATTTTAATATTGTTAGAGAAAGAGATTCCTTAAGACATGCACCTATCTAAGACTATAAATGGAAATCGAACTTACATTCAACAAAGTTTTGAACAGCTGGTACAATCATGTCCAATCGCAAGCATTTCAATACTATTAATTTCTGAAAAGCCATTCAAACAATTATAGTTATATTGAGAACATGTAGGATTAATTCTAAACAGATAGGATTATTTAATTTCAATCTCATGCTTAGACAGTTTTAATTTTATAAATAAAAAATAAATTGATGTTTTTACTTGAAAATCGTCTAGCTTGCCGTTCCATGGATCAGGCAGTGGTTGATTTTGAGGATCTGGAGTGTTGCAAAAGGCTTCCCAATGGCTAATGTTATCCATAAAGTGGTCCAAGATTCCGTTAAATTCATCGAATTCGTTAAGTCTGTTGCAGGAGGATATATAAAAAAATATATGAAAAATTTTCATATTCATAATTCCACTCATGAAAGCTATTTGCATTATAGTAAAAGAAACATCTCCTATGTTTATAAGTCAAGAGAGTATCACAAAAAACGACAAAAATTTACAATAAGCATTTATTCTTAAAGAAAACGAGGAACTCGTAAGTCGGTTTACAGAAATTCTAGGGTTCCCGGGTTCGATTCCAGGCAGGGTAAACTTTGAAAAATCTAATTTTCAAATTGGGCCCTGGTCTGGATTTGGAAAGTAGTGGCAGGGCACTGCATTTTCGCAGTCATTTGGACAGCCCGTCTAGCGGTACCCAAGTAACACAAAACTTGTATATTAACTAAAATAGATATATATTTATGTTCTAAAGTCATAATAACACTGTTAATCGGCACTAGCCAAGTTTGAAATCTGTATAGAGGCTTTTTTTTCACCTAATAATGCTTAATGCTATATTACAGTTAGTCAAAATTTGTTAGAATGTCAAAACTCGTAATTAAACATCGGATAATACTAATGTACAGCTTCTTAAACAGCTTTTACACTTACACTAAGACTGTTCTCTTATAACGGTAATTTGAAAAACATTACGCATTAAATAAGCATTACGAAATTATTTTAAAGTGAACTTAGCCCTATTTTGATATTTTTAAGAATAAAAACTTTCTTATGGTCTATGGCTGTGTTAATTTAATGCTGATCCTATATTAACATTGACTAAATACAAGTAAAAGCCATAGGTCCGTTTTCTTCATAATCCATTCTTTAATAATATCTACAGCTATATTCTGATCCAAATAAAAGTATTGTTAGAACTACAAGTAATAAATATGTCGTAATTTCAGTTTGCAAACGGTCATTTATTATTAACGTGAATATACACATAGCAATGGACAAAAAGAATTGGAAATAAAACTAAAAAAATAGTACTAAAAACGGCGCCGTAGGTATATTATTTATTTATTATAAAATTTAGTAATACCTACTCGCTTAGAAACAATTTAGAGGGTTTAATACGGTCTAGATACATACGAGTCGAATTGAAAATCCCTTAATAAGAAAAATCTCGGATAATTACATTTTTACATGGTTTTTATCATATGATAGCTGCAGTGCCCTACTAAACATAATAACAATCAGTCACTATGGCATATAATGGCTACAAGCATTAAAATATACTTCTCAAGTGTTGTAATATGGCTGAACATAATGTGTAAGTGTCTTAAATAGTAACAATACAAGCTCTAATTTTTGTGTCTGGCCATATTAAAATTAAAAGCACTATTACGCCATTGTTGAATGCCTAAAACTTTAATTCACTTGCCGACATTTTGCTTTCCGTTTTCTTTTCTTACAAAAATAATTAAAGTCACCTAAATCTGATTAAAAAGCGTAGTGATCATTTACTTTGTGCAAGGATGTCTATAAAAGCAACTATGTTTATTAAAACTATACTGAAATCCTAAAACACATATCAACTAGGTTAGGTTTTGACCTAACCGCTTTAAGAAGCCTTAAAATGTTTTAATAATAAAGCACATTTGGGAGGGCGCGTCTATTTTTTACCAAAAACATGCATATTTTATCCCACAAACTGATACGCGCACCTCATTTCACCCATAAAAGACAAAAATAAAGTGGTATAATCTTTCAATATTAATCCTTCAAATATTAATCTCCAAGTCAAGTTACAAATAAACATTTTGATCATAATACAGCATCATACGTATTTTTAAAATCATTGCGTTTTTTTTACAAAGGAAATAAAAGCATAAGCATTGTAAAAGATTACATTAATAAGTTGTAATTTTCAAAGCTACATATTAATTGTGTAAAAGTCGCAAAAAATGCCGTTAGTATATCGATATGCTTTTTACTGACTTTATTAATGTTGTAATACAATAGTTGTAATGCTATTAAACAGCCTTTATAAAGCTCAACGCTGTCTAAAGGGGGGGCCCAAATTTTACCTAAAAGAGTCGTACAAAAGAAATACAGCTGATATAAGATTTGCTTATAATGCTTTGCACATGAACTTGTGTTATTATATGTTTGTTATAATGGTGTTTTGTGCTACTTGGGTAGTAACCACCGAAGACCACCGTGAAATAACAGCACGCGTGCTGTTGTGTTTCGGTGAGCGAGTAAGGGATGCCAGAGCCCATTTTCCTATCCCCCTCCTAATCCCTTATCCTTAATCCTACTGCAGTTGGCAGCGCACTTGCAGCACCTGTGGCGTTGCTTGTGTTAGCCACCTACCATCAAGTGGACCGTCAGCCTGTCTGCCGACCTTAATATAAAAAAAGAATAAAAAAAAAAATCACTTTTGATAGCCCAATTCACGAGTAAGATTATTTATCATCACGATAAGATCTTTAGGAGCCGAACAAAAAGAAAAAAGAATTAGACAGAATGCTAAATGCCCATTATCCAAGTGGACAATGCGATGCGAAAGACGAAATATGCATGCCTATGTCAACGAAATGTCATCTCACACGACTCACACGTCTGGCCAGTTTCCTAGCCACAACGTGTCACAATAGGCATGATGACGGTATTAAAGAATCAAAGAATAAATATATGTTTTGGAGAAAAATATATGTTGAAAGGAGTCTAAAAAATTACTCATTTTTTGTATTAAAATTGGGATTAATAAGATAAGTTTCAATAAAATAGAAGTATAAATAACTGCAATCGGCCATGTTAACTGAAACACGACAGAGCAAATGACGTCACGCCCAGGTAAGTGCCATCGTGTTGCTTGACTTTGCTTTGACAGAATGAAAAATCTGATGAGATGTCGGTGACGTCACGGTTCATCAGACGCGACGCCATGACACCTAAGAGCGTTTTCGCGTGTAATTCAAAATAGATTAAAAAAATATTCAATAATTCGCGTTGAAATTTAGTTTTTTGTTGAAATATTATTTTTTTCGGATATGGTAGACGTGTATCTACATTATGGAAGGGAATTTCAAAATCTGTCATCATGCCTATTTACGTTTATTGATTTTAAAATAACTCGAGGTCGCCCAGTGGTCTAGATTCGACCTTACTTTAATATTAACTTGCTCCAGTCCTTCTTCCAATTATAAACTTTAATTGTACAAAATTTCACACCTCTCCGTCTTCTGCGCAATTTTCTCAAAAAGGATCCAAAGTTTTCGCTTCACGTGTTTATATAGATTCGCGGGGGTAGGACTTGTTTACATTAAAGTTCTAGATCAAAGATATCCAGAATTTTTTCTCTTAGACCACTTTCAAAATTTAGCTGGTTTCTAAATGAAATAAGTGAGAATTGATTGTTTTTTTTTTATCACCACCATTTTTTTTTTCACGCCAACGTAGAGACTCCCGTGGACCCCTGGAAGTTCACCTGGACCACTTTGGGAACTAGATCTAGATCCGTGAACTAAAGATATTAAAAAAATATCATAAGATTACTAAGTAATATTAAAATATTATTCACAATTTATAATGTCTCGTGTTTCATGCCAATAGTTGGTTTTATTCAGGTTTGTAAATTGAGAATAACAGCGATCCGGAGCTTTGAATGTACGCAATTTTTCCTGAAAATTATGTATACCTTCCTTGTTTATCGCTCTTTCCATTGGTGAAAACCGTATCAAGGTACCGCAATTTAGAAAAAGTTAGTGGGGAAAAGACAGAGGCGGAAAGCAACTTTATTTTGTAATAAGTATAGATTTTTATTTCTTTTTTTACCCGTAAAACTCAGCCCATGCTTGCGGGCTAAGAAATTGCACAGGATTAGGCGGTACGTTTCTTGGCTGTGATCCGCCTAGTAACAACATGACTTGCGACTGTTGAAGCTTGTTCTCAGCCAGCATTATAGTGATTGTCAGCAAAAGTGAAAACACCATTTTATCCTGTTCCAATTAAAATACAAATTCACGAATGGTTCCATATAAGTAAACCTCAAAATAATATCTCAACAAGTTATTAAACTTGTGAAAACACCATATTGATGAAGTAATATACCTTTTCGAACAAACTTCTGCAAATGTTCGAATACAGAGAGAGTGTGAAGTATGCGCGTAGTATTTCAAGCCTCTCAGATATTTCATCAACCTTCTCGGTATTATCGATTGCAGCTGTAAACAGACCTTCAAACCATCCCAGAGAGTATTGGTACATTGGATCTATGTTCGCTAAAGACGCTGTAAGGAATTCGAATTTTGTTAGGATTTTGTATTAAAATCAAGATTAGAATCTAGATAATTTTTTCTCCATTTTTACCCCTTAGAAAACTTTTAAAATTTTACCGATCAGGAAGAACAGGTTAGTGGAATGAACTGCAATAGGCACATAATCATCTCTGGCAACATCAATAGCTTTTTCTGTTACTGCAGCGACAACTTGTTTTTCTTTGATTTCATTAGACGTATCCTTGGCTGAATTTAGAATCTACCAATAGCACAAACAAACAACAATATAAATGACTAAACCAGCATATTAGGTAATATTTATTATTAATGATGAAATTTCCATTATGTAGGTACCTGTACTGCCTCTTCGTCTTCCAGTAAATGTTCAGACGTAGAAAGAACATTGAGAATTTTTTTCTCAATTTCTTGGAGCAGTCTTCTATGTTCAGCTCCTTGAGTAGTGAGCTCCGATTTAGCTTGCTGCAGATCGGGCCGTTCTCTTGCAACTACACGAGATAAAAGCTGCGCCTGAAGGCCATCTTTAGCCAGCATGAAGTTCACTAAAGTGACTCGTACACCTACTTCAGGCAAATAATGAGGATTCGCGAGCTTAGTGCTTATATATAACCTAAAATGAAAATATATGAAATGAATAAATAAGGAAAAACAACATCTGAGAGCTATTTACAAAAGTTACGTAAACATTTTTAGTGAGATATAAAACCTACTTGAAGTCTTTGTTGTATTCAACAATGGTGTCACCAATTTTAATACATAGCGCGCCACCCTGACGGAATGTTTGTTGTTGAAGTAGAGGCTCCAACATTGGATCTAAATCTTCCAACACATTTTCGAGCAACACCTGTAGAAAAAAATTACAAATATAAAAAGTGATTACAAAACAATTGAACTAGTCATATGAGTTTGATTACTCAAGAACCATTGGCAATAGGCTTGTGCTATAGCAACCACAGTAAGTCTCCATCCAATAAGGAGCTAGCTTATTTCTATTTCTTTAGATAAGTCATATACCATACCTATTGATGCGGCCGCGACTCAGGGCAGGTCGCCGCGACTGCAAAAGAGCACGGGCCTTGCGTGACTCCAAATCTACATAAATTAATGAGCAATGCACTGCGCGGCTTTTAGCGCGTGAGTTAAGGCCTCCGGCGTTATATGTTGGTAATGTTTACATTGACTAATTTTTTCAGTATTCAGCGTGTCGGGATTGAAAGAAGACGTGCGAAGACGCGCAAATACTTTATGAGAGAAATTTAGTCCACAATAAATTGAATTTTTTTGTGTCGTATTTCAGTAACTCATTGTAGAACGAGTAAAATGCTTTTGTAGTACGTTTTGTGTATCCAAAATCTATGTTTTCGTTTTCTTTTTATTAACAAGCAAAGACATGTTACTTCTTGTCCATTTTGAAAACGAGGTGGTTTGGTAGACCAGTCGTGCATACAGCTAGCCTCTAGCGGTTACGGCTGCGCGCGGCTTCTCGCGCTAATGGAAATAAGCTAAGAACTGCGCAGGGGGGCGAAACCTACCCAGGTTAAATTTAAGATTTCTGAGCGTGAAAGTCAACAGGACATCCAATTAATTACTTCACAGCGACCTTGTCAAAAAAATTAAATGTTATTTCCTATATAAACAAATATTCTTGTGACTTTCTTGTTAAAAAATAAAACGCCTCACCGGCTGTCCAAATTGCACAGCATTTTCAAAAACTCTGCCAAGATCAGATTGCGAAAGACGAACAACACATAAATTGTTCGGTTTCTCCATATTTTTTACCCAACGGTTAGCTTGTCCCTGAGGATCTATCATTAAAGGCCATCTTCGTGCAGTCCTAGATAGAAAAAAAGTATTAATACTATACTAGTCACTACACTAGGACATATATATTTAACTAATGTATAAATTTCGTTTACATACACTAATATTATAGCGCTTTCAACACTAAAATCATCAGCAGGTAAGCCATCAATATTCCATTGTTGTATGGTAACCGGTTCACCGAGTGATTTGATCAAGCTGAAATTCAGCGTGCACACAATACCACAGTCGTGACAGGCTTGCGCCCATTCCTTCACCTAAAAACGTTTTATTGGAAAATATGTTTACAAATAACTTTGAAGCATATTAACCAATTAGTAATGTTCTAAAGACATTAGTACCACAAAACACATTTTTACCTGATCATTTCTAAAAGCAGCCGTAAACGGTCCAAGATAAGCTATAATACCAGAGGCAATTAAGATGTCACCTGTAAATAGAAAGTTTAAACTCAGGATTTCCGCATGATACAAAAATCATATGTTGCATATCTGAATAAAAGCTATTAATACCAGTAAGGGAATTATAAGTCGCTCGCATATCCTTGGCTATTTGTGTCCATCTGGTTTTCTCGCCACCGAGACCAGATATTAACATTTCTGCTCTTTTCAATTTGTTACTACAGTCAAGCACCTCATCATCCAAAAGTTTTTGTTGACGACTCTGTTCAGCTAAAGCGTCTTCAAGTTTACCTAGTTTCACTTGAATCTAAAACCAGTTTTAGATTTAAAATGACATTGTTTTTAGGGAAGCATTTTAAATTTATCGTGCAGGGTGTTGGTTTACTTCTCTGAGTTGCGCCTGTTTTACAGCCAGTGCAGCCATTGCTTTATCGTACACAGCCTGAGCGGCAGCCAGCCTCTGTTTTTTAGGAGCGACCACCTTAGCTACCTTATCATATTTCGTCATAGCAATCACCCATTTACACATTCCTAAAATTATACAAAAAAAGTTTATATCATCCTACAAATATTAAAAATGCAAAAATTTGTGAGCATCGACGTATGTACGTTTGTTACTATTTCACGCAAAAACTACTGAACGTATTTTGATGAATGAAACATCACATAAGTTTTATCATACTGGATTGAGAGCGCTAAAAAGAGTCAGGGTTCTGGTTTCACGCCGTGCCATCGCCAAACTTGGCTACCATTCTCGACCACAATACCCTCCGATTCGCGATCGGGTTCCTACTTGGTACAGAGGTATCCTCCACACCTGTCCCTGTGGCAGGGATATCGACTGCTTGGGACTTTCCTGTATTAATAGCGTCGGCCGTATTTCAAGTCACGCTAGGATATGAGACATCATACACCGGTCTCTTGCCACCATCAATGTACTCTCGATGCTTGAACCAAATAGCCTCGTACGTGACGATGGCACGAGATCTGATGGGTCGTACGTGATGATGGCACGAGATCTGATTAGTGGACGATTCATGGAGCATGAATCGTCCACTAATGTGGGATTCTACCAGCGTCGATACTGACACCGTCCCATGTTCATGAAACAGTTGCCACAGCTGGTGCTGCTGCAGATGCGGCCGAGAAGGGCAAAATGCACAGATATGGAAATATTGTAGTACCGGCTACATTTTCATTCCCTTCGGTGTCAAATCTCTGTGGGTTTGTGGGGTCCTGACGCGCAAACCCGCAGTTTTTTAACATGTTATCAAAACGTTTGGTCGACATAACTGGCAATTCCAGAGCTGGCTATTACCTCGGTCAACAAATTAGCCTTGCAATGCACAAGGTAATGCAGCCAGCATACTTGGAATCCCACCTAAGAGAGCGAAGCTTGACATAATTTACAATCTATACATATAATAAAATCGTAAAGATCCGTGTCTGTACATTAAAGATTTTTTTCAAAAAAACAATTTGTACACGTTGTACTTATGTTACCAAGGTCAAAAAAACAGTTTTTAGAATTTTTGGCTGTTTGTCTGTGCGTTTGTGCACGCTAATCTCTGAAAAGGCTGAAACGATTTAAATGCGGTTTTCACTTATGCAAGCTTCCCGTAACATTTAGTGTTTGTTTCATTGTAATCGGTTTACAAACAAAAAAGTTACGCGCTAGTTTGTAAATAATTTAGATTATACCAATTTAATAAAAACAATTTATAAAATATGAAGGCACTCTTTTACCTTCCGCGGCAACGGAGACAGCTCTAATTTTTTCTGGTACAAAACCATCATCTTGCATGACTGTGGTCATCAGCTTCTTCATTACGGCTGGCGGAATATTGTCTTTATCGTAGTTCTGTAGTGACTCAAGAAATTTAATATCATTAAGCAACTTCTTCGACGGGCCCCAGTAGTCTTCGACCGTTCCTACGCCTGATGGATTCGGAACCTTATCAGGTTTCATTTCCTGCACAAAATGCAAAAATTTCGGTTTAGATATATTTTTTATTGAATTTCTTCCTAATATGCAAGAAAGAAACAAAACGCCCTTTAATAAAAGGATATTTATAAGACTTTTATAAATATTTTTTTGTTAAAGGGCGAGAAATAAAAGATTATAAATATCTTTTTATTTATAAGATATGTTTTTTTAATTAATTTTTTTTTATGTTAAGGTCGGCAGACAGGCTGACGGTCCACTTGATAGTAGGTGGCTACCGTCGCCTATAACACAAGCAACGGCAAAGCTGCTGCAAGTGCGCTGCCTACTGCAGTAGAATTGAGGATAAGGGATTAGGAGGGGGATAGGAAAATTGGCTCTGGCATCCCTTACTCACTCACCGAAACACAACAGCACGCGTGCTGTTATTTCACGGTGGCCTTATGTAAGGGGGTGGTTACTGCCGCCAGACGGGCTGCCCAAATGACTGCGAAAATGCAGTGTGCCCTGCCACTAATTTCCAAATCCAGATCAGAGCCAAATTTGAAAATTTGATTTTTCAAAGTTGACCCTGCCGGGAATCGAACCCGGGAACCCTAGAACAGAGCGTTAAGGCAAGCACCCTAACCACTCATCCAACGGGCTCGTCCAACGAGTATCAGTGTTTACTTTTTTACATAAAAATAAATAAATTGAACTTACCGGATCGTCCTTTAATAAATAAGCATGAAATACAACAATAACCTTGAAGTTCATAAACATATAAAAATAGTAGAAATAATTAAAATTTAATTTCAGAGTATATAGGTACAATACAAGATATGTATTAACAGAAATTGCCTCCACATACCTTAAGTATACAAATTGCTTCCATGACTAATTTGATCCCTCTTGGTGGACTTTTCATTGTCTTAATAAATGTGATATCCTGAGGTGTCAGAGTATCCAGAGCAGCCAAAGCCACATTTAGAATTGGCATTGCCTCCGCAAGATCAGCGTCACATTCTTCTTTTATAGCTTGGGCTTCCGCAGCCTATGAAAAATAAACATGTGTAAGAATTGGGAAAATAATATTTTTCTCATATTTTTCTAAATAAATCTTACTTGTTCCTCAGCTGCAGCTTGATCTACGAGCACGTCCGCCTCTACTAAAGCAACTCCTTCCTTCTCTTTCTCCACTTTAGCAGTTGTCTCGGCGACAGCCGCTGCGCCGGCAGCAAGTTTTGGCTGCAAAACCTCCAACGCTTCTTGTAAAGCTGCCACAGATTTAGCAGCTGTTGCAAGTTGGTCCAAACCCACAATATATCGTTTCTCGCCAGTCAGCAACTCTCTAAAAATATCATGTTTAATCTTATCGCTGGAATTTTTATAATCATTACAATCATCTAATCATTCATCAACAACACTCACGTCCTCTTCCTCCCTAAAAGAGTCTTAAACGTGTTAATAAGTTCTAAGTATGCTGTGGGGGTCACATAGTTATATCTCTTCAGTCTCATAAGAAACTGTTTGCTCAGTTCTTGTGTATCAGTGTGGAACATCTGACACAGTTTGATAGCGGTATCGCGTTCCAGCTCCGTCAATTCTATATCCTTCAGGAACCGGGTCGCGACAGCTAATAGTGCATCTGGAGGCCATTCCTGTTTAATAAAAGCAATTGATTAAAGACGGATTAAAATTACCGAATTACAAGAGATGGCGTAAATTCAGAGTATTCTCACTTGAAACCAGTCAATCGTACAGCAGTTGACGAGGGATGGAAACTTGCGTATGCGTGTACGCAACGCGGTGCCGGCAGGAGACATAGTCAACACGATGTGTAACTGATCACGTACAATCGACACGAAGTAAGCATATAATGCTGTGGGAGTACCGTCAGTCTGCAAGGACTTGTCTCTTTGTCTGTCAATCTGAGGAATAGAGGGAGTGAGAGATATAAAGATAGACACGCAAAAATTAAATGAAATTTGGAACGTTTAAAATAAGTATTTTCCTTACCACTCGCATTTTTTCACATAATTCGGCTTTTTCATCTGCACCAAAAATATTTGGTACTTCTCCTGAATTCAGCATATTGTTAACATCCTCTAGAAACCCTTCTTCTTTGATCTATAAAAAAAATCAACATTACTTATAACATAAAATGAATTCAAGCTCTAAAAAAATGAGTTACATGAATAAATTATATGAGGGCATTGAATGTGTTAAAGTTGAAGTTCAGCGTTTTAGCGCCCTCTCCCATGGCGGAACCGAATTATGTACGAATGGAGGAAATTAATTGAGCCTCATTTGCCGCCGCCGTCATATGTAAGAGAAACTATTTAAAAATACGAGAAATAATTTGAAATGTCAATATAATATTGTTGTGTAATTGCACCAACTGCATTCCTTTATAAATACCTGTTTCATGTTTTTCTGGGAAGTAAGATTATATCATTTTTAACTTGTGAATTTAGTCGCATCGATAATAATGAGATGAAAAAAGTTGTGTATACATAACATATTTTCAATTTTTTCTAAAAAATTCAAGTATTTAAATTTTTTTAGTTCCTAAAAATGACGTATTTACGATCCACGAGTTACGTAACAAATAAAAAAATATGACAAGGACATTTTTACAAATGAAATGGTCTGCTAAAAAATTTGACAGCTTACCTGAGATTCAATAAATAGAAACACCATGTGTAAATCGGGAGTGCTAGATTTCTTCAGCAAAGTCTTTAGGTCTTCGCGCCATTCAGTTTTCCCGTATGTACGACTCATTTCAACCTATAATTGATTTTTTTAAATTTACTATTATTTTTTCAATGCAGTATTTCGTTTTCCAAATTTTATAATTTGCGACAAACTTTCAAAAGAGGCGTTTCTTTCTCGCTACAAGCGAGATTCACCCGTCTGGTCATGATGCTATTGTTATTGATTGCGTCACTAGGTAAAAACACATAACTAGCGTGGATCATCAGCCGGGTTTGCTGCCCTTTTTAACACACAAAAAGAAATAATTTTCTCACCTGAAAGAGATCATACTCATTGATGTGAGCAGCCAATCGTGTCAGCGATTGCCTCCCAGACCCGCCAAGACCAACAAGCAGTGCGTGCGAGCGTGGCTGGGTGAGTACGCGACAAATACGCGACACGTGCTCGATTGCAAACCTATTAATTTACCATTATTATTATAGACATTTCGGTGCTACTTAAATTACCTGCGACATTTGAAGTTATTTAATTTTTGCCTGTTAGAGCAAAAATTTATAATAATGAAGTTAGGGTCACATCATCACACATATCAACTCGGAAAGGGATCGTCATCGTATCGCCTTTCGCCTCGCCGTCAACCAGGCGTCAACCTAAGCACGTAATCAAACCGGATCAGCAGTTCCCATACGTCAACTCGGCTACGGCTAGGCGGACGCCTCGCTTACGGCTCGCCGACCGTTGTTTGATCTGGCTGGCACCAAATTAGAGGTAAGGGTGGACGAAGAGACGTGAGTTCGGGTACGGAGACCACTAACCGCATCGCGGTTCGGAGCTTGTTCCAAGGCGAGGCGATTACGTTGCGATTCCGATTAGTGTACGTTGCAGTAGGGAGTTTCATACAAGATCGGAGTTGTTGCCTCGGAAAAAAGGGAGTTTCATACAAAGAATACTGAACGGCTCGAGTTGATACGGTGACCATCCCTTTCCAAGTTGATTCTTCTAAGTCAGTGGAATACATATAATAATTCACGAATTATTATATGTATTCCACTAATGGAAAGAGCTATAAACAAGCAAGGTTTGTGTGTATAAATTGCATACGTTCAGAGCCGGGGGCGGATCGCTATTGGTCATTAATTTACAAACCTGAACAAAACCAAGTTCATTGGCTTCTTGGACATATTATTGAATTCAACTAAGAAAGCGTCGACCGTTGAGTTCAAATGCTCCATATTAATTGTTTCCATGTAGAAACGTGTGTCCACTTTAGGATTTGCGAAGTCGCAATAAATTAAATTGCGTAAATGTTGGTCGGTTATGACCTGTGAACATATTTTTACAGGTATTGTACAGATATGTGTCTATAAAAAATTTTATATAATTTAGCATTAGTAAAAAAAATAATTTAATTTAATTAAATTAATATAATTTTATATAAAAAAAATTACACTCTCATCACTCCCTTGCAGAAGACGTGAAAGCAGAGTTTCAAAGTCATCACTAAGGTGATCCTTCGTAGCTTCTCGAAGACAAGACACAAGCCAACGACGATCCGAATCTTCAATAAGGCGATCCGAAAAAACTCGTAGACATTCGTGTACCCATAGACGTTTTATAGAACGTAAATCGGGAGTCACTTCAGGCACCGAAAGAAGTACACCCTGAAAACGATAATAATATTATATACTTTCTCTGTAAATGATTTGCATATAAACATAAATGTAGATACGTGTATACATATTGAAAAAATTAATAGAAAAATAGCACAACCACCCTGTGTCTCCTCAATATTACAGTTATCAACTACATAAAATAGATCTCTAATATATCCCAAATCTAGTTCATATATTTATAAAACTATATTAAATTTCTAAGATACAATTTTCTCCTTCAAATTATATACGCAAGCCTGCCTCGCTTATCTCTGTTTACATTAGTGAAAACCGTATCAAAATTCGATGGGTGGTTTAGAAGTTAGCGCAGAAAGAAACAGAAAATAACAGCTACATTATTTATATGCATCAATATAGATTTATTAGTTACAATTTATTTTCACGATTAAAATTTAGCAATCTTTAGAATGAGCGGGGTAAATATCTGTTTTTCTTAATAAATCATTCGAATTTACTGTAGCACAAGCAAATGCAACAAAGCCTACAGTACTGTAATGGGATCGAATTAAAGACAATTTTCTTTTTAAATCTTTTAATTCTGAAAATATTTATACACAAGTTAATTATTGTGGTCAGAGGGCCCTCTGACTACATTAACTCTCCCCGCCCATTCCAGATACTTTGACCAGGAGGCGTTTTTCTCGAAATTACAAATCAAGGCATATCCGTTTAAAATACTTTTAATATATCATTCTATGAAAAACTAATTATTTATAAACAAAAACAACAAAAATTGTCATATCAAAATTCACCGTTCTGAGAATGATATCTAATACGAGTATTATAAATGCGAAAGTAGTTGGTTTTTTTTTTGTTATACTTAACTATTTAACTATTCAACTGTTAATTAGGGATGCAGAGAAGGACATAGGGTAAATTTCGTTCAGAAAAAAGTACTGTCCCCGAGGCATAAGTTATTACTCATGTATTTTTGTTGATTTTATTTTTCAACGCTTGATAAAAAGGGATGCGGAAGAAGTAGTGGCAAAAAGTTAGTTTGTTTTAATTCAATAGATCTATCTCGGATACATACCAAAATCACTCTCGAAAAATCTCTCAAGTTAAAAGTATAATGAGACTTCGAGGGCGTAGGCAAGAGATTTAACCGGCACTCCTTGTAGACCATCAATGTGGCATCCACGATTTGGTTTATACAGGGATCGAAATCTTTTGAGAAACCTCTGAAAAGTGAGAAAGTAAATATCAACGCAGAACGTCCAAATCTATTCCCACAGTCAGACGAAATCCAACATATAAAAACGACAAGCTATAATTAAAAATTGTTAACTGACTCCCGACATTCTCTGTTGACACGAGTCCAAACACGTTATATTAGCTGAGGAATTAGCTGTGAGTTGCAGATTACTTGATATCCCGCAGACTACAGACCTGGAGCATCAGGTCGAGGTTACCATGTCATGGAAATACCATCGAAGTAACAGTACACCGAATTTCAAATCAATCGAACCTGTGGAAGTTAGTGAGATCCCCTCGTAAACTAGGAAATGAGCTGATGATCTTCACTCCTGAACGGAATTTCATAAATTATAGCTAAGATCCATCTCGATCACGTCAGCTTTCAAACAACAGATATACAGACACTTATGACACACCTCTTTTGCGTTGGGATTTAAAAAAGTAGAATAACTAATTACCTTGTGTCTAAATGCCACAACATAATTCTGCCGAAAATCACTTTTAAAGCTTCGTCTTCAAATTCGTCAATACAGAAAAATGAGAAATGACGTGAAAATCTGGGCGTCACTAGCTTTGCTCCCGGTGTTGGTTTTCCCATTGCGCACATGAACTAAAGTATTAAAAGAAGTATTAAAAATTAAAAACACCATAGACAATAAATGGGTGCTTTAAAACTCTATACAACCTGAACATCGATAAGGTGCATTGCTACATTGGTCTTTCTATCATACCAAAGACCAAGATCAATCCCCTGTCGCAACACTTCAATTGGCGGCTGTGCGCCATACGTCTCCGCCTGTGGCATGCTCACATCGTCCACGAATACAACTGAATAACAGCCGATGGGTGGACCGAATACACCTTAAACAATTTACCATCCCGATTCCAGGTTTCAGTATGCAATCGATAGAGCATTAGGATATGTACAAATCTAGATTACTTTTATATTTATAAATTTATTAAAGCATTAAAGTACCAAAAGCAAACCATTTCTTTTAATTGATTTATTTCATGTTAAGGTCATCAGACAGGCTGACGGTATTGATGGTAGGTGGCTATCATCGTCTATAACACAAGAAACGGCACAATTGCTGCAAGTGCGCAGCCAACCATAGGAAAGAATAAGGAAATGGGCTCTGGCATCCTTTCCTCATTAACCGAAAAACAACGAAACTGCCCCAAATGACTGCGAAACGCAGTTTGGCCTGCCACAACTCGCCGGGTCCAGACTAGATCCAACTACGAAATTTCATTCCAATACAGATCTTCACAGTATAATAAGATTATTTAATCAACATAAAATCAACAGAATAATACATAATTAAGTTATAAAGGTTTATAAATGAATAATTTGATTAATAAAGATATTTTAATTAGACTTGAAATTTATAACCTCAGTAAAATAATAAATAAATTACAACATGGTAATTAAACACAGACTAATGAAGGAGAGAATAAACATATTTGTCTGTTATACCTTATCCTATAAAAGTCAGCAGCGCATTTACTCGTACCTGTACTAAACGGTAGCCATACTTAATTAGCATAACAATTTACTTTTCATTAAATCTTAACATAAAATATATTAATAATATATTAATTTGAGTAAATATATAAAATTTGTAAGCTCCTACGAATTACGGAATAGGTATAGGACCTTCAATTAATTAAGATCTTAATTGTACTCATATTTTAAGTATTTATTTCTTTCTTTCATAAGTTTTACACATGTGTTAGATACTTTCTTTATTATGCTAATTAACTTGTAAGCATTGAAATAATGAAAAGCAACATATTAGAATAATATAAGATTAGCAACTTTTAAAGCAAATTACCAACTTTCTAAAACAGAGAACCGTTTAACCAGATCTGGCGAAAGTGGTGAAAAAATGTATCTATCAAAATGGAACTCGGCGACGAAGGAATAATTCGATAAATAAACATAAATGCTTTGTGTTCATCAATTTATTTCGATATTTTCAAGCCTGTTCAATTTTCACCCTCATTTTGGACTGAGTTAATAATCGGTACTAGATGATTGTTTTATTTAGAATCGGAATTCATATCAGCCTGTGTTGACGTTCGCAAATCATAATAGGCCTCCACTATATAATTCCCACACAGCATGACCGAGGGCTACGAGTATCTCACGATTTTCCGCGACATTCACTATATGGTCATACCACCTCACAGAGGAGCCGCTCGTCTAGGATGGCATTTACAAGCATAATTGAAAAAATTATAAAAATTTAAGGTTGCACTAACAATAAAAATACCAAATTTTAATTAAAAATTAAATCAGGAAGTATCATTTCAGCTTGCTAATTCTTACTATGGTGGTTTATGTACGTACCTTACTACAGTTAGCAAACTGACAACCGAACCATAGTTTAATTTAACACGATTACTAAATAAGAATGCTGCACAACTATACCTTTTCTTCTTTTATCTAATTTACCCATAATGATATCTTGCGTTTGATTACAATTCGTTTGAGCCGAAAATGCCATTATAAGAGCTTTATAAATTTTTGTGTCAACTCTTTTCACCAAGAAGTCCTAAAAAATATTAACAATAGATAGTTAAAGGAAATCTTTGAAAAAACTGTGAAAAACCGTGTATAAAATTACAATTATGTACGATGATTTTCCTGTGCCTGTCGGGCCGACCATCATGACTCTCTTCTGATGTTGAACAAGCAGTTTAAATAGAGCCAAGTATCTCACACTGTCTAAAGTCGTAACTAAGATTTGATTGGGAGGGGTGTCACGACTTATCGGTGGCGCAGATACTACGTCATCCTGCCATGGCTTCCATTTACCTTTTCCCTGTATAAAATTAAATAAAGATATAAATTACGTACACAAACCTACCTCGATTAACGCTACTTTCATTTATGAAATATATATATAGGACGTAAACTATTTTTCACCCTCCTACCCCCACCCCCATTTTATAATCGGGATTTTGTATGAACAATATTCAAATAATTCCGTCGAATGACGTCTTTGACATATGGTTTGAAAATAAAATTGGACCCGATAGGTGGCACCACAATCGGGTTACAGAATTATTTTCAAGGTCTGGCAGGACAACGTCTGCTGGGTCAGCTAGTAATACATAAAATTCTCGTGTCACAGAGTTTGTATCAAAATTTCTCCGAAACGGCTGGACTGATTTTTATAAAATTTTGTGTGTATATTCAGTAGGTCTGAGAATAGGTCGTAAAGTATTTTTCACCCTCCTACCCGCATCCTCCCATTTTTAATCAGGATTTTAGTATTTTTGTATGAAGAATATTCAAATAATTCCGTCGTTGATTGACGTGAAGTGCCGCGTCACTTTGACTTATGGTTTGAAATTAAAATTGGACAAGATAGGTGACGCCACAATCGGGTTAGAAAATTATTTTCGGGATCGGGCAGAACAACGTCTGCTGGGTCAGCTAGCATAGATCATAGATGTAAGAGAAAGTCCAAAACATGATGATGTGCTTACCTCTTTTATGTATCGATAGTCGTACACAGTTCCGTCTTTAGGCAAACCAAATATGTACGGTTTATCGGGTTTAGCCACGTCACCTGGATAACCTAAAGCTGTTTTAACCTGTAATTTAAAAAAATACACAATTACGTGGAACCATCCAAATATGTAAATTCGGGTAAGTATTTGTTTTTAAAATTACCTGTTCAGGAAACTCCTTTTCTAATAATCCACGGAATAAGATATCAAATTTAGGACGACTATCACCTTCCAACGTTGCCCCAATTGACCAAATGGTTGAAAAGAAGAATACACCCTGCATATGTTTTGTATTACTTTAAATTCCATCTATTATATTACCTACTTAAATAAATACTGAAGTAACAACTTATTTACTTACTTCTAATTGTGCTCTGGTGTCGAGGTCAGCTAAACTGTCCACATATTTGTCGTCATAAAAGTCATCCATAAATGTATCAAACAAATTCATACATGCAACCACCAAATTACTGCGCGAGGTCACATACATTTGCTAAAAGAACATAATTTTAATTAATACAAATGTAAGTTCGAATGGGTAAGAAATTCTCTTGTGCTTACCTTAACTTTCCCCGAATACTCCACCAGCCAGAGCAAAGGCGACATAAATCTGTTAAACAATCCCCTAATTATTTTTTTATTTGCGCTAGTTAACCTTGGTGGTAATGTATTTAACCATGATTCCATCAGACATTTCCACCCAAGCCCTTTTGGCTCCATGTATATCATACCACACCGTGAGACCTGAAAAAAAAAAGAGTTTTATATACCTATATGTATATAAATATTTTAAAAATCGATGTGTATATATGTTCTCAATGGACTCCTAAACCGCTCAACCGATTTATTTCGCTTACGGAAAACCAATAAACAACGAAGGTTTTGTGTATATAATATTCGGAAAAAAAATTGCATCCGTGCGAAACTGAGAGCGGGTCGCTGGTTATTTATAACATTCATAATATCCCTGCTATTATAATCTTATCCCAACCGTTGCAGGCGAAGCGGCCTCAAGGTCCATAGGTTCGAAGACAAGATTTGTAGTTGGAGCCAATTGAATGATTTCTCCACTCATGAGACATAGTTTCTTGTTGTCATCCAATACCGTGTTCAAGTTCTCTATCCATATCGCATCAACAGGCCCATCAAACACTAACCACTTCCTGAAAGTCAACGTTTAAAATATTTCAATTCATTCCAATCTAAAAGTTGGCATATTAATTTGTTCGATTGAATATGTCAAGATATACTCTAACCGATTATCATTAGTAGATACAGCGAACGCTCGATAACTGACAGCTAATATGCCATCCGACCACTCATGGGACACGGGATCAAACTGTCCATACAGCTGACCCATTGTTATTGATTTTGGATTTATTACAGTCCATTCTACTGCATTTTCATCCATAAGCCCCTAAGAAAATGTAACAATCATACAATCTTACTAGAAATATTATGAATGCGAAAGTTTATGAGGATGGTCGTCATACTTTCAACTAAAAACCACTGCATGGATTTTGATGAAACTCAATAGTTTACACGTCAGAATAATACATAAGACTATCTGGACTAATGTCATAAAGCTGGTGAATTTGTTTGTTTGTTTGTTTGAACACGCTAAACTTCGGAACTTTGGAACTCCGATGATTTTAATTTGATAGCCCAATTCTTGAAGAAGGTTAGAGGCTATCACACTATGACGCTTAGAAGCTGAGAAAAGAAGAAGAGTCAGAAAGAATGCTATGCGAAAATGAAGTAATAACGCGTGCGGGCGATGAAATGTGACGCGTTGGGTTTGGGCCGAGGGGCGCCCGACGAAAAACGAGCATTATCGAAAGAAGATGAAAAGCAGATGCCTATGTCAATTTAAACCTATGAAACAGAGGAACACAGCTAGTAATTTACAAAGACGTCGCAGGAAAAGCTAGCATATTATGAATGAAATGATTGTTTCATAGCTAATTCATTAATGACAACAAAAAAATTACATATATACAAACCTTTTCAGATACCGAAGCTAATGCTTTTCCAAGAGCATGGTAACATTTTGTTTTACCGGAGAATGGAAAACCAACCAACATCAGGCCGTGTCTTACCAGAATCATTTCATACAATTGTAGCACCTGAAAAGTAATTTTTAACTTTACTAAATAGTAGATAAAAATATTATACTTAATTAAAACAAATTTCTTTACTTTTTCTATAAAGAATTCTGTAGCTTGTAAATTGAGCGGCACACAAACTTCTTTAATACTTGCTACTAAGTGTGGTAAACCAGCTTGCGGTAGTGGCATTCCAGGGAATAAATCACCAATAATACCCTGGAAAAGGTAGGATTATCATATTTAAAACCTTAACACAAAACATTTATATATTAATGATCCAAATTTCAAACATCCAAATTAAGAACATTTTTTAATCTACTAACCATAAACAAAGGTACGTCATGTTCAAGGAATTTCGGCAGATTGACATCTTTGATGGAACGCAACAAAATGACGTCCTCATCTTCATCTGGATAACGAAGTTTAAGAGCTCCGGCAGCACGTAACACAGACTTCACCGCACGCATGCCTACAGTATTACGAGAAAATCAGATAGAATCCTAAAAAATTAGAAAAGTTTCTCAAACGGTCAATCATTGGTGATCATAATTATGTCTTTTATAAAAGACCTTATTTTTAAAATGCAACTTAGTATTCCACTGCATATATAATTATTATTTAATGCATTTTAAGCATATGCCACCAGTAACAAATTTCTTACAGAAGACCACCGTAAAATACCAGCTTGTGGGTTGTTTCATTTTTGTGAGTTTAGGAATCCAGAGCCCATTTCCCTAACCTTCCTAATTCAGCACCTGTGCCTGTGGCGCCACCTACCATTAAGTGGGCCGTCAGCCTGTCTGATGATCTTTACACAAAAAAAGTGAAAAAAAAAGAGTCTTAACTTACCGTAGTCGTAATGACTCTGTGATGATAATTGTTCCGAGCATAATCTATACGTAGCCACGATTTTGACCGCTAGTGGCTTGGCATTCAAGTAACCGAAGGCATAAAGTTCTATTTCGGAAATTAATACATAGTCTGGCACCATCATGGCTACTGAACGGAACAGGGCCTAGAGAAATTAAGTAAAGTCATTATTAGTGAAAGAGTAGTATTTATTTTCAGTAATAATAATTTTCATCTACCTTTAGATTGTCCGGAAGTTCAGAGCGTCCCGCATAACCCGGATTCATAGTGATAAAGACAGCACAAGATTTGTTGAGTTTCAGTAATGTGCCTTCAAATAATAATTCTGAAGCTCCCGAGTTAATACCGCGCTGAATCGAGAGAATTTGTTGGGCGACCACCGACAACACCTCGAGATCGATACGATTAAATTCATCAAAGCAAGACCAAGCACCGCAGGAAGCTAAACCCTATAGGAAGAAGAAATTTTTTATAAGGCATATTATGTTAAATTTATCACGATAATTAGAAATATACCGTACCTTGAAGAACTTCCCAAGAGCAATATAGTCAAGGCCGTCAGAGCAATTAAACACGACGCACTGTTTTGCTACCGCCTTCGCCAAATCCTTCGTAGTCTCTGTCTTACCAGTGCCGGCGGGACCCTCAGGTGCTCCACCTTTATTACATAACGATATTAAAAATTGGATTAAGTTTCAAGGAATCTCTACAAGAACTTGTAATAGATATATACCAAGATTCAAATGCAATGCTCCAAATAGCGTTCGGAAGCATCTGTCCGTTAGGGGTGTGACAACGAGACGTCCGGTGTTGCCGAGATATTCGTAACCATACATCAGCTGAGAATTGATCATGCGTGTCGCAATCTGCATAGTTCCGTCAGCTTGTTCCTATAGCGAATTTTAGAATATGAGTGTGTTACATTAATTAAAGAGATATACGAGATCATTAATTAAGCTAATTTAGATGATTTGGACTTGTGTAACCAAGATAATCAAGATAATTAAGATTTCAGATTCGCAGTGCAATAGACTAGTGTCACTGTTGTAGTGGGAGCAACATCTTGGGAGCAAGTTTTACTTTTAGTAAAGAGTCCTTTAAATTTAGTAAAGAAAACTGTAATATAAAAACGATAAAAATTACCTCCCAATAATAACGTATTTGCGATAACCAGTTGAAATCGTTATCTTGTTGCACGTTACACTCAATGAGAAGCATTAATACGTCTCTCGCATGTACATCCAGTACGACAAGAGCTCCTAAAGTGGAATAATTTACATACGTTCATTAGTTCAATAGAAAAAAGAAAAGATATTATTGTTTGCCAACAGAAATCATAAGCCTCACCTAGCGTTATTCTGTTCTGAAGACTCAGATCACCACGCACAAGGTCAACAATTTTAGATATCTGAAAATTGCATTTATCCCAATATTCCCGCATCGCTTTAACACTCACGTGAATCGCTTCTGTTACTTCTAATGTCCAGAATGTCATTGCTATACATTGCACCTATAGGAAGAAGTAGTTACTTTCATTTATACTATTATTATTATTTATTTCATGATTTACATGTTTCGATGCTCATACATTATATATAATCTTTTATTCACTTACAGCTTGTCCAGGCCATACGAGCACCCATTTTTCACGAGGCATCTTGGTGTAGTCATCAAACGACAATGCTACTTCATGGTGAACTGAGACCAGCATTGAAGTTTCTAATTCCAGTAACCATTTTTCCACCTAATAATTATTGTTATTTATTGTAAATATTTTAATTAATCTAGACTTTAAATAAGGAAATTTCATGCACAACTACACCAGACTGTAATTTTATATTTTATTTATATATTTAATATCTATAATAATATATATTATAAAGCTGAAGAGTTTGTTTGTTTGATCGAACTCACGAAACTCTGAAACTATCTAGCTATAAAGTCTAATAGCATTTGATGGACCGATTTTTGAGGAAAGTCTTCCCGCTATGACCCTTATACGATGAGCAAAAAGAAAATGAAGTAATAGCTGTGTGGGCGATGAGATGTGTCGCGTTGTTTCTAAGAGCCAAGGCGGGCTTCTGACGAGAAACGAACAGTACCCAGCAAATGAAGCGATGAAACCACACAGCTAGTTTACAATTTTTGATTTTTTTTATCGAAAATAGTGGCTGATAGAACGTCGATCTACTTGATGGTAGGTGGCTACTGTTTGATCTACCACCTACCATCTACTTGATGGTAGGTGACTAGCAACTCCCGTGTGGAGTTGCTAGTCTCCCATCGGGCGCGTCCCCGGGTGGTGGATAGGGGAATGCCTCCCAGATATGGGTGGTACCGGGGGAATTAAAATACCCGGCGCGAACCAAAACTAGCCCCAATCCTAAGGTACTCCGTGCCAATGGGATGAATGGCTGGTGGGTATACCAGTCCCAAGCGGAGGGGATCAAGTCGCTCGCCCTAAAGGAGCGACACAAAAAACATGATATGGCGGAAAAAACAAAAAAACTACCCCAGGAGGGTGCGTCGCCGAAAGGCGGGAAATCCCTCCCTGGCTCAGAAAAGCCAGGCTGCCCCACGTATTCTGGGGGGGGCAATTTTCGCTGTGAAGAGGAGGTAATGATATTCGGCAGATCTCAAATTATTAAAAGATCACCGCTCAAAAGTACTGGAAGGGGTTCGGGAAGCAAGACTAGCCCTCTGAAGGCTAACTCCCTCCCCAACTTGATGCCGCAAATGGATAGGGAAGATATGGAAACTGAGAGCGAGGCGTCATGTTTACCCAGTATGGGTAAACATAACGCCACAGGTTTGGGTCAAAAAATACTGGATGGAGACATGAACTGTCTTGCGCCCAAGCCAACAGTGGAAAAATCGACGCGAGCGGGACGAAATTTGCGAAAATCTTTATATAATTCAGCTGTATTTTTCGATACAACCCGTATTGGGCGGGAGGAGAGTGAGGGAGGAGAAAGTGACAGCAGTGTAATGTCACTTGCGTCTGCACATTCCATGGCGTCAACGACATCTTCTTTGTCTCGCTTACGTAAGCGTTCCGCGGTTTCGGTCTGCGAGGAAAAAGGGGATACAAAGAGAAAAGCACTGAGAAAGTCTCAGTCAGGAGAAGAAGACGCAGAGGAGGACCTCTTGAGTCTGTTGGTGACATCGGGAACCGGCACATCCAGGATAGTTCTCCCCGATGTTGAAGAACTGGCACAGGAAATCCAGGCAAAACCTATCCAAGCAATAGGAACATATATTGGTCGGAGTTTGCAAGCTGTGGAGAAAATAGCGGATACTTCTCGCACCTTAAAAAAGTCGTACTCCCAGTGCTTGAGACTAGCTGCCAGGCAAATTCAAGCAGCATATGGGGTGGTGGAGCATCGGTTAATCGCGGACTCAAATGCTTTGAGACAAGAAAATGAAGACTTGCGATCTCAATTGTCTAGCTTCAGAGAGGAACTGCGAAATCTTACGGAGGAGGTGGGTCGTTTAAGGTTACAAAGGGGAAGAAGTATACGAGATACAAATAGGGCATCTCCAGAGTCAGCAACCTGTAAGTCACCATCAAGGAAGAGAGACTCAAGTCTCATGAGAAAGATAGTTTCCTTAATGGATAGCAGGCTAGCTGACCTCAAAAAGGAACTTCAAGTTGTGAAGTTTAGCGAGTCGTCATTGGAGATTGAAAAAGAGGGGGTGCAGTCGAAAACGGCTCCGAAACCTGGGATAACGAAAGCGGCCACAATTTCAAAGGAGAGCCGGACGGACTCAAAGGTGTCTAGAGGGAAGAAAATGAAGGGGAAGAGGCCTCCACTTCCAATCTCGTCGCAGCCACCACCTGTGGAGGCTTCAGAGATTTGCTCTCGTCCAGCCGTCGAAACCTGGGCAACTGTTGCCGCAAGAAAGCCACGTAAAGCTCCTCTTACATAACATGGGCTGGCGGCGGCTACCATACCGATAAGTGTGCAAAGAGCAGCCAAAAGAAAAAAGGTACCAAAGAAGCCACCCAAGGACGCCGCTATTTCTATAACAGTCTTGGAGGGAAATAATATCTCATACGCTGATATTATGACAAAAGTGAAGGCTCGAATAAAACTCTCGGAGTTCGGTATCGAGACTGTCAAGCAGAAACGGACCTTGACTGGAGGTATAGTTCTAAGGGTATCTGGTCCTGATTGTGTCGCCAAAGCCGATAATTTAGCGGAACGTATGCGACAAGTAATATCGGATTCCGGCGTTCGAATAGCTCGCCCGATCAAGACAGGTACTATAAGAGTGAGAGATCTCGATGATGCGGTTACCTCGCAAGAGGTGGCCAAAGCAATTGCAACGGCAGGTGAGTGTTCCTTGGAACATATCAATGTTGGTATCATCAATAGAGCACCAAAAACTCTTGGAAGCGTTTGGGTCCGTTGCCCTATAACAGCGGTACGAAAACTTGCAATTGTCGGGCATATTACGGTAGGGTGGGGGGCAGCGAGGGTCGAAGTCCTAGAAGAACGCCCTCTCAAATGTTATAAGTGCCTTGAGCCGGGACATGTCCGTCGACAATGTATGAGTGAAGTAGATAGGAGCGACAGATGCTATGCGTGTGGTGAGACTGGACACACGGCTAAAACATGCAAGGCACACCTGCCAAAATGCCCAGTCTGTTCAGACCTACCAGGTATTCCGTCAAATCATCGGCTGGGAAGTAAAGCGTGTGCTCCTCCAAAAAATAGTAGGAAACATCACCAAACTGGCAATAGAGTGGCTAAAGAAGCTCAGGTCTTGTTACCAGCACCGGAGGCAATGGACATAGTACATTCCCGCACCTAAAGGTCCTTCAATGCAATCTGAACCACTGTCGCAATGCGCAGAACCTTCTACTGCAAACCGCTGCGGAGTGGTCGATTGCTTTAGCTGTGATTGCGGAGCCCTACAAAGTACCGGTCCATCCTCGATGGTTTCAGGATGAGGTAGGCTCTGTAGCCATTTATTGGGCAGGCGGGGAATGCTCTCCATCATGTTCCTTTCTTGAGAAAGGATACGGTTTCCTCGTCGTAGAGTGGGGATTGTTGATTATAGTGGGTTGCTATATTTCCCCCAATGTGTCACTCGCCGACTATGAAAATTACCTTCATAGGGTAGGAGACTGTATTCGCGGACGGTCTTCTCGTCCAGTGGTTGTACTTGGTGATTTCAATGCCCACTCCAAAGCATGGGGCAATCGCAGGGGAGATCGTAGGGGAGAAATACTTCAGGAATGGGCAGCTGGATTGGATCTCCGACTTCTGAATCAGGGCTCAGTGAGCACATGTGTGCGATGGCAGGGAGAGTCTATTGTGGATCTTACTTGGGCGACTGCTTCTGCGACTAGTATGGTGTCTGGATGGCGAGTCGCAGAAGAAATAGTCACATTATCAGACCACCGCCACATCGTTTTCGATGTAGTCCCTCGGAGTGTTCACATTTCCGGAGAAGTGAAAGATGGATTTCGCCCGCGCCGGTGGGCTCTGAAAATGCTAAACAAAGACCTTTTTGTTGCAGCAGCCAATGCACTGGCATGGCCAGAGTTTGCAAATTCATCAAACACGGAACGCGAAGCTGCTTGGTTCCAAGATGCCATGACGTCAATCTGCAACACTGCAATGCCGCGCTTAAAATGCGTCAAAGGTCAAGGGGTGCATTGGTGGACGACGGAGATCGCGAGAGCTAGATCTATCTGCTTGCAAGCCCGCCGCAAGTATACAAGATGCCGGAGAAGAAAACGATCATTCATGGAGGAGACAGCTATGGCATATGAAGAGTATAAAATGGCTCGAAAATCACTCCATATCGCCATTGATCAGTCAAAAGCAAAATGTTGGAGTGCACTTCTCGTCGGATTGGATAGAGATCCATGGGGACGTCCGTACAAAACCGTTTTGGGAAAATTACGGCCTCGGGTCCCTCCACTGACCGTAACCATGAACCCGAGTTTAGTGGAGAGTGTAGTAGATTTTCTTTTTCCAAAGGTTCACGAAAACCCCTCTACCTACTCGATCTCTTCGTGGGATTGGTGTGACGATCTGGAAGTGACAGAGCAGGAATTAAAAAGAGAGACCAACTACCTGAGTTCGCGAAACACAGCACCGGGCCCCGATGGCATTCCGAGTCGAGCCTGGGCATTGGCTCTGTGTGCTTTGGGTGAAAGAGTGCGGAAAATGTTCAACAACTGCTTGCGTACGAGCACATTTCCCGCAATCTGGAAGGAAGCAGCCATGGTTCTTCTGAGAAAGGAGGGTCGGCCAGTGGAGTCTCCTTCGGCGTATAGACCCATATGTCTTCTAAACGAGATCAGCAAACTTTTCGAAAGGATCCTGGCGTGTCGTCTCAAGCAACATCTCTCGCACTCCGGCTCCGATCTGTCCCCAAGTCAATATGGATTCCGCTCGGGGCGATCAACAGTGGATGCAATATTGACGGTGCGCTCCCTGTCAGAGCAAGCGATATCCCAGGGTAAGGTTGCATTGGCAGTTAGTCTGGATATTGTTAACGCATTTAACTCACTGCCTTGGAATGCGGTCAGAGAAGCTCTCATCTATCACCGAGTGCCTATATATCTACAGGGGATTATCGGAGCATACCTGAGCGAACGATATATCCTGTACACGGCGCAAGATGGTTCACATCGTCGCAAGGTCAGCTGTGGTGTTCCACAGGGGTCAGTTTTGGGGCCACTACTGTGGAACTTGGCGTACGACGCAGTTCTTCGCGTAAGACTTCCAAAGGAGTTGAGTGTCGTCTGTTATGCTGACGATACCTTAGTGGTCGCAAGCGGGATCACATTTGAAGCCACAATCAAGCTCGCTGAACTCGGTACAGCAATGATAGTCGCGAAGATCGAAGAGCTGGGCCTTCAGGTAGCGCCACATAAGACTGAGGCGTTATGGTTTTATAAACTACCGCGAGGCAGACAACCGCCAGATTCTGTAATTAGTGTAGGTAATGCGCGCGTCCGTGTGAGTCGCTACATTAAATATCTCGGACTCACTTTAGACGGCCGATGGAGTTTTGAAGAGCATTTTGGACGTCTCATTCCTCGGATCGAGGGGGTGGCTGGAGCAATGCACCGAATTTTGCCCAACCTCGGAGGACCAAGGGAGCATGTCCGTCGTCTCTACGCAGGTATCGTGAGATCAATGGCTCTTTATGGTGCGCCAGTATGGTCAAATAGATTACAGGGGGTGCGGCGCTGCAAAACAAAACTTCTTGCTTTGCAGCGAAAGATGGCCATTCGAGTTATCCGGGGATATCGTACGGTGTCTTTCGAGGCGGCAACTTTACTGGCGCGCTTTCCGCCCTTGGATATTCTGGCGGACATGGATGCCAGAATCTTCATGAGAGTACGCCCTATTCGCCTGGGAGATGAATGCATCCCAAGTGGTATGGTAGCGGAGATGCGGCGAGAAGAGAGACAACGTGCATTACGGACATGGCGCGGGCGTCTTGAGGAGGAGCGGTGCTCGCAAAAGCGCGTAGTTCAAGCCATACTCCCTGTCTTCGAGCAGTGGCTTAACAGACAACATGGATGTGTTACGTATCGACTGACACAGATGTTCACCGGACACGGCTGCTTTGGTGACTTCCTGTATAAAATTGGACGCGAAGCAACAACCCAATGCCACCACTGTGAAGCTGATCATGATTCTGCCCAGCACACACTCGAAAGGTGTCCCGCTTGGCATCTTCAGCGGCAAGTCATAATCGACGAAATTGGAGTGAACTTATCACTCCCAGAAGTTATGGCTGCTATGATCAGAAAAGAATCATCGTGGAGAGCAGTGGCAACTTTCTGTGAGACGGTACTTCTCCAGAAGGAGGCCGCTGAACGGAATCGAGAGAGGGCTGACCCTGCAAGACGCAGACGTCAAAGAGGAGGTAGTGGAAACCGCCCTAGCACCCTGTGATCTGGGGTTCAATTAGAATACAGACACGGTATCCTCTGCCTGTCGTATGAGGCGACTAAAAGAGGTTCCGGTGATTGGCTTATAGAAAGCTGGGATAACACCGGGGTATTCCACAAGAATGGTGCTACAGGGATCGCGGGGTAATACGGATGGAGGTACCATGGTCCCTGATAAGCACGGCTGGCGACAATCGGGGGGGTTTTTAGTGAGTAAAAATCTCACATAACCCGGTTTTTTTACAAACCCGGTACCTATGGAAGGTTTTCCCCCTCGTTAATAAAAAAAAAAAAAAAAAAAAAAAAAAAAAAAAGGTGGCTACTGTCGCATGAGCCAGACAAGGGTAAAGCAAGAGCACTACAGACCCTGCAAGAAAATGCTTACGGCACTGAAGAGAGCCAATTTGCGTGTGCACAGAATAAAGTTTCTACCCGTCTGAAACTTGTGCCCTATCCAAATAAAGCGGGCGAATCCCGCATCTGAATCTTCTATGTTTCATACCTGGCCTTTTGCATCCTCTGTATTAATAGTATATTGTAGCAGCACAATTTCTCCTTCTGATGACCTCATATGTGTAACTACCAATTCCGCTGTAAATGTAAGTTTTGCAATTCCTTCGAAGCATTTTTTCAAATGAGGTTGCACTCTGAAATAATTTTATAACTGTAATTAAAAATTATCACTCTTATAAATGTTTTTATAGTACTCGATAAAAATTGTCTCACCGCATAGGATCCTTAGTCTCCGATAGAATCTCCAACAACTCATCATTGGACAAAAAGAAGAAACGCGGAAAGTACAGCCTCTTCTTTTCGAGGTAAGCATTGAGTCCTTTTTGCACCATCTCTAACAAATTGTTAGATTTCCTCAGCCTTTCAAGCATCTTTTCTATTGTGATAACGTCAAGAACACGAGGTTCAGTATAAGCCGCTTTCATTATTTCGCGCCACGTCTAAACGTAACATTGAAAACAGTTATAATAACTAAATTATTATTCCAATAAAGACAGAACTGCGTGAATCAATTTTATTCTTCATACCTTATCAACAGCACTGAACCGTCGCCCTTCTTCGGGAATCTGCTGTTGAATATCAGGGGACGAAAAAATTGGCTCTAAATACATCCATGTTGCTTGCACCTTCAACCATTCATCTAAAATATCTTGAAGAAGGACAAGTTTTCGTTCCCATTCACTAAACAAAAATAAATTCTAATACAACAAAAACATTGAAAATATATGAATATACATATTGAAATGTAAGTTGATACTCACGTAATAGTATCTTCAAATGGTTTAATGTATGGTGAATTCTTCATGGTCTGTGTCTTGACTATATGATCATCGAGAAGTAGTTGAATTTCATCAACGCTCGATAAGATGTAGGTTCCGGTGTCTCTAAAAAATTTCATTAATTATTTTCTAAAATAATTTAAGAAAATCACAAGTTATTGTACAAAGTAAAGTAATACTCCATGTTTCTTGTTACTATTTGTTTAATCTATCTAAATAAACCTGTTATAAATAAATGTAAGTAAATATATTAATTCAATTAGAATATAAATAATGGCAGAGCGCATTGTCTTCCGCAGTCATAAGTTGAGCAGCTCGTCTGACAGCATCTTAAAACCTTATCCTTAAAGAAAACCGTCGTGAAATAGCAGCACGTAAGCTGTTGTGTTTCGGTGAAAGAGTTGCCAAAGCTCATATCCCTATGCTCTTTATTCTTTATCATTATTATTCTTTATTATTAATTTTTCATTTTTATCTTAGTTTAGGTCGACGGCACACTTGTTTATGGCGATGACATGCATCTTCCATCAAGTGGACCGTCAGCTTGTGTTTAAAAAAAAATATAATTTCAACATTACTATTTTTTAGCTTTTTCATATATGTAGAATCGAAATTTGGCATCATCATCAAATTAATTGATTTTAATAATATTAAACTGTTAATTGCCAAGGACAGGAACAGTTGATGCGACTACTGTCTCCTGACTTTAGACAATAGTAAAGTAGTCGTGATCACGATCCTCAACAATGAGGCATACATAGAAGATTAAAGATAACATATATAATGACAGTTATAAAACCAACTTGTAGGGTAATATGTCGAATTTAAGGTCGGCCCATTCTTTCATCATCTTGTCTAGTGCCTTTTCCAGATTATTCTCCTTTGTTGCGGCTTCTGATATTCCTTCGAACTTATCAATGTAATCCACTAAATTAAAATCAATAACTTTTTCCAAGGTTAACGAATCGTCTAAAGTTATTGGAAAACCAACAATATCCGAAATTTTTTCCCAATGTCGTGGCTTTATGCCTGGATTTCCAAGTGTATTTATGATTGGCAAGTTGGTTTTAAATTCATCGATTCTTTGTCTAAAATTCATAAACAATTTAATTAGAAAATAATAATAACCTTTCTATATTTAATATAACATAGGTATTTAATTTGTCTGTTTAGGTAGAAGAATGTTCAATAATATTCACCTCACTGAAAAGGCCAGTCTATAAGTTTCGGGAATGTCTTGAAATGATTTCTCTAGCTTGTAAATAATTTTGTAGTAATAACTGACGTCACCTTCTATATCCTCTGGATCAAAACTTCCAACCTGTTAAGCATATTTATGAATATATAATATATATTTAAAGTTTTAGGATCACTCACACAAAAGTATCAGAAGAATATTTTGTTTGTAATATGCTATAATTGTTATTATTGACACTCGGTATTTTTGAACGTGATAAATTTCACAGTAAGGACATCCACAAAACTTCCAGAAAAAAAAATTACTAAAGAATCACATACGATTCAGAATAAATAAAGAGAATACTGATTTTTATGAAGCGTTTTTAAATATTGTATAAATAATCTACTGTCAAAGGACTGAAGTGTGAGGATGTTTGACGTAAAATACTTTTTGTAGTATAAATGTCCAGCAGTTTGACGTCTGCTACCTTGCAAACATTGAGATATGATTATAAATTCCTCATATGGCACGGAGTTTTTCTTTGAGTTGGCATCGTCTATAAATTTTGAAACGCAGTGTCCCGGGCCATCACAAATTACCGAAATTGATTTTAAAATTACGCAGGTTTGTTGAACTATTCCAATTCTTCTCACCCTAGATGTCATCCAGTTATGATGTTTCTGAAGATAATCATACGCAGCGTCATAGAGTTTTTTAAAGGGAACCAGTCGATCGTAAACGTTCTTTCTTTTGGGATACTGTGAAAGTTCATAACCAAAAGATGTTTCTTCTTCGTTGAATTGATCTATCTGTGCTAATGCCTGGGCTAACCTGCGATGTGATAAAAGAATTACTTTCATGCCATCTTCTACATTTCCTTGTCTCCTCGGATATTGAAACAATTTTTTTTTATGTAAGCACTAACTTTTCGTCCAAACGGCGAGCACGCATTACGTATTTAGTTAACTGATTTATATCACCCCAATATTGCAATTCGTTACAACGTAACTCCAAAACATCAAGGTCCAATATGAACTGGGCAATGCGGACCTAAAAAGAAGAGTAAAGAAAGGAGTGGCTTAAAGTAAGGTAAATTATAGTAAATTATCACTCTAAAGTTTAACATTTTAAAACTAGGTACCTTTAACAGTTCTTGATATTCTATTTTCTTTAAGTCGCAAATCTTTTTGGATTCTTCTATGATACCTGGTAATCGAGCATACCTAAAATAGACTTTCTTTTATAGCGACGACATTAAATAAAAATATTGCAGTTGATTTCTAGACACTATCCAAATTTTCTGTTAAAATACATGAACAGAATTAAAATGTAGGACAAATTTTGACAAATAAAAAATATAATTATTAGTAGGTACTGTGTGAACGTCAAGGCGTCGAGATCACGCGCGATCCAGCTTCTAAATGGTTGCACATTGAGTATTTAAATATGGAACCCGTTATTTATAGGAATATGTTGTCATGTGATAATGTTGTTATCAATTTTCATGTACATACCAATGCTACTAATGAAAAAAAAACGTACTTTTATTTATATTCGTCAGGGATTACAATGTGTAAATTCTGTTTGTGATTAAATAATCATTTAATGTTAAGTAGCACTCTTACCAGTGATATGTTTGATTGTTAGCTTTCAACTCCAACGGTGTAAAGATAGTATAATCGCCGAGAAACACGATATATTTCATCGTATCCCTCAATTTGTCCTCCATTTCGTAAATAAGCACTTCCTCAGCTTTCTTAATGAATGCCATGAGGTTCATAAGGGCTGCCGTATCCAAAGGCGGAGTTAGCAACGTATTGGAAATATCGGAATATTCATCGTAAATTCTAAAAAGAAAAAGAAATTGTTTATTTCTTAACGTAGAACAAAAATATGTTGGGATACAAACACTTTGTTTGCATCCCAAGGCAAAAAGGACACAAGTGACACAAAAAGGACAAAGGACATTTTAGAGTTAAATTTAAATAGGTTACTAACGCTCGTATCATTGTCTGATAATCTTCGGTCATTCTTCTCAACAAAGTATTCGCTAGTCTCGTTGCAGCTCCACGCAAAGAATTAATCAGTTCGCCTCTTTGCACTTGATACATTCCAATGTTCACCGTCTGTTCGAGATTGGCGGAAATTTCTTTTGAGAGTTTCACCAATTTCACCGATTCCTCACAGTATTCTTCGAAAGTCTTCTCTGGTCGTGAATTTATAAATTCTTCAACTTTTGCGTAAGTCTGTCAAAACTTAGGTCCATTAATAAATTTGTATTTTATTTTTTAATGTTTTTTTTTATTATTACGAATATTATTGAATCTCTTATATGCGCTAGTGATATCTAAATTTAAAGAAGTAGTAAAATAGAATTGTGGACAAAATGATAATGTGTTAGCAGTGGCCCTTTCCACTAGAACTCGTTTTACCTGTAGGCCCAATATAGCAAACTGTTCAGTATGAGACTGACAGCAACATCTATGAACAGACTGAAGCAATATGTAGGTATATCGTCACCACAATGTTATTTTTCTACCCACACTCAAAAATTTTTACTTGTAATTGTATCTGAGACAGTATAAGATGTCTCTCGTTAAAAGCTGTATTGTTTTTTATTCCTAAAATTCATCATCATAGAAGTCGTCTTTCCAATTATCACAAGCAACGCCTATCTCAAACATAAACATAAATACGTTTAATAGAGCAAATTAATAAGGGATAGAATTATATGGAAGAGGATATTGTGTAAGATAAGATAAGCTAATGCTGAGGTGGATACATGGTCTCAGTTACGAAGAATCAAAAAAAAATCTGATATCACAATTCTACACTCATATAACATAGTTTACGTGAACCCAAAACGAACAAAAAATTTCTTTTTGTTTATTTTGGTTGTGATTCATTGTAGTAATAAAGAAATACTTATAGAGAAAAATTGTCTACTACCACAGGCATTTTTTCATGCTATTGTTAAAGCAATTTAATGTTAAAATAGCAACTATAAGTTTTCTTGATAATTCCTATGCATTCAAAACTGATGGTAATTGCAAACTAAGAGACAGAAATTCAGTCCTATGCAATAAACAATTTATTTTTAGTAAATTTTTAAGTAAGAATTTAAAAAAATTACAGTCACGAATTAAATGCATTTTACTATATAAACAAATCTTATCAGCGAAAACAAGATGATATACCCTTAGTTCACAAAGTGGTCCAGTTGGACCTCAGGGGTCCACGGGAGACTCGACGGGGGTCTACGTTGGCAAAATAAAAACCAATCAATTCTCACTTATTTCATTTAGAAAACATTTGTAGTTGGAACTCAGCCGCAACGCAAATTTACATAGTTAGATCTAATCTTCACATTTTTTGTCGAGTTTTGGGCTGTATGGTATGGTGGGAGTTATGGTAGAAAAGTAGCTGCAGGGGTTCCACCGGAACCAGCCATGTGTGATATACATTTTTCGCCAGAATGCAAAGCAGTTTTCATCATGAAATTTTCTACAATATTTACTCAAATTTATTTTAATCTATTGTGAATCAAGGTAACCAAAATGTTATTTACATAATTATTATGGGTCGATTCTGAGGTCAGTTCTGACCACACAGAGTGTGGCCAAGTTGACCCACTTTGATTGGCAGATTTTCACGTATCTTTATAGACTGTATGCCTACTCACAAACTCACTTTGACACTCGCGACTGTTACTCATGACAGAGCAAGCGACTAAAGATTCAAAGGTGCAATGTAGGTCCGACTAAAATCTGCGTTTGCTATGTTAGCAACAGCAACTTAGTGTTATATTCGAAGATCTATCAACTGCTTCCGCTAAAAGCGGAAGTTTGAGATGCGACGTGCATCTGAATTCTGCTTTCCAATTGAACTCTAGTTATTCGGAATTGATTGATTAAAGACACATAGTCTCAATTTAATGATGGAGCTGCGTCCGAGTATTAACTAGGAAATAATGATCTCACTTCTCCGTTTAACAGACACAAGTAGTCGTCGAAATCTTGAACTCTCAATTCAGGACCAATTCTCTGCTCGTTTATCAACTCCTTGATTTGTGTCTTGTATTCTTCGACGAGATCATCGTCTACGACTGGCTGAAAATGTACATATATTATGGTACCACACCCTTATCTTGAATTTATGTGTTTAGCTGGGCGAGTAATAGATGCCAGAGCTCATTGCTGTATCCCCATCTTCTTCCTTTTCCTTTATTTATTCGGGGTAGATATCCTTCTTAGTGTTACGTATGTATATAGGACACACTGCTTATGTATATAGGATTTTATTTTTATTTAAAATATGTAATAGTTGATCCCGCAACTTCGTACGCGTGTAAACCGTGTTTTATTTGTAAACCGAAGCAAACACTAAATCTTAAGGGAAGCTTGCTACAATACATCAGTGGATTCAAACAGTTAAGCAGTTTCTGAGATTAGCGCGCACAAACGCAAAGACAAACAGACAAAAATTCTAAAACCTATTTTTTGACCTCACTAACATAAAAGTACAACGTGTACAAATTGTTTTCTTGAAAAAATATTTAATGTACAGACACTGCTCGTTTACGATTTTATTGTGTGTTAGTCATTTAAAATTAAAATAAAATCGATGATTACAAAATGAAAGTCGAATTTCAAGTAGTCACATGACTATTTTTAAGACCGGTCTGGTCATACAATAAAATATTTTGGTACACTTATAACTTCAGTAATTATAAGAATGTTAAAGAGTGTTTTGTCAGTAACCTTTTGAAAAAGAAGGTTCGCTATTCGAGCTTCTAGCAAAAAAAAAATGCAAAAGAGAAGATACCTTCAATGTAGGCGTTATAGGAGAGTTGTCTTTGTGCAGCACTGATTCGAGTCGTGGAGACTGTCTGCAAGCGTCAGTCATCAGATCGTAATTGAGACACAGTTTATCCCTAAACTGTTTAAATGACGGCTCAAATTCTATAGCATCATTTTGAAACTGCACTTTTATAATAAACCCCTTATTGGCACCCTGAAATAATATGTGTTCATTAACTACAAATGGGGCTTACAGCTTCACAGTAGTCGAAGATAAGAAACCTTCTATATTTATCAATCTGTCTTTGGTACCACTTATTTGATTTAAAACTATCTAAACAGATTTCACAATTATGTGTCATTAGGTATGTCCTAGGGATACACAAACGATTTTTAAAACAGCACTGCGCATACCAGGTGGCTGAAAAATAATTTTGGCTTGTTTTTTTCACTTTTCAAAAGCAAATAACAACATATCCAAAACAAATTCGGGGCAAGTTGCTAATCCATTACAGAATTCATCAATAATTCATCTCTTAACTTCAAGAATACATTTTTAATCTACTTAACTCCAAGTAACGCTGTTGTTTAATATTTCATCCCAATTACAACATGTATAAACAGTGGTGTCGTTCATTTCATCTAACTTTTATTTAAAAACAAACTTTCATCGTTTAAGTTGAGTGTATGTATCTATTCTTCATAATCTCTAATATAAAAATGAATCCCCATTTCCCTTGGTCACGGCATCACGCGTGAACAGGTAAACCGATTTTAATTCGGTTTTCACTAATGGAAAGAGGGATAATCGGGGAATGTACATATATATAAAAATTACACGCCGGGAGAAGCCGGGGGCGGGTAGCTAGTGTTATATACAATTATTCACAAGTCCCTGAACACATATTTAATTTCACAATGGTAATAAAAGAAGAAAAAAACATATATACTCAAATAGTTCAATTTAACCAATACATGATTATCACAAGATGAAACTGGCAGCGCCATCTCTTGGTTGGTAGGTCAACAGAAGGGCGCTACTCCCTTCTTCTTCCAAGCTAGTAAGCTTTATTTACGTAAACTGTTACTTTCAAATAGAACTTAAAAAATATTACGATGCATCTAATGATGCATTTGTGATTGTGTAATTATACAATTACTAAATGAAAACCCGGTTTCGCTCGGGTGTAATGTGACTCATAATATGTACACATGTAGGTACAAAATGTAGGTAAGATATTTCTGTAGTTATCGGTTCTCAAGGAATATTAAGGCAAAGCGGCATAGATTTCGCTCAATGTTTGCGGCAAGACGTTTCGTTTTACGCAGTCACATTTGTAATGGACACTGTTTTTAAAATTAATGGTGCGACGACGTATTGAGTGGTATGTGCGCTAGTATGAATGAAACGGAACGTTTATTAACCACTCAAGATGTCACAGGTGTCAGTGACGTTTCGCTAGAGTGGCCAATATGGCGACTGCGATTTGTCTGTCAGCACCATGTCAGCACCATTAGAATTTAACGAAATACTTGACAATCCGAATTTTGCTGATAATATATGTTGTCGACTCGAAATCTTAATTTTTTTATGTTTTACTAGCGTTCCGTGCCCCGTTTCGCCCGTGGTGCAATTTTTATATATAAGAACTATTAAGTTTTTGATGTGTAATTTAAATAAAGGATTGACAAGTAAAAGCATATATTATTTTAGATTAAGTATTTACAACATATAGAAGAAAGGCAATTCAAAATACAATGTTGACATACAGGAAAAATCAACAATATATATATCGCCTAGCAACATGAAGCCATAGACGCATACGCTAATATATATCCTCTTTACATCCTCTGAACTTTTAAGGATTTCTGAATTCTATTTAGAAATTCTTTTCAAACCAATTTTCTCACTTAATTCTTCTAGTCTGGGACCGAAGAGTGGCTTAGTGAGCATATCTGCCAGTTGATTCATGGAAGGAACTTGTTTCACTAGCAGTTCTCCGTTAATGACACACTCACGTACAAAGAGATGCTTGAGTTTAATGTGTTTTGTACGTTTGTGGTACTCGTATTTTGGATTAAGAGAAAGCTTCACAGCCGATTCGTTGTCCAGGTAGAGTTCAGGTTTTTCTAAGGTGATTAAATCTTTAAGTAGGCCATTCAACCATAGTATCTCTTGAGCAGCTTCACTTGCAGCGATAGTCTCTGCTTCGGTGGATGAAATAGATACGGTCGTTTGTCTCTGACTTCTCCAGCTGATAGCAGCTCCTGAGAGCAAGCAGACCATCCCAGATGTTGATCGTCCAGTTGATTGATCTCCTGCAAAATCAGAATCAGAAAAACATAGTAATTTTGTGAGTGACTCCTTTGTATGACGATAAACTAGGCCTTTGTCTATGGTTCCTTTTAAATAACGGAAGATCCGTTTGACTAGCAAGACGTCTTTCGCGGTAGGTATCTCCAAGTTTCTAGATGCTTTGCTGACAGCGTATGCTATGTCGGGTCTCGTGCCCACTGCCAAGTATGTTAGAGCTCCAACGGCCTGTCTGTAGGGAAATGATGAGCTTCTTTCTACACTCGGTTCTAAATCGTCCACACTTTCTTTGGTTATGGGTGTCGGTGCTGGATTGCTATTCAACATGTTGAATTTCCCAAGAACCTTCTTCGTGTAACTTTTTTGGCTGAGTGTTATTTCTTTATTTTCAGTTATAATCTCCATGCCTAAGAAATAGGAGGCAGGTCTAAAGGTTATCTTGAACCTTGTTTTAAGTTCGGTGATAAATTCATCCGCTGCAGCTGTCGTATTTGACGCTACAAGTCCGTCATCAACGTATAATCCGATCAAGACTTTCGATTTACCTTTAATTCTAATAAACAGGCAGGGATCTGCATCACTTTGTTGAAATCCATTTTCTTTTAAAAATTCAGTGATGCACGAATTCCAACATCGTGGTGCTTGTTTTAATCCGTATAAGCTCCGCTTCAGTTTGCAGACTCGTTTGGTTCCGTCGTGAATATCTTCATTTTCGTGTCGAATCAATTCTTTTATTTGGTGTTCACCCAGTTCATGTTCAGATTCAACTACAACATCATCAGGTTCATGATCAGGGGCTTCGTAAAATTCTTGTTGTTCATCATCTGTTTCATGACCTTGATTTGTAATTTCACCTTTCTGAATGGAGTTTGGATCTGGAATCGATTCACCTTGGGTATTGTCAACATTAAACTCAATTTTTGTAGTTGGAATCGAAACAGAGTGTGTAAGTTGTTCCATATTGCCACTACAGTCTGAATAAAATTTTGTTTGAAGAATTTTAACGTCTTTGGAAATAAATGTCTTGTGTTTCTTTGGAACATACACCCTGTATGCCTTGCTATTGTCAGAATATCCGACGAATACTCCCGGAATAGCTTTAGGCGCAAATTTGGAACCTTTGGCACGGCCTTTTAACAGTACGAATGCTTTTGTTCCAAAAATTTGGAGGTGATGAACGCATGGTTTTCTTTGTACCCATTTTTCAAACGGCGTTTTGTTTTCTATAGCACTGTTTATGCTTCTGTTGGATAGATAGTTCGCCGTGTTGATGGCTTCTGCCCATAGGTGCATCGGTGCTTTCGCATCAATCAGCATTGCCCTTGCTTTTTCTAGTAGTGTTCTATTTTTGCGTTCAGCAAGACCGTTCTGGTGTGCTGTATAGGGTGCAGATAAGCGTCTTGCAATCCCTTGTTCCTGTAAATAGGCATTGAATTTATCGTTAATATATTCTGTGCCGTTATCACTTTGCAGGTACTTGATCTTATTTCCAGTAAAATTTTCCATTTCTTCTTTGTAAATTTTAAAGTAGTGTAATGTCTCACATTTATTTTTCATGAAATAGACTCGTCCATATCTACTGTAATCGTCGATAAAAGTGACGAAATATTTGTTTTTCCCATAAGAAGCTGCGACAGGACCACACACGTCACTGTGTACAATCTCCAATCTTTGATTAGTTCTAGGAGTTATTCGCTGTGGAGGTTTCGGTACACAAGTCATTTTCGCTTGAATACATGCGTCGCAGTCCGAGAGAGATTCTTTTGTGTCAAAGTTTAATCCAATTATAGTCTCATTGTTGAGCGCTAAATGGAGATCTTTGTCGTTCATATGTCCAAGCTTTTTGTGCCAATATAATAAAGATCCTTTATTCCTGTTGATCGATACTGCTTCAGGCGTAGCTGCATAGTTTTGTTCGACATTTCGCATTTTGACATAGTAGAGACCACTGTTCTTAGACTTCTCTGCAGTCATGAGTAAATCTCCGGTCTTATTGCGTACAAGTGCTTTGTCTTTAACGAAAGTGACAGAAGCTCCATGTTCAGTCATTTTTGACACTGACAGTAGGTTTTTGCAAAGTGACGGTACGTACAGAGTGTTTTCGAGATTAATTATCCCGTATTTATCTTTCAGTGTTACTCTGCCTTCGCCTTTAATTTCGGTTGAATGTTGTTCTGATGCAAAATTAAGTTTTCTTGATACTGTTGTCATATTTTTGAAGTGTTCGCGTTGATACGTCATATGTGAGGTACAGCCGCTGTCAAGAACCCAATCGTTTTTGTTGTTTTGGTTCGAAGTGAGGAAGCACTCTTCAGCGTAATAGGAACGTTTTGAGTTTGTGTCTTTATTTTTCTTCCAGCAGTTCGAGCAAATCTTGTGATTCTTCTTTTGAAAGATTTTACGTCCCGATTTCTTACAGATTTTGCAAGATACGTATAGTGCGTTTTCATCTACATTTTGTGGGCCGACCTCGACATCACGATGTCGAGCATCACTTTCTTCAATTATTTTTATTTTGAGCTCCTCAGGTTTGGGTAGAGTGTCGCGTGACTCCATGGCAACACGGAAGTTCTCATATTCAGTGGACAGACTGTAGAGCATTAGGATTGTAAGAAGATCCTCGTTTATGTCGACATCCATTTCTGCTAGCTTGTCCACAGTGTCCATGAATTTATTAAGATGCTCACGAATATTATCATCTTCGAGTTTCGTAAGAATTAGTCTCTTTAAGAGAGTAGCCTTTCTCGCGGGGCCTTTACTTGCGTGAATATCCTTCAGTTTATCCCATAGGGCTTTTGCAGAAGTGCATTTTTTTATGTCTTTCAGCTGAGATGGTGCAATTAGTAGGATGAGCTCGGCTTTTGCCTGTTTGTCGCCTTCAAGTTCGTCGGTGCTAGGAGTTGCAGGTAAAGAATTACTTACAAACTTCCATAATTTGTTCTTTATTAGCACGGCTTCGGCTTGAATCGCCCAGGTGTCGTAATTGTCCTTATCCAGCGGTTCGATGTGGAATGTTGTTTTCGGCATTGTCGAGCACGAGTTTAACATCACATAAAACAGAATCCAGGGATTAGTTGACGCTCTGCTACCATATTAAGTTTTTGATGTGTAATTTAAATAAAGGATTGACAAGTAAAAGCATATATTATTTTAGATTAAGTATTTACAACATATAGAAGAAAGGCAATTCAAAATACAATGTTGACATACAGGAAAAATCAACAATATATATATCGCCTAGCAACATGAAGCCATAGACGCATACGCTAATATATATCCTCTTTACAAGAACATTCCCTGTTTATCCCTCTTTCCATTAGTGAAAACCGAATCAAAATCGGTCTACCCGTTCACGCGTGACCAAAGGAAATGGGGATTCATTTTTATATATAGAGATTATTCAGGTAAGGTTTCAATCGAGTCTACCGTACCCCTTGACGAAATTATTAATATAGATATATGGTTATATAATATATTTATATATAAAAAAAATAAACAAAAACTTTAAACAAAATTATGTTTTTATGTACAAAAGAAAATTTGTTAGCTAAAGGTTAACACTCCTCATGACTGCTAAGTATATAACAACTCAAAATCTCTTACTCCAACGTCCAACAAGTAATCGGTGTATTCTTTCATGGACTTCAGGCATAGTGTTTGTAAATTATACGTCATAATACATGCTAGGCAATTGTAAAAATGCTTATATTTGGCCGGTATCTTCAGGTCTGGTAACAGTCTCTTCTTCTTGCCCTGCGAACACGTTTTAAATGTTAATATTACCGATTTAAAATTAGATAAAAATCCCTGTAAATATTAAGTGAATTTTATATTCCTAGTTGTAAAAACCTGTATAAAAACAGCCTCCAGAATAGGTATCCATTTCGTGTTCAAAGTGTTGACGGTAGCCGTTATGTGCTTACTGATCTCAGAATTGAATTCTTGTAAAGAATACTCGTTAGGTGCAGCACCTATTTCCTTAAAATCAACCAACCGTAGATTACTAAAAACAAAATATTTTATTAGTGCTTAGTAAGTGTTTTCCTATCCCTTCCAAATTCCTTATCTTTAATCCTACTGTGGTTCGGCAGCGCACTTGCAGCACCTGTGGTATAGCGTTGCCTGTGGTATAGGCGACTGTAGCTTCCTACTATCAAGTGCTAAAGCTTCCTACTTAACATTTAAAAAAAAAATTGTATTGTTCCATATTATTTAGTTAAATAAAGGGTATATTTCCATTATTATGAAAGATTATCCACAATTATTCCCTAATATTTTATTATCCATTTTTAGTGAATTCAATGTTTTTTTTTTTTAATATTTTTAATGAAGTCCAATTTGAATATTGTTCCTCTACCTTCCAAACACCGTTGGGAATTATTATATTTGTTTTCTATTGTTATTATTATTTTCGCATGAAAAGAACTAAGAACGGCAGGCAGGTTGGAGGTCCATTTGATGGTAGATGCCTACCGTCGCCTATAAACACGAGCAACAACAGAAAGATTAAAGTGGGTTTTCAAATAAAGGGTTAGCGAATGTGAGCAAAGGTGAATGTGGGTTATACTTACGGTTATATATTGTTTTGTATCTAATCAGTAATAATTAGTCTAAAAATAATTACGAACAACAACAGCACAGATGCTATCGTGTCTCGGTGCTTGAGTAAGGGATGCGATGCGAGAGTTCATTTTCACATTTCCATCTCGTCCGTTATCCTATCAGAATCGAAAGCGTACTTGAATCGCCCTTAAGAGTTTTTTGGGGAAACTATAGTTAATTGCGTGGCAACATGACTGTGACCTTTATCACATAAAAAAGTTAGAATCGAGAGATCACTTCGAATGTTGATTTGTAAACAATTCTTAAGGTGAGTCAGTAGGAATTCGATAAGTCGATGATAAGTTCAAACGACTTACATGAATTGGTTCCACCAAATCTGCAATACTTGTGCGATACAAGGGTTAGTACAGAATAGATTTTTATTAATAAATTTTCTGCTAACTACGTAACGATTCCGCCACGCATCGTCTTTCATGGCTAGTTCTTGTTTGAGCGGTGTGTCCTCTTCTTCCGGAGATTCTTCCTACATATGTTACAAAGAAATTTAATCAATTACATGTTAAGCTTAATCACAAAAATAAAAGGTAATTAAATTCCTTATTTTCTCTTAATGAAAGATAATACTCGATTAAGTCACATGCAAAGGAACATGGTAGCAACTTTCATTGATTCAACCTTAATTGATTAGCAATCTTACAAACAACATTACTAACCGTGTTCGGATCTTTCAACACAAAATCAACTATAGCCTTTTTCATTGACATCATGAAATCATTACACATTTCTTCTGTGCAAGCCGCTACTAAATTGTCCCATTTCTTTAGTTTGGGTGGTATTAGTTTCTTTATTCTGTAAACATTGAAGTTATATTGTAAAAGTAGCATACTGTATTTATGGCAGTACTGGCAGGTCATCAGTCATGAATGGGCAGTTTAGGGACAGCAACCTCCCCCCTTAGTGACCTTACGGAGTATGGCACAGCAGATAATCCTTTACCCAATTAAAGATCGGCAGCGCAGTTGCATCACCCCTGGCGTTGCTTGAGTTATAAAGTAGCCACCTATCATTGAGCGGACCGCGAACCTGCTTATCTTACAAAAAATATTACAATCGTGTATTAAATATTACGTCGTTGACTTTAATAGGTACCTGTTCTTTCGCTATTGTTCAAAAGAAAAAGATTAAATATATATAATATATAGAGAGGACATTGGGAAAATTTTCCTACAAAAATATTGATCCTGATCCCCGTAATCAGGATGGCCATGGCGTAGCTAAATAGCCTTGTAAAGTTGTGATAGACTGAGCGATTTTGTACCACGTGGTTCTAAATTTCGCATTACGGATTCTTTCGTCTTGCCCGATCGTTGATTCAAAACAAGGCTTGGTTCAAAACAAGGCTAAGGATAAGTCCCTTTTAGAACTAGAATTCACGTAAATTAAACTTCTTACACTGTAAAACTTTCTTACATTTGCATCAAAACACAAGAGCACGAGTGCGGTTATTTCACGGTTGTTGTAACTGCTTGCCGGCAATTGGGATGCCCTATTTTACTACAAGTTGCAGTGTGCCCATCCAAAATGATAAATAATTATGTTTTTGGTGTGATAAAATAACTAATAGTTGATAAAAAAATGCCTAATTAATTACTTTAGGTCTTAGAGAGATAAAACAACATTAAAACCGTACCTTATAAGAATTTTTTCATCCAACGGCGCAATGTGCTTTGAATCTATCCCATATCTCAAATAGTAGTAGTAACGAAGCATGTTCTTCTCTTCGCCTGATAATATATCGTCATCCTCCCCGGGAACAGAATGACGTATCAATTTCATCAATTTCTCCCGAAACTCTTCCCTGGCCTTCTTCATTGCTGTGAAACTTTGCATTACTGTAATATGAAACAACATATATCTTGAGATCAATTGGATAACTCAGTGCAAAATAACCAGTGCTTAAAGAAATAAGAAAATAATAAGTCGTACCGCTAGAACTTCGCTTAGGAAGTGAAACAGTAGGCCGTTGTTTCATTTTATTGGGATGAGGGAGTTTAAGAACTTCTTCTGGAAGCGACAATAAAGCCCGAGTCCTTATTTTTGTTGCATCAGTCATTTTTGGAATTTTCGGAAGTTTCACGTCGGACGTGGAGGGCGATGGCCCTTTTTTCCGATTGGGTTTATCGTTTCTTTGCATCGTTGCCCTGCAATGTACGTATATTGTTTATTATTTTTATTTCACTGTCTGAATGCACTTCGTTTTGCTGCCTTAAACTGGACAGCCAATCGTTTCTGAGACAGTTACTACCACCATGTTGCTCTTGGACAACATCTATGCGTGTAGGAATGATGAGGCTGACGATGGAGCGAGCTCACGCAGAAGATGTCTATTCACTCGAACCTTGAAAAGATTTGGGTTGTATGTGCTCGGAAATACAGACCCCGGCAGGGAGTTCTTAGCGTTATAAAAGATGTTTTAAAGCGCTTGGTCCGAATTAGAAGGGATTTCGACAAGGTGAGAATGGTAACCAGACGTACGACTGCATGTCCGATAGAAGAAAGGGGAAAGCGGTATGATCTCATGCAGGCTCTGCAGCTTAGTTATTATTAAAGTACCGCCGCCAGTCTTTCAGTCTTCATTGCTGTGGTGAACTAAGAATGGTAAGCCCAATAGCAGGACGAAACAGTGAGTTTGGTGAAATAGAGCCCATTTATCCTCACAAAGGCGAGAGGCCTAAGCCCAAAAACAGAACAAAATACTTAAATAGAGCAATATGAATTGAATACCCTTTTAGTTGTTTTAGATCTACACATTGTAGAAACTGGCTTGAATTTTTTTTTAAGAATAAACATTGGTAACAAGAAGATAATTATATTAACATTAAGGTAAGATCAACATTTACCATATAAACTAATAAATTTAGAGATAAGAATTTTTAAAATAATACCTAGAAAGAAAGAAAGAAAGAAAAGAGAAACATTTATTGGCATTTAAAACATATGAACAAAACAAAAAAAAAATGTATAGGTCTTCAAACAGGCTTACGTTCCACTTGGTGGTAGGTGGCAACGCCACAGTAGGTGCTACAAGTGCGCTGCCGATCTTAGCAAAATTAAGGGTAAGAGATTAGGAAGGGATAGGGAAAAAGGGCTCTGGTATGCCTTACTCACCCACCGAAACACAACACCTACATATGCAGTTATTTCATTGTGTTCTACTGTAAGGGGGTGGTTACTGCTGTTAGACTCCGAAATGCAAAGTAATTTAAAATTAGTTTTACTATCTTACCAAAAACCTACTGCATCTTTGAAATATTGAAACACTTAATTACGATTTATTACACTCACAAGAGTGAAATCATTATTAAACTTAAAAAAAGCTTCAACAAATATTACATTAAGTTTTACAAGTACTTGAAAATCAGTCAAGATTCGTTGGGAATATTTCTCAAGGCGTTTGGTAACATCGATTTCTCCATGGTAACGATCCTCGTTTGTTTCTATAGTAACGTCTACTTTTTTCGTATTAGAAGGTAGCAACCAGTTTCAAATATCGTTATGAAAGTATATTTTCAGAAAAGCTGCTAACAAATACTAATTTAAAGGTGTGTTTTATGTATGGATGAGTTGGTCCCGTTAGATGAGTGGTTAGGGTGCTTGCCTTAACGGTCTGCGTTCTGTTCTAGAGTTCCCGGTTTCGATTCCCGGCAGGGTCACCTTTGAAAAATGAACTTTTCAAATTTGGCTCTGGTCTGGAGCTGGAAAGTAGGGCAGGGCACACTGCGTTTCCCAGTCATTGGGGCAGCCCGTCTGGCGGCTGTAACCACCACCTTACAGAAGGCCACCGTGAAATAACAGCACTTGGGCTATTGTGTTTCGGTGAGTAAGAGATTCCAGAGCCCATTTCCCTATCCCCTCCTAATCCCTTATCCTTAATCCTACTGTAGTCGGCAGCATACTTGCAGCAGCTTTGGCGTTGCTTACGTTATAGGCGACCGTAGCCACCTACCATCAAGTGGACCGTCAGCCTGTCTGCCAATCTTTACATAAAAAAAATCTACAAAATATTTTTTACATATTTAGAACAAGTGAATGAAGGAGTGCCACAAATTAAAACCTTCACGGTATAAATATAAATAAATTTTACAAAGAAACTCAGAATAAAGACTTGAACTATGTCCCTAAATAAAATGATGGTCTTATTGTATATGTGTGATCCCATAAATATGAATTCCTCGTTAATCTTGGAGCATTTTACAGTTTGGAACTATACAAGACTATAGAGTGACTACTCGCTAACAAGAACTATTCTAAACTAGATTTGACCCGAGACTTCGTCAGGGTATCTTTATAATTTGTAGCCTGTATGGTACATTGATGTATAAACTGTATTACTGAAAAGTTCTGCCAAAAATATTCAGTAGTTTTTGCGTGATTCTCATCAATCCTCGTAAACTTTCGCATTTGTAAAAAATACTATTTCAAGGATGCAATTTTTTCAGCAAATTGTATACTTACATAAACCTTCCTCATTGAACGCTCTTTCAATTAGTGAAAACCGCATCAAAATACGTTTTGTGGTTTAGAAGACTTTAGCTACTTCAATTTATAATATTTAGAGATGTATTATTCTGATTTACATACTGTTACTATTTTTTTTAAATCACTTTAGATTTTTTTGCATGAAAGAGTAACAAATCCCCGCGTTGGGGCCCAAAGATAGGTTCCCAACGGAAGATCAGCGCTGTATGGGCCTGTAACATGCTGAGTTGGATGCCCATTTGAGGCGGGGCATTTATGCATGCACTGGCAAATATTATATTTTCTTTTGTAATGACATAAAATTACGGGCACATTATGCATAAACTTGTATGCATAATGCGTCCGTTTTAATAAAAAATTCTTTCTTTCTTTCTTTCAAATCTATCCATCCTCACAAACTTTCGTTGATAATATTAAATAAGAGTAGGTATTTTTCGTTTGTTAGGTGTTGGGAATATAGTTATGAATGAATTATAGTCAAAAATATCGTTATTAGATTCTGTTTTAAACCAGTTTGTATTAATTTATGCAATAGTTACATCGAATGAATGCCGTGCCATTTTATCAACTACTATTCATAATTGAATAAAAGGTTTATCTTGCCTCTTCTTACGTTATCTTATACTATAACGCATATGTTTTTTATGACAATCATAACAAGCTCACCAATGCATATACGGATAGCAGTAGCTCTCCTTTATCTTCCCGTGAGAGTTAGCCTGGGTGAATTAAGTAATTTGACATACATTTGCGCCGATTGGCGCCGCGACTCATCGGAGCCGCCGCCGCACTGGGGAGACTACTCCCCAACCTTGGTGGGCTGAATACAGCCTGTCGCCGCCTCTATGCTGGCGTGTTGCGGTCCATGGCCCTGTACGGGGCCCCCATCTGGGTGGACCGCCTGACCGTCCGTAACAGGCCCCTTTTGCGCGCGCCGCAACGGGCCATGGCGGTCAGGATTGCGAGAGGGTACCGCACTATTTCCTTTGAGGCGGCGTGTGGCCGTGAGAGAACCAACCGAGGAATGCAACCACTGTGGCTGCGCTGTTGACACTGCGCAGCACACATTGGCTGACTGCCCCGAATGGGCAGAGCAGCGCGCCGCTCCGTCTCTTGTCATGGGCGCCGACCTCTCGCTGCCGGCCGTCGTGAAAAGGTGAATTAAGTATACTAATTAGTAGATTTGACTGCCCTCATGGATAAATTCACCTTTGTCCATGAGGTCATTCCAGCGTAGTATCTCCCGGTACGTAATCCGCACTCCAGCATATTTATGATCCCACGATTGAATTAAAACAATATTAAATTAAGTAATCTGTTACATTTTAAAAATATTAATCATAATCTAAACAATATTTAAAAATCGATGTATGTATTATGGCTCAACCAATTTTGATGAAATTTTCAGGCAATCTTCAGATTAGTGCAGGGGTATGGTAGCGATCAGATAAGAAAAAGGGGTGCGGACAAAGTCGCAGGCAAAAGCTAGTGTTTCATAAAAATTCAATTTTTGACTCTCGTCACGTTACTCAATTTCACAGATCACATGAAGAGAAACTTAAGTGAATAAAACCAAAAAAAAAATCTAGAAAAAATACTAATAAAAACAATAATAGCATATTTTACGACGACTTAAAAATCTGGCCAATTGGAAACCTGTGGAGTTGGAAATGAAGACAAAGATAGTGAGACAAAAAATATATATAAAAAGTTGGAAATTGTTTCATTTGTTACATTACTTTATCGTATTGTAGCCTAGAAACATTATTTGACACTTCTTACCCACCGTCCAAATCCCGAGACCGCCTGGGTGAACCTGCGGTTGATTTTTTTAAAATTAAAGATGGGTTTGCTCTGACCAGCATCTATTCATGTAGGATCTGCAAAATAGATTGATCTGCAAGGATCCTGTTATAGACCGGACTCAGTGATCCAGTTAATCGGCAATGAATGAGACTTTCCTTACTTCTTTTAGATTTTACAAATGATTTAATGAATCATAATACTACATTCAAATTTAATTACGTAAATAACGACGGCATTGCATTGCAATTAAAAATATTGTTTTTTGTTTTTTTTTCAGGAACCTTCCCGGCCCAGGAACCTCACTAAGCTTCAGGACATTAATAATCCTCCCTATACTGTAAGAAACAAAATGCAAAATAAACAATGATAAAAAGAAAAATCCCACTTTCCCAGTGAGAAAACGTGGTAGTTTTAACCACCACTTCCTTCCACTGTGAGAAGCTGAACCAATTGATCTACCTAGTCTCGCATTAACTCAGCTTAAATGGACATCACTAATAGTTTTAGTTGTCAAGTTACACAAAGCCGCCATAATTCTAACCTAATTGTCGAGTAACGTATGTATTGCTCACCCCGTACCCTTTAATGTTTTATTGTAGAAAAATAATGCAATTAAAATAAGTGAAATAATGCAAAACTTTTATTAAATAAGTTAAATTTAACACGCATTTAGAAAGGCAACTGTGTGAGAAGTGCAACGCCCCTCATGATCCAGTGATCCGGTTCGACAGCCGTGGGCAGCCTCATAAACAGTATGTAGTTGGTGGAGTGGCCGGTGGTTGAGAGCACTCCACGCCGATCGCCCGTCTTGTATAAGGGGCAGTTGTAGAACACGTCCGTGGGGATTTCGTCGCGTTTCAGTGGTATCAGCCATACCTGTGACGAAACAGAATAATTAGTTAAAAACATTCAGCTAGAAAAAAGATAGCGATTTACTGAGGACTAATATCTAAGACTTACTGAAGGTACCTAATTGAAAATATGTTGATAATAAAGATAGGATAAGATATTGTAAGAATCACATAGAATGTTTAAAGGAGTAGGTAAACTCCAGTCGTGCCTCGGAGCTACGTAATACACTCTTTTTTTTATTTTGTGAAAATTCTTGTGGGGTTTAAGAAGTTCCGTTGTGTATTTTGAATTAAATATTTTTTGGAACAAATACAATTTTATTTTTAAAACGATTGGTACTTGTGTGATTTTAAACGAATCGCGTGTTAGACGAACTGAGTGTTGTCCAACTGCGATTTAGACGAAACGCTTATTAGACCAATTACGACGAAATCATTTAGACAAAGATGTATAATGAGTATAGCGTCGTATAGTTAATATATTCTATCTGACGATTATATTTGTATATGAATCAGTGCAGCGTCTCTAGCATATAGATGAGAAACTACAATCTACACCATGAATTTTGTATCACATCTGTTGTAGATAATCTTACCACAATATACGCGAAAATTTCCTTATAAATTTAACAAATTCGAATAATGATACTGTAACTCACTGGTGGGAATACATCGTACAATACTTTTGGAATAGACTCATCGACAACATAATCTTCCATATTCCACCTAGCACCTTCCAGAAACAGTCCATTGATGTAAACACCCTCTTCCGGTGGCTTGTCTGCTTCCATAGAACGCTGAACCTATATAACACAAATGAATGTTCTTTGATCAGCAATAAAGCAAAAATTACATTTTTTTAAATCAATTCATAAATTGCGACTGCACCTCGTAATGAAAGGCGAGCTGATCAATGGGGATCTTGTACTTCCTTGCGTAACTCTGCTGCGCTGCCGTGAGGAAGGCTTGCGGGAAATAAAAGCCAGATAACCAGAATATTATTGGTGGACCATTCGTGTGCCAATGCTGAAATATTTTAATGACATTTTGTACTAATGGGTGCACAGGAATACAAGATTTAACACGCAAAATTTACTCTACAAAACCTGCAAGAAGGCGAGTCTTTCGAGTAAATCGTTGAAGTAAGCTGCAAGCGGTTTGAGCGACGGATAACTCTTGCTAATCCACAAGGCGGGAATACGCCCTCGCACCATACTCGTCAATACCTCTTCCGTTATGTCGTTTAAAACACTCACACCTGGGTAAAATATAATTTATATTAAATATAAAAAAAAAAACTATAATGTGTAAAGAATTGAACAAAAAACAAAAACCTTGAACGGCTCCAATGACAGCTCGAGAACTGCTCCTTACAACGTTGACCAAGCGATCGTATCTTGCGGCTTCCTGAATAACAACTATAGACATGGGTGTCATCTCGGAGGGTTTCAAGTCACCCTCGTGCGAAGGTCCTTTGAGGATTTTGTCCGGTAGTCGTGCAAGAACATCTTCGGCTATTGCCATAGCTTGTTGTTCTGGAGTCGCACCAGCACCTCCAGAAGCCATCGTATCCTAACAACATTTTTAATACTTTTTTAATGTTGATTAGTTGCATATGTTGTTATATTTTTATTAAAAAATATTTAATAAAAAACTATTTTATAACAAAAAACATATTCAACTAGTTTTAGGCATTGAAAAAAAAAAGTACACTATTAGGGAAAAAATTCAAGCAAAAATTCACATATGTGAAAATATGAAACGAGTAACTCTTGGCTATACCTATAAAAAATAACTCACCAAATATTGACTTAGAAGATCCTTTGAAGCATTATGAATAAAATGATTTTAATGAATACCTACATAAAATGCGAAAAAATTAGAAACCCTTATTATATTTTCGTAATAAGGGACGGTGACAACAAATTTTAGCTTACCGTACGATCCTTCAATCCAAAGTTGCAGCGTTGTAAAAAATTTAAACAAAACATTGAAGATTCATTGTTATCTACAGAATTGGATAAAAATAAACCATATACATATATAGCGTTTTCATTGCGTTTGTGTCGTTGACAATAAACGACATTGCAATAGGTATATAATTGAACATTAATAAAATACATACGTCCAATAACTTTTGGTACAAAATAAAAAATAAAAAAACTGGGACTATACCAAACGAATTATTTAATAATTGAAAATATATGAATAACCTGTGTGAGAATTGCGGTGTTGAGCAGTTCCTCAGACTCTCTGAAGTGCTTAGTGATGTCGGCATTTGGATGAAAACCGAATACGCCGGGTGGCGTTTGTACAGGTAGCGACCGAGCATATGCTATGAATTCTCCATGCTCAACCGCTGTAGGAATATAGTACATACCTGGAATGCGAAATTGTATATGTATTGTATATACACACTCATGTTACCATACTGCTTCCGTCAGTAGCAACAGTCAATCGCCTTTAGAGCCCAGACATAAATAACCATACCGGGCATATGATCTCTTTTAGATAGCTTTAATGTTGATTAACATAGACTTATCAATACCCATTAATAAGAGAAAATTTGATACAAAAGTTTCAAAATTTACACCTTCTTCATAATTAATCCATTTTTCTAGAATAGTATACTAGTTTTGGTGGTACAGTCAGGTTCCTTACAATTTTACCAAAAAGACATTTTAACAATGACGTGGGATGTGGGGGTAACCACATCCCACGTCATTGTTACACATAAAATATCTTTTTTGTAAAATTTATTATGATATGGTACTACTTGTACAAGGTATTAATGGAATCTATTTTACATTACCGGTAGTATCAATCGGATAGTTCAGTTCAAGAACAGCTCTCGGGTTGTAAAATTTGTAGAGGATGGTGTTAAGGCAGCGACGGTCCCAGTCATCCGTGACACGGCCGCCATAATTACACTCGCCCGTCAGGTAGCGCAGAGCCACAAATTGTACATCCTGAAGAATATCATATATATTACGAGCACATGACACTTTGAGTATATAATCTTTAATGCCCCATATTTTACCTCGTATTCATTTAGAAACATGTACAACTGGGTGACGCTTATCCTCAAATCGGTTTCATTGAACTCGTAGCGGATGTTCCATCCGAGCGGACCGAACTGCCGTCTCTCCTGCACCACCGCGTGAAAGAAGCACAAAGCAAACAACAGCTTCTTGAAGATTTCCGGTTGCTTGTTGCCTTCAAACCACTCCGGATCGTTGATTGGATCACTCTGGTACGAACGGGCTATATTCGCTCTAAGACCTAACCAATTATTATCAAATAATGTTAAACTTATTCAAACACTTTCTTATACATTGTGTATCGCTATTGTAATGTTACCTTGTGGTGGTTCGTTAGTCATTTTTACACCGTTTTGTAAAACGTAAACTGGAAAATGATCAGCCGGATACGACGTCAGCCAAAGTCTGAAGTCGGGATGCGTGGAATCCGGATTTAAACCTTCACATATCTACAAATATAAAAAAACAGATAAATGAAATGTAGCATGAATTAAATATGCTTTTATTCCAATTCAATTACCTTCTCTAACATAGGCATCCAACTCTTGGCTAAATGACAGTTTTGAAGCACTACCCAAGTTCCACTTCGAACACCTTCTTCTATTAATTTTACAGCAATTGGACCTTGACCTTGACCTAATGACAAAGAGAATAGTCTGGACGCTCCAAAACCCTGAAAAATTCACACATACATACATCAATCCGTCATTTTCTTATCAAATAAACATTCATTAATTACCTGATCATCAGCAAACTTAAGTAATGTCCCCATCGGATCAGAACCGGGCGTTAACACAAATAATAATGGAATGCAACAATGCGAGTCTGCGTATGACGATGGTAGATCAAAAAGTGGAGGCTCCACGAACTGACGACCCATTTGTTCTATAAATACAATAGTAACTGAGCAATAGCATTGATGAAATAAAATTACAGAAGAAATATAGAATATCGTACCTTCAACAAAATTTTGAACCGCAGGTACCATCATATCTAAACGCATACATCTCAAAACCATCAGTTTCTGTGCAAGTAAAAAAGGCATTTAAAAAATATATATTTAAAGAAAGACCTAGCAACACTTATTCTGATAGTCCAGTTGGTGGCGGGCGCCTAAAACGGTTCCAAAGAAGTGTCGCTGCATGAATACGTATAGCAAAGTATTAATGCTTCTGTACGTGTGTTTGTCACCTAACTCCTTATAAAGAGCTGAACCGATTTGGATGAAATTACGTGTGTACATTTTAGTATTGACCTGGATGATTTAAAAATACAATTGGGCCGGATAGGTTACACAATAATTTTCGTGTTCCGGCAGGACAACCGGCAGACAAACCGGCAGGATATTTGTTACCCTTTCACATAAAAACTACCAAACAGATTTGGATGAAATTTAACACACTGATAGTTTATTATCTGGATTAACATGTAGGATATACTTTTTATCCTGGAAAAATGTTAGATTCCCTAGACTGTCGACACAGTGGCGGCGCCACCGTTGTCACAGCTATAAAGATGTGGGGCGTTATTTTTCAACGCAGACGAAGTCGCGAGCACCAGCTAGTTGATAATAACGCTGTATTTATATTAGCCGATGCTCGCGACTTGGTTCGCGTGGACCAAACCAAAATTTGCTATGTGCCAAAAGTATACTTTTGAGATATTAATACGTACTTATTGATAATTCAAGCTGAGTGCACATAGCATGAGGTCATAGTTCGACAAATAGTGCTCATGAGCACTTAACAGTTGTTTTATACGATAGATAAGGCAGTGAATTATTCACTAAGGTCAAAATGTTGGAATCTCCATAAAGTGTACATAGAAGATTTTGGTTTCACAACGATGAAATATGACGTAGGGCTGTTTGCAGCCGTCGCGTCGTTACCCGTCGTAACTTCTAAACGAAAGATCCGATTGAAATAATTTAAAAGGAGTTTACATGAGCATATTATCGACGTTGATTATGAAAGTATTTAATTGGAAAAGGATTAATAGCATTATAGGAATCTTATCACCTTTCAATTCTACCCGTGTTTTGATTGACTTGAACAAAAAACGGATTGGACATATTATAGCCTCGCTAAATTTTTTGTAATGATGAGTATTATAAACATGTAGTACATTATTTAATGTATAATCAATAGTTTTCGCAGCGTACGCCAATTAATGACTTTTGATAATGTAACCCAGGGTACATTTTTGTAATTTTCGTAGAGATCTCTAATTTATTTTTTAAATAAATATATCATATGTTACTCGCTCATAATGTAGCTTTTTGTAAGTGAAAGAATTTTCAAAATCAGTTAAATTAATTTTTGCGTTTATTCATTACAGACAAAAATACAAAAAAAAACTTTCCTCTTTATAATGTTAGTTTAGTTAGATTACATAATAAATAAAATATTTATTTCTCTTCACAAAAATCTAAAGTCAGAAGGAATTATATAAATTTTAAAGATGAAATATGATAATAAACTTTTATAATAATAATTCATAGAACAAGTCACCAGGCACCTCCTACGGCAACACTATTGAAATTAAGTATTTGAGAATTAGTAAAAATATATGCGAATTCGATCATATATTTTATTAATTACAGTGTGGCTATAAATTACAAGGTTGCTATTTATTAATTTTTTTATGTTAAGGTCGGCAGACAGGCTGACGGTCCACTTGCGTTATAGGCGGTGGCTACCATCGCCTATAACGCAAGCAACGCCAAAGCTGCTGCAAGTGCGCTGCCGACTGCAGTAGGATTAAGGATAAGGGATTAGGAGGGGGGATAGGAAAATGGGCTCACTCACTCACCGAAACACAACAGCACGCGTGCTTCTGTAAGGGGGTGGTTACTGCCGCCAGACGGGCTGCCCAAATGACTGCGAAAACGCAGTGTGCCCTGCGTTTTACTTTACTCTTTTGGTATTAATATAAGTACCACGACCAAGATACCTCTCCTTCTTCTGACTGCTATTAAGAGCAAATTCTCTTACCTGGAATTTATCAATTGAGTTCCATTGATCAGGTAGGGGTTGGTTCTGCGGATCAGGCGTATTACAAAACTTTTCCCATTTTTCAACATTCGACACAAAATGGTCATAGATTCCTATAAATGGTTCTATTTCGTTCAATCTGCCATGAGAAAAAATATGAAATAAGTAATATTTGTGTCTTGGGGTTGCCTTATGCTTATATGTCTCATCACATCTCTGATCATAATGTAATACATAAAATAGAAAGGGGGAGAATTTTTCGTCGTATTGTATACGAAGCTCATTAATGCAATAAGTTGTTATTAATAAAATTATATATATGTGGGATACGGGGAAACAATTAGAACGAACAGTCTCTTTCAAGATCAGTTTTTATTCTTTTTAACACACACGCTACACATTACACACTACTCGCGTCATTTTTCTTCTCTCTACGTCTTCCTTCTCTTTTCGTCATCAACACTTCGCTCCTTTGTCTCTTTCATACATGGACACTCGGTTCGTTTCCGGACACTATCATAGACTACTTTCATTTTATTTTTTTTGATCTTGGAAGGAAAGTTATAAAATTAGAGTGATCAGTCCACACGGCCATCCTGCCTAACATTCGCCTCGAATGTATCTTCATATGTAGAATCTGAATCGTCATCACACCATAGTTTCATCAAGTCTGCTGAACTTGAGGTTTTGATAGGCCCTTCAAAGTCACCTATTTTCTCCACCTCATATCGGTCGTTACCTCTAATATTTACTATCTTATAGGGTCCCATAAACTTAGGATACAGCTTAGAACCTTGAGCGAATTGAGTCCTTTTTATCGCCACGATATCTCCGATACGATATTCATTAGCACGTTTTCTTTTACGATTATAGGTATTCTTATTTTCTTCCTGTATCTTCTTAATCGATTCTTTCGCCCTTAATCTCAACTCTTGCCTGTCTTCTTGGAACTTGTGTAAATGTTCTTCTTCTATTATTTTCATAATATTTTTGTCTTCTTTATCTCTCATCTTCAATCCTGTTAACAATTCGAATGGTGTCATACCAATACCTCTTTGATAGGTTGAATTTAGACATATTTGTACTTTGTTTATATGTTTATACCATTTAGATGGATCATCGATACTCAGTTTACTCAATACGTTTATAATAATTTGATGTATTCTTTCTACTTGGCCATTCCCCCTTGGCTGTCCTGTAGTAATCTTATAATGACAAATACCTTCCTCTTGACAATAGTTCTCAAAGTCCTGGGAGGTAAAGGCAGCATTGCGATCAGTGATAATTCTAATTGGAGATCCAAAAGTCTGTTGTTGCAATCTCAATTTGTCCAACACTTCTTCAGTTCTCAGAGTCTTTGTTGTATAAATCCAAGTGAATTTCGTAAAACCATCAACTACAGTTAGCACGTATTTGTATTTTTTATTAGTCGAGGTGAGTGGTCCTAAATGATCAATGTGGTAGGTAGACAGTGGAACGTCGCCTTTATCAAGTGGATGTAAAAATCCTTCCTTTTTACCTCTTTTGTTATTCACTAATATACATTCTACACAATTGTCAATGACTGATCTAATCTTTTTATCCAGATCTTCAATATAGTATTCTTTCATTATTAATTCCTTTGTCTTTAATATCCCGAAATGTCCTCTTTCATGGTTTTGTCTAATTATTTCATTTTGCATCCGTTTCGGTATTACTAAAAGTTTCTGTCCTTGAACATCTTTATAAACAATATCGTCTTGAATAAAATAGTCATCATATGGTTCTTTAGTTAGTATCATCTTAATCAATCGTATTTTATCGTCATGTTCTTGAGCTCTTTTAATTTTTATAGTAGTCTCAGTTAAGATAAGATTAATAGGGCTGCGATTGAGTGCATCAGCATGCCTCATTCTAGTCCCAACTCTGTGTTCAATCGTATAGTCGTATTCTTCTAATAGTAAAGCCCATCTAGCAACACGTGGTGGTAAGTCTTTTTTCTGTAAAGTCATAGTTAACGCTGCACAATCTGTTATGATCTTAAACTTGATTCCTAAAAGATATACTCTAAATTTCTTTACTGCTTCGACTATCGCAAGTACTTCTAAATAGTAACTGTGATATTTGGCTTCCGTCTGGGTAGTCTTTTTGCTATAGTAATATACAGGGTGCATCTGACCATCTTCAGGATTCTTTTGTAATAACACTGCTCCATATCCTTCACCACTAGCATCTGTGTGCAATTCTGTAACCAATTTTGGGTCAAATATCTGCAATACCGGTGTCTTACATAAAATATGCTTTAACTCTTCAAAGGCTCTTTCACATTTAAAGTCAAAATTGAAACTAGCATCTTTCTTCAAAAGGTCTGTCAGTGGTTTTGCGATCAAGGAGTAGTTTCGAATAAATTTTCTGAAATATCCTGTCAATCCCAAAAATGATTGGACCTGTTTAATAGAAATTGGTTTCTTAAATTTCTTTACAGCGGCAATCTTCTCTTTTGATGGTTGTATCTTATTATTGCAAATAGTATATCCTAGATATTCTATTTTCTTATGTAAAAACTTGCATTTTTCCCAGTTAATCTCTAGGCCATACTCTTCAGCTCTTTTCATTACAATCTTTAGTTTCTCTAAGCCTTCATCTTCTGATTTAGCAGGTATGTTTATATCATCTAAATAAGTTAACACAGTGTCATCTAAAATAAGGTCATGAAATATATTATTGATGAATCGTTGGAAAACGGATGGGGCTGTACATAAGCCAAACGGCATCTTTAAAAATTCGAACTGTCCCTTAGGCGTTACGAAAGCTGTGTACTTCTGGCTGTCTTCGTTTACATTTACGTGTAGAAAACCATTTTTCAAATCTAGTACTGTAAAAACATTAGCTCCTTTCAGTCTATCTATTTGGTCTTCTATTAATGGTAGTGGAAATCGTTCTTTAATAATTTTCTTATTTAGTCTCCTATAGTCGATGCATAATCTGTGAGTTCCGTTTTTCTTATTAGCCAATACAATGGGACTGGCAAAGTCTGATTTACTTGGTTGAATAATCTTTTTTTCTAACCATTCTTCTATTTGTTTATTTACAATTTGCATCTCAAGAGGGGAGAGTCTTCTAGGACTTTGGAATATGGGTGTCTCGTCAGTTAACAAAATTTTCAGTTCAACATTACTTTGCTTCTTAGGTATCGGTTTGTATTGTTTTATTATTGTGTTTATTTGTTCAGTATATTCTGTTTTCTCTATATCATATTCATCTTCAAAATGGTCTTTGTGATCCATTATAAGAGTCAAATGCGTAATCGGCTTTGTCGTAATTCCATCTGGTGTGAAATTTATTTCTACTTCCTTTAATATTGGATTTCCGAGAATTACAGGTACAGGTATTACTTCATCTAAAACAATGTCGAATTTAGAAATGAAAGTACAGTCGTCAATATTTATTAAGGCTGAAAAACTCCCTTCTGTATTTACTTCACTGTTTGCTAACCCCATAATAGTAGTCGTTTCTTTATGCACATTTTTATTTCCTTGAAAGATTTCGTTAAATTTTGATAGACACATTAGGTTTAAGTCGCTTCCAGTATCAAAATAGGCTTCAGTCACAACATTATCGATCTTAACATCTTTAAAAGGTAATTCATGAGTATTTGTTTTTGTATTCTTAATATTCATAGTCTTCATACTTTTAGGACAATCAGGTGATTTATGACCAAACTCATTGCATTTAAAACATTTAATACCTCTAGTGCATGATGATGATTGATGGCCTATTTCACCACAATTGTAGCATCGAGTCTTAGTTTGCACCTTGATTCCTCTTTTCTCTGGTTCTGCATCTTTTGGTTTCCTTAGTCTGATGTTGTTTTTCGTATCTCTACTCTTTGACTTAATTTGAGCATAAATGTCCAGCTTCTGTCGGAACTCTTTTATACTTTGTGCACCATATAAAATGATTTTATTAGATTCATAGTCTTGGATGCCATCGATCACATATTCAATTAATGATTCGTCGTCCACTTTTCCGTGAAGAGCTATCTCCTTCATTTCCAAGAAATATTGTTGAAGTGTTTCATCTGATCGGTACTTTCTTGATGATAGTCTTTTATGTATAGCAGCTGTATTTAAGCGAGGACCAAATTCTTCGAGTAACTCTTTTTCCAGATTTGACCAACTTTTCACACAGCCCAACGATCGTAAAAATAGTCTTGCAGTTCCTTGTAGAAGTCGTTTGCCATAAATCAACTGTTCGACATCACACCAGCCCATAATTTCAGAAGTGTCTTTAAACTCTGATAGCCATGTTTCAATCGGATACGTGTCATCTCCAGTAAAAGGCGTCATGGATTTCTCTATGTCATAAAAGGATACTTTAGGTCTTCGTCTTCGGTCGTCATTTTCGGTTAGTGTACTGTGGAAATCTTCAGAAGCCATTTCGACAGTATTTTCATCAATTAGCATGTCTTTCTTCTTATTACGCCGAGTCTTAGGCATAATTAGTCTTCAGTCTTGATTATAAGTCGTGAAAAATAGTCTTCAAGTCTTCATAAAATTCTTTCAGTATCATATTTTGAGTGTGCTCAATTTCCTTCTTACTCCTTGTTCTTCATACAAAGTGTGCTCAGTCTTATCCATTGAATTTCTTTACTCCATCTCATTTCGCGTTCGGTGTACGTACACAGTTGATGATGCAATAGAATAAAATATGGCGTCGTTATTATTGCGTAGTATATGAGTTATCATTAAAGTTCCATATTAAAAACATTATTTCACTGTTCTAAGTTCACTTTTAAGTCTTATACACCTCTTTTCTATTTAAATTGTTTCTCACGCACAAATTATTTGCACACAGTCTGTGTTTGCGTCGTTCGTTTCGTCTTGTTGCTTCCTTCGTATCCACGATTTTCACATGATCACTGATTGTGGTGATCCCGGACGAGCCCCCAAAAGTTGTGGGATACGGGGAAACAATTAGAACGAACAGTCTCTTTCAAGATCAGTTTTTATTCTTTTTAACACACACGCTACACATTACACACTACTCGCGTCATTTTTCTTCTCTCTACGTCTTCCTTCTCTTTTCGTCATCAACACTTCGCTCCTTTGTCTCTTTCATACATGGACACTCGGTTCGTTTCCGGACACTATCATAGACTACTTTCATTTTATTTTTTTTGATCTTGGAAGGAAAGTTATAAAATTAGAGTGATCAGTCCACATATATATATATGAATCCCTATTTCCCTTGGTCACGGCATCAAGCGTGAATGAATAGACCGATTTTAATTCGGTTTTCACTACCGGAAAGAGGGATAAACCGGGAATGTTCATATATTTAAAAATTGCACGCCGGGCGAAGCCGGGGGCGGGTCGCTAGTTATTATATAAAGCAATGACAATATCGTTTAACCACTAAAGACAAATATTAAAACAGTCTTTTTGCTAACAACGTTCTACATTTTCATAGAGATCTTTTCAAATTACTTTTTATAAATGTAAAAAAGAAACAAAATTCAATCTAAAAATACTTGATTCATTATTAACAGCATCACTAAACGGTTGAAGCAGGATTTGTTAAAAATATGAACTATCAGTAATAAAAAGAGTTTGTTCTTTTTTCTTCAAAATTAATAAATATTAAAAAAAAATTACATCCAAAGTCTTTAAATCATGCACTGTATTAAAGTATTATCACCAAATAGCTCATTCAAATGGTTAATTTTAAGTGGGCACAGTTTTAACTATATGATTTAAATGTTCATGATTTTCAATGAATCAAATATTCTTGTTAAAGTAACACAGTTATTATACCCATTGAATTCGGACCACGCTTGGGGACTAAGGAACTGAACAGGGTTGGGGGGTACGTGTCGTGGCTGAGCACCCCCGAGAAGAAACATTACGTGTTGCTGCAGCAGGTTTCCTTCGGCGACCATTATAGTAATCGTCAGCAAAAGTGAAAATACAATTTTATCCTAAAATAATATAGACAGATATAAATTGACAAGCAATCCAAGTGGTAGCCACTTATTGACTACCCTAGTACACAACACATGCAACACCAGAAATAAATTAAGTGGGCTGCCGACCAGGACACAGAATAAATAATAGTACTAGTGTACAGAAGTTGCACTGCTTTCGCATTCAGTGTGAGCGACCGTAGGCAATTATATCGCGGCACACACGGAGTGACAGAGGCCTGACCATGATTGAATGGATGATATAATTTGAGGTAAACGATAATATTATTTTTGTTATTGTTTCAAGTATTAGCAATTTGTGTGGCTTATTTGACACTTAAAAATCAAGTTAATTTATAAGAATGCAAAAGTAATAAACTACATATAAACTTGAAGACGAAATTTGAAAAAACTACTAACCTTTTCAAACAAACTTCGACAGATATTAGAGTACAGAGAAAGCGTAAAATAAGCTCGCAATATTTCGAGTCGTTTTGATATATCTTCCACCTTCTCCGTATTATCAATAGCAGCTGTGAACAAACCTTCAAACCAGCCCAAAGAATATTGATACATTGGATCAATATTAGCCAAGGACGCTAAAAAGTAAATAATATTGTTATAGAATTATATTAAAAAATCCTAATGAATCAAATCGAACTATAAATGTTACCTATGAGAAAGAATAAGTTAGTAGAATGTGTAGCAATTGGTACATAATCATCTCTGGCCACATCAATAGCTTTTTCTGTAACTGCAGCAACTTCTTGTTTCTCTTTGATTTCATTAGACGTATCTTTTGCTGAATTCAAAATCTAAAGCACATTTTTAAAGTAAATACCTTACAACATTGAATTGTAGGTACAAAAAATAGTTTGAGTTTTATCAATTTTTTACCTGCACAGCTTCCTCATCTTCAAGTAAATGTTCAGAGGTGGAGAGGACATTCAGGATTTTTCTTTCAATTTCCTGAAGGAGGCGGCGATGTTCAGCGCCCTGAGTGGTGAGATCTGATTTGGCTTGCTGCAAATCAGGTCTCTCTCTGGCTACTACACGTGCTAAAAGTTGTGCCTGAAGACCGTCTTTAGCAAGCATGAAGTTGACAAGAGTAACTCGTACTCCCACCTCGGGTAAGTAATGAGGGTTGGCGAGTTTTGTGCTTATGTATAATCTATAATGAGGTAACATTTAAGAAGTTTATGCATAAAAATAACATTTTACTAAATCGCTATTGCTTTTTGGACATACTTGAAATCTTTACTATATTCCACAACTGTGTCCCCAATTTTGATACACAAAGCACCACCTTGACGAAACGTTTGTTGTTGGAGGAGCGGCTCCAACATTGGATCCAATTCTTCTAATACATTTTCTAATATTACCTACAAAATAAGGTTGCATGATTGTGAAATATAAAAGGAGTATTTTCCGTCTGTTTTATTGTTTTTGATTATTGTGGTTAGGATGTGAAGCTTGCATGAAAGATAATTATGTAACAATAAAACTGATTGTACAAATTCTCATTTTATTACATCAACCCAGCTGATCGATGTAGGTAGTGACCTACTTATATTTAGGCGAACAATAATAATAATAATTATTATTATTATTAAAAATGAACAGCTTTAAATTGAAAAACTTAACATGTTAACAACATAACAACAGTTATATCTACCGGTTGTCCAAATTGCACAGCATTTTCAAGCACTCGTCCTAGATCAGTTTGTGTTAAACGGCATATACATAGATTGTTTGGCTTCTCCATATTCTTTACCCACCGATTAGCTTGCCCCTGGGGATCTATCATTAACGGCCATCGACGTGCAGACCTGAAAACAATAAAATGCCGTTACAAGTAAATATTATATACTTTTACTCATAAATATATTCCAACTACATACATTAGTATTATAGCGCTCTCAACACTGAAATCATCGGCAGGTAAGCCATCAATGTTCCATTGTTGTATAGTAACCGGTTCACCGAGTGATTTGATCAAGCTGAAATTCAGCGTGCACACAATACCACAATCGTGACAAGCAAGCGCCCACCTCTTAACCTAAAAATACAATTTGATATTAGCAAAAAAGAATAAAGAATGAGATTAAATTTCAAAAAGTAAACCGTACCTGGTCACTTCTAAAAGCCGCAGTAAACGGGCCCAAATATGCTATTATACCAGATGCTATTAATATATCACCTGTAATGAGAGTAAAAATATTTAAATATCTCGTATAAACACTTCTATGTATTAAATCCTAGCTGTATCCGCGACTTCGTAGGAGCATTTTTTTTTAAATGCCACAGGAACCTAACATTAAACCAGGTAGATATAATAAACTATCTGTGTGCCAAATTTCATCCAAATTCATTAAGCCATTTTTGCGTACAAACTTTCGCATTTATATTATTAGCAAAGGATTATGATTACCTGTTAGTGAGTTATAAGTTTCCCTCAAAGTTTTAGCAATTTGTGTCCACCTAGTTTTTTCGCCACCAAGACCCGAGATTAGCATTTCAGCTCTCTTTAACTTATTACTACAATCGAGCACTTCATCATCTAACATCTTCTGTTGCCTATTTTGCTCAGCTAACGCATCTTCCAGTTTCGATAGTTTAATTTGAACCTATAATGTATTCACATCCCATTAACAAAAAGTACATTTTAGATGCATAGTACATTTCATTTTATTTACCTCTCTAAGTTGCGCCTGTTTAACAGCGAGAGCAGCCATAGCTTTGTCGTACACAGCTTGAGCGGCAGCTAACCTTTGTTTCTTAGGAGCGACCACTTTCGCTACCTTATCATATTTAGTCATTGCAATCACCCACTTACACATACCTAGACAAAAAGTAGGCAACTTAAAGTTACTACAAGAAGAAGTGTAAACTAAATAAAAGAACATAATATAGATAACTGATAGGACTGTACCCTCAGCAGCAACTGAAACAGCCCTAATCTTTTCCGGTACAAAGCCGTCATCCTGCATGACAGTGGTCATCAATTTTTTCATAACTTGTGGAGGGATATTGTCCTTGTCGTAATTCTGCAGGGACTCGAGGAATTTAATGTCGTTAAGAAGTTTCTTCGATGGCCCCCAATAATCTTCAACAGTCCCAACTCCACTAGGGTTTGGAACCTTGTCTGGTTTCATTTCCTACAAATAATTGATAAAGTGTAATAAGTAATCTTTCAGATATCATTTTGGTTCATTATTTATCAGTGAAGAAAATACAAAATCTTTTCTAACCACTTACCGGATCATCCTTGAATTAAGCATGAAATGAGACAATTTTATTAAAAAAAAGAGCATTTAATAAAGTATAAATAATCGATTATTCTGTTCGCGTAGTGGACGTAATGGATAGATATATTGTTCGCCAATAATTACTTAGTAACAATTGCCTTAATGCAACGTAAACGTGTAAACTTGTTTGTGTACTTCAACGTGTACTTCACGTGCTGGTCAGGTCGATGTGCTCAATCCGATCTCATCGTTATTTATTGCGACCGTGAGTTTTTGCGTATAATAGTACCTTAGAAGGGGAGACTATCTAACAGCCAATAGAAAAAGTATAAAAGAAGGAATGAAATGTAAATTTGCAAGCTTAAAAACGCTTTAGCACATAGTTCGTAGAACCGAAAACCGTTGGGGCAAAAAGGCTATGACCCCACACTAGATGGTCTGATGACATAGTAAAAGTCACGTGAATACGAGCTGTATGGTGTGCTTTAGACGTCTCTTAATGATTATATTGGTGTCAATACTCTTGGAAACACACAGATAATGACAACGAGTCTCTGCAAAGTTATTTGCATTTAAGATTATTTTGATACCCTCCATAACTTAATATCTTGTTTTAGTTTAGGTAGCAATTATAAACTGAACTCGAAATTCAGGGTAGGCATAGGTTATGTACATTTCATATAATATGTAATGTCGATTATACCTTTAGTATACAAATTGCCTCCATCACCAATTTGATGCCTCTCGGAGGACTCTTCATTGTTTTTATAAATGTGATATCTTGAGGAGTGAGTGTATCAAGAGCAGCTAACGCCGCATTTAAAATCGGCATTGCTTCGGCAAGATCTGCATCACACTCTTCTTTGATGGCTTGAGCTTCCCCAGCCTATTAGGAAACCGCATAAATTTTATGAAATCTAAACCATAACATGCTTCGCATGCATTATGGACATCAGTAAAATATCTTAATAACCTGTTCTTCTGCTGCAGCCTGATCTGCCAGCACATCCGCTTCGACTAGCGCTACGCCTTCTTTCTCCTTTTCTACTTTGGCTGTTGTTTCAGCTACAGCTGCAGCACCCGCAGCTAACTTAGGCTGAAGAATTTCTAAAGCTTGCTGTAAAGCTGCTACAGACTTTGCTGCAATGGCCAATTGATCTAAACCAGTTATATACCGTTTTTCACTATTGAGCAATTCCCTGTTAATAGAAAAAGTCATTAATATGATTATCATGTGATGAGTATCGTTGGATGAGTGGTTAGGGTGATTGCCTTAACGTTCTGTTCTAAAGTTCCCGGGTTCGATTCCTGGCAGGGTTAATTTTGAAAAATCAACTTTTCAAATTTGGCTCTGGTCTGTATTTGGAAAGTAGTGGCAGGGCACACTGCGTTTTCGCAGTCATTTGGGCAGCCCGTCTGGCGGTAGTAACCACCCGCTTACAGAAGACCACTGTGCTGTTGTGTTTCGGTGAGTGAGTAAGAGATGCCAGAGCCCATTTCCCTATCCACTCCAAATCCCTTATCCTTAATCCTACTGCAGTCGGTAGCGCACTTGCAGCAGCTTTAGCGTTTGTTATAGGCGACAGTATTAGCCACCTACCATCAAGTGGACCGTCAGCCTGTCTGCCGAACTTAACATAAAAAAAAAATTGGATTCTATTCTCTTTTTGTAACAAACCTTCTCAATCTACCTTCTACCGTACAATACTTACGTACGCTTCCGTCCTAAGAGTGTTTTAAATGTATTAATAAGCTCTAAGTATGCTGTGGGAGTCACGTAGTTATATCTTTTCAGTCTTATTAAAAACTGTCTGCTCAGTTCTTGCGTATCAGTGTGGAACACCTGACACAGTTTTATAGCGGTATCGCGTTCCAGCTCCGTTAGTTCCACATCTTTCAGGAAGCGAGTCGCGACAGCCAATAGTGCATCCGGAGGCCATTCCTATTTAACAAAACTAATTGATTAAAGAGGATTTAAAATTACCAAATTACTAGAGAAGACGTTAAATACAGGATATTCTTACTTGAAACCAGTCAATCGTACAGCAGTTGACGAGGGATGGAAACTTGCGTATGCGTGTACGCAGCGCAGTGCCGGCAGGAGACATAGCCAACACGATGTGTAACTGATCTCGAACAATCGATACAAAGTAGGCGTACAATGCCGTAGGGCTTCCGTCTGTTTGAAGCGATTTGTCCCTCTGTCGATCCACCTGTATTATTTTTAGAATAATCAAATACTGTTTTTTTTTTTTTGGTGTCATTTTGAAAAGTTGTAATTACCTACTTTCTGTATGTTTTCGTTATTTTTATTTTGAGTTCAAGACCGTTACCTAATTTTCCTTTTTGAAACGAAAACTTTGCATCCCTTTTGGAAAGAAAATTGTGCGGACGGAGGAGTGTGAAATTTGGTACACTTAAAGTTTATATGGAGAAAGACTACGAGAAAGCTAATATTTTTATACAATAAATATTAGAAATACATTAAATTAATTAAAATAAACATCATACATACTATCGCTTGTTAGACACACGCACACACGTTTGGCACTAAGTTTGATACTTATGCTCTTTTGTTTATGGTCGAATTTCAACCACTGGGCGACCTCAAATTCTAATATTGTTGAATTTTAACAACACTACATTTATATTTACTTAATACATAGACTTCTTGATATGTATAAAAAATTATGTACCTAAGAGTTAATTATTATTAATTTATCTTGTAAAATTTAGCCAAAAAGAATTTGAAGAAGATTGAGGAAAATGTAGAACTTCAGAATTTATTTTAAATTTAATTCAGAATCAAACTTTGAAAATAACTATTGTAATTGCATATTGTAATAACATAGAATAAATTCACAAATTCAATCAATCTTCTGTTCATTCCTTGACTAAAACACTCAAATAAATTTTATTTACAGGCAAATATGTCACAATAACATAACATTGTTAGGTATTGTATTGACTTTATTTTAGTTTAAGTATTTTGATGTATGTTTAACTATCTACTGAAATATTTTTTATATAATGGTCTTCACTACCTATGTAACTACCTACTTTTTGTTTATAAATAACTGTTTTGGCTAATGTATCCTTATTTTATCTCTCCTACTCTACAAATGTACCTAATATTGGAGCCGTATATTTCAGTTATATTTATATACATATAGGTAAGTAGCTAGAAACTAAGAAAAAAAAAACGTTATTTTAAAAAATAAATCTCTGTCAGACTTACTACTCGCATCTTTTCACATATCTCAGCTTTTTCATCGGCGCCGAATATATTGGGCACTTCTCCTGAATTCAGCATATTATTAACGTCCTCCAGAAAACCCTCTTCTTTGATCTAAGCAATATTTCCGAGTCATTAATCATTATATAAATAAGTAGATCTACTTGCTGTCTAATACGCCGGCAGCTTCGCCTAAAAAATTAATCTACCTACACTGCTACCTTAAAAAAATACGTAACTTTTACTTTATAGAACCATTTGTTTTATTATAGATGTTTACTTAACATACTTGTAAAATATTTTTTAAATTAATTTTAGGTAGTGGCAAGGCTAGCGTTCTGCCGTCAAAAAATAATCAGCCCATCTGGTGGCAGTAACCAAGCTCTTAGAGAAAACCACTGTGAAAAAACAAAACTTTCACAGTATATTGTCCTTTGAGAAAAAGGGGAGATGTCAGAGTCCACTCTTTATCTTTATCCCTTGGCCTTTATCCTATCAGGCAAAACACTTACAATTACTATTCATTTCTCATATAAATAGGCGACGGTAGCCACCTACCATCAAGTTGACTGTCAGGCAGCGTACCACCCGTAACTAAATAAAAACGAAAGATAATATTTTACCCTCATTAAGGTCAAATTGAGAAAATCTATTATAATATCAATAGATGTGTATATTTAAAAAACTAAGGACCCATTTGTAGAAAGTTATTTGTAGTAACAATGAATTTGTGAAATAATCTAAAAAAAATGAATATTTTTTTACGCACCTGTGATTCTATAAATAGGAAGACCATGTGCAGATCCGGTGTACTAGATTTCTTTAACAATGTCTTTAAATCTTCTCGCCATTCGTTCTTACCATAAGTGCGACTCATTTCAACCTGTCAAAAACGGAACAAGACATACAAATAGGTAGGTACTAATGAATGAAAATATTTTTTAACCAATAATAAAAATCTTGCAATACCTGAAAGAGGTCATACTCGTTAATGCTTGCAGCCAATCGTGTCAGCGATTGTCGACCAGACCCGCCAAGACCAACAAGTAGTGCGTGCGAGCGTGGCTGGGTAAGTACGCGACAAATTCGCGACACGTGCTCGATCGCAAACCTATCGAAATATTTTAATCAGCAATTCACATATCATGATCGTGATATCACTGTGTACAGTCTCACTGTACAATTTTCTCCGTGTGTGCATTTGCCATATACAATAAACCATAAAGCAATTTATGGAAATTCGTTCAAATGCGATAGAAATATAGATCCATAACTTTAACTAATAAATTTTATTATGATGCAGTATATGACTGCGGTCTTTGTGCCCTCGGAAATGTGTGTAGAGGAAGTGAAGATTTTTACAATCATCACAATATGTTTATGATAATTTAATGTCCTGTGATATCCTAGCCTTAAATGTAGCGAAGATTTAAGCGAAGACATTATTTCATGACAATCGGTTGAGTAGTTCAGTCTTGAAAGCGAAACAAACTCACTTTCGCTTTTATAATAATACTAGCTGTTGCTTGCGACTTCTTCCGCGTCTCTTTATAAAATATTACTCGTTGAAAATGGCAATTTTGTATGAAGGGAGGGAGGGTAAATGGGGAGATGGGGGGGAGGGTGAATAGCCTATGTTACTCGCTGATAATACTTTCTATAGGTGAAAAAAATCGGTCCGAGTTTATTCATTACAAACATACATTTGTAAGGAGGGAGGTAACTCTTATTGGATTTTTCTAATAATGCCTCCACTGTGTATTGTGATCTAAATAAAATAACTGATCATCTCTGATGGTGCAAACATCTTTTATTTACTTTAAAATGCCTTAAAATATTCACAATCACTTATATAACATTTTTACTCATATACCAAACAAAACTCATATTACAAAACCAACCCTTCTATCAAACACAAAAAACTCTCTTCAATTTTTTTCAACGTCAAAACAACATCTTCTTTTTCTATGTTTGAATTGCAAAACCTTTTTAATTCAGCCAGTATTTAAGTTCAATACTTTAACAGTAACGAGGCGGAGATGGGGGGGAGAGTGAGTAGACTTTGTTACTCGCTGATAATTTAGCTTTCTATAGGTGAAAGTATTTTTAAAAGTATTCATTATACAAACGTACAAAAATACATACATCCAAATCTTATTTCTTTATAATATTGGTATAGAAGTATAGTTATAGTTCAGAAATTAAATATGTCTGTAACGGTAGAAAATAAAAATTAAAAAAGCCAAAGAAACATATTCTACTAACCTGAACAGCACCAAATTCATGGGCTTTTTGGACATATTGTTGAATTCTGCCAGAAATGCATCAACTGTGGCATTGAGATGTTCCATGTTTACTGTTTCCATATAAAAGCGGGTGTCCGCTTTTGGGTTTGCAAAATCACAATAAATCAAACTTCGTAGATGAAGATCTGTTATTAGCTATAATGATTTAAAAAAAAAATTAGATGCGTTTTGAATATTAAAAAAAAGTCATAAAATTATTAAACAACAATAGATGGAGTTCTCTCCCTCTTTTCAATTCTCATCTTATCCCTTATCCTTTTATTTTATAATTACTGCTTATTTAGAATTCTGGATGATCAACGAGGTCACTGAAAATTCCCTTAAGTATAGTATCTCACCTCACAGTCTTACAGACTACATTCCATCTAAAGTTGTCACAAATCACAATTAAAAAATACAAAAAAAAAACTTAAATCTCACAGAAAATATCGATTACCTTGTCACCAGTTCCTTGAAGTAAACGGGAGAGCATTTTATCAAAGTCGTCATTGAGGTTATTCTTTGTCGCCTCCCTGAGACACGACACCAACCATCGACGGTCAGAGTCCTCGATAAGACGATCAGAAAAGACTCGCAAACACTCGTGCACCCATAAACGTTTTATTGATTGTAAATCAGGAGTTACATCAGGTACCGACAGGAGGACACCCTGATTTGGAAGACATTCAAAAGATTTATTTTTATTAATAAATAGCGACCCGCCCCCGGCCTCACCCGGGGTGCAATTTTTATATATAAGAACATTCCCCGTTTATACCTCTTTCCATTAGTGAAAACCGAATTAAAATCGGTCTACCCGTTCACGCGTGATGCCGTGACCAAGGGAAATAGGGATTCATTTTTATATATATAGATAATAATAATAATAATAACTTTATTTCAGACTTCATTGTGTCCATAGCTTTTTTTTTAAATTATATCACTATACATTGTAGATAGAAGATAAAAACAAAAAAGACACAAAAAACTATTTTACCAATATGACCCTCGAAAAATCTCGTAAATTAAACGTGTAGTGAGATTTCTTTGGTGTTGGGAGAAGATTTAAACGACACTCCTTGTACACTTCCAATGTTGCATTAACAATCTCGTCTACACAAGGATCAAAATCTCTTGAGAATCCTCTGAAAATATAAAAATAAAATGCCATGTAATAAAATAAAAATAGAAGTGTTTTCTAAGGTAAATACTTATTTATGTGAAAAATTTATATTCGCAAATAATATGTCAATAAAAATACGCCTCCTTATTATGTTTCATTGTTTACACTTGCCTGTCCATATTCGGTCGGCCCCTGGCCGTGAAATAACGGCAAACATAATTCTTCCACTATATCGTCAAAGTAAAGGACAGGAGTAAACAGAAAAACAGAAAAAAAAGGAGATACATTTACTACAGAGTAAGTATAGACCTTGTGTCCAAATGCCACATCATTATTCTACCGAAAATAACTTGTAGAGTTTCATCCTCGAATTCATCAATGCAGAAAAATGAGAAATGTCGTGAAAATCGCGGTGTCACGAGTTTTGCGCCTGGTGTTGGTTTACCCATTGCACACATGAACTGAAACAATTTTTACAATAAACCCTAGAAAAGTAGTCACTGAAATAGACACGTTTTCATCTAATCAAACTAGTATAACATTAATTTTACAAAAAACGATTGCATCCCGCATCAAATAGCGTTACTCCACTATCCGATTTTTCTTACCAGTAGATCGTCCCTGATTCATTCTTTGGTATGACAGAAAGGCCATTAAACACGACAAAAGAGCCGCAACTGGCGTTTCTGTCATACCAAAGGCCGACATCAAGAAATCTTATCTCTTCATCTTCACGGTCGCCTCCTTCAACAGACCTGTATTTGTCAATTAATATACAGTTTAATATTAAATAATTTGTATACAACTCTACCTGGACATCGATAAGGTTCATAGCTATATTGGTCTTTCTATCATACCAAAGACCAAGATCAATCCCCTGTCGCAACACTTCAATTGGCGGCTGTGCGCCATACGTCTCCGCTTGTGGCATGCTCACATCGTCCACGAATACAACTGAATAACAGCCGATGGGTGGACCGAATACACCTTAAATAGTACAATAAAATTTTACTGAAAGCTATAAAAAATATTTTCATTTGCTTTGCAGATACTGAAGACTAGATTGTAATTCCTGTTTTCCACCTGGAAGGACCAATTAGTTTGACCACCGTCAACACCCAAATAAAAATTATTTAAGTTTATACCTCTATATATAAGACTAACGAACCCAGCAGACGAGGCCCTGACCGAACCTATTGCCTGACCGCTATCAACTAGAAACTTATGGAACTTACAACTCTTTGTCCAATTAAAAACATTTAATTTGAAATTTAAAAAAAAATTAGGACATTAATTGAGATAAAATATAAGTCTAGTTCACAAGTTCAAATTGGTGTTATGTGCAATAGCTCAATAGCTCAATTCAGAATCCAATGAGCTATCGCACATATTTTAGGAGCGTAATCAAGAATTAACACCAATTTGAACTTGTGAACTAGATTACATCCTATCTCGCAAATTGGATCAAATTACACACAGTGTACAAAATTACATTAAGATCGGTTAAGGGCTTCACTTAGGCAAATGACATTTACAATATAACTCGCTGGCGGCGGAGACAATTCAACGGGCCTAAAAATAGTGTTTTTTTGTTTTTACCATTAGAACAATACGCAAAAAACAAAATTTTATTAATACAATTTTTTAACCTACATTAACTTATTAATAGGTACAGGATTCATATGCGGGCAATAAGCCGTTTTCGAGAGAATTTTCAATAAAAGTCAAATTCTTCTTGTGTTCTAATTTTTTTGCGGAGTTTCCTATTACTTTAACGAAAATTCTAATTAATACAATTGGTTCTTCACATGTTTAAGTATAATATATATTTTTTTCAAAGCAATTGTCTTGTCTATTTCTTGTAACATCTTCATTAAACAATGGATATTTTTAGTATTTAGCGTCTCCACCTTAAGTAGTTTCGGAGTTTATCATGGCCATCACACAGAATTTTTATACAATTATATAAGATATGATGTCAAGATCATTCCATTTTTTTTTAAGTTAACATTTTATTATAATATGATTACATAATAAAAATCTGCAATTACCCTAGATTTCACTTATATTCTTTATGTCGCTACATTGATCTTATTTTAGTAAATCATATTTTAGGAAAATTTCCATAACTACCTTTCCTCCGCTTATCTAATTTTCCCATAATAATGTCTTGCGTTTGATTACAATTTGTCTGCGCCGAGAAAGCCATTATGAGGGCTTTGTATACCTTCGTGTCTACTCTTTTTACTAGATAATCCTAAAAAATATGATTAAAACGTTTAACGAAGAAAAAAAATAGTATTAAAGCACCTTTTGTTAGAAAGAATAAAAAAATTGTATTACTATTATATACGACGACTTTCCTGTACCGGTCGGACCAACCATCATGACTCTCTTGTGATGTGTAACGAGCAACTTGAACAAAGCTAAGTATCGCACACTATCCAGGGTAGTAACCAAAATTTGATTGGGTGGTGTATCTCGGCTTATAGGAGGGGCTGACTCCACATCATCTTTCCAGGGCTTCCATTTGCCTTTTCCCTAAAAAGATAAATCCGTCTCATCATTTAAAATGTTTACGTGATCTAAAGTTTTCTAACTGCGAATTAATTTTTGTTACAAATAATTACTTCTTTTATGTATCTGTAGTCATACACGAGACCGTCTTTGGGTATACCGAGGATGTATTGCTTTTCTGGTTTAGCAATTTCTCTTGGATAGTTTAGCTTTTCCAAAACCTGACAAGAAATATTTGACTCATTAGTATAAGTAATGTTCTATTCCATAAATTACACGACTACCGTCTAATTTGGATCTTCTTCTCTATTCATACCTGTTCAGGAAACTCCTTCTCCAGTAAACCGCGAAACAGCATATCAAACTTTGGTCGACTGTCGCCCTCCAATGTAGCCCCAATTGACCAAATACACGAAAAGAAAAATATACCCTGAACAAAGATAATATATTTATTTTATTAATGCATACTATATTTATAACTATATATGTCAACAAATGAGATAGCATATGGTAAGAAAACTTGCAAAAAGAGACTTTTCACATTCCTTGTTTCAAAAACACTAAAAAAGGCAAGAAAATTCCTTGTTAGGACTTACGACTTCGCTCTAGGCAAATTCGATTGCATGGCACATAACCCGAATTTTCTAAATTATTCTGATGATGTCCAACACATTTTGGTGGAGTGTGTTAGAAACGAGGCCAGACGTAATAGAACTCATTAATATAAATATCAAATATATATACGTTATATACGTGACTTTATACAATGAAACATATTCGATTACCTCAAGTTGTGCTCTGATGTCTAAGTCAGATATTTGTTCCATGTATTTTTCATCATAGAAATCGTCCATAAAAGTGTCATACAAGTTCATACAAGCCACTACTAAGTTGCTACGGGAAGTTACATACATTTGCTGAAATTCATAAAATTCATTAAGTACGAGTAAAAAATATTTTCAATAAAGTCATAAGTCACATTTAATAGTGAAGTACCAAGTTTTTTTTACAGTAAAGCTGAGAGGAAGGCTAATAGACGATTTAATGGAAGGTGGCTACAGTCGCCTAGAACACTAGGCTGCTAACCCTGTAAAAAACATTTACAAATCTCTAGAAAAAATCGATGTTATTGGTAATGACCGCGTTATGGAACTACCCATCAGAGCGTTCCCTGTTTCATAGCCTACAGAACACTTAAAGAGATGTTACTCTCTTCTGATACTCTGACTCTTCTGATACTTAAAGAGACCCAGCTCTGACGGAGCCAGAATTCGGAGCCAGAATTCTGACCCAGAATTCGGTTGGGGCGCCAGTTCAAAGGTGAGAGCAGTACTCCATATGAGACTTATCATTCTTTTTTTTCCTAGAATAGAATGCCTTAACTTCCTGGTAATTCTTAAATTTAATTCCCAAATATTTCAGATATTTTAAAAGGAGTGTGGTGAAAGTCAAAGTCAAGAGTCTACTGGCTGCGTTTGAATATGACATTTAAAATACAAATTAAAAAAAAAGTGCGTGTACTAAGTACGCGAGTCAGAATTGAAACTTCTTCAGCGATCAAATATATAGTAAGCGGTGGTAGTCAGATAGAGAGAGAAAGAGAGGAATCAAAATAAATAAATATTTTAAATTATCGATAGTATTTACTCTTGCACAAACGTTACAAGAAGTGGTGGTAGTGGTAGTTCGCAGTCATTTGGGCAGCCCGCCTGGCGGCAGTGACCACCCCCTTACAGAAGACCACCGTGAAATAACAGCATATACGTGCTGTTGTGTTTCGGTGAGTGAGTAAGGGATGCCAGAGCCCATTTCCTTAATCCTCCTAATCCCTAATCCCTTATCCTTAATCCTACTGTAGTCGGCAGCGCACTTGCAGCACCTGTAGCGTTGCTTGTCTGTCGACATAACATAAAAAAAAATCATGTGATTGTTATACTGAAGCGTCACACAAAATACAATCTTGAAATTATACTTGTCAGAAGAGAAGGAGAACACTGGGTGGACTTTTCGTTAGTTTCTTCATTATTTTCAGTCATTTTATTATAGAGCCTATTAATAATATTTATATTTTCTAATTTATTACAATATTTTACTAATGAATGTCTTTCCTATAATTATCCTCAATGACCACTTTAGACTAGATTATCGAATGGACACTACATAATTATAACAGTTCCTCGGTAACGCGCCTAACAATATCGCTACAGCTCTCCATCTTGAAGCACACTCTTACGTCTGTCCCATTGGGCGTATCGGAGACTCTATCTCTATATACAGGCGTTGCTTGATTATGTAGGATTCATATTATGATGATTGATAAGGATAGCCCGACATACTCTTATCGCGTGCAAGGAAGTTTCCCTTCAAAAAATACAATATGTACTTACTTTCACTTTTCCAGAATACTCGACTAGCCACAATAACGGTGACATGAATCTATTAAAGAGTGATCTAATAAGATTTTTGTTAACATTGTGCATTGATGGTGGTAGCGTATTGATCCACGATTCCATTAAGCACTTCCAACCAAGCCCTTTTGGTTCCATATAGATCATGCCACATCGGGAAACCTAGACGTTAAATTTTATATAATTATAAATAATTAAAATAACGTAACAGAATTTCATAGAAATTAAGACAACCGTAGCAGGTGACGCAGCCTCTAGATCCATAGGTTCAAAGACAAGATTAGTAGTCGGTGCCAGTTGAATGATTTCTCCACTCATGAGACAGAGTTTTTTGTTGTCATCCAATACAGTGTTCAAATTCTCTATCCATATCGCATCGACTGGTCCATCAAACACCAACCACTTTCTGTAAGACAACATTGAATGATTGAAATTGATTTTGAATATCAAAAATTTTATTGAAGCAATTTTCTGTACCTGTTATTGTTAGTGGAGACAGCGAACGCTCTATAGCTAACAGCCAATATGCCATCCGACCATTCATGGGAGACAGGATCAAATTGTCCATATAGCTGACCCATTGTGATCGATTTTGGATTAATCACGGTCCATTCCACAGCATTTTCATCCATTAATCCCTAATTTTGAAGTTGTATAAATAGGTATTTTTAATGTTTGATAAAAAATAATTAATTTATCCTCACCTTTTCCGACACTAAAGCTAAGGCATGTCCAAGAGCGTGGTAACATTTTGTTTTACCGGAGAATGGAAAACCAACCAGCATCAGGCCGTGCCTTACCAGAATCATTTCATACAACTGAAGAACCTGAAATGTAGTTAGACAAATATAAATAATTACAAATGGATTTATATAAAAATAATAATAATCCATTAATATAACGTAATTAATAACTAATATTAGAAGTTCACAAATATTACTTTTTCTATGAAGAATTCTGTAGCTTGCAAATTAAGCGGCACGCATTGTTCCTTGAGACAAGCAACCAAATGTGGTAAACCTGCTTCCGGCAGTGGAAGGCCAGGGAACAAATCTCCAATGATACCCTGAAATTACATTACCATTAGTAATTCCATTGGGTTAATATAAAACGAGTTACAATTTAATCTTTGTTAGCGTTTATAAGTAATATATGGTCACAGATCTTTGTAAGTTCACCACGATAAGCCATAGCGTCTGTAAGATTGTTAGTTTCCTCAGGGTAATTTCTTTTATTGTTAGAGTGATCTTTATTTCCAATACAAACAGTACAAATCGAAAATGCGACTGCGACTTCACATCCGGCTGAGGTTAACCTGCGTCTTAACCATTGGAATATCACTGTTAGTATTAAATTATAGTAATAGATAATAATCAATAACCATAAATAATGGCACGTCGTGTTCGAGGAACTTGGGCAAATTAACATCTTTAATGGAACGTAACAAAATAATATCCTCATCTTCGTCGGGGTATCGGAGTTTAAGAGCACCAGCCGCACGTAACACTGACTTAACTGCACGCATGCCTGCAATAGTGTAGAACGTGAAAATTTCAATATAAATAAAACATATCACGCGAAAAATATCGGTAGATCTGTTCTAAGTATGTATTTCTTTTATTAAATTCAAGACAATAAACAACAAATAAAATTGTTGTTGTCTATAATAATTACACGTAGGTATAGTTAATGTTTTTAAAAAATGTGATTATTATACTACCAGAACCGTTATCCCCAACTGAATTATTTAATGAAACACTTGAAAAATTCAACTTAAAGCAGTAAGTTAATTAATATCTGCAATTACAACTTACAGTGGTCATTTAAGGTTGCTTCAGACAAATTAAAAATATCAATGTTTATAAAATTATTATAATAGGATTTAACAATCCTTTGTTGTAATGGTACACGCTCTCCTGATAGCCTTTTCACAAACAATCGGTGAGGATATTACTCCCATCTCTGGCAGCAACAAGATGATGATACCAAATGATGAACAATGGGGTAACCTGCGTGTGTAGGATCAACCTATTACCCGATTTGGATTCTGGCAAAATGTGGAGATTTGGATTCAACTCGTCACAGCAAAAATGTGTTCTTTTGTGCAAAATCATATCATCACTGAGCAACCTTCTTAATTTTAAAGAGGGAAGCAATTAATTTAGCAATTAACATGCGATAATCGCAAATGGCAAAATCTATAGTTAACGGCTTGCAAAAAACTTACTTTGCCCCAATTCTAAGTATAAATCATTATAATTCAAACATTACCATAATCATAATGGCTTTGCGATGACAATTGTTCCGAGCATAGTCTGTATGTAGCAACTATTTTTACTGCGAGTGGCTTAGCATTCAAGTAGCCAAATGCATAAAGTTCAATTTCAGAAATCAGTACATAGTCCGGCACCATCATAGCCACAGATCGAAATAATGCCTAAAAGAAACAAATTAATTAATTCATTGTTAGCAAGTTACTGCGAGAAAAATCTACTTTAAATAATTACCTTTAGATTATCCGGCAATTCAGATCGCCCTGCATAACCAGGGTTCATGGTGATAAAAACAGCACAACTCTTGTCTAATTGTAACATAGTGCCTTCGAACAATAGTTCAGTAGCTCCCGAGTTAATACCGCGCTGAATCGAGAGAATTTGTTGGGCGACCACCGACAACACCTCGAGATCGATGCGATTAAATTCATCAAAGCAAGACCAAGCACCGCAGGAAGCTAAGCCCTAGGAGGAAGAAATTTTGAATAAGTGACCATATTATGTGAAATTAATCACGATCATCAGAAATATACCGTACCTTGAAGAACTTCCCAAGAGCAATATAGTCAAGGCCGTCAGAGCAATTAAACACGACGCACTGTTTTGCTACCGCCTTCGCCAAATCCTTCGTAGTCTCTGTCTTACCAGTGCCAGCGGGACCCTCAGGTGCTCCACCTTTGTCACGTAACGGTATTAAAACTGGATTAAGTTTCAAGCAACCTCTGAAAGAACTTGTAATAGATATATACCAAGATTCAAATGCAATGCTCCAAATAGCGTTCGGAAGCATCTGTCCGTTAAGGGTGTGACAACGAGACGTCCGGTGTTACCGAGATATTCGTAACCATACATCAGCTGAGAATTGATCATGCGTGTCGCAATCTGCATACTATTATCCTCCTCTTGTTCCTTGAAAATTAAAATTTGAATATAAAATTAATAATCAAAATAACTTGAAAATACATTAGCCTTCTTGTACAAACAAATCGTAACTACCTCCCAGTAGTACCGTATTTGTGACAGCCAATTGAAGTCGTTGTCATGTTGAACATTGCACTCAATCAAGAGCATTAGTACGTCCCTCGCATGCACATCTAATACCACCAAGGCTCCTGAAAAGAACGAATCAAATATGACTTTGCCTGATATGAAGTTATTTTATTTAATAAAGAACGGCTGAAAATCTAATTGTCCTATTGATAGTAGACTGCTGCCATCATAAAAGTGTCCAACCAATTCTTATAGGATCAAGGACAGTATTTTGTTGGAAGGAGTCGCCAGATAGGCAGCCCAATTTACAACAACGCAATGTGACCTATCAAAATAAAGCATTCTCTATATTTGATTTAGTTTAATACCAAGTGTTATTCGGTTTTGAAGACTTAATTCGCCGCGCACAAGATCCACTATTTTAGATATTTGGTAGTTGCATTTGTTCCAGTACTCCCGCATTGCTTCTATATTGATATGAATTGCATCAGTCACTTCAGACGTCCAAAATGTCATTGCTATACATTGTACCTGAAATATTCAAAAACTTTTGATTAACTGCATATTAAAAAAAACCTTGTATTCTATTAAGTCGTTGATATTAGACACGTACCGCTTGTCCAGGCCAAACAAGCACCCAGTTCTCACGCGGTCTCTGGGAATAGTCATCATAAGACACCGCAACTTCATGATGAACAGATACCTTCATTGACTTCTCCAATTCTAATAGCCATTTTTCAACCTACAAATATTTTGAGATGGTATAATAATACATATTTTATTATATAAATACTTTATACGCCATTATTATCATTGTTAGAATGTACATAAGACATTATTTAATCAAGAACTTACTTCGTACTCACATTTTAAGCAATATGTTTCTTTCCTTCTAATATTGTACCTATATACTTATATTCATCATTAAACCTAATCGGAAAAATTTGTACTTAATATTGTTTAAGTTAGACGATGTTTTACCTGTCCTCTAGCAGCCGCAGTGTTAATAGTTATCTGAAGCTGAACAATTTCTCCTTCAGACGACTTCATGTGCGTTACGACCATATCTTCAGTGAAAGTAAGTTTCGCAATTCCTTCAAAGCATTTCTTCAAATGTGGTTGAACTCTAAACAAATGTATAATCATAAATATAAATACATAAGTATATAAAGTACATAAGTATATTAATATTTAAGTTTCTATATTTCGTTATAAGCAAACAAATAATTTGTATTTTGTATACATACCTCATGGGATCTTTAGTCTCAGAGAGGATTTCAAGCAACTCATCGTTAGAAAGGAAGAAGAAGCGCGGAAAATATAACCTTTTTTTTTCTAAATAAGCATTGAGACCTTTTTGGACCATTTCCAATAGAACATTCGATTTTCTTAATCTATCAAGCATCTTTTCAATAGTAATTACATCAAGAACACGCGGTTCTGCGTAAGCAGCCTTCATTATCTCACGCCACATCTATGAAGACAGATCCATAGAAAAAAAACTCTTTAGTAACTAATTTTTACTGGCTCATCCGCGCCCTACAATGCGCTTTTTATACAGTAAGAGCATTTAAAATAGTTGCAAACCTTGTCAACAGCACTGAATCGACGACCTTCTTCGGGTATTTGCTGCTGAATATCAGGTGATGAAAATATAGGCTCTAAGTACATCCATGTCGCTTGAACTTTCAACCATTCATCCAGAATATCTTGAAGAAGAATCAATTTGCGTTCCCAATCACTGAAAATGCATCATAATGTTTGAAGTATTCGTTCTATTCATTACTAGCTTTAACTAGGTAATTCAGATATACTTACAATATAATCTCTTCAAAGGGCTTAATATATGGAGAATTCTTCATAGTCTGCGTTTTTACAATGTGGTCATCAAGTAAAACCTGAATTTCATCGACACCAGATAAAATGTATGATCCCGTGTCTCTGAAAGGAAAATGAAAAATATTACAAAATTAAATTTTTAATTTAAATTGTCATGTTGATTTTAATTTTAATGTAAGATAATGATTAGTTACTAACTTGTATGGCAATATATCGAACTTAAGATCTGCCCATTCTTTCATCATCTTGTCCAATGTCTTCTCTAAGTTATTCTCTTTGGTCGCAGACTCTGAAATGCTCTCAAACTTCTCTATGAAATCTGTCAAATTAAAACCAATGACCTTCTCCAAAGATAGTTCGTCATCTAATACGATTGGGAATCCAACGATTTCGGAAATCTTTTCCCAGTGTCGAGGCTTTATACCAGGATTCCCTAACGTTTGTATTATTGGAATGTGAGTTTTAAATTCATCAATCTTTTGTCTGAAAAACAATAAACATATTTAGAAAACTAAATAAATAATTACTCATATTTCAAAAAGATTTCGATGACATATTGTTATATTTAAAATGTAAAAATTTTGTTACAATTACCTCACAGATATAGCAAGCTGATAAGTGTCTGGTACATCTTGGAATGACTTCTCCAATTTGTACACAATTTTGTAATAATAGCCTACATCTCCTTCTATATCCTCAGGATCATAGCTTCCAACCTGTTTTATATTACAGTTTGATATTAAGTATATAATTATTTCTTATCTCAAGAGATTAATCATCAACGAAAACATCCATCATATACATTCAATTTACCCTTGATTTCATCCAGCTGTAGTGTTTTTCAAGAAATTCATATCCTGCGTCATAAAGTTTCTTAAACGGTACAAGTTTATCATACAATGCTTTTCTTTTAGGATATTGTGACAATTCCCAACCGAAAGAAGTTTCCTCTTCGTTGAATTGGTCTATTTTAATTAATGCGTTTGATAACCTAATATAAAATTGAATCAAAATTGTAAGATACTATAGCAAAAGTACAGCTATTGAATATAACAAAGTGGGAAAAGTTACCTTTGGAAACGAGAAATACAAATAAATAAATAAGGAGTAGATAAAACACATGTCGTAGATAAAATCTATGAACGTCATAAGTCTTTTTTTAAGGGCTCATTTGTTCTTGACTTCTGAACCAGTCTAAACCAGTTCGAATATTGGTCTAAACATTTCCTAAAGACAAATTTCCCAAATATTTAGAGTTATTATGGTGAATTGAAATAATACCCTGTAGAAACGGTTATTCTAGAAAAATACCTAAAGAAAAATACAAATAAACGTAGGCAAAAATTTCAAATAAATCAAACATGATCTCATAATGGGATTCCAATTACAAATTACTATAGTGTGCAAAATATTTACGTGTCTACAATAATCTTGTCTAATATTACTAACAAGACAGCATTTCAAATAAATTAGTTTTAGAAATAATCGATTTTAGAAATAATCTTTGAAAGTCTGTAGGTACTCACTTTTCATCCAGCAATCGAGCCTTCCCAACGTATGTGGACAACTCCTTAATGTCACCCCAGTATTGTAATTCATCACATTGTTGTTCGAGTATGTCAATATCGTCTACAAATTTTCTTATGCGAACCTAAAATCAAACGTTAAGACGTATACTTTTGTTGGGAGCAGTTTAACTGATATAACGTTTATTGATATTACCTTAAGTAGCTCTTGATATTCCACGTTCTTTTGATCACAAATTACTTTGGACTGTTCAATTACTCCCGGTAGTTTTGCGTACCTAACAACAATAAATGAGTATTTAGTTATTTTCACAGACTACAAAAGTGTTTTGCAGCGTATTTCTCAATAGGTACACTTCTAGTAGTGTGATATACCGTGGTCTATTTAGTCTTACAATGGACCTAGCACACATAGTACAGTAGACTTTTCCCTCAGAAATCTTTAAACCTTCATGGATTTGTGTGAAAATTGGTGAGTAGTTAGAGGATGCCTCAAGTAACAAAAGTTACATAGTGCCGACTTTAATGTAACGAAAGAAAGAAAGAATGACTTTTATTCCTCTAATACAAACAATATACCTATTAACAAAAAATAATTGCAAACAAAACAAACAAACAAATATATAAACAAGTAACAAGAGGAAAAGGAACCCTGGCTCAGTATACAGTTGTGGTGCACACCACAACACTGATATTCTTGCCAGGGACCAGATATTCAAAGAAAATATTCTCGGGGGTAGAAATTATTTTATCAAATATAACTCGGGGAATCGAGCACTAATTGTAAGCAAGAAAGTTTCTTTGATAATGTTGACAATGTTAATGGTTGAAATGAAAATGTAAATTTTTCATGAAAAAAATGCATATTTCGAAACTGTTCGAACCCCAAAACTGTACGTTTTTCCAAAATAAACAAGTTATGATGAAAATAAGACGTGACTCTCGGATTTTTAAGTATTTCGAATTTTTAATTACGCCATTTCCACAAAAATTAAAATTTATAGTAATCCCTATAGGATTTATTTTATTTTAGTATAAGTAATGAGCTCAAAAATTTTGACCTAAATATACATAAAAATAAAAATGTAAGTATTTTTGTATTAACAAAGATTTTGTTTTTCTTTTTTTATTTCTACTGGATAAAAAACAACCGAGATATCAACGTTAGCTGTGGGTGCAAAAAGCACAATTCGAGCACATGTCACTTTTAAGTTAAGGTTAAGCTTGATCCCAAATTTTCATGAAAAATCGATGGAGCTTCAAAGAATTCTGAGGCAATAGCCAATTTTTACGTTCAATAGTCATACGTTCAATAATTTTTACAGTCGTACTGACATTGTTTGTCGGTAAGCGAAAAGAATTCCTATTAGAAAAAACTTTTTCGACACATTTTACTTACCAATGAAACGCTTGATTATTGACTTTCATATCTTGTGGGGTGAAAGTTGTGTATTCCCCCAAGAACACAATGTATCTCATCGCGTCCCTCAATCTGTCTTCCATTTCAGATACAAGTATGTCCTCTACTTTCTTTATGTATGCCATCAAATCCATTAAAGATGCAGTATCTGGCGGCGGGGTCAATAGTGTATTGACAATGGCGGAGTAGTCTTCATTTATTCTATAACAATATATAAAAGAAACATATAAAATGTGTAACATTTTAATTTACATCCTAATGCATAATGATTCTACTCACGATTTAATCTGTCTTTGAAAATCCTCTGTCATCTTCTTGAGCAAGATATTTGCAAGTTTCATGGCACCCCCACGTAAGGAATTGATCAGATCGCTTCTTTGCATTCGGAACATTCCGAGAGTTACTGTGCTTTCCAGTTTAGTTGGAATTTCTTTTGAAATTTCTATATATTTGACTGCTTCTAGGCAATATTCTTCAAATGTTTTCTCGGGACGTGCACTGATAAATGTTTTCACCTTCGCGAGTGACTGCAAGAACAATGACTTGGGTAGAGAAACTAATATTCGTTTTATAAATAAAGTAATCGTGCTTACTGAATAAAAGTATACCTCTCCATTGACTAAACATATGTAAGGATCAAAGTCATGGACTCTCCTTTCGGGACCGATCCTCTGTTGGTCTATTAAATCTATTATTTGTTTTTTGTAACCTTCCACTAATTCAGTTTCTATTACTGGCTAAAGAGAAATTAATCATTTTTAGTATGTGTACTTCAAAGATTTCTATTTTAAAATAAATTCAAAGAGTCGATGTGTTGTCTTCAAAATACGTTAAATGAATCCCTGGTGCGTTAGGTCTTTTCACCGGAATGTCTTATTTCTTGAACGTCCACTTAATACAGACATGCTAAATAATTAATTTAGAAATACACTATATTGGCGCAGTTGTTTAAATTGTAATTAAAATTACATAATTTACAAAATAATTGCATAATGAACTTCTTGAGAGTACAATAAATTGTTCAGGAAAATGGACCGAGCGCACCAACTGGACATTCCGGTAATAAGACGAAACGCATTTGTGGGAAAATAAATAGGTAACTATTAATCAAATAATAATTGAGAGTGGTACTGCAGGGGCGTAGCATCGGGGAGCGGGTGGGAGCAGTTGCTCCAGGGCGCCAGGGTCTGGGGGGCGCAAATTTTTTTTTTCTTTATTTTTTGTCAATAGCCAATCGAAAACGCCCACCTAATTATAAATATTCATTATTAGCGGCCCGCCCCCGGCTTCGCCCGGCGTGCAATTTTTATATACCCTAAAACATTCCCCGTTTATCCCTCTTTCCATTGGCGAAAACCGAATTAAAATCGGTCTACCCGTTCACGCGTGATGCCGTGACCGGGAGAAATAGGGATTCATTTTTATACATAAGACTAGCGACCCGCCCCCGGCTTCGCCCGGCGTGCAATTTTTATATACCCTAAAACATTCCCCGTTTATCTCTCTTTCCATTAGCGAAAACCGAATTAAAATCGGTCTACCCGTTCACGCGTGATGCCGTGACCAGGAGAAATGGGGATTCATTTTTATATATAGAGATTTCTTCTCTGAGCATATTACCACAATAGTTATTAGTTTGTGATCTGGCAGTCATTAGACCAGGGCAGTCGGTTTGCTTTGTTATTGCTTCCCGAGGAAAACCTACCTTGGTATCTATATCTATTATCTTCTATTACATATTATAAAATTAAGTCGTTGTCCACCTCTGTCTGTTTCTTTGCTAAGTTCTTGTAAACCACCTGACGGATTTCGGTACGGTCTTCACTAATGCAACGAGCGATAAACGAAAAGCATTATATACCTATAATATTTTGCTGAAAAATTTACACTTGTGCGAAGCGGGAACCGGGCCGCTAGTAAATCTATAAAATTCCATGTCTAAGTGACAACAATCCATCCCAATTACGAGTAAAAGTAGTAAAATAGAACTATTTCACTTAAAACTCTCTCGTGTTGAACAGATCCAATGGTCAATTTTTTTGTTTTACGTGACAATAAATCGAATGTCTTCAACCTTTAATGTCATCCTAGAAGTGGAGTAATAATCTTGATACAGTATGGTCTCGAGACGAGGCGACTGTCTGCATGCATCAATCATCAGGTCAAACAGAATGCAGAGTTGGTTTTGAAACTGCTTAAAGGACGGATCGAATTCTATGTTGTTGTTTTTAAACTCTAAATTCACGATAAATCCTTGATTTGTTCCCTGTGAGCAAACAGAATATTTGTGATAATACATACATATTATGTCGGAGAAGGTGTCCAGTGGGCTGGTTTGTTTCCATTTTCTTGACATGGGTATCTCAAGATTGAAAGATATTTTTGTGCAGCTTATAATAATTACTGCTTCCAATTACAAAATTATCAACAGGGCGGGTAGGTAGAAGTAGTTAAAAGAAGACAGAGGCGACTCTAGCCCATGTAGCGCCCGTGTGCAATCAATACCCTGGCGTCCTCTCTATCAGTATGTTGAAACTCATTTAATATGTCTTATTTTTGGTTTTATAACATTTTAAATGCTAAAAACTGTTGGCCGCTCATGGCGCGCCTTGCTTTGCCTTGCTACCACGCCCGGCGTTGGTCATAACACGGGGACAGAGTCTTTGAGAACGTCGTTACCGCGAGCGACACAAGCTCTTTGAAGGTGTTGCGAGCGGGAGCGGCGCTTGCTCGGCGCCCCCTAAGAACCTGCGCCCGTGTGGACGGCACACCCTGCACTATAGGTAGAGCCCGCCCCGAAAGAAGAGAACAGATGCATCTGCGCGTGACGGGCAATGCGTTTCAAACTCCACTGGCTCTCGTCCCTGACTAACCCGTGATTCGCGTTCTCTTTCTATAACTTATCAGCTGTTCCCGACACATATACTTAAATCCCGGTGAGTGGACAATAACTTACGTATCATGTGTAACGAATTTTAATTTTTATATTGTTTTTGACGAGCCCATTGTTCAAGTGGTTAAGGTGCTTGCTTGCCTTAGCACTCTGATTCAAGGGTCCCGGGTTAATTTCCCAGTAGGGCCAATTTTGGAAATGAACTCTTTAAAGTTGGCTCTGGCAAGTAGTGGCAGGGCACTCTGTTTATCGCAGTCATTCGGTGAATGAATAAGAGATGCCAGAGCCCATTACCTTTCTGGAACCTGTGGTGTTACTTGTGTTAATAAACAACGGTAACCATCTACCATTAAGCGGCCCGTCAGCCTATGTGAATTTTAATAAGAATTTGGTTTATCGTGATTAATGTTGACAAAGTCTGTTTTAGTATTTCATGTGTATAATCGATATATCCTCTAAATTATTTTGTTTTTTAGAAAGTTTTAGGAGTTTTAGAAGTTAAACATGTTCTCCGTCAGGCGGGAATCTGCGAATTTGTTCTATTAATAAAACATTATTATTATTATTGTAATTTTTTGCTAAGATTAGGTACAGAGGAATAACAGCTTGAGTGCTGTTTTTATGGTTGTGCTAGTAAGGGATACGACAACCTATCTCTCTATCCACACCTTTATTTTCCTTTATCCTTTATCTTTATCTTATGCTTAAGCCGACTGTAGCCACCTAGCATGAGGTAAATAATGTCGTCTACTTAACGTCAGGCTGCCTGCCTTTATTATAAGCATAAAAGCCTTACTGCTACATCCATAATGTAATCATTGTAGTCCTGCATCGACTTGAAGCACAACGTTTGTAAATTAAATGTCATAATGCAAGCCAAACAGTTATAAAATCGTTTCATTTTCACTGCATGCTTGGGTTCTGGAATCTGTTTCTTTTTACTTCCCTGAAATGTTGAAAAATTGTCATTTTATTAATGTTTTTTAAACATCATCGTCATTATCTCACAACCGTCTACTGTCCATTTAAAATGTCTCCATTTTATATGTACATACATTTTAAATGGAGAACCACCGCATTCGATCCTTCGTAGACCAACCTAAATGAATCCTTTCCAGATTCATTTTGAGGTCGGTACACCGTAGACTACAGGCCCATGTCCAAAAAATGGATGGGTTATATGAACCACCAGGTGACGTATATAGGACGATATAAGAGCATAAAATGATAAGATTCAGCACTATGCCGTCACTTGTAAGCTGTCCAACTGAGTGCTGGTAAGAATTCAAAAGTGCAGGTAGAGTGGTCATATATTTTTGTACGGCATTTTTACCATCGATAGATCCATGAAAAATAATAAGAAAGCGTGCAGTGCCGTAAAAAAAAGGTGCGCCACAAAGTCGGTAATTTTTTTTTATTTTTTGACAATTTCCAGGGTAAATTTGGTCATTTCATTCTCTAACGGCATCAGTTTCATACTGTTTCAATACAGCTTCTAATCCATTATTCCGCAACGCCGTACAAAAATCATGCGACAAGGGGAAAAAAATCGAGGGTTGCAACCCCCTCTCTTTCCGTGGTCCGGGGGTTGATTTGAAACAACATAAAATTAATTTATTTTGAAAGTATTTTATGCATAGATAATATTTTTTTACATGCCGTACATTTTCGTTGGTCCAAAGGTTTGTACGGAAAAAAAACTCAAGGAATAATCCATAGAACGAAATGTAAGAAAAATCCATATAACGAAATGTAAGGTGAAATTCATGACGATATTTTTTGCTCTTATACCGTCCTATATACGCACGGAGCATATACAAAGAGGAGATGTTGTTATTGAATTTTTCTATAGAGCGGCGCGTGACTACTGCGCGGGGCAAGGAGGAAGTTAGACCCCGCTCAATTATCTTAAATTGCCAATGAAAATTGACTGTAGTCTACAACAAACAAGCGCCGCCACACCGTGACCAGTGCCGACAGCAGACTGACCAAGACCACGCCCACAAAAAATGACGTCAGGACCTAGTTTGAAATCAGTGCACAGTTGTTTAGGCCATCTCCTCTTTGTATATGCTCCGTGTATATACGTCACCTGGTGGTTCATATGACCCACCCATTTTTTGGGCATGGGCCTGTAGTCTATATCGACTATGGTCCGTTTTCCTATTTTTTAGAAAATCACTAACTATCATACATGTACTTATCTTGCGAATGTCACGTATAATTTAAAATTTCAACTAATATTAACTATAAAGAAATGTTCTTTAGAACAAATCCTACTTTCCTACTAAAAAAATAAAAAATGTAACACTACTGATGGCGCCATCTAGAATAGAACAATATAATTAGGTAAGCGGCGACATCTATCGGATTTAGGTTGAACTGCTTGATGATACACTTGTGCATAGTATAACCAATTTGCAAACCCTCGGGAACCTAAGGTTATATATAACCTTAACGAATAATCTATAGATTCATCAGGAACCATTCTGTTCATAGATGAAAACCATACGAAAATCCATTCATTTGTTTTTGAGATTATCGCAAACATACATATAGACAGATGCGGCAGGAAACTGTTTTATTATATTATATATAAGAATATGATAACCATAATATAAATTACTGTTTCAATATTACGCCGTTTGTTAATTAAATTCGCCATCCACACAAATTAATTCTGCTTTTATGACATCTGTATTGAATGAAAACAATGCGCTATTTACGAGAATAAGCTCAAAAGATATTGTAACGGCAGCTTTCATACATAGTTTGGAAGTAGTAAATAATCTGCCTCTAGGAATTAAAAAAAAATTTCACGTACCTGAAGAAATATTGCCTGTAACGTGGGCACCCATTGCAAAATTAAAACGTTGAATGCCGCATCAATGTGCCTCTTACAAACGAAGAAAAAGTCTTGTAACTCATAAGCTTCTTCTACTGTCATTATATCCTTCATACTGATCAACCGCAACTCACTTAAAATATATTAATATATATATTAAAAAATTTGGTTAACCCAAGGCATTATCAAATTCTTTATTTATTCATAAAAAAATTGAACAAAATTGAAATAAAACATGAAACTCTTACTTAAACTGTCTCCACCAGACCTGCAAGACCTGTGCGATGCAGGGATTAATGCAGTACATATTTTTGTTTAAGTAGTTCCAATGTTTAACGTAGCGATTATGCCAATCATTGTCTTTCATAGATAACTCCGCGCGTAGAGGCGTCATTTCCTCCTCAAATGTTTCCTTCTGCGGTTAATACGAGTACATCAGTTTATAACTACGAAGAGTTGAGCTTCCAATGCTACACGACGAGCCCGTTGGATGAGTGGTTAGGGTACTTGCCTTAACGCTCTGTTCTAAGGTTCCCGGGTTCGATTCCCGGCACGGTCAACTATGAAAAATGAACTTTTCAAATTTGGCTCTGGTCTCAATCTGGAAAGTAGTGGCAGGGGCACACTGCGTTTCGCAGTCATTTGGGCAGCCCGTCTGGCGGCAGTAACCAACTCTTACAGAAGACCACCGTGAAATAACAGCACGTGTGCTGTTGTGTTTCGGTGGGTGAGTAAAGAATACCAGAGCCCATTTCCCTATCCCCTCCTAATCTTCTTATCCTTAATCCCATTGTAGTCGGCAGCGCACTTGCAGCATCTTTGGCGTTGCTTGTGTTATAGGCGACGGTAGACATCTACCATCAAGTGGACCGTCAGCCTGTCTGCCGATCTTAAAATAAAAAAATAAAAATAAAACGATTCTCCAGTCACCATACCTCGAAAAACAACTTTTAAATCATCAATCACGATTACACAATTTCTGTATTTTGTGTCACATTTACAGCTACAATCTCCTATTGCGAACAATTATAGTAATTAAAAATAAATAAACAGTGAATCATAACGCACATAAATTAATTATACAACTAAATAATTTAAAAATGTTTTATAAATATGAAACTTTCTTTTATTCGAATCAAATCTTAACCAAAATGATCTTAAAAACTTTGATGATAACAAGAATGAGTTCTCACACTCACCGTCAAGCTGATTTGATAAAATATAAGGTGTTTATTATTTTGCTTTGTTAAGTTGAGGGTAGTTGCGAAGTGTTTCGTGACACACATGTACTGAATACAGTCACCTGTTACCGAATCAACCTGTACCTATCACCGCATATCCTGTGGGGTCTACAACTCCGAAACTCACATCCACGTTCACGTTATTAACCTCGATAAGTAAAGTAAATGCTTGGAAAAGAATATGCAGGGACAAAGCCTACACCAGTTAGGCAAGTAAATGCAGAAGCTCTTGTTTCTCTCATCTCATCAGATATCTGCTTATGAATAAGAGCACAATCTCAGCGCTATTGACCAGGGCTTGTAAATGTTCCATCACCTATAAATCAATGTGAAAATAGGCATGTATTTTAAAAAAATATACATAAGCTAATACCTCATCAGGATCCTGAAGCACAAAATCAACGATTGCCTTCTTCATGCTCATTATGAAATCTTCCCGCATTTCGTCTGTACAGTTAAATAATGTGTCTTTCCATAATTTAAGTTTGGGGGCTAATAAATTGTGTACTCTGCAATCAAATAAATAGACTAGCGTTACCACTGATCACAGTGCACCGAGATATTAAAAAAAAGCTGAAATGTTATGTATCATTCATGATACCCGTCAAAAATTTGCAACAACAAATATTACGGAGCACTTATCAAGCACCTAATAAGTCAATTTAGGACGCAATGACGGATTTAGCAGCAGGCCGAGTAGGCTGGAGCCTAGGGCGGCAAATTTTGGACCAAATATAAATTAATATTTAGGCATTATTATTGGCCCAGAAATATACCCAAAAACTATTTCTTGAGCAACTAACTAGATCGTTGGGTTGTAAAAATAATCTAGTAACTGAATTACTGACACACTGATCCCATTGATCACAAACATAGGAATTATAAGAGGTGGTGTTTATTAGGATTTCAGTGCACGTCCTAATTACACCTACCTAATTACTATTAAAAATGTAATTAATGTGATTGTGAATTAAGGTTGGTAGGGGCAGAAAAATTTGAATATCCTATAGGCGGCCAATGTGTGAATTCGCCACTGGATATACGATACTACGATTAAGCTTCAGAGCGTCAGATAAAAGAGTAACATACCAACAGATTCGGTAAGTTTAGACATTGGCATGAGTCAAGTGCATAAACTCTTACACGAAAGACTTTCTCCTGAGGAAGCTTTGGGCTAGATGGATACCCAATACTTAATTTGTCAATCAAAACGCCATCGCTTAGATTGGTGCGGCGAAATGATTGAAAAACGGGACAAGTGCGAGTTGAACTCGAGTGAAGAGGGTTCCGTACGATGTTACCTATCCGCACAATATTGAGTGAGAGTGATTTACCATGTTATTTTAATATCATGGACTTCTTATAGGTTTTCCTATAATCTATAAGTAGAAAACTAATTTCTGTATTTTTTCAAGTAGTTCCGGAGATAGGGGGGGGGGGGGGAGATGGTCGGACAGACGGACACACGAGTGATCCTATAAGGGTTCCGTTGTCTTATTCGAACGTACGGAACCCTAAAAATATAACAGAGTTAAGTAAAATACTGTTATTGATATGGTCACAGGAGATGAAACCTGGATTTATTGTTACGTACCCGAAACTAAAAGGCAATCTCCACAATGGGTGTTTGCTTTCGAAAGTGAAGAAGGGAAAACGATGATTGCCTCAATTCTTTGGACGGACGGAACATTTTGAAACCATTGCGTGAGAGGATAAACGGACGGTTACTGCACACTGGTATACTAGTAATTGTTTGCTAGTTGTCTTTGAAAATATTGGAAAATGTCACGATGTAGGATCCTCCTTTACCATGACTATACTCCAGCCCACTCCGCCAGACGAGCAATCGAATATTTGACTATTGAAAGTGTGGAATTAGTGAGTCATCCTCCTTGTAGTACCGACTTGGCACCATGTGATTTCTATTTATTCCCAAAAATAAATGATAAAACTTAGGGCAATTTGCTTTATGAGCTCTGAAGATGCAGTAAAAGCGTTTGAAAACGCCGAGAAAAAGACCCCTAAAGAAGAGTGGGCTCACTGCTTCAGTTAGTGGTTCCATGGTGATTACAAAGGAATGGAGATTACTTCGAAAAATAATAGGAATGCAAACAGCTTCCTACATTATTCAGTTTTCGAGTTTCTAAAAACTTTCAGTGTTACTCTCGTATGTAATAAATTTAATGGGTAGTGTAATTTGCTTATCCGATTTACTCAGGCTCCTAAGAACCGTTTCCTTCTTCATAATTGACACTATTATCATAGCGGGAAGAAACGTTCGCACCTTAAAATTACTTTGTTGTCCAATGGTGCAACGTGTATGGTGTCAATACCATATTTTACGAAGAAGTAATAACGTTGCATATTTTTATCTTCGTTAAATGACGCTGCGTCGCCTTCCTCTCCAGGCGTAGTACGAGAAATTAAGTTGATCATCTTAGCTCGAAATTCTTCCCGAGATTTTCTCATTGCCGTGAAACTTTGCATCACTGTAAAAAAAATTTTTTTTTAGTATCTTCGAGGTCTTTTCTCTTCAATGTGCAAAAAATCGTGATCCGTTTATGCTGTTTTCATTTTCACACGTCGATCTTTAACTTTACAACAGTGTTTTGAATTTTGAATGTATTAGTTTCAGTCTTGTCCCGTGTGACAGACGTTACTCTATTTTTGGCAGCTATTTTGCGATACAGTTCTTGAAATAGAAACTCGAAAATGATTGGTAGATAATTGGAAAATAAATCAAATCGGTACCTACCTCCTATGTGTCATGCTGCGCATGATACTTTCGAGTTAAAAAAGAACATTAGAGTGCTGCTACCGAAAAACAATAAGCTACTTACTACAGGAGTATTGCAATAGCAATAATAAAATTCTTTTAGCGAAGATTTTTTTGCAAATTATAAATTTATATAAAAATAGGATATTAAAACGAACAGTAGAAGTTGTTAAATTCTTCACCAAAGGAAACTGAAATGAAGAGAATTAAAAAAAAGAATAAAAAATAAAAAAGATGAAAAAGAAGGATATTAAAGGATTACGAAAATTTATTCTAGAATGCATTGAATATGTGGTTGCAGATTTCATAATACTCACCAGTTTTTCTTTTAGAAGCAGCTGCTTTGGCTGCCTGTAGCTTAGCTCTTTTCGAACATGGTGGCAATTTTAACAGATGTTCGGGAAGAGAAAACAAAGGCTGCGTCATTATTTTAAAATCTTCAGGCATTTTTATTTTTGGTATTTTCGGTAATGATGCGTCAGAGGAAGTCGACGGTGGGGGTCCTTTTTTTCGAGTAGGTTTCTTATTTCTTTGCATTTTGTTCAGATATAGATGGCAATTTATATGACTTTAGTTGCAGTAAAATCTATGTAAAAAATAAAAATACTTACTCATCTAGTTAAATGCAAGTAACAAGTTAGTAAATACAAGTTGTTATTAAATTGAGAAAGATTGAGCAGTAAACTTGTAATACAATACAATGTAATAAATATAAGACAAAGGTAAAATTATTGAAGAAGTAGAAAGTATAAAATATTTAGGCGTAATGCTAGATAAACATTGTAACTGGAAATCTCATGTCGGTCTGGTCTGTGATAAAGTAGACAGATTTGTTTATGCACTACGTCGGTTAAGATTGACTGTGTCTATTGAGGCGGCGGTCACTGCTTATCATGGCTACGTTTCTTCGGTTTTGACATACGGTTTATTGGTATGGGGTAACTCTGTCGAAATAATAAGAGCATTTAGGGCCCAAAAGAAATGCATCAGAGCAATATGTGGCGTGGGCTTTATGGAGAGTTGTGTGCCACTATTTAAAAAGTTACATATACTTCCCTTACCTCGCTTGTATATAAAGACGTTGTGTATATTTGTTAGAAAATATCCGAACTGTTTTGTCGAAAATAACGAAATAGGAACCAAAATAACTAGGCAAGGTAATTTATTGCAAAGACCAAAATGTAGATTAGAACTATTTAATAGAAATGTTTATGTTATGGCAATTAAAACATACAATAAACTACCTAATAATATAAAAGAATTGCGGATCCTAAATTTACAAGAACATTAACAAAATGGTTATTAGATTGTTGTTATTATGATGTTAAAGAATTTTATAATAAAAAACATTAATTCTTTTATTAATATTAATATACTTTGTTTACAAACAATTAAACACAAATATTTGCATGCCCTTGGCGGGTAGAACATACTTTGTGCTGTAACTGCTGTATACAAATTAAAATCCTGTAAACATGTGTTCGCGCAAATAAAGATTTATTTTATTTTTATTTTATTTTAATAAATGTGCTGGAGTTGAGCTGTAGGTTACCAGGGGGTCCACAGGTGGTGGCTAGTGGAGTAATCAATGTTACTACAGCGCCTCCTATTTAACGGTAGCCGACCGACACTTTCTCACGTATAGAGTTGATCCTCCGTATCTCCATTGTCAACACAAACATACTAGAATCTGGCTAGCAAAGTTGGCAGAGGAAAAGTGTGGTAAATTTAAATAATAAAGTATGGCAACAAAATAAGTATGGCGACAACGGCCATTTTGATTGTGAAATAAACGTTGATGTTCGCGTTAGTGTTGCCATGTAAAAAGTTTTCAAATAATTCCATCCAGCGTCAATAGCAGACTCTTATCGTCCATAACGATGTCCATAACTCAATGTCATTATGATATGTCATTGTCACATTACAATGACGTTAAATTGTCATTGGATTAGAAAAAAATATATAAATAGAAGAAACCGAAAAAATCACGTTTTTCAGAACGGTATGTATTTTTCATCGTCAATTAAAACGCAATGCGCGCATGCTAAGATTACTAAGATAGTTTCAGTTGAAATTATGGAGTTAAATACCTTATAACTTCAGAAGTACGTCTGTCTGTAATTCTTATCTTTAATATATTTTAAACATTTTTTTTTTACTAATTCAAGTAGACACTTACCTAAGTAAAGGAAATGCATATGTAGTATTTAATTAAATACTTGATACCGACAGCCGACTAATATTCAAACTATAATATTAATTCACCATTAGAACTGTGGTTGATCTCGTCCGTGGTAACAAATATATATTCTCCATGACAACCGAAGTAATTTGTTTTTTGGTTACCACGATGTAACTTATTATATAGTGGATAGTACTTAAATGTCATAAAAAGGTTGTATTTCCTTTCTGTCTTCTCTTACTAAATATTATCTTTTGTCAAAATATTAAAGGGTCAAAAGTCAAAAGGTCAAAAGTTAGGTAGTTAATTTTTTTTTTAATTATGATTTGGGTTAAGTAATCCTAATCTTTAATTTCTAATAATGAATCATGTTGGGAGGTAAACTTTTTTATAAACATTTCATTCAGAAATTTTAAATAGCAAGCATTCAACTAATGAAACCAAGTAAGTACTATAGCTACTTGCCTACTTAACTACATAGATTAGATCTATTGGATTTTAACCTTGAATGAGGCTAAAAAGAGCGCTCTGCCATGCCCCAATCAGATGATGTCATAAGTATTCAGTCTAACCATGGAGGCCAGCTATCTATATTTTGTTATTATTTAACTGAAAATAATAAGGTTTTAGTGTTCAGTGTAAAAAAGCTATAGTGCTTGTGTTTACTGTAAATTGTGTGAGTGAATAAACTTCATTTAAAATTAGCATTTTATATAAATTCCGTTTATATTCATTTCAACTAATACAATAATAATATTGTATTAATTGAATTATATGCAGTATGAATACATGAATTTATACAATTAATATTATAAATGCGAAAGTGGGTTTGTTTGTTTGTTACGCTTTCATACCTTTACTACTCAACCGATCATCATGAAATTTTGCAGAAATACCTTTCATCCAGGAAAAAGTACTGTTTTATGCCTGACAGAAATATATAAGCAATTAAGGTTGAATAATTTATTGCTCATGTGTTTTTGTCAGGTGTTGAAATTTTTTTTATATTTCACTGCTTGAGAAAAAGAGGAAAGTCAGTAGATTTTAATGAAAAATTTTACATGCTATGGAGAATTCATAACTTTTTCTAAATGTGGACTGATACTGACAGTATACGCAATATGTTCCTAATATACACATACTTATCTATGCATGTTCCAAAATGACAATCTTACTAATGTCACAACACAAAAATCTATTTATTTTGTGTTTTTTATTGCCTTAGCTTTTTGTCTTAATGTTAAAATACTGATGTTCCAGATGATTTTCCAGTTGGTGAGGAGTCTCCACACAACTCCTTTGTTTAGAGCTGCTGAATCCTCTCTATTGGCTAAACTTAGAAAGAAGACTGGTTACACGATAGCTAATTGCAAGAAAGCACTTGAAATGCATAACAATGACTCCGACAAGGTAGGTAACATTTTCATGAGCCTATTTAATTTGAGTAATATATTTTTTTAATATTGACTTGATAGCACATGTTTGTTAATTTTTAAAATGGTTATTACAGTATTAAATTATTCAAAATAAGTGATTTCTGGTACCACTATAATGTTTGCATTGTTTGTGGATTCATTTATTGTTTAATATTATTTGTTTAATATTTCAAATATGCATTTATAGTTATTCTCTATTATTGCAATTTGTTAAGTATATCTACAAGGGTGTTATTTAAATGATCAGCAAAAAAAAACTAACTTAACCTAACAATTAATGATTGATCAGCCAAGAAACCTATTTGGGCAGCAAGTACTAGGTCAGCCAAAAAAAGTTGCTGACCTAATGGATATTTTGCTGATCAAAATATTTATTCCTTATCTACAAATGAGACGGAGTATTCTCTATACATTGTTGGGCTAAAAACCTGATCAAATGTTTAAATTTTGAAAGTGTTGTGGATTGTTACAGAAAAATACCATATTCTTGTTTCATTATAGCTTTGAAGGTATAGTTTAAGTACTTTATCATATCATTTGAACAAAATATTGTTACAATTGACATCAAATTGCATTTGATAATTGTGTCCATTGTTTTTAATATTATAAATTAATAGTTTAAAAAAGTGGAAATTTTCAAACCAAAAAGTAAGGCTGTAACAAATCAGACAAAAATGGTTCATTTCTTGTTTTTCTTTTAAATCTGAGATTATGAAATATTTTGCTGCCATTACAATGGCAGTTTTGCCGAACTCAATAGAAAAGGAATTAGGAAGGAAATGGAATCTGGGATCCCTTAGTTACTCATCAAAACACTATAGCACACATGCTATTATTTTAGTACCCTTAATCTGTAGTGTGTGGTTATTACCGCCAGATGGGCTGGCCAATTTATGATCGTAAAATGCACTAGGTGCATATTAATGGAAAGTGAACCTTTTGGAAGAAATGAAAGTGTAAACTTCGGTCCATGGCATAATGCAAAATGGACAAACCAACACACATTAATTTTGTTTAATGCTATTTAGAGGTATTATTTGTATTATTACAGGCTGAGACATGGTTAAACGAGCAAGCACAAGCCATGGGCTGGGAGAAGGCGACGAAGTTGTCTGGCAGAACAGCCCTGCAAGGCCTCGTCGCAGTCAAGTTTAGTAAAGAACATGGTGCACTTGTGGAACTAAATTGTGAAACAGATTTTGTGGCGAAAAATGACAAGTTTCAGAAAATTGTGGAAGATGCTACAAATGCGTGTTTCAAATTTGCACACACCCATCTAAAGGCTAAAGGACCCATCACAAAGGTATCAACAAATTCATCATTTTTAACCTTTAATTATATGTATAAATATTAAAGTAGAAGCCATATATAATGACATAGATCGGTTTCAACGACTAAATGGCAAGGTCCCTGCCAAATCCCTATGATGAATTTATGTTGCTTAAAACGACTATCCATTTATTACGTCCCATTTTTGTGGTCCCTTGAACAAAAGCATGCAATTCTAAAAATTAGTTCAATTTGAAAATAAGCTAAAGTTCAATAAGATATATATATATATTTTTTTTAATGTTATGTCGACAGACAGGCTCACGGTCCACTTGATGGTAGGTGGCTACCGTCGCCTATAACACAAGCAACGCTACAGGTGCTGCAAGTGCGCTGCCGACTACAGTAGGATTAAGGATAAGGGATTAGGAGGGGATAAGGAGATGGGCTCTGGCATCCCTTACTCACTCACCGAAACACAACAGCATGTATATGCTGTTATTTCACGGTGGTCTTCTGTAAGGGGGTGGTCACTGCCGCCAGGCGGGCTGCCCAAATGACTGCGAAACGCAGTGTGCGCTACCACTACTTTTCAAATCTAGACCAGAGTCAATTTTGAAAATTACATTAAAATTTCCAAACTTGACCCCGCCGGGAATCGAACCCGGGGCCCCTGAGACGTTAGGCAAGCATCCTTGCCACTCATCCAACGGGCCGTCAATTTATATAATTTAAGAAAAATATATAATTTAGACTTGTATGCAAATTTCATTTGGCCAGCCAACAGCATGACTTGTGTAACTATTTCTTATTAGTAATAGAAAAAATTACAATTTTTAGTGTTAAACCAATTTTACAAAACATAATTTAGACTCTCGAATAAGGATTGTGCAGGATAGAATTATTAAATTTTATTATTGAGTTGTTTGAAACTTAATTCTATTATATTTATTTTATATTTTATGATTGACCACTGAATTGGACTTATTAACTTTTCTCAGAAAGGGCCCACATCTCTTAGATAACAGAAATGGATTAATTAATTTATTACTTTATTACTTTTCCAGATGGAATTAGACAGTGAACAGCTGGGAAATCTGCCCGGGGAAGGTCACAAAAAGCTCTCGGACATGTTGGCTTTATTCATCGGGTCTGTTGGAGAAAATGCTGTTTTGCGACGAGCAGAGTGCTGGAAAGCTAATAGTAAAGATATTTTACTAGTTGGCTACACTCACCCGGCTCCAACTGCCCCTGGAGAATATTCGGCGGGGAAATACGGTGCTCTGATGGCATACAAACAGGACGGTGAGCATGATGGGGTGGCCAGACAAATATGTCAACACATAGTGGGATGCGCACCGAAGAAAATTGGTGATAAAGACACAGATAAACCGACTAAAGAGTCCGATGACGAAACTTGTCTTATCTATCAAGAGTATTTACTAGATCCAACGTACACTGTCGAAGAAGTGTTACAGAAGAATAAAATAGAAGTCCTCGATTACATTAGGTTTTCGTGTGGGGAAGTGGTTGAATCGAATTTACCAGGAGTTGAGAAACAACCGCTAGACACAGTACAAACGCTTCAGTAGCAATTGTGTAAAATATTGTTTAGGTAAAAGAAAAGTAGCGTTGCGATGTCGATAGGTCTATTGATAGTATCGAACTAGCGTGGAAAGCAGGAAATATTAATGACAAGCATCAATTATATCGATGGTTATAATAATGACCAATTACAGTAAATATGTTACCAATAGTACTATTAAAATAAATACGGCACATCAATAGTAGTAAAAAATGTCGATAGTATCGGTAATATCTGTTAACTGTTAATTAACTGCTAATGTGTAATTTTATAGTATACTAGTTATATTCATCATTATCAACCCAGCCTCAGGTTACTTAATAGCAGGACATATTGCCTTCCACATTCATAAACTGGACAACATAGAACAGCAAACAAACCCCTTACAGAAAACAAGTACATTTATGTCCAGTGCCAATGTCCATTGCATGTATTCCTCTTATTAAGGTGAGCAGCGCAATTGCATCCCACCTGGCATTTCTGATCTTTCTAAACATAGTATCCTACCTGGCAAAATCCTCATTAGCAATCTACCATCAAATTAACTGTCAGTGCTAAAAAGAAATATAAATCATCGATACTTCTGATCAACACTGCTAGAAATGCTGAAATTGGTCTCTAAAATATGTATAACTTTGGTCAAAGATGTACAAAATATGTACTATTACCATAAAAAAGAAATATTTCAATGTTAAAAAAGGTTTATTTTAACCCTTGTTGAAATAACTATTAAAATGTTAATTTTAGTTTCTCAAGAAATAAACATTCTTAAAGTACTCTCGTTATTGTTATTCAGAATACTGAAAAGAGTAAACCAGAAGGCGGGATCCAGCCGAGGCAACAAACTACTCATATTTAGAGAAGTTTACTTGATAGGACATTTATTTACATCAATGGACATGTCCATTATAATCAACCTATTCTGGGCCTACCCCATAATTTTTCCAATAGGACCGGTCAAAAGCATCCTGGATCCACCGTCGAGTTGACTGCTCGGCCCTTATCAAGTTGTTCACTCACAAGGTGTGAGTGCGCCCACATCCTACGCTGCGCTTACCGGTACGTGGCTTTCACTGGCCTCACGGCCCGTGGCTGCTTCGTACGCCTCCGTAGCAACTGGACAGATACGCAACTAGATAGAACATGTACAGTTCGTCAAGAAAATACAAATCTATATGTCCTATTACTTTAATTTTTGGTAAAATCAATGGACATTTACATTATGATGAAGGTACCGCAAGATGGCACAATCAATTATGCCATCAATTATAAAATTATGAACATGTGAAAATTCTCTTTTCAACGATGGGATTAAATTTCATGTACAAGTAGAATATTTAGGTACAAAAGATTTATCTTAATTTTGGATATGATGAATGTGTTTATTTGAACACTCCTAGTTTTACTCTTGAGTTTGAAACATAATTTAGAATCTGAGTCTTTCAAAACAAACAAACCATCAATGCTTTACTCGACAAAAAAAGTTTCAACCGCCTTCATGCTTGTATCCGGGTTTTTTAATTTGGACAATCCTTTCCACAAAAACTTCCTACAATCCTTTTTCCATAACATGGCAATTTGAGTATTGTCGAAACTGTAGCCGTGATGATTCAACACGTCCGGCGACACTACGTGAAGGGCCAGTGTGTTCAGTTCCCTAGTCCTGAAAGGGCCGGTCACAGCTGGCCTCAGTAGACAACCGCACGGACATTCCGTAGCAACCTTCGGCATGGACTCATTGTTCTTATCGCTTAAGTTTATTCTCTGAAAATTACTACAAAATTTTAGCTCCTCTACCGCCCCGGTGAAAGATTGCGTTGCCCGTAAAGTGAGAGGCCTTGAATTCAAATTATCAATGTTTTCTCTGAACCCGACGGTTGACAGAGACTTCTTAGTGACATTTGGGCTATTTTCAATGCTCCTCTCTTCACACTCGCTTTCAATGGCACTGTTGTCGTCTGTGTACATAATTTTAGAGTAAAAAATCTACAATTTCAAAAATGATTTCAATGTTACTTTATATTTTGACATTTATGTGTCAGAATTCACATAAATGCCATGTCTTTTATGGAACATTAGTGTGATTTTTCAAGTCATTCAAAGATAAATTAAAGTCTTCAATAAGGTTTGTTAAAATGAGGATTTACCTACTTAGTTATTGTTGCAATAATAATAATATATAGGGCACATTATATATTTCCGGAACTGATCACTTGCATAAACAATATTTAAAAAGTATGTACAACATTTGAAAATGGAACTCTTTGGCTGTAGAATACAGTTTGTTTCATCTGTCACTTGTTTTTAAATTGTGGCGTCATTTTAAAGATTGCGTGTTTACATCACCATGGATAAAACGTAGTGATTATATACTCTTTGACCATGGATAACCCGTGAAAATTTTCGTAGTAAGTGTGATTTTTTACGATTTTAAGTGTAATTTGACAGCTTCAGCATTTAACGATGAAGCACCATGCAAGACGACTACCAATTTATAGCTTGTTTGCAGAATTCCAACACGGTTCATCGATGTTACGCTCGACCAGAGACTTACCTTCGGTCCCCTCATAAAGCATGTTAGAGATAGGGCAGCGTTCGTCCTGGGTCTTGTGACGTGCCTCATAGATAGAGTACAATGACCCTTAGACATAAGGGGAAATTGTACAAAGTTTGCGTCAGAACAATCATAACGCACCTACGCTAGCATTGTCTTTTCGCACGTTGCTCACACCCATATCCAATTGTCCAAAATCGATTCCTACGAGTAACCGTGGACGCCCATGGTACATCCACAACATCGATCTCCGCTACAACTTAAACTGAAACCTTTGTTTCAAAATATCGCTAAAAGCATAAAAAATATATATTTAGGCCATAAAAACGTGAAAATAATCACAGATTAAGCGGAAATTGATCAAAGTTGTAGACAAGTGCCCCATTCCAAATTGTCACCCCGTTTGACGGTATGCATTTTAGGTTAAAAATTTTATGAATCGTTGTTCAAAATAAAAAACATACTTAGTTGAGAAACTCAAATTACGATTAAATCAAAATTAATCATGTGTAAAAGTACCCCGGGCATTAATAACACATTGGCTACGATTATGCATGCTCAAAATCAATTTGTCGAGGTGTTCCGTGGAATTAGGCTCCACGTACGGCGGAGGCGCTCAAAAAGTTCATTTTGCAACCCCAGAACACCAGGGAAATTGTGTAATGATCTCCGCTGGCGCATGTCCTACGCTTGTTGAAATGGATTTACATCCAATGATCGGGTATGCCCGTCCAGGGCCGCGACATCATTTTCTTGTAACCACTGAGTTACGACTCAAGCCGTATGTATTGTCGTTCATAAATAAAAAATCTTGCCCCATTTGCAGTCGGTGTAATAAGACTACTATAGCTAGAGCCAGTGAAAAGCAAACATGACATAATTCTGTAAAACTTTAATTTTGCCCAAAGATTATCTTTTACTGTTAATGAGATGGGGACTAATTAAGCCCGTTTAAGATAAGTTAAGTGGCGCTCAGGTATAACAGGAGGTACAAAAATCAGACGACCTTCAAAAGTATTTCAGTAAAACTGCCGTTTGTATATCTTAAATTATATTATTACTTTTATTGAAAAATCACAATGGCAGACGGTTATGGCGGTTGCGACATCACGGCAGACGCTTTTCAGAATTTAAGAATTTGCAGCAAGCAACACCTCAACTCCCCGTTGAGATCACGCGCTAACGTTTTAAAATGTTGTTTCACCTCACGGAGCAGCTAACCTATAGAGACGAATTGTCATTCATTTAGTTCGAAACAATTTCATCCTATCCTCAATCCTATCCCTATGGCTCAATGGCTCCGATTGCTCAATGGCAACGTCATGCATTAGAGTTGGACACCAAATATTATTATCGATGTCGATTTTATTGTAGAACATAATTATTGCAGAGCTGAGCCTTAAATGTGATTACTAAAATAGTGATATTTTATCGAGTGTAACAATTTACTTATCATTGAATTTATGTACAACATTTATACTTATGATATTATAACTATAGCTATTACAAATTTTTTTTGGATAAAAAAAACATTCGAAGGCATTGTTCTCAGGGTCTGTTCACAAAGCATGCCGTTATTATTGAATAGCGGTTTATCTTAAAATAAACAAATCCATAAAAGTTTCTAACCTTTTATCCTACAATTTTTGCATTTATCTATATTTATATATAGATAAAATAATATCATTTGCCAGGATGGCCGACACTAACTGCCAGGATGGCACGCACGGCTCAGCAAAGGGTTTTTTCCTAAACATATTGTTTTCAACCTCATTGCAATGTCAATATTCCCATAAATGCGGTCAATGAAACAACTGTAGCGTCCTATCTCATAGGTATCCCTTTTTTTAATTAAAGGTGCCCTTTGTCCTTTTCTGTACCCCTGATAATGCGTGTGCAAAATTACTTTATGATCGGTTGAGTAGCTAAGGCGTGGAAGCATAACAAACAAACATACTTATTCGCTTTCGCATTTATATTAGTTAGGATTTGTTATGACTGTAATATTTTAACTAGTCATAATAAAGAAAACAAGTTATTTTAATAGTAACTGGAAGATAATATCTATTTTATTATATATATTACATTGACATTACAAAATATCAATCATATTTCTTTTTTAAAAACATTCAACTGACAATACCTATTTTACCACAAAATAGGTTATACCTAACACTGCCCCTTACTCGAGCAATCATATGTTTTACAAACAATTTTAACAGAAATAAAGTATAAACTATGTGCGAGAGTACAAAATATAAAAGAAGTTTAAACTAAACCTAAGCACTTCACAAAGAAATCATGTTTCACTTTAGGTAAGGCTTTTGTAAAAATATCTGCCTCTAATTCAACTGAGAGCTTATAAGCTAAACAGATTACTTTGCGTTCAACACATTCCTGTATAAAATGATGTAAAACATCTATATGCTTTGTTCTACGAAAACATTCATCGTCCACCATTTTGAGTGCACTATGATTGTCATTATAAATGGTAATAGGATCACGTGACTCATTCCTGCAATTCAACTCTAATAAGAAATTTCTTATGAATTTTGCTTCTTTAGTAGCATTACCAAGAGCGTAGTATTCCGCTTCTGTACTAGAGCAAGCCACATTTTGTTGCTTGTGACTATGCCAATTTATAACACAATTACCAAATTTACTCACAAAACCAGAATAAGATTTTCTATCGTTTATATCCCCCGCCCAATCTGCGTCGGATGAAATTTCAACCTTATTACTACCCCTCTTAAAATTGAGTCCGTAGCTAGTTGTCCCTGATAAATATCGCAATAAACGTTTAGCAGCGAGCCAATGCGATGCATTATAACAAGTGTTATATTGGCTAAGCTTACTGCACGCAAAAGCTATATCTGGACGTGTGCATACAGCGAGATACATTAAGCTTCCAATAAGTTTCTGGTATGGAAATCTTTGGTCGTTTGTCTCTGCTTTCGGCAGATTGAAATTGACCTCCATTGGAGTCGCTATCTTATGACAATCTTCCATGCCAAATTTAATTAAAAGATTTTTCAAATAACAAGCAGTGTTTACCGCTTCTGCCCAATATTTTCTCTCCAAATCAGCATCTTGTAACATGGCCCTAGCTTTTTCCACTAAAGTTCTGTTAAGACGTTCAGCAACGCCATTTTGCTGTGGTGTGTATGGAACAGTGGTTTCATGAATTATACCACATTGCTTAAAATAATTCTTAAAACTTTTGTTACAATACTCCGTACCGTTATCACTCCTAACACGCTTAATCTTTAGACCAGTTTGATTTTCAACTAAAGTTTTGAATTCAATAAATGTATTCAATACGGTTGTTTGATCTTTGCGATCCAGAAAATAAATGAAAGATTTTCGCGTAAAATCATCAGTGAAAGTAATGAAGTATCGACAACCACCCCAGCTATTAATGGACATAGGTCCACATATGTCCGTGTGGATTAAATCTAATTTAGTCATGCTTCTATGTGCCTGACCACGAGGAAATGATTTACTCTTTTGTTTTCCTTCAATGCAAGGAGGACAAGGAGTCAAATCTCCATTTGAAAAAACAATACCACGTGCCAATGAATCACGAAGGGCTAACATACCTTTCAAACTTAAATGTCCTAGTCGGCGATGCCATAACTCTAACGAATCAGTTTTGGACATAAAAGCTTTACCTTCAGTGCAAATACTAGGCTCTTGGTTAAACGCAGAATAATATTTCTGATCAATTTTGTAAATACCATCCACATTACTAGCAGTCAGATCACAGGAACCAGTCACACGTACATTATCTTTCCTGTAAACATTACATTTGTTAACATCAAATATTAACACATAGCCTTTAGCTGCGACTTTGCTAACAGACAAAAGATTAGCTGCTACTTTTGGTACATACAGGGCTTCAGTAATAATTTTTTCTACATTATTATTCAACGTTATATTTACATTACCTAAGCCTTTACTATATATTACATCATTATTGGCAGTAGTTATTTCGGATACATTACTAGGAGAATAATTAATCAACCAATCCTTCCTATTAGTCATATGACTAGTGCATCCTGAATCTAGAATCCAGTCATCTTTATTACAAACACTATTAACTAAGACAGTATCTGTAGAAAATAAAGACAAGTTGGTATTTCCCTTCTTTGAAGATGATGCATCTAGGCTCGAACCATTATTTGAAATCTTCTTCAGATTCTTTTTGAACTTAGGACATTTTGGTTTAATGTGTCCTTTCTCGTGACAGTTGTGACATATTGGAACAAATTTGTTTTTCGCAATAAGAATCTTCTCAGATGTTTCCAAATTTGATTTGCCTATCTCTCTTTTAAATTCACTTTGAATTAACTGGCATTTGACGAATTCAGACGTCAGTTTGGCACTTGTAGCTTCCATCGCCATAATCAATGGATCAAACTCAGCTGGCAATCCAATCAGCATCAATTCGGCTAATTCCTCGTCATCAATGACGCATCCAATGTCAGCTAGTTCTTGCGTAACGGAAATAATATTTCCCAAATAGTGATCCATGCAATTATGTTCTATATACTTAATTTGAGCTAATTTTCTTTTTAATGAAAGTCTACGACTTATACCTGCATTCTCATAAGCGGCCTTTAATTGTTTCCAGGCATGTTCTGCAGTTTTTGCATTTTTGACGTGAGGATAGCAAATTGGTTTTATATTCAAACAAATTTTGGCATATGCTTTCTGATCTTTGACAGGATCGGTAGATGCAGTTACTAACCCGTTTACATAATCCCACAGTCCATTATCAATTAGCAATAATTTCATCTGAAATTTCCATGTGCCATAATTGGAGATTCCTTCCAGCTTCTCAATAAGCATGTTTGAAGTACTATTATAATTCTCCGTCATCTCGATAAAATAATACCTATTTTATTCGAAATAAAAATGTTACTATTATTTTACAAAACACAAGTAAATTATATTACTTTAAATCTCTGATCCCATAACCAATGTTATGACTGTAATATTTTAACTAGTCATAATAAAGAAAACAAGTTATTTTAATAGTAACTGGAAGATAATATCTATTTTATTATATATATTACATTGACATTACAAAATATCAATCATATTTCTTTTTTAAAAACATTCAACTGACAATACCTATTTTACCACAAAATAGGTTATACCTAACAGGATTTACCTACAACGACTTGAAACCGAAATACAGAAGATGGTGTAAATAAAATTTAAATAAAAATGTAGGTATTGATAGCGTCCTCGTTTTAAAAATCCTCGTCCTCCACGAGTTTAAAAATCAAGATGTGACCAGAGGATGTGACTCACAATTTATTGAACATTTTAGTATACTATTCGATGAAGCATTGCCCCCGTGAATTTCACCACGCTCCAATCACACACTACATGTCGATCGCAGAGCGTTTTTCAACTAGGTAGCGAGTACTTGACCAAAGTGGTAGTAGCATCTACTACATGAACATGAAAACATTGTAGCACTGAGCACAAGGTCGTTTTTTGCTACTCGAGCGTGTCGAATGCATTGTGAACACATCATGCAGCGCATAGTCATCTCTATAGAATGGATCTAATTTACCTTCTAACGGTATCGGAATCTGGGGCAGTTCTGGCAGACTATTCCGAGACCCGTTGTTTATCACTACTATTTATTATATCGGCTGCTATCAAATATCGTGGTCTACAGAGGAAGCTAGATAGAAACGTGATCTATTTAAAATCAAACGGGTAGAAAGCTTAAAATGTATAGTTAAATAGTAGAATATAAATTTTAAAAAATATCAAAAAATTACAATACGGTATTACACCTATTTTTAAAAAGTGTCTCAATTAGATTCTGTAGTGCTAATGAACCACCAAAAAACACCAAAATTTTATTCAATCGATAAGTTTAATAAAAATTCATTTCAAATTTACATTTTCAAATTTCGCGCGTAATTTGACGAAAACGCTGGAAACCATTTTGCTCTGTGGTCATGACGTCAGTTGGCTGTGTAAACAAATGCGCCGGTAATTGACATGACACTGACTGACACTTTTTTGTTTACACAACCGTATGACGTAAACATGACGGCTACTATTTCATTGTATTTAAGAACAGACTAAAAATTCTGAAAACTTTGAATTTAATTTTAAAATTTATTTTGTTATTTTACGAACTAAAACTAACATTTTTCGACTGCTTTTTAATCATCTAATATACTTTTAGATATATTATTGAGCTATCTCAATAATATACTTTTAGATTTTTTTTCATATAGACTAAAATACCCTATTGCGGCGGCATCTGCCATGTTATTTTTTTTTTGTCCCTTGCTGTGTGTTTTTGTTCGGTGCCATATAATAATAAATAAATAAATAATGGATTTGAAGAAAATATTTGGAGTGAATGAGCTCAATTTTCCTACAATGTAAGTCTGAATTACATAGGAGTATAATTATATCGGAAATTCGGAATAAATGTCAAAAATAAACTAGTGTTAATTATCTGAACCACGGACAAGGACGAGTCTTTTAATTTTGGAAAATGCGTCGTTGAAAAGGTCAACATCGTGACTCAAGGAGTTGGCAACATCAATAATATGATTTAATGGGGAAAAACGGCCCAAGTTGGTTCTGAAACGGCCCAAGTTATTTGAACTTTGAATTCTTTGAATTCCATTTCTATTTTTGTTGATATTGAGTTTGCAATTCCATCTTTATAATATTTTTAACAATTAAAGGACGTGTGGAAATTGGAAAACTGAAAGTATATTATTAAATATACTTAGGTATCAAAGTTATAAAAAGGCCTCCTGACTTTCCTGACTCCATTGAAAGAAAAATAAGTAGAAACCCAGTGGAAACCTAAACTTAGAATTTGTAAGTTTCAGGATAGATGAAAATTTATGTAAGCACCTTTGAAAATTAAATTAGTAATTCGATCTCGTTTGTAATAATTTTATTTGTTCTAATTAAAGTGGTACCAATTAGATGCGATATCTGTTTTGCTTTGTCAAACGATACTATTCTTTGTCAGAGATGTTTACGGATATAAATTACGCGTCTCCAAATGACAAATGAAAGTGAATGTGGACATCGTGTCGACATGTACAAAGAGCGCGTCGAACCGTGGATCCTGTGGCGAACACATCACATCATACGTAGGTACCTTGTTCAGATAAATGTATAGAACTGGCTAAACACACGACAGAGTCAGACCCGTCAGTTGAACTAAACACAGTGACCAAAAGTGTTATTTGATTTGAAGTAATATCTATACTTGTGTATGGAAGCTTTTCGGGTAAGCTGCAATCAATAAGCAATCCATTTTTCCATACTTGTATTATTTTGTGAACGATTTTTATACGTTTTTTTTTCAACGGTCTATAAAATATACAAATTTAATTAATAATAAACAAAATACCTTATGTTAAATGAATATCTGTTTAGTTAGAGACGTGAAAATGTTAATGTATTTATAATTGAAATATTATAATATAGCTCAGGGAGGGAAAGTTTTAAAAATAATTAATGTCATTACTGAATCAATATAAAATAATTCTGTATAGTAACTAAATTTAATTAATTTAATTTTAATTACAATATAAAAAAACATTAGGTAGTAGTTACTGAAAAAAAAAAACAATAATCTAAATTAACAATATTTAATTAAATTTAAGTCCATTTCTGTTCGTCTTCTTTCTTGTGGTCAGTTCTCGCAAAATATTACTCTATTCTGACTTTCGCAGTTACTCTATTTACCCAGGCAGGTACACTCAGAAGTCTAGAACCCATCCAGGTTTACTACAACTTAGAAACTTCCTGCAATACTGATCTTTCAAGAAGCTTTCTTTTCTTCTTTCAAAAATGATGTATGTAGTACCTTATTATAAAAGACTTCATTGCATTAACACTTGCATTTAACAATTTTTTTTTTTTGCTTTAAATGACTTTCCTTGAGAGCAACATTGAGTTAATGGTGGCTGTTCCATACCAATTTCAACTTGTAATGTTTCGTTTTTAGGTGAATTCGAAACAAAATTGTTTTTGTCTTCTACTGATTCAATTATTTTCTACTACTACCATTTCAATTTTAGATGAAATCAAAACGAAATTATTTTCTACTTCCACTGGTTCCCTTTTAGCTACATTTTGTAGTAATCAAGAGGTTGAATTTTGAGTACCAGACTCTTCCGATGTTGTGCGTTGTACGGAAATAGAGCCAATGGATCTGAGCGCTGCAAAATTTTATTGTAGAGGGCACGTAGTTTTTACTTTCAGGTGGTATTCTGGCTCTGGAATATATTCTGGCTCAAATAAAAATTGTATTAAACATGAACATAGGTTTAAAGAACCCTTCCGATTTCCGACGACGACTGTTATACAGGACTTGGAGATCACCGATGAATGCTGTGGTAATGGATTGGAAGAGTTTTGTTGTGGAGGTTTCCCATCTAGAATGTATTCCGACAAACAATACGAAGAAGTCCACATTTAGTAATGTATAAATCCTTCGCTAAGAAGTGTACATTGCAAACTACATTTAGATTTGAAAGGGCATCATTTTCATTCCTGCACTTTCTAATTATTTGCATCCAATTATCCCTTCATGTATCATTTCCTTTAGCAAACATATGAAAGGTCTTTTTCATGTAACCACTATGATTGCGTTTTGACCAAACCACACATAAATAATAGACGAAATAATGGTTTATCGGTTACACAAAATATTAATTAGGTATTTTAAAAAGAGTAAATACTTCCATTTGTTGTTATTTAATTAGAAATGTAAAGAATGATATAATTGGTTTTTTATGCATGAATTGGCAGACAGACTGAACGGACGATTTGATGCTATTATGGCTTCAGTGTTACAAGTGATGGGATAAACGATAGGCGATCATAACGGGATAGAGGTAGGTTTCCGGCATCCTTATTCGTTCACCGAAACATAACAGCATTGCTATTCTACCGAACGTAACGTATTCTAATTTTATGTTGGAGGATGATTACTACCGCCATACGGTGGTCAGCTCAGTTTATTACTGCGGAATGCAGTGTGCCTTACCATTACTAATAAATAATAATATTGTAGCCAAAGAATGTGTTCTTGATTACTGTCATAAATTACGTAGATGATCTGGTGACAATAATTGACCACCACCGTGAAATTACAGTACCCATGCGTTTGTATTTTAGTGCGTGATTAAAATGATGCCACCTCTACTTTGTGCCTTATTATTTGACGGACTTAATCTAAGTATCTCCCTGGCCTAATGTGGGTTTCCAGTATATACTATCTACCATTAAAGTGGATAGTTGGCTATAGCTTGTCAGACTTTATAATACTTATATAATAAAGATTTGTATATAAGATAAGATTTGTATATATATAATAAGATCTGTACTGGAAATTAGTGGCAGGGTCATATGTTACCACAGTAACCACCCCCTTACAGAACACCACCATGAAATAACGGTAGCCCATTTCCCTATCCCTTCCTAATAATCTCTATCCTCAACCCTTCTATGATCGGCAGCGCACATGCAGCACTTGTGGCGTTGCTTGTGTTTTTCTGGTAAATGGCATTAACACTAGCAAGCACAATCTTTTAAATGAAGACTGTCAAAAATTCAGAAAAAAAAAAACAAGTTTTTGTCAGTTTAACCATTGTTTAACTGTAATCACTCGTGAATTTTCAACAACTATGGAAAAATCTGAATTTCGTGCCATTTTTTTATGAAGAGTTGCAGTGCTGCCACAATAAAAACTGAACTTGATTCTGTTCATGGCACTAACGCACCAACGTTGCAGACTGATAACTGGATAAATGATTTTAAACGTGGTCGGTCAAGCACATCTGATGCTCGACGCTCTGGTCGCCCAATCGAAGTCACTACTGAGGATGTTGTTGAAGAAGTCCATAATATTGTACTCGACGACCATCGAGTGAAGGTGCGTGAAATAGCTGAGAACACAGGCATCTCCACTGAGTGAGTACATAAAATCCTGCATGAAGATTTGGGTATGACAAAGCTGTCTGCACGATGGGTGCCACGTTTGTTGACAATCGTACAAAAACGCGAACGAAAGCGAATTTTAAAACTGTGTTCCGCATGCTCCGTATTCGTCGGACCTAGCTCCGTGCGATTATTACCTATTATATTCCCAAATCTGAAAAGATGGCTTGGAGGGCAAAAATTTTTTACAAATGAGGACTGCATCGCAGGTGTAAACGGCTATTTTGAAGACCTTGACAAAACGTGTTTTTTGGAGGGGATAAAAAAATTGGAAACTCGCTGGAACAAGTGTTTGGCACTCAAAGGAGACAATGTTGAGAAATGAATGTAAATTGTGTAAAAAAAAATATATTTTTTACTTTTTAAAACGACTTATCAAACAGCCCTCGTACGCCGGCGTCTCGGAGCGTAGTCCTCCCCGCGCTGGACCGCGCTAGAAAGTCGTTGGGTTTTAGCCGGTAGGAGTTCGGCATAACCCGCAGCACCCCTTTCGCTGCCGGGTATCCATGATGGATTTCCCAACGTAAAAAAAGGTTGGCCATATCGAATCGATGATTACTAAATTACTTATATATCTTGTATATCTGCATATAGGTACACATACTTATACCTAGATCTATAGGTACATATTATAGACTAAAGTCGCAGTCCGCCTCTGTCTGTTTCTTCGCTATCTTATTCTAAACCATTCTACGCATTTTGGTAGTTTTCACTAATAGAAAGAGCGATAAATGAGGAAGGTTTGTGTACGTATATAAAATGCAGAACAAATTGTAGCCGTGCGAAGCTAGACGCGAGTCGCCAATTTGCACAGTGGTCGTGGTATACTGTGTTTATTTATAGGTATTTTAAGTATGGTATTTTTCTTTCATTGTTATATTTTTAAAATGGTACATAATACATGGAGTATTGGTCTGATACAAAATTAAAATAAAAAATACACAATCCACATTTCTACGTGGTTTTTAAGATGGTTTCTTAAGATATTAGACCTAACGAGAAAATCGAGTCACAGCAACCACTCGACCAATTGTCTCGTAAAGGAATATAATGCTTATATTTTTTACTATTTATAAATTTATGAAAACTTGGGTTATTTGAGATTTTTACTCACTAAAAACCCCATTGACAGTGACCAGCGCACCTAGTCAGAAATCATAATAACTCCATTTATATAACCACGGCCCTCAGAATATCCCTGAGACTACCAGTATCCTAGGTTGCCTGTTTTACTCAAAAGCTTTCAATAAACCATCACCGAAGTTACTTTAAGTCGCCCCATACGTCAGATAGAGGATACAAGTACCGTGTCTATATTCTTGTTGAACCTCAGATCACAGGTAAATTGAACCTCAGGCGACGGTACCATGAAGTGAACTGGCAACTTGAATGCAAACGTTTTATGCAAATGCAAAGTACATAACTCTGTCTATCTGTTTGTCTGTTACCTTTTCATACCTAAAGCGCAGAACCGATCATCGTGAAATTTTGAATACACGTTGTCAGGGAAGCAGGAAAGGAGATAGGATACCTTTCATCCAGATAAAAATACTGTTTGGGAGGGATCATCTAACGCCTGGCAAAGCTATAACTGCAATAAAGCTGTTAGGCGCTACATTGCTCATATATGAGCAATGTAATGTATATATATATAAAACGATATATGTTCGCGATAAACTATGAAACTACTGAACAGACTTTGATCAAACTCCGTAAGTATCTGTTATTTGGTCCAACTTAAAAGATAGGATAGTTTTTATCTTAATTATTGACCTCAATATTTGTTATTGCAAATTAAATGTTTATTATACAACAGTAGTGTCTATTTATAGGTTAGTTCGATGAATTATATGTAGGATTAATTTGTCGATACAACATTCGGATACAGTAAAATAGAAATAATTTCTTTTTTTTTTATAGTAAGATAAGATTAACGATGTACTCATTCATAGAAAACTAAATATCATACAATTTAAAATCGGCTACACTATTTTCAGCTTTATTTGCAAATATTAATGTGATTATATCAAAATAATATGTCAAAAATGCGAAAGTTTGTGCCGATGGATGGATTTCGTTGAAAGTTGGTAGAAAGATAGTTTGAATCCCATTGAAGGACATAGGATACTTTGAGGAGGTGAAAGGGGGGGGGGGAGTGGAAGTTTGTATAGGAAAAATAATAATTCCGTCGCGGGCTAAAGCTAGTAATTTATAAAATTATAATTGTCGCTAAATGAACTGTTCGCAAGTCTGGAGCAGCAAGATGAAAACGCGATAGCGCCCAGCCATCAATCGGCCAACATACGTTACCGCCTAGACTTTCGCGTGATTTAATTTATTCCTCTCTCAGTTTTATTAAGCGCAACAACCGTAAACAATTTTCTTTTTTTTACCACACCGTCCGTTGGTCGCACAGTGGTACTGCACTTAGTCTGTGAGGAGTGCTTTGCGGACGCGGGCGCGTTATAACTGCATTGTCTGGGTGAAAGAGCTCAGTGTGGAAGCTTCGTGGTGTAATGGGAACAGTTAACGACTGATTACCCGTCAACGCAAGGATGCATGTCTTGGAAATAGGCGCCGACCACGTATGTAACTACTACCTTTTATTATATTGCGTAATATTTGTAAACAAACATTGAAACCGAAAGTGCGTGAGTGCGTGACATACTACATATTGATTCTGTTTTTACGCGTGATCAATTATGCACCTAGACTTTATTGTAACAGGGTGTAATTTTATTTTAATAGGGTGCAAATTCGTTAATCATTTAACACTTAAATAACACAATTCTTAGGTAACCGTATTTGGCAATTTCAACTTTTTCTATTGCGTCTCTAAATTGTGCAAAACACGAAACATTTCATAATAATGATCACGGTTACTGGATCGATTTTGATGACATTTGAAATGAAAATAGCTAGAGATAAGCTTATTCCTTTCTGACTGACTGTCTCCACGGACCAACTAGTAGGTTGGCGAGTCAATTTGTCCGGGGAAAAAAATTAAAAAAAAAATTATGACCCTCAAACCGATCGACGGTTGACCTCTGTTTAGCATTATTTTAATTATTGAAGTACAAACAATAAAGTATTCGGGGATCGTACTACTGTAAATTAAATCCACGGACTGGAAATTAAATTAGCTTTAACCATATTATGATTTTTACATGTAGGTACAAGTAAAAATAACGATTTAATCACGTTAACGTAAGAACATAGAACACAATCTATCGAGATTTAATCAAAGTTATTTAAGAAAACAATTAACTTATTGAATACTCCTGTTTAAAAATATATAATTTACCTATGCTTAAATTTTAAAGTCATATGTTTAACAAGTGCAAGAACTTGTTCGTTCAACAATCGTAACAAAGTTGTAATGTTTTAATAAAAATTTGTCAAGTATTTTTTAAATTCTCCACTAACCAATTTGGTCGGCGAGTTGATCCGTGGGTCAGAAACTGCTTTATTAACTACTAGCTTTTGCCCATAACTTCGTCCGCATTTATAAAACTCCTGACAAAATATATGAGCAATAACTTATTATAATATCATTATTGCTGTAATATATAACTTTGCCAGGCGATGGATTTTTAATTTTATGATCCCTCGGGAACATTACTTTTTTCTGAATGAACATTACATACCATATGTCCTTTTCTGTATTTCTGACTATATATATACAAAATTTCATGACGATCAATTGAGCTGTTAAGGCGTGAAAAGGTAACAGACAGACCGAGAGAGTTATTTTCACATTTATAATATTAGTATGGATGGTATGGATTCTTGGGTTTTGGTGGACAAACTTACAAGACCTAACTAATTAACTATCCTAACCTAACTAACTCATTTGAGATCATGAAAAAGATTCTCGCTAAGCAAAAGCTGACGCCCTGCGACACTATAATGACTTACTATTGCGTAAAATGTGTAATGCACGCTCATGAGTTTATATCTGACTAACTAAATTACTTTGGTATATATTACAAGCATAAAATTTTCCTACATATATACTTACATCTATTTACACATCAATGGATTTTGAAATGCCATTCTAAAGAGTTTTAGAATGTGTCAAATTATAAATTTGTCATGGGCTGTTGAAATGGTCGGGAAAAAATAATACTAACAAAGGAGGTACTTTAATAGTTTAGTGATTCATTCAGTATATTTTCGTTGTGACTCGTTAAGTAGTTTTGAAGACCTTTACGCGTGCACGTCGTCTGTTTAAATACACCAATTGTATGGCCCCCAAAGTAAGCACTTATTATAAGCTTGTATTATAGGATAACCATACAACAGTCAGTGGGCGAAACCGATGATTGACTAGCGACAAACTTTCCCCGTTTATTGCTATTTCCAATAGTGAAAACTGTATCAAAATCCTTCGGGTGATTTAAAAGATTAGCTGAGAAAAAAACACAGACGGACAGCGACTTTATTTTCAACTAGCTGAGCCCGCAACTTCGTTGCGTTGCGTTATGTAACAACACAACGCGTTAACAAACGACAAACATCAGTTAAAACCCTATTCAAATAAGCCGTTTCTGAGATAGCGCGCACAAACGCACAGACAAACAGACAGACAACAATTCTGAAAACTTTTTTTTTACGTCGGTATCATAATTACAACGTGTAATATTTGTTTTTTTTTTTTTTTTTTTAAAAAACAATATTACAGACATGGCTCGTTTACGATTTTATTATACTTATGTATAGAATAGAATATATATAGATAAATACCTATTGAGAGTTTGCTCAGACAACATGTGCTCTTATAGTGATTTCCTTCACAGTTAAAGCAAATCTGGACTAAATATATTGTTATATCGATTTCATGTGTGAATTCCTGACCTGTAAACATGGAATACTATCTAGCACAAGATTTATTTGTTTACGCATTTTTTGTTGATAACGTCCAGCTATACAATATCTACCTATATTAAGTATGTGTTCTGTTGTGAGTGAACTGCGCCCATGTACTGTGCCAGTGGCCTACAATCTTAAATTACTATGGAAGCGTATAGGTGGATCGAATAAAAGCAGACACTCCTATGCCCTTGAACGCACCCTTTATTGTTATTAAGGCTATAAATGAAAGATTAAGCCACTATTATACAAATACAAAAGGCTACTATTCCATGATTCATGATGATATCAAGCATCACTTCCAAAAAACTTAATTAAACTAAATTTAATAATTAATATGGTAAAAGAACATCACAATACTTAATTCCCAATCTAATTAAAAACGCCTGTAGAAATAAATAAAAAATAAATCACACGAAAATATTAAAAAGATACTAAAAACACACTTTGTAAATAATTAAAACTCAAAATAATAATAACAAATTAATAATAATATTAATAAAGGTCACTTTATGTATACGTATAAATAAATAAATACTTAAAGTAAAAAATGAATTCAACTTCAAACCAAAAAAATACCAAGTTAACTTAAAAAAATAATAATTTAAAATTAGTTTAATTTAAACATTAATTTTTACTCAATTAATTCAACAAAACGATTAGTTTACATGCTATAGGTATACTTGTAGGTATATATGTAGGTATAATACTTGGACTTAATTAATTAACTAAAAATTAATTTTATTTAAACTAAGATTCTAATTAAATTAATTAATAAAAAATCTAATAAAATTTTAGATAAAATTAATTTTCTCATTAGAACGTATGAATTTAATATTGAAACGAAAAGAAGTGTAACATGCATTTTTTTATAAAATTACCAAATTTTTATACTCTCATAATTCATCAAATATCTTTTTACACGTTTTTCACACACTCATAAATGAATTTTGAAATAATTATTTCAAGAAAATTAGCAAGTTGGCCTACAAAGTATTTGGCTAAATGTAGAACATTTCAAAAGATTACCTCATACGGTAGAATATCTGCTGTTATTATTTTAGCTTTTTATTTTCATAAAGACCATAAGGCTGACGGTCCACTTGATGGTAGGTGGCTACCATCGCCTATAACACAAGCAACGCCACAGGTGCTTCAAGTGCGCTGCCGAACATAGTAGTATTTGGGATAAGGGATAACGAATTACCTTTAATTTATGTTTCTTACTTACTAATATTATAAAATGCGAAAGTTTGCGAGGGTTTGCAAAAACGGCTTAACGGACTTGGATGAAATTTGGCACACAGATAGTATATTACCTGAATTACTTTAACCTGAAAAAATTTTACGTTCCCGAGGGATCGTCTAAAAAATATAAAAAAATCGGCGCCTCTGTCGCAGTGGCGTTGCCACAGTCGTAACAGCAATAAATATGTCTGGCATTATTTAGGTATTACCTATGTTTTTAATTTTTCAACGCAGACGACATTAGCACCAGCCAAAGTTTTCATAAATATTTCATTACCTTTTTGCAATTACGTAATTCTTAATTAAACTTTTTATTATTATATCATGGAATCCAATCTGCATACTAACGTTAAGCATTTTTTAATGTCTGCAGGACGATGAAAGCGGCACAGCCCGCGTCGTAGACGCAGTATTCAGAACAGTGCCACGTGACCACACAACTTTCTTGGTATGGCGAATCACGGTAAGGAATCTATAATCAGGTTTTTCTATGATCCCTATTTTCAACTAACGTGTCCCCGGTTTCATCCGTCATTTGACAAAGGTTTGCACATTTGGGCTCTGCTCTTAATGCTTGTTTTACGTTGGGTGGCCGTCCTCGGTCCATGACCCCAAGCCCAACGCGTCGCATCCAAAAAATATAATTGGTCGCATCTCATCGCCTGCACGCGCTATTACTTCGTTTTCTGACTTTTTATTATTGCTTGGGGTTTTTGTCTTGGGTTTTTTGGTAAACTTTATAGCCTTCCTCAAAGTTTGAATTATCAAATGCATAAAGATTTTTTGTTTTATTCCAACTGGTAATTCCAGAGTTTCACGCGTTCAAACAAACGAGCAAACTAACACTTCAGCTTTATTGACGAGGAAATTGAAATTTGTTCACTTCGAAACTAACTATGCATTTTAACACAATCCCATATGATATCATATAATACTTAATCCTTTCAAATATCTAATGTTCCTTTATTTTTTAGCAGGTGTTTTGTATATTTTTCGTGTATAGAAATTACTTTGTAAGGTAAGCTAAATCTACACGTACCGAACATTATTTTGACGAACCCGTTGATAAGTGGTTAGAGCCTTAACGCTCTATTCTAGGGATTCCGAGTTCGATTCCCAGCAGACCCAAGCCAACTTTGAAAAGTTCATTTCCAAAGTTGGCTTGGGTCTGGATCTGAAAAGTAGTGACAGGGCACACTACATTTCGCATGGGCAGCCCGTTTGGCGACAGTAACCACCTTATTACATAAGACTACCGTGAAATAACTGTATGTGCGCTGTAGTGTTTCGGTGAGTGAGTAAAGGGATGCAGGGCCCATATCCCAATCCCAAATCCTTTATTCTTTTAACCGCGTAACTCTCTGCGGGGCGTTAGGGCTCCGCAGGCGTTCCAACCGTTGGTCACCGACCAAAACCCAGGGGTAGACACTACATGAGACCTCTGTGTAATCTCAAGGGCGCCAACTACTTGAGGATGGACTTAGACGAAGGAATAACAAGACTTTAATCACAGAACACTTTTATTACAAGTTATTCACAGGTTATACACGAAAATGCACAATATGATAATATAATTAAAATATACACAAACGGGAAAACACAATTTAGAAGTTTAGTCCGAATATTCCTTGCAGAAGGCGGGGGATGCTCTCAGACACTTTCACGTCAAAAGGTTCTGTGACCTCGCCGAAGTGATGCTACATGGCCTGGCGACTTGGCGGAGGGAGATGTGGACAGGGAATACCTTCTGACACGAAGATATCTCGTCCTCCAACTGCGACGCAGTGGGAGTTCAAACCAATTCAAACAAACTCTATTCTATTTATCTGGCATTTGCCAGATGTTTCTAATGTCGACTTAAAAAAACTAATTCAGTCGCGACCTAAAGGCTAAAAGCCATAAATATTCTTTAGACGACCGCGTGGTAAGCGAAACGCTAGGCGGGTTGCTAAAATAACGAGAATCGCCAAAGTCTGCTGGAGCTCCTAATCTTACGAACGCTCAGTGCCAAGAGAGCTTGCGTGGCCCCTGCCATCGTCCCACTATACCTCGGCCGGACCGGAAGTCTTACTATTTCCGATTGCCTATCCGCGAAGCTTCTAGAACAATCGGTTCTTTATACTATCGCGTGTTTTACCGATACTCGGAGACAAAGTGTCGCAATATTAGAAGTGTTTTGCCGACATCAATAATCGACCTTAACCCCTGGACATAAGGTTCGTGCATCGGCCTAAACCTCCCCCGTAGTGTTGACATTAACAGATGTCGCTAAAAATGGGTGCCGCGGGACTGCCCCAGACCGCAACGGGCTTATCAAGTCGCCACGTGATAGATGGCAGTGCTCAGATATCAGTTGGTTTAGATTTTTATTACTGAATTTAACGAATTCACAAAAACGTGCATTTTTGCACGTTACATCCTCAATCTCACTATGATCGGTAGCGCACTTGCACTTGTTTGTGTTACAGGCGGCGGTAGCCACCCAACGTCAGCTTGTCTGTCGACCTTAACACGAAATTTAAAAAAAAATCACATATGTTTTTATAAATGAAATTAAACAATTACATTTATCACTAGCTGAACCCTCAACTTTGTACGCGTGGTATTCGGTATAGGGCGTAACTTTTTTGTTTGTAAACCGATTGGAATGAAACAAAATGTTACTTGGAAGCTTGCTATAATAGATCAGTGAAAACCGCATTCAAATAATTTAAGCAGTTTCTGACATTAGTGTGCACAAACGAACAGACAAACAGACAAAAATTCTAAAAACTATTTTTTTGAACTCGGTAACATAAGTACAACGTGTACAATTTTTTTTTTTGAAAAATATTTAATGTACATACAGACACGGCTCGTTTACGATTTTATTATATGGTTTAAGGGAATATTTACCAGTTTATAGTTTTTAGACCGTCAACAAACATTGAATATGCCATGTTTTGGATTCATTCACTCGGTAATCGCGTTATTACGAGTATTATTCGATTACTCTTCAATTTATTACCTATAGAACGCTTTGTTAATTTTAATAAATTGACTGGTATAATTTGTTTTGCAGATTTAATGGGAAAGAACTCATTCGTTTGTCTCATTAAATTCTAAAGTGATATGAGAATTAACTTTTTCGCTGGTATAATTTATAACGGACTTCATTATCAGATCGTGTGAAAGGTCAAAGATAATAGATAAAAAATAATAAAAAGGTTTCCGAATACAAATGTAACATGAATTAATTTCTTTTTTTGTAATTACTGTAAATTAAATTCAAATAATAAAGTGTATTTTCTCATAATAGTCATAGTAGGTAATCTAAATCTATCTATACGAAATATCACAGAGTGATTCCTGAGGAATCTATAGGTGTACAATTCGTTAAGGTGTTATCATAGATAAAACAATAATATTATAATATACCTAGTTTTATCCTTAGGGTCCCGAGGGTTTGCAAATTGAAGCATAATTATGCACATGTGTATCACCAAGCAGTTCTACCCAAATCTGACTTTAGTACAATAGATGGCGCCATAAATAGTGTTACACTTTTTATTTATCAACGCGGACGAAGTCGCAGGCACGAGCTAATAATATTATTATTGCGAAAATTTGCAACTATGGGTGCTTATTATTCTTACACAGAGTAACCTAGATTTTGATTAAACTTTGCTGTAATATAGTTATCATAGGAATATCATTTATAGACTAGCCTATTATCTAGGCTATAAGATAATCCCATACTCATATCATCGCAAGTAAATGATTTTCAAAAATTAGCTCCACAATATTAGTCAACTAGCTCAATTTTAAGTTAAAGTTTCATAAATAGTTATTAAAATTTCATAATTCTGTATGACTCATTCAATGTTTATTTAATATTTCATATAGAAGTGCGGGTCACGGCATAAAATTGAAATTAGGTAGGTTATATATTGACCAAATTATAACTAAAAAAAACTAAAAAAGTATAATTATCAATCGAAATTTTTTTATCCAATTTAAGTCCAATTAAATTGTATCTAATCTGTATAGTTGTCTCCAAAAGTTTTTTGTGATTTTATTTTGTGTCTGCGGGTTAGAAGTAAATTTATGATGAAAAAATTATTCTTATTATTATTATGAATTTGAAGTCGCCGTTCGCATCTGCTTCTTTCTCCGCTAACTTCTTCTATAAACCAACCTATCGATTTTGATACGGTTTTCACAAATGAAAGGAGCGATAAACGAGGAATCTTTGTGTGTACATAATTTGCAGAAAAAATTGCATCCGTTAATTATATTTAAAAAAAAATGTACAAAACCTATTGTGCAAAATTATTAAAAACCCATACAAAGATTTGTGGTCCTACCACAAATTTTCCAAACAATAAAAAATAAAAAAAAAGCCTTTATTTCTATGCAGTATTGAAAAAAGAAGTTGAAATTACAAAATTACAAAATTCCCAAAGATTTGAGTATTTAAAAGTGTTAGTTAAGTTTCTGCAAGAACCCCTCTACAGGTGAAGGCCTCCTCCAAAGTTTGCCAGTCTTCTCTCGATTGGGCTTTATGAATCCAGTTGGTGCCTGCTGTATTTCTTATTTCATCTTCCCATCTAGTGTATGGTCTTCCTCTTTTTCTATTGCCTTGTGGGCCTTTCCAAATTGTATACCTACCACAAATTGTATACATTGTATACTACCACAAATTTTCCAAACAATAAAAAGGTCCAAAAAGAATGTTTTTATCATAATAAAAAAAAATCGGTCATAAAGCCAAAAAAAGTTTCGATCAGCCTGTATATCAATCTTGTTCACGTGCGAATCCGCCTTACATATAGAGTCATTACATTGAGCTATGCGAGATTTTTACATAGCAAACACCACTTAAACGTCTAGTAGACACATTTAACGGGAGGAAATTTAAAATTACGCAGAAACGAGTAGATGAATGCGTTTTACGAACGCATACACGCATTCTATGGGCACTTGTTGAATCAACGTCTGGAGAAAGTATACAGTTAGAACGTTTTTAATAAATTGCAGTTTGCAAATGCATGTTAAACGGTATATGCACTCTTATTGCTTGACTGTAGTGCGTTTATACGGCTGATGATTGAAGCGAGTTCGATTCACAGTCATGCGAGGAATTTTTTGCAGGCTGACGGTCCGCTTGATGGTAGGCGGCTGCCGTCGCCTATTTACATAAGAAAAATGCTGCAAGTACGCTGCCAACCTTACTAGGATAAAGGACGAGGGACGGGAAATGGGCTTTGATATCCTTTACTCACTCACCGAAACACAACAGCACACGTGCTGTTAATTCACGATTGTCTCCTGTAAGGGGGTGGTTATTGTCGCAAGACGGGCTACCCAAATCAGTGCGAAACGCAGCGTTCCTTGCCACTAACTGAAACATGTTCCTCAGGAAAACAGCTCCAGGAAATCTTTGTATGTGTAAAACAATCCACCTTCGAAGACATGTTAATAAGTGCTGGCGTGACGGTGGACGACACTTAATCCATCCTTCTCCACAATCCATAATCTACCATAATGTGGAGAGAGTAATTTATCTAGCATAATGTAGTTACACAACATAGTTTATCTACACATATGTCATAAACATGGTGTAACAAAGGGGATTTTTTTAAATCCAGTTGAGTAATGAATCGGAGTTGGTATACATAATATTATATAGCCTATGTTCATCTGGAATAATTAATATTTTAAACTAGCGGCCCGCTCCCGGCTTCACCCGTGGTGCAATTTTTATATACATAAACATTCCCCATTTATTCCTCTTTCCATTAGTCAAAACCGAATTAAAATCGATCTGTCCGTTCGAAAGTTATGGGCGTACATACATTTCGAAGATCCATTTTTATTTATATAGAGAATGCGCTCATTAGCAGTTTAATTTAAAATCTAAGCAAATTAGATTAACTCAAAAACTACTTATTTCAATCTCGCCTATGTAACTTGTGTTAGGTACTAATAAATAACTTGTTTTTAACTTGTCTCAAGTGAAGCAACATGTCAAAGTTTCATATTTTTATGATATCATGTTTCTTTTAGTAGTGTAAGAGATTACACTGTATTATGTACTGGATTCCGCAGTCATAAAATGGACAACCCATTAATTACTCTCGTCTTAGAGAAGTCCAACTTGAGATGTAAAATTACAGCAGGTGTGCTGTGTCGTTTCGGTGAGTGAATATTATAGAGCCTATTTCTCTAAATATTTAAAGCCAAATATTCCCCTAATAATGAAGTTGCGATTGACAGCATATTCGCAACTCCATTTGGCGTCGCATTTGGTGAAGATAGCCACCTAGCATAAAGTGGACTGTCAACCTCTCTGGCTACTTTTATATTAAAAAAGCCTTAGGTTTAATAATAACTTATCACAAATACCTGTTATAATAATAAATTACTATAAAAGTTTCTGATATTTTAAGTGAGTAAATTGTTTTAAGTTAGGATGAAGTATTTGGTCTCGGTCGAGCGCCACCGCCTCCCGGTCCACTGACTTACGGTATTATGATATAGGAGGATGACTAATCGATCTCCCGTTACTATTGTAAAAACAATTTGCCATCTTGTATTTATAGATGGTTTTCGTCTTATATTTTATTTCGTTCCCGTCTTCGTTTTTAATAGATGTTATTGTGCATCGAGAGAACTCCGGACGCATATTTCATCAAGCGCTCGAGTTAATTATTTTCAACTAACTAATAGTGCCTGCGACTACGTCCGCGTGGAATACATATATACCTACACTCCGGCTTCGCACGGACTCAATTTTTTTTCTCCAAATTGTGTACACAAATCTTCCTCATTGATCTCTCTTTTCATTATTTTAAACCGTATTAAAATCTGTTGGATAGAAGAAGTTAGGGGAGAAAAAGACGCGGATAGCGACTTCAATTTAATGAATGAAATAGTTACTGTGAGTCAACCGTTAGAGATATGCCATCGCGGAGTTTTTTTATTTTATTTAAGAAAACTATGAGCCTACATAAGCCATGTAATTTTATTTTTCGGCGACTTGTTAGCAAAATATTGTTATATTTTTTTTTGCTACTTTCATAAAAACTTAATTCAGTTTTATTATACATATATATAAAACTTCAGTGAAAATTATCTAACTGATGATAAAAAACCGCATCAAAATCAATTGCATGGTTTAGGAGGAGTTAACGAATATACAGACAGACAGACACGGGCTGCGTATTCAATTTATACTATTTCTATCCTATATCTAGATATATAAAGTCTCTGTCCGCCTCTCTCTGTTTCTCTCCTAGCTTCTCCTAAACCACCCAATTTTAACAAGGTTTTCACTAATGGAAAGAGCGATAAACGAGGAAGGTTTGATAAATATAAGTTGCAGAAATTGTAAGCTTGCGAAATCGGGAGCAGTTCGCTATTTGCTTATAATGGTAAAAATCTTACAGTGAAATATTAGTTCTAGAAGAAGAAAATTCAAAAAATGCATGTTAATCCTCTCAAGACGACAGATGGTTTTATTTGTTAATAGCTGAGCCCGCAACTTCGTACGCGTGGTATTCGATATAGGGCGTAACTTTTTTGTTTGTACACCGATTGGAATGAAATGTAACATTAAATGTTATAGGAGGCTTGCTACAATACATCAGCTCACAATACAAACCGCATTCAAATCGGTTAAGCCGTTTCTGAGATTAGCGTGCACAAACGTACAGACAAACAGACAAAGATTCACGAAAAAAATATCTGAAATATTCACAAAAAAAAAATCTCATACATTTTGTTTGGAACGTGTTTGAGGTCGTACCCCCAAACCCCCAGTAATAAACCCCCAGTTTATAATCATCTGCCCTTTCAAATTTATACTAAGCATTTCTCGGTGTTAGTCATGCAAGTGTTCATGTCCTCAAGACTCATGACTTGTTCTTAACACGAATCTCACTTTTATAGGCGAGTGTGCGTTACTGGAGGAATATACGCGTTCCATTATAATTGTATCGTCATTATACTCCAGTCAATGATTATCTTATAGATTGAGTGGTCCAATTTTTCATCGTGCATTTAAATGCTTAGATCTATCATTAGACAGTTGTTGTGATCGCAGCATACTTGCATGCACTTACGACTTACAGTAATGTACTTTTCTCTGTGTAAAATATATTCTTCTAAAGTATCTCTCCCCACACGTACATCTCCCCAAACTTAGCCAAAGTATCTTTGTTAAGCTATTTTTATAGACTTATGTCTACAAAATTCAATTGTTAAACATCAAATTTTCGAAAGTTGTTACTAGAAAAACTATGTTTGATCTACATAATATATCTGAGATCTTAAAGTACATGTTTTATCATTTTTCTTTTCTTCGTATGTTTTATCATTCCATCAAATTTTCGAAAGTTGTACTAAAAAACCATGTTTGATCTATATCTGAGATCTTAAAGTAGGTATAAATATATTATATCATTTTTCTTTTCTTCGTGTAAAAGTCGTTAGACAGGCTGACGGTCCACTTGATTATAAGTAGCTACAGTCGCCTATAAAACAAGCAACGTCACAGGTGCTGCAAGTGCGTTGCCTTAATAAAATTAGAGACAAGGGATCAGGTAGGTATAGGAGAAATGGGCTCTGTTACTCATCTGTTACTCACTCACCGAAACACAACAGCACTCATGCCGTCATTTCACGGTGACCTTATGTAAGGGGGTGGTTACTGGCATCAGACGAACTGCCTAAATGACTGCGAAATACAGTGTACCCTGCCACTACTTTCCAGATCCAGACCAGAGTCAACTTTGAAAAGTTAATTTCCAAAGTAGACCCTGCCGGGAATCGAACCCGAGACCCCTGGAACAAAACGCTAAGGCAAGCACCCTAACCATTCATCCAACGGGCTCATCAAAGTAAAGTCAAGTAAATGGTATAAGTACTTTTTTCCAATTACATTTTAACCGATTCTTATCAGGTAAATATAATCTTAATAAGCTAACGGTTAATCTGTCGAATTTAATTAACACACTAATTAAATAGTACCGACTTGAAATCGTATTCTTTTTAAAAACAATTCCGCTGCCATTCCTATTGTTTAAAAATTCTCATATTTTTTATGTTTACAATATTCCCTCTGACTGAAAATGAGCGTAGTAAAAATATGGTGAAAGGGACCCCCTTTCACCATATTAGAGCTAAGTCTGAGACCTATTTTGGTCTCACTACTTTGGTTTGTAATATAATTTTGTGATATAATAATTATTAATTTCAATTGTCAATTTAATGTAGGTACTAGTTGAAGGCCGCGGCTTCGCTCCGGCGCGGTGGTTCTTTTCCTACGAAATAAATCCGTTCTTAATTATTGCTTTTTGGCCAGATTAATTTTTAAAATTATCTGAATTAAAAGGTTACTATCATTATAATAATGTCTATATAATAAACCTGACTTAGAAAATTTTCTTACTGTTTGTCGTAGGAATCTATAACGGAGTTGTTACCGCGCACCCACTACGGCACTTTCTACGACGGAGAAGCTTACCTGGTATATTCATGTTCAGTGCCCAGTCAGCCGGCCGGACCAGATGTTATTGTAAGTAATTTACTATTCATTTCTGTTAATATATACTCGTAGATATATATCTTCTCCTTTTTTACTTTTGGCTCTTCTCTGATAATTTTGTAAAAATAGCAATAATATAATTCAAATCATATCAAAAGTAGCAGATCCCGAGAAATTTAATCGAAAATCTATTTTTCAGACTATCAAATAATTAATCTATAGATACCTATATCCCCATTGGCGTACCAAATAGTTATTGACAACTTTCTAATCTCATTAAAATACGATCATAAGATTTTTTCTTTATATTGCTCTTTCTAACCAAACGGTTTTTTTTTTCTTAATGGGAAAGTAGCTTTTATTACGAATAAGATTTACACGCGCTCCGATTTTCCTTTGAGTAAAATCGATTCAGCTAATTTATAAAGAACGGTGAATTTGATGAGATTTTTTTTTGTTTGAGTGGGTTCCTGGATGGTTTAAATTCAAAATTGGACCCGATAGGTGGCGCTGCAAATGGATTCCAATTTTTTTGTTTGGGACAACGTCTGCTGGGTCCGCTAGTATTATAAAGAGGTAAAGTTTGTATGTAGGAGGTAATCTTCGAAACTACTCATCCGATTTAAAAATTGTTTCGCCAATAGTTAGAATAGAATTTCAGGATGGACATTGGCTGAGTACTGCGGGGCGCTACCCTTCCCGGAGTTTACCTCACGTGCTACGCGGATGACACGCTCGTGGTCGCCCGCGGAAGCACGCTACGAGATGCGACCATATTGGCAACCGCTGGAGTCGCACAAGTGATGATGCGCATACGACGCCTAGGCCTGACGGTGGCCCTTGAAAAGTCGAAAGAAATTTGCTTCCACGGACCTCGTAAGGCGTCACCGCCGGATGCCCACATTATATGAGCGGTGTGTCCATCGGCATCGGGTCGACGCTGAAATATCTCGGCCTCGTTCTCGATAGCCGATGGAACTTCAAAGAGCACTTTAGAAGACTGGCTCCTAAAGTGACAAAGACGGCATTTGCCCTGAGCGGGCTGATGCCCAACCTGGGTGGGCCAAGCGGAGGGTGCCGTCGCCTTTTCGTGGGGTTTATTTTATTTTTCAACGCGGACGAAATCGCGAGTACCAGCTAGTTCATTGTAACATAAAGTCGCTGTCCGTTCCGTGCAAAGCCGGGGCGGGTCGCTTGTCTTTAATACTTTTTAATGTTAATGCACATTACGTTCAACGAAACATAAACTGATAGTAACCATCTACTTACCACCATGAAATAACAGCACCTTTGCTGTTGTGGTGTGTATTAATAAGGGATATCAAAGTCCGTACCTCTATCAGAATATTATCCCTTATCCTTTATCCAATCAGCCATTTGCATCTCCTTTCGCGTTGCTTGTTCTTATAGGCGACTCTGTCATGGTCATTTTTATTAAAAAAAAACTAAATTTTTTCAGCGTCGTGAACTAAAAGAGAATGGCGAATATGGTGAACGTCACATCCATTCGTGGTCTGGAGAGAGGAGCGGAGTGCTGGCGACGCTGGCGCTGCGTCGCGCCACCCAACTGGCGACCCATCTCGGAACATCATCCGTTATACATCGCGAGACAGCCACAAAGGAGTCTCCAAGACTTCTGTCTTACTTCCGTGATGGAATCAGGTCAGTGCGACTGTACCGATTGTTTTTGATAACAAAGTGAGGCATACGGTAGTGCTACAGTCGAGCGTCTGGAACTAAAATCAAGAAAAGCGTCGTGTCCCCTCAAAATCCTCCGAAGAAAAGTTTTAGGTTAACTTCGTAAAAATGCAGCACCATGAGCAGCCTATACGTACTTATTTAAAACTATGATTTTCGGTTTCAAAAATCTTTTTCTATTTCATTTAAGCACAGAATAAATAATAGTATCTACTAGCGTTAGAAGTTGCACTCCTTTCACGTTCAATGTGAGCGATGGTAGGCAATTATATGCCGGCACACACGGAGTGACAGAGGCCTGATTTAAGTATCAATTATTTTTTATTGCCAAAAATACGAATGATAATTTTTCATAAAATTACTTACAAACATCGACAAGTTATATTAAATGTCATCTGTGAAGTCATTTTTTAACAACAATACTAATACAAAACTAAATTGGAAATAGGAAATCAGAATGGAATTTAAAACCGTTGCAAAAGCTTAGATATTTTTTTGTCCACAATAGAAAAATACAGTTTGTCAAAATGAATCAGGTTATCCCATTATTCTTATTATTTATTTTTATTTGTTAAGCATTTTATATATTTGTATTATTACTTTCAAACTGAACCTTGTTTAAATGGGGGGTTTATTTTCTCAGTAAAATCTATAATTTCTCCTTACCTAATGGTACAAGTTTCAACTGTTAAATCTTTACAATATTTCAATAATTTTATAAAATTCATTGAGTGCAAATACAATCCCGTGCATGCTGAGGTGGCAGAAGCGTGGCGGAATTAAAGGAAAAAAATCCTTTATTATACTGGCATGTTATTATGGCAACAATGATATGCAATTTTAATGCCTTCATTGGGCCGGCCTATGAGGATCTGATTGAAAATAATGTAACTCCAATTATATTATGACCTTTATCAGGATTCTACGCAGTGGCTCGAATGGTAACTTAAACAGCGGTGCGCGCTTGTTCCGTGTGCGCGGGCGTAGACCGATACTTATTCAACTGGATCCGGTGTCGTGGTCTCAACTGGCCGCTGACGGCGTCTTCATCCTCGACACACCAGCCCTGCTTGTCTTGTGGCTTGGACGAGCCGCCAACTTGATCGAGAAAATATTTGGCGCTAAGGTAGTTCACCTAGCAACTAATTTTCACTTTCTTCACCGGTTAAAGTGTTTCAAGAAATATCTCCCCATTTTAACACCGTCGATTATAATGATATTTCTTATGTTATTATAAGCGTTTACAATATTAGGAAGCAAATACTTAGTTAGCATTTATCACAGAGATATGATACGAAGAACGAAGATCTGTAGAATCAGTTACTGAAGTGTGAATGGGCGGGATATACCTGTCATGAAGCGAATGTCGAGAGCGAATGAGAGAGGTGGCTGTCAACTAGCCATAGAATGAAAGCTGAGAACGAAAGATCAACTCAATTAAAAAGGAGTATATCCAACACTGCACGCATAAGTTGACTATAATGGTATATAAGAATTTTAATATAAACGCTTATATACTATTATAGTCAACTTATGCGTTATGTCATTTATGTTATCATCTTCTTCATGTGCCCGTTGGACGAGCCAGTTAGATAAGTGGTTAGGGGGTTTCGGTGAGTGAGTAAGGGATCTCAGAGCCATTTCCCTATCCCCTCCCGATCCCTTATCCTTAATCCTTCTGTAGTCGGCAGCGCACTTGCAGCAGCTTTGGCGTTGTGTTATGCCGCCTCTACACATAGGCCAACGCGTTGACAAGCGCGCTGGCCGAACCACTGGCCCAATGTGTAGTACGGGCGTTGGCGCATTGGCGGTAGGTATTTGAACGTTGGCTGGCGCGCTTGCGAGCTTGCCGCGCGGTGTCGGCAACATCAAAGGACACTTGTCGCAAGCTTGGCGCACCATCCACACATTGGCCGCGCGATCAGTTTGCCCGGAGCCAGTCAGTCGTATTTTCACAGGAATCGCATCCCTCCAATTTGTATCTTGTTTGGCAACGATTGGACATATTTTTTGTAGCAGGTATTCAAAATCGCTAAATGACATCCGAACAAAATTATCAAACTCTCCTGATGGCTCTGCGAGCAGTTCTGCTAGTTGTTTATCCATACTACTCCTGCAACAAATAAAAAAATAAATTCGCGGATGTAAACCACAAAGGTTTAATTTGTATACCTATATAGGGTAATTTTTAATTCACTGACAGCCTGCTATTACTAATCAACTTTGTGTATGAGACCCATATCGAAAGTTTATTTTTAGTATTATATTCATCATACATTGTCAACAAAATTAGTACTTACCTATTTCATATTATTTTATATTAATTATTTTTCATATTATTAATTAAAATTACTTTACCTTGTTCTGTTTCAATGTATTGATAACATCCACCACCTTCTCTTTTGCCATTTCTTTTTTATCACCCTTTTCTTGTACACATTTACAAAGTAATTATAAGCTGTGAATAAATATACAGCTGCAACTGTTAGCGACTCAACATCCATTTTGAATCCGTCCGCACATTGGCCCGAACCAAACCATACTGAACGACCTTCCAATGTGTGGATTACTCACAAGCGCGTTGGCAAGCGCACCGCCAGCGCGTTGGCGAATGCGCTGGCCTATGTGTAGAGGCGGCATTATAGGCGACGGTAGCCACCCCATCAAGTGGACCGCCTGTCTGCCGATCTTAACATTAAAAAAAATGTGCCTCTCTATTACTGAAGGTCGACAGGCAGTCAATTTCTTAAATTTCTTCCTATTAATTAGTGAAAAGAATATCAGAGTCTGTTTGGCGATTTAGCAGAAGATAACGGAAATGAGAGATAAAGGCGGACAACGATTTTATTTTATAAAATGTATATATTTTATAAAATATAGTAACCTATTTCTAAATTAAATATAAGACATGATAAATTAAGAATTTTTTAATCATTAGATCGCGTATCGTATGGCCCGTGGAGCGGATAAAGGGATGACAGCGCGGCGTATCACCATCGCACATGACGGATATGAGCAAACTCTTCCGCCCGGTGACAGGGCGCTTCTGGACGCGTTACTAGAACTACGAGCCCGATCAGTGAGACCGGTCGCACCACTTGTAGACCCTCCTAAACCAGCACGCCTTTACAAGGCCACACAGCCACCTCGAGTCACCCCTATCACAATACCGTCTCAGCGACCAGCCGCACGACTCGAAGAGATCAAAAGAGCGCCTTTGTTCAGAGAAGATTTGTCCGATGATGTAAGTTTATTTTTTAACATTGTTTGTATCATGAAAATAACTCGACTGATTTATAATCTCTATATAGTGCGTGCCGGTTTCAACCTTATTGTTGAATACAGTTTCTCCCCGTAGAAGATGGGGTAATACTAAAAATATTATCAATTTTGTATTTATTATTTATAGCTGGTGCAAGCGACTTCCTCCGCATTGATAAATATAACAGTAATATATCTTTATCGCTGTGACGACAGTGACGCGTGTTGACGCCAGAATGGTTTTATATTTTTAGACGATCCCTCGGGAACCTAACATCTTTCCAGGATAAAAAGTTATTTGTTAATCCAGGTAATAAGCTATCTGTGTGCCCAATTTCATTCAGTCGTCCTTTTGGAGGATAAGAGTCGTCCTTATATTTTCTATAAATACCTGGACGACGGGGCAGCGCTCGGTGAACTTAGATTAATTACATTGTAACCGACGCCGGATAATACAATAATTGCATCGTTACTATTGGTATTCATACAGCGCCATCTCACAAAATTTTGAGGTAATAGTTGATTATCATCCATGGCAACATTACGAGTACCGCTTTACGAGATTGGTATTGGTAATCGAAAGCTTTTTTGTGTAAAATTGCGTTTTACAATAAATACAACTATTTAGGTAGACTAAAGCAAAACCTTATCCGATCCGTAGCAACTGGACATAGTACAGTCATTCTAATTTAAAATAAAATATACTAAATAATATTTTAGTGGTCTCTTAATTATTTTAATTTTCTTTATTCATCAAAATACAATCTTTATCATTAACCGATTGGATAAAGATTTAATTCAACTTAATATTTCGATTAAAGTCATGTTAAATATGTAAATTAAATTGAATATCTTATTTAATAATTTTGAATATATTTGAATTTTAGAACGTGTATATAGTGGACGCCGGTTGCCGTGGTGTTTGGGCGTGGGTGGGTCCCACAGCTGGAGGTGCAGCCAGTCGCGGGGCTCTAGCTGCCGCCCGTGGGTTGGCGAGAGCCAGGCGTCATGTGGGCCCCGTCTCCGTGACGGCAGCCGGGCGTGAACCTCTCGAATTTGCTGCCCTATTTCGCAACTGGCGCTGGTGTGATGCGAGGCGAGATGTCCGACTCCGCGCTGCTAGGTCGGCTACCACGAAACTTGATGCTGTCAGTCTAGCGTCTAACTCTTGGCTTGCTGCTGAAGTGAGTACTTACACATGGTATACATAAAGACATCTTTGAAAAAAATAGTAACTAAGTCAGTCTGTGTAAATTTTTTATATATATTACTAGCTGACCCAGCAGACGTTATCCCGCCGCGCCAGAACCCGAAAATAATTCCGTAATCCGATTGTGGCGCCACCTATCGGGTAAAATTTTATTTTCAAACCATATGTTAAAGTGACGCGTCACTTCACGTTAATGAACGACGGTTAAATTATTTGAATATTCTTCATACAAAAACACTAAAGTCGCGATTAAAATATAGGGGAGAGGGGTTGGAGGGTGAAAAATACTTTAGGACCTATTCTCATATCTACCAAATATACAAAAAAATATATAAAATAGGTCCAGCCGTTTCGGAGAAGTTTTGTTACAAACACTGTGAATTTTATACATTACCGCCTGAATAAAAACTCGTACAAAATGTAGTTATGAGAAAATTTATTCGAAATTTATTTTCGTGAATGTTTCAGATAATAGTTATTCTGCTATTCATGGGCGAAGACAAATTCAACAAATCAAAGATCTTAAAAATTGGTCCAGCCGTTTTTTATTTACGGGATGAGAAGTGACACCGGTAGACGCCTGGCAGGAATAACTGATCGAGTGGTAACTGATCAGTTATCGACCGCCGAAAGTAGAAAATTATTAAAGTACTAATATCGCTATTAAAAAATAGGGGTTGGTGGTGGAAAGGTGAAAATTTAGAGTTGTATGTATTTTTTAATGCTGAATCATAAAAAAATTAAATAAAAAATTTTGTCCAAAAAACAAAATTAAATTTTTTGGAGTGGACCACCCTTATCACTTAAGGGTATGAAAAATAGTTTATGTCTGTTGTGTATGTAGGTAGATGAAACTTGTGTATCGGCGCCGGTTGACAACTATGCCGGGCAGTCGGAAATAAAGTGTATTCAAGACTACTGTTGTTCTTATTTAAAGGATATCTAAATCGTAGATATTCCAATTGGCGACGAGGATTTTTGTAATATTAATTATATATTAATATTGAACTACGCGTTAAACAAAAGTGAAGTTCGTGTTTCGAGTTAATATGTCAATATTTGGAAATGTACCGGTGTTTGACTGCAAGTCGGACGAATGGCTCGTACACAAGGCACAACTTAATAATTTCTTTGTGGCAAACGACATTGACGATGCCATGGACAGTATGGGCACTAAAAGACGTGCTATTTTGTTGAATTGTATGTCACAGGATTCCTATCGTCTCACGAGAGATTTATTGTATCCTAATTTGCCTGAGTCATCGAAATATTCGGATATAATTACGTCGTTAGATAAACATTTCTTACCAAAAAAATGTCTGTATGCAGAGAGACAGAAGTTTTATGCGGCAAATAAAGAACCGAGTGAATCGTTGCCGGAGTATGCAGCTCGTTTAAGAGGCTTGGCGTCCGAATGTAGTTTTGGCGCATCGTTGGAAATGTGTCTAACCGATCGGTTCGTCTTAGGAATTGATTCCCTATTTGTACGCGAAAAATTGTTTCGCGAAGACGCCACGGAACTTAAGTTTACGAAAGCATTAGAGCTGGCAAGCGCAGTTGAAAATGCCAGAAGCATGTTAACCGGTACTGAAGGGGTACAATTGAAATGCGAGCCAGTGATGTATACCAGTAGCCAGCGAATACGGAGCAGCGGCGAAGGCGCAGGCGGTATCGACAGTGCAGGCGGTGCCGGCAGCGCTTGCGTGGGGCCGCGCTCGGGCCGCGGCGGCCGCGCAGCTCGGTCTGCGAACGCGCCCGCCGCGGTGGAGCAATGTTCTGTTTGTGGAGGTCGTTCTCATCGTGCGTCTCAGTGTGCTTTCCGTCATCTTAATTGTGATGTTTGTGGTGTTAGTGGCCATTTGAAAAGAATGTGTAAACAAAAGGACATGCGTTTGATTAACAATAACGTCGGTAAAGGCAGTTTTAAAAACGATAATAAGTGGCGACGTAATAATTATATTTCTAATGAAAATGACAGTTATCCAGAGTTCTCGCCTCTAAATAATATAGCATGTTTGAATGAGCGTCCAATGTGTGTGGATGTTTTTGTCAGCGACGTTATGTTTAGCATGGAGGTGGACTCCGGTAGTGCGGTGTCAGCGTTGCCAGCGCATATCTGGCGTAAGCATTTTCACGACGTTAAACTCGGTGAGTCTAAGAGAAAATTACGTACTTACAATGGCTCAATACTGTCCGCGATGGGTGTATGTACCTTATCTGTTTCTTATAATAACGTTACGCACGATATTGATTTTTACATTGTCGAATACGCCCAGGTACCGCTGCTCGGCAGAGATTTCATATCTAAATATAATTTTGTTTTGGTTTCGTTACATTATTGTTCGTTAAATAGAAAAGAGACAGTGCTTAGCAAATATGCGTGTTTGTTTTTCGGTCGCTTAGGTGCCTCTAATAAGTATAAGTTATCTTTGCATTTGAAAGAAGGTTCAACGCCTAAGTTTTTTAAAGCGCGACCCGTGCCTTTCGCCTTAAAAGACAAAGTGAGCATGGAGTTAGACAGATTAGTCTCGACGGGAATATTAAAACCAATATCATATTCCCGTTACGCCTCCCCTATAGTTGCCGTCCTCAAGAAAAATAATGAGGTCCGCATTTGCGGCGATTATTCTGTAACAATTAACAAAGACTTAAAAATTGACTCATTTCCACTGCCAAAAATAAATGAATTGTGTACCACGTTATATAACGCTCGTTATTTTACGAAATTGGATCTTTCAAATAGTTACAATCAATTTTTGCTTGAGGAGTCGTCGCAGGAGTACACGTGCATTAATACACACAAGGGCCTTTTTCAATATACGAGGTTGGTGTACGGTCTGGCGAATGCGCCAGCGCTTTTTCAAAGGGCTATGGTCCAATTATTGCATGGCATCGACGGAGTCGAGTGTTTCCTCGATGACATCATAGTGGGAGCTCCTACGGCGGAACTGCACTGGGCTCGCGTCGATAGGGTTTTACAGCGGTTGCAGGAAGCCGGACTCATGCTACAAGAGTCAAAGTGTTATTTTTTTAAGGATAAAATTGAGTATTTGGGATTTGTCATTGATAAAAACGGTATGCATAAAGACCCGAATAAAATAAAAGCAATCAAAGAGGCTAGAACACCTGAAAACATTAAACAGTTAAAATCATTCTTGGGGTTAATAAACTTTTATCGTAGCTTCATTCCCAACGCCTCAATGATATCAGAACCGTTGCATTCTTTGCTTAGAAAAGGTAGTAAATGGCTGTGGACCCAAGAGCATCAAAAATCGTTTGATGCAATTAAAACAGAATTAAGCTCCCCTCGCGTACTGGCACACTTCGACCCGCAACAGCTACTTGTGTTAACTGTGGACGCGTCCCCCGCCGGGCTTGGTGCAGTGCTCGCGGCACGCTTCGACAACGGTACGGAGAGACCTATCAGCTACGCGTCACGTGCTCTCAACAGAAGTGAACGCGCCTATAGTCAAATACAAAAGGAAGCAACTGCTATTATATTCGGCATAAAAAAATTCCACCAATATTTGTACGGACGAGCACAGCCTTTCATTTTGCGGACTGACCATAAACCGCTGTTATCGATATTCTCCCCTGATAGGGAGGTTCCGCAAATGACCGAGGCGCGTCTACAGCGTTACGCGTTATTTTTAAATGCATACAATTATAAAATAGAATATATTTCTACAGATAATAACGTGGCCGATTATTTGAGTCGTTCCCCTATCAATACTGAGACGGCGGACGTCGATACGGAGGAATCCGTAAGCTATGTAAACGCGCTAGTTAGTTCCGGAGCTCGATTACCTGCTACGGTGAGCGAACTGAAGGACACTATTGCAGTTGACCCCGTGCTCAGCGTCGTTTCTCAGTACGTGTCACGTGGATGGCCCAGAAAAGTGGCACCTCAAATTTTACCTTACCATCGTTGCAGATATGAATTAAGTGTTGATCAGGGTTGTCTACTGAGAGGACATAGAATTGTTGTCCCCGATAAGTACAAAACCGCTTTACTTCAACAACTGCACGCGGCTCACCTAGGCGTGATTAAGATGAAGTCTCTGGCCCGCGAGCGTTGTTGGTATCCCGGTATCGACCGCGACATTGAAAGTGTGGCGGCTAACTGTGATCGCTGTATCTCGTTACGTCCCTCTCCACCCCGTGTCGCTATAGTAAACTGGGAATGGCCTCTGAATGTATTTGAAAGAATTCATTTAGACTTTTTTGGACCAGTTCAGGATAAGCTATATCTTGTACTAGTGGACGCACACAGCAAATGGCTGGAGTGCATAGAAATGCGTGATTTATCTACAAAACATTTAATCGAAGAGTTAGAAAAGGTCTTCGCACGTTTTGGCTTACCGAAAATGATCGTGTCCGATAACGCTAAATCATTTACATCAAGCGAGTTCGCGTTTTTTTGTAAGCAGAATTACATACGGCACGTGTTCTCCCCGGTGTACTCCCCTCAATGCAATGGACTCGCCGAGAACGCGGTTAAGATTTGCAAACATTTTCTTAGAAACGCTCTAAGGGATGGTTCAAAAAAAGAACTACATCGCTATTTTAACGAATATTTATTTAACTACAGAAATGCACCACACTGCACGACCGGAGTGTCACCGGCTTTTCTTATGTTTGGTAGGAGCTTGCGCTGTAAACTCGATCAATTAAGTGTAAACAGCTATCCTGCGGTTGATAGTGTAGTACGCGACCGAGTGCGAACGAACCTACAACGTCAACGACTTGCAAAAGGCGGTATTTCTAAGATATTTCAAAGTGAAGATAAAGTTTGGGTTAGAGACTATCGTGGCAATCCACAAAAACCAAAGTGGGTTTTAGGTTTCGTTCTCGGTCGAGTCGGTAAAGTTATGTATGATGTGACTATTCACAATTCTGATATTGTATGGAGGCGACATGCAAATCAATTAATGCATGCTAATAAATACAACTCAGATAATTATTCCAGCGACTACTTACACTCGTATGATGATTGTATTTTATCGGATAACATTGATACTGTAGCCAAGTCGCCGGCTCGGTCCCCTCCATATGGGAGCGAAACGGTGCCTCTCCCGGCCTCACTTGTGTCCCCGCGGCAATGCACGTTGCCTTCACGCAGTTCGTCATCAAATAGTGACGACGAAAGCGCCGACGGCGACAATGATCACGTACTAGGCGAGGACTGCAACGCTCCGCCCCCAAAAAATAGTTACGATTCCCAGGGTATGTGTTTGCGGAGTGGCCATAAAATAAAAAGAGTCTAACAGATTCAAACTGATTTTTTTAATATTTTTGTTATTGCGTTTTTTTAAAATATTATGTATGTTGTAACCCCACCTATGTACGGATGGGAGGGAGGAAATGCTGTATACTGTATGTTGTTCCCTTGGTTGATAAATTATTATTATAAGGTTGTTTCTATTTTGTTGTGGAGGAGTGTTGTGTATGTAGGTAGATGAAACTTGTGTATCGGCGCCGGTTGACAACTATGCCGGGCAGTCGGAAATAAAGTGTATTCAAGACTACTGTTGTTCTTATTTAAAGGATATCTAAATCGTAGATATTCCAATGTCCAATTCTCAGACCTACCTGTGTGTATTCACGCAAAATTTCATAAAAATCGGTCTAGCCGTTTCTGAGGAGTTTTGTTACAAACACTGTGACACGAGAATTTTATATATTAGATAATATGGTGTAACTAAATTGCACGAGGATAAGTTGGTACACCTTTGCTCCAGGCTTTGTTCTTTAACACATAATTTAACATATAAGTTGTGGCCATATATGTTCAGGCGCAGCTCCCGGACGACGGATCCGGCGCTCTACGTGTATGGCGCGTGCAACGACGCGCGGACGAAGCTCCGCTGGTGGAAGTGGAACGCCCGCAGGCTGCTGTTTTCTACGACAACGATTGCTTCATAGTGCTCTACACTTACCATGCTCCAATCGGCGATCAATCGATACTTTACTTCTGGATGGTATGTCAGCTGTGTTCCATTTATTTCAATTTTTAGTTACTCTTCTTTATTCATCTCCAAAGACTAATCCGAAGATTAGCCGTAAGGAAACATAATCTTAGAAAACTTGTGCCTTAGAATTTAAGAAGAGAATTTATTTATTTCAGCCTAAGTAATTATTAAATGTGGACCACTTAAAGTGTATAAGATGTTATTGTTTTTTCAGGGTGGCTCTTCGCCAAATGATTTGAGGAATTTGGGGGCCAAAGAAGCCAAAGACCTTTACGTTAAGTTAGGGCGTCTTCCCGTTCAGGTGAATATTTGCAATTCTAATGTTTGGTCGATCAGTGTTAAGTCTCATTGTGGTGTAGTTGAGAGTATAGTCGATAGAATTGTCTTAAATTGTGACGAAGAATGACGTGTTACCTCGTGCTTTAACCACGCCATCATAGAAATATTGAATACGAAAATGGATATTGGATTTTACTATACAAATAGAGCGCTCTATAGTCCAAACAAATATTAAAGACCTAACAAAAATTAAGAAACCTAAGAAAATTAAAGACGCAAATAAAAAAATAAAAAAACAAAAAAAGAAAACGATTTATTATAAAAAATAAATTAGACTTGAATTATTATTTCAGGGATGGGTATACCAAGGCAAGGAACCGGCGCATTTTCTCCAAATATTTAAAGGTCGTATGATTATCTACTGTGGCAGTGCTACTGATTACGATCGTTAGTATCCACTTACATTAATTTTAATATGCATGCATAAGTTTGTATTTATATTTATTTACTGATTATTAATAAAATGGGGACATAGTAGGTACTGATTATTTTGTAGGTAGGCTTAGTCATATACCTACACTCTTATTGATTCGTACATGCCATGGCTCTTGTTAGCCTGTAAACATAAAGCCCAACTTCTCTGCCTATTTATGCTGTAAGTAAAGAGCATGCAGCCTAAGGCAAAAGGATACATATAGAATTTGTGAAGGGGACATGGTACCTATATACAGAAAAAATGACGATTAGGAGATTGTGATTTACCACAATCCGGTAAATCGGTACCACATCCGCCGCAAACCGGCGGGTTTGCGAATCCGCAGGCCCCGGTAGTCAAACGTACGTGGCGTCCCCTCAGAGCGTCGCTGAGCAAACCCGCCGGTCTTCGTAGTATCCAACGGCGCATCGGCAACCAACGATCGCACCAAGTGAACTTTTCCCTTTTTTATTTTCTTTTTTTGGCCTTTTAAACTCGGACTATTTTTTATATAGACGGCTCTCCTTCAATGGTAATATTTCCTTGGATTCAATTTTCCAGAATGTACCTGTTCGGGCGCCAATATTGTTGTTCCCTTTTAACCAAACCATATCGCTATGTACATACAACCAACCAATATGTAATTTGATGATCCCTTCCTTCAGTCGTTCAAAAATATTTCAAATATTATTTACCTTGTTCAAGCCCAATTCAAATTGGTACTAAAAAGAAGTTTATTATATGTATAAATCGATAGTATTTGATATAAATTATATCATAGGTAATTCTATATCTAAATAAACATAAATCAACAAGTGTATATGTTTGTCTATGGACTCCAAACCGCTTAACCGATTTTAATTCGGTTTTCATTTCAGAGGGATAAACGAGGAAGGTTTGTGTACTTATATAAAAAAAATTGCATCCCGAGAAAAGCAGGAGCGGGTCATTAGTAGCCCATAAACGTTACACATTTATAAATTAACCTATGTACCGGATTAAATGTTACAAGGTCTAAACTGATTTATCTCGTGGCAGCTAGCGGTCGCCGCGTCATGGCTCCGTCACGCGTTCTGATCCGCGTGTCGGGTCAATACGCACGTGAGGCGCGAGGAGAGGAGGTACGGGGTGCTGAGGCGGGGACAGAAGCACGCGGCTCATGCTACGTGCTGCGCGACGGCAAGCGCGTGTGGGTCTGGTGCGCCTCCACGGCAACTGGTGACGAGAGGGAAGTCGCCAAGAATATGGCAGCCGCTGAACACACACTCGTGATGCAAGGTAACGCTGAACTTACTTTCATGTCGGTGTTGGTGACATCAGCAGAACTTTGATATAGACAACTTCTAATGTTCGTTTTAATTATTCCTTTGAATTTTGCACAAATCGTTAAGTACGTAAGTTTGTTATATGATATACTTTACTTACCATTACTTTAAGCAGTAATTAGGTGGTAAAATAAATACTATCTTCATATATTTTTGTGATATAAATCCGGTAGCAGTCTAACGATCCACTTGATGGCTCCCGTTGTATATTAATACAAATACAGGGTATGCAAATATACTGCTGTTCCTAATATAATTAGAAATGGAAATGAGACAGTGTGGTCAAAATCGTACAAAAATATTCTAAAATATTTAGTTAAATAAATAATAGTAAACTTTCGTTCAAGTAAAAAATAATAAAGTTTTTTTATTACAAATAAGAGGACAATTACGTTTTTTTATTTTTGACAGGCAAGGAGAAACCAGACTTCTGGACAGCGCTTGGTGAGCGTCGACGCTGGTTGGTCGCGTCACCACTTAAAGAGATGGAGCGTCCTCTGCCGCCACGACTATTCTACGTGTCGCTCGGAGTTCCAGGGCAGTACTCGTGTGAGTTCAGTAATAATAAATGTACAACTTGACAATGTAAAGTCAATGTACCACAATAAGTTAAAAATATACTTAAATTAAAAAATTTAAAAATTTACCTTAAAAGTCAAGTAAAATATTTAAATGCTCAAAGTATTGCCCGATGTGTATTTCGGGCGTATTTTCGTATTAAAATAGGTTTTATCAAATTTGACACACCGGGGAATTCTGAGGGTAGATGGGTAAATTTCTCGTTATGAAATCTACATTTCATGTGTTTACTGACTTGAATGGAACGTTCGAGATTAAAGTTACAGTTAACACCTGAGAAACTAATAAGAACTAAAGACAGAATTTTGCGGACAACATATTGAAGCCGGTTTTATAAACATGTGTTCTTAGGCCAGGCCGACTATAACCATAATTTTTATTTATTTTTATTGAAAATATTGATTTCGAAATTTACTTACGTGTGAAATGTGATTCCACTCTGTTTTTTTTATTTTTTGAAGACTGATTTTTAAACTTTTGAAGAATGGTTGCTTAGTAGCCCATAAACGTTACACATTTATAAATTAACTAATAACAATACAATAACATTAATAAATTAACTTGAAGAATGGTTGCTTAACTAGTCATAAGGCGAGGCGTATTTTGATTGCATTTGTATGCGTGTAACCCATGGACACGGCAAAGCGTAGTTTTACCGGCTTCACTCTGCCGTCCACAGGGGTCTGTCTTTAGTTGTTATTTTATTTGAGATTTACACCATCTAGTCCCAATTCATCAAGCGTCGCATGTTGTCAGAAATGACAATTTAACATATCGCCTCCATTACAGTTGAAAATATCGAATATTTGGCCATATGGCATGTGGATGATTGAAGTATACTTTATACAAACTAATACACAAATGAAACTATTGATTGCTTAATTATAAAAGCTTAAGAATATCAATAATGTACTTACAAGAAAATACAAATCTTATGAACTATAAACTATATAACTCCAACTAACCAAGCATGACCATGTAGAAAATAACTGTTATATACAATATAATATATAGATATCACCACCATCTAATAACAAGAATGATGGACAAATCATCCTCAATGGCAAATCACCGTTGGATGAGTGGTTAGGGTGCTTGCCTTAACGCTCTATTCAAGGGTTCCCGGGTTCGATTCCCGGCGGGGTCAACTTTTAAAAATCAACTTTTCAAATTTGGATCTGATCTAGATTTGGAAAGTAGTGGCAGGGCACACTGCGTTTTCGCAGTCATTTGGGCAGCCCGTCTGGCAGCAGTAACCACCCCCTCACCGTGAAATAACAGCACGTGTGCTGTTGTGTTTCGGTGAGTGAGTATGGGATGCCAGAGCCCATTTCCCTATCCACTTCTAATCCCTTATCCTTTATCCTACTGCAGTCGGCAGCGCACTTGCAGCAGCTTTGGCGTTGCTTGTGTTATAGGAGACGGTAGCCACCTACCATCAAGTGGACCGTCAGCCTGTCTGCTGACCTTAACATAAAAAAATGGTCTCCAAATTTCTACAAAATATGATTAATATAATGACCAAGATGCTGGTAGAAGAAATAAACTAGGTAAAAAATTGCAGTAAAAGTTATAAAATTTTCGTTTGCAGTTGAGGAAATAATCTCATTTAGTCAGTACGACTTAGCACCGGAAATGGCGGCCGTGCTGGACGCTCACAGCGCCGTGTATGTGTGGCTTGGTGCCCATTGCTGCGCCCGCGCAAAGGACGACGCTCGCTCTATCGCGCTGGCTTATCTTGCCCAAGGTACCTAATTTATCTTTCTATCAACTTATAACTAGGTTCTTACTATTCGATTCGACCAGTGACGGTTCCAAAGTACCAGCAGGCCCATCTCGAGGAGTGTTTTAGTGAGCAAACATCCCAACTATCTCATAACCCTATACATGCGGCACATGTATCTTGAAGGGCATTTTTGAAGATTTCTCCCCGCGTAAAAAAGGTCCTTATATGATACGTATACGAGTACAAAAAAAAATCAAGTACCTATAGGTACTGAAATATAAAGGTGATATACATGTATTAGGTCGGGGAAAAAGTCTTTTCGCATATAGTATGTATAAACTTGTAATAAAATCTTTCACCACGACCTTTTTCACACGTTCTTGTCGTACGTGATCCACTTTTCATCACCAGTTATGAATCTCTTCAAAAATGGTTCGGTTTCATTACTCCTCAAAGATCGCAAATGAGTACACAAAACACAACTGTTTAGTGGTCAATTCCCAGTTCTTCAGCTATGTCGTAACTACTGATATGCCGATCTTGCTCCACTTTTTCAAAAATGCCGTCCTTTTTATCCGTAACAGGGCGACCAGAGCAAGGTGCATCTTTGACATCAAAATTCCCGTATTGAAAACGCTTAAACCAACTTTATGCTACTCTTACTGACACTGCATTAAGTCCACAAACGTCACAAAAAAAAATTCGCGGCTTGCGTTGCATTTTTTCTTTTTTTGTGTCTTTTTGTTCGGTGCCTGCATCGGAGGCCATGTAATAAAAAATAAATAAAAAGCAGAAACGTTTTTGAAATTAGCAAGTTTAGCTACAAGTTGTTACGAACACAAATTGTAATTAAACTTAATTTATTACTGTGAAAATATAGCTCTAATTTTTATTACTTAAATTTGCAAGTGTAAACTTCGCAACGATTTAGAGAAGTTTAGGTACACTTTTATTTACAAAACACCTATCAAAATTGTGTAAAAAAAAATTGCTTTTGGAATTTTCTTTTAGATCCTGCTTTCCGTGATCCAGAGACGCCGATATTGACATTGAGCCAAGGACGAGAACCTCCTAATTTCACTGGTTTCTTCCCACACTGGAAACAGACTATGTGGAAGGTTGGTGAATAATTAAGAAAATCAATCAGTCGTCGTCTGATTAAAGATTGGACAAATTTTTAAGATCTTCGTATTGAGTTCATAATCATAATAGCTGGACATAGGCCTCCCTAAAGACAACATTTGACTATGTCGTTTCCAAGTCTCCTTCCTCGACAGATGTCAGTGCTACAAGATTTGTAATGATTATGCTTTAATAAGAATTAAATGAAATTATTTCAGTGAGTAGGTAGATATATCTACATATCTACTAGATATATATCATACTACAAATTTAGTATTAAATTAGTGTGTGTGTGTGTGTGTGTGTGTGTGTGTGTGTATGAAATTTCCTTAAAATGCCCCACCCTCTGTAGAGAACAAGCTTCACTCTTCTATCTTCGAGCATTGTAGTAACAAAGTGAGAAAATAAAATAAGTAGGTATACATTTTTTTTAGTTAACTTAAAATGTATATACTTATAAATGCATTAGTTTTTTATATTATTGTTGGATTAGGATTACAAACACTTTTATCGACTTCCATTTTTTTAAAGGTCTATTGTCACGCCTATAAAACCACAAGAAAAACCAGCCGAATGCAATTTTGCACTTCAATCCCTGATAAAATAAGACATAAGGACAAGAGAACAGGCACTGATATCCCTTACCCACACATCTATATACCCATAAGCAGCTAAGCTAAGCACAAGAAATAGCTCATTTATTTCATCTGCTGGTGGTCTTTTTGGAGTGGTCAATGCCGCCTGTCCAAACCTTATAACGACTGGATTATAAGGTGGGAGACATTTTTATACAACAACCGATTGTTTAATAGTTCCAAGGAATATATATCCCCGGAGTAAGTTTAATGAAGTTTGTAAGAAGAGCACTAACGTTGGATTAATCGCAGGGTCACAAAACCTTCAGCGCTATTATAAGCGCGCTAGAAGGCAAGGCGATAGTGCAGGGTGGTAACAGCGCGCTACAAAGTGGAAACAGCGCCAACCGCTTCGACCAATACGAAAAGTATCCGCTGGCTGTTCTGCGTGGGCCCAGGGAACACTTGCCACAAGATGTCGACCCCCTTTCTAAAGAGGTCTGTGACTATCTTGCACTAGTTTTCTGTAAATTTTCTGTTTCATCTTCTTTTCTTTTCCAACATTTAGTCTAGCAAACTTTGTGCGTAAATCCCACGGTTAGTAAGACTTCGTGCGTCTACGTCAAGTCTATTTTCACCGACCTGTTACGAAGAAACATAATCTGCCGGGTCGTTCGGTTTAGTTGTTAGACGAACTACTTATCTATGAGACGAACCTACGTTCGTTCTCATTGGGCTTCACTGCTTGCTGGTTCTTATCAATATTATCACATTAGAATCTGAAACTTATGTCTTTCAACGACACACACTTTAACAGAGAAACCAATTTTAATTACTATCATAAAATTAATTTAATTCGGTTATTTCCTGCGAATATTTCAGATTTTGTAAATGGGGAAAATATTCAAAAATTAAAAAACTTATTATGTACTTAATTGGAACAATTGGATTTTTTAATATAATGTACTTTCAATAAACCCGATCAAATTACACTATATTTTCCCAGTAAAATATATAATTTCTTCTTACGTAATGGTACAAGGTTCAACCGTTAGACGAAAATACCATACACTGATGACCCTGACCCGACCTCCATACTACTCATTGATCTCCTTTTGCAAACAAATTGTCAGATGTACCTATCTCCGATGCGGACGAAATCAGGGTATAAACTAGTTAGGCTATAATTTATTGTTATACCTAATAGTTCGAAAACTCAAAATTAATATTTACGTTTCATTTTATACTTCTAGCTTTATTTGACCCACGATGACTTCGTATCGACCTTCAACTGCACTTATAATGAATTTCGTTCCCTGCCAGCTTGGAAACAGAAAGATCTCAAGAAAGCTGTTGGATTGTTTTAATATAAGTAATTTGTTATGGAAATATAATTTATTTATTAATGTTATTATTTTATTAGCAGCACTATAGTTAAAATAAGGATAAGGTACTCTTGTTATCTGTTATTAATGTTATTTTTGTTATGTAGATGCTTCTTATAATCACGGTGTATCTTTTTAGATCCATAGTGGTTCTAGTGAGTTTTTAATTAGATCCAGTTGTGAAATAGATCCATAATATAATGGCGATTGTATTTTGTTAGCAGCTCGTAAATGACATTCGACATAACTTACATTTAACAAAAAAATACAATGTGTGATTATGTATGTATAGGTATTTATAAAAGCACGCATGTTTTATTTCCACGATTTTATCATTACATAATTACCTAGAATAATCCTATTCTAGCTCAATAGCTAGAATTTAATTTTAATAAACTTTATTTAATATAATTTTTCATTCCTTAATCCTACTAAGAGCGGCAGAGTACTTGCAGCACCTGTGGCTTCCACAACCACCTTCCGTCAAGTGCGCTGGCAGCCTACCTGGCAACCTTCACATAAAAAAATCCTCAGATTATTCTCATTGGTCCCTTTAATTTAATGTTTATCAAAAACCTATATAATAATAAAAAAAAACTCAACAGAACTATAGATCTACTAAGATCGAACCTGTAACCAAGCACAACCACTTAGTTATTAAAGTTGATTTGATATTTTTATGTAATAATAAAACAATAATCTCTTTAAAGTGTTATTTATTTCTCACAATAATAGCTCTTATTAGCTAACATTAATTATGACAAAATTAATAATCTTTACAATTTACAATTCCTTAAAAAAACCATAAAATATTGGTGTATTTCAAAACATTATTTACACTATAAATATTGTTACATACGCCTACGTGATATGGGAGTTGCCGCAGCTAAGGCACGCGTTATATATTATGTCCAATATCCTTCTACCGTGAATGTGTTTCGGCGGCGATTTGAATCAATTAAGAGTATTCACTAAATCATAAAATGTTACGTGGGTAAGAACTATATTAAGCAAAAAGCTACATGAGAAATATTCTTTACAAGAGTCGATTGAAGCTAGCTAGTTAGGAACTTACATGATAAATAAAATAAAAAAAACTTCGAGAGGTTAATTCGTAAATAATTTACAAAACATTACATTTTCCATTGAATCGTTGAGATATACATATTTAATGTACAGTCGTTCAGATGTCTGTCATCCCGTAAAATATTTTACCAAAATATCTGCACTTAATGATTGGTAGGCCTTTTACATTAATTAAATTTTTATATGTAAATGTGAAAAATTCAATTATGAAATTCAAATGACTCTTTGGTAATCAACCATATTCAAAATCACAATAAAATTATAAAATACAAATGTTGGTGGAATGAAACAGCACGATTAATAAATAGCTGCCTTAAACAATATAATTATAATAAAAAAAATGCATTTAATTTTAAACATACGGCTGTAGTAGACCGCCAATGGTATATTATATTTTAAAAAAAAACTTTTAAGTACGTGGGTAAATTTGAAATTCGCAAAAGTCAGAGATTTTATACTTACACCTAGAGGGAAAAGATATTGAGAAGCGATAACAGACGAAGCGAGGGGGGCCTATAAGAGTTCAACATATTAGAATAAAATTAAAAAAAAATCAACATAGCTTTTATCGGAATGTAAACAATGTGTGGAGCAAAAAAACAGTGCTTTAATTACATTTAACAAGAACCAGTGTAACAACAATGCGCTCGAGGCCTGTCTCGTTAGCACCACGCATGTTAGATAACGCGTTTTAATTTTATTTATCACAGCTAGACGAGCCTTTGTGCACAGGTCGGTCACAATATCTCCCTCTCACAAGATCACAATGTATAACAACTATGCTTACACATATGTTATTTACAGCAAAGACTCGTAAAATTTCACAAGTTAATCGCGCGCAACTTGTTGGCCACTTCCTAAGTACGAAGCTTGTGGTGAGGGAGGGTGGGCTCTGTGTAATACGCGACCGATCGAGGTCACGTGATGTTCCCACAGTGCTCACAAACACGCAAAGCTAGTTACGATTGTGACAATTTGGTCACGTAGAGAACAAATCAAAAAAATACTAACGCAGTGCAATTTTTGTCACTCGCAGATAGATATTTATGGTGGACTTGTGCGTCATACTGTTCCAGACAAATTGACAAGTCGAGCGATTTTTTCACACGAACTTAATTCACAGACTCATTAATTGTTGGAAAAATCATAATTAACAAGAATCGTTATTTATATCGTTAACAAATGTTACTTGGTGTAAATGAAGTACCAAATTACCTTTACGGGTCACTTGTGTATACCTACATGCAAGGGCGACGTAGGGGATTCAGAAGATTCGACTCGGCCACAATCCACAGCTCGGATCGTTAAGGAAGCTGCCAACGACTTGCGCGCAGATTAACTTTTTCAAAAGTTTCTCTGTTACATCGCAAAAATGCGAGTTCCTTTCTTTGCATATAAAGATGGCGCGAGTTTTGACACCTGCCAATGTTATGCACGGCCGTATACTCGATTTTGTACTTCTTTTAATCACAACGAAATGTTATTTTTAGTTTTATGTGTTGCCAACTTGCAACAAAATCTTTATAATTATTTTTGACGATAATAGTTTAGAGTTGTGACTCCCAACAATTTCATGGTACAAGACCAAAATGTATTTACTATCGAAAGGTAAAACTAGTATGTACTTATAATAGAGCAATTGATTTTTTTATACAAATTGTTCCAAACAAATTGTCCGAATGGACCTTCATTCGAAAGAAAAGAATTTCAACAATTTTCAATTTTACTAACTGAAAAGATCAATTATAATTATGATTATATTCCGCGACGGTAACTTCATCATAACATAGGATATACATCATAAGATGTCAGTAACATTTAGGTCGAGTAGTTCAATGTTTCTTAAAAACGGAATTACGGCTCCATAAATTAAAAGGAGTCTTTACACTAACCTGACAAGCAACCGACAATATGAGATTAGAAAATTTCGTCATTTGTACACGCCAAATTCATCGTTAACAAATCTCATTCGAGATTTTTGGCACCTATATTTTAATATAATAGAAACTACCTTTAAACTTTACACAAAAGCGAAAGGTAAGAAATATTGCTTTATCAATTCCGGGACAAACATTGCACGAAGTTGAATTATCTTCCGCATCTAGTACATGAAATAACTCGCTCATGACGACATCCTAGTGTTTCTTTTGTTACTTCCCAGCATAATATCGTAGAGAGCACGTTACAGTCCAATCTAATATAACCGAGGCGTTGGCGAATTTGACCACACGCTACCTATCATTATCGACAGCAACAAATTATTCTAACCAAAGAGTTCGGAATCGCTATGTTCTAAATAAAACGGGCTTAAATTTGTATTTTCTCGTACATTTTACGTCATAGTATCACGCTTGAGTACTTCTACAGATATTTTATAAAGAATTTATAGCAATTCCAAACTCATTCCATACAGCAATATTAGTTGTAGTTAAAGAAAGAAACATATTACATAAACTTTGTAGTTTGCTTATAATTAGGTAGGTACTCGATGTTCTAAACAAATCACATTAATTTCCCTAAACTGTTTCGGAAAAACCAAAATTTTGTATGTATAAGGGGAGATTGTTCTCAATTTTAATTCGGCACTGCTTGGAATACACCTATAGTATTTATAATTTGCAATAACACTAACAATAACCTTTAAACCTACGAAATGTTATTGCATTATAAGCTCGCTTATGTACGAGATAACAAAACGCATTAAGTCTATCTATAAAATGGTGTTAATTGCGGAAGCCCGTCTAGTCTTAAATTAGTTTTAAAATTTGTGGGATTATAATGAGAAACATGTGTCAAGTGAATTTGAGCAATTAACAAAATCGGTCTACAAAAAAAAAGGAAAAACTTATGGCACGGTTCTTCGTTAAGGTCGGACGCTTACACTTGCAAACGACATTTAATCATTCCTAACTAACTACTAAGTGATAGTGCAATTGATTGGTCTTAAAATTAGCAATTTCATTAAATTTTAACCTGTGCTTACAAGTTTTGTAGTAATGCAGACGCTATTACTCTAGTAGTACAAGTATATCGGCTACACAATGCGTTTATAGATCAGAATAAAATATTTTAAGAGCCGGACCAAATGGGAAATATTCTCCCATTATTTTTGTTCCCACAATAACGGTTTGTTAAGAGAAGCCTCTAAAATTCAGAGAGCATTTATTAATACGTTCTAAAAGAAAGCTGCTTATTATACTAATTTAGAATTTTTCGTGTAACAATAACTCCGTCGTAAGTACAACACATTTCAAACTTCTGGTATAGTTTGTAAGATTTTTAAAGGAACGAAAACACCTTAAGACAAGGACTAACATCAATTTTTGCACAACAAATTTTTGTAGCTTCTCAGAGATAACCGAACAGATTATTATTATTATTTTTCTCTAACTAACCAAACCAAATATTCTGTTATGTTATAAATACGATAAGAAACTTTATGTTCAGGTGGGTCAGCTACGAAAACATCTAACCTTTTGTTTCGTTAATAGCAACTATTGAAAGTGTTTTCCTTACTTTTAAAATGTTGCAAACTATACAAGATGGTTCAAATCAATTTAAGGTTAGGATATATTTTTATATGTCAACAAAATTAAATGGGACGGGAACATAGAGTTATACAAAAATACGTTTTCTATAGTAAATAGTTATCGTACAAAATATTTTTTTTTTAATTTCGCTCATCAACAGTTAATCAATTCCATTGTTTCGTGTGGTGACAAAGTTGCCACCGTAATTCAGTCAAAAAATAATTTACAGTCACCGAGAACTCATCCGATAGCGTAGAGAAACATTAAGACAACATCTCAATGAATTTTCACTTAAGTTAAAGGCAACTTATCAGAAGCCAATCAAATGCCCTAATATAAGTTAAACTCACATGAGAGACCCCACTATAGCGATTTTTTTTGATAATGCGCAATTTAACGTAAACTGAGTCACGTTTTCTTAAGCTAATTTATATACATTTCTCCTCTATGGGATAAGTGCTCCATGCCATTAGATAAAACAAGAAACTAGTCAATTATCTCATGTAAATCGTTTAAATTTGAGTTACATAGGAATAAATCCTTTAATAGGGTGCGCTAACTACTTATAAAGGTTGGATTGGACTTGGATAATTTAATTGATTACACATGTGACAACTGTTTCTATAAAACTTAACCTGGATTATTTTAAATGATACTTGTAAAAAAAGTATAAGTCTACGTTAAAAAGACACTGTTAAAACTTAAAGCAGACATGTTACTAAATTTCAATTCATTAAAAACAAACCAGTACTGATCAGTGACTTTTGTACTGATGGACTGAATATAATGACAAAAAAAATCTCAAACGAGGAAAGAAAAGTCATGAAAAGCTCAATTTTTCCCAAAACTTCAGCTGAATTGGAGGAATGAACGCGATTTTTTTCCACAAACCCAATCTATAAATAATAATCAGTTACTTATATTACAATAAACACAGTTACGTATGATACAAGCAAAAACAGTGTTGCCGAAATTGATAGAAATATTCACATAACAATATAAGTTGACTTCCGATAAACGCTCAATAAAAAATGCTGAGCAAAATTTTGTCACAATAAAATTATACATTACAATTGAATATGAGGTTATTGTAGTATGCACACAATTTAAAATTAAAACTTATACAATAACAATAAGTTCCACTTTCAACTGGCGACTTATTACAGCTCGCGTTGGACTCTTATTGTGACAGGCACAAGTATCATTTTAGTTTGCCATTAGTGTCAGCGTGCACACCGCAAACTTACTATCTAGTTTCAACTTTTAAACGTAACGTATTAACAACTATCACAGCTGTACAGCTGAAAACTCGATAAAAAATTTGGACAAAGGCCGAAAATTGTATAGGAGACTAGCTATTGATGTATATAATAAAATTAATTATTCATTTACAGGATTATTGGAAATTAATAACAAAAAAACCAATATATCGAGGTTAAAAATGATTTCTTTCAAAATAACATAGTAAATTTGTTTTAATTCATTTAATTATTGGAAACAAATACAATTTTTAAAAAGTCGTTTGTAATTGAACGTGGTGTTAATTAATAATAAAAAAATGTATGATTTTTTTTATCTTTGAAACTCAGTCAGATTTAAGCAATTCTTTTTAAAAGCAAATTTACCTGAAATTATAAATAAAAAAAAATTTGACAAAGAATAATTAATTTTCACTAATCCTGTATAATATTTAACCTTCCCAAGAACGCCACTGTAACAACGAACTTCAGGACGCGAGATATTATAGGAGTTATATTTAACGAATGCTCACTCAATATAACCTAAAAAAAATAAACATTTAAATGTGACGTTGCAAGGTAGACAGTCGGCAAAGTGTTAAACTATACCGTATCTAATTTAAGTCTTTATTAATAGCACGTTAAGGTACAATTTAACCTGCTGTCTACTGCAGGTCGAATGAAATAAAGAACATTAGTACAAATGCAAAATGATAGAAGCTAAACTATACTCTAAAGTACCCATAAATAGATTCTTAACGCCAGATGAACAACCCGGACAAAATATATAATGGATACAATTAAAATTTCTCTAACGTCTTATGTACAATTTGTATGATATTTAAAAATTATCGTCACCTGTTTAAAATGTAACAACGATGGGTAATCGCCACTTAAGAAAATTAGGTAGTGGCCATTCTGTTTCCTTTCATTATTATTATTACTACTTCATTTATTACTGCTGGTATAAAATAGTGACATCACAGTTCTGTAACTACTTCTCCCTCTATACACTCTTGTCTGTTGTGCAAGAAATACAATAATAATTCTTATAAAAATAAAGGTTTCTATTGTACTTGGTACTGCTGATTATTAAACAAAAAGTGCTTATACTCCTTTAGGTGTTGCACGCTATGGACTTGAAGTTTTTGTATAAAAATACTTCTAAATAGATTCATAAAAAAATTTAGCCCGAAAGTGGCGCTACCGTGCACGAGAGAGCGGATGTACTTTCACTGAGTTAATTCAAAATAATAGTTACATGCCCACATTATATGTTTAGTCCGAGCATATACATGGCAAAGTTTACATAAAATGAGTTGTATGTAGGGTGTAACCGATTATCTCACTGACGCGGGAGCGAAGCGTTCGCAGGCAGAGTAGAGCTGCGTTGGGACGCGTTCAAATAAGCCGCCTTAAGGTTCGATCGCATCGAATCCCTGAAACAAATTATTTGCATTTCAAGTTTCATCGGCACGGTCAAATTGCACTTATCGTGCTATTCATTCTATGTATGAAATACACCGTCATTTCTTATGCATATTGTTATTCTTATGGGAAATTATTATTAAGATTTTGAATAAAATAACGACTAAAATGTGTTTTTTTAGAGTTTTTTTATGTCATTGGCTATACGTTTTGTAGACCCGACATATCTTTCAATGAGAATCGCGAGAGACTAGTGTTATCTATAAAGACGATATAAACTGAAGTAGCAACAAAAAAAGCCCCATTTTTAGTGACACTTAACAAAAACGGATATTCTGGATGTCGACATCTAATATAATCTATACTGTTGAGTTGGCAATGAAACCAAGCCCTAAATGTCTTAGACGAAGGTTTGATCTGTCGGCAAGTCGCAGAGTTTAAGTGTATGTAGTCTGTTACAGACGTTGTCAACACAGTTTTAACCATATATTTAATACTCCTATATTGCTAGTCCCCGTAATCTCGGCAGCGTTGCCGAGACGGAACTACATATTTTCTCTCACTCGTTGATACTTGACGAGTTATGCGCATGCGTTGCGACAATAGTGGGAGTAGTGGGAGAAGCCCAGCCTATAAGATGCTTATAATGTAGTTCTCGGACATGCGCACAACGTTCGAAGTCTTCATGAGGGAGACAGACATATACATATATGTCTGCACCGTTCGGTCGGCATCGGTTCGGTGCACCGTTCGGTCGGCATCGGTTCGGTGCACCCTACTAGCAATATAGGAGTATTAAATATATGGTTTTAACAGATGGAAATAATTTGTATACATAAGTCAATAAAACAGTGAATTAAAACAATCAGGATAGATCTATCAAAATCTCCTGCTCCCCAATATATAGATATAATAAAATCGCAAATGAGTCTGTACCTTAGATATTTTAAAAATATTGTACACGTTGTTTGTTACCGAGGTCAAAAAATAGTTTTTAGAATTTTTGTCTGTTTATCTGTGCGTTTGTGCACGCTAAACTCAGAAACGGCTTAACCGATTTGAATGCGGTTTTCATTGATGTATTGTAGCCAGTATCCCGTAACATTTAGTGTTTGTTTCATTCCAATCGGTTTACAAACAAAAAAAGTCACGCGCTGTACTGAATACCACGCATACGAAGTTGCAGGGTCAGCTAGTATAATGAGTGAGTATAAGTGAGAATGAGATCACTACGGGACAGCGTCTCATTCTCTTCAAGGGATATTATACCAACTAGATTTAAAATATACAAGGTCTGATAAGATGCAGGTACTATTATTTTAATGTCAAGAAGAGGCTAGAACTGTGTCTGTGGAGGACAGGTCTACAATTTCATAATCCTAAACACAATGAACCCAAGATTTCGCTAAAGATTTCCTTGCTAAGATTTCCTTCCATAGAACATTGAAAAACTTGAATTCTTTTTACCCAGCCAAGTCAGGAGTTACATCACGGTACAATAAGTACTCATTTACCTGGGGGACAGCTTGGTATGGTCGTGGTTGGTGTGTGGGTGGTGGTGGTGCGCTGCGCGGTACCCGTATCTCTGCACGCGGCGGGCGAGGCGCGCCACCCAGCGCCTCTGCTCTTGGGCAGCCGGCGCGAGCAACAGGAGCTCGCGGGCACGATCCGCGTGAAGCTTGCACGCCGGCACCCCCTCGCCCCCCTCCGACACGTGCTCCGCATGTATCTTCATCCGACACCGGCGGCACTCGTACGCCTGTGGCGGCCGGAACATGTGCCACAGCGTGCGCGAGCACACCTCGCACGTCGTCGGTATGTGGTATGTGATGCTCACCAGATCGTGGCCCTTGTGTTGCACTGTGCCGGCTGCGTGATCCGCCGCGTCCAGCGGCTGATCCTATACGTATGATTAAAGAAGATAAATATTTATTTACGAGGGAGGTCATCGAAATTAATGAAATATAATTGTTTCATATAAAAATTTGCAATGTGGTCGTGCTTTGCAGGCCTGCAAATCTTGCAAGCTTAGTATTCGAGCCTATAGCTACCTCGAAACTTAGTAGCGAGACCCGCTTATTATAAATATCACTACACTTTATCGGAAAATATTGACCGGAATTGGAATAAGAGTAGTTGAAGCCAAATGTCGTCGATATCAGGGTCAGGAAGAGAGCTAAGAATAGAGACTCCATGAAAATGTGGTTTTCGAATTTAAGGCCTAGTATTTAGGTGTACGGTTTTGATTGTATTAGAAAATACTTTCTCTTGCATATTTTAGAATGCTTCTAAAATAATTCATATTATGGAAAAAGTCAAAGATACAAAGAATCCATTTCGCGTAGATCAAGTGTGGCATTACGCTTAATCGCGTATGAAAAAGATAGGAACAAGCAGTGCTCGTATCACATACGAACACAGTAAATCTTCTAACAGTTTTCTTGTTAAGGTTTTGAGTTTGTCCTAAAAAAGAACTGTACCTGTGTGTCGCCCGGACGCCTCGCCTCGCCTTCACCGGCGTACAGTAACTGGAATATCCTCGGTATGTCCTTGGCGTCGGCGCGTATGACGTCACCCTGCGTCACCGAGCGCACGTGGAACACCTTACTAAGGTCCAGTATCATCACGGGATCTGTAGTGTTCTGCTTATCGCTCTCGCTGTTGTAAAAGATAATCTTCTTGGAGGAGACGACGACGTACTGCTTCCGCCAGCCGTGCCGGCGGATGTTCTGTTTGAGAGGTACGGACAGCCAGCCCTCGAGGGTCTGCTCGGTCTCGCCGTCTTCGGCGTCGGCGGAAGACTGTGAGGCAGTCTCACTGGTAAGAGCCGCCAGCTTCTCCTTCAGCTGTTCGATCTCCACGTCCTTACTGTCCACCTGAAATAGAAGAGTAATGGTCGGTCAATTTAAATTATGAAATTGGACAATTTTCATAGAACCTTATCTGTTCAAATCTAATTCTTGGGACCAATTTGTAGTCAATCACAATATACTTAGTAATTTATAAATTACTGCCCTGCGTCTTCGCCGGATATCAAATATGACTGCATAAAAACCTCTTTATCTGCATGAAAAATATTTTTTTTATGTTAAGATCGGCAGACAGGCTGACGGTCCACTTGATGGTAGAAGGCTACCGTCGCCTATAACACAAGCAACGCCAAAGCTGCTGCAAATGCGCTGCCGACTACAATGGGATTAAGGACAGGGATTACGAGGGGATAGGGAAATGGATGAAATACATATCAATGTTGAAGTTTAACAATTACATTATTATACACACATATTAGAAAATTAATAAGCTAAACTCATAAAATTTGTAATAGTATTACCGTCAGTATAAAATATAGGACGTCGTACAACACATTCTTGTGGCAAAAATACTGCACAAGTAAAATAGTGATAGAATAGTGGCATTTTTGAAAATAAAATAAAAAATTAATACCTCCATAGCGAGCCGTTGCCTGGACGTTTGCTCTTCGACGAGCTGCTGCTGCGACTCTTGCAACGCGAGCTGCAGCTTGCAAATGTGCTGGTCGAACTTCTCCTTTTCCCGCGTGAGCTCCTGCTGCAGCTTACGGTAGTCCTTGTCCTTGCGCACTGACATTTTACTCTTGTTCTTATTCGCAGTCGGATTCATGTCCTTTCTGTAAGAATGTAAACAAATAATAATTAATCAACATCCAGCTTGAAGGCCTAAGAACGCAAGTCCAATGCTTAACATAAAATTTCAAATTAAAATCCTTTAAAATATGGGTTCCCAAAGTGGCGTATTATAAAATTCTAGGTGCAATTTAAGGAAAGTCTAAATAAGAAATAAAAAATTGTGAGAACACGTGACTCAAAATCTACTTGGATTAAATAAATTGAACGAGACTTGGATGATATTTTGAAACCTCGAAATTCTCCGAGTTTGAAACTTTCGACATCTTAAAATTGAACAGTCATATAATTGAAAACAGTGACACAAGGATGTGCGGACTTTAGGCATCTTCAAGCAGAAAAAATACCTTTGCATATATATCCTCAGTTATATGTAGTCCTAAAACACTTCTGTAAAGTTAAATACTTAGCCTAAATGCTGTGAATAATATAATGGCTAGAAAGCTAGAAAGAAAGAAGGTAGCAAGAGCAATGCATAAAATCCTGCAAATTCGCCATCTTGAACACAAATGGAATGGAATGCTAAAAGTGAGCATCAAGGTTAGTGGTGCTGTGCCCATTGTTTTTAAAACTGTGTTTAGATTTGACAAATTTGTAACAATACAGTGTGTGTGACTTTTAACTGTAAGGTGCAAAGAGCTTTGCCCGGGGTTTCCCTGTGAGACAGGTACCATAACAAAGGACTAAAATTACCGACAGGTCGTTGAATTAAAGTTTGAATAGATAGATAGATGTCGCATTTTCAGTAGTGAGCAAATGTTGATATTATTTATGTTGGTGATGGTAGACACAAAACATATTTAATTTTTGTCTATTGTGTGGTCTAAATGAGACCGAAAAGTAAATCCTAACAAAAATTGTATAAATGCGAAAATGAGTTTATTTGTTACGCTTTCACGCCTTAATTACTCAACTGATCATCATGTAATTTTGCATACATTATGTCAGGTATACAGGACATAGGGTATCCTTTCAACAAAAAATAAAAATCAACGCTAAAGAAAAAGGGATGCGGACCGGCAAATATTTTAAAAATACGTCACCTGTTCATGATCTCAGCTAGTTTGTTGACCGCCTGCTGCTTGAGCATGATCTCGGAGTTGAGTTTTTTTGTGAGACGATCCACCTCCTCTTGAAGCCGCTGCAAAGTGACTACACGTTCTGCAAGTGCGGTACCGCTACGGCGCAGCTCGTCCACTTCCTAAACAAATAATTCCCTAATCTTTATTCTTATCCTTCACGTTTCACCAGGTGAAATGTAACAGACTGGATAATAAATTTTACTGGATCTTAACCTTTTCATGAGGTTCTACAATTATTTTTAAATAATTATATTGGAACATATTCCCGCAAGGCAAGCAAGCATACGTTCCACATAATGGTAAGTAGTCAAAGACACCTTTAAGCACAACCAATATTGAGCGGTGCAAACGTGCTACAAGCACTGAAGAAACGAGACAACGACAACATCACAGTTGCCATTATTTGACAGTGGTCATATTTATGGTTTGCAGTGCGCCCTGCCACTACAATTGTATGAATTGAAAACCAATTTGTGATTGGTGATACAGAGCGCATTCCCCTATTCCAACCATGTCCATTATATTTTATCAAGGATGGCAGAGAATTCATTTGTGAAGCCTGTGTCTATAGGCAATGGATGAACCACTTCTTGCCATATTATACATATAGAAACATCTAACTCTAGAAAGCAGAACTGGCTCAGAATTATTAATCAACCAGGTTTATCGGGTCTGCTCCTAAATCAAACCAGGAATCCGGTAGTCCGGTAGTTTTCGATCATTCTTAACGGGCACTACATTACCTATTTAACTTATCGATGAGTTAGATTAATAAAATAAAAACCTAAAAACACCACATTGACGGCAGTAACCACCTACTTATAAAATCACTGTGAAATGAAGGCAACTGTACTGTTTTATTTCAGTGCCCAAGTAACAGTAGTTTAGCGTATTCCTTTATAATATTTGTTTCCTTTTATCCGTCAGTCAGCAGAGCATTTACATATCCAGGTGTTACTTGGGTTTATAGGCAAGAGTAGTCAGTGACTGACTACTAGTCACCTACCAACAAATGGATTGCAGACTGATATATTTAAAAAAAAAAGATCTATTGAAGAGACTAAAAATTCGTTACGTTATGTGAATTGCCCATACTCGTACCTTTCGCTGAAGGTCGATAGTTGCTCTGTTCTCGTGGTCACGGTCCTGCAGCGACTGAACTAACTTGTCGCGCGCAGCAATCTCCGCGCGGTGAGCGCTGACAGCTTCGCGCATCTCCAACTCCTTCATGGTCTTCTCCTTCTCTAGCTCGCCAATGTTTTCTTCGGCTATCGACCTGCGTACAATACAAACATTTCCATGTTGAACGCTGGCACTTCCTGGTTCAGTCTGGCTTGAAGGACCTAATAATAATTTAAATGTTCTCATTATCTTATTATTTACTAATATCAGATACATTTCAGTATATATGCTATATGGTGTAACAAGCAGTGATAGAAAACTGGGACAAAAACACGACTATCTCTGTGGCGAATGTAGTTATGCAAGCAGTATAATGTATCATGTATGAATTAAAAGGATGCTTCTATAAACGTGATGGAAGACCATAACTTCCATAATATGCGAAGCCCTGACATCCGCAGTATGCAAGCGTGGTGTGCTATAGTCCATAATTCCTTCTCACATAGGGACTCTGCCAAGAAGTGGGATAAAATATAATTGCCATACATAAAGAACAAAAAAGGGTTAACTTTTTAAGATGTATGCCAAGGCCACATACTTACAAATCGGTTAACTAAAGTTGAAGCGTACAGTACAATGCCGTCATGTATTGACTTAATAATGTATACATGACATATGACTTCACATTGCATACGCCTAATGAAAAGACTATCTCTTTAGCGCGTTTCATTTCACTTATAAGAGTGACAACGACTTATAAGAGTGACTGCTACTTTCTGTTATAACCATCGATGTTATAACGATGTAAAGTATAGTGTGATTCTTTTGTTTTTTAAAACATTTAGGCAGGTAAAAACGAATTTTCCCTTCTAATGTGTTTTCATCTAGCTACAATATCGGCTTCTTCAAGCGAGCAGTAAACAAATTCCTGCAGGATCGGCAGCACACATGTATCTCCCCTGGTGTTGCTTATTTTCTTAGGCTACGGTAGCCACCTACCATCAAATGGACCATCAGCCTGTCTGATATATAAGGAATAGATTCTTACTCATGCATCGAAAAACACCAGAATACGTGTTTATTATGAAACAATAGACAACAGTATTTTTAATAATTTAAGGATGAACGCAAAAATCGTGCCTTAACAGGGCATGTTTACATTAACAAAGTGCATTTTAGAATCAGTCAAGCGGGCAGTCAGCACGTCTGTTATGACTCTACGAGCATAAGAGACTAACCTTGAAATGGCCTCTGTATCAGCCCTGGCTATAGCGAGCTGCAGCTGATGGATGAGACTGGACCTCTCCTGTTCGAGGTCTCTCACTTGTCGCGAGCTAACTTCGAGTTGTCCACGGATCTCGCTCATCTGACTCCGGTATACGTGGTTGAACTGCTGCTCATTCTCCAACTGGGTACGAAGCTCCTCGCACTGAAGACGTGAACATCCATTGTTAGAATATTACAATAATTCAACAATAATAAAAGAATCTGATATAGAGTATATAGTTACTTGCTAGAGAGTAGCCACTCTGTTAATAAAATCAAAAATTATTTTTAGGATAGCTTTTATTAGGTAGCAGCTTATAGTTGAGATAGATCCCTTTTAAGCATACAAAGGTGACCTCAATCTATTGTGCCTATTATAAAGTATTATTTGCATATAAATTAAATTCACTTATAGTATTTATTTCATACAACAAAATATTAAAGGTATGTAACTTATTGAAGTTTATTGTGATGAAAATTAATCAAGTCTCTCTGTGAGTACGTGTTTATTTATCAGTATACACTTGCAAGCTGACATTTTGTATCAGCTTGCAAACGTATTCTATTCTCTTAACTCAACTGTGGACCAGGACTGGACATTTGTATTAAAGTACTAGCTGAGCCTGCAACTTCGTAGGCGTGGTATTCGGTAAAGCACGTAACTTTTTCGTTTGAAAACCTATTGGAATAAAATAAAAACTAAATGTTACGGGAAGCTTGCTACATGTTGAGCACGCTCAAATCGGTTGAGCCATTTCTGAGATTAGCGTGCACAAACGCACAGACAAACATTCTAATAGTATGACCTATTTTTTTGACCTCGGCAACATAAGTACAACGTGTACAAATTGTTATTTTTAAAAATAATAATAATTAAACACAGCTCGTTTACGATTTTATTATATGTATAGATTAAACACTGCAGAAGTCTTCAGGAGAAACTGTACAATTTTGTAGAAACGAAACACCATATAAATTGTATTACAAAGTAACTCCGAATGGGATTTCCCTCAAGCTGTGGAGATAATAAACGCATAAAATTATAAAACACTATTATTAGTCATTCATTTTATGTGACGACAAATTTCTAATGACCTAAAAATAATAAATACATTCCTCTGTGCAGTTCCTAGTAATTATTTTATTACACTTTATAGACTAGACTTCATTGCCGACGCAAAATTAACATAATTATAATAAATGAGAATCATCACTTAATTGCACTAAAATAATCGAATAATGAGATTTATTAACTTTAAGACTTTTTCAATGTAAAGGTCATCGGACAGTTTGACTGTCCACTTAGTGATACGCCAAGGTACTGCAAGTGTACTTTAGAGATCAGGGGGCTGTTATTTCACGATGGTCTTTTCTTAACGTTGTTACTATCGCCAGACGCATTGCCTAATTTATGACTGTGAAACTCAGTGTCCTTTGCAATCTTCAATTATATATATATATTTTATTATATATATATATTAAAGATGGGTTTGCTCTTGACCAGCATCTATCCATGTAGGAAGGATGAGGCCGACGATGGAGCGAGCCAACCCAGAAGATGCCTATTCACTCGAACCTTGAAAAGATTTGGGTTATATGAGCTCGGAAATACAGACGCCGGCAGGGAATTCCAGTGCGCATCGCAAAAGATGTTTTAAAGCGCTTGGTCCGAATTAGAGGGATTTCGACAAGGTGAGGATGGTAACCAGCCGTACGTCTGCATGTCCGATAGAAGAAAGAATGTCGATTCTATATATAAAAGAAAGTGGTGTTAGTTACAGCCATCGAAATATAACATAACCTCTGGTTACAGCATTAATAACTTGAGAACGGCTGGACCGATTTTTAAGATCTTTGATATTTTAAATTTCTCTCCGCCCCTAATAACAGCATAACTGTTAAAACATCAGAAATATGAATATTCTGAATACGACAAAAAAATTTCATACATTTTGCATGCAACGGATTTGAGGCGGTACAAAGTTCGCCGGGTCAGCTAGTTAAAATAAAAATTTCATTCAGGCACTTTCATTGTTTCAAAAATGTCACTACAGGACCTTTGTTAGCCAGTTTGCCTTCCCAATCCCTTATCCTCAATCCTACTGTAGTCGCGGCGCACTTGCAGTAGTTGTGGCGCTGCTAGTGTTACAGGTGACGGTAGCCACCTACCATCAAGTGGACCGTCACTCTGTCTGACGACCTTAACGTATATTAAAAAGATTATTTCTTCAGCAAGATAATTTAAAATGTGTAATTTAAAACAGACGCACAAACGCGTCTCCCAGAAAAACTAAAATACCATCGTCATAAACAAATGACCGCTTCCAACAAAAGTTAATTGGAAGCCACTTGTTTATTGGAAGAAAATAATGATAAATAATTATATTATGTTTAATAGTTTTGATTTATTGATTTTGACGTCCCGATAAGCCAGCGACCGTTTCACCTACAGTTCGTATTACGCACAATTAATTAGAAAATATGAAGTTTACAGTTTGGAATGGGGTCAGTAATTATTGCTGATATCAGAGCTCTTTATTGTTAGAATATCTTGATTTGACATTAAATTTATTTTACAAATTAATTGTATGGGTTATGTATATTTTTAAAGAGTAAATCTGGCAGACAGGCTGACGGCGCCACTTATTGTGAAGTACCTCCTGTCACCAAAAAATCGAGCGACAATAGGGGATTTGCATATTAAGACGTTTCCTTAATAGAATATGCAAGGCAAATGAGAGATGAATAGATTTTTGTATCTCCCACTCAGGCACCGAAACATAACAATATAAGTGCAATTTAACAATTTTTAAAATAGTGTTGGCTTAATAAAACACCTTACCATAACAATCTAATTTAAAAAATCTATATAAATAAATATCAACTGCCACATTTATGCCGGAGCATTTTTTTTTATTATTAGTAATTGTTAAAACAAGGTACTAAGGTTGTTAATATGAACGATTTTTTTTTGAAAAATCCACGGGAAATGTCGGGGAGCAATGACTGCCGGGTCACCTAGTTACATTATATAACATTATAAATAATATTTTTTTTATAATATATTATAAAAAAAAAAAAAACAATTTATCAAAGTTTCGATTACCGCTGCGGCGACGAGACGACATATTTTATTTATTGTTAACCAACCGTACTGAGGTCATGTGAATTTGTAATAAACATCTGACGTCACTACCACGTAAAAGTAGCAATAGGCCAGCAAATATTTATAGCACAGTTCACAGGGTAATTTAAATAAAATAATACAGCGAAATGACAAACGGCGATTATTTTATAGTTATCAATTTCTCTACGAGTAAAAGCTCAAAGTAATTAATAGAATATTAATTGGTGTTGCATCTTAAGCGTTAAGAAAAAGGAAAGACTTATGTGGTTATTTCCAGATGCTGTAGGTTTAGAAACTATGCTACACTAGACTTTAACAATTAATTTTATTTTAGACAATTTTCAAAAGTTGTCAATAGAAAAAAAATGCCGTCCACTTGTTAAACTGGGTTGGGCTGCATTCGGGAAGTTATGTCATCTGTTCTAGTCACCACGGCCGCAATGTCTGAAGATAATCCAGTGATGACGTATGGTGCCGAAACGTGACCTCTCACGGCAGGAATGATCCACAAGCTTAAAATCGCTCAGCGAATCGCTCAGTCTGGTGGATAGTACCATGAAATTCGCCGAAGAACTAAGATTGTCGACATGGCCCAGAGAATTAGCAAGTTGAAGTGGCAATAGGCCGATCACATTTGTCGCAGAGGCGATAACCGATGGGGTAGAAAGTTTTCGAATTGAGACCACGAATTGGAAAGCGCAGCGTGGGAAGCCCTGTGGCCAGGTGAACAGATGGCCTGGAAGGCTTAGCGGGAAGCGGCAGGGTGCGAAGTACAGAAGACCGTGAGCGGTGGCGAGCCTTGGGAGAGACCTACATCCAGCTATGGAGAGACACAGGCCTGATGATGATGATGATGTTAAACTCTTTACTGCATTCATATGCGAGCTGAGCTCGCAACTTCGTGTGTGTGGTATTCGGTATAGAGCGTAACTTTTTGTTTTTAAACCGATTGGAATGAAACAAACACTAAATTTTACGGGAAGCATACATAAGTGAAAACAGCATTCTAATCGGTTAAGCCGTTTCTGAGATTAGCGTGCACAAACACACAGACAAACAGACCAAAATTCAATTTTATTTTGACCTTTTTGACAACACGTTTTAAATTTATTGAATTTTCCTTTGCGTTTTGTGAACTTTTAAGTTGAATAATAATAATATTAATTATATTAAAATATTTATGAAAAAATACCAAATTATTTTGTGTTATTGAGTAACATATAAATAACATAAGTTTCGAAACCATAGTCACGACAATTTAGTTCTGTTCGTATTCATAATAAAAGATCTAAAAATAACTGATAAATATCAAGGTCAAAGTACAAGTCGTGACTGCTTGAAAAATGCATACATCTCAATTCGGACAATTTATGCAAAATCTTTTATTTTATACAATATTAGTGTCCGCGACTTCGTCCATGCCCCATTTAAAATATTTAATGTCTGACAAAATATATGAGCAATAATTTATTCAATCTTTATTGCTGTTATAGTTATGCCAGGCGTTAGATTTTTACTTTTATGATCCCTGGGGAAAAGTAATATTTTTTTTATAAAAGGTAACATATGTCATTTTTCTGTATCCCTGACAATGTGTAGGTAGGTATGCAAAATTTCATGATGATCGGTTGAGTACTTAAGGCGGTAACGTGAAGGTAACAGACAGACAGAACCATACAGAGTTGTTTTCATATATACATTTATAATATCAGTATGGAAGTATGGATTTATATTAAAATCCTTGCTATATTGTGCGGTATCTAAGTAATAGGTTCCGCGGTCATAAATTTGTCTTTCTTTTTACAGAGGACCACTGACAATTAACATTAAGTATATTATGTGTGCTGTTTCGTCACTCAATGTACGAAAATTGTAATTCCAAATTAATGGAAATTATATAATGGAAAGAAATTAAATTAATGGAATTAAATAAACTAAGGCACATTTCCAAATTAATGGAGAATATGGTTGTGTTAACGGCGACCATAGCCACACCCACCCTTTCTTATAAAAAATATTTTATATGAAAACTCAAGACTTTTTTTTTTCAGTTTATTTACATTTAATTACAGTAGATATAATAATATAGTGACATGATCCCGTTGCTGTAGAAATTTTTGGGATTTCTGATAAAAAAACGCGACAAGTAGTTTTGACAGTCCTCTCTTAATGTTAACCTGACACTGCCTAAAGAATTCTGAAGAGACCGAAACAGGTGGAAATCTGAAGGTGCAAGGTCAGGGCTATATGGCGGATGCATTAACACCTCCCAGCTAAACACTTAATTTTTGCTGAGTGGCTAAAGATGTGGGTAGTCTCTAGCGTTGTGGTGGTGAAAGACTACACTCTTTCTGTTGATCATTTCCGACCGCTTTCTCTCAACTTCTTCTTGCTTTAATCTCATTAGTTGTTGGCAGTAGAGATCCGAATCGATGGTTCTGCCCGGCGGTAAAAGCTCATATTGAACAATGCCCTTCCAATTCCACCATAAACACAGCATTATATTATTGCAACCCGGATTTTATGAGTCTGTTAAGCCTGACCGATCTTTGACCACGACCTTTTTGCACGTTCTTGTCGTACGTGATCCACTTTTCATCCCCAGTTATCAATCTCTTCAAAAACGGTTCGGTTTCATTACGTCTCAATAAAGAATCGCAAATGAGTATACACGATTCATAAGGTTTCTTTCAGTGAGCTTGTGTGGCACCCAAATATCGAGCTTTTTTGTGTACCCAACTTTTTTCAAATGGATCAAAACTGTTTTGTGATCAATTCCTAGTTCGCAGTTATATCGTAACTACTGAAATGCCGATTTTGCTCCACTTTTTAAAAAATGGTGTCCATTTTATCCGTAACAGGGTGACCAGCGCAAGGTGCATCTTTGAAATCAAAATTCCCGAATTGAAAATGCTTAAACTAACTTTGTCCTACTCTTACTGACACTGAATTAGGTCCATAAACGTCACAATTTTTTTTTCGCGCTTGCGTTGCATTGCATTTTTTCCTTTTTTGTAATAACATCTTCATTTGATTCACTTTTTTGACAGAAAGAAAAAATAGCTGGAAACAACATTTTACTAACTTGTTTCTTTTTTTGAAATGTAACCTTTTTAATGTCATCAAAACCAGCCAGATACAAACAGTACAGCCAAAGATATTTTATTCCAAGTTACCATATGCGAAAAGACTTTTTCCCCGACCTCATATTTATTTAATGACTACATAATTATCTACAAACTATAGCAAACATCAACAAATAAATAAAAATATTTGTGGTACTCATCTTAGATGAAAAACATGAATCAAAAGAGTCAGGCAGATTGTTGCTAAATTAGAAAGGGCAAACTAAGAATACACACCATAATATTTGCACATGTTTACACAAGTCTAAATAATCTCTAATAGATCGTGTGGCCTATTTATCTTTACGCGGTGTGAAAGACATTAGCGATATTTCGGTACAGTACAGTGAGCTGAAATACGTCGAATACTTAAGCATAACGTGTGAATATGGACATGCGAACAACTCGTTCGAAACGCCTGTGCAGTATGAGAATAATACATACGTGCATTTTAATAAATGTGGCATTCTTATGATCTCGCCGGTGACTAAGGCTTTCGAATGTAGATGAACCAATGTCTACGTAATTCTTTAATATCTATTTATTTATTTCGCGGTCGCGAGTTTCAGTACAGTCAACGACAAAAGCGTGTAGTGTTATCAATGAAATTTTATTTATGACTAGTTGTGCCCGCGACTTCGTACGCGCTGTAGCTCGTTTTTTTTTTAAATCCCATAGGAACCTAACATTTTTCCAGGATAAAAAGTATCCTACAGGTTAATCCAGGTAATAAACTATCTGTGTGCCAAATTTCATCCAAATGCGTTGAACCGTTTTTGCGTGATTGAGTAACAAACATCTATTAGGATTTTAACTCTTATCGACTTTTAAAAAAGTCACTAACGTAAAAAGACTTTCGTTTTACTGATGTAAATATTTACCTACTAAGTGTACAACTATTGAATAAACACTTGTATTTTCAAAAAATAATTATGTACGGTTCATTCATGTTAAATTAATAATTAAAAGTATTTAAAAAATGCTCATTGCATTACTGTTTTACATGAATTTCTAAAAATGTACTATTTCATTTAAGTTTTATTTTCAATTGGAACTGCAATGTGGACGTCGTAAAAATTAATTTACTGTCAATTTTTGAACGGGCATGAAATTTTTTCTCTCTTAACAATACAAAGAGTATTTCAAACGATTCATGCTTTTGTAATCGGGTGTACCACTGCCTTATAACTCGTATAAGGCAAAAGCTGTTGTGTGTTTGCGCACGATAATGACTCACTGTGTCGTAATGCCGAGTGACAGTCTATTTCGGCGTGATGAGATTATGATTAATTCACAGAAACACACTAAAAGCATTGTGGACTTATCAATATCACGAACGGTTATGTTAACCTTAAAATTTGTTTGCTTCGATTCATTCATGCCTAACTGTGCCATCTTTTTAATCGCTAATATAAGCATCTGAGATTTTTTTTACAGATTTAAATAGACAATTATTATTATTACTCTAATACACTAGCAGCTTTAAGCTGTTGCGTGTATATTGCTTTCAGTACACTTCAAATGTTTATCCAGTCTACCCTTGAAACAGTTCACGGACGGGGCACTAATCACAGATTCCGGCAGTTTATTCCATTCTTTCACTACACGGTTAGGCAAGAAATGTTTTTGGGATTACTTGAACAAGCCCGAGTGTTCAGTTTCAGCGAGTGTCCTCTAAGGTTCTTATTTTCATTTAGCATAAATATATTTGCCATGTTTGGCATGTTATAGTGCCCATTTAATATTTTATATGCCTCTATAAGATCACCTCGCTGTCTTCGTTTCTTTAATGTAGTAAGGCCTAGTTTTTTAAGTCGAACCTCGTATGAACAGTCATGCAGAGATGACACCATCCTTATAGCTTTGCGCTGTACCTTCTCAAGAACTTCAATATCCTTCTTAAAGTAGGGATTCCAAATCTGGAATGCATATTCGAGTAAGGGTCTTATATATGTCTTGTAGACCTTTAAAAACAGTTGTTCGTCAAGGTATAAAAAGCCTTCCTTACTATTTTTAAAATGGAGTTTGCTTTTTTTTTTTGTTATACTGATAAGTGTCTCCCATTTTAAATTGGATGTAAATAAAATTCTCTTTTATGGAAACCAAAGTCTATTTGGACTCGCAATTCCAGCGAGATTGCAGTCACTTAGTTCATAGCAAAACTTCGGATATTATTGTTTAAATATTATGCTGTGTGTGCATAAATGTGTGCAAGTAAGGGATGACAGTGACTATTTCCCTATCCCTTCCTAATCCCTTATCCTAATATGCTCGGCAGTACACTTGCAGCACCTGTGGCGTTGCTTGTGTTATACGCGACGGTAGCCACCTACAATCAAGTGAACCCCGTCAGCCTGTCTGACGACCTTAACATAAAATAAAAACATGCCTACCATCTTCAAACGGGGACACACTTACAATACCTTTATTTTGTTAATACCTTGTAATTTGTACATATTGTTTTGTTTAGTCTAATATAAACGCAGTTGACAAAATAATGTGTAACATAAAGTAAATAATTGAAAAAGCGGAATTTTTTTTTCATCCTCTAATTGTGATTCGTTTAGTGGAGGGGGTGCCAGCTAGTCGTTATATAACCGTAAAAAAATATTCAGCGCCAAAAAACAGAAATTTAGTAACAGCTACGGGCACTTTAAACACCCGCCCTTTTAGCGCGCTTGTCGTGACGTCACATTCTACAATAACAATCAAAAGTTAAAAATCACACATCTACACGCTTGTTGACATTTCATAGACTTTCACGTCACATTCGAACTGATCGATTCAAGTATTTTGAATTTCCCTCATTTATTTTTTGCACTTTTTAATAATTATTTTTCTTAAGTAACGAAAAAGAAATAATATTAAAAAATATTTACATAGACATAATTCTAAAGCAAAAATGTTGATAAAAAATATATTTAAGCCTTTTTTGAATTAGATGCATATTCCCTATTATCTGCCATTAGAAAGGTGCAATGGCAATGCAAGAAATGCATAAAAATCTTGTAGTTCGAAAAACCATTCAAACCATTCGTTTTAAAATCTTTCACATCATTAGTCCACAGAGGTTGACATTTTTTTACATACTTATTATTATTGCTACTACATACTTTTTGTTTATTTATTTTGTCAATTTACTCCTGTAATATTACAATATAATATATATACAATACTTGGAACTTAATAATTTTACATAAATGGATTGATAGAAATATGTAAAATAAAAGTAGATAATTATTAATAAATATTCTCTGTAAACTGACTGGCTAGATTTGCCTTGAAATGAAGAGTATATGTATGTACGATAGCCGTTAAAAAGAGGTTACAAAACATTTCATGTATATTTTTAATAAAACCTATAAGAATTTTAGCATAAAACGATCTGATTGGATTCACCTCACCTTGATTCTCATTTCTTTACAAAAACAGTGATGAAGTAATATGTAGGTAGTTGTTAGTTAAGAAGATATTTATTAGTTACAACTAAAAACGAATTTTGTATCCACATAAAGAGATTTCAGTGAAAAGTTGTATCAGTGTTTTTTTTTAAATTAGTTATATTTACTATATAGTTCTACTATTTCCAATTATTGCGCTCAATTTCATTTGAGCCAGTTTGAGCAGTTGCATTATCTGAACTGAACCTAATGAGATATTAAAAGTAAACTGCCTAAAATATGATGTGGTATACCCACTATGTTTAGATTCGAGGCAGCAACAGCCTTAAGAAATAATTCTTTAATATTTCTTATGAGCTTATTCTTTTAGTGCACAAAGAAGATCTTATGTGTTGCTTGTGTGATTCTTTTCTTTATGAAGCGTTTCGAGTGTTTGGCCCTAAATTAACTGAACAACCTCACAAGGTCTAAAGAAACTCGGGGATAACTCACCCTGGTGTAGTGCATGTCCCTCTCTGCGCAGGCGGCGGCAAGTTTCTCGTCGGTAGCGTGCAACGCCGTGCGCACAGCGACGAGATCGCGAGTGCGAGCGTCGCGTTCGTTAGCGGCCGCGCGCGCGGCAACTTCCGCGGCCGCTACATCATCGCCAGCAGCGCGACGAGCCGCTCGCTCCTGCTCCAACGATGCCTGAAGCCCAACCACCTTGCCGACAAAACATCACATTAAACACAGAAGACAATAAAGGTAAAGACATACTGGTGCAACGAACGTAACGCATTATGACATCTGTACTCTTGAATATGTATGAAAACGACCATGCAACGTTTGACCTGTCGCGCCAGATAGGGTTAGCAAGGTAGAGGGGATATTATATGCAATCCTACGCGTGTGACCAGTATGTTTCTAGAACTGACTGTCGCAGCGAGTCAGACACGAATTGAACGTTGGGTATTCCCCGACTTTTCTCTGTGTTAATTTATATCATGAGCCCAATATCTTCCTTTCTTGACTTTTTTATATCATTATAATATCAATTAAAAATAATAAACTTAACAAATCGTCTTCAACCTCACTATCTTCCAGAGGCACTAATGCACCTTTTGAGAAATCATAACAGCGTTGCATACCTAGGATAAGTGTGCACATCAATTCTTCCACGTTGCATCGCATACGTTGCTTATATGGGGCCAATTTGTCTCTACCTATCCTCTAGTAGCACGTGAGTGGAACCCGAGTGGTTATGGGGTCATTTCCATTCAAATAACAATATAAAAACATACATATGTATATATTCCAAATTATACGGCAAGAGTTTAAAAGAAAAAGATACAAATAAGGAATTTAAAAAAATACATATTTTATATTTCTTTGAGTGAACATACTAATTCTGTAATATTCAACAATATAATGTAATATTTTTTAATTATTCCTGACTAGCTGTATGTGCTGACTCGCTCGCGCCATCATCTATCAAGTTCAGTACTAGTACGGACCAATTTGTCCCTTAAACTTAATCCTATCAAAGTGGGAAATGCATATGGCGACATATAAATAATAATTTATATTTTTTAGAACTAAATGTAAACTATAATTCTTTATTTTGATGAGAAAACAGAATAAAGTGTTGTATGCTTTAATTTATCAACCAACATAAGTACAGTTTGATGGTTTTAATTGAACATGTTATTCTATCTATGTGACAAGTTTCATACAAATTTGTCTAGTGGTTTACAAGTTATTGAATAAAATAAATATCTGGTCTGGTCTCTTGATCAATTTTCAATGAAATATCACAGAAGACGTGTAAATACACTGTTTAAATCCACTTCATATGTTTTTTAACGTCAATAATTAATTAATAAAGTATAATACATTTTTATCAATAAATTCTACATATATATTTATATTGCAGAAGAAGTATTTGTGTCTTTGTTAAATTGTGATGGGCTAATCTATTATTTTAAACTAAATAAACCCTAATTTATTTCCTTAGTAGCTGACCCAGTTAATTTCGTACTGCTTCATACCTGTTCCATACAAAATGTATGAGAAACTATTTCTAATGTTTTATTAGTTATTTATAGAGACAAATTCAACAAATCATAAAAATCAGTCCAGCCGTTTTCGTGTTATGTGGATATGGATAACTGACATGACTTTCTTATATACATACATATACAAATATATGTAGATGAAACCTCCATGTTTTAATAGTTATCATGGTATATTTGAGGACTATAGAATATTAGCCTATACCTATATCCTGAGTATTGAAGCTATCTCTATTTCAATACAAACATTGATCCAATGATAATTATTAAAATGTTGTGTTTGTTTTTGTTGTATGTAAGTAACAATCAAGTCCTTATCTATGAGCATTCTATTACAAAGTTTTATAATTATAGAACTGATAACTGTGCAATACTCTGTAATAAAATTGCGAAAGTTTATACTTAAAATATTTTAAAAATAATTTTACCTTCTCACTTTCCTGTCGATGTTCCCCTTCAAGTTTTTGAAGCCGCTGCTCAATTTGTCTGTAGTCTACACTCAGCATTGACATTTGTCTATCCTTTTCCTGGCAGGCAGAATCAGCACGTTGTCGAGCTGATTTCTCTTCATTTAGTTTAGATTGTAATGCTGTAGAACAGTTATCTTCTTTAAATTAAAATGTTATAAATCTTTAGTAAAAAATAAAATTAAAATAAGATAAAGAAAACTTCTTTAAAGTTTAAAATACATCCAATAATTTGAATTTAAAATAATATTGACATGAATAAATTTAAAGTGAATCTTAATACTTTACATTTGAAGGGTACCAAACCTATTATTTGAAAAATAAATAATAGAGTAACTACTACGCACTTAGATCTTAGGAAACAAGTCACTATATGAAATGATATAGCTAAAAATACTTAGCTAATAACTACATTGTATTACCTAATTATATGAATAGAAACAAAAGGATGATATTAAATATAAGACAACATATTAGCAAACTGGACAATACCTTTAAATATAACTTCCAATGTTCCTGAGGCATGCAACAAGTGAAGCAGTAGAATATATTTAAGATTTTTGGGGTATTTTCAATCCTTTTAGCTCAAATCAACACAAATGGATAATAGCATGATGTCTATCAATGAGTAATAAATAAAAACACATTATACTCACTCTTGACTAGCTCCAAGTTGGCTTCCTGCTTCGAGAGCACCTGTGATCGCTGCGTGTCTTGATGTGCCCGTACCTCCTGTTCATACAAGTGTTGAGCAGACCTCAATTTATGTCCAAGTGATGCACATTCCTTCTCCAAAAGGGACACCCGTTCTGACAACATGCGATTGTCATCCACAATCTGACTGATTCTTGCTGTTGATCGTTCCAGCTCAGCGTGCGCTGCATTCAATCTGCTAGATGCTTCCGCAACTGCCGCCTCGGACCGTTGCTTTGCTGCCTTAACATTCGCCAGTTCTTCAGACAGTAGACTCCGTTCTCTTTCAAGAGCATCTCTTTCGGCACGCAAACTTGCCATCGTGCCATCACTGACAGCAGCGGCCGCAGCTTGAGCTGCACTTAACTCTGCAGCTTGTTTCCAAGATTTTGCAGCAGATTCTGACTCCTGTTTCAATTTATTACTCATCTCGGTCAATTGTTTCTCCAATGTATCAATTTTTTCCTTAGATGATTCTAACTTGTTCATTTCATATGCTCTCTTGTTTTGCAACTCTTTAAGATGTTGCTTGGCATCTTTGTAATTAGCTTCAGCCTTTTTCCTTAGCTCTAATTCTATTTCGGCTTTACGTTGTATCTCTCTTAGATCGTGTTTCAATAAGGCTACCTCTTTATCCGTGTCTGCTATTATTTTGTTATTTCTAGACTCCCTCTGCGAGAATTCTTCCAGTTGAGCACATAGAGCAACTTGGCGGTCCTCTAGCTTACGACGACTGTCTCTTTCCCTCTCTAGTAATTTTTCTAGCTGCAATATTGCTTCAGAGCCAACATTATTAATATGATTTGTGGAAACAGTATCTACTACATCAGCCGCCTTCAATTTACGAGAGCACAGCTGATAATCTCCATTATAAGTGAAACCGACAAAAGGCAGGTGGTTGCCAACAAAGGCTTTTGGCACAGGAAAAGATTCATCTAATGCATCAGATTTCTCTATATCATCAAAATTTCTAGTGTCATCGTCACTGGATAATTCGGGAACCACAGGCGGTACAGAATCTCTCAGGTTTTCAAAGCTCCATTGGTCATTGATAAAGAATGGGTGTTGTTTTATTTCATCTACACTGTTACCTCCCAATCTTACTTTTCTGTCAGTAAGAAGACCTCTAATAAGAGATTTAGCTTCCTTTGAAATTTCAACATCGTCAGGAAATTGTAAGGAATTTCTGTGACCCATTATTTTTCCATAAGTACCTACCAAGCTGTCAGCATAAAAAGGTGGATCGCCTATCAACATTTCATACAAAAATATTCCTACAGCCCACCAATCACATTCACGACCATACACACCCTCACCGCTTTGCGATTGCAAAACTTCTGGAGAAATGTAATCAGGAGTACCAACTGCATTGCTAGCTCTTACAAGTCCGTCTGGGCCCATTCTCATACAAGTGCCAAAGTCAGCCAGTTTTAAATGACCATATCTGTCTATGAGCATATTGTCCGGTTTTACATCTCTATGAACAAAGCCCATTCCATGAATGACATCTAGTGCAAGAACAATCTCCATTGTATAGAATTTTGCCCATTTCTCAGGTATATCATAATTGGACATAAGACTAACAAGGTCACCCCCGGGCATGTAGTCCATTACCATGTAAAGGTATTTGTGATCTTGAAAAGCAAAGTGTAATTTAAGGATCCATTCAGAATTTGCATGCGCCATAATGTGTCTCTCCTCCCAAAAGAATGTGGAGTCTGATCTTTTGATCATTTCTACTTTACTGAGAAGTTTCATGGCATACACTTGCTGTGTGGACTTATGTCTGACTAGTTGTACTTCACCAAAGGCACCGCGACCAATCACTTTGATTAAATCAAAATCAGCTGCCTTCATCCGTAGATTTACTATTTCTGAAGCAAATTCTTCATCTATAACAATAAACATGTTTCTATTAGACATTCAAAAAGTGGTTTAAGTTGCAATGCTACTAAAAATTATGTAAGAAAACCTTCATTACACATTTTCAATCATTTCATTTCAAGTAGTACCTAGTGATTGGTACTTAGTATTTGTATCATTTATTAATCCATAATATTTTTAGATTATGTTATGAAATACATAAAATAACGTAATTTTGTATTACATCATAAATTTCCATAACATAATCCAAAATTTATCTAGATAGAACTTTAAACATGATATGAAAATTTGTAATTAAAAAAATGTTTTTTCTCATGATCTCATTTAGGGGATTTACAATTTACCACATGAGTAAAATCAATTGCATAGATTATTAATTTTAAAAGTCACAGAGTGGCACATAATAACTTTTTAAAAATATTTGATTTCTAAAAAATATTTAGTTGTCATTAAAACAATTTAATCAACGCAGACAATTTTCTGTTTAACAAATTCTTTTTAGTTAAGAATTAACAGTATTCATCACTATATATACTGTATTGTTGAGTTAAGAAAAAAAGTTCAAGTAAAAGTTTAAGTGTAAAATTTTTTTGCAATAATACAAACCATTTATAGAATCTAAGTTTAGGAGTTAGTCTAAGATTGTTAAACTTTAGAGGTTGTTTATAAATATCCAAAAAAAATATTTTATAGTTGTAAGATTGCATCTGGATGTACATACAGTTTAGTTGTTGGTAAAAGGCTAATTATTGATAAAATATATGTAATTATTAAACATACATATTTTTTGACAAGACTTGGCCATTAAAAAAGTAATATGAAATTATAAGAGCTGGTGGTGCAAGTAAGATTATTTTGTGTGTTCATTCCATTAATTAAAGCAATATCCTGTTTGATTTATCAATATATATCAGTGTGCATTATAGTGATTTGAAGTTGAAATAAAAACAATGTTTGGATGCAATTTATTTAGTGGTCTTTGTTGGAAATATAATTTTAAGAAAGTTATACATTAGATTCTGTTTGAAAATATAAAATTAAGTAGTAAATACATGTAATAAATAAAATAGTAAACAAGCCTGTGTGTACATTATTATTAAACATAAAAAATAAAAATTAATATAGGGTGAATCGGCCAGTTTACGACCAATTAGTAGACTTGTAGCCTTTAAAGTAAGATTGCTCTTAGAAAAAACTAATTATTCAATAAGTTATAACTTGGATATAATAGAATAAACTTTGAAGATATAATAATTAAAACACTTTTTGTATTTATGTTAGTATATTATTTAAAAATCTCAAAGATTATCAAAAAGTACGATATTGTCAGTTCACGAACACCTACAACTGGTTTACGTCCAACATTACTGCTATTTCTCGACCATTAACAAGTCAATAAAAAATCAACTTTATGAAGATGACAATTTAGGGCGAAAATAGGAACACTAAGAAATATTTAGGTTTTTAAGAAATTCTTATATTATCAAAGCCAGAATATTCTTATTTTCTTATAGAACTTAAAAAAAAAGAACAATTATAATTGCATCCTACAATAAGGACACACGTAATAAGATTGTGCGGCTTCTAAGTAAGGGATATTGTTTAATATTGTACACTTTAGATGAAACCAGCGTATACACTTATCACAGCCAATATTTTTTTCTAAGTCATCTTCTGCATCACTGATTAAATCTTCGGAACATTGGCTACATTGTAAAGTTGACTTCTTTTTGGTGCTTTCCTTTGCTGCTTTCCTCTTGGTTTTTATTTTTATATTTTTCTCTTTAGCTTTTCTCTCTCTTAACTCTACTCGTAATTGTTGTTTGCGTGTTTTTTCTTTAATTTTATTTTCTTTATCTTCATTTTTTTTATAATAATAATCTCTCCATGCATCTGTTGAAATTGCGCTCGGTAGTTTAGGACCATTCCTTATTTTGTCTTTTGGAGGTGGTGGCTCAGGAAACTTTAAGTGTCTCGCGAACGCGTCATCAGGGGTCAAAATCTTATTAGCATCTATCGCCTGAGATGTATTATTAATATTTATCGAATCTGTTATGTGTGACAAATGGCTCATTGATAAGTCGACCATAGGCTCCTGAAGATCTTCATGTTCTGTGTTTTCATTCTGCATACAATTTTCATTAAATCGGTTACCAATTTGAGATTTAGATTTAGGTGTTGACACTACAATAGTTTGGTCTTTCCTCTCATTCTCAACATTATGCACATCTGCTAAAACTGTAAAAGACACACATTGATTTTCAGACGATGAGTAATCAGCTAATAAATCATTTGCTTCATGAAATATCTCCATTTCATTAAATGGTATAACTGATATATTATTAAGTGAAATATACGATCCAGGTTCGGGAAGACTTATACTTTCAAAAGTTTTTTCACTAATAGTGAATGCATCGGTACTTTTATCAGCAGTAAGAATATCCAAGTTCTGGGTAGCAGAATTTTTTTGTGACACATGTGAATCATGTTGTGTCTCATTTGTAATATCTGGATTTACATTATTATCAATTTGAGATGGAAGACTATCAAGTATACTTGTACTTTGGTTAGAAGATGCTGAACTTCGTGGGGTTTTGCGGTTTGTAAGATATTTTGTCTTAGCTTTATCTATTTCTGCCAAAATAACTTTAGTGTCAATGTTGTGCTTAGATATGTCTTCTTGAATTATTGAAATAATTTTTGCAGCAGTATCATAATCTTTAGCAGTTACTGTTTTCTGTCTGTTGGAGTTCGAGGTTCTGACTCTCTGTTGCGTATCCTTTACACATTTTGTATAATCTACAGCATCTTCATTTAAAGGATATAAACCACATTTTCGGAAACCGTTTATTATTGAAGCTTTTAGGTCGATCATTGTTAGAGTTTCATTTAAGATTTTACAAAAGTTTATTTTTGTTATTGTTTGGTTACAGCTTCTTACTGTTTTTTTCCATTTCTGTTTAAGCGGCTTAAATACGCTCACATCAGCCGGCTGAAGCAGATGGGTTGTATTAGCTGGTAACGCATATAATATGATACCATTTGCTTCACAAAACTGACTCAATGATAAACTCATATGAGATTTATGTCCGTCAACAAAAAGAATTATTGGTCTTTTTATGCAATTTTCAGTAACCCAGGTATTAAAACTGTTGCTGATGTACTCATAAAATACATCAGATCTCATCCAACCACTTTCTGATCGTCCAATTACCCATGATTTAGGCATATTATCGACTAGGGTTTTGGGGGGTCTTATGTAGGGAAAAATTACCAAAGGATGGCATACTTTGCCACTTGCTGTGAATGTCACTAAAACAGTAATATTTGTTTTTTCATTGTTATTTTTAATGACATAGAGATTATTGTAGCCCTTAGGACCTAAAACTTTACCGCTTTTTGGGCACAAAGAAAAGCCTGTTTCGTCGCCGTTAAAAATCCTATCAGGATCGTCAAATATTTCTAATGCGTCTATACATTTCATATATTCCCTAAGGTCTTTAAACCAATGTCTTATACGGGTTTCGGTCACCACTGCTCTTGCGTTATTAATACCTTCGGGCTGTCGAACACTTATCTCAGGATGACGCCTTAAAAATGAGTGGTACCACGTGTCCCCAGGTGTACCATCTTTAAATGGGTTTTTTATTCCAGATTCCTTGATAATTTTCGATACGCTTTCAATAAGTTCTGTTTTATTAATTGGAAACCCACATTTCGCTAAATCCAGTACCCATTTTTTTAAGCGTTCTTCTCCTTTAAGACCAAGAACAGGATCTGGGCCTACTTTAGGTTTTTTGTTAGTCGCTACTTTACCAGATAGTCGATCGTGAACTGTGGTTTTCGGTACTCCATAAAATCGGCAGGCTTCTCTTATTCCCATGGTTTTGTTCTTTATTTCTTGTAAAGCTTTATCTATGTGATCTTCTTTGTAGTCAAAGAGTCGTCTACGTTTTTTGATTTTTGATATCCCCACCTGTGAAAAATTTACCAAGGTGAGTCAAATACATGCATTATACATTTATGCACTGTATCACTCAAACGTGGATTGCATACTTTAATCTTACATTACCTACCAATTTATCATTGTTTTTCTTTCCTCGTTTTATTGTCTCTGAAGCCATCTGCAAAAGGCAAAAATTATATGCTACACCAAGCACCAAAAGCACTGTTAGTACTGCCACCATCCGAAATTAATTTAAGGGCCACACAATTGAAAAACAAAAACTTGATTAATAATGGTGTCAGATTTAATAATCAAGTTTCGAAAATGTATTATTTTATTAATCATTCAAATAATTTGTGGACGAGAAACCATAACTTCTCGACCACCACAAAATTGAATATTTTTGACAAAAAGCTATTATGTCGTAAACTAGCGAGTTGACGACCACCAATAATAATTAGTTTTGTAAGGCATAAATAGAATGGTCGACAATCAGTCATTTAACGAACACTATAGTCAATCGTCACTAAAACGTCTAATTTATAATTATAGTTCTGCAAAATTTGCTGGTCGTAATCTGACATCTAAATTAACCACGCCCAAATAAAACAAAACAACAAAGTATTTCATGCTATGCCAAACCATGCTTTAATATTATTTAAAATAAAAGATAAGCAAAAAATAGCTATTTGCCGACCAGGTGGTCGTAAGCTAATTGAATCGTTATTTTGGCAGTTAGTTGAGCGACCACCTATTATTTTATTAAAATAAACACGAATTTAATTAAAAATATAGTTAAGAGTGATTAACAAATGCACTGCAACATCCTGAGCATAAATTTTATGTGTAAATGTAAAGAAAAATTCATTTTACTTACAACTGAAAATGTCACTGCTCCTTAGATATTTGCGGTAATTTAACACACCTCCACTACAGCTTAAGTTCTCCCGTTTACTGAGCGACAACAAACTGTCATGGCGCAACGAATGGTGATGGCAGAAGAAAAGGATAGACTGAGCTTGTGTTTTCATACAACACGAACGGTTTTCGTGTATAAATTTGACTATTTTCGCTTGAATTACGCAAAATGGTCGCGAACTAGTGGTGGTCGGCGAACCGGCCTGTTCACCCTATGTACTTTTGTCAAAAAAATAATTTTTAGAATTTTGTCTGTGTGTTTGTGAATACTAATCTCAAAAACGGCTTAACCGATTTGAATGCGGTTTTCACTGATATATTGTGGCAAGCTTCGCGTAACATTTATGTTCGGACTTCAAAACACGTACGAAGTCGCATGCACAGCTAGTTACATATTAAAATAATAGTTGTTATCATACTAACATCTGCTTGTATAGGCCTCGACATTTTTCATGCGTCGTATGGCCGGATGATCGCAATCCGAAACAAGTGCCGTGACTGTATCCAGGAGACAGTCCACGTTGCCGGTGGAGCGAGGGTCAAACAACCGCTCCTCCAGCAGGCGAAGTCGCCTCAATCGTTCCTCGTCCTTCACTGTCCCCATGCTGAACCCTATCTCACACTTGCGCTACCACTTAAACGCCACCGCACATTCTCCCGATGACTACTACGGAAGAAAACACCACTCACATCACGACACATCCACAATTGGTTATTGTTTCGTTACCAGTACGGTGTCATAGAGTCAAAAACCTATAATTTAATGGGGAACATAGGTTTCATTATCGAAGTTGTAAAATTTTTGAGTTGCTATAGCTCAAAATGACAGCAGATAAAGGTGGTTCTCACAACAAAGCGTATACACGTTAGCAATCATCACCGATTATTTTAAAGCATGTTTAACTTTTTATTCACTCTATATATTTAAAAAACGTGAAATTTTATAAAATATTGGCACTACATCAGAAAATATTGTAAAATTACGAAATATTCAACCGCTTGATTGATGAACGATGATCAAACAATAGTGTGAAATTAGCTTCATATTGCACGAAGTTCGCGAATACAAAGTTACTCTATGGTTCTTTCTTTAGTTATGGCGACTAGTGCCTTCCAACCATAAATACAATACATTTTTTTTATTTTGTTAATTAATTTAGTTAATACATATATCGTGTAGATAGTTAAAGATAGTAAATGAAATTTCTAAGCAATATTTTTGATCTGGAAAACAGCATACAATAAAAATAAAAAATAAAGTGCTTAAAATGTTGCTATCTGGCTCTACAAATTTTTAAAAAACGAATATTTGCTTCATCTCTTCATTTACTATAGTTTCGCCTTCATGAAACATGGCGGTGCTAGACAGGATGTGCGTTAAGTTTTCTGTTTTTGCATTTTTGGCAATTTGAAGTTTTTATCAAAGTGTTTTAATTATTTGTGACTTATTTTGTAAATTTCAACAAGACTCAGTGTGCTGAAACAGTTATTTGCCGTAAATTTACTATATTAATTTCATATTTGCAATGAAAATTGTTACTTCGTTCGTAGTGTAAAAATAATTGTGACAAATATAACTCATTATCTCAGGTAAATTGTTGTTTTAATATAATTTGTAAATGTGAAATTATTTTGTAGTAAATGATTAAGTGTACTGCATGTCTTATTTTATTAATTCGTATACTTACTGTGTCCCATTTATTGCGAAGTGAATTCATTGCAGGAAATATTTTCTCCTATCCTATTATATTACTTACCTTTTCCTGAAGATTATGATACTTCACTTATATCTGTGATCTATTCTAAAATTGGTATAAGAACCTCATCTGTCTAAAAATATAATGTCAAAGGAAAAGGACCTTTTCTTTGTGCTACCTAATCACATGTGGTCTAGAACGTTATGGGGTCAATAACTGCTGATTTTGACATATTCCTGAATAAATCAATGCAGATTGAAGAGATCCGAGCTTTACATAATCTTGGAATATCATGTTTGTGATTTTAAACGTAAGAAATATACACTTAAATCTCAAATGTAGGGACTAATATTTATGAACCAAGAAATTTTTTTAACGAAATTTTCGATTAACAATTTGGGTGTTAGTAAAAGATTTTCGTAATGCAACTATGCCTAAAGAGCAGAGGAGTCTAAAAGAAGGCGGGTGGTGTGCGGGTCGCGCGGGGAGAGGGGCCCATTCGGCAGTCAGCTGTGCTGTGTCGAATGTCATCTGGTTGAGCTGGTATAACGCGTCGTCGTGGGAAGTGGCCCAAAGTGCTACTTTTTATTGAATATTCGCAAATTGCGCACTGTTATATCGTCTGCAAACCATTGTTTTGGATTTTTTGATCTATGTACTAAGGTTCAATATAATGTAATTTATAAGAATTTCAGATATTTACTTTTTTCTATAAAATATTTATAATATTATTATGTAGTGATATGGATTTTGCTATATATTTAGAATTTATTCTTTAGTAATAATCAAATTCTCATAGTAATAAATACACAATTACTTATAGTTTTAAAATATTTATCTTGTAAGAAATCAAAATAAACAAATAAATTAAATTTTACATAATTGAAATTTCAATTTGTAGGTGTGAACATGTTTTGATTGTTTCATAAATGTGTTTGCCAATAGCCATTCATGATTGCATAAGATTTTCAATAAAGTTCCCTTTATGGTTTGTTGGTGCAAGCTGCTGATAAATACCTACCTACTACTTCAGTTTCTGCTCATTTGCCAATGTTTTTAATCAATCTTTGATTATGAATATGTGACTCATTTCCGTTTACTGTTAGTACTTATATTTGGGAATTCTATTTTTCTGATCCACTTACAAATATTCTGAAGTGCCAATATTTCACATATTTTGGAAATTGACTTCATTTCAATGACTTATCGATTTTTTGCACATTTTGGTGAAACCACGGAACTAATATTTTTAACTGTAACTTCCATATACTTTCTATATAAATGGATTTATTAAAATTTTAAATCTTGTGTAACATTTGCAAAAGGTATTGGTACTTCACCATCAATATATAGATTTGTATTCACAAATTAAAATTTAAAATGTTTTATTATTTACATTCTGAAGCGTAAACTTCATTATTAATGTTCTTATTTGAAACTCATTTGAAAACAAAACATTAATTGAAAATTAGCTAAAAATATTTTAAATAATTTCAGCAAGCCGTGAAGGCCATGGCTACGTTGATACAAGAGAATGGTATCAGTAAAGCTTCCCATGGTGTAGTATCGAATCATGGCATATCGCACACCGTTGCACCGCACATGGTCCCGGACCATGAGTACTGTGAAACACAGCCTCCCCCTGCACCTACCCGCGATGAATGCACAGAAGAGGCCCCTGCACAACTGCCCCAAGAAGAGGAGGAAACGCCGGAAATAGACATAATGATAAACAATGTAGTGTGCAGTTTTAGTGTTAAGTGTCACCTGAATCTGAGACAGATTGCATTAAATGGTGTTAATGTAGAATTTCGACGTGAAAATGGTATGGTCACGATGAAGCTTCGGCGGCCATACACAACAGCATCCATATGGTCATCTGGACGAATCACTTGCACGGGTGCGACAAGTGAGGATCAAGCAAAAGTGGCAGCGCGCCGCTACGCTCGCGCCCTGCAGAAGCTCGGTTTTCAAGTTCGCTTTCAAAATTTTCGTGTCGTCAATGTATTAGGAACATGCAGAATGCCATTCGCCATAAGAATCATAGCCTTCTCTAAGAAACATAAAGAAGCAGAGTAAGTATTATTATTGGCTGTCTATAAACATTCTACAATATAAACTCTTCCTACAATAGCTACTTTCACACTATAATACTCCTTACTTCTACTCTGTGACTTATTTGCAATACATTGAAAGGGTATTTAGAGATTTATTATTTAATTAATTATGATTGCAGCATACTAGACACAATGAGACATTGTATTCTTTCTTCTTTTTTTTTGAGGACATTCTCTGTGTTTACTTTTGCAAGCGTTATGCAGTGCTTTAAAACACGAGTCTTAAAGGTCTTTTTGAACACCTTTAATACTCAGTTTTGCTACAATACTACAAACCTTACAATAATATTAAGAACAATTCTAACAATTAAACTGAATAAGACAGAAAAAAGTGTACAAACCTTTCAGTCTTGCATTGGTTAAATCTTGAAATCTTGAATCTTGAATTTTTTTGTTTTTTGTCCCCTCTTATACTACGATCTGTCACCTCTGGGACATTCAGGCTGGTTTTAGTGTCACGCGGACCGTCCGCGTATGTCGTTTTAATATCGTCCTGATCGCCACGGAGTACAGATACAGACGCGCGCAATGCATCCAATGTGCCTATATTACACAAAAAAAATCGAAGCAAAGAAGGAGACTATACGTTCGCCCTTTAATAGAGCAGAGAGTCGTCGCAGGAGAATTCTTCACATAATACGGCAAATTGAGGGCTGATGAATCAAAGTTCTTCAACTACTTTCCTATGTCGACCAGAAGTTTTGACGAACTACTGTCTAAGACAAGAAATAAACTGGTCCGTTGCAGCCTACGACATGTGCCTATACCACCGATTGAACACCTGATGGTTTCGCGATAGCGGTCCACTCGGACGGTCATCAGTACGGACCCGTCCAGTTGTTCAGTAGTCAATTAATCAATTAATATCATGTCTTGACAGGTGCTCGTCCACTGACTAGTCCTCTTGTGTAAAATTTTACTGTGGTGACAGTAAATCTTGAGGAATTTTCTTTTTCAATCTTTGTACCATTCCTGGCTTCGCCATGAGGTTCTTAGCTAAGCAATTGGGGTGTTTGTCTATCCTTAGCTTATAATTTTTTGTAGTTGTCTTAATTGTCTCTTCGACGTTTGTATGTTGAGGTCTTTATGTAGAGTTTCATTTGAAACATACTGGTCGCAGGGTTTTTGGTTGGAGCCTCTGTACAATATTGATATTGGTCTTTGAACAGGTGCCCCATAATTGTATACCATAGGTCCATATTGGTGTTATTATACTCTTGTAGACTATTTATAAAAAAAAACTAGGTATATAATGTTTAAAGAAGCTTAATGAGAATTAATTATAAAACCTTAATCTTAATACTAGCCTATTGTTTTCAGGAGCAAATCAGAATAAATAAATTCATATTCAATAGAGGAAAAATTGCAAAAACACAATTTTTGCAATTTGTTCTCTTTTGAATATGATTTCATTAAATTCTATGCACAATTTTTTTGTAAGCATAAGCTGCTTATGCATATTTTCACATAAAATACTTTTAGCAATGTTTTGTTTCCAATTAAATTGGTATATTATTGCTTATCAGTGTTTCATCACGTTGATGTTTTTAATTCTTTTCATAATAATTATTTAAACATGACTGCACCTAAAATTAGTAAGACCTTTATTTCGTTTAGGTGGAGTAGGTCAGATTTTTAAGAGGTTGGTTTCTGAATATGGCTGTTTCTTATTAAGTTGGATTCTGAGAAAGTCAGGAGAGTATATAGTCAAAATCGGTCAAAAAGTAATAATTTTTATGTTTTTGCTCTCAAATAATGTTAACATTATAATCTCGTACCATACCTATAGTCGGATTTTTAATTCGATGGACTAAAATGACATTTGGTGGGTTGCCATTTTATTGGTAAAAATAGTGTTGTGCCGCTTATTGATCGAGTACTAGGTAATGAAAGTTTGTTGGTTTGAATTTCGGTTGATAAGTAGCAAGTAGCATAGGATTTATAATTGTAGTGACAGAAATGGATACTTCAAGATGTTGAAAGTTTAATATTTAAACTTAGTTACTGGTCAAGCTATATTTTTTTGTTTTGCATAAATGATAATCGGATAACAACAATAAAACAAAAAAAAAATACTTGGCTTAAAATTGATCAATACTTAAGATTAGACACTTTTTGAAAATAGCCAAATACCCTAATTTAAGAGTAAATGGAAAAAATAAATAAAAAACTGAACTTTCTTAATCACTATTTCTGAATAATCAGTTTCAAAATCCAAGTCTGTTACACTTATTATAAAACTTGCTGTACGTCAGGTGGTCGAGTTGCATCAATTTATTCTCTTCTTTTATAACGTGATCGATACAACTCGACCATCGACTTATAAATGATCGAACGCGCTTATAAATGAGTCATACTATAACACTACGCTTCATGCTTGCAACATTTAAAAAAAAGGTCGATTCTAGCTTTCATTTTAGTCCATTCGAATTAAAAATCCGACTGTACCTATGTATACGATACTACTCGTTTACTTTATAATATATAATTTATTAGAGGTCACTCAATATTTGAATTTCCAAAATCGTCAAAAATTTAATACGTATTTTAGAGATGTGCCGAATGTTCGGCCGAATATACGTATTCGGTACATTTTTTTATGTTCGTATTCGGCCGAATATTCGGTTAATTTACCGAATAATTACCGAATACTTCAAAAGTATTGTTTTACGATTTATTTGTGTAATAAGACTGAAATAAACAGACTTATGTAATCAACATTTATTAATAAAATGAAAATACACATGAGGTAAATCGACATAATATGTAAATAACATATAATGTTTAAAATAAACATAGATCATAAACAAAAGATAATATTCTTGAAATCAAAGTTACTGTTTTTAAATCTTAATTACAATTTAACTTAAGGCGAGGGCTTAGCAGAAAAGTGTTAATTTTCGTCACCTAGTAAAAAGTTAGACAAAAATGCAGTGCATAACAAACTATATTTAATAAAAGCTTGAAATATGCATGTTTATACCTATGAAATATTCTAATTTATGAGAAAAAAATACACTAAAAAAATACCCTTTATTGAAAATAAATAAGAAGAAAAATTTAAGCTTTTAAAATTGAAATTTCTAGTGAGAATCATGTAATGATGGAATAAAAATTTTCAACACTAATTTTCCTGTTTTCAGCTATGAACCAGAACTTCATCCCGGTGTTACATATAAGTTTTATAATCCTAAAGCAACACTAAAGATATTTTCTACGGGTGGAGTCACAATAACAGGTTTGTTTGATTTTACTTCTATTAGTAAATTCTTCGGTACTTGTTGTTATTGATAGGCTGTATAACAAAATATGCTTGATCAATAGTAGTCTAGTCAAGAAGTGGATTTCCTGAGAAAAATAGTTGCCCTTCTCTTAAAAATATGAGTGATAACTCATTCGATCTGTAGTGGCATCTAGAAAAAGACGTTTTTAGGATTTTTTTTGCCAATAAAAATTGCAATTGTTATTAACAAAGAAAAGGGGGGTTAATTTTTTAACTATAATTCAAAAACTATAAGCCATAGAGAAAATTTAAAAAAAGTTCCAAAACGAGGAGGAAATCTCTAATGACAAACTCTAGCTCTAATATTTATAATTTTAATTTAACGTTGAAAATAGGCCTCCGCGCGGCACTTTCGCCATGCGCGCTAGGGTGGGTCGATTTGAATGAAAAAATTTTTTTTTTTTTTTTTTTTTGCTGATGGGTAGGTCTCAAAAGTTTGAGAATGACAAAAACAATGAAATGTAGTAATTCGTTTTTTTTAAATTAATATAACATATAGCCCTCTACCTGCGTTTGAAATTTCGGAAATCTTGTTATTTTCTAACCAATGTTAAGTGACTAAAAATAAAAAATAAAACAAGTTACTTAAGTCCAAATACAATACGTTTTATTATTAATCAAACATTGTTTATCAATATTTATAACAGACAGCAACAATTTTACTGACATATTGTGGTAAAAATGTTTGTCAATCAGAGGAAAATTTCCCATTTTAGCATCTGAATTCGGCCTTACAATCAAAGGATGGCATTAAAGATCTAGACTGAATTTCCGTACGGATAAGACCGTCGCGCGCCTTTTCTTTTGCTACTGTGATAGAAGCTTCAGTGACTAGCTTCACACAACGCTTGGGTGTGACAGGGAAATTTGGAAAATTCTAAACTTATAGATGGCTTATTACGCAACATTTGCAGCAAACCTGAATCTGAAATCCTGTGAAACATAGGAGGTGAGGTCACTAATAACTCGTTCCAATGAATCATTTCAATGTAGTCGCTGGCACTAAAGTTTAATTGTGGTACTTTGAATATTCTTATTTTACTGTGCTATTCTTTTCGAGCTTTAATTATACGCCTTAGGGCCAATTCCCCCACACACAGCTGATGTGGATGATACGTATTCTCTGTCGCCAATAGAGTCTCATCTCTCTACTCGCAGTATGAATTTTCCACGTTACATTTGGCTCTACCTTATGGCGGACATTTTCCGTCATGCGAACTTTCATGCGCCTTTCAAATGCTCGCAGCATTTTTTGGGTTGCGTGATGATTGAGGCTACCTATAATCATTTTTCTATTGGTCCTTTGGTATAACAGGAACAACCGTTCAATAATAGGAACCTTCTCATCCTTAAAACATGTGCAGGAATCAAAACTACTGCATTTACAAGCCGCGATATCAAAAAAAATCGATCGACCTTGAATATCGCGATTTTGACATTTGAAAAAATCGACCCAACCTAGCGCGCGCCGCCTCTATAGAGAGTACAGCTCGTATAATAATTTTTTATAGTGTTAAATATCAATTCAAAAATTTGAAAAAAATTGGGTGTTATCTAGACACTCCAAAGAAAGTGGTCCCTTTGGAAAAAAATCGTTGTCTCAATTTTTCAAAAAATTATGCAAAGGTTAACTACCTGTTTCTTTTTTTTTTCGGGTCTTCATTGTCACAAATGGCGACAAAAGTTTTTTTTTTACATATGTTACTATTGCTGATTTTATCTCTAGCTAAATAACTTTTATTAGTTTAAATTTTTTCATGCCTTTTGTTTATAATTTTTTTTATAAACAAATCGATTTAAATATTTTTTTTTTACCATACCATATATTTTTCTCTCGATAACAGTACTCTTTTCTAGATGAAAGGTATCTTATGTCCTTTTCTGTATCGCTGACAATGCAAAATGTTATAATGATCGGTTGAGTAGTTAGGCACGAAAAGGTAACAGACAGACAGAATCACTTTCACATTTATAACGTTAGCATGGATTGGTACTATTTGCTGATAATGATATGATTGTATGTCGACAGCCCGGAGTGTGAGCGACGTGCAGTCTGCAGTAGAACGCATCTTTCCGCTGGTGTACGAGTTCCGTAAAATGCGCACCCCTGCTGACGAAGAGGCACTGCGGCAGAGGCGTGGCCGTGCCCCCCAACCAGGGGCCAATTCGCCCCCCTCCCCCCACCAGCAGTCTCACCCCCCCGCGCCCGACGACCCCCTCCACCTAGTCGCGCTCACCGACGACGAGGACGCCGACTCATGGGAGTGACGCCACGCGACCCCGAACTGACGGACTCTGAAGCAATAAACAGGGTTGCCGCACACTTTTATTTTTGTTTATTCAATTCGTAAACTGCATGAATTTTTTTTAATTTAATTTATGTGTAGATAGTTCTATGTGATAGATGATATTTCATCTGTATTAATGTAGTTTTCCAAAATCGTGCGGCAGCCCTGATTAACTAATCGTGTGATAACGCGTGTGACTGTGTCCTCGAGCTCTGTTCGGTTCATGCCAAAGATATTTATTAGAGACGGAACTGCAAACGTATTATTTTCGTGATTCTCTTGTCACTCTAGTTTGGTAGTATGCTCCGTTGTTCAGACAGTTGACTGATCGCACATCTTGTGTTTTAACGATTTAACTGTTTTGACTGTTTTTAATTAATTTGTAACCGTTTGGTAACGAAGATTGCAACCTTATTTGGGTTCGAGTGCTGCGAAATTAAAACGGACACAATCCTATGTTGAGACTAAAACAAAATCAGATACATAGAGTTAAAGGCAATGAATTGATTGTTGTCTTAGTGATCCTTTATAAATATAGTATGGATTATTTGAAATTTCAAGAAACATTTTATAATCGAATGTTATATATTCAGTGCAATTATTTTTTATTCTTACTTTCTATATGATGGATATGTGATTGAAGAAAATTGAAAGTATCTTTGAGGACATGCCAAGTGGCTAAATGCCACCAAAATGCTAGTGCAATCTAGTCAGTATGCGGTGCAGTGTAGTCAGACAGGTCGATATAGGATGTCTTTAAGAGCGTCTTAATACGGCTGGTAGTTTATATATGCTTAGTAGTTGAGATTCTTAGAAATATTTTGAGAACCGTTGGGAACAACGTTCTATAAGGTACCTGCGGGTATTTAGGCCTAGATTAGGGAGTTATGAAATGAAAAATATTCAATAAAGTCAAGTAGGTTAATTTTTTAACGAGTTTGCATATTTCGTTTTATTGATGCCAATGCTGATAACAATTCGGCTGACCGTAAGTGACCGGCTTGAGATGTTGAATCTTAACGTTACAAATGATTTCTCTGGTATAGCTTGAGAATGGATGAAAAACAAGCCAGTTGTTCTAAAGAACTTGTGATATTATTGTGTACATTCAAATTGAACGCTTGCAAAAATTCTATTAATAAATTAATATGTGCTTTTTTGGTTTGAGTGAGAATTTCAATACTCTATTATCCCAATAGTGTCCAATTGATAGGCAGCTTTTTCCAGAGAATAAAGCTCACGTGTGGCATTCAATTATAAGCAGTATCAATATATACCAGTGGAATTTGCTGTATCAAATAACAAAAGGCTATATCTAACACTCTTATATTTAGTCAGATGTTTTAAAAGTGCAGTAAAAAGTTCACTCATTTGGTAGCTTCTATCTACAATCCTGGTATAGTAGTACCACGTTGATTTGTTGCATCGCTAATATTCCTTTGCGCAGAAAAGCATAACGCTGTTTAAAACCGAACGTGAATACAAATGAAAAACAGACCTTATTGCTTTAAAATTTTAAATATAAGAACAAGGGAGACTAGTGTTATCTCTCTTATGGTACGTGTCCACCGGCATTGGTTGTTGCGCGTACGCAACAATCAATAGCGGTGTATATTTTCGCGCCGTTCAAAATTGTGTTCTGGGCATGGTACTTTGCCGTAACTTATAAAATGGTACTACTATAGCAAGTTGTATAGTTTTGGCTTCAACGGTTTACCCTTGAATATCATCCACATGGTAACGCTTTCTGCATGTTTAGAAGGGTGCATATCGCTTATAGGCCTGTTTCTTGGATAGAACATTTATCTGATGGCGTATTGAGAGGTGTCACCCTTTCTCATCCATATTACAGATCTGCTAGGGATAGCTTTTTCGTTCAAATTTATAATTAACTAGCCGAGCCCGTAACTTCGTACGCGTGGATTCAGTGTAGCGCGTAACTTTTTTGTTTGTAAACCGATTAGAATGAAACCAACACTAAATGTTACGGGAAGCTTGCTACAATACACCAGTGAAAATCGCATTCAAATCGGTTAAGCCGTTTCTGAGATAGCGTGCACAAACGCACGGACAAACGCTAAAAACTATTTTTTTTTTTTACCTCTAACATAAGTTACGTGTACAATTTTTTTTTTAATTTGTGTGCTCTAACACCGTTCATAAATTGAGTCTTTCAATGAACCCCCAAAAATTGTTTGTACAATGTAATTTAGCTCACAAAACTTGTAAACCCATCGGACACAGTATCCTTGTTGTCACAGGTAGTCCTACTTCAAAATACCTGATTGTCCTGATTAACTATTTTTATTGCTCTGACAGTTGTAACCAGATCTTGTTCTGATGACGCTGTCCGGAACCATTGTGACCTTAAAAGTATGATAAAATCAGTATTGCAAGTACTTAATTACATTTGCAAATCAAAGAAGAAGAAAAAATAATAAAGCGTACGAAGAACATGCATGTATATTCTGGTACAAATTCAAATACTATACTTCTGTACAATAGTGGTCAAATCAAATATAATCTGTAGGATGTTACAGGAATACTTACCATTTATCAAAACCATTTTTTGTACAAATTATTGTCTAGAGACCTTAGAATTTCGCTCTTGAAATGTCTAATGAGGCACTGGATGTGAGGTAGCTTGCGTCTGCCATTTTTCCATCACTTGTTCATGAGAATCATAAGCTATGCATGTGTGAGTATTGATTTGAGTGCGAGCTTCCATTTTTTATGCAATTTTCGTCATTTGGACCTTATTACCAATAGTATTTGCCCGCAGGTACCTTATTTGATTATAAAATGTCTTCTAAATACCTTTTGACAAATTGTATGTGTTCTTTATTACTACCAATGGTTTTGACAAACAGTATGTGTGTGTGTGTGTGTGTGAGGCAGATTTACATGATGGGGTATGTAAACCTGCCTATGATCGCCGGCGAGGCGTAAAAATATCTCAATAAATAAAATACCATTTGACGCTATTGGTATAATGTTTTCATTCTCAAGAATACCAATGACAGAATATCTTAAGGGATATAAAAATTTGTATGAAGTATTCATCAACGTTTGTAATGAACAGAAAGGATACAATTGAGCTAATTATAGCTGTCTTATCTTTAATCATTAATCGCGTTTAAGTTTAGTGATATAAACAAAAGATAAACTTCAATATATACTTAAACTTATGATTATAAAACAAATATGAAATCTATTTGACCAACAAGGAGTATGCTGCTTAAAGGTCACAGCACATATATCAACTCGGAAAGAGATAGTCACCATATCAACTCGAGCCGTTCAGTATTCTTTGTATGAAACTCCCTACTGCAACGCACACTAATCGGAATCGTGACGTAATCGCCTCGTCTCGGGACAGGCTCCGAACCGCGATGCGGTGCGTGGTCAACTTGCAGTTACGTCTCTCCGGACCCGATTATTTTTTTTGAAGTCCGAGGAAAGGTTCTTATGATGATGAAAAAATCCCAGATAATTGCAAAAGTGCGAAGCTGAGGGTGGATCATTAGTACTAAATAATAAAAATGTATAAACTTTTTTTATATTTGTTTATAACCCACTTGAAAGCAATGTTTGACTATTGTATATATGTAGCTTTTTTACTGTGTTTTTTGTGAATGCATCTTATTTAAAAAGTATATGCATCTGCTGATCTGCTTAAGAAGCATGTGGGGACTAATCGCTTTTGTCAGTAACTTTTAATTACAGGTTCTCTCAAGTTGAACCATCTTAAGAGTGCTTACAATGCCAAATAATCTTACAATAAGTAAAGTCCTGGCTACGGAGCCATTACTACTCCCTTGCATAAGACCACCGTGAAGTAATACCTTTATCTCTCTTCATTTTCTTTACCTCTTTTCCGCGAATGACTGTCCCATCGTAACTCTCATTTTGGAGTTACTACAAGTCTGTATGAAAACTCATCAGACGGGACTGTCCGTCTTTTGGTCATATTTAGCATGCGCGCTGTGTCGTCGCGAGATGCATCGCGGACAGCGTGAAGGCGCCAACACCACTTTCGCGTACAAACTGAACTGTATACCCTTTTGTGTAGTAAATTAGTTCTCTATTGTATTGCTACCTTAAAATGTGCGTGCAGCGTCGCATTCGATAAATTAATATGTTGTAAATCTCCGAAAGCTGCTATTCTCTTCTCTAGACCAAACCGTTTGACCGGATACATTATGTAGGTGTGTTTGAATCGTTAATTCACATAGAGATGTGCGGTCAGCGAAAACGTTGAAGAGTCAATCTCGATGTCGATACTCAGTTTAATTTACCGTTGCGATAAACGAATTTGTAGTGATAAATAGTGTTCAATAAGGTTTGTTCCTTGCGAATCGGATGACTGAACGTTAGTTAGTCTTAGTGAATGTACATAAATGATCACTTAAACGATAATACAGTTAATGAATAATACAACAAGTTGTTTTATTGCTTTATTCCATTTATATCGCTACAATCAATATATCTTGCAGTCGTAAACTTAAGGCACATGATTTCTTTAGAGTATAAAATGTCTTACATTAACATAATAAATACAAAGAAAACATCATCTCTGAAATCCTTACTATTTATATTTATTACTGTTGGCATACTAAACTTCAAGAATGTCAAGAAATATACAGATATGCGTTTACAAAAACGCACGAGTGGATTGAACCCTCGACTGTCGACACATCAAAAGCAAGTTCCGATCAGATTCGCATTGTATCGATTTCATATGGATTAAAATCACTTGCTCTAACCGTGAAGGAAACATCAAGAGGCAACTTGCTTATTCTTAGCCTGCTGCTTAAGGTGGTTTATCGGCTTTATGCTTATTGCGGTTCGTATACACTGCAGCGAAGATAGATGGCGCTGATTTAGAAAATTGATGTTTTTTTTTTCCTTTTTTTTTAATGAGAATAATAGTAACAGGTTTATCGGGAAAGGCGTAATATTAGTAATGCATTATGGTATATTTCAATCATATATATTAGTTTTAAATTACTTGAAATTGTGTCTGAAATATAGCCATCCTAGCGGTAGAATTACTCACGCACACAAAGGACATATTTCGTACCTACTTAAGTGTTTGCCAATTTCGTCAGTTAACTAAAACGCGGATTAGGATATCCGCGTTTTAGGATAGATAAAGACTTATTGGACTACCGAATAAGTAATAGTTATTTTATTTGTTTCGAAGCGGTTTGACGCAATGAACTGACTTGTCTGATGTTTAGCGTACCTCTTTTTTTTTTTTAATCTTTTTAATGACATGTCGCCTCATTGGGCAAGGTCATACATATACTTCACTAAAATATATCTTATTATCAAATCTTTTATAGTAAATCTTGTACAGTTCCCTGACATCATCGGATAACGGGAATACCAGGGCGCTGTTCAAGTCACCCACTTGCGACATAAATTGGCCTCTGGAGCCCAGCCTACGCACCCTATCGTTCCGGACCATGGACGTATTCCGGACACATACCTTTAACACGTGGTAAACATCATCCACAAGCGTACCACTTAAAAGGTATGCTGCCTTGTTATTGTACGATAAATGTCGCTCACTGTGCAGGTTAAATCGCGCTATCGCTTCGTTCTCGCGAAATATAGAAGGAACGTCTTGGTTGATGTTGCACTACTATGTTCTATCACTACTTACGCACACGGATGTACGGATCTTACACTCACACATTAACGTAACAATTAATTTTTGGAGGGTAGAGCTTTATCTCTAACCTTGATGCAATTTTTTTTTATAACATTCCCCGTTCATCCTTCTTTCCATTAGTGAAAACCGAATTAAAATCGGTCTACCCGTTCCCGAATCCCGCGTGATGCCGTAACCAAGGGAAATGGGGATTATATATAGAGATTATTATTACACTAGCTGCCAGCTAGTGCTGGTGCCCGCGACTTAAATATTCGAAGACGTGCAAAATTTTTTAATGGCAATCGAATGAAATAAATTGAAGTAACAAGCAAGAAACCTAACGCGTCTCGTTATATGCATGGGACACATAATTGCGAATCAACGCACTATGGCGATGGCTAATACAATTTTCTATGGCCGTTATTTAATCTATCAGTAAAAAAAACTAGTGGCGTTGATTGACAAGTACTCGTACATTTAAAAAAAAAATCACAGCATAAACCCTTATCTTCTAACCTTCCTAACTCTGTTAATTTTAATTTTAGCAAAAAAAATTATGTGGAAATCTTTAGGTAAAGTTAAATTCTCTACAATATTTACCTGAAACTTTTTTTCTCTTACCATTTTTGTATAATTGGAAAAAATGCATTTACTTCTTACTTCTACAGAATCACGAAAGAAATTTTGACTTAGCTAAATAAAAAATGCCCCTAAGGAACTCAAATTTTGATTTGTTAGTAAATTTTTCTGGCGTTTTTTCTAGCGATATTAATTTTATAGACTAGATTCATTGTGCAGATTGCTATTTCCCTAAACGTGTTATCTCGTAGGTAACCAATAAAAAAATGGTCGCCCGTTCCATCTATCCTCATTGGTAGGAATAGTATAGGTTGGACGTCTAGCTCTATGTCGCTCTGCATTGAAAGAATAAAATTTAATTCGAAAGGTTTGTTATTCTTAATTCTTAAAATCAAAAACATAAAAGTTTTTAGCAGTTTGAAATTGTCTTCTCTTCATTATTAAGATAAGTATTTGCCTTGGCGATTAATTACGAATCTGACTCTATAGTGTCGTATTCGTCGCTGGTAATCCTGAAATGTGAAGGTCTCGGTGGTCGTGATACCCTCTGCTTCGTGACGTCAAGCCGGCGCGTTACACCCGCTGGAGTTCTCACGTACGCACTCAGATCCACCACAGAGAGCCGAGGTGTCTTAACAGCTGTACCTACAAATTCCAATTTTATTTTTAAACCATATGTCAAAATGACGTGACACGTTTCACGTCGTCGGTTAAATTTGGATATCTATTGTACAAAAATAATAATAATGAAAATCTCGTTCAATGACTTTTTGCCATCGTACTCATACCATGTCTTAGGTAGTAACATGATCCCATTACTGTAGAAATTTTGGGACTTCTGATCAAAAAAACGCGACAAGTAGTTTTGCCAGTCCTCTCTTGATGTTAACCTGACAATTTAACTTTACAAATAATAAAATTGAAATTTCATTTTACATTTTCAACCCTTCAATTACTGTAAAAATTTTAATTAAATTTTTACCAGCAAGTACTGGCAACACAGGTTCGATTTCGGGGTCGATACGCGGCCTCGCTCGCAATATTGCATGTCTTGATACGCGTGGCATTAGTGCCTTATGAGCTGGTGGCCAAATGGGTGACACTGGTGGCAACGGAGGTGATAACACTCGAGCAAGTAGCACGCGCCTCTCTGGAGACGAACTTGGTGATCTGAAGATGGTAAGAAATTATTGAAATTTTATTAATAATACCTACTAGCGGTTGGTCGCGACTTCCTCTGCATGCTCTTAGAATTACTTATTACTAGCTGGTGCCGGCGACTTCGTCCGCGTTGAAAAATAAAAAATATAACACTATTGATGGCGCCATCTATTATATAGAATTAGTTGAAGCGGCGACATCTATCGGATTTGGCTAGAACTGCTTGGTGATACACCTCCAATTTGTGGTCGTAATCGTATACGGTCATAATGTTTGGACGACACATTGGCGGATAAAGGGGGGGGGGCATGGGGGCCATGCCACCCCCCCCCCCCCCCAAAAGACCCAGGAATTCCATATTTTTGACTTAACTTTTCAATTCAATTCAAGTACAATTCAATTCATATATGAACTGAATATAGAATAATATAATTCATATCAATCAAAGTTATCGAAAGTTTCATAATTCATGTCAGACATTTGAGACAGTTCAAATACGCGATTACGCGGGTTAAAAGTATTTGCAATACAACCATAATGCATCTCAACTAGTAAAAAAATACACAAAAAAATTACTTGTGATATTAACCCTAACTCCGAACTTTGTCAGAATGCGCCCCTGGGACGACACAACTCTCAGCGAAATGTAACAACATCCGAAGCTGCAGACACAACTGGCTTCTGCGTCTGTTCTACTCCGACAGTAAGCTTCACTGCTACAATTATTATACCAGTGACCTAATTACATACTATAGGTAGGTACTAATATAATTTCATAGTTAATATAATTAGCTAGAATGCATCAGCAATGTGGAACCAAGCTGACCTTTCACGTTCAGTAATTGGCTTCCTTCGGCGACGTCTTCCGCGCGCTTCCTTCTTCTTGTTAGGAACTCCGACGCGTGGTGGAATCACTCCTACATAGCGATAATAATCACACAGGGACTTCGCTAATGAGCGTCCTATTTTGAGATCTGATTTCGTCTTGAGAGGTTTATAAGAAATTTGAGATTAGGTTCACTTAACGCTACAGAGAGAATTCAGAAATATAGACTATAGGCATTTAACATGTGAACCGGAAAGTAAGTAAAAGTATTTTTTTTCTTCATTGAACCATGATGAATGAATCTTGTTGCAAAAGTCAAGATTGCGTTGATTATCTCCAATCTCCGGTAGGGCACCGTAAAGAATAATAATCTTGCCTATAAAAAAATATAAATTCAATTTCGTTTTAATCTAGGCAAATTAGCTACTGTATTTTGCATGTTGTTTGCACTTACGAGTATTATTGACAGTTTTTACGTTAGGTACTTTAAAAGGATACATGCGTCTTCGGTGTAATGTAAATAGGTCGATTTGGAACCCAATCTTCTTCCTCCCATAGAGAGCATCAGAGAATAAGCGTCTACCGCGCCTGTTGGCAGTGTTCGTCTAGCACTACCGATCAGCCCAGGATCTGCATTGTAGAAACACGCTTCCGGTCTCCATGCTTCAATTCGTGCCGCTAAGAACTTCGGCAGAACCGCATGACGTTCGAACCTGTTGTTATTTATTTATATCAATGTTCTAACTTAACCACGATTTGAAATAACGATTTTAAACCATTCTGACATAACCAACAAATGTTGAACTATCTTGTTCGAATCATGTTCGAGCAAATCAAAAATAAATAACAAAGATATTTGATCAAATCGGCATAACATACGATCTACAATTGCACCCCGAATGAATGCGAATATGAAAAGATTTATATTCCATAAAAACAATCAACAGTTAACAGGAAAATTATCAAAATAAATCCAGTATGAAATGCCATGCCTAAATGTGTGATATTGCTATTTGTTTTTCAACAGGGATTATATTTTATTTCAACAAAAACCCTACAGCAATACAGCAGACAATAATACACAGACAGCATCACCAAGCACATTGCCACTTACAGGGCTTCATTATATACCCAAATTATATTAAGATGAACAAAAAAAAAAATGATTTTAGACGATGGAGAAGAGGCTCTAGATAAAGAATTAGGATGTGTTGTGTGTGTGTGTGTGTGTGTGTGTGTGTGTGTGTGTGTGTGTGTGTGTGTGTGCGTGTGTGCGTGTGTGCGTGCGTGCGTGCGTGCGTGCGTGCGTGCTTGCTTGTGTGACTATTTGTCCTTCAGGGTATTCACGACACTGCGCTTGAAGGACTCTCTCGGCAGGTGGAAAACGTCCAAGTCTAAAAACTTGTCATTGTAAGTTGTGGGTAATCTGTGGTATACTGAATTAAGGTCCTAATTGGTTTGAGAATTATGTAGAAATTATTTTCAATTTGGGTATAAACTTTTTCAATTGGGTATTATTACTTTTGTTTGTTATTTTGTTGTTTACCTGGTGATATAAAATTTGTTTATCCTGATAAAATAAACAAATTATTATTATTTTTTATACAAAAATTGGAAGGTAGGACAGCGGTCCACTTGAGGTAGGTGGCTACCGTCATCTATTTACGCAAGCAACGTCATGACATTTGTACCGCTGACCTTGGTTATATCAGGAAGAAGTACCTAAGGATAGATGAATGGACTCTGGCAATTTTAACTCACGAACCAAAACCAACGTCAAATGAGCTGTTGTGTATCACGATGGCCTTCTGTGGGATTGGTTATAGAAGTCATACAATTTATGATTGCAGAACGCAGTGTGCCCTGCCAGAATTAAATTATATATATGTGTAAAGAAACTTTACCTTTTATATATGTGTAAAGAAACTGGTATGTTTCTTTAGTTTTAATATTTATGCTATTCTTATAAGTTCAATGGAGTATAAATACTTCATAGAGGTATTTAATGGTGGCAGCCAACAAGTTTGAAAAAGCAATTGTTGTCATCGTCATTGTCATGAATTGTTGAAAAACTAATGTTCAATAAATAATTGTATCAATAATATACTAAGATGAATATACTTTAAACATCGTTTCTTTGTTTACAGAGCAACGCAACGAAAGTCTCTTTATTTAAATCTTTTAAATGGTCTTATATATGTATTATTATTATCATTTTAATAAATATTACGGATAAATTAATACACATAACTAAATTTTTAATAATGTTTTTACGTCTTATAATATGTTTATGAGAGAGAATAAATGATTCTAAATTTAAAATGATAATGGAAACTTCAATAGAATACTAATATTTTTTTTAATATCTAACATTTTACCTGTAGACATCATCGTATGAGTTCCCACGGACGAAAACGCCTTCGTGACTTACATCGGCGTGGACGTCAATCACAAAATCCAACTGCAATCTCTGAAAGTTATCATTTTTTTCCAATTTCCATTCTAAAAGTCACACCTTTCTTCATAGCCCATTAGAGAAAACTTTAGAACTAACATTTTAAAAGAAATGAATCTATACTATAATATTAAAAAGCTGAAGAGTTTGTTTGTTTGAACGCGCTAATCTCAGGAACTACTACTTCGAATTAAAAAATTCTTTTTGTTTTGAATAGTCCTTTATCGAGGAAGGCTATAGGCTATATAACATCACGCTACGATAAATAGTATTATATATAAGCAGTGTCCAGTACCGCGCGCCCCATGCGCACGCCCGCCGCCGCGCCGCCGTATGGGCCGCAGCGAAGCGTGGCCGAGTTCAGCTAGTTTTCTATAAGCACGCTTTGGACTTTTTGAACAACTCAAGACATACGATTAGTGTGATTGTCTGGCTAATGTTATTATTTATAACTTTTAGTACTAGTAATAATTATTAATTATCAAGATGGCACTGTAACTAGCGCATAAGGGTCCCAAGGCAGAGTCCCAACGCTTACTGCGCTTACGCTAAGCTGCGAAACTATCAATTATTACTAATATTTTGGGAAAAATGCAACCTATGCTACTGATACCTTCTCAGCTACAAGTTTTTTGACATGCTCGTTGGCTGCAATTAAGGGTGGATGCGCGAAGGTGGTAGCTCTGTTCCAACACCGATTGAAGTCGGATCCGAGAAGATCTGATCGTTGATTACCCAAAAACACGCTATCTGGATTCAACATTGGTATCACCTATGACATTTTATACCATTTTATTTATTTATTATTTATATTATAATATTTAATATTTACCATTAAGATGGACAAAATATTACACATTCTTTCTTATTTAATGATTAAAGAAACAAACCGCTATAGTAATACATGGGATAAAGTAAGTACTTAAAGCAGAAAAAATGGAACTTTAGCCAACAGTTCTAACGTTAAGTAATTACCTACATAGTCTAGGACAATTCAGTGTCGCCGATGCATCAGTTTTTCGAGTGTGCCAAAACCAGTATTCCGGGTGTGCTCACTCCGTTCGCATTTAATTTTATAGATTCCAGAACATAACATAACTTTGTTTCTAGTACAAATTACTCTTGTAACACATTTTGTAGACGGTCTTTTTGCCAAAACCAGTAGGTAATTCCGTTTATTCCGAAACCAAAATAAAAAAATACCTCTACATTTTATGAAAACTTTCGTCTTATCCGACGATAAACATCTGGTATCTAGTAATTCTTTCGCTTTCTACAATAGGCATGATGACGGTATTAAATATTCATGGAGAAAAATATACATTGAAAGGAATTTAAAAAATTACTCATTTTTTATATTAAATTTAATAACTGCAATCGGCCATGTTAACTGAAACACCAATCAGAGTGAATTACGTCACCCCTAGGTTGTGTCATTGTGTTGCTTGAATTTTTGTTGTGTTTAAGTACGCGTTTCAATTGATTTTTTGCATCATTTAATAAGTTTATCTATTTTTAAAACTACGAATTTTGTGATAATAATAAATAATCCAATAATCGTAAACTATGGAACAAGGTTTTATTAAGGCAAATAAATAACACTAATTTGCTCAGAATTGTTTTGTTGATGGGAGAATTTCTTGCATCAAATAAAGATTTCTGTTCATCTGAATTTCGAAATATAAAAACTTCCTTGTAAGTCCTTTATTATTACGTCTTAGTTACAAATATAATTTCATTCACTCAAGTCTTTTTAACGCATGTCGTAGGTTATTTTGAGGTTAGGTAGCTAACTCAGCTAAAGAATATACCATATACTATTTTATTACTTAAATACTTTTAAAAAAATATTTCATATAATTCCAGAAGCACTAAAATGTAAATTAATATCTATCTATCTAGGAAACACCTAGATACTGTTTATTTTAAGCTGATAATAAACATCACGTCACTTATCACTTTCTGTATTTGTATATAATTTAAACAATTTTGTTTATTTTAGGTCCTCACGACCATCATATGATGCTATAAGTTAAGTGCAACTTAAACGTGAAAAACTTAAAATGAAAGTAAAGCTGAAAGGAGAATAAGTGATCCATTGGTAACAAGAACGATAACTAGACCAAAACATAACCTCAATAAATTTCTTATTATCAAATATCACTTATATAATTTCATCACAAACAAATGATTTTGTTTGAGATGTTTGAGGCCTAATTATAAATCTATACATAATAAATACATACATCAAAGTGGTCTTTACAAAAATAATTGACGAATTCGCAATTACGCCTGATGGGTCTCGCCGAGCGAGCTTTAGCCACTTATCTCTCACTATTTTCTTGTTTGGAACAAAAAAAACTTTTTGTTAGGTGTTTTTACACATTACTGTGTTTTTGCACAAAGGAACCGCACACCACTTGTGAACTTTTTAAAATAGAAATAAGTAATATTTCGCTGAGTTGGCTTTGACAGAATGAAAATCTAATGAGACGTGACGTCACAAGCCGACGCCATGATACCTACGAGCGTTTCCGCGCGTAATTCAAAGTAGATTTAAAAAACATTCAATAATTCTCGTTAAAATTACATTTTTGCAGAAATAATGTTTTTTTTTTCGGATATAGTAGACTCATATCTAAATATTATGGAAGGGGATTTCAAAATCTGTCATCGAGCCTGTCTTCTGTCTTCTGCGCATGATAAACAAAAGACAACAGCGAACGGTGTTGAAATGGCCGGCCGGCGCTGAAATGGCTTGGCGATGAATCATCCCATCCCGACCTACAAATTATGTAGGGAAGACTATTACGTTATGCAAAAATTATGGAAATATTAGAAAAATTAAATGTTAAAAATATTGACTACAAAATTTGTAGTTATACAAATATAATAGATGGGATTCGGCATTATTGCTGTGACATGGGGAGATAGTTCGCCTAAACTATAATAACAATAAAAACTATTCATTTTTACTACTGATAATAAGAACTATGTCTTTATTATAATTATTAAAAATTTAACACATCTTACAAAGGATAGTTTTATCTATCCATTCCACCTATAAATTATACTCATTATAAAATAAAACCGTTGTCCGTCTCTGTGTGTTTCTACGCTAACATCTTCTAAAATAAGACGAACTTAAAATAAGACGAATACAGAAAGTAAAAAGGGACAGATAAGACGGAAAACGAAAGTTATAGTATAAATGCCTTACATCATGCTCTAAAACAGAAGTGGCGGTGGATGGGGCATATGGCAAGATGTGCATTTCGTCTGTGCAGACGAAAGATGGACATTAAAGACCATGGAAAGACATGGGAAGGACCACGGAGCATATACAAAGAGGAGATGGCCTAAACAACTGTGCACTGATTTCAAACTAGGTCCTGACGTCATTTTTTGTGGGCGTGGTCTTGGTCAGTCTGCTGTCGGCACTGGTCACGGTGTGGCGGCGCTTGTTTGTTGTAGACTACAGTCAATTTTCATTGGCAATTTAAGATAATTGGGCGGAGTCTAACTTCCTCCTTGCCCCGCGCAGTAGTCACGCGCCGCTCTATAGAAAAATTCAATAACAACATCTCCTCTTTGTATATGCTCCGTGGGAAGGACCAACAGGAAACAGGAGAAAAGGACGTCCTAGAAAGAGGTGGATAGAGGATATAAAAGCGATAGTAGGAAGCGAATGGAGAAAGAGAGCAATGGACAGAGAAGCCTGGAACAAGCTGGAGGAGGCCTTTACCCAAGAAGGGGTTCCGATCAATGGCAATGAAAGCTATAATGATAGTGACTAAAACAAATAAATTTATACATTTTATAATTTACATTTTAAGTCACATGTCATACCTATTAAAAACTAAATCATTTTTAATATTTTTACATTATAACATTAATATATTTAATTAATTAAAATGTATGTAATAGTAATTGTAGATTGGAAATAAATGGGCTTTATTATTATTATTATCTTCTAAATCACCCACTGGATTTTGAGACGGTTTTCACTAATTTAAAGAGCGGTAAAAGAGCAATCTTTGTGTATATAATTTGCAGAAAAAATGCATCCGTGTGAAGCTAGAGATGGGGTGCTGATATATTTATAAATATTAACACAGATAGCGTATCCAATGGATATATAATAAAATATAACATGGATATTTTAATAGGTTAGGTAGGTAACTACCCAGATAACATTTAAAACTGTATAAACGCTGTATTATGAAAAATTTGAAGACTTTAGGCTGTTTAACTTTGCTGTATTTGGACTGTATAGCCGGATATTCAGTCGTTGTAACCCCAAAATAGGCCCCAAATTATACAGCCCTAAGTGTAGATCTAGCTATCTTACAGCTGTGTAATAGCTGTACAACCCGAAGCAATAGCTGATTTAGAGCGTAATTAGTTACCATTATACAGACACTGTTCTCCAATTTTGCGCATTTTACTCTTATATACAGTCTCAGGTTTCTAAACGTCTGAATATAAGAATTCTTATTAATTTATTAATAAAACTGTACGTGTTCGTGGATGAATTTATCAAACACCAAGATTTTATATATCAAACACGCGGCGGCCATTATAATTTGTGAAGTGAACTTATTTTGCTAATGGTAAGTACCCATTATTTGTTCCTTGGTTGTTATTTTGCTTGCGGCTGTTACTTCTTCGTGAATATGTATACTAATAGTAGGCCAAAAACTCATGCGCTCTCGAAATAATAGATATTATAGAAAATGTCTGTGTAAAAAAACGGTTTAACCCAACATGAAACTAGCATTATGAGGTCCTAGTACTTTTCTATTGAAAATAAATTAATTGTGTAATTGTATTCAGTTAAAATTCTCTCTAAATTTCAAAGAAATTTTGAAAAAATTATTATATTTTAAAGTACATATTATGAAACCATGTTTAGAGGTTAGGTTTAATGGCGTTCTCAATTTAAACAGCTTTTACTCTTTTTGTACTCTATAATAAAGCTTTTTGCGTAACTTAGTCGTAATTTAAGTATATTATAACAGCTTAACGAGTAATATTAGCTGTATATTAGAAATTATTTGCTATAGTAGCTGCTTAAAAGGATAAATTAAGTAAATATTACAGCAAATTAGGGTTCAATTAAAACAAAGAAGAAACCCATTGTACACGCGTAATTATTTTATTACATATAGGTAACATATTGAACATAACTGGATAGGTAGGCAAGGTCTATACTGAATGTTTATTTAACTACTTACATGCTAGTTTAACAAAATAAAATTGAATAAATTGCAACTATGTTAATGCATAAGGTATGATTATGTTTATCTGACCCTATGCATTTTTTGTCACATTTTTTGTCATCATCGCAAATTTGGCAAAATCGATCTACTCGTTGGATCTGTTGTTAGATCGATTAGTCAGTCAAGGTAGAGCCTTTTATCGACAACGTTGCATTAGATACGTAAACTATAACGTCGTAATAGGGTAAGACCCGTTTAAATAGGTACCGTAGTTGAAAATGATAATGTATTAGCATTTGTGTACAGTTTTACGCATTGTAATAGCACAATAGTATAAGTATACTATGAAGACAGCACAATACCCAAGTGGGTCTTTGCTTACTAAATATACCTACATATTTCAAAATCTTCCTTTTTTAGGATCAACATGGCATTCAAGATTGTTGAGACATTCGAAAAAGGGAAAGCTAATTAATTCATCGTGCCAAGTCGTTGGGCAAAAAGAAGTCATGAAGATTCCGAAAAAGATATAACGACAGATCCCAAGGTAACCGACAAAGAAATTGAAATACCAACAAGGAGAATGAAAATACGGAAAATACTATTGATCAAGGTGAAAAGGAACAACATAAAATCTACAAAGAAATACCCGTTTGGGTCTAAAGATTTAGTACAGGTGAAAAAAACTTTAATTTGAATTAAGTACAAATGTGATTGTGCCATTATAGTTTTAAGAGCTTTAAAATTATTGTACCCTAATGCGAAAAAAATAAAACGTTGAAATTTTAATACAAGACTTTTTTTACACAGTATGTAAGAGGTATAAAATACAATTCCTTGCTATGTTCAATACAAACTACCATAATAAGTACCGACCAAAACTCGTTTTTGGAACTTTTGAAAATCGGCAGGCCATCAAAATTTATAATCAAACTCACAATGTTCGGAACATCCGCCATATTATCAAAAAGGTTAAAGAGTCTATTATGCCAATATTCACCATCACTGTCATTAATTTCGTCGCTGTATGGAGAATTGTTCATCTTGCAGTAATAAATCTGGAAATCTATCATTTATAATTTCAATTAAATTCTTTAACGCAGCTTGAGAAATATTCGTCTATAGCCCATTTTTTATCTTACTGCGAAATAATAAATTACGATCTGCTTCGTCTTCATCTGATTCAGGAATTTCTTGACAATCTTTGGAAATAGACTCACTATTTTGGTCACCGTCCATATTACATAATTGTGATTGTACGGAACCTTCTTTGCTTGTTACCAATCCAACATGCCTATCTTCAGCAGTAATGGCTATATTATCATGGTCCAATAATTTTGGTTGTACGGAACCTTTATTCTGACATAGTGACAATACTAAGTTTTGATTTGGCTCCCTTGTATAATTCTTCCGTTTGAAGTTCTACTGTTTCACATTGTGAATACGCTTTGCTTCCATGGTTTGATGTCAAATAACCCAAAACAAAATTACAATGAACATAACAATCCCTATTAACTGTGTACAATATTAAACAACGTCAGTAAAATAATCGATAAGCTGAATAACTCTCTATATAAACACTATTAAGATTATAATTATCTCCTGTAACACCGGGGGCTGTACTATGGGAAAAATTTACTCTAATCGCGTCAGCTTTAGAATATGGTAACACTAAAACTCTTCCGCAGCAGACAGCAATAGATTACACTCTTGTAAAGGGATTTGCTTTCTAAGGGTTTCCTAGATAACCACTGAACAGCTATTATTAAGCCTAATATAATGTCTTTACAATAGAGTAATTCTACACCAATATTCAGATGATAGCAATATTCAATGCTCTTGTACAGAATAAGGCAACACAAAAGTAGAATTCAAGAGCAGTATTCAGCCTATATGCTGCTTTGGTCTTTTAAACTTGCTTATAGCGGTTTTATACACTACACGCTGTATTTTAGTGTTTTTCAGTGCTATTTAAAAGCCAAAAGTAATAATTTCGATTATATACAGCCGTATACCAGCATTGCTGCATAAAGTTATACAATTTATGCTCTAGTACAGCCTTAAAAATATTTTTATGCTTTTGTTCATCGTATATACAGCTTCTAGCTGTTAATGTACTGGGAAAAAGATATTTTTTCAGCCTAAATGTTTATTGGGTAGGTGCTTATATAACTGTTCTAACCATGTGGTAAGACTCATAAGTGGTAAAGTAGTCACTCACTCTACTGGTTACAAAAAACTCTTCACTTAAAAAGGCATGAGATGTACCTACCTAAATCCTTCTTTGCTTTACTTTGTTCCCTTAAAGAGCCCATTTCCCTAATCCATGTCCTCAATTCCACTATGGTCGGCGGTGCACTTACAGCACCTGTGGCGTTGCTTCCGTTATAGGCGACGGTGGCTACCTACCGCCATGTGGGCCGCCTGCCACTTAGCATAGAAAAGACTTTAGCATAGAAAAATTTATAAAATCGTACAGCTCCATCTATCATCTGTGGAGCGGTTGATTTTTTCAACTCTAGTGTTAACAGTGTTCAGTATCTACGTTATCTAGGTTACCTGTATGATTACAGAGTTACGTAGAGCACACGCCTTCTCTGAAGTGCTAACCATATAATCTAAAAATCCTGAAAATGAACAGTGTTGTAGCATAAAAATATGAATCATAAAAAACAGATATATAATACTTGTTATAATGTTAACCTTGAACCATGAAAGAAGTCGGTGGTTCGCCTCCGTGAGTTCTCGCTATAATTAAAACAACTCGTTTCTTATTATCATTGCTTTTCGTTTTAATCGTTGGTTCATCGTGACTTTCTTTTTCGTGAAATGAAAAATCCCCAATCGTCAGAAGGTCAATTTGACGTTTTTGCTGAAAATTTTATATTTTTTTAATATAAATTTAACAATAATTACTTATATAATACAAAATTCATTTAAACAAGTTTACTTTGCTATTATTAAAACACGTAACCATATCACAGTTTATTTATGTATACCTACGGAAAGATAATTAAAATAAGTGCTATTAGTTACAGTCCCCCGCCGCGTTTGTCTGTATGCGAGTATGAAAAGATGTATGTATGGATGTATGTTATCGCGAACATTCGCGATAATCTCAAAAATTTTCATGTGGTTTTCACTAATGGAAAGAGCGATGGAAAGAGCAACGAGTAAGATTCTTGTATATAATTTGCAGAAAAAAAACGGGCGAAGCTGGGGGCGGGTCGCTAGTTAAATAGAATAGTTAAATTAATAGTAATGCAATGAGAAGGTAACTGAAAAAAAAAAACTTACTGTACTTTGAGCAATAGATTCCCTCTTAGCAAAAGACTGAGCACGTTTCTCCCAAAGAGCTAGATACTTCTGTAACCTGGAGTAAGAATAGGGTGCCGCTGCAGCAAACTGATACACATCTTCCTCGCGGTCGAATCCGAATGCAAGACTTAGTATCCTTCGGCCCCGATGAGCAATTGAACGATGATAAAACAACAAACGCTTCGGTATCCTTTGCCTGAAATATACACTGATTGTATTTCCAACTCGACGGTGGATCCAGGCTGCTTCTAATCGGTCCTTTTGGAGAATGAGGGGGAGGCCTTTGTCCACGTCCAGTAGTGGACGACCTACGGCCGAGATGATGATGATTCTGTTTCATTATTATAAAGCTGTATACTAAAATAAAAAGTTATTATATAACAAATATATCGACTGTTTTGGTATTGCTGGTGTCAATTCAGATGGACATATTTTTTTTTTTTAAATAGAGATCGACAAACAGGCTGACGGTTCACTTGATGCTAATGGTTACCGTCACCTGTGGCAATAAATAAATAGTAAAAAAATTAATGAAATCTAATAAAAATTAATTTATACAAATATAACATAACAAAGAGGTAAAGTTTGTACGTTTGTTTGTTTGTTTGTTTGCTTTTTTGTATGTAGGAGGCAATCTTCAAAACTACTTTCACCAATAGACTAACAGAATTTGTGGATGGACAGTCGCGAAATAAAATTCAACGCCTGAGAAATATACAACAATAAATAAAGGTCAGGCGTTATACATTTCATAAGGAGCTACATCTCTTATTTTCAATACGGACAAAGTTGCGAGACACCAGCTAGTATCAAATAATTGTAATCTTAAGTAATAGCAACCTGAAATCGATATATGTGAGACATGACTCTCCTATCCAAAATCACTGCATAAGAATAGCCAATAGGACTTATTCATAATTTATTATTAAAAAATGGACAATGTTCTGAAATAAATGTTTTATTATTATTATTATGAATAATAATATCCTTTCAGATATCCTTCATTAGTTTGGGTTAGTTAAGGATCGCTCGCCACTTCGAATAATAAATGTGCCAGGCAATCAAGGTGTCTGCTACGTGCTAGAAAACGCGGCACGTGACGGTTCCACGCACGGAAATTAATCGCATTAGCTTACGAAGTAAATTCACCTGGAGCTCCTGTATCGAGCTTAATTTGTTTTCTCATATCTTACCATTTATGCCGAGACGTCGACCGCACAACTATTGTCATGTCGTCATTGTACAGTGTCCTGTCTTTGCCGAAGTTGACTATATTGAATATCACTCTCTGTAAACGCCGAAGAAACATTTTATAGATAAAAGTTTTGCTAAGAAATAAAATAATTGCCAATGCAACATTAATTTTATTTTGAACAATTATGATTACAAACGCAAAATATTTAGAGGTCGTAGTACCTGAATGGTCTTGGGTTCCGTAGTCATAAATTGAGAACCTGTCTGGCGGTAGTATCCAACCACCCACTTACAGAAGACAACCTCGAGTAAGTTTTTTTTCTTTTTTTTTCGGTGAGTGAGTAAACTATGCCAGAGGCCATTATATACCTCCTTTATACTACTTGCAGCTATTATGGCATTGCTTGTGTCATATGCGACGGAAGCCGCCTACCATCAAGTTGACCCTCAGCCTGCTTGCCAACCTTTGCATAAAAAATTCCGATCCCCACCTTTTCCCATTATCCTTTACCCTATTAAGATCAGGATCGCAGTTAAAGCTCTCATACATTTCTTGTGAGGAAATGTATCATTTCTTAACAATAATCACGTGAAATGTCAATAATCAATCAAGGTAAGGATTTGTAATTTTATTTGTTTTTTTTTTATTTATATTAGGCACACAAACAGAAATTAAATGACATTTTAGGAATAAAATTAACACATACTTGTATTCCAGAAGCGTGTCCACAGAGAGGTAATGCATAAAAGAGTCCGAGCAAAAACAAAACTAAGAAATTTACACAGAAAATGATATGTTAAAATTTTAGAAACTAAAATTTTAGACAAACAATGAAAGAAATCTACAAAATAAATACTAAAAAGAAAAAAAGATATAATAAACAAATGAAACAATTAACCAAGTAGGTGTGTTTCTTCAAGCTCAAACATAAGATTCCTCAACTGCGCAATTGTGCAGTTGTGAAAGGTTCAAACTTAAAAAAAGTTTATTGTGCTGCCTAACTGTTCTAAACATTGTATTGGCCACATAGTGTAATTGCATTTTATAGTGGGTTATCGAACAAGTTCATACATCTAGATTTGTAAAGATTTGTAACGTTCCTTTTTTCAATTTACCTTTTTAGTAAGTATTCGATTTTAATTATTCGATTTTAATTATTTTTATAACTGTATCTTTTCAAAGCTTGAGTATTCGAGATTCAAATGGAAATCACCTGTTCAGAGAATAATTTGTCGTTTCAATCTATGTTCCAGTTATCGAGTAGCCGTCTGTAACTCTTTAATAAATCTCTCTATATAAAAATGAATCACCATTTTTTTTTTGTTAAGATCGGCAGACACGCTGACTGTCCACTTGATGGTAGGTCGCTGTTGCAAGTGCGCTGCCGACTACAGTAGGATTAAGGATAAGGGATTAGGAGAGGATAGGGAAATGGGCTCTGGCATATAATAAAGGTACTAAAGACATGGCTTGGACAACTGATAATGTGTAAACTCTGTGATACAAAGGACTCTGCTTTGCTAGGTAAACTACGAATATGTAACGAATTTTCACAGTTGAACTAGGTATGGGTGGATTGAGTACAGGCAGGCTGACGGTCCACTTGGTGGTAGGCGGCTACATGACTCCTAATAGTGTTCGAGTCCATAATACAAGTTGGCACCACATGTGTGAAAAACTAAGGAGAGTCTACAATACCCCTTAGCTTGGAAACTAAGGTCACCACAAAACCTAAAACCTTCTTCTGGAGATTATTTTTAATAATTGTTACTGTCAACACTTACATTTAGTTTTTATTTTATTACAAAATTGAGCCTCTTTATATGTAAGTTATTACAACTCAGCCTTTTTATTACTTATTAAACTTATTATGAAAACTTAAAGAATATTAAAATCTTTAATTACTAACTTGATCCTGTTTTACGTTTTCCACTGTAAAGTTGAACCAGAACCTGGACCTGGGTCTACAAGTGTCAGGTCTTATAAAGAGATCGTATTCCAATTCCGTTATATGATCAGCTCTTCCCAAGTTACCGCACTCAAATGCCGCATCAAAACAGAGATGACCGCGCTTGGCTTTCCCACTGTGACCGGGTGGACGAACTATTAACCGGTTCAGATTACCAAAACCACCTTCTCCGTCGCTTTCTTCGCTGTCTACAATCACAAATTAAACAAATAGCTACATTATATTAAAATATTTCACTAACTAATTAGTTTCAATATTAAAAAATTAAACCATTAATATCTCTGTTGTAAATGGTCGTATGCTCGAGATTGTCAGGGTAGGTGCACATGTTAAATACTGCTCGGAATCCCGACACCAGCCTACTGTTAGTACGATGCACATGCACGAACACACAACCAGTTCGATGTAATAGATTGGTGTGAAAATTGACGGCATTACCTCCACGATAAGTGTAAGGATTGTTTAAATTCAAACACGCCATATTCAATAGTCGCATTCGGTAGACAATAGAATGTATCCTATTGAACTTTATTTAATCCTATTTCAGAGTTATTTTGAGAAAGTTTTATGTACACGTTGTATGTTACGGTAAATGTAGTAAATGTGGTACTTGCATAAAAATTAATTATAACGGTCAGTATTCATAGTTAACTCATGAGTTGGTAAAGGTGATGAAAATTGTCACTTTTACCTATTGTTATCAATAATTCACCACTGTTTTCGGTAAAACAAAAAATAAATGGGCTTCTTTGCTCAGTGTTTATTACTAACTAAAAGATCATTGTGTGCTAAATAAAAGGACGTATTCAAAAATATCAATGGATTTTCGGTACCATTTATATATCCAGGAAGCACAACTGTAGAGATACCATGGTATAAAATAAAAGGTAATGTATTCATCTCTAAAGATAGCTAATAAAAACTGGGCAGCCCAATACAAAATTTTCACATAAATACATTTTTACCATCGCAAGAATCGCTAAAAATATCGAAAAATGATATCTGGATAGGTACATAAATAGCTAAATTCGCTGCATATTTTAACATGAAAATAATAAGAAATTGTAGCTTATACAGTCTTCTATACGTCTAGCTTATTATTTTGTACTCAAATAAATTACTTTTTCATTTCTGAGAAAGAATAGACACTAAAAAACGCACTATATTTTCTCCATACATTTTTCTAAGGGATCGCACTGCGACCTCTTTCACCGTAGGTTTCGTTCGCCTTTCCCCGCTCAGACGCGGTCATGAAAGCACAGGTGTATCGCCGTTTTTTCTAAATAATTAGAACGACAAAGTTCCAAAGTACACCGTGCGGCTTCAATGTGTGTGTGGGCACTTTGCTGTAGTGTACTGCCGTAGTTAGCTGAATTCGAGCGCGTAAAAAATGTAATTACGTCCTTAAATCAATCAGTAACTGACAAATTATCTACAATCATAAAATTCAATATATTATTTGCTTGCAATTAAACTTATGAGAATTTGCCGACTTGGATAAATGTTACTTTTAATAGCAGAACAGGCTCATTTTTATTAAAAAGTAGGTTAGGTTAGGTTCCCGAATGTTAATGAAATTGCCAATGAAGTGAGCACACTCGGAATCATCATCAACATCCTATATATCCCCACTGCAGAGGAACAGGCCTACCCTCTCAACAAGAGCGTATGAGCTATATGGTCCACCACGCTGACCCAGTGCGAGTTGGTGGATTTCACATGCGTCTTAGAATTTTTTCTTTGAAGTATGCAGGTTTCCTCGTGATGTTTTCATTCACCGTTTGAGAGCAGTCAGTAAATGCACTTAAGTTTTTCGAAAAAACTCATTGGTTACATGGCATAACCGGGGATCAAACTCGGATCCCTCGACATGATAGGTCGTGTCTTTTCCACTGCGACACCAACGCTCTTTTTCCTTGCATATTATAACTACATTACTACATCCTTACGTATTATAAAACAAAGCCCCCCCCCCCCTGTATCTGTATATATATACCCCATAATTTAACAGAAAATCAAAAACACCATCGCCTACATTGGTTCCGCGAAATGATTAAAAAATATACTGAATTTGACATCGTCACAAGAGATGAAACCTGGATCTGTTGTTACGAACCCGAAACCAAAAGGGGAATCTGCACAGTGGGTGTTTACTTTCGAGGATTTACCAACAAAAGTGAAGAAGGGAAAAAGTGGTTCCATCGCATGCGACAAAGGAATGGAGACTACTTCGAAAAACAAAAAGAATATAAACAGCTTCCTACATTATTTAGTTTTCGAGTTTTTAAAAACTTTTAGTGATACTTACCTGCTCTGGAATATGTAAAACATTTCGAAAGATGAATATGAGTCTTCTTAGAAACGTATTGAACAAAGAAATAAGTTATTTCTGCTTAAACTTGAAAATAATAATATACTCATTCAAGGTGTAATGTATGAACTTGTTTAATAACCCACTATAATATGTGGCCAATATGTACGTTTAAGAAAACTGTAAGACACCACAACATGCATTTTTCAAGTAAGTACTCGTATTATGTAGTTTTAGATGCACAATCACGGAACTTGGAAAGCAGTTAAGAAAACTTATTTTGAAGCTTGGACAGCACACCTTATTAACTTATTTATGTACTTACATTAGTTTAGTTTAATTTAATTGGTTAGGGATTGGAAAATGGCCGTTTTATCCATAATCCTACCATTTTCGGCTACGCACTGGCAACACCTGTGGTGTCGCTTGTGTTTAGGCGACGATAGCCATCTGCCATCAAGTGGACTGTCAGCATGCTTGTCGTTAGCACCTTTTCTTTAATAAATATATTGAAATTACAAAAGTACTGACACAGAGCAACACGGTATTTAATGAACTTACATGCTGAATATAAAAGAATATTAGTTAGGATTCTCTAGTAAAACACAGTACTAAAATAAATACAGTTAAATGATTTGATTTAATTTCCCCTCGCCGGATGAAAATCGTGAATTAACAAGAACTAAGAAGGAGAAAAACAAGAATTAACAGAAAAATAAGCTGAAATATTAATGCCATGTTAATTTAAATGAAAAATGACGGTAAAACCGTAGGTCACCGTAGTACCGTATGCTTGACAAGTAATATGATTTCAGTGAGCCACGTAAATTGTATGAAGTCACTTTCAGTGTCATCACTGAAAATTCCTTGGCATTAAATTAAAATTATTATTTTAAAATAATTCATCAGAAAATGACATTTCACTCGTCGGTATTATAATTAAAACCATAAATCTTCTGTATATAAAAATGAATCCCCATTTCCCTTGGTCACGGCATCACGCGTGAACGGGTAGACCGATTTTAATTCGGTTTTCGCTAATGGAAAGAGGGATAAACGGGGAATGTTTTAGGGTATATAAAAATTGCACCACGGGCGAAGCCGGGGGCGGGCCGCTAGTCGATTATAAAGTTTATCACCTATAGAATATGCATATTTATAAACTATTAAATGTATAAGTATGTAATCCAAAATTAATCAGAAATAAATTTAAAATGTGCACAGAAAAAAAATATGTGAAATAAAACTTCTAAAAGTAATTATTGCATTATAACAATAAATGAGTTTATTAAATAATAAAAACAATAAACAACTAAATTGCAAAAATTTTCACCTCAAACAAAACACCAATTACAACTATTGTAACATTTCGTGACGTCATCTGGAAGCAATATTTTACAAGTTGCACCCCATTGAAATTAGCTTGTAATTTGTCGAGTACAGTGGACGTAATTTAATGTTAATAATTATGACATTAAATTAGTGGTTTTATTTGGGGCAACTATAGATTTAACAGTTGGTTTGCGTGTTAATCCTGCATTCGAAGTAGTTTACGAATTGCAATACACGAAGAAAGCTAAGGCGTCGAGAAAACTAAATAAATATATAAACCACTTGTACCAACTAAAATTACTTGTGAACGGCTATCCAAATTTTTTTCTTGTTTATAAACATAATTAATATTTATTAGTAATCTTTATTTCAGGTATAAAGTGTCAAATAAATAAACTATATGTCAGTCACCGGAGACCTTTTTATATTATTTAGTAGCAGAGCACATTACGAGTACAGCCCGTCTTGCGGCAGTAACTATCCAGTAACCAGTAACTATTTTTGTATATATATATATATATATATATATATATATATATATATATATATATATATATATACAAAAACTGTGGGACGAAGGGCACACCTGAGACCTTCGCCCAATCTGCCTCGCGCCCGGCCTCCGCTACCGGTGGTGCAGTGGGCCACATGCGATAGACTCAGTATATGAATGGGAACTGCATGCGCGCCTATTACTGGGCCACAGAAATTAGAACTAGTCTGACAGCGTATCGTGCCAGAATGCTGTCTCTGTTTCAGGCCCTTGAACAGGGCCAACACCGTCACCGCTCAGCGACTTTTAGATCAAGTGTAGGCTATCCAAAGGTATCAACTTTAGAACTAGTCTGCACTTGATAGACTACGATTGGACTCATTACCTACTCGCGCAATCTCTGTACCGGCACAGGGTCTACTCGTTACATCCTCGACCATCGCGACACCAGTAGCGGGGATTATCGACCCTGATGACGAGGACATAGATTGTGCGAACACGAATGTAAGTACCGAGATAAAAGAATATAATTGAGGAGGGCTTTGGAGGAGGCGATTATACAGTATCGCACCAGATTTAGCCAACACATAAACATAATATTGTACTGAGGGGAGTCCTAAACACTCTGAGGATCCCATACACAAAGGGCAGCAGAAACTTAACTGATACTCACTCGATTCTGTACTGTGGGGCCATGGATGTCCCTATATGGTAAGTGCAAATCGAGCGACATATCTCGCTCGAGCGATATTTAGAACTCATAGCTAAACTAATTTTAGTGTATTCCGCAATTTCCGCACCTGCGAATGTGTGAATTGTCGAACTTAGCTTTAGGATTTTAATTAAATTAACCAATAAAGTCTTGGTTTTTTTATTAGTTACTTGTATTATGATAATGATGGTTGATGCACTAAAAATCTTTTGATGGTCTTTAGTGAATTTTTTACTGATCGTATCCTATTATATTTCCCAATAGTTTTGTCTTTGCCTCTACCTCCAATATATTGATACACTAGCTATAGCTATTGCCAAAATATTTCCCAATATGGTTCGGTTAACCATCTAACAATTGTTAATATGAATCTGTTAATGTCAATCACGTTAATTATTAACACAAGACTGTTAACGTTGACAAAGAAATAATTAAAATAAACTCCAAATCCTTTTTTATAGATATGATTTTGATTAGCTTACCTGACATAATTCTTGAAGAATTTTATTTCTGCAAAAAACTTTTTGTTAGCACAGAAACGTTTTGGCTTTCTTCTTGAATCTTAAGGTCACATCACATGAAACAACATAATATGTAAAAAAATCATTGCAAAATTTTTAAGTAATGAAAAATTCGTTTTAAAACACTTTTGTGTATTCATTTTATTGTCCTGTTTGTTGCCATGGCGTGTCGTAATGCGGCATTCCATGTTGTAATATTTTTATTAAAAATCATAACTGTACACAAAAAAGCAGTGGCCGTAACCAGTAACTATGTAGCCGTAGTTGCTACGACAACGACGCACTTCAGTCTCGTAGCGTTGCTACGGAAAGTTGCATCGTAGCACGACATCGAAGCCGTTTTTTCACTTTGAGATGAAATCTAATATATTATTTCGCTTTTAACCGGACTTTGGTTACAGTATTCTTTTCTATTAAATAGGTATCCTATATATTTATGTACATTTCTGTATACATGACAACGTGTAGACAAAATTTCAAAACGATCGGTTGAGTAGTTAAGGCGTTAAAGTGTAACAAACACAAAATCACTTTCGCATCTATAATATTCGGTAGGATAGTGGATATAAAGTAATAACTTCTTATCCTGAAATTATATTCCAAGATATAAATTAATACATTGAAATTTTCATACTTGATTTAAAGCTCTGTCTAAGGGGTTCCGGGTTCGATTTCCGGCAGGAGCAACTTTGGAAAGAATCATCTTCGCAAGATGAACTAACATTCATGATACATACAATGACGATCGTAACTGAACTGCATAAAAGAATATTTATCTCGTAGCGTGAAGTTTAATCGCGGCATATGTAATTTATCTTCACGATACTATATTTAGTATACGAGTATCGTATTCCATAAATAAAAGTCAGCTTTATGCTTCTTATAGACTGGGAATAGACTTTATAAGTTATATATTGTATTATTTATTTATTATTACAGGTTGGGAAAAAGATTTTTCGAATTTTATATGAAAATTCAAGACAATATTTTTCAAAGTATATTCAATATATTTTTTACAGTATATATGTACAATTTTGTTTTACAATTTTGCTGCAGAAATTTTGGTACTTCTGATCAAAAAAACGCGACAAGTAGTTTTGGTAGTCCTCTCTTAATATTAACCTGACACTGTCTAAAGAATTCTGCAGAGACCGAAAGAGGTGGAAATTTCAAGATGCAATGTCAGAGGTATATTAATAACTCTGATTGAAGATGGTCTAGCGTTGTCGTTATGAAAGACCACACCCTTTCTATTGATCAATTCCGGCCGCTTTTTCTCAACTTGTTGCTTTAATCTCATCAGTTGTTGTCAGTAGAGAACAGTACTTTTTTTGGAAGAAAGTTAACCTATGTCCTTTTCTGTATTCTTGACAATGTGTATGCAATTTTCATTGAGGCGTGAAAGCATAATAAACAAACTCACTTCCGCATTTATAATATTAGTGAAGATTTACTCATATTTTCTATGTAATCCCGTACTTAAATAAAATAAAACAATACATTATGAACATTGTCGTTTATTCAATAAAATATCATTATACAATATTAATAATCTGGTATTATGATTTTTGGAATCACAAAGCCGAACAAAGCTCCAAATAATTATCTTTAATTGTGTCTTCACCAACAGAACATCTTCAGCAATATTTACACATACCCTAAATACATATATGTATATATTTTATAACATATTTATCGCTAAAATACAAAAATGGAATTATAGTGACATAATAACCAGGTAATAATGTTAATTCTATACAGAAATAATCTGCTAAACATCGCGGTACTCACAACTGAGGCTTCTAATGACCCTGAAAACTTTATTATGTGTATATCGATTAACTATTTCTTAGTGTTGCCGTATTAAATAAATATACAATTTTCTTTAGATATTATATATGCGAACTTTGAAAACAACGTAAGCTTAACCCCCATTAATACCTCCGCAGACAATATATTCATTTGCATAATTCAGTAATGAAGTAGAGAAAATATTTTTCTAACAAAATAAATCTAGTTTGAAAGGTTTTTAAATTAATTCTTAGAATTAATATAAATTTAAAAATGTTTCAAGAATGCGATTTATAAACATGTCACTACAAATTTATAGAAACCAAGTGTAAAACAATAAAATATTTTATTTATAAAAAATGAATAAGTACCTAATTGTATAATATCAAAGTGTTTAAGTACTTGTAACAATAAAATATTAAAATAAAAAATTATAACTTTTTTTGTATCGACATTAAAATGTCTAAAGAAGTTTATTTTCAACAAAAATCATGATATAAAATTTAAAAATTTATACCTTTCCCTTCCCGAAGATCATTAGGTACAATATTATGCGTACATAAAATACATGAATATAAGTAAGTAGCAATTAAAATAAATGTGAAATCTGTAAGCCCCTCAGAATAAATAAATACACAAATGAAATAATATGTATTACATATTCGGATAAGTGCTTCCATTAAATTAGTATAGTAAGTGGAATATTAGGTACTTATATGTATAGTATAGGATCCGAAGAGAGATCCCCCTTCACCCATCTGTTTACCAGACGAAAAGTATATTTTATCAATCTATGAGAAAATAAATTGTGAAGGTGTTGCCTATTAAAATATATTTAATAGGCAACACTTTAAAAATTAAAAAAAAACTGTCTTCTAATCTGTATTTTTCTCTATTACACTGCACATTACGCTTAATGCTTCTCTGACTCACATCTTTGCTTGCTCCGATTTTCAAATTATAAAATTATAGCTTCGATAGTGTATAGTATGCCTGCGATAATCCGTTCATGAATTACTATTGCAATGCTTTGAAATATGAAAGTGGGAACAAGCAAAGATGTACCTACTGTGCAGTGTAATAGAGAAGGACTCAGCATAGCACCTAGTTTTTTTTTTAATTAAGGATTCGTCAGATAAACAGATTGGTGCAGGACGATCTGTCTTCGGATCTTAGACGATTAGAAGATTGTTTGTTTCCAGTTTCTGTTTAATATTAAGATATGATTCTATTACTTTAAATATAATAAACATACACAATCTAACCAGCTTAAGTTAGAAAAGGAAAGGTACCTTTTGTGACTTGAATTGAATAGTGAGTGCACTACTAAGCTATTTATAAAATATCTAATACAATACTTTTGTCATAATAATAGATATTAGTAGTCATAATTTATCTGCTATGTTTTACTATTGTTTATTTAAGTTTTTTTTAAAGAGTATTTATTTTATTTTATTGTATCAAAAACTGAATTATGATTGATTTAGGTTTACACTCTTTAGTTTCTATATAAATAATTTATTTCTATATAGTCGCGGTTTAGTTTAAAAGAATAATCTTTGAGTCAGGTATTGGCAGGCCACACTGCGTTCCACAAACGTACACCGGGCAGCAAGACTGGCGGCCTAATCACTCCCTTAAAGAATCCACAGTGAAATGACAGCATTTTTTTCTGTTGATTTTCCGTGAGTCAGTAAGGGACGCAAGAGCCCATAATCCTATCATACATCTTATTCTGATAGTAGCCAAATAAAAAAAATCCAGGTAAATAAAAACGATCTGTAGCGCTAATTCAAAGATTATCCATGTATTAAATCCATTAGAAAAAAAAATAACCAATATAATAATTATATGACCAATTTATATACTATATTTATTCTTACATATTATAAATCCTGTGTCTGTATGTCTGTATGTTCGCGATGATCTCAAAATCTACTGAAAGGATTTTTATGCGGTTTTCATCTATCAACAGAGTGATTCCTGAAGGTTTAGGTGTATAATTCGTTAAGGTTTTGTGTAAATTGGTTGAAATTGATTGTTGAAGAATTAAGCCGTCTGGGAGTTTTCATCGAAAACGCTGCCTAATCCGTTTGAGATAGCTATAACAAAACAATGTATGGTGGGATTGTTTCTCTTTTATAGGTCCGCGATAACATATGTCTATCTCTTAAGGATAGCTTACTATTCTAACTTTATCACATATAATGTGGTATTTCAAAAGCTATTTAGACGGGTACGGTATCAATCATTATCAAATTAAACAGCTAGTTACCTTAAGCAGTTCATACATATTACAATAGCCCTTTACACCATACGATTTAAATGAATATCTTATCAGTTATTGTAAATTAAAAACTACGCGCGTGAAAATAAATTCAAGTGGTCTCGCACCAACGCGACGCGACGACGGGACTCGCTTGATGCAAACGCAGGCGTTATATTACTCATATATTTTCTCATTTTTCAACGCGGACCAGCAAGTAATATTATAAAATAAAGTGTTTGTCCGTTTGCCGCTAGCTTCTTCTGTTCTTCTTCGGTTTTTTACTAATGGAGAAAGCGATAAACGGGGAAGGTTTATGGGAAAATTCGAGTTTAAAATTTTACTCTCATCGCGCGCAATTACATAAGTTTCACTTGAAAAACTATTCAGCAATTTCTAGTTTCCAGTTTATTCAGTGGGAACTTGATTTTTTAATAAAGACAAGTAAAGTCAATCTAATTCTACAAATGCGATGTATCAGTCAGGTATAAAAAAGTACGATCGTTAAAATAACGCGAGCGAATTGTCTTTTTTTAAAAAAAATACACAAAGTTTATATAAAACTGTTGTATAAAATCTTACTGATAAACATACGTATAACAATTGGGAGGTACAATTTATTATAAATTTTTATATTACTTTTTATTTATCCCTCATTTAAATTTTTTATATTATTGTAATACACGAAACGATGTTTACAAACAGCAACACCGCGACCCAGAATTCTCCCCAATTAAAGATTACAAAACCTTTATACACATCAATATTAAAATTATTGTTCTACAATTTTTTTAACTAATTTATCCTTGACTAGATTGATAGTGTTTTTATGTATTTTCCCACAATTTTCTTAATAAACAATAATATATAATAATTAGACATTAAAGAGAAAAACAATATTAGATATAAATGAAGTACTCAAAGTTAAGATAATATTTATCCAAAAATTTGTTTCCAAGTTCAAATGTTCCAAAGAAAAAGCTAAAATTTTGAGTAATTCATTTATTACTATTATTTATTAATTACAAATTGTTTGGATATAAAAACTTGATTTGCTTGTAAATTTTAAATGTCTATCGTCTTTTTAAAAATTGTAAACTATAGTCCTGTTAAAAAAAAACTATTTATACTAAATATTTTTCAGAGAAATATCTCTCATACGCTTATACCCGTACATTTTTATGCTTTTCTTACTTTCAAAACTCGGTGGAAATATTTCCAAGCACAAATTTTATCACACGTGCGAGCACAAGGCTATGACGTCATTCGACTGTATAATTTTATTTTCCTTGCCGTTGCTTGCATCGTATCACGCTTGTACATCCCCATCAGTGTAGTGAGACGGTCCTTCGACGGAACAGACGGAATCTTCGGGCGTTCTAGACGCATCGCCCACTTCGCTAGGTTCTACAACGCTGGCACTACCGCCCGTTTTGCCTTTGCCTCCTCGACGCGCTTGCAAAGCCTGCACACATAGATTCAATTAAAAATACATAAGCGTCAAAAAAGAGCACTTGTCTTTGAAACCTGTCGATTGATTGTATATTGTCTTGAATGAAATTGAATTGGTTTCGTTATTCAATTGTATAATCCCCGCAGACTGCCAATGCGCAAGAACCTTGTCGCAATAACATTCATGTGACGTCATCCGCGATTAATAACTCGACGACCTTTGTTGCTAACAGTACTGAGTGTGTCACGAGATTACGTCAACAAAATGGTGGCGGCCTGGCGTATTAGCAAATTGCGGGGCTTACATATGCATACATTGGCCGTATTGACATAACTAACTTTATTTAAGCAAATCTCATAAATAATGCGTTTTTTTGCACCGTTCATTATTTCATAACAACAAGAACATAGCAATGTTGTATTTAGGGTAAATGTTTACCAATTACTACTAGGAGAAGGTAAGCGTATAAGTTACTGGAACCCTGACTGCTCGGATTTACTAGAAATATTAGTTTATAATGCCCCTGTAAACCCCATATTCAACTAATTATATCAAACCATTTAATTTGGTTCACTTGTGTACAACCTTGTAATTGGCTCAAGTAAGCGATGAATGGTTAAGGAACCATAGGCTATTTCGACTATATAATTATATACTATAGTTGAAATATGCAATGCAAAATGACACACACACTTTAAAAAAAATATAATATTTAAAAACGAAATTATTATCACCTTCACAATTTCTAATTTCAAGTTGCCAAAGTCAAAATTGCCAGTTGGGATAAAAATCGCGGAAGGCTCTTTCGTATTGCAACCTGGGAATTGATGAATTTATTTTTAAAAGAGTCGTCAAGATGGAGGAATAAATTGTATGTAATCAGTAGGAGGTCTGACCGAAGATAAGATGTTTCCAATTGTAGTTCCTGTAATTTTTGTGTCCTAAAATATTGCATCAAGAGTAATCCTCCAGTATCCTCCGATTTAAATAAATCTTTCACCGATAGTTAGAATAGAATTTCAGGATGGACATAGCATAAATTTTCCACGCGTGCAAAGCCACGGGCACCAAATCTAATAACAAAAGTATAATATCAATCGTCAATGCATGTCAGCTAGTATTACCTTTTAACATTGAGAGCTGCTTCAATCAATATTATGTAAACTTGCAAATGTATAACAAAGTAAGTAAAACGCATATTACTTGAGATTTGCCCTAACGAAGTTTTTTATGAAAATAATGGCAATGTTAAAAATCAACAAGTTTCATTAAAAAATTCTAACTACCAACGAAGTATGCGGTATCCAGCTAAGGATCGAAGCCGAGTAATTTATATGTGCCATTAAAATAAGAATTACTTAGGGGTGTTTGTTATTACATATTTTATTAAAGCAATTTTAACACAATGAGACACGATAGACGCTAGTTAGTTTTTTTCAGTTATTTCGTGAGTAGATTGGAAATTATCATCGCTTGCTTTAAGGGCAAAGGTTGATTCTTTGAATACATGTTTAGACTACGTAGTGAGCTAAATTAAATTTATTTTGTATAATACCTCCCTCTTAATGAACTGAGGCTTGTACTTTGCAGTGGAGAGTAATATGTGTTATGCCAGGCATACAGGATCAAGCCAATCGGCATGATACGATTGGCTTGATCAAGCCATTTTGTAGCTGAATAGCAAGTATAGCTGTTATGTAAAATGACCCATCGCATCACGCCGATTAGACGATAGGCTGTGTCGTGTGTGGCTGGCATTATATGTTTGATATCAAATTTAAATTTCGAATAGATTCAAACGGGCCGTTCGAATTGCTGAAACACCCAATTGACAGAAAGCGAACATCTGAAACATGGCAAAGAGAGAGAGAGAGAGAGAGAGGGGGGGGTTGCTTGCGGTGGTTTGCAGGTGTTTGTGTGTGTGAGGGGTCGAGCTGCTGTTGAGGTCTCGGGAGTGACGTCACTTCACGGTACAGGGTTACCAACAACCACGGGAGACATGCGGGTGCTTCTTTCAACACTTCATGCGATAAATTTCACACCTCTTACCTTTTCGCGGCTGCCCTTTTTCTAAAGTTGGAGTGGGATGGAAGATGAAACATCGAATTAATGTGTATGAAGATAGTACACCGATACAGAAGGGTTGAAAGTTAATCCTAAATACTTGGTTTCCTTTTACTCTCATATCAATTTGACAATAAACTAAGGTCGTCTAAAGTAATTTTGATTAAAATGGGAACACAAATGGGTCACCGAACTAAGGTAGATGAGGAACATCAAAATCCAAACCAATTGAATGCAATACTAGACATTAACTAAACAGTTCTTGGAAGAAAAGAGTAAAGATAGGTTTTAAATGCATAAGATTCTACAATACCAAATTGGCTAAAAAAATTGACCTAATCGTGAATGAATTTGAATAAACCATAAGAATTTGGATAACTATCAATTTTAATTATTAATTTTAATTCATTACTAAAACAAACAAATAAATTTATTACATTTGTAATAAAATAAATGTGTTGGTATTCTTATGAATATTGTAATAAAAAATGCGTTCGTATCACAGACTTCATAAACAATAGTAGACCGACTAAACGAAAAATTATAAAAAATTCTGTTGCAATATCACACTTTAAAACACTAATTGTACTTAAAAATGAAAATGACTTTTTCATTTTAAATGGTACAAAACCATCCTTCCATATTTTGTTCGCAAGACTAGGCTTGGTATCTCAACTTAACTCATTATACCTTTCTCGTTATGAGGCCATATATGGGGGAAGTAACCCCTCTTAGAATACGCTAAAAAATATTCTTTTTTGTTCGTCATGGATTTATTCGTGCCACAAAGTATATACATCACCAAAACTCAGCGCTCGGTAAAGTAAGTAAACTCGGCAAGTATTTTATTTCAAGATACTTAGTGTAATTATTATATCGTTTGCCCACAGCTTCACTTGCGTGTACTATGTTTATATAATTTCTAATTGACTGAGGTTAGAATTCTGCCTCTTTCTGTGTGAAGTCTGGGCAAAAATAATTTATCTTTGTACATTTTTGGACCCTTGGAAATGAGAATGAGAAAGCTATAGCTACGCCCATGAGAGCTGCCCACTGCGGTTTCCCCAAGTTTTACGTCTTTGTAGAATGTACCAACTTTATTATTATTAATTTTAAGATTATTTAAAACCATTTATATGACTGAACGTGGCTGTATGGCCTGTTTTGCTTTGCCTCTCCTTCGATGAGAATAAGTAATGGATAATTTAAATGATTGATTCATTGATACATTTGTTCCCTGTATTGCTAGCGAATTCACACTTTTTAGTGTTCTGAGTGCGGCTTTTTACGGATATTGTTTTGCCCTTTGAACTACTATTGCACATATCGAAATAGATTTTATCTGTATGTATATTTGAACGAGTCGATACTATTCTAGTATAAGCTATATAGCAAAAAATATCACAAAACTGGCTTCTACCTAGTTTTTACAAAATGATTTAATTTTTTAATGTTATTGTTTGGATTTTGAGACACAATTAGATGAATAATTCATTTTTGTTTTCCTCTAATATCGCTTGTGATACTCATCATTGGGATTTAGTGTGAGCCACGCTTACTTTAGAAATCAAAATGAATAAGTAACTAAGAACGAGACAGCAATATTACTTTCAAAGATAATAGAATGGGATGTAAAACAGACAATATTTTAGGTCTGCTATTGTGAGAAGTCTATGATTTGTGGGTTTTTTTTTTCTGGTATATTTTAATGAATTAATGTTTTATAAATCATGATGATGTTGAAGCCCTTTTTTAAAATGAATATTCAAGGTGATCAAATTGTTTCAATTTACCTGCAGTGAGAACCGTCTATGGGGGGGTTTCCGTCCTCCTCTCCGCTTGCTGATATGCGGATTGTCCCTCCGCAGCGTCTTGTTACGTAAGATCTCTAACTGCACATAGAGCCTCTTCAATTCCGCTCTGACTTCTTCCGAAGTCGGCTCCTCTTCACCCTCGACTCCGAAACCCTCGGATGGACCTCTTCGTGATACCTGAAAATACATATTTTTATACACAGCTAATATTATCGTTCAAGTAATTAATCATTAAGTTTTTTTTTATTTTATTACTTTGGAAACTTTAGAGGTTCAATTGTCTTTCTGACTCTAGGATCTTAGTTTATGGAAACGAACTGCTTAATGATGCCTTGATCTGAGAGGTAGGAGGTATCTTTTGCGTTATCAAATTATTATTTTTGTGATAATTGTGGTGACAAATTTGTTTTCGTAGGTACAATGTAAAGTAGGTTAATAGAAGTACCTAGTAGGTATAATAAAAGTAACAGATAAGATGGTAAGTAAAAACGCCTCGCATACTCTAAGAAGAAATCAGACGGCAAAGTAACAATTAACATAATCGTAACATAAGTAAAGCGATTTCAAACCAGTGAACTAGAACGTTATATATATTTCGATGTTTCAAACCAATGATCCCAAAAGATAAGAAACAACAGAATATCTAACTTCAAAAGCATGTGAAAATATTTACCTAAATAGCGGCGGAAGATATTATAAAACCTTAAGCCTAGTTCGCATTATGCTAGTATTTTAGTCTAGTAAGGAGTAATTTAGTAGCTAAACGTGTCTGAACACCAAAAATTTAGTCGAGTAGTTTAGTAAGGAATTAAGTCGAGCCGATCCATTTTATTCTATTTTTATTGGGCGAGTAGCACCTCCCACCACGCGTCAGTGCTCAGTTCCTCACTGGCGCACATGTGCTGGCGCACGGACGCGTAGTGCGTACGGACGCGCGATTCATAGATTGCTTCACAAACTTCAATGATGAATTCGGAAATAGTTGATTTTGCGAATCTAAATATGAGTGTGGGTGTCCTTAAACTACATCCAGTCGCAAGAAAGTATAGAACTGCTTGTAATTTTGTAATTGCAGGAATCGCACTTCTTAAAAGGGTATCTTTACGAAGAAAATTTACACCACTTTCAGACATTCTCAAACTATCGAAGTATTCTTTGGGATCTTCCAATCTAATTCCTTCAGAAGACAATTAGTAGCTTCTAGTTTATCCCTTCTATTGATCCATTTTCGTATCCATAGCTTCTTTTAATCACATAAATTTCCTCATGTACCTCTTCTAAAATCTCCGTTAAGAATAACTTAATCCGTTCATTTACTTTATAGCGCTGTAGGCTGTTCATCTTACAAAACACCACTCACTTGTAAACTGTACTCGAACGAAGTGCGAACGATTTTGGTGCAGACGCGAGTATTTTAGCTACTAAATTACTCATTACTAGACTAAAATACTAGCATAATGCGAACTAGGCTTTAGAAACAATTGAAGGTACCCATTTTGGTATTCTAATGAATGATTACTTTCATTTGCTGTTTAGAATAGGAAAAAAAATTATTTTTAAAACACGCTGATAACTTATTCTCTTCTGTGTACACCGTATATCTTCTCACTTTGTCATTGTCAACTCAATTGCAGATGGCACTGCTCAATAGTAAGACATGTTGTACTCATAAAACTCTTTTATCCTAACTGAATTTGTTTGTTTATAACGCTTTCACGCCTCAATTACTCAACTTATCATCATGAAATTTTGCATACACGTTTTCTGGGATACCGACAAAGACGTAGGTTACCTTTCACCCAGAAAACAGTACTGTTTAGGGATCGTCTAAATTATCCAACGGATTTTTATAACGTTTTCACTATCCACATTATCTGCAAAAAAAATTGCATTCGCGCGAAGCTTGAGACGAGTCACTATAAAAGCTTTTAATAGAACTAAAATGAGTAAATTTTTAAGACCTCTTGAGCGAGTGACCTGGCTCGGTAGCCGTGCCAGAGCCGCGGCGCAATGGCACATGCTACTGCTACTCCGGAAGAGAGATGTGCTCGCGCTGTGGCTGCCAGCGGTGACCGCTCAGGCGCAGCGCCCATTAGTGCCGCTGCCCGCCACGCTCCACCGCAGACGCCTTCGCAGCATAGCGCTGTAGCCAATAGCCCGCGCTCCTGAAAATAATATAAGTCGCGTTTTAGTAGTTCTTGCTATCAGGGCCGGATTGTCCATAATGCAATATAAGCAACTTCCTAGGGGCCCTGCGTCGTCTAGGCATTTTTTACTGCATGAAGGCATACCTTCGTAATGTAGTAAAACAGCGTAATTACAAAAATATTTTGTGAAGTTAAAGAATAGTTTATAAAAGAGTCCTGAGACCTGCATTGTCTAGGGGGCCCAATGTGGTTAATCCGGCTCTGGTCGATATTAGAGCTGATGTATATTCGTCAGAATATCAACCAATTCATTAAGCATAGTCCAGATTGCCTGTTAATCGAAACGAGTATTATTTTCTACAATCATCGCGACAACAGTCTGGTGTTGGTGACGACGACGATATCAATTGCTTTCAAATTACCGGTCTCTCAATTTTAACCATAAATATCGTTAATTGATAATAATGTCACCTGAAAGGGCACGTTTGCGTTTCTAGCAGCATAAGCGATTCTTGCCCCTGCAACGAGTAAAAGCAGTTCTGCAGCAGCTGTGACGTGGTGCCAGGCGGCGCGCGCGCAACCTTCCTCTGTGTCAGCGTCTCCCTCGCACGCTGTGGTCGCTGTGAACGCGGCCAAGTAACACGCCGCACCCGACACCATCGCCCCCACTATACGAAGCACCTGGAATTATTCAACCAAATATTTTAAAAAAATCTTAAAAATGTAGTACTTTTGCACCCCGAACGCCAATGAATGCGAGTGTGTATGTTAATTAGTGGCAGGGCACAGTGAGTTTCGCAATTTTTTGGACAGCCCGCCTGGGAACAGAATACCACCATGAAATAACAGCATGTGTGCTGTTGTGTTTCGGTGAGTGAGGAAAAGGGAAATGCCGGAGCCCATTTCCCTTTTCCGGCAGCGCACTTGCAACATCTGTAGCGTTGTTTGTGTTACAGGCGACGGTAGTAACATAGCATCAAGTGGACCGTCAGTACCTAAACAAGTAATTACCCTAATGCTCTAAAATTTTACAAGTTTTTTAATACACAGTATTGTTACATAATGTACAGTGTACAGTGTAAGTGTTATTCCAACACCACGTTTGCTTGCCAGAATTTTCCAAGTTTATAAAAATAATAAGCGACAGAATCCTAAAATATCTAAAACACTTAGGATAATAAAAACTTAGGATAGCAAATAAATAGAAGAAAAACAAACATATTTTAAAATAAGCGGAATGGATGATTTATTAAATTGGCCCACTTTAATACATTATATTGTACAAACACTTAGCAAAATTGATAAATTTTGATAAATTTTATCACAATTTTTTTTGATAATTTTTTTGTTGATTTTTTTTTCTAATTTTATTGCCGGGATGCTACTTTGACTTTTATTCTACCCGTTTCTTACGCTGAACATAAATTTCTAACAAATACACTTTATGGGTGACAATGATGCACAAGTTGATCAACACTGCGATGAAATTCCAACATAATCCTATATCAATAATAAAGTATAAATATTCGAATGCGTGAAAAAATTCGCTAAAGTGTGCATTGTGTGTTCGTTTTCGAATAAAATGTTTCTTCTATCTTTACTTTCTTTGTAATTTAAATTTTCCAAATCTTCTCTATTCTCTTTTTACCTCCGAATCTCTAGGAGTCCAACGGTGTGCCTTCCTCGTTCGGAACTCAGCCAAAAGCACCCATAACCGAAGCACCACCGAACCGTAGCAGGCAACAAAACCGAGCTCTCGAAACCACGCCCCCAATATACATCGCCATCTTGCCACAGATATGTATTGAGACGCTGCCTGAAATAATTGAAATCCAAATATTTTATTAAACAATTTAGTTTCTGTAAGTATACGAGACACTATGAAGGTAAATAAGGGCAGTAGAGTGTTTTAGTGACATTAAACTAAACATCGTCGTTTTCAAACCAAAATATGCTTAAAGTACTTTTGCGATATTGACAAAAGAAGTTTTGCTGAAAAAATTTTTCATGAAGGTATATTTTAAAAGGTTGCATTTTATTAGTAACTTAAGATTGTTATAAGTACGTAAACTTATTGATCATTTAAACATGAATGTTTAATAATTTATTTATAATTTTGATAATAGACAAAATTTTGAACATACCAGATTGTAGATGCTTCACATAGCATATTTTATTAAGAGGTCGTAATTTGACCAATAATGCTAATAAATACTTACCAGTTTTTTTATACGATAGATATTAAAAAAAAACTGATACGCATTGAACTATTCACTAAGGTCAAAATGTTGAAATCTTAAAAAAGTGCACATAGCGGATTTTAATTTGACAACGACGATATATCGATTCTCATGTTATTCTATACACGTGCTGTTATTTCACGGTGGTCTTCTGTAAGGGGGTGGTCACTGCCGCCAGACGGGCTTCTCAAATGACTGCGAAACGTAGTGTGCCCTGCCACTACTTTCCAGATCCGGCCCGAGCTAAATTTGCAAGTTCATTTTTCAAAGTTGACCCTGCCGGGAATCGAACCCGGGAACCCTATAACAGAGCTTTGAGTCAAGCACCCCAACCACTCATCCAACAGGCTCGTCAGGATACAGGTGTGTAAATTCATCTGCTTTGAAATCTAGATGAAATTAATGGAATAAAACCTCAACCCTGAAGTTACAAAACCACATAGAAACCAGTACAGGTCCCTCGAGATGAAATAGGTTTGTTAGAATTTGTAAACATTCACGTAGTAACAAGAAATGTATCTTTATTATTACATCATGCACCTCCAAGCGATCATAACAACTCAGAAGTATTGATAAATAATCTTTATCGGTTGACAGTTATTATGAAGAGTCGCAACAAATTTCTAAGCAAAATATTACATAAGAACTGTTGAACGATAAGGATCTTATACGCACGTATAGGAGATAAAATAAAGATAAAATAAATAAATAAACAGTCACAGATTATACCTCCTCAATAACATTTTGAGAGGCTTATATCAATCATTTGGATAAATACAAGTAAACAACAAACTTGAAAAACCTGAGTGCTTTCTCCGACAGTTGAGTTCTTGTATTCTGATAGAAGCGAATTATTTTTAGACGACGAAAGATCAACGATACACCTGCCTCATTTTTCTATTCGAATATTAAATTAAATTAAATTAATGAATGATTTATATCGTAATAGCTGTTGCCCGCAGCTTTGTTCGCGTTGAAAAATAAAAAAAATTACACTATTGATGGCGCCATCTTATTTTACTACAATAGAATTAGGTGCAGTGGCGACATCTATCGGATTTAGGTAGAATTGCTTGGTTATACACCTGTGCATAGTATGCTCCAATTTGCAAACCCCCGGGACCTAAGGATAAAACATTAACGAATTATACAGATTCCTCAGGAATCACTCTGTTCATAGATGAAAACCGCATGAAAATACGTTCAGCAGTTTTTGAGATTATCGCAAACATACATACAGATAGACGCGGCGGGGACTTTGTTTTGTAATATGTAAGGATGAGTAAAGAAAGGAAGAACATTTTACATAAACGCACAATAAACATAACATATTAAGCTCCAAAGTGAGACAACAGCACATCGGGACCTCAATAAACGTAAAAACGATAAAGCTAAAATACAATGCAAAGCTTCTCTGACAAACTTATCATGCCAATTATAAACAAAAAAAAAAATTAAAGAAAAAAAATTCGGATAGGGAACAAAAGAAACACGCATTTCCCATGGTCTTCCCCTACTCAAATATCCTTATATTCTACACGTGTTTTCAGTTAGAAATTTGAGAAATATTTTAGATTCTTTTTTTCGTTATTTTAGTATTTTAGAGTCTAATTTCATCGCCATAATTCGTCTTTTTATAAAAAGTTTTCTAAAGCTCTTAAACTAATTTTTGCACATTAATTTTTACTATATCTCACCCCTTAGAGTTACACATTTAAGGATATAATATATAATTGATATATCTTATACATCTTATTTTACTTTAAAGGTGTACCTTTAAGAGGTAAAAATGAAAGAAAAAAATATTATATATCTATAGGTAAAGTTATCGGAGTACCAAGTTTTACTAAAATCGTTTCAGTAGATTTCCCTTGATGAGATACCCACAGTCGTGCAAACTTAGTTTCAGATGCAATCTTTCAGCAAATTGTACACAAAAACTTTCCTCGTTTGTCTCTCTTGGCATTAGTGAAAACCGTATCAAAATCTGAGTTAGCGGTATAGAAGAAGTTAGCGGAATGCAATATTATTTTATAATATGTATAAATGTAGATATACCTAGATATAGTAGTAAACTAGTGGATAAAATGTTAGCCATGAGATGCAAAAGGAAGATATATACTTTTTAATACTTTTAAAAAAATTATAAAGTAACACAAAAACGACCACCTTAATGAAATCTATTGACAGCAACAACTAGTGAAAAAAATATTACTCATTATTTTGGCATAGATTCAAGTTGATTTAATAACTCACCGAGGCATACATCAGCAGTGCGCCTAGGAGTATTACTTCTAGCACTGTCCACATTCCCATCGCCACAGCCTACAAGAAATTATTTTAAAGAAATTATTTTAAATAAAAAGATTTTACAAACTTAAAAGGGGCATATTATGTATTGCAGTCTTACAGAAGGGTACCATGAAATAACTTTTGTACTGTTGTATTTCAATGCATGCGTAAGGAATGCCATCATTTTCTTGTCCCTTAATCTTCATTCTCTCTTAGTTGAGTGCACACTAAGGGAGTAACTACATTTATTCAGCTATTGTCCATAGGTAACATCAGTTTTGTATGGAGATGCTGACGCGTTTGTTCTGCTTTTCCACCGCGTTCATGGCTGTTCCTCCGCTTTTGGGGCTCTTCCGCTGTGATCAATTTCGTAACGTTCTCATCTCCTTGTGGACAAGTTGTGTCTGGCATAGATTCAGTCATTCTGGGCTGTATGCTGCCGATAGAAGTAGTTCAGCGGAGATAGCACGCCTATGACAGCTAATTAATAGAAGCGGAACTGTATAAGTGTATGGAGCTGAATGGGAGTAGTTACTCCCTTATCGTAATAACTCTGTGTTACTTGAAGTATGTACTATCACTAACCTAACATTACGCCAATTGGATCATGAACTTTCCCGGTACAAAAAAAAACTTATAAAAACTTACAAATCATTAACAAAATACACTTACTTTGCACTTTCTTTTCTTAAAAATTACTAATCCAGTGACAACGCATATAAGCATTCCAGCGAGATTGGCAGCAAACAGAGCGACCCGATACACTTCGCCGAGACACACAGCAGCATTGTTTATTGTACACGAAACGCATGATAACTCGCCATACTCGGACAAATTCTCACTGGTCGACCAGCCGTCCCCATCTGGATGATAATAGCCCACACGACACTTACATCGGTACTGAAATGTAACAAGATATTCTGTAACAATTGAATTGGTCTGATCGAAAAAATAAAAATGCCATGTGTTTCATTACCTGTAGCCTTTGATCTCCAAATCCATTAGTAGGAAAAGCCTCACATTCAGTAGTGAGAGGGTCGCATAAAGGCGGCCCACCGAAATGCTCATACATAGAAGATTCACACGGCAAAGATTCTATGCGCCGAAAAATTGCAGCGGCGGCTCGTAGAGGACCCGCGCCCTGAGCCGCCGAAACTCCTGCCCACCACCCGCGGCCATCTTTATCGCATGAAAACCAAGCATTCGACCACACAGCTGTCGTTTCGTTCCAACCTGACGCCAAAGTCCTCCAGAATTGGGGCAAAGTGGCCGAATTATTGTGTTGGAAGATAATCATGCGTGACGATGCTGCTAAGTAGAGTACACCGAGATGAAGCTGCGGAGCTCCAAGGGCTACGGCGTCTATAGGCGGATTGAGTTTGGTTCTAGCGACACTCCTTGCGAGTTCCGTAGTGTGAGCCTCATCAGCTTTGTTCTGAACGATATACTTGCTGAGCGAAAGAGCAGAGAGCACCGCAGTAGCTTCATAGTCACGCGCATTCTGTAAAATTATAATCAATGTCACGGGTACAATATATGTATTTTATCTAATAAAGTTGTAGAGATTTTTTTTTGGAACGAATTTTGAATTTCAATTTCTGACAGCATTGAATTTGACAGCCCAAGCATGTGTTACAAAACAATACATGAACTGCTTCAATTGATAATGGTCTTGATAAGTCTGATGTGTAGAACATCTGTTCCGTCTGGCCCAGGATAGGCATAAGGTTTTAGAGCTAACGGCCAATCTCCAGTAAAAGTAAGAAAGAGCTAATTATTATAGAAGGTTGTCGGCAATTACGCTGTACTCTGCAATACGCTGCAACCTTTAGAAGCCTTGCAAAAAGAAATTAAGTCAGAGAGAAAGCTAAACGAAAACGAAGTAATAGCGCGAGAGAGATGGCATTGCCGATTAGAGCATGTCTGTGTCAATTAAAATTAAAAGTCGGGTGAATTCGCGGGGAACGGTTAGTTTGTAATATTTGTAAAAAAAGAAGAACAGGTGTTATAAAATAGAATAAAAAATACATAGCGGTTAAATATTATAAAGAAAATGGGCAATTTCCCTAAACTTGGAGCGGATTAAGCACGCTTCGCCGCTAATAACTTGAGGGAAGACCCGTAAAACAGAGTGGGGCGGCGCGGCACGGGCCGCGTATCGTAAAGTTGCCGCCTTCGAGTAAATGGCCCCGACTTAAAATTAATTTGCCGAAATTCGACTTTTGAGGTCCTGACGCCCCGCGCCTTGCATTCCGCGTCACTTGGTGTAATTCACATTTTAATATCAATTCGGAACTTTCTTTCGAGCTTCATAAATGTATCGCTTTGATTTGGGCAGCGTTATATATATATATATATATATATATATATATATATATATATATATATATATATATATATATATATATATATATATGTGTGTGTGTGTATATATATGTATTAAGTCGAATAAAAAGACTGTTAGTTTTTATATGTGTAAAACTGAAAACGGTGGAAGAGGGAAAACTATTTTAGCAATATTTGAAAACACTTTTTAATGGTACAGCAAAACAGAGCGAACAACAAATGAATATTATCAAGAATATTTTTTACATAAAAAAGACAAATAATTTTAAATATAAAAACAAACAGCAAAAAAGGTTTTATATGTGAAAAACTATTCTACATGTAAAATGTAGGTGAATTAATCCTTAGCAATATGTTTTAGTAAAATCTTGTTTCCAGCTATTTTTCATTTGTTTTTCTTTCTGTCAAAAGGAGTGAATCTAATGAAGAAAGTCGATACATTTTAAAATTTTATTACAAAAAAGGAAAAATCATCGAATAAAATGGTACACATGTACTGTAATGTCTCCAGTTTTCATATAAAATACGAAGATTTTTTTTTCCCCACCCTATTTATTATATATATTCAAAAATGAAATTAGGCAATAAAAAAAGATGTTAACAAACAAAGTCATAACACAACTTACATTTTTTTTTAGATCTATGTATTTATGTCTTTTATGATAAGGGATTGGATAGGAAAATGGACTCTGGCATCCCTTACTCACTCGCCGAAACACAACAGTACACGTGCTGTTATTTCACGGTGGTCTTCTGTGAGGGTGTGGTTACTGCCGCCAGACAGGCTGCCCAAATGATTGCGAAACGCAATGTGCTCTGCCGCTACTTTCCAGATCCAGACCAAAGCCAAATTTGAAAAATTCATTTTTCAAAGTTGATCCTGCCGGGAATCGAACCCGGGAACCCTAGAACAGAGCGTTAACGCAAGCACTTATCCAACGGGCTCGTTGAACACTGTACACGCACATGTTTTTTTTTTAATATCCTGCACAGTATCAACTATTACTTGTTGTTCTATTACTTGTTGTTTCTTTTTATTCTTTTTTATGTATTATAGTACAAATAAAGAGTTTTAATAATAATAATTAATAATTAACTACCAAAAACGAGAGGCATGGTATAGTTTTCTCTGCTTGCTAGCATTGTCTTAATAGGTCAATTAAGAGTCAATTTAGCTTATAATAAAAACAATTACGTACTGAGGGCATCAGCGGTGGGTTCTTCGATATGAGATTGTCGCAAGATGCAGCTGGTTCGGAAGACGAGTCCCGTAAGGTGGGCAGGTCAGCGGCGGGCGCAGCCGCGGTGCAAGCGCATACTAGCGCCCACGCCGCCCACCGCGCCCGCATTGCTCACCTATCGCTCACTAAATTCTGAAACAACATTTTTTTTATATTATAAAGAGTATAAGGCGGCCACGGGCCACTTGTAGCTGCCATGGCTTTAGAACACCAGACTTGACTTTTTTAACAGCACTCTCGATGAAGCCTGTATTGTACCCAGGTGGAAACACTTGAAAAGGGAGAATGTTCAGAGAATTTTGAACAAAAATTTGTTCGGTTGATGTATCATGTCATGAATATGCTCCCTTTAATATATCTATTGATGAAAATGCAGTCTTTGAAATTGAATATAATATACTGAGTGGGAAAATTTCCTCAATTTACTCTGGTAGTTTGTGCGTCATTGAAAAGATTGAAAACATTTTTATAAATTCTTAGATTCATAATTCATAGTCAGTGTTCAGATATACGTCTTACGTGATAAAACAGGGCATATTTCTGGTATATTTATGTGGAAAGTTTCATACAAATCCGTTCAACGGCTTGAGTTTTCACATATATAACATTTGTAGAGACGTTTTTCATTTTATTATCTACATAAAGGTCAGAGGCCTGACGATAGTGCCAAATAACAAGTAACACCACAGTGGTTACAAAACCGCGGCCAACCTTGATAGGATAAAGAATAAGGACAAGGATAGAAGAATGGGTCCTGGCATGCCTTATTTGCACACGGAAATACAAAGCACACATGGCGTTGTTTAATGGTGTTCTTTTTAAAAGGGGTGGTTACTGTCGGCAGAATTCTCTGCCACTATTAAATACAAGTTTTCAAAATCACCCACAGAAACCAGCTCATTCTAATATTATAAAGTCGACTTAACAATAATGTCCAACTTAACAACAGATAAGAAAATAGGTAAATGGGATTGTGTCACAATCATCGACGTTTACTATATGCATGGATTGTGTCATAAAATTTGAATTTTATAAATAAAGAATCATGGAATAAATATGATATAATCAATCAATAATCTATTCTATAACTAATATTATAAAAAGATTGTAGGTATGTTTGTAATGAATCAACTCAAAAACCACTGGACCGATTTTAAAAAATTTTCACCTATAGAAGGCTACATTATCAGCGAGTAATATAGGCTATACTCCCCCATCACCCATTTACCCCCTCCATACAAAATTACCGTTTTCCACGCATAATATTTTATATAGAGATGCGGCCGAAGTGGCGTGCAACAGCTAGTAACCAATAAATTGATGGTGAAAATGAAAATTTGACTTCAACTTCACATTCCTTTTTATGAATTTATAGTAACTGCTTGAAATTCTCTTTGAGATTGAGACTTTTTATGGAAATCTATATACTGAGCACGCACCTACACCGACAGTGCACGATGGCAACAACCAGAGAGCTGCACTAAAGTGGCACTGTACATGACATTCAGTCTGGGCGACATCGAAATAGCGGACAGCTTAGGAACGGCAAAACCGCCGATGCTGATGGAATCACGATAAAGCTTCTGGACTCTGGTCCTGAAGGAACTTTTGGAGCTCTTCAACTCCATTATACATAGTGGAATCACACCGGAGTCATGAGTCGGAGTCGTTATGTTCTTCAAAAAAAGAGACAAAGTTCCCCTCAAGAACTATAGACCAATCTCACTCCTCAATCATGTTTATAAGCTGTTCTCGAGACTCATAACAAATCTTCTGGCCCGAAAATTTTACGAATTTCAGCCCCCGGAGTAGGCCGGGTTTCGTTCGGTAATAGCTCTGTGGACCACAGTGAGACAGATTATACACAAAATTTCCGAGTACAATCAGCCTCAGTGCGTAGTCCTTATGGACTACGAGAAAGCCTTTGACTCAGGATTCCCGTTCTGGAATCCTTGCAACGGTGTCAAATAGATAGTCGCTATGTGGAGGTTTTTCGAAGCCGCGACGATGACCGTGCAAGTACAGGACCAGCATCAGATGAAACCGTTCCAACTGCCAAAAGAAGTCTATAGGGGCATGTGATATCCCCGAAATTGTTTACCAACGCTTTGGAAGATTTATTCAAGATGTTGAACTGGGATACACCTGGAAAGTATTCAAGATGCGACAGCTACACTACACCGACGGTCTACTTGATGCTAAGAAGATTTTGTTGTGTAAGTTTAGTGTTGAATGTTACTAAAAAAGTACGTATTTTTAATTTATCAAAGAAATAAATTTAATAGTTTTCACATTTGCACTCCGCATTGCACAGAAAACAGAGGTACTTTTTTGTAGGTAAATTTAATGTGAGACATCGAACCTTTTATTAAAATTTTCGTTTATTATAAATAAAATACATTTTTAGGATTAATATTCAAGGAAATTGTATGATTGGGGATTTGATACAGATATTGGAACATATTGTACTGGCAACCTGGACCCGGCCTCCCACGCATGAATTTTTTTTTTGCAAATTATATACCAAGCCTTTCTGGCTTATTGCTCTTTTCATTAGTGAAGACCGTATCAAAATCCATTAAGTTGTTTAGAAGAATTAGCGTTGAAACAGACAGATGCGACTAGATCATATCTGTAAATATATGCAAGTAGGTAGATTCTTCTGTCGGCTTTTGGGACTGTGATTAAGGGTTTCATGGTTATTTATTTGAATTTATTTTTATTGTAGTGGATATTTATACAACATCGCATTAGAAAATTTGGTCACTGTTATTTTTGGTTATGAAATTGTAAGCCTAATAAAATTCAATTAAAACAGTCATAAGTTATACCTCAATAACAAAGGAGAAACCTTTCGAAACATTCAATTTCTGTTTAGTCGGTCATAATAAATACGTAACTACCTTCAATGTATCAATTCTGGTGTTTTATTAAATGAAATGACGTTATACTTTTATTCATGTTTTAAGGCGATACCAATATTTACGTAAGTCAAATAAATTTGTCAGCTGTTAAAACCAGAATTATGTATAATTATAGATACTTAATTTTATGATTTATCTGATATCATGTTAAATATTTTTTCAAGATTGGATGACTTTGTAAGATTTGAATACGACCAAGCTTGCAAATGGTCTATTCGTTCATATTTTTACAAAATACCATTTGATGGTAGGTCGTTAACGTCGCCTAACTCCATTGGTGCTGCAAGTGCGTTGCCGGCCTCAGTAGGATTAAAGATAATGAGTGGCAATGTAAACCGAGTTTCGAAGACAATGAAGACCACAGTGAAATATCAGCGTGTCTTTCAGTGAGTGAGTAAGTGATGCTAAAGCCTATTTCCTGAAAACCTGCTTGTAGATTACAGACAATACTTCGTCACTGTCACGGAAGTGATACCTGTGCCCAGCCAGATCTTACATAATTTAAGCAATACATTGAAGCTGACACAGATGACACATGATAAAAATGATTTCGTTTATCATCCGTGTTTTCCTACGATACGATAAACAAAAAACTTTAGCGGACTGACTTCGTATAAATGTAGGTGATAAGTCTACTTCCTTCAATCATAAATCGTTCGTAGTTGTCTTATTGGTACAATGGTGTATAAACAATTGTTATGGTATTTAACAGTTTTCTTGTATCTTTCTAATATTTAGAATTTAGACAATTAACAAAAGAACAGCTGTAATTTAAAAAAAAATAACAAGTCGCTGTCAATTTATGTTATATTCTCAAGCAGAAATTAATAATGACGAGCCACTTATATGAGTAGTTAAGGTGGTTGCTTTAAATTTCTATCTCAAGGGTCCTGGGTGGCAGGGCACACTGCATTTCGCAGTCATTTGGGCAGCCCGTCTGGTGGCAGTAACCACTCCCTTACACAAGACCACCGTAACTAAGGGATGGCATAGCCCATTTCCCTATCCCTTCCCTTATCCTTAATCCTACTATGGACGGCAGCGCACTTGCTGCACCTGTGGCATTAATTACTTTTGCTATAGACGTTGGTAGACAACTACCATCGAGTTGACCGTCTGACAGCCTAGAATAAAAATTAAAAGTAATCATTGACTGTGTTTTAAAATTAAAACTTATTTTTATTACAGTATACTTGTAGTATATAATGAGATATTCGCGAGCAATGCATCAGAGAAAATTAGAGAAGGCATAAGACGGTTTCCGGATGGGCTGAAATTTGGTGCCGCCACTGCATCTTATCAGGTAGAAGGCGCATGGGATGAAGATGGTAATGCGTGTTTAATTTATTAGAATTTAGTATTTCTTTTATTAATGAATTTCTATGGTCATGAATTACGTTAAAGTTAAGTATCATAATTGACGGCTGATTTATCAATCTTTATCTTAAAATATTCTGTTTTATCTTTAAATATTCAACTCACGTCTCTGAATTGATTTGTAGACTTAGAGCAAAAACTTTGAGGCAAGCAACATTCTCGAATAATCACTTAGATATTGAAAATTTTGAATTAAAGCAGTCGTTCATTTGAAAACAGTAACAAAATCCATACTATTTATATTTTAGGAAAATCCGAAAACATTTGGGACTATTTGACGCATAATTATCCCTGTGCCACCGACGATTGTTCAAATGGAGATGTTGCTGATGACTCATACCACCAGTACAAAAGAGACGTAGAAATGATGAGGGAGTTGGGGCTAGATTTTTACAGATTCTCTTTGTCATGGCCCCGCATATTACCCAACAGTTTTTCTAACGAAATAAACGAAGCTGGCGTACAATATTATAATAATTTAATTAATGAAATGCTCAAGTACAATATTGAACCCATGGTCACGTTATATCACTGGGATTTACCACAGAAATTGCAGGAGTTAGGAGGCTGGACCAATCCTTATATTGTGGATTGGTTTGGGGACTATGCACGTGTTGTTTACGACCTATTTGGAGATCGAGTAAAGTACTGGATTACCATAAACGAACCTAAACAAATTTGCTATCAAGGATATGGAGATGACACAAAGGCACCCAGAGTAAATATAACCGGTGTAGCAGATTATATGTGTGCTAAAAATTTATTACTAGCTCATGCCAAAGCGTTTCACATATACGATGAGGAGTTCAGATCTACTCAAGGCGGAGTAATTGGAATTACAGTTAATATAAATTATTTTGAACCGGAAACTGAAGTAGACGCTGATGCTGCAGAGGAAACCATGGAATTTGATGTAAGTTTGATTTGGCTAGTGAAGACAATTTCATTATCGCACTAGATGAAATGTCCACTGACCACTATTATTTTATATAATTTGTTTCAGTTTGGCATGTACACAAATCCGATATATGGAAAGGGAGATTTTCCTGAAATTGTAAGAGAAAGAGTAGCAGCGAAGAGTGCTGCCCAGGGATATAAGAGGTCGAGGTTACCTGAATTCTCAGCAGAAGAAGTTTATTACATACTAGGTACTGCAGACTATTTCGGACTAAATCACTATACTACTTTCCTCGTAAACAGAAACGAATCGGTTACCGGTTATTATAGTGTACCTTCATTTTATGATGACCTTGGAAGTATAATATATCAATCCAACGATTGGGAATCTGGTGAGTCAACTTGGCTCAAGGTATGTAGGAATCTATTATTTATTATTCCATTTCGAAGAAAAAAAACCATAAATTTATGGATAATTTTTTTGACAGGTAGTGCCATGGGGATTTTACAAAGTTCTGACAATGATTAGAGAACGATATGGTAATCCACCAGTTTATATCTTCGAGAATGGATTCTCGAGTTCCGGTGGTATAAATGATGATGATCGCGTGAATTACTACAGAACATATTTAGACGCAATGTTGGATGCGATCGATGCAGGATCAGACATCAAAGGGTACACAGCGTGGAGTCTAATGGACAACTTTGAATGGATGAGAGGATATACGTCAGTGCTCGTATTATTTTTACAATCATCTTCGAAATGTATCTATGATCATCATAATAATTTTTAATGATATCATCAATAATTTTTCAGAGAACGGTTTGGCCTCTACGAAGTAGACTACGAGAGCCCAGAACGTACGCGCACACCGAGAAAGTCCGCGTTCATCTATAAGGAGATTATACGAACGCGCTCACTGGACTTCAATTACGTAACCGACACTATAACAATGACAATCGATGAAGGGCATTAAAGTTATTTGTTAATTATAGTATATTTTTGCTCACAGTCAGCTTTTATTTTATTCATCCTTTATCTTCTGTACAACATCTATACTAATAAATAAAATTGAAGTGTCTGTAACTTCAAAATAACTTTTTTTACTAAATGTACATCAAGGTATATACAATAAATTTTTTTACGTTACGATACCCATACTCATTTTACACGTGCAGCTTATGGGTAGACTATTCACGACGGGCATTTAGTGATCTGCGCATGCAATACACTAATGCGTTCAGGATGATTTTGGGTCTGCCAAGATTTTGCAGCGCCTCGGGTATGTTTGCCGAAGCGCGTGTCGATGACTTCGCAGCTATAATTCGTAAGCGTTGCGCTTCTGCCTTGAGACGCTTGCGCGCTACCAACACTACCATCCTGAACGTATTCACTGATAGGTGGGACTCTCCGATACTGGGGCGTTGGATTCGGCTACATGCTGCTGGATGGATGCCCTGGGGTCGGGATGCCCAGAGATATTAAGATTTCACTTTAATTTTAACTTTAATTTTTGTTCTTGTTATTAATTCTAAATTAAGTTCCCCTTTTTGTATATGGATTGTAAATTATCCGAAATAAATAAATATTATTATTATTATTATAAAAAAAAAGAAAAACAATTGTTACAATTTGTTCCGGTTAATGTCCGAAACGGCTAGACCAATTTTGGTGGAACTTTCACTGGCAGATAGCTGATGTTATTAGGGTAAAATAAAAGTAGCCTAATTAGGCTACTTTTATTTTAGAAAAAAAAAGAAAGCAGTGGTCAGTTCCGCGCGCGCCCCATACACATGCCGCAGCGAGGCGTGGCCAGGTTCAGCTAATCTATTCTATACATATAATAAAATCGTAAACGAGCCGTGTGTGTATATTAAATATTTTTTCAAAAAAACAATGTGTACACGTTGTACTTATGTTACCGAGGTCATAAAATACGAATTTTTGTCTGTTTGTTTGTACGTTTGTGCATGCTAATCTCAGAACGGCTTAACCGATTTGAACACGGTTTTCACTGATGTATTGTAGCAAGCTTTCCGTAACATTTAGTTATTGTTTTATTCCAATCGGTTTAAAAACAAAAAAGTTACGCGCTTTACCGAATACCATGCATACGAAGTTGCGGGTTCAGCTAGTTATAAAATAAAGTCGCTTTGCGCTTATGTCTGTTTTTCCGTTAGTTTTTCCATCCAACGGATTTTGATATGATTTTCATTAGTGCAAAGAAATATTAACGAGGAAGGTTTGTGTATACCATTTGCAGAAAAAATTGCAGCAGCACAAAGCTTAGAGCGCCAGTAAAAAAAAAACTAAATTTGTATTTGTAGCAGCCCCCGTCAAGAAGAGATTAAATAAACGCATATTTAATCTCTTCTTGACAGTATTGATATTTGAATTCACTATGTCTCTAAAATTGATAAGCAGATAATTGCAATAATGCAGGATATAGGGACAGAGAATATCTTTTAATAAAACAAATAAACCAGTGTACGTTTAAGAACGTAGATAATTAAAAATGAGTTTATTAATTATTCAATAAAAAAGATTATAAAAATTTTGAAGACCGAAGAAAAATTACAATATAATTTTAGTGTGATCAAAAGTTAACTAGATTTCAAAGGATTCAATGACGTTTTTAAGTTTTTTGAATGGAAGCTTCTTTGGAATTTTGAAAACGGATTTGTTAACTCTAAACATTTATGTAGAACTTTGTGTAACTTTTATCTTTCTTTCATTTCATTAGTGAATACAGTATCAAAATACGTTGGGTAGTTTATTGCACCAACGGACAGAAGCGGACATCGACTTCATTTTATAACATGTATATATAATGTACTTCATATTGTGTGTTTATTAATTAAAGTAATTTAATTAATACAGCAATAATGGAGCAATACCTTTAAAAAATAATTATACAATACGGTAAGTATAATAACTATTGATAAGAAGAGCTTAATACAAGATTTTGTCATTATTTTCATCTTATCATTCACATAATACCCAACATCTTATCATTTATCATGATATGATAAAACTAATGCTAACAGGCTGTTGGTATAAATATAGCCGATAATCTTCTATTTCATTCAGAAAAGTATCAGGCAATTCGTAAAATGTTTAAAAAACAGTTGTTGTGGTAAGTACAAATTTGGAATTATTTCTCAACTTTATTGACCCTTATTTACATATAAATAAAATAATTATTAAACTTTTAGTGTCCTGCAACTTTTAATATGCAGTGGTATAGTAATGACTACAGTAGCAAAGGAAGCCAATAAACAAAATGTAAGATCGTTTCCGGATGGTTTCATATTTGGTGCCGCTACAGCATCTTATCAAATCGAAGGAGCTTGGGATGAAGATGGTAATTGTACTTAAATTCATTTTCATTAACATTTGATTTGAACTACTTCTAATAAATAAATCAAAATTATTAATATTTTAGGAAAATCGGAAAGCATTTGGGACCATATGACGCATAATTATCCCTGTGCCACCGACGATTGTTCAAATGGAGATGTTGCTGATGACTCATACCACCAGTACAAAAGAGATGTAGAAATGATGAGGGAGTTGGGTCTAGATTTTTACAGATTCTCTTTGTCATGGCCCCGCATATTACCCAACAGTTTTTCTAACGAAATAAACGAAGCTGGTGTGCAATATTATAATAATTTAATTGATGAAATGCTTAAATATAATATTAAGCCTATGGTCACTTTATATCATTGGGATTTGCCTCAAAAATTACAGGAAATGGGAGGTTGGACCAATCCCTATATAGTCGACTGGTTTGGAGACTATGCACGTGTTGCATACGACTTATTTGGTGATAGAGTAAAGCACTGGATTACAATTAATGAACCAAAAGAAATTTGCTATCAAGGTCATGGAACTGACACAAAAGCACCCAGATTAAATATAACTGGTGTGGCGGATTACATGTGTGCTAAAAATTTATTATTAGCTCACGCTAAAGCATGGCACATCTATGATGATGAATTCAGATCTTTTCAGGGAGGAGTCAACGGAATTACACTTAGTGCACAATATTTTGAACCAGAAACTGAAGAACACTCACAAGCTGCAGACGATTGTTTGGAATTTGAAGTAAGTATATTCCGTTTTTTTTTCCCTTAGAACCTTTCGTCTCAATATGAATCGAAAACATTAGAGAATATTTATCACTATAAGAACATGATTTATAAATTCGTTTCAGATGGGACTCTACGCGAATCCTATATTTGGAAACGGAGATTTTCCTGCTATAGTAAAGGAAAAAGTCGCAGCCAAGAGTGCTACTCAAGGATATCCGAGGTCTAGGGTACCAGAGTTCACACAGGAAGAAATCGATTACGTTCGAGGAAGTTCAGACTTTTTTGGGTTAAACCATTATACTACTTATCTCGTATACAGAAACGAATCTGTTAACGGATATCATGAAGTGCCTTCTTTATATGATGATCTTGAAAGTATTAGATATCAACCAAGCGAATGGGAGGCCAGTAAATCTGAATGGCTTAAGGTTTGTCCGATTTATGGTATACAAAAATGCTAAAAAATCCCTTTTGTTTCATACTTAATATTAGAAAATACATATAATTGTTACTTTTTTACAATTTGATAGGTAGTGCCATGGGGATTTTACAAACTCCTGACCAGGATTAGGGAACACTATGGCAATCCACCTGTTTATGTCACTGAGAATGGCTTCTCAAGTTCTGGTGGTATAGATGACGATAATCGCGTAAACTACTACAAAACATACATGGACGCTATGTTGGACGCAATTGATGAGGGTTCAGACGTCCAAGTGTACACTGCGTGGAGTCTTATGGACAACTTTGAATGGATGAGAGGATACACGTAATAAATGTTCTTTATTCTCTTTGTAAATACTCTTTGTAATGTGTCACGGTAAATATAACAATATTATGTTAAATTTACAGGGAAAGATTTGGCCTTTACGAAGTAGACTACGATAGCCCAGAGCGTACGCGCACGCCAAGAAAGTCTGCATTTGTCTATAAGGAGATTCTACGAACACGCTCACTGGATCTAGATTACGTACCCGATACTATGACTATGACCATCGATGAAGGACATTAGGAATATTTTAATTTAATAAAAGTATCAATAAATCAGAACTGGCTTTAATTGCATTTTTTAAATGAAAGAATGAGTTTTTAAAAATTGAACTAGTATCGATAGGTATTTAAGTTTAAGTTTAAATTTAAGTTATCACAGACAAACAATAAGCAATAAAAACTGCCTATTGACTGAATCCTTGCATTTCTTATTCTCAACACTTCCTTAATTTATCCTATATTAGGGTTATATATTATCCTATATTAGGGGTTTATATAGTCTAGAGATCCTACAGGATCTGTAGTATAAATATGAATAAAATAAAATAAATTAAAATAAATAATAAAAGATAAATAAGGATAAATAAAATTACCCGTACTCACACCGGATGTATCAAGAAAATATAGTGTGACTTCGGATAAATAAAATTATCCGTAGTCACACCGGTGTGACTATAATGTGACGGCGATACGAATTTAGTTGCACCAAATCTCAAGAATAACATTATCTTATTTCTTGCCTAAATAAGTCTGAAAGGGAACCTTAGTGAAACTGTAAAAACTCGTCAGCAGGCTGAATGTGATGGAAGATACTTTTTTTACCCATATTGCGAAAAAATCATTCAATCTAACCTCTGCAAACATCCAGAGATCATGAAGTAAAATAAAAGAATCTCCACAAAAATCATATTAACAAAACAAGATAATAAATGAGAATATATTTAAGCATACATTAAAGCAAAATATTTTATTTTTAATACAGTTGCTCAAAAAGTGGCATATTGCAGGGACGTATAGCGTTCGGGATGTGGGCCATTACATACTCGTGCTTTTTTTTTTACCTTTCCCGAACTCGTGCGTTCTCTTTCCCAACTGTCAAAATAATGTCTATTAAAAAGAAAAACCAACCACGAAGTTTTTACTAAAAAAAATCATAGAAGTTTTTATGATTCATGCAAATACGTATATTTCTAAAAAGAAGCTACTAATTTGTTTCAATATCAGATTTAATAATTTGATCAAATGAGTTAGGTTAGGTTTCATTTCATTTCATTTTCATTTCATATCAATAAAAAAATTCTACTGAAGACTTGGCTGTATGGGCATAGTTTCCTTTGCCTACCAGAATGGGTGAAGAAAAAAAAAATCTCTGCTTATATTCTACGGTTGGCGCCATTTTCCAGAAATTTTCTTTGCGAGTTTAGTTGTTTGTTTTATTAAATTGCTTCATTTTTTCGCAACTGTATTAAAAATAGTCGTTCAGTACACGTGCGGAACCGTCATTGCAACTTGTTCCGACTGTCAACCCTCGGAACTCTTTGCAATGACAGCCTTTCCGCACTTGTAATGAAATATACTATTATACAATTGGTGTATAATAAAAAAAATGGTTATTACATTTGCAGCAGACAGTAGAGCTCCATAGCGAAGTAAACTAGATATTCCATAAAGATGAAAAAATAGCAAACCGTATATCCTTTAGTGTATGTACAGCTGTTGTAACAACTTAACCTTCGTGGGTACATTATCACCTACTTCAAGATTTATATAACACATAACAGATAATAGTTACATGTTTTGTAAGAAATGGGACCCAACGCAACTATCAAGGTACTCTCAACAAAGGGGGAAGCTGAATTCCAGTCAGGTCTGCATCCCTTTTTTTAACGTTGAGAAATTCTCATGGATACCCGGCAGTGTAGAGGACATTGTTATGCCGGACTCCTACCGGCTAAAATCCAACGTCTTTCTAGCGCGGCCGTACTTTAGCGTGGTCGCGAGACCGTTGTAATTGTAGCACGACACCGGTACCTCGGTGTACTTGAAAGTGGAAGTACGCCGGCCATTTCGGGGGACATCAGGACGGGCGATAGTCTCCCCTAAGACTACAGCCAAGCTTCCGGTTTGGTCGACATAGGCCAGCCGCCTGCGCTCGAACCTGTTGGATCAGCTGGGAGAGAGGATCTTCTTTTCGCTGCCTCTCCGCAGTTTACTTGCGCAACATGACGGGCTCACAAAATGCGAGCATCGCCTGCCCAGCAAGGGCACGTCGCTTTCACAGCAGAGCGGCGGTATCTTAAATTGATCTACAACCCGAATGTCAGTGCTGCATCAGTAGTTCGTCATATTATAATTTTTTGAAGTGAAAACTTCTTTAGCGGCGCTGTGCGTTTTTGTGAGGGGTAAAAAATGTTAAACTCGCGATCGAAAACCTGATCGAAAATTCGTAGACCAACTCAACTAGACCCCTAGTTGAGTCTAGTTGAGTTGGCTAGTCGTAATGTAGTATATATATGGGTGTAGATAAAATGCATTATATGTAGCTAGATATGGAGTAATGTCTCCGCAAGGTTGAAGTTTTGTGTTGCTAGGGGTGTTGGCGACCGTCGCCAATGTGGCTACCAGTCTCCAAGTATGGAATTGGTGTAATTGGGCAAGTTTACAGTGTGTGATTAAGTGGGATAATTACAATAGAGTAGTAAGTGATTGTATATTTGGCGACTGTCGCCAGAATGACAACCGGTAGCCAGGAGCAAAGTTGATATAATTCTATCAGAATTACATATGTACCTAGTAGAAAAGGAAGGTCCTTAGAGCAGTATTGGTGGTGTTGGCGACCGTCGCCAATATGACCACCAGTCGCCACCAGGACACCACCAGCTTGTGGTGTCCATTATATGGTTTAAAGTTAGATAATTCCACCGCACTAAATTATATGATCTTTTATCAGCACACACGAAAAATTGACAGAAAGGAAGATTTTATGGCTACAATTGATTTCTTCAATAAGTATTTTATGATAAATTCTATCGATGCAATCAAATTGGAAGCCTCAAATTATCTCATCCAAAACATCATCAAAGATATAACATTATCTTGTTTATAAGAAGGTACAATATAAATATGTGTAACAATCTATATACATATCTGTACACTTCATAGATCAAGAGGATCGCAATGTTGTCCAAGTGGAATATAATACTGTAAGTAAATTTAAATAATGTAAATCCACTACATAAAGAAGTCATTGTAATAATACATTGAATACTGTGTTTTCACAGAATATGTGTTGTTTATGCAGTGTTGGTTGAAGGAAAAATAATCAACCAAGTCTCCCGTAAAGATGTACGACAATTTCCCGATGGATTTTTATTTGGATGTGCCACAGCATCGTATCAAATTGAAGGAGCTTGGGACGAAGACGGTAGGTACTAGCTTATACTTCGAGGGGTTTCTCAATAAGTTTTAATTGTCAGGTTTCCAATAAAACTTTTTAACATTTTAGGTAAAACAGAAAATATTTGGGACCACTTGACTCACATGCAATCATCTCCGATAAAAGATGGTTCAACTGGAGACATTGCAGATGATTCTTATCATCAATATAAGAGAGATGTAGAAATAATGAGAGAATTAGGCCTCGATTACTACAGGTTCTCTTTATCGTGGGCACGCATATTACCTAACAGTTTCTCCGACCAAATAAATGAAGCCGGTGTGCAATACTACAACAATTTAATAGACGAAATGCTCAAATACAACATTGAACCTATGATTACATTGTATCATTGGGATTTGCCACAGAAACTACAGGATATGGGAGGATGGACAAACCCCTACATTGTTGACTGGTATGCTGACTATGCACGCGTTGTTTTTGACTTATTTGGTGACCGAGTAAAGTATTGGATCACCATGAATGAACCGCGCGAAATTTGCTATCAAGGATACGGAGCCGATACTATGGCTCCTAGGCTTAATATGAAAGGAGTGGCTGATTATATGTGCGTCAAAAATCTACTGCTGGCCCATGCAAAGGCTTGGCACATTTATGACGAAGAATTCAGATCGAGTCAGGAAGGAATCATAGGCATCACTTATAGTTCTTCCTTTTATGAACCCGAATCTGAAGAATATACGGATGTCGCTAAAGACTTCATAGAATTCGAGGTAATTTTACAATAATCTAAGTGTATGATTCTTGATGTATGATTAAGTTTACTATGATTCTTATGTAGTAAACTGGACCTATGTATTATTATAACAAAATAGGTACTTTCTAAAATACGTACTGTTGTAGTAGGATTTTTAAATGTTTTAAATGATTAAAACGAAGTCTTTGTATTTTTGTTTAAGCTTGGCATATATGCAAATCCTATACATGGCAATGGAGATTATCCTCAAGTGGTAAAAGAAGCGATTGCATCCAAAAGCGCCGCTCAAGGTTATCCGAGGTCTCGACTACCACAATTATCAGAAGAAGAAATTGACTACATCCGAGGAACTTCAGACTTCTTTGGATTAAATCATTACACGACAAACTTGGTTTACAGAAATGAGTCTATCACAGGGTACTATGAGGAACCCTCTTATTACGGCGATGTTGGGAGCATTTCATATCAGCCAAGCGAATGGGAAGGTGCTGAATCTTCGTGGCTCAAGGTTGGTTTGGTTTTCAATATTTTTACTTTAAAAATTATGTTATTTGTTGAGTATGGTTGAAAAATTTTTGCGTAACAAAATTTATAAATATATCAATCATAGATATTATAGATTTTCGTAAATCTACAAAAAACTCTCATGTTACGAAATATGTTGTTTAGGGCTATGTTGATTTTCATAAAAGTGTTGCAGTGTCGAAGTTGAAAGAGATTCGCTGAATTGTAATAGACAATTATTAGTGTGGTTCAAATAGTTGGTAAAAGTCAACTTACTATTAGTATTATTAATTATGTTATATTATATAATTAATTTTATTATTAATAATATAATTAATAATAAAATCAATTATACCTTAAACAGAATTATTCTTCAGAATAATCCCGACGAATTTCTAGGCACATAAATTTACTTACATTTAAAAACCATTTATTGTATACGCATGTTAATTTCTCCAGTCTACATATTTTTACATATGTAATCTAAAAAGCTTAAGACTACTAATGTTACAAACAAGTATGTTACAAGAATTAACGTCAATTTATTGGTAACTTACTGTTTAATCGATTTGATAACACTTGTTATAATGTACTCACAGAAATATAAAACAATTACCCTCGACTGATATTTCGAAAGACACAATTATGAATACAAATTTTGCATGGCAGCATTATAGGACACGTCTCCAGAGAATAGCTAGTGACCAATAATTTTCATAATTATAATAACAATATATTGTTATATGAATATTAATGGTAATTGGAATATATGCTATACGTTTTCATATGATTTTAATGCAAATTCAATTATTTATTTTCGCGTTTATTTATCCACACAATAATTATAATTATCAAACTAACAGGTAGTACCGTGGGGATTCTACAAACTTCTGACGTGGATTAGGGAACACTACGGTAATCCACCAGTGTACATTACTGAGAATGGTTTTTCATCTTCTGGTGGCATAGATGATGACAGACGCGTGAACTACTACAGATTATACTTAGACGCCATGCTGGACGCAATGGATGATGGGTCAGACATTAGAGCTTACACTGCGTGGAGTCTTATAGACAACTTTGAATGGATGAGTGGATACACGTAAGTTTTGTAAATTTTCTTTCAAATACCTAGGTTGCATTTAACGGAGGCTATTTTCTGTTAATTTGAAGTGCTTAACTTACGCTGCGGCAGCGAAACGAGGTTACTCATCCTAATTTTAATTTCAGTTGCGTATTTTTAATAACATACATTTTGGTTTTATGTTGTATAAGCAATTATATATTTTTGATATGTTTAACCCGCGCTTCAAAAACAATTGTTTTAAAAATTATACATGACAGAGACAGCAGCCCACTGGCATCCATCCCTTTGGTATTTTTATGGATATGAAAATAACCCCTTGAAACCACCTTCCTGCTTTCAAGGGAACCTTCAGTTTACCTGATGCTCTTTGAAATATATAAAAATGTAACAGGGAAGGAAGAGGATAGAGCATATATTGTGAGAGATCCATTAAGTCACATAGTTATGATCTTCAATATCCTCAAATCTAAGTCAAACCGTAACTAGGAGGTTTATACCCTTTACAGAGAGGGCGTAAGAACTCGTTAGTGTAAGTATGTGTTACTAATTCCTATCATTATTTTAATATTACAGAGAAAGGTTTGGCCTCTACGAGGTGGATTACGACAGTCCAGAACGCACGCGCACAGCTCGAAAATCCGCTTTTGTCTACAAAGAAATAATACGGACGCGCTCGCTAGACTTCAATTACGAACCCAATGACATTACAGCGATGACAATCGACGAAGGACATTAAAGTTGTTTAGTTTAATAAAAGACCAGCTTTAAAATTTTGTTTTACTTAATTACTAATTGTTACTTATAGTCGAAGTTGTTGAACTGCAAATTAATTGCTATGATTACTATTCGAAATTACGATTAAAAGATTTTTTTTTACCTGAACAAGATGTTCCGATGTGAACCCTGTCACTGATATAGATAACAGAAGTAAGGTAAAGGGCCCCTGGTTCGTGCTAGTACGTTATTTCGTTAGTTTTGTTTGTGGCGCAAAAAATAAGCAATTTAAACATTATTTATTTAAATTTTTGATTAGTACCAAATCTCTATCATTTAAACTGTCTAAAAAATCAAGTACCAACATTTTGGCGACTAAACTGAGAACAATACGACGCTTGAAACTCTCAATCGGCGACTAACAGCTGTGCGGCGTGCGTATATACCTTGTCACCGTAAGGTTAGCGCTCTTATTTTTTAAGCTTACGGACAGGCAAAGGTAAGAGCATTTGACTAGAACTTTTAATTGTGTTTTTTTGTGTTCCTTAACAATCGATTAGACTTTGAAAAAAGTTATAGCAAGCATAGAATTCCTTTAAAATTGCAATAAATCGACTCACGAAATAGCGGTCAATTTATTTTTCGTGTGTCCCTTAGTTCGTGTCACTACCGAATCAGAGATATTCTAGATACATTTTTGTTGCTTGTGCATTTATATAATAATTAAGATAATTTAAACGTAAATTTTAAAAAAAAAATGTATTTAATTAAGTTTCTTATGAGCTAAATTCGGTATATGTTTTATTTACTAGAATTCGTATAATACGGGTTTGAAGTTGACCTGAATTTACATTTTTAAGGTAAATTCGCATAGCTACTACTGGCATGATTTTGTTTTTTATTCTGTTTATTTTATTTATTATTATATATTTTTAATTATAAATCGGATAAATAATTTTTAAATTACATAATTTAAAAAAGATCTACAAATTTGAGTGCGAGAATTTCCAAAAATCAATAACACGAAACAAGGAACTCGATTCTGTTACTTTTCCTCAAGTTCGTGACATCGATACACTCATTTCTCTGTGTTTATTAAGTGGGTATGTATCTTTTTTACTAGAAAACAAAGAAAAAAATCAATAAGTCATCGATTCCAATCGATGGATTACCAGCAACGCTTATGTTTTGTCTATAAAAGAGTTTTTTTTTATGATTATTCTTCAAAGTTCAATCATTTAAATTTATTTAAGTTTATTTGAAATTATTTAAATATTTAAGTATTTAGATTTATTAAAATTCATTTAAGTTTATTTTTATTACTAAGTTCATAATTTTGTTTCTTAATCAAGCAAAGAGATAGCAGTAATGTAATATATATATATATACATTACTGTAATGTATGTACCTACATACCTAATATTAATGTGTATACTTTAGCAAACCAAAGGTTTAAACGAAAAACACATTGAGTTTTGTTTTAAATTTTAATTTGTAAGTAATTTATTTATTGGTATTAAGCTGAATCTCACGCTCACACCTTTTTTATTTAAAAAAAGTCTATCCTGTTTTTAACTATTAAACCCTTTAAATATTTATGTTTTTTATTAATAAATTATCATTACTGACTGTAAAAAATCTTTATCACGAAACAGGGGCCACGAGCTCACGAACTTAGAAGCAGAGCCAAATTTTATCACGAAATAGGGTTCAAACAAGAGGCTCACAAATAAATTAATATAAAAAACAATTCATATTAAAACTATATAATTCTAGGGTGAAATTACCGGCAAAGTACCAACATTCATCACACAAAAGCTTTCAAACTGGTATCATGTTTAGTAATATATTTAAAAAATCTTAAAATCTTAAGAGCCTTAACATGCCGAAATAGGGGACATTTACCTTAAACACGATTTTTGAGTCTGAGTTCTGTGGTGCTGATTTTGATTAATAATCATGTCTAACTAAACAAGGAAAAAATACTTTTATGTAATAAAGTTTGCTTTTGTAGCAACCAGAATGAAATTTCAAATTTTAAGAAAATCAAATTTTTTAATTCATTACAATACAAAAGTAAGAAAAAAAACTTTAATTTATATGTTAATCACTTTTATTTACAAAGAACAATGAATCTCTAAATACATTAAAAAAATCAAAAAAGCTTTAAAAGTGAACATTTTTTGTTTTTCTTCTGTGTAAATAGGAACTTTCTCGTATTAAGTTCCAAATGTAGTCACCCATCATGTTCTCATTGTATTGTCCTTGATAACGCTATTCAAAGTTTATCACATCTTGGTGAAGGCGTTCTCCTTGCTCTTCTGAATATGTCCCCAAGTTATCCAGCCCCAGACGCTTGCCTGGATTAACTACACAAAAGTAGCAATCATTGATGTGATTAGTGGGCTCCCTCCATATTCTTGGTACTGCGAACTTCATACATTTTTTTTCTCTTCGATACCAAGCTGGAAAAATAATAATATATCTACATATATAGATACATACGTTATATTCATTACATATTATCATAAAAATTTTTGCAATTAGTATCTTTGAAAGTTACTCTCTCTTACCTTCTAATGTGTTTTTGCAATTACCACAGGAGAATTTAGGTGCCCATATTTTGTCTTGACTTCGAATACGAAGATTAAAATAAGCTTTACAGCTTCACAATGTCTTTTATTTGACGAAAAACTAAATTATTTAGCCCTTACTTTAATGAATTCGCCGCAAATGTAACAAAAAAGTTTACGCTATTTTTACACTTTTTGGAAGCGACTTTTTGGACTCCGCGCAACACAGATGGCATCGTTTCTCGGTAATGCTCGCGCGCATAGCATACTGCCGCTGCCGAGAGTGCCGAGACTACCCGCCCCGCTCACCGCTTCACACCCGTAAGGCCCCCCCCCCTCCCCTCTCTTGCGTGTTAAAATCGTTGTTCCTCAAACGTTCTGTCAAAATCTTAAAATATTTATTTTTCGTTGTAAAATGTACAAAAGCAAACTTTATTTGTTATGAATGGAGCCTGTGGTTACTTTTAGTTGTAGACAATCAGAAAATATTGATTTAATAACAAACCCAAAAAAAAATTTTTTTTGTTGACTTGTGTAATAGATAAAATCTACAGCTTTTATATTGAAGGAATTCTTGAAACCAGATTTTTTTGGAAGTACAAAGATTTTGCCAAATATCATATTTTTAAATTCTTTATCGACAGCGTTTTTTTAAAATATAAAGGTAAATAATTAAACAAACAATATAAATAATTATACAAAATTCGAAAGATACTAATAAATTATATTCAAAAGGCACTGGTGTCGTTCCGCAGTTGTTCCTCGCTTTTTTGGTGCTAAATATTTTTAATTTATTTCTAAAGTTATTAATACTTTGTAGTTCCCTAATAGGCGGCGGGATATTGTCCCAGCACTTAGTCGCAGCATAGCGGAAGCTACCTCTAAAGGCAGCAGTACTATGACGCTCTATTACAAGCTGCGACCAACATCCCTCCACGACAACTTCTTATAGAGATAAGAAGGCTCTTTATATTTTATTCGCCAAACATAAGGCACGCTAAATGAAGTTTGCGGCGATGCTTCATTTTTAATATACGTATACCATGTTTATTTAAATATGAGGTTACAATGTGACCGCCAAGGAATCTCAAAACAGAAACGAGCGCAGGCATTTTGGACACGCTGAATTAAATTTTGCGTCTTCACACATCTTGGTTTGTGAAAATAAATCGTTCGTTTCACCCTTACACGGTATTTTAACTCACCCAGCACGTAGCAATATATAAGTAAAATGTTCTTTTGTTCTCTGTATAAATATTCCACTAAAATAATATCCCTAGCCTTTCGTCGTTTCTCTCGTCGTAAGTGTACCTGTTTCGAAAATAATAACTTGATCATTGAAATATAAAATTGATAACTAATATTTGACAATATTGACATAATAATGATAAGATAATATTTAACTAGGCTATAAAATATTCACAAAAAACCATAATTTCTACAGTGCGTGACGATTACCCCGCCACAATGTTGTGCAAGCAGAGTTTATTGTAAGTAAGAAAGAATAAGTAACATAATTTATAATTTAAGTCGATAGAAATAATAACAAAATAAAATAACAAAATAACATTATTCTTTATAAGTCACTATTGTATATTTTTAGAGTACTTATTGCCTATGCTGTTTTGGTAAACGGGAAAATAATTAACAGCATCTCCCGGCAAAGTGTGCGACATTTTCCCGATGGATTTTTATTCGGGTGTGCCACAGCATCTTATCAAATTGAAGGAGCTTGGGATGAAGACGGTAATAAAACTTGCAACTACATAAATAATGTGAAATATTTGTATTTTATTAAAAAAAATTATAAAATTTTAGGCAAAACGGAAAATATTTGGGACCACTTGACTCACATGGAACCTTCTCCAATAAAAGATGGTTCAACTGGAGACATTGCAGATGATTCTTATCATCAATATAAGAGAGATGTAGAAATAATGAGAGAATTAGGCCTCGATTACTACAGGTTCTCTTTATCGTGGGCACGCATATTACCTAACAGTTTCTCCGACCAAATAAATGAAGCCGGTGTGCAATACTATAACGATTTAATAGACGAAATGTTGAAATACAAAATTGAACCAATGATTACATTATATCATTGGGATTTGCCGCAGAAACTACAGGATATGGGAGGATGGACAAACCCCTACATTGTTGACTGGTACGCTGACTATGCACGCGTTGTTTTTGACTTATTTGGTGACCGAGTAAAGTATTGGATCACCATGAATGAACCGCACGAAGTTTGCTATCAAGGATATGGCGCTGATTCTTTGGCTCCAAGGCTTAATATGAAAGGAGTGGCTGATTATATGTGCGTCAAAAATTTACTGCTGGCCCATGCTAAGGCTTGGCATATTTATGATGAAGAATTCAGATTGAGTCAAGAAGGAATCATTGGTATTGCTTACAGTTCTTTATTTTATGAACCTGAATCTGAGCAACATGCGGATTTTGCTGAAAATTATTTAGAATTTAAGGTAAGTTAAATTTAAGGTAAATCTTTGTTCAGAAGCATTTTATGAATTAAAATTGAAGAGTCCTTTTTAGAAAACGACTTACAACTCTGTAATAGCTTCGATGTTATAATAAATAGTGTTTACAATAATCTCTTGTATATTTGTTTAAGCTTGGCATATATGCAAATCCTATACATGGCAATGGAGATTATCCTCAAGTGGTAAAAGAAGCGATTGCATCCAAGAGCGCCGCTCAAGGTTATCCGAGGTCTCGACTACCAGAATTATCGGAAGAAGAAATTGACTACATCCGAGGAACTTCAGACTTCTTTGGATTAAATCATTACACGACAAACTTGGTTTACAGAAATGAGTCTGTCACGGGTTACTATGATGAACCTTCTTATCACGATGATATTGGAAGTATTGCATATCAACCCGGCGAATGGGAAGGTGCTGAGTCTTCGTGGCTTAAGGTTTGTTTGATGCTTTTACTGAAAGTTTTCCCTACAGAAATGTATATAATATTAAGTAGGTAAGTCATAAAGAATAACTATTATTTTTAGAGATATTACAATAAATCTGTTCGAAAGATGTTAGCAATAATTGCGTATTGTTTTGACATTATTGTTTTAACACTGTATACATAATTACCTTACAGGTAGTACCGTGGGGATTCTACAAACTTCTGACGTGGATTAGGGAACACTACGGTAATCCACCAGTGTACATTACTGAGAATGGTTTTTCATCCTCTGGTGGTATAGATGATGACAGACGCGTGAACTACTACAGATTATACTTAGACGCCATGCTGGACGCAATGGATGATGGGTCAGACATCAGAGCTTACACTGCGTGGAGTCTTATAGATAACTTTGAATGGATGAGTGGATACACGTAAGTTTTCAAATGTTTAATTCATGTTTAAGGTTCAATTCAAGTTGAAGCAGTCTTATGACGTAATACACAACAGGGCGGTTAGGATGTTGTGAATCTTTATTGTAATGTTTTAGTTTTGTAAAAATTCTTATTTTTGTACTATATATACATATTTAAAAACTAGCTGAGCCCGTAACTTTTTTGTTTGTAAACTGATACAACACGAAATGTTACGGGAAGCTTGCTGAAATACATTAGTGAAAACCGCATTCAAATCGGTGAAGCCGTTTCAGAGATTAGCGTTCACAAAGGCAGAAACAGACAAAAATTATAAAAACAATTTTTTTGACCTCGGTAATATAAGTACAACGTGTATAAATTGCCTTTTTTTTTTTAAAAAAAAATCTTTAATGTACAGACACGGCTGTTTACGGCTTGTTTACGATTTTATTATATGAATAGAATAGATTTGTATCTCTATACTGCACGCTTGCTAAAGCCCTAGAGCTTTACAACATATAATTTCTAGGGCAAAAGATTAACTAAATACAGTTTGAGTAATTACCTAATGTGTCTTTTTTTTAATTTAAAAATCGGCATTCAGAATAACTCTTACTGGGTGTTAAATTGCTACGGCCACCTGTAAACACAAATTATGACAAAGGCGCTGTCCACTCTGAAATGATAAACAATATTATGGAACACACCGAAACACGAGAGCACAAACGTTATTATTTCAAGGTGTTCTTCTGTATGAGTGTTGTTGATACCGACAGCAGGCTTCCTGCTGTTTATATACATTTAATTAGATAACTGGTATTCGAAGTTCGTGTACAATTTATGTACAATTTCAATTTACATTGTTGTTTTATTATTACAGAGAAAGGTTTGGCCTTTACGAGGTGGACTATGATAGTCCAGAACGTACCCGAACAGCTCGAAAATCCGCCTTCGTCTACAAGGAGATAATAAGAACACGCTCGCTAGACTTCGATTACGTACCCGATACTACAACCATGACAATCGACGAAGGACATTGAAATTTTTTTAATTTATTAAAATACGCAATTTAAATTTTAAAAATTGTTTTATTTCAAAGCAAAAGTAAAACAACTTGTGAGAATGAAACTAGGATAAATACCTAATAGTCTACAGTGTAGACACTAATTAACTTTAAAAAAATACTCAGGTAACAGTCGGAGGCACGTCGGAGCTAAAATAGTTGAGGTAAGTTCACAGTCCCTGTCAAATGTTGTGCTTTATTTAATGTAATACAGAATCAACTATATACATATATTTGATTGTTTTTCTACTTTAAGAACAGAAAAAGGAAATAAAAATACAAGATGAATATTCTTTTTGCACTGTTAATTGGAATAATAAGAATAATGGCAGGGCACACTGAGTTTTCGCAGTCATTTGGGCAGCCCATCTGGCGGCAGTAAGCACCCCCTTACAGAAGACCACCGTGAAATAACAGCACGTGTGCTGTTGTGTTTCGGTGAGTGAGTAAGGGATGCCAGAGCCCATTTCCCTATACCCTTTCCCTTCCTACTGTAGTCGGCAGCGGACTTGCAGCAGCTTTGGTGTTGTTTGTGTTATAGACGACGGTAGCCACCTACCATCAAGTGGACCGTCAGCCTGTCTGCCGAACTTAACATTTTTAAAAAAATATAATATATTTAAGACTACACCCATTTGTTACCAATGGGCAATCATTGGTAACATTTAACAATGTATAGTATTGAATTAATATTATCATTAGTCGAATCCAATTCGGACTGGAAGCGTTTAGGAACTTCCGAGACATCTTCTCGTCCAAAATTCCTCAGTCTCTTAAAAGAAAAGTTTTCGGCCAATGTATGTTGCCAGTGATGACATATGGCGCTGAAACGTGGTGTATAACTATGGGCCTCGTAGAAAACTCAACGAGCTATGGAGAAGGTTATGCTCGGGGTTACACTGCGAGATCGAATCAGGAATGAGGAAATAACCCGGCGGATTAGAAAGTTGAAGTGCTAACATAGCACGGAGAGCTAACTGCCGCTGGGGAGGAAAGGATTCTCTAGTGGAGTCCACGGTAAGAGCAGCGTAGGACACTTCTGATCGGTTCTTTTGGAAAATTAGGGGAGAGGTCTTTGTGGACGTTCTACGCCTGAGGTGATGATTATCATTAGTAGATTAGTAGTGACAGGACACACTGCGAAATGCAGTCAAACTGTTGCGGCAGTAACCACGTCCGTACAGAAGACCACTTTGAAATAACAGCATGTGTGTTGTAAGTAAGGGATACCAGTGCCCATTTTCCTATCTTCTTCTAATCCCTCATCCTACAAAGGTTGTTCGAACTTCATGAAGTGAATCTTTTTTATTTTTTTTTAAATATAGCGGAATGACGTCTTTGACTGTCACCTAGATTTTTTGGCATATAAAATGAATAAACGAGTCTGCCTTTTTTCCTTGGAATTTTATTAATTATTTCAATGGACAATTCAATAACATGGTCCTAGATCGAAGCCGGATGTGAGAGATTTGAACCAACGAAACGGATCCATTGAATTTTGCGAAGATTGGTGATACTGGAATTATTGGAAAATTTCTTCGGGTACTATTTGGCGGATTGCGGTGCGAAGCGAGTTAAGTGTGCCGGCTAGTTTACCTGGTTTTAAATGTTGCACAGTGAACTATTAGTGATTTATTCCCTTATGTTTTGATATTAGGTATTACTGCAATAATTATAATTTCAAATCATTTTCAGTGTATATACCTTCGCCACTTTCTGTAACGTAATATTCATATTTGTTTGTATACGTTTCAGTTTAACACTCGACTCCCAATATGACTGAAGAAAAGGATAAGTTGGTTAGAACGCGTAGCAGCTATAAAGGCCAGATCACAAGTTTCAATAACATTTTAAATACTTTAAAATCTTCTTCATTGAGCTCCTCTGAGGTAACTGAACTTCAGTTACGTATTGGTAAGCTTGAACTGTTGTACAATAAATTTGACGAGGTACAGTTGAGGTTAGAGTGTTCGGATGATTTCGACGTGCAACTTGCGGAACGTGCTCAGTTTGAGTCACAGTATTTCAGAGCGCTTTCTTCAGCTCAAAACATGCTCGCTGAATACTCTAAAAAACAGGACGAGTTTCTCTCGGCTGATAAGAGCTCCCGTAACGGCAACCATAAACTTGTTAGGTTACCCACGATTCAGTTACCAAAATTCAGTGGGTCTTACGAAAACTGGTTAGAGTTTCATGACACCTTCACAAGTCTGATCCATAACGATGATGAGATCGATAAAATTAATAAATTTCATTACCTGAGAGCCAGCTTGGAGGGTTCAGCTGCCGTGGTAATTCATTCCATTGAGTTTTCCGCAAGTAATTATTCAGTTGCGTGGAAATTATTGTGTGAGCGTTTTGATAACAAGCGTTTGTTAATACAGAATCACGTATCAGCGTTATTTAATGTGGAACCCATTACAAAGGAATCTTCTATAACTTTAAAACGTCTCATCGATCAAGTAAACAAAAACTTACGAACTTTGGGGACGCTAGGTGAACCAGTTGAACACTGGGGCACACTCCTCATTCATATTATCACTCGACAATTAGATACGAAAACATTTCGTGAGTGGGAGGAGATTAAAAGTCATTTAGATAAAGATGAACCAATAAAGTTCGATATTTTCATTGAGTTTTTGCGCAATCGTGCTAATTTAATCGAAACGTTAGAAATGTCTCGCAGTGGTATTCAGCAAGGTTCTAGTTCGAACAAGGGCAAAATTAAAACTATGATTTCTGTTCAGAACCCTAGCTCAGATGCTTCGTTAAGGCTTTCATGTCTCAAATGCAATGGCGAACACAGTTTGAATACTTGTCCCGAGTTTCTTGGATTATCTAATAATCAAAGAATGGAATTGTTACCTAACTACAAAGTATGTTACAATTGCTTTAAAACCGGGCATTACGCTAATCATTGCAAGAAACCAGGGTGTAAAATATGCAAGCGCAAACACAATACACTCATTCACATTGACATTAAGGATAAGGCTGAGTCTGCATCTTCTTCATCAAATATCCGTTCAAACACCAATGCACCGAGTATCAATGTCGCTTTATCGGCAAATGCTTCATTTGATAGTTATGGCAAAAGGCATGATGTACTTTTATCGACTGCATTAGTCAAGTTGTTTGACAAAAATAATCGCGAACACATCGCTCGCGTTGTATTGGATAGCGGTAGTACGTCGTGTCTTATGACTGAGAAAATGTTTCGCATACTAGACTTACCAGTTAATCACATTGATAAATGTATACTAGGTATAAACAATGTGTCAACTCATATTAATAAAATGTGTCGTGTCGCTATGAAATCGTTGAATGAGAGCTATTCGACTCATCTGCAGTGTTTCGTTTTGCCTTCCATCACTGACAATGTGCCTTGTCGTGATATTGATCTGTCAAATCTTAATATTCCTTCAAATATTCATTTAGCAGACCCTAATTTCCATAGCCCGTCTGAAATAGACTTGATTCTTGGCGCTGATGTTTTCTGGGTTTTGTTAAGGGCGCAAAAAATTAAACTAGGTAAAGGAAAACCAACATTGTTTGATACTCGCCTGGGGTGGGTCGTTTCTGGTGCGATCAATACCAATAATGTGTCGTTTCTATCTAATGATATAAAATGCAACTTTACTAAGATGAAGTGCACCAGTAGTTTTGATGATGACATTCAAAACCAACTTATTCGCTTTTGGCAGCTGGAAGAGACCGGCAGCTCACAGTCATCTAATTATCTCCCTGAAGAGAAACTATGCGAAGAGCACTTTGTCAAAAACACAACACGACTGGATGATGGTCGGTTTTGCGTTCATATTCCTCTTAAGGAAAGTCCCGAAATATTAGGTGATTCTTATGAACGCGCTCAAAAATGTCTCTTTTCCTTGGAGCGTAGACTCAAAGGGAAACAAGAATTTAGTAGTATGTACTATGACTTTATGTCAGAATACGAGTCGTTAGGTCACATGTCCGAACTACTCGATACTGATACGCCTTTCAAATGTTATTATATTTCCCATCATGGAGTTTTGCGCGAAAGTAGTACAACTACTAAACTGAGGGTAGTTTTTAACGCTAGTGACCCCACTACTAGTGGTGTTTCGTTTAACAACATTCAAATGGTCGGTCCGACTGTTCAGGATGATCTTTTGTCTATACTTTTGCGTTTCAGACAACACAAGTACGTTTTATCAGCGGATGTTGAGAAAATGTATAGGCAAATAGTTATCCATCCTCAAGATAGGCACCTGCAACAGATTTTGTGGCGGCATGATGTGAATGAAACGGTCAAAATGTATCAACTTAATACTATTACATATGGTACAGCTAGCGCTCCCTTTCTTGCAACTCGCTGTTTAAAACAAATCGGTATGGAATGTAGAGATAATAAAATTGCGGAGATTATCACTCACGATTTTTATGTTGATGATTTGCTCACAGGCGGCAATGATCTAAATGAAGTATGTGAAATACGTAAAGATGTCACTGCTGCGCTGGCAGCTGCATGTATGCCGTTGAGAAAATGGAAATCTAATGAACCTTCATTATTGTCTGGCGATTTTCAAACATCCGTTGATTTGAATATAGGATCTCATCAACCAGCCAAGGTGTTAGGCTTAGGTTGGTTGACAGATACTGACGAACTCTGTTTTCCTATACGTCAGATTATTCCCAAGGGCTGTAAGAAGCGTGACATGTTGTCATCCATAGCACAAATTTTTGATCCTCTGGGTCTTTTAGCGCCTTGTATAGTACTCATGAAAATGCTACTGCAGAAATTGTGGCTTCAAAAATTGTCATGGGATGACAAGCTACCGCCTGATGTCGCTCAAAATTGGGTTGATATCACCAAGAAATTACCTCTCTTGAACAATTTACGCATTCCACGGCGTATTGTTTGTGATTCATACACTGCGTTAGAACTTCATATATTTTGTGATGCATCGGAACGTGCATACGGCGCCTGTGTTTATGTTCGCAGTGTGAATGATAGAGGTGTCACTCTAGTTCGTTTACTAACAGCTAAAAATCGAGTTGCTCCTATTAAGCCCTTAACTATTCCTAGGCTTGAGCTTTGCGGCGCTTTGGCTGCAGCGCGTCTTTACAAAAGGGTTATCAGCTCTCTTAGAATGCCAATTCAACATACAATCTTCTGGACGGACTCAACGATTGTGTTAGGATGGTTGAAAATGCTACCTAGTAAGCTCCAACTATTCGTTCGGAACCGGGTCGCAGAAATACTGGAAGATACGAGCGACTGTACATGGAGGCATGTACCAACGGACCAAAATCCAGCGGATCTTTTATCTCGTGGGGTTGAAGTCGATGCAATGTCCTCTCTTGATTTTTGGTGGTCTGGTCCAGCATTTCTGAAAGACGAAGCGTCCAAATGGCCTGGTCAATCAGATTCTCATCCTATTAGTTTACCAGAGATACGACCAGAGGTTGTCTTAAACGTTACTCAACAAGATGCTATCAAAAACGGTCTAGTCAATTATAATCGTTTTTCCAATTTTGCTAGAATGGTTCGTGCTGTAGCTTATATGAAACGTTTTATTAATATTTGCAGGAAGCAACCTGTAACGTCTTCATTTCTCGAAGAAGATGAATTGAGAAAAGCTTTAAACTTACTCATTATTGATGTACAACATGCCTCTTTCCCTGAGTACAGCTCGCTTAAACATGTCCAGTCTCTGTCTAAGAAAAGTCCACTTCACAAGCTAGATCCGTTTCTGGATGAAGACTGCGTTATGCGTGTAGGAGGTCGTCTTGAAAATTCCGAATTTTCAAATGATAAAAAACACCCAATAATTATACAGTCCACTCATCGTTTTACAAAACTTTTATTTAATTATGAACACAAAAAACTAATGCACGCTGGACCACAAATGTTATTGGCAACAATTAGAGAAAAATATTGGCCGATTGGAGGTCGATGGCTAGCAAAATCATGTTACCACAATTGTGTTCTCTGTAGTCGCATGAAAGGTAAAACCTTAACTCCATTAATGGGGAACTTACCTCAGCAGCGAGTCCAAGCAAGTTACCCTTTTGAGAATGTTGGAGTCGATTACGCAGGTCCTATAATGTCGGCTAATAGACAAGGTCGAGGATGCAGACTTCTGAAGGTGTACATTGTTCTTTTTGTTTGTTTCGCTACGAAGGCGATTCACCTTGAATTGGTAGGTGATTTAACAAGCAATAATTATTTACAAGCATTACGTAGATTCATCTCGCGAAGAGGTAAGCCTCGTCATATTTATTCTGATAACGGTACTTCGTTTGTTGGCGCGTACAAAGACATTTCTAAATTCATTAAATCTGACTGCGATTTTTTATCGAAAACAATGGCCAACGAAGAGATTTCTTTTCATTTTATACCGGCATATTCACCTCATTTTGGAGGTCTTTGGGAAGCGGGTGTTAAATCTACAAAGTTCCATCTTGTAAGAGTGTTAGGAAATTGTAAATTAACTTTCGAGGAGTTGTACACTGTGCTCGTACAAATAGAGGCGATACTTAACTCGCGTCCATTGACTCCGCTCTCATCGGACCCTACGGACCTGATGCCGCTAACTCCCGGACATTTTCTTATCGGGCGATCATTCACTTCGTTACCCGAGATTAATCTTAAGGATCGCAATACAAACTACTTGACCCGATACCAGAGGATCTCTCAATTACAACAACACTTCTGGACAAGATGGAATAAAGAATACATTTCTGAGTTGCAACATCGAGTCAAATGGCGTACTCGGCAAGAAAACTTAAAGTTGGATTCGTTGGTGGTTCTCAAAGAAGAAAACACGCCACCATTGAGATGGAAACTTGGGCGTACAGTTGCAGTCCATCCTGGTAGTGACGGTGTTAATCGCGTCGCTGACATCCGAACTTCAGCAGGAACTGTGCGGCGCTCCTTCAGCAAAATCTGTCCTCTGCCTGTTGGTTGACAGTAGTCAACGCCCGGGGGCATGTTCGAACTTCATGAAGTGAATCTTTTTTATTTTTTTTTAAATATAGCGGAATGACGTCTTTGACTGTCACCTAGATTTTTTGGCATATAAAATGAATAAACGAGTCTGCCTTTTTTCCTTGGAATTTTATTAATTATTTCAATGGACAATTCAATAACAAAGGTCGAAAGTGCACTTGCAGAACCTTTGTTAATTAGGCGTTGATTTTGATAGGCGACAGTAGCCAGCCTCCCGATATTTACATAAAAAAATTACAAGCACTTAAAAAATTAAACGTTTTTAATACGTACCTACGTAAATACACTTTCTGCGTGTAAAAACGAGTTAGTACTATTGAATGATTTGCCCTATAGTAGGTAGCCTACTTATGATAGTTTCTTTTTAGTGGAATGGTAAAGAGACTATGGTTCTAAGCTATTTTAATCTAAGCTAAATTTATAACATAATTGAATTAGTTTGTCCAAAATACTTAAGTTGCGGACATATACTGCCAAGTTTGGTCACATGTAACTGACAGTGTACCAAGCCAATCATAAGTGATCAACTATGTAAACCTTTTTAAAAGTTTTGATATCGGTCATTGTTCTTATGGCAAATTGTATTGAGTATCTCGGTGTTATCGTTATAACAGTTAATACAATTTGCTCCAAATGTCGCAGAATGAGATAGTCTTACACAAACAGTTCGTACAGTTCTCATTTTGCTACTTTTAACTAGGTACCTACTAAAAGTACACGAATAGCAAATGTTGAGTGTCAACTTTTATTCCTTATTATCCTCAAACATTTAACACTGATCTCGTGTGACGACATCTATGGGCGACTCGTACGAGTATCTCAATTGATCGATAACTGTATTCTCAGTTACTGATTCATTTTGAATCTTCGTAGTACTGGCGCAAATCAATAGATGCCTCACTATGCGGTTCATCACATTAGAGGCTACGTAAATATATCGCTCACGCGGTAGAATAACATCACAACGACATCTTTTTCCCAAAACCAAGTTATCCGTGTTATAATAAGCTTAATACATATGTTTACTTGGAGGAAGAAACTGGCAATTGTATTGCCAATATTTTGGACTAGATGGTAAAAGTGTTATTTGTACGACGCTAAATTTTCCTCAACTATTGTAGGAGTGAGATCCGCCGATTGACAATTGCGCGGAGAGCCACGCTCATATGTGATGCGTCTTGGAGTTACAACATGAAGGTAATTGTGTATATAAATGTTCTCAGATTTTGGTGCAATAACCGCATAATTATACCACAGTCTAACCACACTACGTCATACAGTCAGGCAACGAATGTACTTGCGTAGAGCAACGTTCCGCGAACTCGCTTAAGTTTGCAGGCTCGAACATTGACCGACTGTATGACGTAAGTATGGTTAGACTGTGATTATACTTTTAATAATGTAACAACTACAGAAAATTAAGGTTTTCAATCGAAGAATCTCACATTTGTAGAGTATGATGGTGAATATTGAACAGTGGGTACATAAATTTTACTATATATATCTATTTTTTCTTTCTCTAGCATACAGAATAATATAATAAACATCACATCTTCACCATCAAACGTTTAACTTTTTACGTGAAACATATACAATAATAACTTTAAACATATCTCCTGTGGGAAAATTAGCTCATTCTAACGGATGAGCGATATATTTATTGTCTCTGTCTTCCACTGAACATAATAATAATATATTGTTAAAACCGTTACACTCAGCCACGCGCTTTTACTCCAAACGATTTTGTATATTTAACAAAAATAAAAGAAAGAATCTACTAATCTACACTAAAGCCTGATAAATTCATAATGTAAATTTTAAGAGAAGAATAATCGACGTTTCTCACAGTGCCCCTTTTTTGGAACCCGAGTCTTAGAATATGCAAATGACTTCAAAGATTTCACGTAATTCCTGGAGCTTTGGAATTGCAGGGCAAAAAGGTAAACCTACTTCTTTGATATTTTATTTATTATTACGTCTAAATATTAGAAGACTGGCTAAGCCCGCAACTTCGTACGCGTGGTATACACGCGTAATATAGCGCGTAACTTTTTTATTTGCGAACCGATTGGAATGAAACAAACACTAAATGTTACAGAAAGCTCCGCTACAATACATCAGTGAACTGCATTCAAATCGGCCAAGCCGTTTCTGAGATTAACGTGCACAAACGCTCAGAAAAACAGACAAAAATACTAAAAACAATTTTTTTTAACAACTGTATATTTAATATACAGACAAGGCTCGTTTACGATTTTTTTATATGTGTGGATATATAATAGATGAAGATAATAGATATGTGTAGACTTGATCTACCATTTCAGAGTAGATCTCTTTCAATTCCAATTTACTTGATTAAAAGATAATATAAGAATTCACCGGCTCATGATCCACTTTTATACTAAGTGAAAAGTACTGTAAAAAGTAAATCCATTTTACTATTTATTTTATTATGTAAAGTTAGCAGACATGCTGACGGTCTATTTGATGGCAGGTCACTATTGGCGATAAGGTTTGCAAATACTCTAACTACCTTGGTAAGTGTAAGGGGTTCTGGTTGGGTAAGAAAAATGGGTTCTGGCACCCCTTACTGACTCATAGAAGCAGAATAGCACATGAGCTGCTAATTCACGGTAGTTTTCTGCTGTCACTCGGGCTGGCCAGTTTATCACTGCCGATCGCATTATTCCCTGCCATGTGCCCCGCCTGTCGTGCTATGATTATAATTGGAACAAACTCATACACAAATCTTATATTTCTTCGAGTGGTGAAAGGAATTATTATAATGAAAACTGATATCCTCAGTTTTGGCTGCCAGAGAATTTATATTCCAGAAAATCACGTAAGGGTAAGTAAGTAAGTTAACTCAAACGTTTCTATTACTTTAGAGTGGAACCATTACGAGTAGGTATGTGTATAATAGGATAAACTCTATTTAAATATTAGTCAGTAACGTAGTCTTAACTAATGTTATAAATGCGAAAGTAAATTTGGTTGTTACGTTTTCACGCTTTAAATACTCAACTAATCATCGTGAAATTTGGCGTACACGTAGTCAGTGTTGTCGAGTTTTGTGTATGATTTTTTTTCAGTTTCAATAAATAATGATAATGAATCTGTAATCTTTCAGCATATTTTTCTTGATAATAATAATTAGCTATATGATAATATACTCTTACTAGCTATATGCGTGCAATGTTTAGTTACAAGTTCGCAAAGTTACAATCGATCGTTCAAAAAATGAGAGAGGGCGCTTGAAAAATTTTGCTCCAGGGCGCTGAAAGTGTAACTACGCCACGTCCAAACTTATACTAAAAGAAACACTGCAAAACTAACGCTGGTGAACATGAGCCTTTGTATCGTGTTATGTATGCATACAATGGTTTGTTTACACAAATTGACTTGTTTTCATCTAGTTCACAGAAATATAGAAACGATTTTATTAAGTCAATGCTTCAGTTTAATGAGTTCTTGTTGTTTCGTATTGATTTTTCTCTCATGATTGCTTTATTGATGTATATCTGTATGTCCTCTTTGTATGAAATTTGTTTACTACTTTCTGGAAAATTTTGTTGATTGCACTATTTTTAAATTTATGTATGTTTTACTTTTTTTCCTAGTCTAATATACATGGTGTAATTGTTTGTTTTCCCTAATAAAATTAAATAAAATAAATAAATACCTCTTCACATCAGTATTACGTTCTTGAAAATCAATAATTTATATGTCGCAACAAATATATACCTACGCTATCATGGGGGGTATTGTTTATGTGAGGTATGTTACGTCCACAATCTTCGTGATAGTAGAAAAAACACAACTGATAATATTATATTACAAACACATCTCACCGTTTCAAGTATTTCATCTGATAATATTTTTAAACAGTCGACTGGAAATACACACGCATTATTGAAAACTAATAAATAATTCTACTTCTCTCTGAAGATGACCTTTTCTGTAATTAATCTTGCGACCTTTATACGTGTATTTGGATCAGTTTGCTTTTCGGACAGGCGAGTTCCTTGCGATGCTTACCTTCGTTATTAAAGCAAAGTGTGAAATTATTTGATTTATGATATATGTATGATTCATATATGAAATTTATATTACAATTTAAAGTCAATCCGTCATCAAGCGAAATTACAAGATGAAAGTATGTAGACAGTACTGAAATGGAAATAATTGGAATATCTTTTCCATCTAGTTCAACTGGTTGGTTGAAATCATTGAGGCAGTATCATCTAAACAAGATGCTAAAGTTTGAACTTTAAAGCCGATGGTCTAATTAATCTAGATGGTGGTGACCACAGTCTAACCATACTTACGTCATACAGTCGGGCAACGCTCAATGTTCGAGCCAGCAAACTGAAGCGAATTCGCCGAACGTTGCTCTAGGCAAATACATTCGTTGCCTGACTGTATGACATAAGTATGGTTAGATTGTGGTGGTGGCTAAGTGTGCACAGAGAGAATTGACATTGGTCATATAATAAAATTGCCGACCATAGACTTAAAATAATTTGTATGAACACTATTACTTCTATGAAGTTTTATTACTACATACACACAACACAAGGCTTAAAGCTTTGCATCACACACAACACAAGGCTATTAAGAGAAGAGGCAACAACTCTTGGACACATTAACAGTAAAAATAAGGAAATAATAAAAAAGATGCTTAATAAATAGTTTTTTTTTTAATTCTGTGTATTCTGAACTGACAAGAGTTCAGATAAGTGCTACTGCTCTTACTAGTGCAATGCAGGTTTGGCCCACATGATATATTTAAAGGACAAGATCCTGAGGATTCATGAGATATACGATTCAGAGAATAGGTTGTTCTTTAAGAAAACAATTGGCTGTGCATAAAATCTTAATGACTTATATAATAAGAATACACTTAACTGACAAACTTCGTTCACAAAAAAGAGCCAGTCCTTTTCTTTTATACGTTCTCATGAAAAACAACTCAATTTATCTTAAAAATTTGCAGATAGAGATAAAATAGACCTGCCTTAGTCTTGTTAATCAATTTTAATCATTTTGTCGTTTTAAGTATTCCATCTGGCATTATGAATCGATAAGTTTAGATAAAGTCAAGTATTCTAGTATATATAGATGGATTCCCTAGCGCAGAGTATAAATTGGAAAAAAATGTCGTTAAAGTGTCACTATATGTAAGTTTAAATTTTTATAGCTTTCACAATTAATTTGTTTTAATACAAATGCTAATCCATTTTCCACAGTTTTCTTGTCATATGCGTCACATTGGTAATTGGAAATGCAGAACGCGAAAACGATCAATCAGGTGTAAGAAAGTTTCCTGATGGATTCCAGTTTGGGTCAGCTACAGCATCATATCAAATTGAAGGAGCTTGGAATGAAGATGGTATGCAAAAAGAAATACTAAAGATAAATGTAAAATCAACTTAGTTTTGATGAGCTAGTTTAACTAAGGTTACTTCAAAAAGTTCTAATCCTAGCAAGAACTACTAAAAAGGGCATATTTTCAAAGTTTCAAGTTTTATTTGGAGCACTAAACTTAGAGTAAATCGCTAACTTGGTGTCTAGCGATTACAATTTAATAAGTTATTATTTTAATCTTTATAGGAAAATCAGAAAGCATTTGGGACATCACAACTCATTTAGACCCTTCTCCAATTAAAGATGGTTCCACCGGAGACGTTGCTGATGACTCTTATCATCAGTACAAGAGAGACGTAGAAATGATGAGAGAATTAGGTCTTGATTTTTATAGATTATCTTTGTCGTGGCCTCGTATATTACCGAATAGTTTCTCTGATCAAATAAACGAAGCTGGTGTGCAATATTACAATAATTTAATCAATGAAATGCTCAAGTACAATATTCAGCCCATGGTCACATTATACCACTGGGATTTGCCGCAGAAACTACAGGATTTAGGAGGGTGGACTAACCCTTACATAGTTGATTGGTACGGAGACTATACACGTGTTGCTTTCGAATTATTTGGAGATAGAGTCAAAAAATGGATCACTATTAATGAACCATACCAAGTATGTCGACAAGGATATGGATCAGACAGATTGGCCCCAAGATTAAACATAACAGGAGTCGCGGAGTATTTGTGTCTCAAAAATTTACTTTTAGCCCATGCCAAAGCCTGGCACAATACAATGACGAGTTCCGAACAATACAGGAAGGAAAAATTGGAATAACTTACAGCGCTCAATTCTATGAGCCTGAGACTGAAGAACATACCGAAATTGCAGAGGATTTCATGGAATTTACTGTAAGACTTTACAATGTCTCATCAATAGATTTACAATTTATTTTATTTAAAGAATTGCTTTTGTGTTGCAGTTAGGAGTATATGCAAACCCTGTGCATGGTAAAACCGGAGATTACCCTCAAAGAGTAAAAGAAATCGTTGCAACTAAAAGTTTAGCTCAAGGATACCCAAGGTCCAGACTACCAGAATTATCATCAGCAGAAATTGACTACATTAAAGGAACTTCAGACTTTTCTGGATTAAATCATTACAGTTCTTATATTGCGTATAAAAATGAATCAGTCTGGGGTTTGGCGGTTCCCTCATTTGATGATGATGTAGGAGGTATTTCATATCAGCCTAGCGAATGGGATTCACCTAATTCAAACCGCGTTAAGGTTAGATGGTTACATAATAAGTAATTTACTTGATATTATGTAATTCTTAATATTCACATTGTATCACAGGTAGTACCTTGGGGTTTCTACAAGCTCTTAACTTGGATAAGAGAACACTACGATAATCCTCTTCTATACATTACTGAAAATGGATATGAAACTTCTGGAGGACTAGATGACGACGATCGAGTTAATTACTACAGATCTTATTTAGACGCCATGTTGGATGCAATTGAAGAAGGATCTAATATCAAAGTATATACAGCGTGGAGTCTAATGGACAATTTTGAATGGTTGCAAGGTTATACGTGAGTAAATATAATAATTTAATAAAAAAAACTAACTTAAAAAACGTGTACTGAACTGCAATCGCTGACATTCAAATTACACAAAATTCACTGAGAGTTGTTACTAATAATTATAAATTACGAGCGACTGTGTTTCTGTCGGGGGTAAAACCGTCTCCCTTCCACTTTGGCTTTTGGAGGGGGAAACGAGTTAAGAGTAAAATGGAAAACAATAACAATAAACGTTTATTTACGTTAACGTTAAAATAATAATAACAATGAAAAGGACCATAATCTCAGCCGTAGGACGTCCACAGCTAGACATAGGTCTCCACCATAATTTTCAAAAGACCGATCTGGATCCACCGTCGACCCTTATCAGGTCGGCCATCCGCCTTGTGGGTGGAGGTCCTACTCTGCGTTCGCCGGTCTGTGGCCTCCTTTCAAGAACCTTCCGGCCCCAGTGGGCGTCAGCTCTCCGTTGTAATGTCCCAGTGCCACTTTAACTTACATACTTCCGCCGGGTTATGTCGGTCTACAGATCTCCTCATTTCTGATACGATCTCGCATTGTTACCCTTAGCACAGCCGTTTCCATAGCTCTTTGAGCGACGTTGAGCTTTCTTACGAGACCACGTTTCAGCGCCATATCTTATTAAGTTGTCTCGGAGCTTCCCTAACGCTGCTAAAGCGAGCTGGATTCGACGATTGACCTCCTTTTTGAAGTTGGCTCTACCTAATCGGACTCTTTATCCCAAATAGATGTACTTTCATTTCATTTATTATTTACTAAAAAAAAATACATAAAGAGGAAACCAGGTATACGGTACATTATAAACTACACTAAGTTTGTCTATGTACCTACCGAACAATTAAAATATACGTGTTACTTCAATAATTGTTCTAAAAAATATTTTCGAAGTTTATATTTAATATTATTTTCATTTAATTCATTTTTAAGTTTTGTCGGCAAACTGTTAATTAATTTAGGTACTATATATTCTAAACGATTTCTGCCATACAAATTTACATACTTAGGAGTAAGGTATCTTACAGCCCGTCTAGTGTGTTTGTTAGTTGGATGTACAAGTTTTAATTTTTCATTATGGTACTGATCACATAGAATCATATAATTAATTTTGTCGTATATGGGCAGCACTTTACAATAATTAAATAGTTTGAAGGGACAATCGACAAATTGTAATTTAATAGTTTTAGGTACAATTTTTTTCAATATCCGGTATTGTAAGTTATAAATTTTATGTAAATGTGTTTTACATGTTAATCCATAACTAGTGAGCCCATATCCAATTATAGATTCACCTAATGATTTATATAGCATTAAAAGAATGGAATACGGAACTTTGTATTTTATTATTGAAAATTTTGCTAAAATTGCTTTCAATTTGCCACAAACAATATCTATGTGATCAATCCATTTTAATCTGCTATCTATAACTAACCCTAAGTAAGTCATTCTATCAACTATGTCCAGCTGTGGACAAGAGCAAGATTCAGAACCATTAACTGAGTGCAAACAACTATGATCATGCGCAATCAGACTGAGGTTAGCTTTTTGCCGATTACGTGGCGAACTAATATGCAACAATTTCGTTTTTCTTATGTTAAGGACTAAGCCAGACTCGTCAACAACTTTGAGAGTTGAATTCCCAACTGGGGTAGCCACAATATAAATATTAGACATAACTTTCATCATGTCCTATTCATCTTCTTCCCTTCGGGAAACTCGGTTGAAGCCGAGTTAATGAAAAGGATACAATTGTAAAATACATGACACCTCAATTTCAAATTCCCATGGTTCTATAGAATTTTAAAACAAATTTTAAGTAGAAGTCCAGTGCAACACGTTACTGGACCCTACGAGCTTTTTATTAATTATGTACACAACCAAAATAATAAATATTCTGTCTGAAAAAAGCGTATATAGTACTCGTCTAAACTAAATTATTGCGCAATAGTCACGCAATAGAAACCTACTTATTTGCAAACTTGCGGTCCGCCTCCAATGCGTTGTTTAGGAGTTAGAGTACAGAGACGCGGGGAGCGACTTAAATTTATACTATGTGAGGAGAAGGATGTATTTGTAAGGATTTTCTCAGGTTATACGAAAGTGTGTTTCTATATAATGCACCCTAAAATTGCAATCGAGATAAACATTTACTTCTTTATAAAGGATTATATGTTGTATTGTTGACTATTTGTTTCAGTGTTACCTAAGACAATTTCGTTCACATACGAGTTATGTAATAAATCATGTGTCTGCCTTTCAGACAACGCTTTGGCCTCTACGAGGTGGACTACGAGAGTCCAGAGCGAACGCGATCTCCGCGAAAATCCGCCTTCGTTTACAAAGAAATTATACGGACAGGCTCGTTGGACTTCAATTACGAACCCGAAGATATTACAACCATGACAATTGACGAAGGACACTAATTTAAACATTAGTGACAGAATAAAAGAAAGAAATATTCATTGCAGACTTAGATTGTTTTAATTTTATTTTCAGCAAATAAGATGGAAAACTCTTCATGTACCTTTCGTCCACTCCTATGACTCAAAAAATACGTATGACGAAGTAATATCTAAAAATAATACTAGAAATTACTTAAAAGATAACGAGTGTCGTAGATGTAAATAAAACGATAAAGTTATGTAAAGTGATCCAATCAGTAATCCGTTAAGTTAACTTTACGAATTAATATATGTAGATCTGATGACGTAATACAATATATTAATTTTACGGCTTTTAGGAGGCTCCCTTCAATACAGTCTGTGACAACCAAGAAATATTATATAATTCATACACATGTATGCACACATTATGATAAATCGTTACATATAATTAACTAGCGACCCGCTCCCGGCTTCACCCGGAGTGTAATTTTTTTATATATATAAACATTCCCCGTTTATCCCTCTTTCCATTAGTGAAAACCGAATTAAAATCGGTCTACCCGTTCACGCGTGATGCCGTAAACAAGTGAAATAGGGATCCATTTTTATATATAGAAAAGATTACGTACCATAAACAATACAGACGCAATAGAAGCAGGCATCTAGATTTTACGCTTGCGTAATTGATTAGCGAATTTTCCAAAAAACTTTTCTGGGTGTCATTTTCATTTATATGATAATTAAAAATTATAATTAATTATATTAATTACGTGTGATGCATTAAATTTAGCAGAAGCTTGATAAGAACTTATCCCGCCCATGTAGATTGTTGCGTCTACTCCTGTCGGAATAAATGCAAATGTCTACGATTCGTAGAGCCCACACACTTATATACGCACGATTCGTTTAACACACACACGACTCTGCTACCGATTTGTTAGGCCAAATCAAATATTAAATTATATGAATACTAGACTTTGCTACTAAAACAAAAGACTCACCAAAATGTCTTCGCGTACCGTCCTCTGCTACATTTCTAATCTTGAGGGCCCTCATTGGTATTTGAAAGAGGTAGCTAAGAGAAGAAGTTCGCCATTGTTCGCTCGCTTCTTATATGATTCAAAAAACCTTTAGTGTCTCAAAAAACTGAAACGGCCGCCATTGACATTTCTACATAAATTGAAATAATAATAAAAATAATAAATTTGGAAATAATTTTTCCGAAATAATAATAAAAAAATATAACAGTATCCTCAAACGATTGAGGTGCGGATTAAGGTACCTGTCATTCAAGGTGATTCGACTTTTCATTATTTTAGAAAAATGTTACTCTTCTATTACATACAGAGTTCTCCAAATGCAGATCGAGTTCAAAATGTCCAAAATGAATACGTTTCAATATTTATATGTATACAGAACAAGTATAGATATTAAATGATCTCAACAGCCAGGCTCCGTACACTGAAATTTTTATAACTTTATTTTGTGTGATGACTCAATTGATTTGTGATTGTTTAGTAATGGTAAATACATTGCTTTCCGCTATCATAAACTGGACAGTCCATCTGGCGACAGTAACCAGAAGGCGTTGCAAGCAGTAACGCCAGAAGGATGAAAGAGTAGTATTGTCGACCTTGAATAGGAAAATGGACAAGACACTGAATTGAGTTAGGTAATAAAATCTAGTATTCCTTACTTACGCAACGAAACACAAGAGAGTCGGTTATGCCGCAAGCTGCCCTATAAGCTGCCCTATGGCGTTATGTAATGTGGTTAGGTAACTAATTCTTACTAACAGAGACCTTGGTCTTTAAGGAGTTCTCCTGTTTCAGCAAATGCGTAGTCGATTTTATAGTCTTCATGAATCGACCATGAAGTTAAAGTATGTATACCTCGGATTAATGGTGTGTTAATCAAGTTTTCTATTAAATTAATAAAAATTATTATTTCGATATCCCATTCCATTCCAACCCACCACACCATGCCATAGCATACCATACAATTTTAAAACGACTTCTTCGGCTATACCTACAGTCGCCATGTTTAAAATTGTTAAACTGTAGGATAAATATATTGCTAAACAATTACTAAACATCCTTAATAATTGCTAAACATACCAAATTTCCTAAAATTTTGCATTTTCAAACAAAATAATTCGTGAATGGCTATTTTGTAAGGAAAATCTTAGTGGCAGAGTTATAGTTCGATCTTCGATCATGTAATCTGACGACAGTGATCATTGTGTTACAGAAGATTATATACAAAACTGGATCATGAATCCAATGGATGAGGCTAGTCCCTATTCGCCAAACTAAATAAATGTCAATTTAGTTCTTTGGTGGCTTAATTTGTACTATTGTGTTTACATAGCTTGTGGTTGATAGCTGTAGAAAAAAAAGAAAAGTAAGTATATCAAATCGCTCTTCTTTACGGTTTTTTCTTAATATCGCATTATTTTTTATTTTTATTTAACAATGAAGTCAGTGCACGTCGATGATGCAACTATAGAACTTTGATCTTGATTTAAAAATAAATGTTACTTAGATGTTTTTTAGACTATTTCAATATTAGTTTTAATTTTTAATTTTCTATTTTAATATCCTTAGTTTTTTTTTTTTTTGTACATAAGTTCCCTTACATGCTGCAGACCGCGACCCAATCTGGAGATATTACGTCGTCAAACGCACATGGGCACAGGAAATGGGCTCTGGCATCCTTTACTCACTCATCGAAACACAAAAGCACACGTAGGTACTGTTATTTAACGGTGATCTTCTGTAAGAGGGTGGTTACTGCCGCAAGACAGGCCGCCCAAATGAGTGCGAAACGCAGTGTGCCCTGCAACTACTTTCCAGACCCAGACCAGAGCCAAATTTGAAAAGTCCATTTTCAAAGTTGACCCTACCGGGAATCGAACCCGGGAACCCTAGTACAGAGCGTTAAGGCAAGCACTCCAACCACTCATCCAATGGGTTCTAATAATTATTTAGCACATTATTTATTTATTTATTTATTTATTAGGCTCACAATTTATTTTCTTTTAGTTACCAATAGATACTGTGGTATAATATTAATCTTAAAATTACTAATAAATTCTGACGAAAAAGATCGTTTCTTGTTTATTTTATTACTTTTACCGAACACAATAGTGAATTAATAATAACAACCAATAAAAGAGATAAATTTCACAGTTTTCATCACATTTACCAAATCATGAGATAATTAATTAGGTAACCAATTTATTAATAATGACCGGTTATTATTAATACTAACCACACTAATTACACTTACCGTTACATATATAATATAACGTAATATATTATTACATATAATCAGTAGATAAATATTTACAATTTAATATATTATACCAGTGACCCATATTCCCGAAAAAGTTTAATAAATCTAATATAACTTCTTTATGAAAAGAAAACCAATTTGTCATTTTATTACAATAGGAATTAAATACAAATTACGTCTGAGAATAAGTTTAATTATACTTCATGCAGCAAGGGAATAAATGCCCTGAGAATTAAATAAATTGGTCCTAAATGATTCGTTTTGGTTTTTAATCGCTTCGAAGACTTATTTTATTTAAAGTTTTCTTAACAGATCGTATAAGAAAAGACGACGAGACGCTATACCTGTCGCGTGGCAACTTGTTAATTTACTCTTTATTTACATTACGTTTACAGTATTTTTTTCTTAAATATTAAAGTGATTAACGTTTATCTTCACCTATTAAACACAAGCTACGCCATAAGTACTGCAAGGTACGCAATAGGTGCTACCGAACTTAATATGACAAAGATTTAAAGATTAGGAAGATATAGGCAAATTGGGGTAAAAGGTAGTTACAGTCGCTAGTAGGTATTGCTTGAGTTAATTGGCGACCAAAACCGTACCTTCAAGTGGACCGTCAACCAGCCTTTATACAGCAAAAACATTTAAAAGACTCGCCTCATTATAATATTAGCGCCAACAAAAGACCGTCCTGACAATCGATCCATTACTGCGAAGCCTGGAGAGTAGAGGCGTCTACTGCCAGGCTTTCGCGGATGACGTGGTCCTCGTTTTCGACGGAAAAACAGGTCAAGACATTGAAAGAAGTGCCAATGCCACCCTCGCTCATGTTTTGGCGTGGGGTGTCGAAAATAAGCTGAGGTTTGCACCGCACAAAACCTGTGCAATGGTGCTAACCAAAAAGCGTAAGTTCGACACGCCTCGACATACCATGGGCGGGGTTGACATTGACATGAAAGACGAAATGAAATTGCTGGGCTTAACAATAGACAATAAGCTCACCTTTAACAGTCACGTGGACAGGGTGTGTCGCAAGGCGATCGGAGTCTACAAACAGTTGGGGAAGGCTGCCAAAACTAGCTGGCTGGGGGTTGCACTCAGAAGTGATCCGCTCGATATATGTCGCCGCGGTGGAGCCCATAATCACGTATGCGGCGAGTGCTTGGGCACCCGCTGCTGGGAAATTGGGGGTGGCCAAGCGTTTGAACGCTGTGCAGAGGGGTTTTGCTCTAAAGCTGTGTAAGGCCTACCGCACGGTGTCCTTGAACTCGGCTCTGCTATTGGCTGGATTGCTCCCCCTTGACCTACGTGTATGCGAAGCAGCTTCGATATACGAGGCCAAGAGGGGGGTACCCCGGCCGGAGCTGAAGGACATGGACGTCGAGCGGATGGGCCCGGCTATTGAGGCTCCCCACCCCGCCGAGCACATGAGCCTGGAGTTTAGAAGACTGATGGACGAGGAACAACTCAAAGAGAACAGCAACTACCACCTTTGCATCTACACGGACGGCAGCAAGATTGATGGCCGGGTTGGGGCCGCGCTATCCATATGGAATGGCGAGGCCGAAACATCGGCCATCAAGCTTAGACTGTCGCCCTACTGTACCGTCTATCAGGCCGAGCTCCTGGCGGTGTGCAAGGCGACTGGGGTGATCCTCAAACGAAGCGAAACCACCTCTGCAATTTACAGCGACTCAATGGCCGCCCTCCAAACCATCGCGGCGAACGGCTGTTTGCATCCTCTAGCTACCGAGGCTAGGAACAACATCAGAGAAGCTTTCAGAAGGAATAAAATAGTAAAATTATTTTGGCTGAAAGCACACGCGGGGCTAGAGGGCAATGAGCGAGCGGATCACCTGGCTAGGGAGGCAGCACAAAAATTAAAGACGAAGCCGCATTATGACCTGTGCCCGGTCTCATTCGTCAGGCGGAGCATTCGTATGCGATCGCTTGAGGAATGGGATCGTAGGTACAAAACAAGCAACACTGGAGAGGTCACAAAATTGTTCTTCCCCAATGTTCTTGACTCATACAAGACCGTAAGGTCAATTGGACCCGATCGCCTTCTGACACAACTGTTCACGGGGCACGGTGGGTTCTCTGAGTACTTGAACAGGTTCAAGTGCAAGGAGAGCCCATCGTGCATCTGCGAACCCACGCAAGACGAGACTGTCCCGCACCTTATTTTAGATTGTCCCTCCTCGGAGGCGGACAGAATTGATGTGGAATTTAGGTTAGGAATAAAGATTATTAGAAATAATATTAATGAAATTATGATGGATAAAGGAAGGAAGGAGTTTTTAAAATACCGTATAAAAACAATTAAGAAGGCAATAGATAGGAATAAGTCGTAATAGCAGGATTTTAATTATAATTGTAATGACTATTTTGTTTTTGTATTATTGTATTTATTTGTAATTTTATAAATTTTAACTGTTAATTTTAGAAAATTGTATTTATTATTGTATTATTTAATTGTTTTAATTTTAATATTGCCATGTACAGTTAATAAACAAAACAACGTTGTTTACTCATTCCCCCTGAATGGAAATATAGAAATAAGAAAAGGAATAGTTAGAATAGAATAGGAATAGACGGGAATCCCACCCGTATAGTAAGAAAGAGATGAATGCAAGAAAGAAACGGTATGAAGAATGGAAGTACGAGTAGAATAAATGCGAGAACTGGTATGAAAGGACAGTAAATACAGGCTTCAGCGCATAATGCTGGAGGGATCGTGAAGAAAAAAAAAAAAAAACAAAAGACCGTCTTTGCTGTTGAAGTAAATGAATTTGAATTATAAATGAACCTTAAATGGTTTGGAAACTTCTGAAGGTTTTTATCATCTTCATTTGATTGGTCCGATGTGTTTAATATAACGTAAACAAGGAAAGAGTGTTATACGTCTTATATGAATCATTTTATTAGATGTTATATATTGCGTAATTTAAATTTATGATAATATTTAAATTTCTGATAAAACACTTGATTTTTTTTTGTTATAGCGAGATTAAACAATGGCCAAGAATTCGTGGCGGTGAGTGTATATAATTCAAGACTCACAAAAAGTGTTTACCTTTCCATACATAAGAACTGTGTACTGAACGTAGAACACAATGAGGAACAACAATATGTTTTTTAAAAAATATTTTATGTGAGTTTAGATTATATAAATTTCCGCTACCAATTGCTCTTTTGTTCATAAATGTCATATAATATCTTATTTTCAGTCTTATAATTTTGTGTGGTTTATTAAATTTTTTATTGCAAATGTCGTACGAAACAACCCAAAATCAAATGGTGTGAGGCAATTACAAGCTGGATTCAAATTTGGAGCGGCTACATCATCCTATCAAATTGAAGAAGCTTGGAATCAGGACGGTAAGCAAACTGAGGTTGTAAATGTATGTATCACATTTAACAATATTAACATTAATTTGCTTTTCAAAAATTGCAGCAAAACTTTAAGCATTTGGGACGACATGGTACATTCGGAACCCTGCCCAATCAAGGATGGTTCCACAGGAGACATTACCAATGATTCATACCATTAGTACAAGAGAGACGTAGAAATAATGAAAGAGTTGGGCCTTGACACCCAGGATATTATCGAACAGTTTCGCTGATCGAATAAAAGAAGCCGGCGTCTAATATTACAATAATTTGATTGATGAAATGCTCTCATACAATATTCCGCCTATGATCATATTATACCACTGGGAATTGCCCCAGAAATTACAGGATTTAGGAGGGTGGACTAACCCTCATATAATTGATTGGTTTGCAGACTATGAACGCGTTGTTTTCGAATTTTGAGGAGATTGGGTAAAGATTTGGATTACATTGAATGGACCAATTGTAGTATGCCAATATGGTTATGGGGCTGATTTTTTGACTCCAAGAGTAAACATATCAGTGGTCGTTGATTATATATCTGTTAAAAATTTACTCTTAGCTCACTCTAAGGTGTGGCAAGAGTTTCGACCGAGGCAAGGAGAATCTTCGGTTTTTATCACTCCTGGGCGTCAATAAATTATATGTCATTGAATGGTGAACATAGAATCAACGCGGTTGTTGACTTGCGGTGGTCTGTAACGATTTTGTAATTTTGGATGCAGTTTAGAGAAGGATTTTAGTTTGATTTATGTGGACCGGTCTATGGCGGCTGTTTAAGTGTTTTAAGACAATATTAGCACTAAAGTCCATTTGAACCGTCTGATAGGCGAACGAACAGTGGCGTGTAATACTTCTTCTCTTGCAGCTACCTCTTTCAGATACCAACGAGGATCTTCAAGGTTAGAAATGCAGAGGAAGACGGTACGCGAAGACATTTTGGTGAGTCTTTTTTAGAAGCAAAGTGTAGTATTCATATTTAATGGTCGACAAATCTTTGCCTTAACAAATCTGCTAGCAGAGTTGTGTGTTGGTTTATTTTGGGCTCTACGAATCAAATGCATTTATTCCAACAGGAGTGGACGCAAACAGAGGAATTCTTGGTATAGGTTATAGTCCACAATGCTTTCAACCTGAGTCTGAAGAACATGTTGACGCTGCTTATGATTTATTTCAGTTGGTAGTAAGTTTCGATGCATTTGGACAAAAAAAAATTTCTAATTAAAACCATAAATATTTAACTGATGGAAGAATTGGTTCTTGCTTTTTTCGTTTTTACGGTTAGGAACTTGTCCAATCCTATATAAAGTGAAACCGGAGATTACCCTCAGATTAGTAAAAGAAAGGGTTGCAGCTAATAGTCTCGCTCAAGGTTTCCCAAGGTCTTAATTAAAAGAATTGTCCGCAGAAGAAATGAAGCACATAAAAGGGACCTCAGACATTTTTGGTTTGAATCATTATACTCTTCTTACTTTATTTATAGAAATGAACCGTTTCTGATTTAAGTAATGTCGTATCAGTCTAAGTGAATGGGATCTTGATTCGAATCGCATTAGGGTTGGCTAAATGAAATAAGTTATTATTTGCTTCTTGAAGATATTTTATCAATAAACTATTCTCTTACGCTATTTATCCACAGGGGTACCGTGGTGCTTCTACAATTTTCTGGAGTAGTTAAGAGAACAATACAATAATCCTGTCATATATATTACGGAAAATGGATACGACACCAAAGGAGGTTTGAATGATGACGAACGCATTTATTACTTCAGAACATACTTATAGAATATACCGTCTGGAGTCTAATGAATAACTTTGAATGGACCCAAGGATATACGTAAGTACTGTAATAAATACGAATAAAATTAAAATGTATAAACATGTTGTCCTTGCATTGAGATTTGAGCATATTTTATTATTGTATATATTACTATTTCATGTCGGAAATGAATATGTAATATAATATTAACCTATGGACTATATAATTTGTCTGAGAATGTTCGTGCGCGCTGTAGTTCGCTTTTTGGAAACCCCACAGGAACCTCACATTTATTTTATTAAAGATGTGTTTGCTCTTGACCAGCATCTATCCAAATAGGAAGGATGAGGCCGACGATGGAGCGAGCTCACCCAGAATATGCCTATTCACTCGAATCTTGAAAAGATTTGGGTTATATGAGCTCGGAAATACAGACGCCGGCAAGGAGTTCCAATTCTTAGCAGTGCGCATTATAAAAAATGTTTAAAGCGAATTCCGAATTAGAGGGATTTCGACAAGGTGAGGATGGTAACCAGCCATACGTCTGCATGTCCGATATAAGAAAGGGGAAGTTAGTATGATCTCATGCAGCTCCCGAGCACACTCTTCGAAGTACATCTTATAGAATACAGACAGACAATTTTGCGTCTATGTGCCAGGCTCTGCAGCTGCAGTTTAGTTCTTATTAGTGTATCGTCGCCAATGAGCCTCCTAGCTCTGCGATTCACCGAGTCGAGTGCGGCAAGTTGGTATATTTTGCTGAGCCATCCCACAGGTGACAGCAATACTCCATGCAAGATCGGACTTGTACCTTGTACAAAGAGAGGAGCCGTCCAGATGTGAAGCATCACTTCACCCTATTTAGGATGCCCAGCTTTTTGGCGGCTGTTTGGGCTTTGGACTCGATAGAAGTACCGAAGTTGAGATTTGAGCACAAAAATGATACAAAAAGTTTTCCAGGATAAAAAGTTTTATATAAAGAAATCCTATATGGTTAGTCCAGGTAATAAAAAATCTGTTTACCAAAGTTCGCCCAAATCCGTTCAGCTTTTGTAATATATACAAACATATGACAAAATAAAGTTGCTATCAGCTTCTGTATATTCTCCGCTAGCTCCTCGTTTATCATCCAACGGATTTTTATACAATTTTCTCTAATTGAAAGTGCGATAAATAATGATAATAATACCTAGTAACAATAATAATACTTTATTCATCATTTTACCTCTAACCTGCAAATACACAAAAACTTTCGGAGACAACTATACAGATTAAATACTATTTAATTAGATCCATGGGAATCCGAGAGCAGATCTCTAGTAAGTTATGTAATATTTTTGAACTTTTAAGACACATTAAGATAAAATTTATCTCATTTACTGACAGAAATCTTTTGAAGTGTTTCATCTGTTATTGTTTTATCAATAAACTTTAGATAAAGTGCATTCATAATAAATGATAATCTCACATTATATTATATAAAACCCCGCTTCTCGAATTTAAGAGCACACGACACAGAAGGGCTACAATGTTTTATAAACATTATTTTATGTAAGTTTATATCTTTTTGTTACCCGCATGGTTTAATATTTTTTCTCAAAGTTAGTTTAAATTCGTTATTAATTAATTTTTTGCAGTTTTTTAATCTTCTGTGCTGTGCTGGTAAGTGGAAATGTGGGAGGAAGAAAAAATAGAGAAACAGTAAGAAAATTTCCCGACGGATTCAAATTCGGAGCGGCGACAGCGTCTTACCAAATTGAAGGTGCTTGGAATGAAGACGGTATGCATTAAAAAAGGGTTAAAATACTAACGGTTTTTTTAATATTTTCTGTAACAACACAAACTTGATATTGATTTTATTGATTTTGTGGTGCGTTAGTCAGTTTTTATGCTTTTCGTAATTAATATTCACCTAAATCGCTTCAATAAATAATCACCTTCCTCAATTAATGTATGCATTTAATGAGTGTTTCCGATGGTAGAATAGGTTAAAAACAACTTTATCAGATCCCTACTCTGAATTTAGAATATAATGCTTCTTCTTATATTTTTGTATGGTTTGAATCTAAAACTTGAAAAGATAACTCTTAAAATTGTGGACTAATATCGTGATCCAGATAGAATTTGTAAAAAAGGTATGCTCATTTCAAACAGAAGAGTTAGGTAACTCCCACCTCCGATTAAGGCCATCTATTCCCGCATGTACTTGTTTGCTTTTCATACATAAATTACACCTATTTACATAAATTAACATACTACTTACATACTTTCAGATAAATCAGAAAGTATTTGGGACACCATGACTCATATAGAACCGTCTCCAATCGTAGATGGCTCCACCGGAGACATCGCTGATGACTCTTATCATCAGTATAAGAGAGACGTGGAAATGATGAGAGAGTTGGGTCTTGATTTTTATAGATTTTCTTTGTCATGGCCTCGCATATTACCAAACAGTTTTTCTGATCAAATAAGCGAAGCTGGTGTTCAATATTATAACAGTTTAATCGTTGAAATGCTCAAGTACAATATTCAGCCCATGGTCACATTGTACCATTGGGATTTGCCGCAGAAACTACAAGACTTGGGAGGGTGGACTAACCCTTATATAGTCGACTGGTTCGGAGACTATGCCCGTGTCGCTTTCGACTTATTCGGGGATCGGGTAAAAAACTGGATTACCATAAATGAACCCTTGATAGTGTGTCAAACAGGGTATGGAACTGACGTTTTAGCACCTAGACTAAATATTTCAGGAGTTGCAGATTACATGTGTGTTAAAAATTTACTCTTAGCTCACGCTAGAGCTTGGCACATCTATGATGAGGAGTACAGATCCACTCAAGATGGAAATATTGGTATAACTTACAACTCTCAACACTATGAACCCGAGACTGAAGAACATTCTGATATAGCAGAACACTTTATGCAGTTTAATGTAGGTTTTTAATTTTTATAAGTATACTTAAAACTTAAAACCCTGATCTTCCATGTCAATACAAGTCATGGGGATTTTGTGACTTAGCGTTTTCGTCGAAAAAATCACAGACAATACAAAGATTCAATTGCGGTAGTTACAGATATGATCATTACATTATAAATTGATCTTTAAACTTATTGACTTACAAAAAAAAGTTGGAGAGCTATGTTGGCCTTAATAAATAATTTTTAAGTTTCATACAAAATTTTTTTTTCAGTTAGGGATTTATGCTAATCCCATACACGGTACTGGAGATTATCCAACAATAGTAAAAGAAAAAATTGCTGCTAAAAGTTTAACTCAGGGGTATTCGAGGTAAAGACTGCCCGAATTATCAAATGAAGAAATAGACTACATTAAAGGAACTTCAGACTTTTTTGGATTAAATCATTACTCTACGTCCATCGTTTACAAAAATGAATCAGTCTCTGGTTACTACAGTGTTCCTTCAAGTAATGATGATCTCGGAGGCATTTCTTACCAGCCAAGTGAATGGGACACGCCTAATTCAAACGGCGTTAAGGTTAGAAATATAACGTAAAGATATTCTTTTATAATAATTTTTGAAGATTACCGCATACCTAATATTCTATCACAGGTAGTACCTTGGGGATTCTACAAGCTACTTACAAAGATAAGAGAAGAGTACAATAACCCTTTCATTTACATTACTGAAAATGGATACGAAACCTCTGGAGGCTTAGATGACGATGAACGCGTTAATTACTACAGGACTTATTTAGATGCCATGTTGGATGCGATTGAAGAAGAGTCTAACATCGTAGCGTATACTGCATGGAGTCTTATGGATAATTTTGAATGGTCACAAGGATATACGTGAGTATTACTTTTTAAATCCTTAAACTTTTAGTTATCGATTCCTTAACTGGGAGATGCATAAAGACCTGAAGTCTCTAATGAATTTGAGACATTCGATTTGTGAATTTGATACACAGAGCTCAGTGAATTTAAGTACAAGTGGACAGGTTTTAATCCCAATAGTTGCAATAAAAAAATCACCAAGATACAAAGTTAAAACGGAAGATATCCTCTTAAGTGGTAGTTAGATACTAATTTTAAGACACTCTGGAGGTGTTTCGAAAACATCAAACTCAGGGAGCTTAATTAGTATAGTTCGTGGAAGGTGACTCGGCAACTACGGTGTTGCTGATTTGTTGTATATTGTAAATACTTGAGGCATTTACCTATTATATTTTGCCTTCCAATATGAAGTTTATAAACTATATTTATGTACTTTCAGACAACGCTTTGGCATCTACGAAGTGGATTACGATAGTCCAGATCGCACGCGAACACCGCGAAAATCCGCCTTCGTTTACAAAGAAATAATAAGGTCGCGCTTACTGGACTTCGAATACGAACCCGAAAATATCACAACAATGACAATTGACGATAGTCACTAGAATAGTTAATTGATGAAATTAATAAAAAATAATTAAGCAGTATTGTTGGTGTATTTATTTGAATAAAAAGAAGAAAAACCTTTTATCGGCTTATTCCGCTCATGAAGCAACACCAGGATTGGATAAATTCCACCCCTAGGTATGCTAGGACCGCTGCGAGAGGTGAATATGGGCGGCTTGTGTCGCTTGGCCCGGGGGCGGCGGATATGGGATCGTTCGCCGTCATCACAACACCGGGTAATGAGGGGAGACGGCTGTGTGTTTCCGGCACGTCTCTCCACGGCGCGATTGGCAAACTCCGCGCCTAACCGATGTGGAGCCCGCAAGTGTGCGGGCCTCGTCTGGCGGGGGGAGGCAGGTGTATGTTTCCACCCCGCCCATAGACGACGCGAGGAAACACCGTGGGTTTTTAGTGGGTACAAGTCCCACATACCCCACAGATCTCCCCACGGTCAGTGGGGATCTGGTTCGCAGATTTTCCGATGCAAAAATAAGGGTTGGATAAATTAGCATGACTTAGCATGACCGTTATTATACCCATCATCAAACAGTGGGATGACAACTTCAGTATAGAAGAAGAAATATCTCAGCAGAATCTAATGCATCGGTGTGCAATTTAGTGTGGTCAGTAATATTCAGGATATTCTAGAAAATCTTCGCACATTTTCAGCAATAGCAAGTGTTTATAAGATGACACACGCAGATACAAGCAGAACTGCTGGCCAGGTTGAAACAGGTTTTATTAAAACAATGGGAAATTATAAATTTTAAAAGACTGGGGTCTAATTGGGCGTAAAATACTTGAACTTTAGGCTAAGATCACTTTAAAAAGAGCCTCGCTTAGTGCTAAGAGTCAAGTTATTCTCTTAGTGACTGATCCTAATGAACATACGTATTGCATACTATCGCAGTTGGCCACATTGTAAACACGGGTCTAGTTAGTCACCAAGCGAGTTGCCTAGTGGAACTACTTTGGAACTCATAAAATAAGCATTATTAAATTTAAGTTGTATTATAAAATTTTATTTTTCATTCGAATTCTCCTTGCTCAGTGTCAGCATATTTTTTAATACGTATATAAATAATAATTTTTATTACAAACCACGAGGTTATCCGAACAAATCCCTATATAGGTCAATGCCAGAGTCTATCGAAAAAACAAAAACAATTAGGCATCGACACTCATCCATTCCATAATGGTACCATCCCGTGCGAATTGACAGTAATCTACCACCCATAGCATTTTATCGGCTGACGCATTAATTTCTTAGGCACATATGTATAATAGTGACTTAAATTAATAAGTTGCTAACTAAAATAACAATATATTGTATATTGTTACATTATTTATGTTAATATATTTATTATCATTTATCATCTCCTCATCCCTTATGTTACAGCGAGGCGTAAGCACATCATATGTGATAACTTAGTTTTTAATATTGTATGTTATAAATAAAAAAGTACGAAAACAGTTAAACGATTCCATTATAAAAAGATTAACTATTTAACTAGTGTGCTAATTAATGAAAGTTTTGAACTGAGAAACAGAGACGGACTGTGACTTTATCTATCTACATTTATACTAATAAATAAAATGGAAGTGTCTGTTTGTAATTTCAAAATAACTGCTTTTACTAAATGTATATCAAATATCAAAGTATATACGATAGGTACTTATAACAAAAAAAAACAATATTTAAAATTTTTGTCTGTTTTTCTCTTTGTTCTGGTTAATCTCCGATTTTGACGAGAAATTCACTGGCAGATAGCTGATATTAAAAGGAGTGACTTTATTTTAGAAAGAAAAAAAAAAAAAAACAGTGAACTGCGTGCGCCTCACGCGCCACTCTGCTATATATTTAAGCTAGTCTATACTAATATGTAAAGCTGAAGAGTTTGTTTGTTTGTTTGAACGCGCTAATCTCAGGAACTACTGGTTCAAATTGAAAAATTCTTTTTGTATTGAATAGTCCATTTATCGAAGAAGGCTATAGGCTATATAACATTACGCTACGATCAATAGTGTTATATATAAGCAGTGTCCAGTACCGCGTGCCCCACGCGCACTTCACCGCCGTATAGGCCGCAGCGAGGCGTGGTCGAGTTCAGCTAGTATAATATAAAGTCGTTGTTCGCCTCTGTTTGTTTTTCCGCTAACTTCTGTTGAACCACCTAATGGACTTTGATACGGTTTTCACTAGTGATTAATGAGGAAGATTTTTGTATATAATTTGCAGTAAAATCCATCCGTGCGAAGCCGGGCCCCGGTGGTTAGTTTCAGAGACCATTGTAATATTTTCTATTTGTATAGAGAATTAAAAAAAAATTAATTACATTTGACGTAACGACCTTTCTAACAGATAAAACCGCAGACGGAAAAATGCTGAATAAAAAGACGGGCGCACCCAATGGGCGAAATGTGCTGACGATTGTGCCACGAGAATTTCCAATTTGCCCCAACCCCTTTTTCAACAGTCTCTATCAGCAAAAACTTCCCTTTGAACTTGTATTGCTATTAGAATAAGGTTTCGTCACATTTGTGCACATTTGTTCATTTTATTGCACGTCAATTAATCAAAAGACATCAGAACACGCCTATTTTATAAACTGCAAAGCAAGTAACGTCCGTCTGATATGTCTTTTATCATTAGAGTAGGTATAGTGTACATAATATTTTGACTATAGAAAAATTTTGATTGGGAAAGAAAATAGACTGCTTTTTAACTTTCACGCTGAGGAAATAGTTAAGGATTTTTTGTGAATACCAACCAGCATCGAATAAATGATTTTGTAAATTAAAATATTTTGACTGCTTGCTGCGCCCTGAACAATATATGAACAACTAGCTGGTGACGGCGGCTTCAGCCGTGTAACGCTTAACATCTTTATTGCAGTTATAACTTTGCCAGGCGTTAGATGATCCCTCGGGAACAGTACTTTTTCTGGATGAAAGGTACCCTATGTCCTTTCCTGCATATGCATACCTGACAACGTGTATGCAAAATTTTATGATAGCAAACATAACAGCATACAAAAAATTACAAATACATTTTAAATAAAATAAAATTTTTACAAAGGTCTAACAAATTACAATTTAAAAGTACAAATATACATATATACAAACATACATATATACATCTTCTATATATAAAAATGAATCGATATTTCCCTTGGTCACGGCGTCACGCGTGAACGGGTAGACCGATTTTAATTCGGTTTTCACTAATGGAAAGAGGGATAAACGGGGAATGTCCTTATATATAAAAATTGCATTTCGGGCGAAGCCGGGGGCGGAACGCTAGTATAAATATAAACATGGGTTATTGCATGTGTGTGAGGGTGGATGATTTACTAATGTGTGTGTGTGTGTGAGAGAGAGAGAGTGAGAGAGAGTGAGTGTGTGTGTGCTGTGTGTGTGTTTTGTGTTGTGTGCTTGGTACCGCTCAATGGTATATACACAAATTTTCCATTGGGGTAACCGCATCAAAATCCGTTAGGTGGTTTGGCAGGTTAGCAGAGGCGATGTCCCGTAGGCGATTTTCAAAAAACGAACTAAAGGGCAAACGAAGTCGTTGGTACATCTAGTAGATAAAATTATAAATGCCAATGTTTGTATATTTTCTGACTCAATCACGCAAAAATGGTTGAACGGATTTGGATGAAATTTTATCCGCTATGATAATGTTTATGTGTAAAATAAAAACTTTTTTTTAAAATTTGATTCTTCGAACTGGATTCGAGATTTTTGCGTAAATATGATATCTTACACGTAAACATAAACTGTACAGATTGAAGGGTTTTAACAGTGAAATAAACTTCAACTTTTTCAGGGTACATTGCTATATATTGTATACATACCTAACATACTCATATTTCAAGGCAGGGAGATTCACCCCACGAACTCAAATGCGTAGAAAATTGCCAAATCTCATTATAACACGCGTTGTTGCTCATTTTCACGTAAATGATGTGAACAAAAAAAACAATAGAGGGAGAGTAGTCGACAAACGTTTGCTTAAATTGAAAATGCTTTATATATGCACCAAAAATACTATAATTATATTAGGTTAGCCACGTAACTCTGGCCGTCTTAAATTGGAATAATAAAAAAAAAATCATCTTCATCGTGATCGGTCAAGCGGTTCCTTCATATTTCTGTGCTCTTTTAAAATCGCTGTCAACTCTTACATACCTCATAATCCTAAACAACTATCAACAGAGCCCAAGTCGACCACTGGCTTAAACAAAATTATGCTGTCAGGACCTTCAATAGACCCATATCTCTTCTTGGGAACACGCATGTTAAAGTCTTTTGATGGCAGTGATCCTGAACAATACATTTTTGGAGTTTACTCCTTAAGAATCGATTTCCATAAAAGGCCCCCGGTATGGAAATTTTATTAGTAGTAAAATTCATGCAAGCGTTAACTAAAAAGCGTTACTATATCTGTCACTTTGACATTTGTACGACTGTTGACGCATGTATTTATGCCCGGTGTTGCAAACGTCGAATTTCGTATGAAAATTACGAAACGACAGCGCGTTACAACTTGCCGGCGCAGCGACGTCTGTCGTAGGAAACATAAATTATTTGAACTTATAAAACATAGTTACATCTGTGTATACGGAACGTAACTAACATAACTTTTTTTGAACACGTGACATCCGAATATGCAGAATCTAACTTAATAATATAAAGTAATTAGGTAGACAGTTATCTATTGACAAGAGGAAAATTTTATACATTTAACACAACATTTTTTTTGTATTATTTTGTTCAATTACCCTCACATATAAATAAGGAAACAAATTTTACCCCTTTGTGGGGAACTTTAGCTTAGTTTTTCTAAGCATAAGAAAACCTCTATTATGATATAACAAATGTTAAGGTCGGCAGACACGCAGATGGTCCACTTGATGGTAGTTGGCTACCGTCACCTATAACACAAGCAACGCCAAAGCCTAAGGGATTAGGAGTGGATAGGGAAATGGAACCTCTGTTTATGTTGCATTTTGAGCAGTAGCATAAGGCCTAAGTTTCTAAAACTTCATAACTCGCATCAACAATCAACCGAGCAAGTTTCCCAGCGGATTCAATTTGGAGCAAAGACACGTGAATGGGGCACCACGTTCGATTTTTATTGTGGGAAATACTCCGTTCCGAAAGCCCGCCTCACTTTACGAGTATTCAGGCGTTTCCACATGTAGAGCGGTTATATCGCGAGGCATGAGGGAGAGAGAGGCGGCAAATAAGGAAATCATCTTTATGGAGGCCGAAACGCGACCTTAGAAGCATTTGTCGTCGAACAAAAGAATGAATTGGGTAAAATATTCTCCTGCTTATTCCTTGGTAAGTACGATAGTTTCAAATTGAAATTATCATTGGCCTTTCATATAAATATTAATATTTCTGTGGCAAAGCATGGCAAGCACTACTTTATGGTAAGTAATTAGTTTCGCCTATAATATATCTACAATAACACTACGGTGTATTCACATACAAAATTTAAGTCAAAACATCGCCCCCGCGTCAAACTTTAACTAATATAGATGTACTATAGCGACCCGCTCCCAGCTTTGCGCAGGTGCTATTTTTTCTGCTATATATATTTCCCTTAGTGAAAACTGCATCAAAATCCGTTGCGTGGTTTAGGAGTTAGCATACAAACAGACAGACGCGGGCAGCGATTTCAATTTATACCTACTGTGTAAGGATGTACAGTTCAGGATATTTCTTAGGAAATATCCTGAAGTCTAATATAGAATTAGGTATTAGCCCAAGCTCACTTGGACAGATTCTCAACTGGACATACCTAATCTCAAATGGACGGATTGGCAAATGGACCGAATCTCAAGTGGACAGAAATAGTCACCTATATTGAAATGTTTGCATGGTACTGCCTCAAAAATTGTTATTTAAATTTGCAATAATGTAATGCATTGTATATCTAAAGCATCGAAATATAATATAACTCTCTAGAGAAAAAAAATGTTCATTTAAATATATAAACATTGAGAGTTTAATTTGAAAGCTTTTTGAAGTTTAATTGAAACGTATGAGTTTGGTATCAACAAATTATGTACATACTAGTTACTATGTAATATCTATTTTTGTCTGTTTGTGCGTTTGTGCATGCTAATCTCAGAAACGGCTAAACGATTTGAATGCGTTTTTCACTGATGTATTTTAGCAAGCTTCTCGTAACATTAGTGTTTGTTTCATTCCAATCGGTTTACAAACAAAAAAGTTACGCGCTACAGCGACTACCATGCGTACGAAGTTGCGGGCTCAGCTATTTATAAAATAAAATCGTTGTTCGCTTTCTGTACTCTGCTTATTTTTTAGACTACCCAAATACGGTTTTCACTAATGGAAAGAGCTATAAACGAGGAAATTTTGTAGAAAAAATTTGCATACCCATCTATGGTCGTGCCGAATATTTATCAATAACAACAAATATTATCAATTTCTATCTTGTTATCAATATATCACGTTTTAAGTTGATCTGATCACTATGAGAAAATTGTGTATCTAAATCCTCAAGGACATTGTAGCATGTCTAGATAGATAGCCAACAACCTTTTCCAATCAACAAAGAAGAGATTTTAATGAAAGTCACGATCGAATGAAAAGCTCTTTGTATAGTGACACAGGTCTGCGATATTTCTGTGAGCGTTTGAGAATTTTATTTAAATGGGCCACGGGCGTTTCACTTCCGATTTGATTTAAGAAATGGCGTTTAATTTACGACCTATTAAACAACAGGGACCGATAAAATGTGGCTGTTTCACAACGCGAAGCGAACTCTTTTACTTAGAAGAAGACCTTCTAGTATGAAGTACTGTTTCACTCGGAGGGAAGTCATTACATTGTAATTCTCGTCACGATCGGAAGCTGTCACCTGCTTCACATTCATACCTAAGTGTGAAAACAGAAAATAGCAACAAGTATTTTAGATGTTTCGATTCTTAGATACACTTCTAGTTTAATATAGGTTATAGCTGTGACGGCCTAGTAGGTTGTGTTCCCGACTTATGTGTGGGTTAGAATTAATGATCACATGCTTCAACAGTTATGGAAAATATAGTGAGAAATTTTGCTTTTAAAAGACACTTGCTTGTAATAATTTTGTATTCAGAAATTGCTAAATATTTTTGTTTATTTTAAGTAAATTTATTAGTATAGTAGGCTGGGCCACACAGCGTTTCGAAATCATAAACTGGGAAGCTTGTCTAGCAGAACTAACCACTCTCTTAAGGAATACCACCGTGACCTTACAGAAGAACAGTTCCTTTTCTTCCATTATCCGCCTCTTATCTATTATTTCTCCGATAAAGATTGGTGTTGCTTGTGTTAAGAAACAAGCCATCTATAATAGAGTGCACAGTAAGAATACATGGTCGACCCTTTATATATTGTACGTATACAAGCTGACAAAAAAAACTTAAACTCTGTAAAGTGGGCCAATCTGCTTTGAAATATATCATTCTAAATCAGGATGAACATAAACACAATTCCGATATGAAATGCCACATCTATCATACGAATAATCCGACAAACATTACGTTTACACCGCGATCCCAAGTGCGTTCAGATAAACAAATCTATACATACGTCATGAATTCTTTTCAAACGTATTTACGTGGCTGAAATTATGAGTACCTACTTAGCGCAAACGGTCATATGTTAAGTTTAATTCTCTTTATAAGATTAGTAAAATAGCGATACACAATTTACCAAGTACAAAGAAACGCTGGCTGATCGCCAACCAACTACATGACGGAGAAAGTACACACAGGAACGTAAACAATCCACTCCTTGGTTAACTCAGACCTAAATTCTTACATACATCATGACGTTTTCTCCCTACTATATCTACTGTATTATTATACAGTAGATATAGTAGGCACTTTTAAGAGGCAAAATTAGTTCTTGGAGGCAATGAAATCTTGAACTTTAATTCAAAATATTTATTCATATACCTTTATATTTTGAAGACTTTCTCACACAAAAACTAGCCATCCTCAAAAAAAAATTCAATTGAATGTTAGAAATACATATACATTTTCATATACAAAAATTGTAAGAATCTATAACTATAGTAAATCCATATATTTTGTATTTGACGAAGCCTTCGTGGCCTTCGAATAATTTTGTAATAATAGATTTTATCTATCACCATAGTGATAAATTTAAAAAAAAATGTCCCTGTCCGCTTTTGTCGGTTTCTCCCCTAACTTCTTCTAAACCAGCACCCAACGGATTTTCATACGGTTTTCACTAATTAAATGAGCGTTAAACGAGGGAAGTTTGTGTATATAATTTTCAAAGAAAAATGCATCCGTGCGAAGCCGAGGACGAGTCTCTTGTATAAATATGTAAAGACAAAATGTCTGAATAATATTTTTCCATTTGTTTGTGAACCGATTTTCTTTTCTTTGTTTAGGAGCAAGCTTTTGTTATCAATAAAAAAAAGTACAGAAACATTTTTTTTTTTCACCTTCGAAATGATTATAGCCGAAATTCAGTGGGCGAATAATAGTCTGAATAAATTAGTACGCATATATAATAATATAACAAAATATAGAATATTAAATGAGTTGTGAAATTAAAAATTATTTTACACATTAGGTATACGCAAGTAACGTCTTTAAAACCGATATTCATTTTCAAAATAATGTTTTAAAGAATTAAGGCGTAAAAGTAAAATGTTTTACGACAAAAACTCGCGCAACTCTCAACGAGTTACGAATAGGATTTTATCGGGGCCACAAATCTGGTTTAGCTTTTATGTGGAGCTGTAAAATGGTAAAAATATAGCGCGCGGTGGTGTATATCACACACCTTCTTGTGCTACTGTAAATAATCATAAATTATAAATCACAACTACACCCGATGACTTCACAGTTAAACTGTTAAACGTTTAGAGAATTCGGTTCACATACTGTGACAATTTACCTATTTCTAAAGTTTGTATGTTTATTTGTATGTAGCAGGTAATCTTCGAAACTACTGATCTACTGAATCTTAATCTGAAAGATTTTTTTAAATAGGATATTTAAAAAAATCGTTCAGATTTAAAATAAATTAAAATAGAATTTCAGGCTAAATTTTCAGGCCTGCCAAGCCACGGGCAACACCTATCTAATAATAAAAATCCTACGCTAGGCAAAAGTATAATGTTGCATTGCTTTACATATTTTGTCAGGCGTTATATATTTTATTTTCAACGCGAACGAAATCGAGGGCACCAATTTGGTGATAATAACAACCATTGTTTGATGCTATTGTTGTTTAAGTAGTGGTAAGGCACACTGCGTTTCGCAGTAATTTAGGCAGCCTGTTATCGTGAAATAACAGCATGTGTGCTGTTGTGTTTCGGTGAATAAGTAAGGGATGCCAGAGCCCATTTTCTTATCCCTTTCCTAATCCCTCAATCCTACTTTGATCGGCGGTGCGTTGCAGCAGCTGTGGCGTCCTTTTATTATAGACGACGGTAGTCATCTACCATCAAGTGGACAGTCAGCCTTTCAAAAAAAAATTAAAAAAAATAAAATCATCTTGTTATTCAACCTCTACAGTTGACCTTCCACAGCTAAATCTTTGAAGATTGCTACACAATAAAATCACCTGTACTCAAGCCTTATAGGGACCTCCACTCCTAGCTAAATATTAGAACCCATATTAAAGCAATTAAGTTAGTTCAAATTAAACAATAAGTTCTATATGTACAGACATTGTGTAATTGTATAACAAAATTTAGGTATGTTATCCTAACTATTACTCGTATTGTAAATGCGATAGTGTGTTTTTTTTGTTACACTTTTACGCTTTAACTAATATAGAGCCGATCCTTATGAAATTTACATACACGTAGTCAGGGGTACAGAAGAGGTGTCCTCTCTGTACCTTTAAACACAAAAAAGGACTATACCTAAAAATCGCAGATAAGTCGAATGAAAAAGCTAATAAGCATATACCTACATTATACATCCATTAAACAATTTCTCAATTCTATGTATCTCATATCGCCTAAAAACTTACACTATGAAATGCAGGAATCTAGATTATCTAGATACACTTTAATATATATTTTATCTAGATAGAAAAACAAAATATAGGCAACTTTTTCATATTTTTGCGTAGTTTAGGCAGATTGACGACGTTATTAAAACTTCTGGAGAGCGATTCACACCTTCTTCGCCCACCGCGCCTATAGAAAAAGGATACTGAATATTTTCAAGAATATTTTCTCATGTTTTAAACTTTTGTTTCATTTAATATTTTTTAAGCTATTTTTAAAGTTTGATAGTTTTTATGCTGATTACATATTAAGTATATAGAGGTTTTGAATGGCATTCACTCACAATCTCTACTTTGTTAAATCTCAAATACAAAAAGACAACACATATATCTAATACTAGCTGAGCCCGCAACTTCGTACGCGTGGTATTTGGTTAGCGCGTAACTATTTTGTTTGTAAACCGATTGGAATAAAACAAACACTGTTACGGGAAGCTTGCTACATAAGTTAAAACCGCATTCATATCGGTTAAGCCGTTTCTGAGATTAGCGTGCCCAAACGCACAACAGACAAAAATTATCAAAACTATTTTTTTGACCTCGATAACATAAGTACAACGTGTAGAAATTTTTTTTTTTTGAAAATATATTTAATGTACAGACACGGCTCGTTTACGATTTTATTAAATGTATAGATATAGATAATTAGAAAATATCTACACATATATAGGTTAAATTTCCAATTCGATCAACTATTGAAACAAATATTTCAAAGACCTTCAAGTAAGTTTTATAATTCCAATAGACAATGCAATGTTGCTTGTTGCTTAGATTTAATAATAATAATGTAAAATTAAATCTAGTATTTTACTTACTGTCACTTTGTAATATCAAATCTCGCTCCACTTTTTCAAGATGTTCGCATCTAGATAGGCACAATTATATTGAAAATTATTTTTAATATTAAGTAGGTGCTGAAATTTTTGAAAACCAAATTAATAGCTTTTGAAAAAAAAGTACATAATCATAGCTACCGTACGATCCACTTGTCTCTACCATTGTCTCCCCTGGTAGAGACGGATCTCACGACATTGGTCATTTCTTATTTCGACACATCCTTTTTTTGTCAGATACTACAATCGACAGATGCTGCTGTCGTCATTTACTGCATTCGTCAGATATTCACGTATAAAATCTAAAAAGTTAATGCCCAAGACTTATTTCAATAGTTATTTTTTCAATAGTTATACTTGTCTCTTGATCTAGATCTATGCCTCTAACCAAATTATACACGTGATACGAGTATAATATGGCTTTATTATACTCACTATTGTATCATGTGAAATAAAATGTTCATTGGCCCTTAGCTGTACGCCACAGTGCTATTGAAAATCTAGATGAGGGACGTAAGGTGAGAAGGCTGGAGCACCCTTTAGACGCTTTATCGTCGTTTCAATGAACCCTCGAGAAACATTTCAAGTCAAGTAGGAGAGCTCCTCGTCAACGCGTTCTTTGTGTCCTTTCCCCACCTTTCATAGGACGATAATTTTATAATAAGCACTAGCTTTTACTTGCGACTTCGTTCTCGTCCCTTTTTTCTGTCAAATTTTATTGCTCATATATTTTTGTCAGACGTGATATTTTTTATTTTATTTTAGCTGTGCTTCGATTTCGTATACGTCGTATATGGTTATTTTGAAAAAATTTAAAAAATATCCTATATGTTATTAATCCAGGTAATGAACTATCTGTGTACCAAATTTCATCCAAATCCGTTCAACCTTTCGCGAGATTGAGTAACGAACATCCAAACATACAAACTTTCATATATATCATATAAACTTTCATTTATTTCTGTATCCCTGACAACGTGTTTTAGGATTTTTCCAACTGGAACTAACCATACAGATACACGAAATTTCATTGAAATCAGTTGGACGGTTTCGGAGGTTAGCGTAAATCTCTACTATTTTTATATATTAAAATAAAAAAGTAATATCACTACAAACACATAAATCATTACATCTATTATTTATATAAGGCTGCCTCAACTCTCATCATTGAACCGCTAAGAATAAAAAACTCATTGCTCTAAAAACCGTTAAACATAACAAATTTAAACATGGTATGTTATGTGGTTATATTTTTCTTATATAATATGGGTTATATATACCAAGTATATGTAATTTAAATATCTATTAATATATTTTATATAATTTATTTTAAATTTTAAATCATATTAGACATTCGAAGGTTTGCGAGGGCGATGTGTGTGGATGTTTTTTGATCTTTCACGCAAAAACTGCTGCGATATTTATCAGAATAACACAATGATATTAAATTATAAAGATAAGCTGAAAAGTTGCAGGGCGAAACCTAGTCTTTCATTAAAAAATAAAATGTAACTTAAAACGTTTCTGCCAATAGGGAATATGCGTCTAATTCAAAAAAGGGTTAAATATTTTTTTATGAAAATTATTGCTTTAGAATTATGTCTATGTAAATATTTTTAATATTATTTCCTTTCGTTAAGAAAGTAATTATTAAAAAGTGCAAAAAATAGTGGGGAAATTCAAAATATTTGAAACGCAACGCGGTTTGGTCAGATCGAATGTGACGTCAAAAGTGTGTAATGACAATGTCAACAAGCCCGTAATTGTTTGATTTGTGATTTTTTAATATTTCATTGTTATTGTATACTGTGACGTCACGACAATCGCGCCAAAAAGGCGGGTGTTTAAAGCTTAGTTAATTTTAACATTTTCTTCTTTTGATACAAAATTTTAGTTTTTCGGCGCTGGATATTTTTTACGGTTATATAACGATATAACCTATCGTATAAAAGTATTTTAAAAAATATACAAAATAATATAACAATCAGGGCGATTGTTATATTATTTTGAAAATGACCAGAAATAGACATCCAATTATAATCAAAGGTATCATTCAAGGCTATTTATTCACACAAATGATAAATCCAAAACTTTTTTGTAGAAATAACAATGGCGAAATAATTGTTGAAAGAATTTTCAAGCGTCTTTAAATGTCATTAATATAAGTAGAAGAAAAATATTTTTACAAGTTTTTTCAAGTTACATTAATGCCATATCTAAGTCTGGAAATTATTATAAATATTAAATTAAACAATGAGTAAATCGTCATTAGTCTAGTACTAGTACTTGTAATGACTTAGTTTTCTTTGTGCACTCTGTGGCTTAACTTCACAATTTTTAAGCAAATACTTTTTCACAACATTAGTTTATTTTGGAAATGTATTTACCTTTTAAAGTAATAAAAATCGAACACACAACTAAATGTAGTATGTTATATATACGTAAAAATATTTAGTTCTTTACCAATTTAATCTAAAAATACGTTAACCTCAAAAACTTCAAACGAGGATATCTTTAATTGCAGACTTTATTTAGTTATTCAACCAAAGACCGATCAGTTCAGGAATCAAAACTCTACACTTTTCAATATATTTCATACATAGACGCAAAAAAATTAAGTCAACAAAAATTTGTATGGGAGTTCGCCATTGTTCTTTGTGCCTGGAACTTAGGGATGTATTAATATAAGGTGTAGGTACCTATTATAATGAAGCACTACACATCATGTCACAAAATAGACAAAAAATTACTATATTTAAAAAAGTTTTATATGTACTTTGTGAGGATAGATGTATGAATGGATTTTTGTTACCTACTTGTTCATGCAAAAATGGCTGAATGGATTTAGATGAAATTTGGCACACAGTTATTTAATAAGTACACCCCACGGGTTTATCACAGTACATTTTAATTATACGATGACACGTAATAGTCGGATTATCTGTTTCAGAGATTAGTACGGACTCACAAATAAACGGACTCTTCAAGTTTATTTATTAGTAGATTAAAATTTTATCAGTAATAAAGAGCTATTGTAATTTTTCCTGCCACAAAATAAAGTCGCTATCAGCTATCCGAACAAACAGTGTTCAATTCTTATAAACCACGCAACGTACTATGTATTGTAAAAGTGTGGTACTGTGATGCGATTTTCAAAATAATTTAGACATTTCTTTGCGAATGACTCACATAATGTGTTCTAATTGAATTTATAAATAGTTGAGAAAAATCAAATAATCTGTCGTATTCTAAGCTTCTTCGGATACGTATCTTGACGCTTGACGTTGTAAAAGATTTACTGAACGCCAACTTATGCTGAACAAAGACAAAGGCACAAGACCCAGAGAAAAAAGGGCGACTTCATGTGTAGTGAGAAATGTCACCGACTAGCCATTATGTGATGTGCTGCACTTTGCTAAAAGAAAAGTCAAATAAGGCTTGGTCGCTAAGCTACATATATATACGTTGTAATGGCAGGGTAAACTGCGTTTCGCAGTGGTAAACTTAAGCAGTCAGTCTAGCAGATATAACACCTTAGAATATCGGCTACCGTGAAATATCGGCACTTGTGCTGTTGTGTTTTGATACCTAGCCCAATTCTCCTATCCCTCCTTTTTGCACTACTATAACCACCCACTATCAAATACCGTTAGCCTCTGCTGACTTTTACATAAACATTATGTTAAATGCATAAAATCTTGTTTTAAAAAGTTGACACAATTGTTCCAGATGGGTATAAAGGTGGACTTCGGATCCTTAGCGACCGCGATCCACTGCTTAGTATGAAACACTGACGCATTCAAGCGACCGTGTCACGCGACCAGTGGGCGTGGCCTGAGAGTCGCTTGGGAACCGCGACCCGGTCGCGCTGGGCGTAGTGGCGTCGCAGATGGTCGCAGTCGAGAATGACGCTCAAAATGACGGCATTGTCTTCGCAGAAGGACTAGATATTGATAGAATTAGTTGACAAATCTTCTCCTCGAGATGTGAAAATTGAGTTGATTTCATCCTATTTTCCGGAGGCATGAGCATTAATATGATATCATCTTCTTTTTCATCTTCCAATAACTGTCGAATAACTCTTTTTCTATTCGCAGTTAAAAGGTTCGACATAACGCTTGGATGAATTGTTTACTACAGAGTAGTTGGTCACTTTGGGCCGCGGAGATGCGTAAGCCAGGAGTCGCCACGCGAAAGCCAACTTTGGTCTCATAGTCACAAGGTCGCAGTCGCGTGTGACGGTCGCTAAGATCCGAAGTGCATGTCCACCATCGGATCTTAGCGACCGCGGAGCGCGATCGCGACGCGGAACACCGCGGAATTCAAGCGACCGCGACGCGCGACCAGCGGGAGTGGCCAGATAGTCGCTTGGCGACCGCGACTGGTAGTACCGAATATGCTCCGTGTACCGAACAGTGTCATCGCGCGTCGCACCCGAGAAGCACATCAAAATTGCGGCGTTTTCTTCGCACAAGGATGAGATATTAGTAGAATTAGTCGATAAATTCTTCTCTTCCCCTCGCGATATGAAAATTGAGTCGATCTTTTTTCTTGAAGTATGAGCTTAACAAGATACATATAATCATATTCTTCTTCGTCTTCCAATAACTGCCGAATCATTCTTTTAAAGCATCCGACATAACAAGCGTTTGGATTGGACACTTTCGCAACGTCGCAGTCATGCGTTGCGGTCGCTAACAATCGAAGTCTACCTTAAATCTCTGTTTGAAGCCGCTGTTAGCAAAATTAAAATGCTAACCTCCACTGTCAGCAAGATAAAAGTAAATGTTTTGTAGGGTCGTCATCAAACACACGACAGCAGTGACAAAACTTTAATTACTTTGGGCATTTAATGTAAATTAAAATTGCCGTACAATCAATTGCGTGAATGGTGATTTGTAACATACCAGGGTTTAGATCTTGCAGAAGCATTAGAGTCGACACAAGACGTTCATCTAGGTCCATTCATTGTCCAGGCGAGCGAGCACTCTATAATGCTCTATTTATAATGGCCCCCGACCATTGAGTGGGCATGGAGGACACGTCCGGCACCGCTCCACTTAACATAGACGTTCTACTAAGAAGGTCGATACTTAAAATAATTTACATACTTTACCCTTTTATCGTTCTATTAGTCGTGAGCTTGAATCGTTTTCCCGGAAAAGAGTGAATGGAGCTATAACCATTCATAAAAAATTCTTTATTTTTGATTACCTAATATATTCAAAAGTAAAATGGCAGTTCGCACTATTTCGCTTGACTGGAATATGTATTCTAACATTTTACTCGCCAAATAGGTTAAATAAAAAAAACTGCTGCCTCACAATACAATCATTTAAATCTAAACCAATTTAAAATTTGATTGACTTACATAAGACAAACCTGGCACAGCGCTGGGGCTATGGAAAATAGTAGCAGGGTACATTGACCTATCATTTGGGCATCCCAATTGGCGGCAGTAACCATCATCCCCTTACAGAACACCACCGAGAGAAACAGAACAAGAGAACAAGAAATATCAGCATGTGTGCTGTTGTGTTTCGTTGAGTAAGTTAGGGATTCCAGCACCTGTGGCATTGCTTGTGTAATGGGCGACGGTATAACCACCTACCGTCAACTGGAACGTCAGTCTGTCTGACGACCTTTCCATAAAAAACTGACCAGCGTACTTTTTTATTAGAAAATGTATTAGGTAGAATGAAATTTGTATGAGAACTGTGTCAATATTGCCTACAAATGCATTTTCGGGATTTCCTTTATTAGCCTTTTTAACATTGCGGTGACGATTTATTTTAGGTAATTTATTTAGGTTTTGCATTCTTTAAAAAAAATAATTAAAACTTAACCTAAAGACAGCCAAACGACTAGTTTCTGCAATTTAGACGATCTACGTCATTTTCTTAGGTCACTTTCTGACTACGCCACACAAACCAAATTAATATAACAAAGGAACTAGTATTTTTAAAATTGTATGATTTTTTGGTATGGAAAGTTTTCAGTCTCTTTTACTCCTCATTAAATTGGACATAATCCGAAGAAAGAATGTTTTGTTGCATACTTTTTGTTATTTAAAAACGTTGAACCAAACAATGTAGTTATGGCTGATCAGAACTTATCGAATATATATCCTTAAATTCAGACTGCTGCTTTGCTTCACGCCAGTAGATGTGCTGAAGTTTTTCTTATGATAAATATCACAGACAGGTTGAGGAGCCACTTGATGGTAGGTGGATACCGTTATCTATAAACACAGTGGGGATGCAAGCGCGCTACTGTCCTACCTCGTTTAACGCTCTTTCCATTAGTAAAAACCGCATCAAAATCCGTTGCGTTCAAAATATTTTATAAAGCAATTACATTTCGATAACATACCCAATTAATACCTATTAAGTCTCTATTGATTCGAAAAACCTGCAGAGGAAGTATATATTGATAATGTATATATTGAGCTATATTTAGATGTTTTGTTAATTGCTGACCCTTGTAAGATTCAAATTTTAATTGCCAATTTCTCAATATTCAGTTTGAAACTACATTAGCAATATAATCTTGATTTGGGTGGACCCATTGCCCATACAAAAAAATCTAGATTACTAAAAAGTATTACTTATTGCCAGAATTTGACGCCACAATTATCTGTGGTAACTTGGGTTTGCCGCTCCCGAGTCAAATAATGTCAATTTTATTCACTACATTTTTCCTTGTTCAATACCGCAGTTACCGTTGTATATAGTACTTATTACTTCCATGCAGTTACCACATTTATTATGATTGTTTGCAGGTATTAGTTTTTATTTTATTTTAAAATCAATACAAAAATATTACTTACCATCTCCAAAACGACTTTAAATATCATCCGCTTTGTGGTTTAGGATGATCGCTAACACATGATACAATCTATAAACAAAGTACTGAAGTGAATATTAATTGTCTATAAACAAAACGATAGACATAACTTGTCCGTCAGAAAAACGCCACGCGACAACACAATAAAATATTATCTCAGCAACGAATCGAACCCTTAATCAGCTCTTACACTTTCACTCAATAGTTTCATCCAACATGACAGCAGGTGTCCGGATTCATGCTCCATTCCTTAGCCGCAGATTCTTATTAAGCTAACTCCGATTTCATTCAACGTGCAATTTATTTATCAAAAAAGCGTAAGTATTTAAAGAATATATATATTCACTGCGGTCACAGTAATGTCATTTATTTTTTTATTTAAAATTTACGCTCGGTTCGATCGCTCAGCAAACTATTCTCGCCCCTGGAATCGACCGAGCTTCCCGCCGCGCCACTGAGCCAGCCATCTCGCAAGGCTCCCGGCCCGCACCCATTTCGCGCATGCGTGCCACACCAACAACGAACCGACACTCTTCCTTATCTATACCAGCACAACTCAAACTACCACGTGTACATTGCCGCTCGGCTACATGTTAAACGCTCGTCATTCTGCTAAAATAAGCAACGGATTGCCTTCACAGAAATATACTCGTAACGCCTACGAGCCCAATACGCGGTCAGTGATAGCGTAAGGATCACAAAAATTACGTCACAAGTCCCACAGCTTCGTGCTGATTGCTCGTATATTAAACCTTATTTCATTAACGCCAATGAGATAGACATAAACCAGCAAATAAAACTGATCCCACGATTTCGGAATAAGACGTTGAAATGAATCATCAAGTTAAACTTGTCGCAAGATAAAGATTGTGTGCGAAGTCGTCAAGCAATTGCTCAATTGAAAAGGACAAAATAAATTATCTCTCAATGTCAATTCCTAAATAGGTTTTAACTTAGAACCAAAAACTGGGAAAGACACGAAAGCAACAGAATACACTTCAGAGGCCTCGCTCATTTTCTCTATTTTTGTATTCCACCTTTTACGCTTGAATTATATACATTATTTCAGTGCCGTCGTGCGGGATTTCTGGACCCTATTACTGACCTTATAAATAAAACACGACACATGTAAACTCTTACATATTTACATAATCCTTGCTTTTTATGAAACGCTTGACTGAACCTCAATAATACGCAGCTTTACGTAAAATTGGGTCTATTTCATATCGTATAATGTGACGGGAAAAAGAGCAAGCCGATATCGTAGATAACTTTGCAGATATTGAACAGCGGAAGACTACCTTACTTAATTGGTAAATAACTGGACATTTCCACGTAAAATTAATTGATATTTTCGACAGAGAGGGCGAACCAAGGACAAAAGAAATTCATCGGGTAATTATAAGATTATTTAATTGGTTCTTATCAGTTTCTATCGGTAACATATAGGGTATAATGAAATTGATTTCTTCATTTTAGGGCGAAGTGAAAATGGGCAACACATCGATACACAGCTTCTCATACAAACTTCGCTGGACCTAATCTCTGGCAATACATGTCTCTGTACATTATTTGTAATTTAAACAAGTCAATTAAGCCCTCGCGAATCACAACTACACTGATAATATCCTTTGAACTTGAGTCGCTACAATTGTTGCAGTGATTATCTGTAATAAATTATAATTAATAAAGGATTTTAATTACAAATTTTAGCATTAATAAATTAAGATAGGTTTCGTCAATACAAATTTAGTAAAAATAAAATAAGTTTTGAATTAATAAAACAAGGCAAAATTAACGAGACCAAACCGAACTAAGATTGTAATTGAGACACTGTTTTTGTTACTTCTAAATTCAGAAATTAATAAAAAAATATTAAGAAATAATCTACATACATATATATTATATATAGTAAAGCATAAATAACCTTTCGTCGGTTATTATATTAAAAACTATTCAACAAATTAAGACGTAGTTTCCACATACATTAACGACTTATTAAAACAATTGCGAATAATAACGGCAACACTTCATTTATATATAAATAGACAACACCTGTGCATGTTTACCAAATAAGGAGCACTGGCCAAATAATTTTTACACTCCTATATACAGGTATTTGGTACTTATTTAATAAATTGACGCTAGCTACACCTATTGTTCATTTAGAACGCTATCTACTCCATATAACTAGGGAAGACACGATGAGCGAAATTGTCACGATTCGCTTGCATTATCACCAAACATTGTTACAAGCACACGATGCGTTCCGTAAATGCTCCTATAATAACCATGTCCGTAGCGAAAGCGGCGCGCATTACTTGCGGCGATGCGGAATCTCTCACTCTCAGAGTGAATTCTCTGCGCACTGGTGCGGGCAAAGATCCACCAGCAGCATTTAGAATCCGATTTCTGCCTGCTGCGTCTAATGGTTTTCCCTCAACGCTATCACCGAGTATGGTCCGCAAGCACGTCGATCTGCACGATTCTTTCTCAGCCTCAAACAACTCACGAGCAGCAATCTCAAACGTACGACGCTGATCGACACCGCCCACCGATGTTGTGTTACCGACGACACCATATTCAAAAGCCTTCGCCGCTCCGGCTTTGAGAACAGCCGGCAGTAAAAGTTCCACCACACTTCCCACTGTTCTTGAACGCAAAAAGTGTAAAACTTGCTCGGCCTCGCGTACTTCGTCAAAGAGTCTCCTTTGACGGGCCGCTGGTACAGGTCGGGCCACGTTCCAAGCTTCCGCCCAAGGATTACCAGGTAGAAGCATGCGATCACCTAGAGAACCACCGTCGTCCGGTTTCCAGTCCCTCGGTGAATACCAGTGCACGAAGTCACAAAGTTCCGCACCGGGGTTGGCCGCTTTGAACGCTTCCATATCAGACAGAAGAGAAGCACTCATCATTCTGGCTCGAAGTTCGGACGCTTTTGCGTCATCACCGAGTCGTACCATCAATTCTGCATCCTCTTCCAACTGGTCCTCGGTCTTCGGAGCCGAATCCTACATAAATAATAATTTTAATCCGTTTTCTATTTCATTTAATTTTTTAACAATATATTTCAACATTGATAATCAACATTAATGCATTGATGCGGTATGAATAATTTATCATATATAAATACTATCATATATGATTACTATACCTGAGTCATGGGAATATATAATGGTGCTCCATTTTTAAGAGTAACATCTTCTAGTCGACTAAGACGTCCGACAGGTCGATCCCACGGCAGTTGTTGTTCTTCAGAACCCTCTCCTTCAGAACAATCAAAGAATTCGTCTTCCGATGAGTTTCCAGCTACAAAGCTGACACCTTCTACGGCACGTTTGATGCAACAGTTCAGCAATTGTAACTTCTGGTGTAATAAGCACGTTCGCGCATTTGGTACTCCATCGGCCACACTGTTAACACAAAGAAATAGAATGATTAAAAATTTCTGCTTCCTTCGTCCAACAGTAAGATAGGAATGTATGGAAATCGAATCATTACGAATTTATAAAAAATCAATAAAATCTTGGCTTATAAGCATGATAATTATTTATACACGAATTCATTAAAAAGCAACTGTCACGTAAACCCAAACATCATTTTAACTTTCACTTTGAAGACAATTTTACGTAGACAAATGCGCGACCTCAAAAAGAAAGCAAATAAATCAAAAAGAATGTTTAACGACTAACACAATCCACAGAGCAATTTCTCTCACATGAGTATGCAAATAACACATTGTCTCTCGAAGTGTTCCTTGCGGCAAGACCGAAACAATGCTGGGTTTCGATTAACCGCGTCGGATGCACCTGCCGCCATTAGGCGATGCTATAATGTGCCTAAGTATCTTTTCAAATTAATCGGTCTCAAATTAGTATGCCGCGACCTAGAAATGGTGGAAACAAGCTAAACACGCACGGCCTCTCGGGACCGTTATCACATTGAATTACAAATGTGTTCTCAAGAGTGTCGAGACAGCCAGCGTCAAATTGAACGAACGCTTCTTTGCGATGCCTGCTCATCGTGTAATCGGTCGGTGAACCGTTTGTTTACCGGAGCCGGTGCGGACGCAGCGACTGGGTGTAGGTCAACTAGTGTTGGGGGGGATCCGCACTACCAGCGCAGTCCGCAAACGTCGAGAGCCGCGAGCGCAACCCTCGCACAGACATGGGCCTACTTCTACGGGCTTAGTAATACCAGTTCTCTTTGCTCATCGAAAGTGATCGCCTCAACACATTTATGAATTAACGATGATAAAACTTTGGATGATTTGTTAACAGAAACCTTAATTCTGCGTGACAGTGGCAATAAAAAGTGACCAGTTCTATGGGATTGTTTGATTCCGTTCGACGGGTATTTCTCAAAATGGTACGTTCAGTAGATTATAGACATTAATTTAATAATAGCTTTAAGTTGCACGTAGGAAATGGGTAACGCACGAGAGAAAATCTCATCGCGTACAATGACCTACTTACTGTATAGCGCAGTATTCAACGACCGGCACGAACAAACATTCAGTTCTTCTACGATTATCTATGCGAAATCAAAAAAAAAACATCAAAGCTCTTGATTCCACAAACAAAAGATTCTACAGAAGCGAAAAATGTCTTACCCTTTTCATTTACATACGCAATTGACAAACTAAAGTATAATAGAACAGGTTAGCATTAGTGGATTCATAACTGGAAATTATACAGTAGCATTTAGAAAACAGTCGTTATAATGGCTACTAAATAGGATTTTACTCTTAAATTGATTACATGTAACTAGATATTCTGTAAGTCATAAATCCGAAAGTATTCACTTAAGATACAATTTTATATACCAAAACTTTCGAGAAAACTGTACAAAACAACTTATCAAGTAGTTTCCTCTACATTTGTATCTGTCAATAAAAAAGTTTTTCAAACATGACGTTGAATCAGATGTAGTTTCGAAGCAGGATATTGGTTTTTTTATTCTTGAATAATACTCCATTTTTTCTTGGAAGTTTTATATTGAACAAATATTATTTTGTTCAGTATATTCTGCGAGGTTATTTGCAAAATAAAACCGACATTAACTATACTAGGTCACAATAATCACACTATTAAGTTACATTGAGGGCTTTTCATTACTAAGAGTATTTTTAAAGAAATTATTATTAATGAATAAGCAAAATATTATAAGTTTATATTCTCGTGAATATAATTATATTCGTATTATTTCGCTATGACGCATATTCAAGTTTCCCATTCAAAATTCATTTAAAAAATACTTTGCGAAGTCGTTACAGCAACGTTACAGCAAAAGTCTGCAAAAATTCTTATCAAACTTTTCTAATATAGGTATCCCTTCAAGCCGCTGTAAATTATCTTCAAATTGTAGCGTTTGCTGATTTTACTTGAAGTTATACACCCACATTTCCAAATTATCATCTTACTCCTAAAAATCGAGAAATAACTGTTTGTAAGGTTTAAAGTTGGGCAAAAAAATATCCTTTTGCTTTCGATGCATTCTACTAACACCTATCAAAATATCAATACAACACGATATTTGTAAATTTATTTTTCCTGTTTTCTCCGTAATGTCAGACACGGTTCTGACAGAGAATTTCACATGCAACGATGCATCATGCTTCCTAGTGACCCGCAATTTTGAAGCGATCGTCGTCAGAGAGATGGTTATCTATCAACGTAATGCCATAACATCCACAGTAAAATAAACAAGTATACAATATAAATATTTATAACACAAAGTATATAACGAAATTAATAAGAATTTATAAATTGTAATAAATCACTATCTTTTGTGTTACTACAACTAAATCACTAAACCGATTTTGATGAAATTTTGCATGGCCACCTGACGAATGTAGGCCAAGTAATTATTACGAACGAAACGGTGAGCGAAAGTTAGTTTAGAGAAAAAAAATTGAGACAGGTGAAGACTCAATGCTGTTAAATTTGGGCAAAAATATATATCCTTTTGCTTTCAATGCGTTCTAACGCCTTTCAAAATATCATTACAACACGATGTTTGTAAATTTGTTTTTCCTGTTATAACACAATAGTATATTTCATTACAAGTGCGGAAAGGCTGTCATTGCAAAGAGGTCCGACAAATGTCTACCCGAGCCGAGGCGCAGCCGAAGGCGAGGGTTGACAGTCGGAACAAGTTGCAATGACGGTTCCGCACGTGTACTGAACGACTATTTTTAATACAGTTGCGAATAAATGAAGCAATTTAATAAAACAAACAACTAAACTCGCAAAAAAAAATTCTGGAAAATAGCGCCAACCGTAGAATATAAGCAGAGATTTTTTTCCTTCACCCATTCTGGTAGGCAAAGGAAACTATGCCCATACAGCCAAGTCTTTAGTAGAATTTTTTTTTTTGATATGAAATGAAAATGAAATTTAATGAGATGAAATGAAATGAAACCTAACCTAACTCATTCAATTAAATCATTAAATCTGATATTGAAACAAATTAGTAGCTTCTTTTTAGAAATATACCTACGTATTTGCATGAATCATAAAAACTTCTATGAATTTTTTTTAGTAAAAACTTCATGGTTGGTTTTTCTTTTTAATAGACATTATTTTGACAGTTGGGAAAGAGAACGCACGAGTTCGGGAAAGGTAAAGCACGAGTATGTAATAGCCCACATCCCGAACGCTATACGTCCCTGCAATACGCCACTTTTTGAGCAACTGTATTAAAAAGTATATAACGAAATTAATAAGAATTTATAAATTGTAATAAATCACTATCTTTTGTGTTACTACAACTAAATCACTAATCCGATCCTGAGTTTCTTTCGGGGTTTCTTCTCAGGATCGTCATCTTGGCTTTTTTCCGAAACTCTGGTAAATTTAAATTTAACTGGTAAATCTAAATGACGATCATAAGAGTTTCTTAGAGAAACCTAATTGATAAATAAATATTTTGATTTGATTTTAGACGCTCTTTTCGGCGATGTGATATTACACAGGCGTCTGTGATAACTACCTGTATTTCGAACTCTTAGGAGTGTGCAGGCAAATTAACTTAAGTATAAATTTAAGGCTTAAAGGATTTCACGAAAATTGGTAGATACACACACGAAAGTGAATTAACACTGTACTTACAGAGATGTAGGCGTATGTAGGTTAACCACATCTAAACACGACCAACAAGAATAGATTCACAATCATGGAGATGGTTAACCGAAGAGAATTTTCGGCTACTTTGACTCATGAACTGGACATTTTGATACTTTGAATATGGAAAACATTTCGATTACATCCCATTACATTTCGTTAACAAAAAATCAAATGCGTTAGACATTTTGAACCTGAGACGCTTCTCTATTTCACTATAAACAATAAATCTCACGAGAAAATTATTTACTTTAATAATGCGATTCACAGTAATTTAGACAGGCCGTCTGGCGGTAGTAACCGCCCCCTTACAGTATTTGTGCAGCAAGTCCATTTCCGTATCACTTCGTAATCTCTTATCCTAATATGGTCGCCAGCGCACTTGCAGCACCTGTATGGTTGCTTGTGTTATAAGCGACGGTGGCCACTTAACATAAAACTCATCACATATGAGTAATCTTCAACTTTAAGGGCTTATGCATGGCCTGAATAATATTACCAGAACCAATTAACATAACAGGTTCAAGACTGCTTTCATTTGTTGACCTAAGATCTACACTTACCTCCAAACTGTACCCCAACACCAAACTTAATGCATAGCGCTTCAACTAAAATGAAATTATAACACAATCATATACGTATCCTTTGACGGAGTATGATATGGTTACCGCACTAGAGTGAAAAAGTTTCTTCTCGCCTCTCGCGAGGTAATTCCATTAAACGTACATAATTCATGAAGGTTTATACTACACCTAGAGACCTTCTTTCTAAATATAAACTTGAAACACAAGACCCACCGTATGTATTAGAAAGTTCCACATTTAATTAAACGGGTTATATAAAAGCTTTATGGTCTCAAAAAAGGACCGACAATATTGAAAAAAGGACTTTAAGGCTAAGATTTTATTGACAATCAAATAAAACTTTATCACTTATTATAGTGATGCGTTTATTGCATCATTATGTCAAATAAAATAATTCTGGATATTCACTAGCCCGTTGGATAAATGGTTAGGGTGCTTGCCTTAACGCTCTGTTCTAGGGTTTCCGGGTTCGATTCCCGGCTGGATCAACTTTGAAAAATGAACTTTTAAAATTTGGCTCTGGTCGGGAGCTGGAAAGTATTGGCAGTCATTTAGGCAGCCCGTCTGGCGGCAGTAACCACCCCCTTACAAAAGAGCACCGTGAGATAACAGCACGTGTGCTGTTGTGTTTCGGTGAGTTATCAGTGTACATAGTAAAAGTACTAAGTTTGTAACTTAACTCTTGAACACAGTAAAGCCTAAAAAGTGAACTATCAATTTATGAAATTTGGTTCTTGTTCAGAAATAGTACGCATTTTTTTTTCGTGGCTAGTTTTCCTAGAGTATTATACCATTTTGGAATCTTAGTTGCGTAAATTTTAAAAAAAACTTGCCACAGTAGTTACTTTTTTTTTTCACCACGATGAGTGAAAGTGGACTGAAAGTAAAAATCTTTAATAATTTTAGCGAAAAATGTAATTTCGTTTAATTTTTGTGTAAATACTACAGGCATTCTGGGATTTTGAAGAGTTGTGCTATTTAATTAGACGATACAAAAAGAATCTGAAATATTTGTACAATTGTAATCATAGTACTTAAAAATATAATAAGAGGTACAAATTTTTAAGGATTTCACATTTCTTTTGTAATTAAAAAAAAGATATATATTTTTTTCTTTTTTTTCTCCAGTAGTCACAAGCAGGTACACCTTTTGGTGGGCACCAAAAGGGACACGTTGTATATATTATGAATGGAGACTATGTTAGTCCGACATTTTACATTTTGTGAAATGTTGAATCGAAGCTATTATAAGTTTCAAATAGTTCGGGGTTGACGTGGCCTGAAAGTTTGGTTTAGTGCGGTTTCTGACGTGTTGTGTTGTGTGTTCTGACTCACATTGGGAATGTGGTTTATGCATTTGAATTTCGATTACGGTTTCCAGGATTAATTAACAAACAACTTAGTATTAAATATCATAAAACGATTTGAAAGTTGGCACTTTGATATTTAAACTTCTTAACTAGCAAGCGTAACAGTGAAATTGCAGCAAACAAATTGTAGTTCCAGATTCGGTTTTCCTGGTTTTCCTGGAATTTTACAAAACAGTTAATTAGAGTTTGCTTTTGCGTTTTGCTTTCCCAGTGGGTGTCATTGGGTTTAAAATCAGAATCTACACTCGTTAGCTTACGTAGGTAGAACTAAAAGCCTGTATGGCAGTTGTATAGGTATGTAAAACTGTATGGCGAGCGTGCAAATCGCTTTCGGTATGCTGTCACTTCAAACGTTTTGCTTTTTTCTCATAAAACATTCCATTCTTTATGGAATTTCTCTTTAACTCATATCGTAAATTCTGAATAACTTTCGGGCTGAAAGCTTCTATTTATAGGCTATAACAGGCACCATCACTCCCGAGAGGGCAATGCGGTGCGGAAGGAAGGTATGCTCCCGAATTCGGCGCCTCAATCCGAAACCCTCTAGATATATTATGTACCTTCAACCCTCCTTAAATATTATATTTGCGATGAAATCCTAATAATATTCTAAATCACATGTTATGGTTTTCCTACAAACGCGACCATTGTTAGATACAGTTAATGTTAGGTACAGTGTGATATGAAAGTGTTTTACCATGGACGACACGATCAATTGGTCATTACCAATTATTCTAATTATAAAGTGGCTAAAGTTTTAGTTACAAGAAGGATAGCATATCTATCTCTCCTATAATGATTCGCATCTAAAGCTATTCGGACGACTCTCTCTCCTTATGTATCTCTTCAGCCTTGAAGGTTGACCGTCAGCTTCCTGTCAATGGGAATACAAATCTTTGATCGGCGGAGGCAATGTCGGTCTACCTGCGAATTTTAGGGAGCCACAATTCCTCTTTCGCCAATGCGTCTCTTTCTTTCTATATTGACTTTTACAATTAAGTGAATCAGCAAATATCTCTATCGCATCTAAAGCTCGAGGTTGAGATGTTCTATTTAACGCTTTTGTTGGGTTTGGACACGTTCACACGCTCCCTCATACACGTTCACTCATACTATTAATGGTGCGAGTTTATATATTTATTATACACTATCTGAGCCCGCAACTTCACAACGCGTGGTATTCGATATAACGCGTAGCTATTTGTTTATATAATCTATATAGATTATATTATTGTTTCTTTACTATTTTTTATTTACCTAAAAATTGATTAGGTATATTACTGCATAAAACTTTGTATATTTACAATCATGAAAAAACCTATTCTCACCAACACTAATATCGAAGTAATTCCCGGGGTTGTCTCAGCATTTATGTCAATGTATGTTAAGCAATAAAAATTTATCGCTATATTCACTCCGTATTGGCAATTCAAGTAAAATTGGCAGACACTAAACATGGTTAAATGACTTCAAACGCGTGAACCAATCATCTCTTGGTCAACTCAGTGACTTGCCAAGATCCACAAGGCAAGAAAGCAGGCAAGTATGCCAATCGTCGTGCTTTGTCACTTAGTCATGTGCTTTTGTGGATAGGCACCACACAAAACCCCTCCCTTAACTAGTTTCTCTAAGCTTACAGCATTTAAAATTTTTTTTTTTCGCTAACAAAACCCTACAGCAGGAACCTGAGACAAAAGGCAGAGTAACTGTGCCGCTAATTACTCTGGTGCTAACGCATGCGTCATGGGAGACACGCCATTGTGTTGCCATGCATTGTTTTCGGTTGACACTCGAGTTTTGCAGTGATTAATAAATAAATTAAAGAGTAATTAAGAACACTTTGTGGCGCATATGACCTTTTTCGTATCACATTTTAGGTTACAAGAAAAAACGCTTGCAAGCCGCATTTTCACACTTCAACAGTTTAATATTCCCATTCAAAATACTTGAGGTATGTGAACACAGTATGAAACAAGTTGGCGTAGATTTAGATATCATTTTCTTTTATGACACCTTTCTTATCAAAGAAGTTTTCCATAAGCCGTTATGGACGCCGTGACATGCCTCTAGCATAACTTTTATTTCACATTCATTAGCAAAAAAATTTCATTTAGAGATGATTTGACTGTACTGTACACGTTTATAAAATAGATGTAAATACTTGTAAAGAATCGAGTCTTACGTGTTATGCATAGCATTATTATCATTCAAGAGTCTGTACTTAGGTCAGCGTATAACAGTGCCGCTAAATACAATAATTTATTTATTTATTTATTCTGTTGAACACATTATGGCATCTGTTTTAACCGCTATCACGGTGATTTCTGATTTTTTTTCTTATATCGTTGTGAGCATCTCGCCTTCGATCTCAACTTCAGAATTCTTGTCCCAAACTCTCAATATGTAAAGAGTTCTTTAATAAAAGCTTGCAATGACGCCATCAATTTGTGAAAAAACCTATTTCTCCACACGCAGAGAAGGCCAGAAGTAGAATATAATGTTATCTCTACTTCTATACCAATATAGTAAGAAGAGAGACAACAGAGTAGATTTTGTAAGTTTGTTCAAATGTGGAGAACCGTGGCAAATATTTGAAAAATTCTTTCACTATTTAATTAAAAGATACATAATTCCGGATAGACATGGGAATATAAAATATATTTTTAACATTAATTGCCGCAATTGTACCCGGGCAAAGAAGTTAAGGCGCATCGATATACATTATTTTTCCGGTGCACATATTTCCTTTAAATTGATATTGGGAATGGTCTTAACGCATTAATTGTGGTTTTTCTATGTGCCAAAGATGTTACATTATGTAAGTTTAAATAGTATATATATATATATACCTATAAATGTTAAGATCGGCAGACAGGCTGACAGGCTACCGTCGCCTATAACACAAGCAAAGCCAAAGCTGCTGCAAGTGCGCTGCCGACTACAGAAGGATTAAGGATAAGGGATTAGGAGGGGGATAGGGAAGTGGGCCCTGGCCACCGAAACACAACAGCACACGTGCTGTTATTTCACGGTGGCCTTCTGTAAGGGGGTGTTTACTGCCGCCAGACGGCAAAATTAACTCCAAAATTGAAAAATTTGTGATCACAGCACCCAAAAATGTCTAGGGTGCCGATTTTCCCCATTTTCAAATTATCTTTAACCATGTCACCTGGTTTTTAATTTCTTATTTTTTCCAGAGCTGGTATAATAACCTAGCCTATCTCCTCGTGATTTTTGACGTTTGACGTTGATTTTTGGGACATCTTTGTGTCAATACATAAGAACAGTGAATATTTCTAAAACACAAATAGGTACCATAAACTCCGTGTTATTGGATCCTCAGGTACAGCGACATTCATCTCAATCACGTCCACTGTCGCGACTTGTGGAGATGGATTAGCGGCCAACTCGGGGCATTAGTGACGCCCCACTAACGTATCTGATACAAATCACCACAGGCCTTCACTGGCACTCGGAACTTACCGCAAGTTCATAGTAAAAAATAATATAGACGAAGTTATTTTATGAAAAAACTTGATTGATACACTTCATTTAAACACTTTACTTACCCGAATTGAAAACTATAGTCGAGTGCAATTATATCTCGAAATCCAATAATAATGCATAAATTTGAATGATTTATTTTTGGGTTTCTAATACTCTAAAGTAAAAAGTGTACCCATTAAAAATTACAGCTCAATATTATTATTTTTTGCATAATCATATTTTTTTGCCTTTTACTGGCTTCCATATATTTTGTATAATATATTTCTGCCAACATGATATATGTGAGCCTCATTCACGTGACGACCGCGATGCTCTCTATGATGTGAGCATATACATATATATCTTCACACTTATTCAAGTATTGTAATAAATATATTCTCTCTTCAAAAGCTTGCCGCATTATAATATCATTCTAGTAACAGGCGATTATGCAATATAATCTGTCGGCAAATATAATCGAGATATATTTGGCGTATAATCTTCTGTATAGACACAAGCACAATACTAAATTATATTCAGAGTAGAGAAGTATCGAAATCTCCACTATTCTGCTTCCCCACTCTATTCTCTTTGCTATTCGAGAACGTTTGCTGTCCCTTTTTATTATACCTTATATAGAAATTGAATAATTCTAAAGAAAAAAAAGAATAATACAAAAAGAATATATTTACTACACTAGAAATAATTCTTAATAAAACTATTAAGAAGATTTTAAATAGGTAAACTTTTTACTTTTAAGCATAAGAAACTCAAAATCCATTATAACTGATTTCGAGATATAAACCTAATTTCACATTGCTATACAAATATGAAGATATAAATGCTCAATACTCATGCATCATATTGGAAGAAATATATAACATAATATATAGAAGCCAGTAAAAGACAAGAAAAATAAGAGAATCTCTCGTGTCCAAAAAAAATAAATTGATCATTCAAATCCATTCAATATAATAGAAATCCGTCATTTTCCCTAATGTCTAATAATTGCACCGGACTAAACATGCATATTTAAAAAAAAGTATTTCGAACAAATGTTTTTATCATTCTATTAAACATTGTATAAGCAATGTAGAGAATAATAACGGAAAGTAAACTACATACTCAACTCGGTCAAAATAGTTCCACCCACTTGAAATTCTAAAGACTAATGTGAATTTACGACGCAGTAAACAATTTACTAGTACTAATAAAACTAAATAAAAATAAATGGATACATTTTTATTTAATGTAAGCGTATTTGCATTGTTTTTCTCTCATAGAATAATATGCATTATGAACTGGTGGTAAATGCAAAATAAATTCTTTTAACTAATTTCTGCGATTATTTTTAATTATTTTCTGTTACCGTTCTTTCCATTTGTGAAAATCGTATCAAAATCCGTTGGGTGCATTAAAAATTAGCGAATTTATTTTAAAATATGTACGTATATTATTATTTTATAGATGTAAGTACATATGTGTACTTATATTGTATACATAATATTACGAGGGTAACACTGAAAGTTTTTAGAAACTTAAAAACTAAATAATGTAGGAAGCTGTTTGTATTCTCATTGTTTTCCGAAGTAGTCATCATTCCTTTGTAAGCACCGTCGTCGCTGCGATGGAACCCCTGACTGAAGCAGTGGGCCCAACTTCTTTAGGGGTCTCCTTAATGGCGTTTTCGAACGCTTTCACTGCATCTTCAGGGCTCATAAATTGAATTCCTCTAAGTTTATCTCTTATTTTTGAGAATAAATAGAAATCACATGGTGCCAAGCCAGACTTTAAGGAGGATGACTCACTTATTCCATAGTCATAAATATTCGATTGTTCGTCTGGCGGAGAGGGCTGAAGCATTGTCGTGGTGAAGAAAGATCCTACTTCTTGGGCGCTTCTATCGAACATTTTCCAAGACAACTGATAAACAATCACTAATTTACCAGTCTACAGTAACGGTCCTTTGATCCTGTAACGCAATGGTTGCAAAATGTCCCGTCCGTCCAAAGAATGAGGCAATCATCTTTTTCCCTTCACTTCTTCCTTCACTTTTGTTGGTAAATTCTCTAAAGGAAACACCCACTGTGCAAAAAGACGATTCTTTTGGTTTCGGGTTCGTAACAATATATCCAGGTTTCAATTTCTGTGACAATATTAAATACAGCATTTGACTCACCTCCTTTATATTTTTCTATCGTTATTATATTTTTCAAGGCACCAATCTAAGCGATGACGTTTTTATTTTCTATCAAATTATGGGGTATCCATCTAGCGCAAAGCTTCCTCACGCCTGGATGTTCGTGTAAGAGTTTATGCACTTGAGTTTAACCTTGATCAAATCTGTTGGTATGTCACAGTCACAGCTTCCTAGGGTTCTATTCGAAATTAATATTTATTTTTCATTTGTCCTTATTTTCTGGCTAGTTCTAAAAACTTTCAGTGCGGTCTATGGATAAAATAATATAAAAGGCGTTTCTGCTAAATATAATTGTTTATGAATCTCACTTTCAATGGTTAATTTTGACCTATACAATAAATAACAATAATATGCAATAAATATTTTTATTTTTTTACTTTGATAGGTAGGCAACACTTCTAAGGGCTTCACTTAGGCAAATTACATTTACAACACGCAAAAAAAGAATTAATACAATTTTTTAAACTGACATTGACTTATTAATAGGTACAGGATTCATATGCGCGCAATAAGCCGTTTTCGAGAGAATTTTCAATAAAAGTCAAATTCTTCTTGTCTTCTAACTTTTTTTGTGGAGTTTCTATTACTTTAACGAAAATTCTAATTAATACAATTGGTTCTTCACATGTTTAAGTATAATATATATTTTTTTCAAAGCAATTGTCTTGTCTATTTCTTGTAACATCTTCATTAAACAATGGATATTTTTAGTACTTAGCGTTTGTCTCCACCTTAAACTTTTTCTTTTACTTTTTCTTTACAGTAAAATTAACTTAAACTGCATATTTCTTTTAAAGTTTTTAATTTGAAGCCTTACAATTTTATAAATCTCGTCCTTATATAGAAATAAATTGAAGTCGCTGCCCGCGTCTCGCTGTATATAGCCGCTAACTCCTCCTAAATGACGCACAGGATTTTGATGCGGTCTTCACTATCAGTTAGATAATTTTTCACGGAAGGTTTATAGTATACATATAATAAAACCTAAATGCGAAGCCAGAGGCGGGCCGCTAGTATTCCATAAAATAATGATCATAAATTCAAGATTATCAAGGGAGTAAGTTATGTTCTAAGCAAACGGAAAAAAGGTGAATAAAGGATGATTCATATTACACCGTGCCGCCACCAGGCCGTACGTTCGCCTTGTTTTTCTCAAAGGCCTGGGCGCGATCGGGGCACGGGCACGGCCTGCTGAAGTATGAATTAGTTCATACAAAAGCATAATATGAATATCTTGACCGGGCCGCGTCCGTGCTAAGGTTTTAGCAGGTCTAAGGTCTAGTGTCTAAGGTCCGTTTTAAGGTGTAATATAAATCCACCTTAAAACGATTTTATTCGTGTACACGCTCCAGAGGGGCATTGTATTCGAGAAATTATTTATGGCCTTTTTAAAAGTTGTGACGAAATTTTCTTCGGCAAGTAAGCATACTTGTAGTAAATTATGTGATAGAGGAGTATGCGTCGTCACGCGCCACTCGTAATGGCGGCGGACGATGTCACTCTAGAACAAATTGCTTTCACACTATATTTATTATGAATCCAACATTCTTTTGCTGGCATCATATCATATTTCGCATTTCTCGTATAATACATCTTTTTATATGTTCATAAAAACTGCCCTATCTGCGGATATTTACCTATAACTGACCTATCAACGCACAGCCAAAATTACTAAGTTAGAAAACTGAAATTTGGAAAATTGGTTTATTTTATAACATAAGCGTCCGTTAGGAAAGGATTTATGAAAATTTCAACTTCTTAAGAATTTTGTCCGTGGGTCTTAAACGAGCCGTTCGCTAGTTATAAAATAAATTCACTGTGCGCTTCTGTCTGTATCTTCGCTAACTTCTTCGAAATTCTTATTCTTCTTTAGATACGGTTTTTACTAATGAAAAAAGCGATAAACGATAAAAGTTTGAATTTGCACAAAAAAAAGCGACGATCGCGTCCCTAGTTTAGTATAAAATGTAATATAATATATAAAAAGACATAAAAAGACAAATAAAGATAAAATGTCTATTTATAATACATAATAAGTATTTTATTCAAATTCCTTTTATATGTAATAAATAAAAGCTTTAACTTTGTTATAGTTTTAAGACATCACTGTTTCATTAGACATAGGTATACATACTAATACATATAATAAATGTGAAAGTAACTCTGTCTGTCTGTCTGTTACCTTTTCACGCCTTAACTACTCAATCGATCATCATGAAATTTGGCATACATATCGTCAGGAATACAGAAAAAGACACAAGGTACCTTTCACCAACATCAAAGTACTGTTCCCGAAGGATCTTCTAATAATAAAATCCAACGCCTGGCAAAGCAGCATTAAAGATGTCAGGCGTTATAATGTTTGACATTTGTTTTTCCAGGCGTGAACAAGCTAGTTAGATTAGTTAGATTCTAAGCTAGTTAGACAGGGCCTCGCCCTTATACTGTATGAAATCTAGCCATAAGGATTTCCAATACCATATCATATTGAATTGAAATCATAAAGGAAATCATAACATGCCTCTTCCTGCCAAAATGCGTATAGGAAGGATATTATATGAAATATGATTCGTTGTTCTAGGGATTATAAAGCAGTCATTATTATTGAACGGTAGTTCGTAATTAATTAAATACTCGCATTTATCTGATTTATAGTTGTATGAGTTTCGTAATCATAACTTTAATTAATTACAACTGTACTTACACTTGTTGGGAAATTAACTTTCATTTAAATACTCATATAAGTAAATTATATTTGTTTATAAATTTTTAGCATTTTTTAAGGATACAGTAGACTGAAAATGATTTAAGCTCATCTGAAACATCCTACGTCCGTCTATTATCTAGTACATCGTTTTCAGAGTTTTAGCTTCTCGATCACCTAAATATTAGTAAATTAATATTTAGGTTAAATTAATATTTTACGACCAAATCGTCTTTTTACGATTCAAATATAATAATTTACTTCTAAGTTTATCATGCTCGGAGAAAATTTCGAATTAAAAATCACAACAATTTATTTTGTTTACGTGTTACTTATCAAAATATTTATAACAAATAAAAATAATTTACTCAAGCATTATTGAATACACCACTAAAGATTCTTATGTTTTGCGACCCTCTTGGTTCCCCAATTTTAGAAACGATTTTATTTATTAGTAACAAGTAACTATACGAAAAAACGTTCATCTTTATACTTAGACAGAATTTATAAAAAACTAGTGTTCCTCTCATAAACTAGAGACAGGGGCGTAACTACCGCCGTATCAAATTATATGGGGGCCACCGCGCTACAGGACCACGACATGTGTAAGCAAAAATTCGTAAAATATTATCCACAAACACAGATAAATTTTTCGGTCGTACACAAAACTCTAAACTTGAGTTTTGTGTGCAACCTACGACTTTAGCTTTGTTTCTCTTGTAAATAAATCTTTATCGCCCCCCGACAAAATTTGATACAGGGCCCCGAAAAAATTGATACAATTTGATACACTTAGAGCACTCTACGCCCCTGGCTAGATTTAAAGGTACACTAAATTAATCTTAAACTTTTTAATACCTTCCGAGCAATTAGACATATATAAATATCTCAACAATTATGCAAACGATAATCATCAGGTAGAATATTCTTAAAGCCAATGAAGAGTGAAACACGTTGGATCAAAGCGATAATTCGGTCGGTTGAGTCAGTTTAAACAATGAGGGCATATAGATAGTTAATCACAGTTTAAGCAATATTACTTTATTATGACGGAAATAAATACGTGTAGTTTATACATTTGCGTTTATTAAAATATCGGCAGGCAGGATGACGGTCCACTTGACGGTAGGTGGCCATAGATGCCGCCAAGTGCACTGCCGACCTTAGTAGGATGAAGGATAAGGACCTAGGGAGAGGATAAGTGAATAGGCTCTGGCATTCTTTACTCGCTCACCTGAACGCATCTGCACACAATCATGCTGTTATTGAGGTGGTCTTCTGTAAGCCGGTGGTTACTGCTGCGAAACGCTTTGTACCCTACCACTATACATATGACTAGCATATGCATTAGACATACACTACTATATGGACGTACTGTAAATTTTAACCTCTATATTAAAAGTTTATATAAGAACTAGTGACCCGCCCCAGGTTTCGCACGAAACCGATTGGAATGAAACAACACTATACCAATTAGTGAAAAATGCATTCAAATCGACTAAGCTGTTTCTGAGATTAGCTTGTACAAACGCACAAACAGACAAAAATTCTAAAAACTATTTATTTGACCTCGGTAACATAAGTAAGTAGTATAAATTGTTTTTTGAAAAAATATTTAATTACGATTTACGATTTTATTATATGTATAGATATGTATGTGTGTGTGTGTGTGTTATAAGGTAAATTAATTATCGCAGAATAAAAAAAAATAAAGAAACTATTTTAAAAAATTTGAAAACTTAGAAGATTTAAAGCTTTAATAAGAGACTCTAATCACGTGCGTCGGTGGCGTAGTGGGAAAGACGCGGCCTATCATGTCGAGAGATCCGAGTACGATCCCCAGTCATGCCATGTACCAATGAGTTTTTTTCTAAGAACTTACGTGCATTTAATGACTGCTCTCAAACGGTGAAGGAAAACATCGCGAGAAAACCTGCATACGCCAAAGAAGAAATTCTAAGTACATGTGAAGTCCACCAACACGCACTGGACCATATAGCACATACGCCCTTGTTGAGCGAGTGGGCCTGTGCCTCTGCAGTGAGGACATATGTTGATGATGTTGATGATGATGATGATGATTAATCAGATGTCCAGCAAATTTATCAATTTAACAGTATCACAAAATTATATTATATGTTATCTAAAACAAATGTCTTAATCAAACAGGTGACCCACATGCAAACAAGTAAATAACTGTGGCAAACTTTAAAACAAGTGATTCTGAGAAAGTATGTGGCACTGATCTTAATTTATTCAATTATATAAACCACCGTTACAGTATACATGGTTAAAATGATAATAAAAGTGAGTATGACTATATATTTTTGTACTAAAAAAAGTTTTCCCTAGCGGGCCGCATCGCGTAGTGTAATCGAGTAGCGGTGCGTATGGTATGAGTTAACTAACGGCATTTAGAGATTGATTCACAACAAACCAGTTATTAAATTAAACGACCATTATCAACATTTACTATGAACAAGAAACTCATTCAATTTGTTACTAATTCTGCATAAAATTTAACGCTAAATTCCTCTACGTGAAACTTCTACGTGAAAAAATATAAATTTCAAAAATTTTCACTGATATTATCTAAAACTATCTAGTTTAGATGTTTAGGTACCTACTTTTGGATTTTTTGAATGCATTAATTTTGAATATGTTTTTAGTACATAAATACATATCTTTACATATAATGAAATCGTAAATGAGCAGCGTCTGTAGATTAAATATTTTTTCAAAAAAACAATTGTTCAAAACTCTTATGAATTCAAGAAAACCGCATTCAAATCGGTTAAGCCATTTCTAAGATTAGGTTGCACAAACGTATAGACAATCAAACAGACAAAAATTTCAAAACCTTTTTTTTACCACGGTAACATAAGTACAACGTGAACAAATTGTTTTTTTGAAAAAAATATTTAATGTACAGACACGGTTCCTTTACGATTTTATTATGTGTATAGATAAAGTCGCTGTCTGCTCGCTTTCATCTGTTTCTCCGCTAACTTCTTCTAAAACCACCAAACGGATTTTGATACGGTTTTCACTAATAGAAAGAGCGATAAATCAGATAGGTTTTCATATATAATTTTCAGGAAAAAATGCATCCATGCGAAGCCGCGGGCGGGTCCTTAGTGAATTAATATAAATCAAAACAATATTTAAGTAGAGTTAACACCTGTCATAAACGAATAATCACCAGCGAAACCAAAATATTTCCGAGATAAAAACTAGTCTAGTTCAATCTCTTTAGACCAAGCAGTTTAAATAAAAATGTTATTCAGCGGTTTCGAAAAAAAAATGGACAGACAAAAAATTTAAAGACACTTTCTGTGAATCAATACAAAGCTTTCATCATACTGTAATTGACACATCAATGATTTATTTATTATGTTTATGGATGCTAAAAACATTATAATACGCGAATGCTCAAAAGACACTTAGGAGAACAATAAATAATAGTAAGACCTTGAAACGTATTTATAAAGTGAGAGTGAACTCAAAAAATATCGTATATAATGATTGGAAGACGAATCCCATTGTAACAACAGTCAGTGCGGATAGACACATTGTTACAATCAACAAAGGAAAATAAAAGATGTCTCAAAAAAATGGCAGTCAATGACATGTTACAATTCGCATTTGAGTAATTGAGAAGTCGACGCCATTGAAGCCAATTACTTTTAATGACAAAGACGAACGAAATTCAACATCAAGAACTATGTAGGTTAGATGGCCGCGTCTATATTTAACACTGTGTGTCATAGCAATAAGAACCACGTGTCGTGACAATACGTATCTATTTTCATTGTAAATTTTCAATTGACAGTCGCAGAGAAACTGTATAGCGAGGTATAATTTGTAACATTTTAAAAACACTTCAACTTGTGGGGATCCGAAGATAAGGCCACGCTGTGAACTCGGACCCGCACATTACCGCTGATGGTGGAATCCGGGGGGGTTTTAGTGGGTATTCCTGGTGACAAGTCACTTCACCGGGCGAGTCCCACACTCCCCCTCGTCTACTGTCCCCGTCAACGATAGTGCGTAAACGTCATTTCCCCTCCAAAAAAAAGGATGCTATAAAGAAATAAAATGTTGGGTAATGCCGTTTATATTATCATAGCTTTTGTAGCGTCGCTGATGCAGTGGGAAAGACGAAGTCTATCATCGAGAATTCCGAGAGATCCCGGGTCATGCCAAGTACCAATAGGTTTCTTTCTAAAAACTTAAGTGTGATTACTGAGTGCTCACAAATGGTGAAAGAAAACATCGTGAGGAAACCTGCACACGCCAAAAGAAGAAATCCTAAGGTGCATGTGAAGTCCACCAAACCGCACTGGCCCAGCGTGGTAGACCATGTAGCCCATACGTCCTTTTAGAGGACAGGCCTGTGCTTCTCCTGCAGTAGGGACATACGAGTATTGATGCTGAGATGATGGTGAACCTTTGTGGAGATTTTGGGAACGTTTTTGATACTTCTTACCGTTTATAATATACCTAACGGAATATTTGGTTTAGTTAATTAGAAGTAAATAAAAATAAGTCAAACGAACCTCAAAATCATATCATAATAATACAGCGGTAAATGAATCTTCTTCAGATTCACGAAACCTATTCACTTCCAATGATGAAAGTGAATAGGTTTCGTGATTAAAATGTGTGAAATCTAGGAAAATATTGAAAAGTATCAAGATCACGTCTTGTTGTTGTCAGGGATGTTTTTAAAAACAATTAATTTTTGGAGTTTACTCCTTAAAAATCGATTTTTGCATAAGTTCCCCGATATGGAAATTTCATGAAGAGTAAAATTAATACAAACGTTAATTAAAACGCGTTACGTTACCTGTCACTTTGACATTTATGCGATAGTGACGCATGTACATATTTATGTTCCCTCATTCTATATTATTATCTGAGCTTATAAAAGCAAATGTCGAAATCTTATATTTTTATTATTGTCGAAATCTTACACACTTTTCTTTTATTTTTATTAGAAAATGGTCTAAGTTTGACCTTAATAATTAATAAAAACTTATTATTACAAGATGGGATATTTTGGGACCCTAATACTAACTAACTTAACTTCTAAACTATCGATATTAGACTGTCTTTGTTCTCTCGTCGCCCACACGTGAGCCCACACGCAGGTGGCTTGTTCTTAAAACTACGCGTCAACAGTTATGCATCCGCTCGTTCGATGTTAAGGAATGTACAATAGGTACGTGATCTTCATTGACTTGCAGCCCTTGCAGGGTCTCAAATGTTGTCGTTACATTTAAAATGTTACAAATTATAACCACAGATACTGTAGCGAAAGAGAGAGAGAGCGATAATACAGTCGGAAATTAGAAATAAGAAAAACTGAATAAAGTGTGAAAACAGAAAGTTGAACTCAGACGAGCATATGAAAAAATAAAGTTTGAAATTTCTTGTTAAATGGACAAACCGAGGACAAAACGAAACGAAACAATTAGTTTTGTTGAATCAGCCAATAGAAAGTGTAAGTGAGTTTTTCTCTGACGCCAGGGTTATTTATAAATTTAATAATACAAAAAATACCTGCGACGAGACAATGACATCAGACGATTAGAATTTATAACTAACTCAAAAATATTCTAGAAGAAATCTATAGGTCTTGACGAATCGCTCCTGAGTAGTTAGGGGCTTGGCTTAGTGCTCTGTCTAAGCTCTGCTAGAGGTTACGGGTTCGATTCCCGGCAGCCCAACTATGGAAATGAACTTTGCAAAGTTGGCTAGTCTGGATCTGGCAAGCAGTGGCAGGGCACACTACTTTTCGCAGTCATTAGGACAGCCCTTCTGGCGACAGTAACTACCCCTTTACACAAGACCGCCGTAAAATAAAAGCATGTGCGTGCTGCTGTGTTTCAGTGAGTGAGTAAGGTGATGTAATTGGGATGACAGAGCCCATTTCTTCATTTTTTCCTATCTTTAATCCTCTATGGTCGGCAGCGCAATAGCAGCACCTGTGGCGTTGTTAGTGTTATAGGCGACAATAGTCACATACTATCACGTGGACCGTCAGCCTGTTCGACGATCTTTACATAAAAAAGGTATGTATTTAAATCAAAACAAATACATTCGCCAATTAAAGATTTTGCATATTATACAAGACGAATCTAAAAATTAAATGTTTAGGGTTGCATTTCATCATAAAAGGCGTCACACAGACTGGTGATCCAATTGATGGTAGACGGTCACCGTTTGTGTATAAACCCAAACACCACGAGATCAGGTGCCAACGCGGTTATAAGACAAAAAGTAAGGTACAAAATGATAACAGAGGAAATAGGCTCGCTCTGGAATCCCATACGGACATGTATTCTTACTTCACTTCTTTAATATGATGTACTGAGTCATTTTTAATCACATGTAATATTAATTCATACTTTCTATACAATATAATGTTTGTGTGATTTAATCAAATCACGTAGCATGAATAAATCTTTATAGGATATGTAAGGCACACATACCGCACATTCTGGCAGTATGACCGACATTTAAGCCGGTTTCAACGGCCTACCATCAAACTTGTTTGTGCGAGCGATTATAGTAAGTATAATATAATATAATGATTACGGGGACAAAACTATAAAGAAGCGCTTGCCGTACTTTCTTAATAGCTTATCGAGGACATTGAAGAAAATCTGTCTTCCAAAAGGAATTGATGAAATATTGCTTTATGATTAATGATGTATGTGTGAACGTATTTGTATAATTTAATTAAACAATAATATGTGCATATAATTTAATTGTACATTTGCTTGTGTATCTTAATGTTTCAATGTACTACTTTATTATACAAATATAAATGATTTTTTTTTTAATCTGCAAATTGAACGTTTAAATGAACAAAGAGCTGTGGATGTTATATAAATGAATGAATAAATTAAAAAAATATATTAATTACTTCGATGAAAATATTTAGATTACTAAGATTTTAGATTACATGTGAGTTATTTAGATCCTTGGATGACGTGCAAACTTAGAATAAGCTTACATCTCTATATATAAAAATGAATCCCTATTTCCCTTGGTCACGGCATCACGCGTGAAAACCGAATTAAAATCGGGTAGACCGATTTTACTTCGGTTTCACTAATGGAAAGAGAGATAAACGGGGAATGTTTATTTATATAAAAAAAAATACACCCCGGGTGAAACCGGGGTATAATTATAAATATGAAAAATAATTAACCCCACAGCCAAACTGTTGTGGATTATATATGGCACTATGTTAGATTTTAGATTTCATTATTTGTTTAATAAATAAAAACAAGACTTCGAAAAAAATGAGTACAGAAAACCTACAAAAAACATTTAAGAAGTTAAGGTAACCGATTCTTAAAACATGAATTCAGCGTAAATCTGATTCACAAGAGAAAGGTACTATAATTTATCTGTGTCGCGCCAATTTTGATTGCTAAGGCGTAAACTTTCGCTTCCAAATATAAAAATTAGCTTCTTACTATACACATTTATGTGCAGAGTTAAGGAGTTGAGGTTACTTATTGAAAAACTGCTTATAATATTGTCAACATGTATATACTATTTTTTATGTGTGTGGTCGTCAGACAGGCTGATGGGAGGTTACCATTGCGTATTAACTGCATTACTCATTTGTAAATTGGACAGTGCGTCTGGCGGCAGTGATCACCTCTTACAGAAAACCACCGCGAAACAACAATTTGTATGTTATTGTGTTTCGGTAAATGAGTAAGGAATGCCAGATCTCATTTCCCTATCTAAGGTCGGCAGCGCACTTGCAGCATCAGTGGCGTTGCTTGTGTATAGGCGACATTAGCCACCTACGATCAAGTGGACCGTCAGCCTGGCTGATGACCTTAACATAAAATTGAAAAAAATAAAAAATATGAAATTAATTCAAAAACATCTCCATGGGCCTTAAAATAATCGTTATCGATTGAAATACACACGTTCTCCATGGGAAAATGACGAGTGACAAACTTATGGAATGTTCGGCCTGGAGGAGGCCATAAGATCAAATTTTAACCGCAACATGGCTTAAATTTGTTTTTATGTTATTAAAACTTACAAGTTTTTGATAAGATATTATTAACGAATATAAATTATTCTCTCGAAATAACTTATCAACCACAAATAGTTTATCAACGACAATATTGAGATTATATGTACAGATATATGTATATAAGAGATTAATTGTACCTACAGTTTTCCGCGTCATTGAACCACTACACGTTGTTGGTTAGAAGTAACACAACATTAAAGAGAGAATTAATTGAGGTTAGTGAACAGCAATTAACTAGTACATTAAATAACTGAGTGTCTCTTTGTATACATTATATGGAATTTTAAAATAAAATATTATTTTATGTGAATAAAATATTCACAATTAATCAAACACATTAGCGCATTTCAATTGTTAAAAAAGTGATAGTTTGATTTTAATTTGTTAAAGAAAGTTGAACAAAACTAGAATTGATTTTAATTTGTTAAAATAACTTGAACAAAACTAGAATAAAAATCATTAGAGTTTTGACTTGTGATAAAGAAGATAGAAGTAATGTGAATAAAACTATAATCCTGTAAATATTTAATATAGTATCCGTCTAAATAGCTTTTAAAATGCCATTTTTTGAACATTTTTTTAGAAGTTAGAATGGGTATAGTAAGCTATCCTTAAGAGATAGACATATGTTATCGCGGACATGTTTGTAGACCTATAAAAGAGAAATAATCCCACCATACTTTGTTTATATAAAAAAAAAACGGGCTAAGTGCGAGCTGAACTCGCGTGAAGAGGGTTCCGTACGATGTTATCTATCCGCACAATATTGAGTGATTTATCATGTTATTTTAATATCATGGACTTCTTATAGGTTTTCCTATATCTATAAGTAGAAAACTAATTTCTGTATTTTTTTTTTCAAAATTTTAGGTTCAGTAGTTTCGGAGATAGGGGGGGGGGGGGGAATGGTCAATTTTCGTCTATTTTCTTGAATAACTAGGAAACTATTACAAAAAAATCTTAAAAATCTTTAAAATTACAAAAAAATACATTTAAGATCTTCACAACAAGACTTTCCTTTTGATATGACACACGATGCAGTTTTAAAATTTTTTTTTTTTAATTTTCCACAATACCCCCAAAAATGGGGTCCGTGGCTTAGGCCCCCAGTGGTCGACGCACCCGTGGTCGAGGCCCCCGGTCAGTTTAATTTGATTCGAAACAATTTTTAATCGTACTGGCAGGCATAAAAAATGTTTTACAAAACTAATAAATAAATGTTGAGAGTAGATATTTTAAGATATATATAAAGTAGAAATGCTTTTATATTGTATGTATTTTTGTGGATGTTGTTCAAACCGTTGACAGTTTTTTTATAATGTTTGGAACACCCAAACGCTTATATTTGGGGCATCTCTGTGAATTATTATGTATGTATGTTTTTTTTTTAAATAAAAGTCTTAGTTGTTTCTAATTATTTATTTATTTGTGTCAATAAGAAATCTACTTAGCACAAAAATTGTATCCAAATCACAGTTTGATCATTTATCTTAAGATAATAATTTAACCTAATTATAACAATCAGTCTCGAAAGTAATAAGATAGTAATTAAAATAATCAGTCTTTAAAAATAACTGTAAAGTAACTAATTTTTTACATATGAAATGTTCTTTTAAAATTTTGTAACAATAATAATTAAAAATAATCAACTGCAAAAATTTAATTAAGTAAATATAAATATTTAAAACACATCTATTGCCTTATAACAAGAGTAAACAAGAAAAATTATCTCTTTTTACTTATTAAATGATTAATTATTACTTTTTTGGTCGGATTTCCACATACGGTCGGATTTGTTCGAAAAACATGATCGTGGTAATTTTTTTGTTTTCATACTGTTCAGTCAAATCGGCAATCATGTTTTCATTCTTTCTAGTGTTGTTCTTTCGTTTGCTAACAGGAATGTTTTTAGCTTTCAGTCTGAAACAAAGACGAGATCATAGTTTTAAAGATCCAATAAATATAATTGCGATATATTTTTTAATTTTTAATTGTTTGTTACCTTGCTTGTGCCGTGCCGTAGGTAGAAATATCAATCGTTATCATTTCCAAAAACGATAATAAAGTCGGTTTCGTCCCCAGGTGGTCCATAAGCCTTTTATTCCAGGCCTCTACTAAATTTGTGGTTCTATGTTTTTCCTTAAAACAACACCACTTTGTGATCATCTCCGCAGGCTCAAGCCATTGCTCAACAAAATAATCATTGAACTTAGTTACTTGTTGGTCTGGAATACTGAAAAGAAAGTATTTGAACAAATGAACAAATGATAAAAATACCAGGAATGGACAAGCTTTAAAGCGTAAAAAATACTTAAATTACCTGTTTTCCATTATGGAAAGCCAGCCGTCTACTATGTCTTCTTTAGGAAGATAAGCTAAGCAGATACCCAGTTTTACATACTGTGTGGTCTCCTCATGTTCTAATAAACCAAGAGATCTTGCCCGCCTATATATGGCATTTTGAAAGTGTACAAAACACTCATGGATTTCAGCAGTCGGAAATTCGTTACTTATTGTGATTATTGCTGACATTTCAAAATCCAATGTGAATTTTAAGGGTTTGAAATCTGGCAAGGCTTCTTTAATTTTTTTGAACATTATTTCATATGTCCTTTTTTCTTTATTGACCAATAGCGCGTAAAATATGGGCACAATATTGGTTTCATCTGTATTGTTCCCAATATCTCCGTGGATAGTATAAATCTGACCCGAAACTCACAGAAGAAGTGATGCACATTTTTAATTTGATCCAAAGCTTTATCTGATACAAATATGATGATCCTGTTGCCGTTCTCATTATAATCAACTAACAAATGTTTCCGAAACATCTCAGGTATAATAACTTCAGCTGGATCCGTAAAACGTGTTTTTTTTACCTTCAGGGCTGTATTTCGACTTGGGTAAATTGCTTTTTTAACATTGTTGTAGATTGGAATTTTCTCACTGTACCCTTTTTTCTATAATCTTGCAATCTTCATTTCAAACATTTTTTGTACGGAGCTGAAATTAGTTGTAACTTCTTTTTTTAAGTCGTCCATAACAACTTTGACCTCGTTATTGAATAAATCCGGCTGACAATCAGGTTTATGTCCTTTTTGCATTTGAACATTGTCACTTTAATTTGTCAATTTAACTGAACCACCACACCGGCCATGTCTTTTATTTACACATATCCACACACTAGAGATTTTATTTTTTCTATGAAAATTATACGCAAATCCAACGTGTAACAATGTTTTCCCCCCTAATCTATTTTTAACTATTTCGTAGTTACTTTGCACAAGCCCCTGCGAAGGACCTTCGCTCGTCATTGTGAGATGACACACTAAACTTTCTTATCATTTGCATATTGCAATAGTAATTTGACTTTTGTGTGAAAGATATATACATAATGTCTGTTCGTACATCCTTATTGTTTTCAATCGTGTGTGCAAAAGAGACAGACTTTTTATTGTTACATGTTGTTACCAATAACCGGTTTGGTCCGATTTGTGTTCAGGTAAGGTTCAGGTAAACTTAAAAAATAATTACCGACAGAAAGCTATATTATTAGCAAATAATTGTCTAATAACTTTTTAACACGAAATACAATCATTCTAGTTTATAATAACTGCGTCATACATGCATGATACATATTATTATGATAATTTAATTTATCATTTACTAAGTAAAAAGAGATGATTTTACTATTTTACTATTGTTGGAAGGTAATAGATAACGATTGATATTTCTACCTACGGCACGGCACAAGCAAGGTAACAAACAATTATAAATTAAAAAATATATGGCAATTATATTTATTGGATTTTTTAAATTAAGATCTCGTCTTTATTTCAGACTGAAAGCTAAAAACATTCCTGTTAGCATACGAAAGAACAGCACTAGAAAGAATGAAAACATGATTGCCGATTTGACTGAACAGTATGAAAACAAAAAAAATTACCACGATCATGTTTTTAGAACAAATCCGACCGTATGTGTGGAAATCCGACCAAAAAAGTAATAATTAATCATTTAATAAGTAAAAAAAGATAATTTTTCTTGTTTACTCTTGTTATAAGGTAATAGATGTGTTTTAATTACCTATTTATATTTATTTAAATTTTTACAGTTGATTATTTTTAATTATTATTGTTACAAAATTTCATATGTAAAAAGTTAGTTACTCTGGAGTTATTTTTAAAGAGTGATTATTTTAATTACTATCTTATTAACTTTCGAGACTGATTTAACAATCAGTAAATGATTAGGTAAAATGATTATCTTAAGATAAGTGATCAAACTGTGATTTAGATACAATTTTTGTACTAAGTAGATTTCTTATAGACAGAAATAAATACTTAAATAATTAGAAATAACTAAGACTATTATGAGTTGTGGGTTTCCGGGATGATGGCCCAGGTCTGTTGGAAATTCTTCCAAACGTTTCGTCAACAACTGCGGTTGACATCCTCAGTGGTGTAGTCCAAGTTAGAAGAAAAAGTACATCACATCACTGCACTTCACTTCTGCACTTTTCGACTTCTCGAGCGAGACTGATTTGTCGACTGGAATGTGTCTATATTTAAACTTAAATTTATATCCCCACCCCGTGGTTGAATTGGTGGGGTGTGGTCACTAGGAGAGGGGTTATAATGCCCTCTCTTTCTTTCATTATTATTATTATTCCTGCGTAGTGCCGGATACCAAATGTTGTGTAGCCTTAGATTTTCCTCCTTCCTGTTGAAATTATTTGGATGCTTGAAAATTTCAATGGCTTCCCGATTAAGGCGTGAGTGATAGTGTACCTCGGATGACAGAACTAATGTGTTTTTGAAAAGGATTTTATGATTGCCTTCAGAAAAGGCGTGTTCAGCTACTGCCGATTTTTCGGTCTCTCCTCTGCGACAGTTGCCCTTGTGTTCTTTAATTCGTGTGTTAATGCTGCGTTTTGTGGTGCCGATGTATACTGCGCCACATTCACAAGGTATTTTATATACCCCTGTCGAGGATAACGGATCCCTTGGGTCTTTAACTGAACCGAGCAGGTTTCTGATTTGGCTCGTGGGCTTATATATGGCCTTGATGTTTCTGCTCTGTAACATTTTTCCTATGCGATCCAGTCAGTCCCAGTCGACAAATCAGTCGATGCAGTTCGCCGCTCGACGTCGCCCAGTGCACACGTCTCGCTGAACGCTCCGTAGCGTTTCTCGTCGCTTGACGCTCGCCGCGCACCGCGCAGTTGTGAAGTGCAGTTGTGTAGTGCAGCAGTGTGTGAACAAGTGAAGTGCGATTGTGTATTGTGCAGTGCTGTTGCGGGCTTTTTACATTGCGCTAGTTGTCAAGTCGGTCTCAGTAGTTTTTACTATAAGGCCGTCGCGCAACTAGTGTTCTGTACCCATCCCATTGCCCTTGCGGTTGGTAAGCCGCCAGGGTCACTCCCCCTTCTCAGGGACACACGTTAGGTACACTATAACCCACGCGTTAGGTACACACTCACACCTAGCGGCGCGTCTACACGCGCCGTTTCGGGGCCGCTCCCCGCGCTCCCGCCGCCAGGATGGATCTCTCCATCCTGGTTCACCATCTCCGGCTCCTCTTCCAGGAGCAGCCCGATGCCCTAGATAGGGTAATTCAACTGGCCCGCGAGCCAGCGGCCGACTCTCCTGAGTCGCCCATGGACGCCACTTCAGCGCACTCTCGCTCCCCCTCGCCCGCCCCGCGTGCTCCGACCCCTTCTGGGTCACAGTTAGACGATGGCTTCACTGTCGTCAACTATAGGAAAAATAAGAGGAGTAATTCAAACTCCTCCAACGGCTCGATCTCATCAAATCCGTCGCGTAGACAGAAAATCGAGTCGGACTCCGCGTTCCGCCGCCCGTCATCGCCGCGCACCGCGACCGCGCCCGCGCCTCCCGCCGCCAAGGCCCCACCTCCTGTCTTCCTGAGAGACAAGAGGCACTGGGACCCCGTCCGTGATATGATGCTCGCCAAGGGCATAAAGTCGTACCGAGGCTCCAACGCGGGAGTCGGTATATCTGTCAAGGTGAACTCGGTAGCCGACTACCGTGTTCTAACCGCGTTATTAAGGGAGGAGCGCATCCCCTTCCATACATACTCTCTCCCCGAGGAGAAAAACCTACGCGTTGTTGTAAGGGGCCTTCCCCACGAACTCGGCGAGCAGCCGATATTGCGCGACCTAATGGGTCAAAATCTGCCGGTGCTAGAAGTGCATCGGATGCACGCTAGGAATCGTACTCCGTACGATATGGTTCTCGTCGTCCTCGAGAACTCCCCAGAGGGGAAACGCATTTTCGGCGTCCCCACGATCTGCGGGCTGTCGGGTCTCCGCTTCGAACAGCCACACAAGCGCAACACCATAGGGCAATGCCACAATTGCCAGCTCTACGGGCACTCGGCCCGTAACTGTTATGCGACGCCCCGGTGCGTCAAATGCCTAGGGGACCACGCGACCCGCGACTGCGCGCGCGTAGCGGGTACTAGTGAGCCCCCCGCGTGTGTACTCTGCAAAGAGTACGGCCATCCCGCGAATTACCGCGGATGCCCCAAGGCGCCCAAAAGGAAGCCCCGTATGGTTTCCTCTCGCCGCGTCCCCTCACAACCGAGGCCCGCTGCCTCTCGCGCCGCGCCCGTTAATTCCGCCGCAAATTTTCCACCGCTACCGAAAGCGGCATCCGCGATCGCGTTAACGCCAGCATGGGCGAGGCCCGCGCCTGTCCCTGCACCCAGCGCCGCTTGGAGAAGGCCCGTGCCTCAGCCAACAGCGCCCGTTTCAACACCCAGCACTGCCTGGGGGAGGCCCGCGCCTCCTCCGACAGTGCCGGCTCCTCACCGCGTACGCCCCGCACCGGCCCGCGTCAATAAATCCGATAATTTAGACTTCATCGACCAACTCTCGGAGAGTATCGACCTCGATGATATTTCGGCCCTCGTCCGCGATTTCAAAACTTGCAAAAAGGGCTCGTTAGGTATAGTTAGCGTGTTCGTCCGTCACGAACACACACTCGCCGCCCTCCGCCGGATGCGGGACTCATTTGAATAATTCCAATGGCTACCACTAGTAGAATTAGACCATCTTCCCTGTCGTTGGCGTTCTATAACGCCCGCGGCATCCGATCCCATAAATCCGAAATCCAACATTTCCTTACATCCCATCAGGTCGACGTGATGTTAGTGCAAGAGACCTTCTTAAAACCTAGCATACGCGATCCGCGAATCGCACAATATCTTATGGTCAGAAATGACCGCCTCAACGGCCGGGCAGGAGGCACTTTAATTTATTACAAAAGGTCTCTTCACTGCGTCCCAATTAACACTCCTCCTCTCGTCAATATGGAAGCGTCGGTTTGCCGTCTCGCAATGTCCGGCCATCCTCCAGTTATTATAGCATCGATTTACCTTCCCCCCGATAAGCGCCTGTTGAAAAGAGATCTCGAATCTCTCTTCAACCTCGGCCCCTCTGTCATTTTGGCAGGGGACTTTAACTGTAAACACACCCGCTGGAACTGTAGTAGAGTTTCACGTAACGGTACAATACTCGACCTACTAACAGACGAATTAGACTTCGACATTATTGCACCATTAACGCCAACCCACTTCCCTTGCAACCCGAACCACAGACCAGACGTTCTTGACATCGCTCTCCTTAAAAACATATCGCTGTCCCTTCTCTCAATCGAGCCCATCCACGAGCTCAATTCAGATCACCGACCCGTTATTTTAAAGCTCGGACGGCAAACCGACCGCTCTCGCGATACCACCACGATTATCGATTGGAATAAACTACAGAAGTCACTCGCGCGTCCCTCGCAACACCTAGAGCAGATCCCCGAGACACTAGACAGACCTGACGACATAAGTGAAGCAATCAGAGCGCTCAACAACCATCTTCACGATCGCATCAGCGACTCCTCCAAGGAGATCCCGGCGGCGAACGATCGCCGTCTGGAACTCCCGGAGGACGCGAGGAGGCTGTTGAGAGCTAAGAATGCGGCTACTCGTGCTTACGACTCGTTTCCCTCTCCCGAGAACCGTTCTCGCTTACGGCGACTGCAACGCCGTGTCAAATCGCGCATAGCCGAACTTCGTAGTGACCAATGGAGCCGTCTTCTATCCGATATCTCGCCTTCACATCTAGCATACTGGAGGCTGGCGAGGACGATGAAGACGGAAACTAACCTATCCCAATTACCTGTTCTAGCACGACCCAACGGCCCTCCAGCGTTCGACGACGACGAGAAGGCCGAATACCTTGCCGACTCCCTCGAGGCCCAATGCTCGCCCAGCCTTCAACCGGTCGACGCCAACCACGTCGCTCGGGTGGAAGAAGAGGTGGAGCAGAGGACATCACAACCTCCCGAAGACACTATTGAACCGATTTCTCCTGCTGAACTACATATCCTCATCAGACAACTGAACCCTAAGAAATCGCCCGGTATAGACAGAATTCCCAACAAACTACTGAAGCGATTTCCGCCGACGTTGTTCTCGCTCCTATTAAGCATCTTCAATGCAGCCTTGCGCGATCGCGTCTTTCCTGATGCCTGGAAGGAAGCGATAGTTATCGGTATTGCAAAGCCGGGCAAGGATAGAACCCTTCCCTCCAGCTATAGGCCAATTAGCCTCCTCAGCTCCATCGGGAAACTCTACGAGAGAATCCTGTTGACGCGTATCCTTCGTCATGTTAACTCCAACAATCTTCTCATCGACGAGCAGTTTGGCTTCAGAGCCAGACACTCGTGCGTTCATCAAGTGCATCGACTAACTGAGCACATTCTCACCGGGCTTACCGCAAGCCCTCGTCCGACAGGCACCGGTGCCGTCTTCTTCGATGTGGCGAAGGCCTTCGATAAGGTGTGGCATGCCGGGTTGATATACAAGCTATATCAACTCGGTCTGCCGGAGGGCCTCGTACTTATAGTACGGGACTTTCTAGCCGATCGAAGCTTTCGCTACAGAGTTGAAGGCACTCTCTCCTCCCCCCGCCCCCTACGGGCAGGCGTTCCTCAGGGTTCAGTTCTCTCACCAACCCTCTACTCCTTATACACCAACGACATACCACGCACGGAGGGGGTCGAGTTGTCTCTCTTCGCAGACGACACGGCCCTCTACTTCTCCACCCGACACCGAGGCTTCTTAACTCGAATGCTTCAAACCGCCGTGACCGCTCTCGGCGATTGGTTTCAGAAATGGAGAATTGAGGTGAATCCCGAGAAAAGCGCAGCAATGTTCTTTTCGCGCGGGAATCTACTTCAAACTCCTCGCGCTCAGAATGCCCTACAAATTGATCGAGCTTCACTCGGTCAAATCTCACTCCAGGGCCGCGTTATCCCTTGGGTCCATCAGACCAAATACCTCGGTGTTACCCTCGACCGAAGACTTACCTTCGGTCCTCACATAAAGCGTGTCAGGGACAGGGCAGCGTTCGTCCTGGGTCGCCTGACGTGCCTCATAGGCAGGCGGAGTACAATGGCCCTTAGAGATAAGGTGACATTGTACAAAGTCTGCGTCAGACCGATCATGACGTACGCTAGCGTTGTCTTTGCGCACGCTGCTCCCACCCATATCCAATCCCTTCAAGTCATTCAGAACCGATTCCTGCGGAGAGCTGTGGGCGCCCCATGGTACATCCGCAACGTCGACCTCCACCACGACCTCAACCTTCCCTCCATTGTCAAGTGCATCAAGGACTTCGCCTTGAAGTACTACGACAAACTCCCTCGCCATCCTAATCCGCTAGTGGTCAGTTCTCTCATTTACTCTCCTGACACTAGCGATACTCTTTCTCGTTTCAGAAGACGACCTCGACACATCCTACTGGACCAGGATGACCCCATCACAGCAGCAAACGCGGCGTTTGCTGGTGATGACAACGACGTGCAGCTGCCCCGACATCGTGAAAGAAGAGGAAGACCGCCGCGCCGCTTCTCACCTCCGAGGCGCGACCAGGACACGGCGCCTGCGAGGGACCTCCCGGCCCGGGGACCACTTGTACCGGCCACGGCCAACGCCGTGGTCGTCGCAAGTGGCCCTACAGGGCTAGCCGGTCCCTCATAGCTTAAGCTTTAGATAAGTTTTTATTTGTAAGGGCCGGGCGCTTCTCGCCCCCCCGACGCCCGGTGACGGTTCCAAAGTCCCCTACGGACTAGAACCACACCCATTTCGAGGTGAGTTTTAGTGCGGTAAGAGTCCCACATAACCTCTATGGGCATTTGCATTGCATGCGGCATTTGAGCATAAGGTATCTTTTGAAGATTTCTCTCCTCGGAAAAAAAAAAAAAAAAAAAAAAAAAAGACAAATCAGTCTCGCTCGAGAAGTCGAAAAGTGCAGAAGTGAAGTGCAGTGATGTGATGTACTTTTTCTTCTAACTTGGACTACACCACTGAGGATGTCAACCGCAGTTGTTGACGAAACGTTTGGAAGAATTTCCAACAGACCTGGGCCATCATCCCGGAAACCCACAACTCATATGGATACCGGCCGAGAAAACCTACATTCTACAACTAAGACTATTATTTATAAAAAAAACATACATAAATTCATGACATTTATCCCAATTGGGTTGGCCAGAGATGCCCCAAACATAATAAAAAACTTTCAATGGTTTGAACAACATCCACAAAAATACTTACAATATAAAAGCATTTCAACTATATCACTATTATATCACTAAAGAATAAGATATAATATATTACATATATCTACTCCCAACATATATTTATTAGTTTTGTAAAACATTTTTATGCCTGCCAGTACATTTGATTAAAAATTGTTTCGAATCAAATTAACCTGACCGGGGGCCTCGACCACGGGTGCGTCAACCACTGGGTGCCTAAGCCACGGACCCCAAAAATGACCTCCCATATACAGATTTCATCTATTCACGTCACACCTCTGCGTTTGGGTCAAAGAAATTTATATGTGTACCAAATTTCAACTTAATCGGTCTAGTAGATTCCGAGATAAGATATAGAGATAGAGAGATAGATAGAGATAAGAGATAGATACTGAGCGACGGACAGACGGACACACGAGTGATTCTATAAGAGTTCCGTTTTTTTATTCGGACGTACGGAACCCTAAAAACGAATTAGGCAGCGTTTTTGATGAAATCTCCCAGACGGCTTCAAAGATCAAATCTTCAGCAACCATAGACACATTTCAACCAATTTATACAAAATCTCAACGACTTATACACCTAAACCTTCCTTAGGACTTAGGAATCATCTGTTCTGTCTGTTGATAGATGAAAACCGCATGAAAATCCGTTCTGTAGTTTTTAAGATCATCGCGAACGAAATACATTGTTTTGATATACCACATACAGACATGCAGCAGACGAGTCGGGAGACTTTGTTTTATAAATGTAAGGAAGTAAGGATTATTTAAATGTATACATTATACATAGATACCTAATAGATTGGAAATAAATTAAAATAAGTACTTAAAGTTAAAAAAGCAAAGTTAAAAGTTAGTAAAGTAAATGGAATAAAATAAGGATCTTTCTAAAAAATTGGAGTCAGGCGGATTTTTGGCCCACCAAAAGCGTAACAATTGGCGGTGGACTTCACGCAAACGCGTGCCAAATCCAAATCATCATCCCCCGTTTAACCTTTAGAAAGATCGACCAACCTAACAAGACCTCTCGGGTAGACCAACGCAACGCAACAAAACGATAGCGCGATATAGCTGGTCCTAGTAGCGACATCTATAGGCCTTACTCGGAATTCAGTGCATAAAATCTACACTGAATACTAAAAAATTTACAGACATATTAATATTAAAAAGAATCTTTTTACTTATCCTCTTAATATTCAAAATTGATATTTCCATAGTAATGTCAAAAATCACAAACAAATAGACAAATTCGATATATTAGCAAAAATCAGACAAGCAACGCCATCTGACGATTATTTGTGAAAATATTTTAAGACCATAATAAATACGTACTTTAAACTAAAAAATTTTTTTTTTTTTAATAAATTGTATAATTCGACCTTCATTACGATACTTCGCCTACAGTATAATAAATATTTTATTCAGTAAGAAATAGTCCTTGTCGCTTCCGTTGTACCACTATGCAAGTATGGACGGTATATCAAATCATGATAGAGAAACGGGAAGTTTTATACATGAACTAGCGACCCGCCCCCGGCTTCGTATGGAGTTGGAATTTTCAAAAATCCTTTCTTGGCGGATGCTTACGTTATTAAATAAACCTACGTTCCAAATATCAGCTTTCTAGACTTAGTAATTTTGTTTGTGTGTTGATAGTCAATCAGGACAAACAATTTTACAATGATTGATTACTAGCGACCCGCCCCCGGCTTCACCCGGGGTGTAATTTTTTATATATATATAAACATTCCCGTTTATACCTCTTTCCATTAGTGAAAACCGAATTAAAATCGGTCTACCCGTTCACACGCGGTGCCGTGAAATAGGGATTCATTTTTACATATAGAGATTTTATAGCCAAACTACAATAATAGCTCAAATATATATTAGGTAGTCATTATTATACGAGGGGCACACTGAAATAGCTATAGCTAAATTGTATTTTATTGTTTTTCGAAGTATTCTTCGTTCAACTTAATACACTTTTCCATTCGTGCAAACCATTCCATTCCATTTGAGTTTCATTGTAACTCAATCCGAAATATTCTATTCCCGATCATTTCAGTGTGCCCCTTGTAGAGAATAAATCTATATCTATATTATCTCTTTTAAATAAATAAGTAAATAAAAAATTATATTGTATGTATGTGACAAAATAAAGTCGCCGATCGCTAGTGGTTCACAAATGTATGAAATCAATTATGAAATTCCAGTAACACCCACTTTTCACCTTGCAAAGTGAATATGATGGAATTGTGTAAAGTTTAATCGACCTGTCACTGTCACTCAAGAGCATTATGAGATTCTAACGAAATTAAAACTAAGTTGCAGAGTCGCGAGAGTGAATTTCCTCAAAAGTTATGTCCACTTTAAAATGTAATTTGATTCTTCTAATGCCCACTGCTACCATCTCCTCTTGAATTTTATTAATATTAATAATCTTAACTACAATCAACTCCGTTTAATGTTACGTAAAAGACAATTTAAATTGTATAATTTCTTGTTATACAAGTAATTGGCGTTATATTGCACAAAAAAAGATAGAAAATCTTGAAAGGCGGAAATTTTTCTTTTATTGTAAATATACCCACCACCATATAATTTGAATGCGCAATTCTAAAGTCATAATAGCCAGGGGAATGAAAATCATGGATGTCGTTAACTTTTAATGGGATATTCTCCATGACCCAAATTATACATGGTGGCAACTGGCAAGCAAACAAGTAATGGTGTGTGACCAATTATTTTTTTTAACTGGCAATGACTTTCACTCTTGTCATTATTTTATCTAAGTGTTTTAGTTATAATTTAGAACATAAAGATCTGGTTAAAACCGGCGCCGTCTATGCCAAATTAAAATTAAATAAAAAAATATAAAAGATCGAATAAAAACTTTTTTTTCATAATTAAGAACTCATCACTAAACCAATCAAATGCCGTCCTATTTATAAAATTGGAGTGTAAATTAAAATTTTAAGAACAAAAACTTATGACAGTTCGAAATATCCTTTGAAAATGAAACAAAAAATATACTGGCGTGTTAATAAAACACTATTTTGAACGATTAAACAGATGGAGGACAAATTGAAAAAATATTATGGCGAATTTGGTTCTACTAATGTACAATTGTACACGCCTATATTAGTTAGTGGTTCGCTGAATTTTGTCGCGGGTGAACTATTACCAAAAACGCTGGATTTCCAGAAAGCGGATCGAAATCATTAGAGAGTATGGGTATTAAATCTTGGTATGAAAAAGCTATCTGAGTGACGGGTTTTGCCAGTTGCCAAAAACGAACAAGTAATAGTTAACGAAACATGGGTCCACAAGCCACACTATACACCGGAAACGAAGTAACAGTCAAATCAGCGGACTTCTACCGGAAGAATATGTCCCAAACATGCGGTATGGCCGGCAAAATTATCGCCAACCTTTTGGGACAGCCATGGGGTCATTTACATTCTATTTATTTATTTATTTATTTATTTATTTTTGAAGGATTGTTACATAGATTACAAAGAACGACTGATCTGGAAAAAAAAACAATGCCATCTCATATTCCAGCCCACTGAGACTGTAATCGCAAAATCAAAACTTGTCAAATTAAGAAGCTTCAGGCCATATAAGTTAAAAATGTGATACAAGGTAAGACGTGAAAACACTACATAGAATTTACCTTTGAAATGGGATGGAGAATTCAAAGTAAGTCCTATCATCAGACCAATAAAAAAATTAATTTATATTAAATTAAATATTTATTTATTACAAAAATTAGAAATTCATTTAAATTTAAATGAATTACCAATTAAAAATTAAATTTTAAAAGGGTAACCAATTGTAAAATTATTACGGAGTAAACTCGTTTCATGAGTGTCTACGACCGAACTAATTTAAATAATGATAACAGTTTGAGTTTCGGGTAAAAATTTAATTCACTACAATTTTTCCGTGCTATGAATGTCGATTACGTATGGACTAATTGTAAAACTTCCTCGTTTTAAAACATACATTCGAAATTCGATTCGAACATAACCTATTCGTTACACACGCCCATGCACGTAATTGGGATCCATATCAATCGTCTAATAAACATTAAAAAAATCACTTACGTTGCGCCGTTTCTAAAGTAAGAACGCAACGATCTATTACGTAGCAACAAATAAATCGACTAAACTAACTAACTATTTAACTAGACTAAAAAGAAATCAAATTAGATAACTCAGAGCAGAAAACAAAACAAACAATTCAATAGACAAGAAACGCGAAAGTGATCTAGTCGGTCTATGACTCGACGACTGCAAGTACCGTTAAAGGCGAAATATGATGACTGGTGTAAACTCGTGTAAAGAGGTCAACGACAACTTTTATATCTTTACCATTATCGCCAGAGATATATTATTATATCTCTTTTAATATATGTATCTCTGATTGTCGCGTATTATATTTGAGAAAAGTATCTTTAGAAAATAAATAAAAACAAATCCCTTCAACTTCTAATCTTTTTTTAAGGTCGTCAGACACGCTGACAATGCACTTGATGGTAGCTAGGTAAACCGTCGCCTATAACACAAGCAACGCCACAGGTACTGCATTTGCGCTGCCGACCTTAGTAGGATTAAAGGATTAGGGATAAGGCAAGGATAGGGAAATCACTTCAAAATTGGCAATAATAAATACTGAACACATTAATCGAATTCCTAATTCGGACGGGATAACACTTTAAATCAATTTATATCAAATATTCAACTGCTATAATAAACTGATATAGTAACAAGGATTTTCAACTGTATAGATCGGGCAAGACGAAAGAATCTGTAATGCGACATTTAGAACCACGTGGTACAAAATCGCTCAGTCCATCGCCAACTTTACAAAGCTATTTAGCTACATGCCATGGCCATCCTGATTACGGCGATCGGGATCAATATTTTTGGAGGAAAAATTTCCCAATGCACTCTCTATACATTCTATATATTTAATCTTTTTCTATAGTAACGAATTAATAAACTAGCATAGATCCAGTTGCTTCGCCCACCAAGTGGTGATTCGAAAGAAAATCACCAAATGCCTGGAAATGTTACTATTAAAAAGTAGTAATAATTTTTCAGGCGCGTATATATCCTATACAATCTCAGGTACATACTTAATGGGAACTATTCTTCAACTTTATTCGCTTATTATTACATATTTTATAAACTTAATTTAGTTATTGAAATTATAAATTTAAAAATTTTTACTTGTATCCAAATTACACCCTCAATCACTCACGGATCGTGTAGCTATTTTATAATATATTAGCTGTGTAGGCCGGTTTCACCCGCTTCAGCTCTAAGGGACATAGCGTATAACCTTCCTCGAGAAATTGTCTATAAAAATGGAAATAGTATATTTCATTACATGTGCGGAAAGGCTGTCATTGCAAAGAGTTCCGACAAATGTCTACCCGAGCCGAGGCGCAGCCGAAGGCGAGGGTTGACAGTCGGAACAAGTTGCAATGACGGTTCCGCACGTGTACTGAACGACTATTTTTAATACAGTTGCGAAAAAATGAAGCAATTTAATAAAACAAACAACTAAACTCGCAAAGAAAATTTCTGGAAAATGGCGCCAACCGTAGAATATAAGCAGAGATTTTTTTTCTTCAACCATTCTGGTAGGCAAAGGAAACTATGCCCATACAGCCAAGTCTTCAGTAGATTTTTTTTATTGATTTGAAATGAAAATGAAATTTAATGAGATGAAATGAAATGAAACCTAACCTAACTCATTAAATCAAATCATTAAATCTGATATTGAAACAAATTCGTAGCTTCTTTTTAGAAATATACGTATTTGCATGAATCATAAAAACTTTTTAGTAAAAACTTCATGGTTGGTTTTTCTTTTTAATAGACATTATTTTGACAGTTGGGAAAGAGAACGCACGAGTGCGGGAAAGGTAAAAAAAAAGCACGAGTGTGTAATAGCCCACATCCCGAACGCTATACGTCCCTGCAATACACCACTTTTTGAGCAACTGTATTAAAAAATAAATTTCAAAATCCGACTGGTAGTTCCAGAGTTTCACGGGTTCATACAAACAACCAATATAATACATTAACCAATTTATAACTTTATTTGTAGAAAAACTGTAGGTACAAGCTGAAGTAGTATTATCCTCGAGTATAAAATGCTAGTTTTGTTTTTAGCCATAAACTACTGGAAACCACGCTGGATTTCAGAGGTCCTAATTCACCCACTGGTGCAAATGCAAATAAAAACTGTATGTTGTGGGTGTCCTTCTTAACAGGGACAACGTAACAGTAAAATAAATAGGTATATTCTAAAAACATACATGGTCCGTTACACAGTAGAGGGCATTTATGCACGAATAGGGAAAGCCCGAGTTTTCCGGGCTACTAGCTCGGAGCGGACACGCTGCACTTCTCGGCAACGGTCCGTGCGTCGCTTGATTGCGTGATGGGCACTGTCATTTATCGCTCTTTACACAAATGCTTGTTAAGATATATACCACTTACTATACTTAATAGAAACTAATTCAATACGTTTAAAAAAATGTTAAATCATATTGAAAAATAATCACTTCCAAAATTTAAACTTAAAAAATAAAGATATCTAAGAAATAAGGTGATTCCTAGCTACAGGCTCCAAGATATAAATAGTTCTTTGACAGGTACTATATGGTACTAAATAAGTTATAAAACTATGCACAAAAAATTATCCATATCTAAATTCAAATCAATAAAATTAAAAGATTTTGTTTACTAAAGCCTACTTTAGCATGTCAAAACTACTGTGCTGAATAAAAGTACATGGAAATTAATTATTATCTTCCTTCATAATTACATAGTATATTTAAATACTAATTATCAATATATTTGTTTTATTTGTGAAAAATTTATTTGGCAAAAGCAACTATGTAGGTTTCTAGCCGGTTTTTTTGCCCAAAGAAAGTCCTTCTGAATAGGGAGTGGATTAATTTCATTTTAATGTGTTTGCCAATTAACAATATCTAAACGACCCGTTGATGACGAGCCCATTGGATGAGTGGTTAGGGTGCTTGCCTTAACGCTCTGTTCTAGGGTTCCCGAGTTCGATTCCCGGCAGGGTCAACATGGAAAAATGAACATTTCAAATTTGGCTCTGGTCTTGATCTGGAATGTAGTGGCAGGGCACACTGCTTTTCGCATTTGCTTTGGAACGTTGTAAATAAATAAACGTGAGTGTTTTAATAACTCGTAATTATGACCAATATGTTCACCATACACACATTGATCATAAAATTTTGTGAAGATCTTATTCAAATAGCAATTACCCGTAGCATGCAAAGACCATGCAAGCGGAAAGGAGATGCCAGGCAGTGCAGAAAAAAAAATCAAGAGATTCCACATATCCGCTTGTCCAATTAAATTATTCAAAGAATCACACTTTTCTAAGCGACTATCTATTGGATACTCACTTCCACTTTCGAAAAAAAAAAGAAGATTTCGAAAAAAAAAAGAAGATATTCTAATCTATATATTTCTAATCAAGAAAACAATTATTTTTTAATAATTAAATAAACAAGCCAAAACAGTTTCCGACGATATTAATTTCCATATTTGTGCTATGCAAAAATTAAGAAATTATTAGAAACTATTTAGCTGAGCCCGTGGGTTCGTAAGCGTGGTATTCGGTATAGCGAATAACTTTTTTGTTTGTAAACCGCTTGCTGATACATCAGTGAAAACCGCATTCATATCGGTTGAGCCGTTTCAGAGATTAGCGTGCACAAACGCACAGACAAACAGACAAAAATTCTAAAAACTATTTTTTTTGACCTCGGTAACATAAGTAGATGTACAATTTTTTTTAATATTTAATGTACAGACAATTTACGATTTTATATAATTTTATATATATGTATAGATTTTAAATTTTAAATATATAAACTTTTGAACGGAAAGAAATATAACTAACAAGTTTGCAAATAAATATATCAATTTGAAAATAACTATCATTGTGTTTATTCCAAGCTCTGACCAAATATTGTTCTAAAGAGGAACAGAGAGCGATTTGAAGCGAGCATACGATCTCGGACATCTGAATCCTATACAATCCTATATTGTCTAAGAGCAACTAGTCTTACTATAACTATACTAGCTAAAATTATTATAAGCTGAAATGCTAACCAATTAGGTACCTGAAAAGAGTTTTCTATCAGGTGTCATAAAAGTTGAGTAAATCGGATCTTGTATGAAGGTGACATATCACGCTCTAAATAAAGGCACTCAGTCCTTGAAATGTAGGTTGGTAAAAGTGTCAATTTTCCTTCATCCCCATCTCAGACCGCTGTCACACGCGTTCAGCGATAATTATAAAGGCCCCTCGCCCGTCTCGTCTCCTGCACCCTCCGTGACAGCTTAAATTGCTCGTGCTTATCTTTTAACATCTAAGAGACTTTCATTACAGCTTCAAATGGCATCAAGAATTTCAATTAAGCGCCCCTAATTATTATCCCTTAACTGACGTCGAAGTGCGAAGGCAAATTATTGCTTATTAATTTCACAAGAATTTATACAATTTAGCAACAAAATGTGTTCTGATACTTTGTATTCTCTTTGAGATTAAGTTAATCTAATAAACTATAGATTTTTTTATTCATTTTTAATATGCAGGATAATCAATCCAAATGGGTCAGTGATGGCAAATTTGAAACTATAAGAGATATAGGAACATTTGTTCTTAGGAACTAAGGCTTAGATTTAGGAATGAAGAAAATTTTTTTTTAAATTACGCTCATACGCAACCAGAAATCGAACCTGGTCAAATCTCTGTAATTACAATTGTTTTTATTACCGTAATTGATAGTTTGAGTCATAAGGAATAAATTTTGCTATGGAACCTTGTATAAATAATAAACAGAAATGTCTACAATTTTAATAATTGGCAAAATATTAATATGTTAGTTCATTATAATGAAACAATTATTTGATCACTTGTATAAATAGCTCTTATAAAATTTATTATACCTAAATACTATGAAAGCAATCATCCAAACAGCAAATATTCCTCTAAAAATAATATAATGCTATTATTATAAGCCCTTTTATTTCTTATTTATTTCAGGAGCTGTGTCAAGTCGTTCGGTTATTTCCTTACCTTTTGGTATTACTCATGCTAGTGCCCAGGTTGGAAGCACAAGGCCAATGTCCCTGGGACAACACGCCAGCTTTGCAGGCAGCCTGCGTTTGCGCACTCAACTTGGCCAGAGATTTGTCTGTGCAATGTGACCAGGTAGGCGAAAGAAAAAATTGTTTCATTATAACAAATCCAAGACGTAAATTAGTAACAAATTAATCTCTATTTCAGGTTGATTTTCCGGCTCTACTAGCAGCGTTAAATTTAAGTGCTAGAAACATTCCAATCGACCTCCTGTATATAAATAATTCCACAATTCCTGCTCTCACGAACGATATGTTCACAAATCTTAGGATACACAACGTCCAAATATCTGGATGCAGAATAAACAGAATAGAAGATGATGCCTTCCGAAATCAAGGTCCATATTTAAAGAACTTAAACTTGCAGGACAATGAATTGTCTCAAGTACCAGTAAAAGCTTTCAAAATTTTAACCAATCTTTCCTTATTAGATCTATCGAAAAATCGTATAACAACCGTACAAAATAATGCTTTCGCAACACTCCGTAAACTTGCAACATTAAAATTATCGGACAATAATATAACACTAGCGACGAACGCCCTGTCGGGTTTAGAAACCTCTTTGAAAAACTTGAATCTGAAAGGAACTAAACAGAAAACCGTGCCAGAATGCATTAGAGGGTTACGCAATCTAGCCTTCCTGGATTTATCACAAAACAGCATCAGGGAACTTCCTGGTACAGATGGAAGTCACACTTTTGAAGGTTTAGATTCTTTGACAGCGCTTAATTTGGAAAGAAATTTGATTGTGAATTTAAAAGAAGACGCTTTTGAGGGCATCAAGCCAACATTAAGTTCTTTAAGTTTACTAAATAACTTGTTACCTGAATTTCCAACTGCCGCGATTGGAACATTGACAGAATTGAGGGTTTTGGATATTGGATTTAATTTATTGAATAAATTACCAACGAATGCGTTTTTGAAAAATCCGTCTATAACATTACTAGCACTCGATGGTAACCCTTTGCAGACAGTGTCAGAAAAAGCATTATCTCATTTGAATCAAACTCTCAGAGGCCTCAGTATAGGCGGACGTTTCCTGAACTGTGATTGCAGATTACGGTGGATAATTGAATGGATTCGAAACGGAGAACTGCAGGTCACATCGCGCGAGAGAAATCCTCAATTTTGCGGTAACCCTCCACATTTTCGTGAGCGTGGATTTTACAGTTTTGAACCGAGTGAATTATTATGTGAACAAGAAACAACTACAGCTACACATCCACCAATAATGACACAAAGAAATGAAGATACAATTTGGAAAATTCCTTCGTCTACTACCACAGTAACGACTCAGCGGACAACTCCAACTACTACGACCACTAGCACGACGTCTGTAAATCCAATCGTGACATCCTTTATAGAGACTACCCAACAAACCACCAAATCAAGTACCACTCAACAAACAACCACAACCACAACCACCGTTCGACCTAGTCGTATGCCGACAGTACGACCTGCAGCGCCTACATGGCGACACGCTGCGCATCAACGCCCACCGTTAGTGATGAATTTTCCTCAACAAAAACCAAAGATAGATGATTCAAACGAAGTTATCGTTAAAAATGCATACAGACAGGACAATTCAGTAATTATTCAATGGGATTCAGATGTCGCAAACATTCTTGGCTTCCGCGTAGTTTATCGGCTGTTTGGTGATAAGAGTTTTAAGCAAGGACCGCCCTTGGAAGCCAGCGAAAGAGAATTTAAAATAAAAAACGTTCCTTCGCAGGTAATTGTATAAATATATATATATATACAAATATTTTAAATTTCAATGAAATGTTTGGAAATTGACTTAGCAACCTTGTTACGAGCCTACGATAGGGATTGCAATCCAGCACTGTTTTCAATCCAGCGGGATCCCGCAATCCCGTAAAAGTTATAGTTTTTTTTTTATTCAAATAAATATTCTTTGCTATGGTATAATTAAATATTTATTAAAAGTTTTTTAAATCAACAATATCGTACTACATCTAGTCGATTAACTAATTTACTGTTTAACTACTTATTTAGTAATAAAAAATAGCAATAATTGATAATTTTGTAGTCTTTGTAGTGCAAAGCTTGTACTCTAGTTAACTAAAAATATTAGTTCTAGTCTTTATCTAAGGTAATTATAATTAGTCTTCTTTATTCAGAGATTTAGAGTATCTTATGGATTTAAGTTTACTAATTGTCTTAATTTTTCTCACTAAAATAAAAAATCAATAAAAACATGTAAGAAATTTATAAATATCAAATAGTAAGTCACTTCTCTTTTTGGGAATATGATCCTAAAAAGCAAATAGCATCAATAGTGTTATCTCCCAATCTACTTTTTTCAGAACTACATATATAGCCAGCAGCCGAAAGGGCTCTTTCTACTTCCACACTTGTTGGTATGTTATAGTTAATAAATAGTCGTGCAAGTCAAATAGGTATATTCTTCTATTTTCTTCTCTTTTATTCAATAAGTTTCTTTTTATAAAAATTTTTCGTAGTCTTGCAAAACGCAAAACAAAACGGCAACAACGCGCTACGAAGTGAATCTAAGGCGGCAAATTTAAAACAATTCAAGCTATTTGATGCTTGCGGATCCCGCAGGCTGTTGCGCGGGATCCCGCAGTTCGTAAAATTATGCTGGATTCCGCTGGGTTGTGAGATCCCGCTTTGCTGGATTGCAATCCTACTACGGGCCTAACGATACTTAATACACCATCTCTTTTTGAGCAGCATTTAACACTGAGCCTCGGACATAGAGCAACAAACGTGTTTAATTTGTTTACTATTATTATAGAAGCTTTTGTATCGTTGTAAACAAATGTTAATTTGATATTTTCAGGAATGCATCGTGGTCTGCGTGATCTCCTTGGAGGAGGTACACGTTAGTCCAGAAACAGTACCATATTCCCAATGTCGCGAGGTACGCACTGTTTCTGCCGCAGCATCTAATATGGACAAGATCACAATCGCTGCTAGTGCAGCTATATGCGGAACCATCGTCGTGGCAGTACTGGTGTTCGCAGCTGCCTCCCGCCGCCGCTCTCGAACCGTCCACCGACTGCATACGCAAGTACCAGAAAAGTTGCCCACCGCCTGTTGCGGTGGCCTAACGGGAACCCCAAGTCCGGGCGGGCCCTTGTCTTCGCTGGCGACCCTCGGCGCTTTCGGAAAGCAGCGTGAGTGGGATCAAGTGTCGGCCTATAGCGCACGTTCGATCCCGCGCGCACGTACCTACACTGAACCGCCTCCCCCAGATCCCTTGCCGGGCCGGCCGGGCCGCGCCCGTTCCCTTGCTGATGGACAATCACAACATAGCTATTCACACTCGGGCCGCTACGGAATTCCTGGATATCCAGGCAGTTTGTTAGGATCACGAACTGGTAAGATATAGCTTAATCTGTATAGGTAGGTCTGTCTTAGCTTAATTAGCTTAATAGAAGAAAAGGTGAACAGAAAATAATATGTAGAGCATGAGCCCACACCTCAATAGTAATAGTGGCTATATGAAATCAATGCATAAGCATATTCAAGTAGAACATTAGTTACTATAGCAATTCACGTTATCGTTAGTACGTTCGGTACATAAGTAATTTTATATGTTATCTAGCGACCTGCCTTCGGCTTGGCACGGATGCAATTTTTTTCTACAAATTGTATACACAAACCTTCCTTGTTTATCGTTCTTTGCATTAGTGAAAACCTTATCAAAATCCGTTGGGTGGTTTAGAAGAAATATACATTCACATAATTGGAACCCATTAATTTGTTTGACCTTTTGTAATAAAAAGGACGACGAGTAGCCTGACGGTCGATTTGATGGTAGATGATTACCGTCGCCTATTGTTCACCAGAGAGGATCAAATGCGTTCCCAACCTCAATAGGATGAGGTGAAAGGTGAATGAGTTCTGGCATCATATGCCTGCTATACCGAATGCCCTGCTATTAAATGAACACCTCAAAACAAAACGAAACGAATTACTACGTTTTCTTGATGATGAACTTCATCAATTTCAAGAACACAATAAAAAAAAATAAGCAACAGAGCAATGAATGTATAGTATCTACCAACTCCTATGCTCACGTCAACTTTAGATATGTTAGTTCCTATTGTATCCTCGAAACCAGTAAAGCATGAGAAATATTATTGCATTTGGGTCAGTATAGCAAGTGCACAGTATAGCAGTATTTAAAAATCTTATTTTAAATTGATGATTTTTCCATCAATTTCTAAGATAATTTTAAACGCTACTAATAATTTTGAAATTTTAAAAGAAACTTGACGTTGGATTTACAGTTTGAGTCGGTTTTATAGTTCATGATAACATAGAATCAGTGACGAGCAAAATTATTTTCCTAGATTTCACACATCTAAATCAAAAAACCTATTCACTTTCATCATTTGAATCTGTGTCTGAAGAAGATTCATTTTCCGCTATATTAATTATGTGATTTTGAGGTTCGTTCGCTTGACTTAAATTTTTTTCTTCTGACTAAATCAAAATTTCGTTTTTATATTCTATTATATTATAAATGGTAAGAAGTATCAAAACCGTTCCTACAATCTCCACAAGCTTCGTTATAACTATGGTAACCACAAAATACAATAGAATTCAGATAGGAAATCACTCAATCTTTTGTTTCGTTTATAGAACCCATTGAAGTGTTTTCCATACTTTTACAATGTTACTAACTATACCTACTATGTACTATGATCATTCTTACTAATTCAATTTAATCATAACAGTAAGTAACAAATGTTCTGCTTGATTAAGAGGTTGATCTGAATCTATCCATTAGGTATTATGTCATTGTGTTGTTAACAAGGCTAGTACAAAGTGCTTTTTTTCTTTAGACCTTCGACAATCCCGACAATCTCTGGGAGCTGCATCAGAGAGGGCGTCTCGTTTGTCACTGAGCGGAGCGGCCGGTGGGGCTACTGGCGGCACAGCTGGTTCGCGAAGGCGTCCGCGCTCGCGTTCGCGTCCAGCCAGTCGTTACAGCGTGGGATCTCTCGGAATGGGCTACTGCGACACCTCTGACAACTGGACCGATCACGATATGGACATCTATATGACACGGAATGCGACCGCTCGCAGTGGTCTAGTGCCTTTATAGCCTGAAAGGGGCGTGACGCGGGGGGAAGTGACGTCACGGCAAGTCCCAGGTCATTGCAGCAATTGGTGCACGCGGGACGCGCGCTCAAGACCCCACCCGCACCGGCATAATCGTAAGAAGCAGGAGTTGCGTGACAGTGCTTTGAATAATTTTTAATGCATATGACCACACAGGTGACAACTGATACAAAAACCTTCTTCGAGGATTTCATATTTAAAAACATTCGTGCATAGTAATAATAATGAAGATCATTAAGTTTTTGTTGTGATGCTATGTAAGTAATAAGTTGGAAAAAAAGATAAGCGAAAGCTAGTCAAAAATTCCGTCCATCACAGAAACATGAACAAAGACATTCCTTTAATAACATTATTATATAAGTGCAAACTGGTTACTACGTTGAACAGTTTGCCTTTATTACCATAGAACATATTAGGTCGGGGAAAAAGTCTTTTCGCATTTAGTATGTATAAACTTGGATGTACTATTTGTACCTGGCAGGTTTTAGAGACATTAAAAGGTTACATTTCAAAATAAGATACAAATTTGTAAAATGTTGTTTCCAACTATTTTTCATTTGTTTTTCTTTCTGTCAAAATGAGTGAATCTAATGAAGAAATTCGATACAAATTTTATTACAAAAAGGAAAAAATGCAATGCGCGCATTTATTACAAAAAGGAAAAAATGCAATCTCGAAAAAAATTTGTGACGATTATGGACCTAATGCAGTGTCAGTAAAGCGTTTTCAATCCGGGAATTTTGATGTCAAAGATGCACCTCACTCTGGTCGCCCTGTTACGGATAAAATGGACAAGTGGAAATGGAATTGAAAAAGTGGAGCAAGATCGGCATATCAGTAGCTATGACATAGCTGAAGAACTGGGAATTGAACACAAAACAGTTTAGAGCCATTTGAAAAAAGCTGGGTACCCAAAAAGCTCGATTTTTGGGTACCACACACTGGAAGAAACCTTATGAATCGTGTACTCATTTTCGACTCTATATTGAGACGTAATGAAACCGAACCGTTTTTGAAGAGATTGATAACTGATGATGAAAAGTGGATCACGTACGAGAAGAACGTGCGAAAAAGTCGTGGTCAAAGGTCGATCAGAGTTCACATACTGTGCCAAAACCCAGGTTATCTCGCAATAAGGTGATGCTGTGTGTATGGTGGGATTGGAAGGGCATTGTTCATTATGAGCTCTTACCGCCGGGCAGAACCATCGATTCGGATCTCTACTGCCAACAAATGATGATATTAAAGCAAGAAGATGAGAGAAATCGGCCGGAATTGATCAATAGAAAGGGTGTGGTTTTTCATCACAACGCTAGACCACACACATCTTTCCGCCACTCACACGCTTACCGCCACATAGAAAAAATTAAGAGAGTTTGGCTGGGAGGTGTTAATGCATCTGCCATATAGCCCTGACCTTGCACCTTCAGATTTCCATATGTTTCGGTCTCTTCAGAATTCTTTAGGCAGTGTGAGGACTGCCAACATAATGAGAGGAGGGCCAAAACTGCTTGTTGCGTTTTTTTTAATCAGAAGTCCCAAAATTTCTACAGCAACGGGATCATGTCACTGCCTACAAGATGGCAAAAAGTCATCGAACAAAATTACACATTTATACTGTAATTATGTAAATAAACTTTGAAAAAAAACATGTCTTGAGTTTTGATATAAAATGCGAAGAAACTTTTGCCCAACCTATTATTTTTATATTGTGTAACTAAACAAGAAATATTATTGTATTATTAAGTCTGTTCTGTACATAATAATTATTCTTTTTTTTTTTTGTAAATTGTAGCTCAATCCAAGTGGTGCTATCTTTACAAGTTATTGATTGACAACAATTTTGTCAAAAATGTAAATATTTTTATTGTACTTTTATTATAATTAAAAATTTTAGATAAATATAATTTGCATTTTATTAATATTATTTTAAATAACATGTATTATATCAACGTGTCGTATCTCTTAAAGTCTTTGCACTCAGACCTTTTGTCATGGACACACATAATGTTATAATATAAAATTTACACAAAGCAACTCACTATAGGTTTCACTCACCCAGGTACAAGAATACGTCGCTCCCACCGATACTGTAGCTCTTGTGTGAATTCATACCACAAATGTGCTAGATATGGAAGGCCCCCAGCGTCGTGCAGCCGCACACCAATTACTGACAAGCGCCATACAAGTCCTCCTTCGGGACACGACTTGACGTAACCACACATTCTATGTTCATTGCCATCATTCTGAAATATTTATGTACAAATAAATGACAATCGACAGAATTTCATTATATTGACAGAATGTCAATGTATTGAAAGATTTAACTTGTTTGTAGTAGAATATTTAATGAAAAAATCTCCTCTAGCCTATTAGACTTTCTGTTAGCATCATGTCATTAAAAATTTCAATAATTTAAAACACTATTGTCAAATAGTAATAGACATTACCTATATTATAGAATGAGAATCAATGTAAGTAATAATGTAAAAAAAATCCCAATCAATTTGCAGAAAACCAATAGATAAGGAATATTAGAAACTTTTCTTTTCATCATTTAAAAGAGTTTATCAAAGTTGACAATGTGAATCTGACTTTTAATTTATTTTCTTTGCCCATATTAACCAGAAACCTTATTCTACATAGGACACATCTAACACCATATTCAGCAATTGGATCCTTCAGACTTGCTATACAAATCGGCTAGATTTTCAGTTTTATACAGTCTCAATAGAAAAGTCACTTGATCCAGAAGTTAAATAATGACCAGTTAATCTAAGCGTGAAACCAGGAAAATTAGATAAAATGTGTTTTTTTTTTTTCTTTTCTTTACCGTGACATGGCGATCTGTTTGTCCAAAGAGCCACTGTGTTGGTTTCTTTTGATGTGATGTTATATTTGTTTGAATGAGAATAGGTTCATCGACTATTTTCATTCCCACAGCTATGTAGTGAACCTGGGAACCAATGTAGGAACACTGTGCCTTTTTAGTCGGGTATGCGATACCATTCCTACGTCCTCCAGCCCCGCCGCCAATTCATTAACATGACTAGAAAGTCTGTTTTGATACTTCTTGCTATAGATTACAATCTCCTCTTTGACTGTTTTTATTTTCAAATCCATATTTATATATTCATTACTTATAAAATATGGGATATTTAATATGGTTCTGAGGGTTTTACTCTGAAATCTTTCCAGTATCTCTACGTTACTGTTACACGCAGTACAACAAAGCACTATACTGTAAGTCCAAATAGGCTTGAGGATAACTTTATAAATGGCCAGTTTGCTAGATTGGAATTGGGATTGACGCCCTATCATACAGTATATGCTTCTTAGCTTGGTATCAAGTTCTTTTCTCTTTGTTGTTGTTACATTTTTTTATGTGTTTGTTACATTTTTTTATGAGCGGAGAAGTCTTCAAAAGATACCCTATGAACAAATGCCGCAGGCAATGCAAATGCACATAGAGTTATGTGAGATACTCACTCACTGAAACACAACAGCACAAATGCTGTTATTTCACAGTGGTCTTCTGTAAGGGGGGTAGTCACTCCCGTCAGACAAGCTGCCCAAATGACTGTGAAATGCAGTGTGTCCTGCCACTTCTAATAGATACCAACACTTGAGAAGTTATAACTTGTGAAGTAAGATCGGCTAGTTGTTTGAGATTCATAATATAAGACAAAATGTAATGTTTATTTATTGTTAAAATTTTGTCAATGTACTCTTTCACTATAAATTGGAAATTGCCGAACAATTTCTATAAAATGTTCATCTCATAAAAAACAATTAACTATCATGTATGAATCTCTTCAACAACACTCAAAGGGAGTGCAACACACTGAAAGGGGATGCAAGATGAGCTAAGCTTAGCTCACGTAGATTCTTATTAGCATATACAACTTAGCTTCACATAAATTCGTTAGTAAACAGAGTTTGCAATCTGCACATAAGCAGGCCTCTGTCACTCCTTGTGTGCCTATAATATAATTGCCTACCATCGCTCACATTGAATGTGAAAAGAGTGCAACTTCTGTATGCCAGTACTATTATTTATTCTATGACATAAGTATAATTTTTTTTTAATGGGCTCATATGGCAAAATGGGCTCTGATATCCCTAGATCCACTCATCTAAACACAAGCACACATGCTGTTATTTCATGGTGGTCTTCTGTAAGGGGGTGGTCAAGCTAAACAAACTTAGCTTAGCTTTTGATCTGCAAACTACTTAAGGGCCAACACATAACTTTCAGACACAATAAACATATAATATAGAAGTCTCTAAATAAAAACACACAGACCATACCTGCTTAAATTCAACTTGTAATTCCTGAGGATAGTTGTGAGTATTGTCCTCTACAGCATCAGGAAAAATGTAATACAAAATTGGCATTAAAAGTTCATCAGAAATAGGTCCTTTGAACTCGGTTATGTTTGAATTTTGTCCCATTGCTGCCTTAACAAGTTTTGATATTGTTATTGGTGCTTCCGTTATTTTATGTAGAGGATTTACCAAACCCAAACTTCTACTTAAGCCTAACACATCCATAAGCAAACTCTGACTATCTATCAAGTCCATCATTTTACCAATGGTATCCGTTAACTGACATGCAATGTTGTCTCTCATTTTAAGAGTAATTGTCCATGTTGGAGCCATAACCGCATCTATATCGGAGAAAGTTGAACTTTCAACTATGGTACTCTCACGAAAGTACGGCCATATTGCATTCAATAGTGCACTGCTTATGGGATTCTTCTCAGAACCAAACGGAAGATCTATTAACTTCTCAACATCAAAACCTTCCACTGACAAAAACTCGTTCTGTTGTGTCAGCTGTGTCCACGCAAAAGAGTCAAAATCTTTTAACTCATAAGAAAATTTGGCAGAAACAACAACAGCATGGAGCGCAACGGGAGATGCAATCTTCGACTTGAAAATACTCATGAGGCCGCTCAAGTGAGCAAATTGATTAGATATTCTTTTTAAATGTATAGTGTCAAAACTCATTTTGAATTCGTTGTCTTCAAAGAAACCCAAATAAGAATTTTGCCAATGTTCTCTCACTTTTACAAAGATGGGCACCCCACAGTCTACATTGGCATATGCAATGTTAATTGAACTCATTATGAGCTTAATAAGACTAGGATCTACTAATGGATCAGCTGGACAAAGCATCAGGTATCGTTTAAGGCCAAACCACACAGACACAGGATGCGGTCCTCCGTCGTTATCCTCAATAAAGTTGGAAGTAGCCTCCCTTAAACCATCTTGCAAATCGTTTAGCAAAGATTTTTCAGATTCCTTTACACTGCTACTAGGCTCTAACATATGACAGGACAATGTTAGTTTTAATCCTTGAAAATGTATTTCCTCCTGCTTGCATACCCACTTTTTTGTATATTCGCAGGGTCTTTGTAGTTTAGCTTTGGATAATCGCCACTCATTGAGTATTTCCTCTATACGTGCAATAAACACCTCCCATTCGGACACAGTCGTGAAGTCCTGATGATAAATAAATTCGTCTATTTCTTCGTTCATTTTGAATCTCACTTGCTTCTATTATTTATTTGCTTTATTTACAAATTTTTATAATTCCGAATTGCCAATTTGCCATATGATATGACGTAGATCAACAAAATCAACATACATAAAATTGACGTTTGACGGTGACAGCTATTTTTTTTTTTTAACCATTACATCCTTAATTATTATTTATAAATTATTTTTTATTTATTTATTATTTTATTGATTTTGAACTACCTACTGAAATATGTATTTTTAGTCCCTAAAAAAACATTCAGACTTCCATTACCAGAACTCTTATATATACCGTCGTCATTATATACTCTTTGATATATTTACATATATAGTAGTAGTAGATACATAGTAGGTAGACACATAGTAGATATAAGTAGTAACTTCTGACCAAAACTCATTATGTACATTTAAAAAATCTACGGTTAAGTTTAAAAATTAATTTAAAACTATCTACATTCTATGCAGGTTTAGTTTCCATGGCAACTGATAGGAACAGTAGGTATACGTGTAAACTTGGTGTAAACATTGAATTTGAAAATTTCTTGGGCCATTGTTTTAATAATTAAAAAATACTTTTCTGTTTTATATCTACTTATTATTGCAAAAAAGCGTTGCTTAAAAATGTTTAAGGGCACTAACTCGTTAAGCTATGAACAGCAATCAAAATTTATACAAGACAGGATCGCAAGTGTTGAAAGAAATTTTGGAGAATTGTGTGTAGCTTTTGGTGATTATGTACGAAAAACAGCAAGGTGAACTATAAAATACCTACCATTTCAATTTCTGTTTTTTTTAATCGAAAATAGAGAGGCAGAGTTCTTATTGGGTTTTTCTCTTCGCGTGATTTTCACTGTGTCTACATTTTGGTTTGACTTTTAACCTTTTGGGATCTATATAAAATAACTGATCATCTCTGATGGTGCACACATCTTTTATTTACTTTAAAATGCCTTAAAATATTCACAATCACTTATACAACATTTTTACTCATAAGTATACCAAACAAAACTCATATTACAAAACCAACTCTTATATCAAACTCAAAAAACTCTCTTCAATTTTTTTCTACGTCAAAAACATCTTCTTTTTCTATGTTTGAATTACAAAAATTTTTTAATTCAGCCAGTATTTAAGTTCAATACTTTAACAAGAGTGACGTTCCCCTTGATAGTTTTGCTTATGTTAACATACCGTAGTAAGCAAAATCATATGAGCTACAATTGTGTTGCTTTATATTAGCTGCTTACTTCGATAGGAGATATGTGCTCTGCCATTTTTTACTCACTCAGCGAATCACAGCAGCTCACATGCCGTTATTTCACGGTGGTCTTCTGTAAGGGGCTTTTTATCTACTACTGCTAAAATGGCTAGTCATTATTTGAGTGCGTTATGCAGTATGCCTTGCACTAGTAATTAAATTGTCAAAGCTGCTATTTATTAGTTTGATAGGTATTTTACTATGAGAAAAAAAACCGTTTATTAGGTAAGTTTAACCTATATTATTTCAATTTATGTCCCCCTATGCATCGTGTGACATATCAAATGAAAGATCTTAAATGTATTTTTTTGTAATTTTAAAATAAATAGTTTCCAAGTTATTCAAGAAAATTGACCATTCCCCTCCATTATCTCCGAAACTACTGAACCTAAAATGTTGAAAAAAATACAGAAATTAGTTTTCTACTTATAGATTATAGGAAAACCTATAAGGAGTCCATTATATTAAAATAACACGGTAAATCACTCAATATTGTGCGGATAGGTAACACTCAATATCATACGGAACCCTACTTCACGCGAGTTCAACTCGCACTTGTCCCGTTTTTTTTTTAAATATATTTTGCCAGGGGAATCTGAAGGCTTTAGCCCACAGAGACTAAGGCCACATTTGAAAAGATTTTCCATAGTTGAACTTGTCAAGAATCGAACCTGAGACTTAAACAAGAATAAGAATAAGAATCTAATTTTAGTTTATTTTATTCTGTTTTTTTTGTTATTTTTTTCAAATTCGTGTATCTAAATCAAAGATTTTCAACTGTAGAATTACAAAATCGCTCAATCCATCGCCAACTTCACATGGTTATTTGTATGTATGGCCATCCTGATTACGGCGATTAGGATCAATATTTTTGTAGGAAAATTTTCCCAATTCCCTCCCTATATAATCTACATATTTAATCTTTTTGATCTAAATAAATAAAAGGGATCACTTATCTTGCTAAGCGCAAAACTCGAGAACGACTAGACCGATTTGGCTTTTTTTTAATATTTGTTGAAATCCGAGAAAGGTTCTTATGAGGAGAAAAATTGGCAAAATTGGCCATGCGAAGCCGGGGGCAGGTCATTATTTTATCAGCCCCAGAATTTTATAGGAACGTTCCTCCTATTTAAGTATGTTTTTTTCCGATTTTCGTTATCGCTTATAGTTTTTGAGGTAATAGCAAGAAAAACAGTGTCTTTTTCTCGTCATAATTTGTTTATAAATTTTGCAATTTTTTATGTGCTTTAATACATTATTCTAGATATCATGCCGAATCCAACAAGCTATCGAGCTTTTTTTAAGAGTTTAATCAAAAATTAACATCAATTTGAACTTGTGAACTAAAAATTTAAGAAATTTCTTGATTGTCTATATATAGTTATCGGCTATCGATATGTAGCCTTCGGAAAGAAGACATTTGTGGAATAACCTAGCTTTATTAAATCCAGTCTCCTCGTGGTTGCTATGAATTAAGTTGACCTAGGCCTACCTACTTGGATACTTATTGTTATATAATTGTGTAAATTTACTTAGGTAATAAAATTGGATAGGCTTAATTTATAGATTCCTAATGAGAGCCCTTAGAAGTTTTTAAATCCGTCCTTCACTATGTTTTCTTTGAATTAAGTTATCTACATATACCGACTTACTTGCCTATATAAGTTATAGGTAAGTACCTATACCTACTGTTTAGGATATTCCCCTTTACCTCCAAGTTTATGAAAGTTAGGCCTTAATTTTGTTTTATTAATAATTTTTGTGGGTGTTCAAAATTTGTTTTATTAATATTTTAGATTACGAGACAAAGGTGACGAGCTCGCCAAGACCATAAAAGACTATGCAAACAATGAACTAGTGAACAAGTCACTGAGCGTTGGCCTTGAAAATTTATCATTGACACTCACAGCTGTTGAAGAATATAGGAATTGCGAAGTTCAACGATTAGAAGCAAAGGTATAAATATGTTTTTTCGTTATAAGTAGTGATCGTAAAGTATTAAAAGTTAAAAAAGTAATTCGTGTTCTCGTTGTATTTTTCTTTTTTTTTTTCATATTTTAAAAAAGTCAAAAATTTCCGCTGTTTGAGAACAGCTTAGGAATATCGGCGTAGATATGAGAAAGATTACCTAGGTACTGAAACTGTTCAATTTGTTTGTTTAATTTTTTAACTTACTTTACGAACTTTAATGTTTAAATATAAGAAGAACAATACAAGAATATAAGCCAATTTAACAATTAACAGGTCATCGGTGAATTGTCTCAATACGAAACCATTTGCAAGCATGCGCGAGAGGAATTGAAACATACCATGAACGTGAGAGAGAAGGAACTTGCAAGGAAAAAGGTTTTAGACAAGACAAGAGAACGACAGCCTTTCAATAGACAACAACTTGTATGAAAACTATTACTTATATTACTACGTACTACAATAGCTACTCTATATTTTTGTCAGACGTTAATTTTTTTATATAATCCCTCGGGAACAGGAACGGTGATTTTTTTCTGGATGAAAGGTATCCCTGACAAAATGTATACAAAATTTTATGATGTACGTTTGAGTAATTACTTAAGGCGTGAAAGTGTTAAAAATAAACAAACTATCATTTTCACATTTATACCTAATATTATAGTTTGAAAATTAAAATTTATAACCTGCCACTTATAGTGTCGAAAGAGGAAGCGTACTAGAAAGGTAAGTACTAAAAACGGTTGTATCACTCAGGAACCGCGCTGAAAAGAACGTGATTGAACTTACAATTCCAAATTATAGACACTATGATTTCGATCGTCTGTTCAAGAGGCAATTGGAAACTAGAGGAATAAGCTTCATCGAAACCTCATAGTAACATTATTTTAACCCACACTAAATAATACTGGATAGTCTCTGGCAGTAACCGTCTTCTTTATAGATCATTATAAATTCAACACTAAATACTGCTGTTATGTTTCGGTGAGTGAGTATAGCAGAACATGTTCTCCTATCCTTAATTTTATCAGGGGTGTGTTCCAGCACTCTTTCGGCCAAGGCTGATTTTGCTCTAACCGTGCATACAGCATTCTATTCGAGGATCTGTCGTTTCGGGCGATCTGTCAGAACTAAATATGCTCTGTATGCCGGAACTGGTAGGTATGATCAAATTAGCCTTGGTCGAAGGAGTGCTGGAACACACCCCTGGGTCGGCAGTGTAATTGCAATCCCCCTTCATTGGTAATGCTTTAGGTGTTGATTTGATCCTAGAAAATGTGAGCCATTTAAAGTGTTTCATCAATTTGCTTGCCACCATAAAAAATTGCTAAAAATTTGTAAAAAAAAAAACTTTTACGTACAGCAGAATTGTAAATAAAATTCATGCTCATTCAGTGGATTCTAACCATTTTCAATAGTAGATTCAAAGAAATTAAGTTAATACTTATTTTTTAATCATATACACGATAATTATAGTAATTTGTGAGTGGTCGAAAAAACTTGGTCCAATCAATATCCTACGAAATATTTACTTTGTCTTTAATTCGAATTATTTGTTCCATTTTAAATTATCTTTAAAACTATGGCTATTCGTGTACTTTGACGGTAGTTTAGATCCTAATGATGAAATGCACGTGGTAGACTATAGCAAATCTTATTTGCCTAAACACTTACTAACTGTCCGAAACAGTTAGTTAGTGTGTGATTATATTTTAACACTATCAATGGTATAAATTGATATTCCTTAATCTAGTACGATCGGTAACACACTGAAAATTGACAGGTCGCTTACTTATCTTCCAATTACGCAGATTTCCTGACAGTTTTCCTTCACCATAAGCAAGCAGCACTATCGACACCGTTCTATATAATGTAATGCATATAATTAAATTAAAGCATACTTCTAGTCATATGCAGAGACCGAGTTGCAAAAGGCTTCAGCGGAAATGTCCCGCACGGCCAAAAGCCTCAGTGAACAAACGGAATTCTTCGAACGAAGAAAACTTCAACAGCTAAAGAGTCTTCTGTCGGATTTCGTCTTCATCGAAATGTCTTTTCACGCGAAAGCTCTAGAACTACTCACTGTGGCACACCAACAAATCAACAATATAAACGACAGAGCCGATCTTGAGGTAATTAATAGCGTAAAGACTAAAGCAAGGGCCACATAGGCAAATCAAAGCTATTAATGACTCGTGCAAACTGAAATTATCTCCAACTACCTTGGCTATTTAGTTTACGATAACGTAAGGGATTTTACATTTTATACGCAAAGTTGCCTGTCTGTGTGTATTCTATAAGATGTACTTCGGAGAGTGTGCTCGAGAGCTGCATGAGATCATACCGCCTTCCCCTTTCTTCTATCGGACATGCAGACGTACGGCTGGTTACCATCCTCACCTTGTCGATATCCCTCTAATTCGGACCAAGCGCTTTAAAACATCTTTTGTGATGCGCACTGCTAAAGGATTGGAACTCCCTGCCGGCGTCTGTATTTCCGAGCTCATATAACCCAAATCTTTTCAAGGTTCGAGTGAATAGGCATCTTCTGGGTGAGCTCGCTCCATCTTCGGCCTCATCCTTCCTACATGGATAGATGCTGGTCAAGAGCAAACCCATCTATAATAAAAAAAAAAAAAAATAATAATTTCCTCTATAAGTGGAGTGGTAGACACTAAACATTTAAAGAAGAAGAAAGAAAGAAAGAAAGAAAGACTTTTATTCACTGCACGAGACACAGACATTATATACAAAACAGGACAGAGAATAATAAAATAAAAAAAAAACGTGTGTGTGTCCTCGCGGCAGCGAATCGGATACTGACTCAGCATTGTGCTGAGGTGCTAGACAAACACCTACAGTAAATAGGTTCTTTATTTAACTTCGCTTACCTACACGTGATCTTTACAGTAAATATGGATTCATAGGCAATGCAATGTTTGATTTTCTTTTGTACATCAAAAGCTTGATTTATTCTATAAACATGTACGTCTTATTCTCATTTAAAAAAAAAACAATAAAATGAAAAATGTATGAATCTCTTCACAATTGTAAAATTCAGATCGCTTTAACGAGACTTTGAAATCTGGCGAGGCAAAATTATATACGTAGTTAAATACGTATGGTGTAACGTCCAAAAAGATTTAATCCTTTGATAATCTTTTGCCCTAATATGAAAAACCATTGACGCCACTATAAGTTGTAATGTGTTTCTTTTTTGAATTGTTCTTGTACTAAATAGACATTTTTTTCTTTTCTTTTAAAGCGTTTAAATGTAGGTCTTTCGGAACACGAGGAACCAAAGGTAAATACTATGTATATGCTACGAGGAGGATGTACCTACACAAAAGCGAATAATTTAAAGACTGTCACATTAAAGCACAGAATTTATAAGATACTAAAGAGGTATTTATTTGTAGTGTAATGCACGGTGTAATGAAACAAACAGACGGCTGGAATAACCGAAAAATCCTAAACTATAGAATATTCAGAGACCTACAAGAACTTAAAACTGAATCCTTAGAATTTTGAAAATTAAAGAGTACAATTGGATGGAGATATAACTCTAAATAAATAACTTTTCAAAAATTAATCGGATTCAGTTTTTATCTGAAGGAATGTTTTATACGCTATGCCTTTTAGTTTCGGAATTGTCCATCCAGACCAACATTTGAGAAATTCCAACCAGACTCCATTCACCAATACACTCCATTACGAAGCCAGGCACAGTAACTAGTTCTTATACTTATGCACTCCGTTGCAGTTACGATCGCGCATTTTGTCAATAAAACTTTGTAAAATAAAAAAATGTTTCTTTTAAGCTACCTTCTTAAAACATTGCGCGATGCACTGTTGCAAACAAGTAATGTGTAGGTACATGCCCTTAACTCTCTCTAGTTATGGCTTTACTCTCTCGAGCCCCTAACTCATTTATGAATTGAATAGACAGGTACTTTTTACTTTGAGAATGATTGATATTGATATGAAGAATGTTTATCAGCATTTTATTCATTCATTAAATGAAATCTTCCCTTACCTGTGTACAGTGTGCAACACCAAAGGGATGAAGTCGCTCGTTCTCTTGATGTTAAAATTTTTTTATCAGACTTGATCACTTTCAATGAATAAATAAATAATTAATAATAATTTCGCATCTGCTAACGATATTTTGAAAACACCACTCAGGCATCCTAATTATAGTAGAAATCTATATGTAATATTGATATTATAATGAAATCTACTCTCAAAATTATTATACTTTAAGGCTTTTTAATTTCATCAAATCCACGAGTGTTTACGGTTTCGCCAAAGTTCTTGTCAAGTAAGTAACAACATTAGGTTATCTAATTTAATATGTTAACTAATTTGCAGAATTTTAGAAGGAAGCTGCGATCGCCTGAGAAACAAGCTACTGCCGGCACAGCGGCAAGATCCTCATCACTGGCGTCGCTCATGAATCATTCCAACAACGATGATTCTCCTGTGGTGATTTTTTTTTAACATTATACTTACAACGGGGACAGAAGTTTCTCGAGTAACAAGTGCAGCGCAGGACATCCACCCACAAGGTGGACAGACGACCTATAATAAGTGCCCGTTTATTAAAACCATGATGACATATGATGGAAGTGGAGGCACACGCTGTAAATTTAGATTTATGACAAACTTATTTTTCCTTTCAGAAAATGAAGTCTCCTGACAGACATCCGGGAATGACAAAATCCAGTTCGTTAGCAGCTCTAATGAATAACACTTCAAAGGAAGACGAAACAACGGTACATATGAAAAATAATATTTTTCCAGCACCATCTACAGCTGTGTGCCAGCGACGTTTGATTGTAGAGTCTAACTAAATTGCAGGATAAAATTAAATAAGAAAATGTGAAGCGAAGCATATTTTTGGAGATTTAATTCACTTCATCAGCTAAGACTAGAGACTTGACTGTTTTGGACTTGACAGACCTGTTTTGGAAAATTTAAAGAAAAAATTTATACTGCCTTTGGATCTGCTACTTTTGATTATAATTTGAATTTTGAGTTTTTTATATTGCTATTTTTACAAATGACACTAGCAAAATTATCGGAGAAGATCTGATGGAGCCATAACCAAAATAATAATAAGCTAAACCTGCTATCTGCACACAGATGGCGTTAGCAGTATCTTATTTTCCACGGAGCATATACAAAGAGGAGATGTTGTTATTGAATTTTTCTATAGAGCGGCGCGTGACTACTGCGCGGGGCAAGGAGGAAGTTAGACCCCGCCCAATTATCTTAAATTGCCAATGAAAATTGACTGTAGTCTACAACAAACAAGCGCCGCCACACCGTGACCAGTGCCGACAGCAGACTGACCAAGACCACGCCCACAAAAAATGACGTCAGGACCTAGTTTGAAATCAGTGCACAGTTGTTTAGGCCATCTCCTCTTTGTATATGCTCCGTGTTATTTTCCATATCATAATTATATAAGTACACTAGTACAGGTGTCCGGCAATTTAATCGATAACCTTAGAATTCAAGATAGGTTTAGTCATCAAAGATTTTCATAATCAGATTTTCGCTTTAGTAAAAGACGCACAATTTTTGCATTTTTTGATTTTTTGGAAAACCGATAACCTTTATCAATTATTTAGATACAGATTCCACAAAAGAAGGAATATTTCCAAACTGTTTTCCGTTAAATGTTTTCAAGGATTGGTACTAATGAACGATATTAAGTATTTTTCAATAACTTTTATGAATTTCTCAAAAATTAAAAGATCTATGAAGCTCCATTTTTATAATCTTCCGACTTTATACTTCAGTTACGTAAAAAAAATATACCAAGCCTTAAAAAATTAAATATGTAAAACTAAAAAAAACACTAGTGATAAACGAGAAAGATTTGCATATTTAATTTTGTAAAAGAAAATGTATCGCAAAAAACAATGCACTATTAGTTAAACAATAATTAAATTTTCAGGGAGAATCTGAGGAGTCTGACGAGAGTGATACTTCCGAAGAGACAGAATCACGTTAATTTAGTATTTTACTTATACATATTTCTTATGTGTTCTGTACTTTAATGTACAAATAAGTATCTACCAATTTTATTTAATTAGATTAGTAAACTTGATTATATATTTTAATAGGCTAGTTAATCTTATGACTGATTAAAATAAAAATAAAAAATACATTGTCTTATTAATCCTTATATTTATTTCACTAAAAATAATATAAAATAAGCTTTAACACACTCAACGCTTTTATACATTTCTTAAATTGATGTATCTTAAACGATTAAGCTAATATGATATTTCAAAAAGAAGTTTATGGTTTCAATATAGATAAATATTATTTACCTATTTTGTGTTGTTTTTTATTCATTTGGCGAAGAGTGTGTTAAGGTTGCTTTGTACTTATATAAAATAGTACATAATTTACAAGATTTCAATGTGAACAAGCAGTTAGTAAACTGCCTTAGGTTTATGAATACATATGCGTGTTACAATAATCAATAAATAAGTTTGCATGTTCATTCACAGTTCAAACAAACCGACTTCCCTACAGTGCCAGTATCAGTTGGTGCCTAGTACAAGTGCCAATCAATATTCACCCCACAAGGAACCCTATGAAATCAATGCTGCTTACGACCAATATGACCCATTCTTAAACCCCATACATTGTGAATCATAAGACCAGAAAAACAGAAAAAGTATTTCTTATTATATAATAATGACTATTATATATAATTCCAGACGTGAAAAAATTATTACAATTTGTCTGTTAATTCAATAATAACAGTTAAAATAATGATCTCCATGAAGAAAAATGTACAAAATCTCAGACGCTAATTAGTATTAACTTTCACCATAAAGAAACAAGCTGATAAATCCAACCATTGTATTGAGGCTTCCAAAATAAATATGATTAGTTTGTTTAAAAAAAGATTTATATTGTTATATTAGAAAGGTTTAACATTGCTTTAACTGGTTAATCATATAAGAAATAATTTCAGCTAATGGGCCTTTTAACAGTGAAATTACATTTAATGCAACTTTTAGAATTTAAATAATATAATTCAAGAAATAACATGCTGAAAGTTTTGCACCAATTATATATTTGTTTGTATTCCCATTTGATCTTTTTAATTTAAAACATGAGAGCAAGTACAGCCATTGGCACAAGGGCATAGCTACTGCCATATTAATTATATGGGGCTCCTGGCTATAGGGGCCATGGCGTGTGTAAGCAAAAATTCATAAAATGTTATCCACAATCTCATTTAAATTTTGAAACTTAACACTATACTCTAAAAGTTCAGAGTTTAGTGTACGGCCAACAATTAAAGTCTAAATGTATTGCATCCAAAAACGTGAGCTTTTTTGTATCTTTTCTCAAAAAAAAATTTCCCTCCACATGAGCTATGCTACAAGAAGAAAGAAAGGCCCCTCAACAAAATTTGATACAGCATCCATCTAGGGATTACCACTGCATCGGCATCTACATAGATTATCATACTTGTGCAATGTTATTTATCTGCTATCAAATAAATGTTACATTAATATTTTAATCGAAACAATCTGCCAGTTACCTATACAATCAATTTTTAACCACAAAACCAACAGTTGATTATTTCAAACATACAAAAATTTGAATATTTGTATAGTCATTCAGTACAGCTAAAACCTTCGGTAAAAAATGCCAAATAACAAAATTAAAATTTTATTATGATGTAAATTCAGGCACATTATCTTTGGGCAATTGAAAGTGGTGATGACACTATTACTAAAAGTGGTGAGTAGGTATAAGAACTGACTACTTTTCGTTTTCCACTCCTGCCTGTGTCATAAGATCAGTAATGTTTTTCTCCAACTCATCCACCCGAGTTCCCATTTCATCTATTCTATTGATAATTTGATCAGACATGCTCTGGAATTTATCTTGCATGTTTTGTAAGAGAGACTGAACCTGAAAGTAAGATAATATATTAAACAACTATGTAACTAAACTCATAAAAACCATAGTCTTGGCTATCAATGCATAGCTAAAATTACTAAGTCTAGAAAGCTGAAATTTAGAACATAGGTTTATTTTATAAAGTAAGCAACCCCTAAGAAATTTTTGAAAATTTGAACTCTAACTCTATGTGAAACTGGGGGCGGTCAAAAATAATTTAATTTTAATAGATATATAAAAACTAGACTTACATATTGTGTCACTTCCTGCATATTTTTAGGATCATTCGCTGGGTTACTGTATGTATTCTCCACATCTTTCGTTGCCGGTTCTGGTTTCTGTTCAGCCATTATCAAAATCAGAAATAAGTATTGTAACTGACTTAAAAGTATTGAATTTTACGTATAAGATTCTAACCAAAACAAAGTTTAAGCAGCTGTCCTTAGTTCTCGCGTCACGCGCAAACGGCGCAAATGAAAAATGTTTATATTATAATACCTTGTATTGGAATTATATCATTCTGTATAGAGCAAAGATATAGAGTATTAAATGTTCTGTGTTCTGTATCCATCCAATCCACGATATCCGTAGTCCGTAGTATTGTAAATTTTGCGAGTATATAGTGTTCTGTGGTATATACATACATAGTGTAATGTAGAGGAAGAATAGACTATTCTCTATAGTGTATTCCACTAAACTAAATAAATAGTAGATACCTAGGAACAAGACAAGCATGGAAGGACCCTCCTAGGAACAATGACTATAGCATGGAAGGACCCTAGTTTAAACAGATCGGAGACCACACCGTCTTGCCTGTTCATTCCAATGAAACTTTCCATAAGGACAGAGAGAGATAGTTGTAGTTTTACTATTCCTATTAAATCAAGTGAGACTAAAAAATTAGTCATTGTTCCTAGGTAGATACTAACGTCTATTCTATAGTCTCATGAGACACGTCCCGGCGGCGCACAAAAGTAATTATATCAATAAAAAAAATTCTAATCAATAGATCTTAATTTGCGCCATCCAACTATGCCATAATATTATTTGATACCACTCGGAAGTATGCAAAAAAATTGCTAAACATTGCAAATATTGAATCGTCTATATTTATTTAAAAACAGCTTGTAAAATATATTTGACTCCACTAATAATATGCGCAAGAGCTAATGAAATTTGCACCGTGTTAAAATGTGCAAATATCGAGTGATTTCTCTGTCAATCATCAAATTTCTATATAAGTGGTCTGTGGCAATTAATAGATCTTTTCATAGAAAAATAACTAAAGCATAGAAACCCTACTAAAATAGCGACAAAGTTACATCAGTTCATACTGTATTCTCTTATGGCAATGAAAAGGTGTTAGAAAGAGATGCATATGCAGCAGTATATTCGTAATGTAGAAGGTTGAAAGGTTGTCACTAGTTTTCATAATGCTAGTGATGTAACTGTGTCGATTGATAAAAGGCTTACAACGAAACGCGTTAACATAGAGTTTTTTTTATTCTGAGATAAACTGGCGCTTAGCAGGAAGGAATATTGGGAGACGTTTCAAAATCAAATAATTTTATATGAACACGATTGGTAATTTATAAAAGGCATATTTTTTGGCGTGGAAACGTCTATGTTTTCGTTTTGCAAGGGGTTATTTTGTGAACAGGAGTGCATAATGCTAATAAAATCAATAAATTTCTGCTGACTAAATTCGTTAATCTTTGAATAAATATAAAAAAAAATGACTTTACCTACTACCTCGGTGTGTTATAGCTTTGACGAAAGAAAAACGGATATAAATAATCGTGTTACCCTCACCCTTGATAAATGTGAAAAATAATTTTATTCAAAATGGCCATCTTTAGCTTTAATACAGGGCTTTAATTTGTTTGACCACGAATTTATGGATTTACGCACTTTTCCATGGGAAATTTAGCCACTGCCTACTCCAGAGATTTCTTAAGGAGATTGTAGCGTTCATCATCATTCGCTTTTCCCATTCATTATAAAACTGTTTGTTTCCTTTTTATAATGTACGTAACCTTTTTATCTACTTATATTACATATACACTGACCGGCAAGATTTCAAATGAAAATAAGAACAACAGAATCGAAGTAAAGAGAAAATGGAGATTAACAAAGTTTTTTTACTGGAGAGAGCATTCTAGAGAGAGAGAGCCTTAAAGAGAAGATGTACGGAATATATATACAATAAAATAGATTAGATTCAGATTTTTAAAAAATGAATAAGAAAGGCGATCGAGCTGACGATTTTTAATTTTATCTCATCCATACTGAACGAATCCAACTCTTACTTTTATTAAGTCGACGAGATCCGTTTATACCCTATCTTTATTTACCTGTGCTCCTGTCGAAAAAGAGAATAAAGCTACAAAACGACGTGATCAACGGAAGATCAAGGAGTGCAACTTCTGTACGCTAGTACTATTATTTATTCTGTGCTACTACTATCTAAATGGTCTTAAGAAAGGTTATGATTGATCACTTTAAATTAAAGACTCAACTTAGATTTGCAAATTAATACTACATGCAAATTGGTTATTTGACATTTTTTTATTGATATTATCGATATTTTGTGGACGATAATATCGAAATATCGATATTAAGCTATCGATGTCAATATCGATTCCGATATTTCATCAATATCGCTCATCCCTACTGACGGGAGCAGTGAGACATAACAAAAAGTATCAGTCATTATAATGCGACCAAGTTATGTAGTGACGTAACGACACCAGCAACGGAACAACGACAAAATATTTAATTTGGTTGTATTAAAATACATCCAATTACATCCGTTTGACATTTGTCTAGTGACAACCTTCTACATTACGAATATACTACTGCATATGTATCTCTTTCTAACACATTTTCAATGCCATAAGTGAATACAGTATGAACTGATGTAACTTTGTCGCTATTTTAGTAGGGTTTCTATGCTTTAGTTATTTTTCTATGGATCTTTTTACTTTACTAGTTACTACGGTGTTTTAGATTTTCACAGAACATATACAATCACAGAACGCAGTATACATGTTCTGTGCTCTCCATAGTACGGTCATTCTATGAATGCGTTTTTGACATTTCTTTATGTCCATTGCATAAATTTCATTTCCGAATAAACCAAAGATGTTGCAGAAATTGTATGGAATTGACACCTGTCAGAACAGCACTTATAATGGCCGGAGTATAGCGGCTCTACTCTAGCGAAAGTATAGTATCTGTGTGCGAAGTGCGAGTTTGCCTCGATCAAACGCATCGAACGCGTAAACGTGACTTTGTATGGGATTGACGCAACGCCATCTAGTTGGCCACTACATAACACCAGTGCTGCCAACTTAGCATTTTAAGGGTAAATTTAGCAATTTCCCAAGTGATTTGGAATGAATAATTTTAGTTTAGCATATAGCATATTTTTTAGCATTTTACACGGAATGTTATTTACTCTTGAATTTTCGAACGCAACGCAAAAAATTCAAATCGTTTTAGCGAAATAAATCGTAATTGAAAAAACCTCTGAATTGTCCCTTTAATATATTAAATACATTGTTCTAGCAAAATATTGCTTTAAATAATTAAAATATTTCATTGTTTACACGTTTATCAACATTTGCAATAGAGATAAGGTAAAAATTACGTAGATTAAGGTCAAATATGTCAAGTATGCGGTGAACACTTGAGAATTGTAATGTTAAAAAACTATTTAAAAAAAAACGCTAACGCCGACCGAGAATTCTCTGCTTAAATATTTTCAATTTGTTTCGATAGAAATAATGATATTTGCATTAAGATATAGGTATCATTGGAAAGGGTAGATAATCTAGTTCAACGAGGTAGCAAGCAATATTTCTTTGCTAAATACTTTACTTTTTTAGTAAAATGTTAAGAAAGAAAATTAGTACTTACGGTACTTCTTTGTCAAAATTATAAATTATTTAAAATAAATACGCTTTAAACAGAAATAAACACAGAAATGTGTTGGCATTTTTTTTTTGCATTTTCCGAATATTGTAGCATATTTTTGGCATTTTTTGAGTATACATTTAGCAGAAAATATTTTTTAGAGTTGGCAGCACTGCGTAACACTGCTTCATTCCATACAAATTCACGTTTACGCGTTCGATGCATTTGATCGAGGCAAACTCGCACTTCAATTCAAACTATCTCTAGTCTCTACTTAATGTAATGGATGGTCTGTGATAGTATCAAAGAGAATGTAATCACTGCGTTTGTACTTTGTATAGTATATTAAATATTTTGTTTTGTATGTATGTATTCAATCGTAGTTTAGATTAGAAATACAATTAGAAATTATTTTATAAAATAGGGAGATGTACATCTATTTAAGTATAGTTCCCTAGTGTAAATAAATAAAGTGCTTTGTTTTATTTTAGCTATTGGTTTTGCCGTATCAAACATGCAATCTTTATTGCAAAACTCAAAAACCGATTTGCAAATTGATTTAAATCAAATTCGAATAGATATATTAAAAGGAATTCGTGAATGTGAAGTTAGAGGACTTAAGCAAACCACAAAATGGCTTTCCGAACTAAATTTCGCTTTGAAAGACTATAAAATAAATTGCGATGATTTTCCCGCTAGTTTTGATGATGGGATTGTTCCAGAAGAGAAGGAAGCTTACGCGTTAGCGAAGAGCTACTTTGATTGCCAAGAGTACGATAGAGCAGCTCATTTCTTAGAAAATTGTAATAGCCAAAAATGTATATTTCTTCATAAATATTCCCAGTACTTATCTAGTGAAAAGAAAAAATTAGACAATGCTACAGAGCCTGGATCTGAAAAAACCGAATTCACTCAAGCCTTACTGGACCTATTGTCATTTTTTAAGGTTCGTACTGTTCTTACAAACCCTTTGTGTGTTAGAAATAAATATCATTGGGTTTTGCAGTGATATGAGCAGCCCATCTGTGACAGTAACCACCCTCTTACAGAATAACACTGAAATAACAGCATGTGTGCTGTTGTGAGTAAGGGATACTAGAGCCCATTTTACTAGCCCTATATAAATAAAAGCCAGTTTGAAAAAAATGTTAATAAATTTACTTACTGCAATGATAATTATATAATGATGCATTTTTAGTCTCGCTATATCTATTATATTAGATCTTAAAGATTACTTATTACAATTATCTCTGAATTTAGTCTTGCAACAATTGTTTGTGTAGGTTAGTAAGTACAACAGATTTTGGAGATTTGCATGGGCGCCACCAGGATTATTTTTAGGGGGGGTGCATCTGTCCCTACACACTACGCTGTTAACTAATTATTAACACTTAATTATACATTTATATTAAGTCAATTGAGTTAATTTAAAATTCAAATCACACGGGTATTTGAATATGTTTTACACATTGATCAGAGACTCTGTGGTTGATAGAATTTATTGAAAAGGTGATGAACTTTGGACAGCAACCTAGACATCTTAAGTTTTTATTCAAACTTTAACTAGAGGATAAAAGACTGCATATTTTCTTTTCTGAAAATATGCAGCACCCCCTTGCACCTTGCTGCTGGCGTTCATGGAGATTTATAGTTCTCCAAAGTCCTCCAAAGTTGTAGTTATCTCACAATGCTTTTTTTTCACTGTTAAGGCAAGGAATTGTTATTTTTATGTTCCGGAAACCTACAACTCATATGGATACCGGCCAAGAAATCCTACATTCTAATATTTTTATGTTCATTTTGAATTTAGTATAATAAATTCAGAAACCCACGGAATATATACTTAAGTACTATGTTATAAATTAAATATAACATCTGGTACATATAGGCATCCTCCCATTCTCAAAATAGTTTTCATTTATACTATGATTTTTTAAATATGAAAATTGTTTTCTTACTTCAGGCAAATCACAATAATTTGGATGGCTACTTGCTCTACCTAGAGGGTGTTGTATTAAAAAAGCTAGACCTGAGGAATCAAGCAGTGGCATCACTTCAAGCTGCCGTGACATCTGTCCCCATTCTGTGGTGCGCATGGGTTGAACTAGCGAGTCTCTCTGACAAATATGAATCATTAGATACTTTGCAATTGCCCAAACACTGGATGATGAATTTTTTTACACCACACACGTTGATAGAGCTCAAACTTCCTGAACAGGCCTTAGAAATATACACAGCTTTAGCTGCATCTGGATTTGATAAAAGCACCTATATAACTGCTCAGATGGCTATTGCCCATCATGACAGAAGAGGTTTGTTTATTTAAAATTTTTCTTAAATGAAAATAAAAATGTTTATTTCTCTGCAATTTTATATTTAATGAAAAACAATTTTTTCTTTAAATATATTCAAAGTAAATTATTATAATGAAGAGAATTGACTATCAGAATTGTGGACAGAATATATATTGATTCATGCACTCTGACCCTGGAATAGTCATGCACTTTCCAAATTATTTAAATTTTGCTGTAAAATATACTTAGTGTTACTAAAGAACCAAAATTTTTTTTTTATTCATCGAAGATTATAATACAGTTTTTACACTGGTTTTATATTTATATTCACTTCGCTTTTAGCTACTTAGATGTGCCCCTCGGTTTCACTCTCCTTTAAATAAAATAAAAATAAATAAAATCTGTCACTTCTCTCTCTCAGTAATGCTTGATTGTAGTCAGTGGGCTGAACTTAATTACTGACCCTAACCACGCTATTACTTCTTTTTCACTTAACGTTTATTGGGACCTTTTCTATTTGCTCATTTCCTCAGGATATACCATCTATGACCTTTGTCAAGAAAGTCAAGAAACAAAATCAAAAAGAATTTTAACTGGTAGTTTCAGGGATATTTGGAAAAAAATACTTTGTCCTTTATTTTCGGCTTAATAATTTAGCAGTCTCTTGTAATAAATTATATTCTAAATATTTTATTACAATTACTATATGGAATGATGATTCTATGAGAAAGAATCCAACAAGGCACCTTATATGTTATGATCATTTGTTTAGCTAAGATTGGAGGTTTTTTTTTTTTTCAATATATGTATCTATGCTACGGATTATCATATCAGTTGTCCAGACCATCAAGTGAACCGTCAGCCAATGATGTCCTTTAACTATATCTATTTGTGTAATAATTTCAGATGTGGATTCGTCCCTTGCACTATTTCGTGAGCTGTACCAAACTGATCCTTATAGAATAGATAACTGGGATGTTTATTCTCACTCTCTCTTTTTAATGGAGAAGAGAATGGAACTGGCCAACTTAGCTCAAAGAGCTGCTTCTATTGACAAGTATAGAGTTGAGACTTGTTGTGTTATAGGTGACTTAAATTTTATTTATTTATATTTACAGTTAAGTATATTTTTAATCTGTCAGATAGTAATTGCAAAAATGCGCATTTTCGAATGCAAATTTTTGTTAAAAATATTGGAATTTTATAACGTTTACCTGGGTGGCAATAGCTTTGCCCCACGACTACATCTGTTTTAAAACCTACATGAAGGAGATACATATACAAAGAAAATCAAAAAGGATCTCATTCTGGTATACCAAGATCGGTCGTTTCAGCAAGACTCAGCAGCAGATCATAAAGCTCAACCCATAAAAACACGATTGGAAAAGAATGTTTCTGACCTTGACCGAACTGAAACAGCCTTTAATTTACGGTCTCAATCAGTAACTATTAAAATATTAAATGACCATAGTAAACGTAAAAAAGCGAGCGTACGAGTTCTGTGATACGGGAATGTAATAAAGAAGTTGCAAATCATGTCTGCGCCAAAACTGCACGAACCACAGAATAGATAAATGAAGATGAAAAGGCCATCTAGTCATATTTTGTACATGACAAGTGTCGCCGCTTGACTCCGCCCACTTCTCCCCACCAAACAAACAAACCACACGCGCACATAAAGCTCTAACTATTTATTCGTTCCCACACTAGTGCAAGCTCTTATAAGGAACGTACTCTTATATACTTAGTGAGAGAGAGATAGAAACGGCTACGGACACATTACACTGCGAGCTGGCATACACATGGTAATGTATCGTAAATAACAAGCAATGTATGCTTTTCGTAACAATATGGCGTTTGAAATTTCATACATATTGACACTTTTTATGTATAACAAATTTTTTATTATAATTTTTGACTTACTGATGAAAAATATAGGGTTCTTCCTCGTTTAATGTTTGAGGTGATACTTTTTTCTCTTCAAGTAATAATCTCGAAGTCGGCGTTACGAGTGATTTTTAATGGAGCTCCAATCTACAATGCACTGTTAACACTGAAGTATTACTGTCCTGTCATAGTCATTGCACGTGCGACCCGCCTACTTTACCATTCTATCTTTATTTATCTAACCCGTGGCGCGAACACTAGTTATATATTTTATTTGTTATTTCTAGGTAACTATTACAGTTTGAGAGGAGAACACCAGAAAGCGGTCATATACTTTCAGAGGGCATTGTCTTTAGACCCTCAGTACCTATCAGCGTGGATTCTTATGGGCCATGAATACATTGAATTGCAAAATGCTAATGCTGCCATACAATCTTATAGACAGGCCACCGGTGAGTTTTTACTGTATTATGTAAACATTAATCTATCAACAAATCTTTTAACTTTATATCCTATTTAATATTTCTCCAAGAACTTTCACGGATCTCATACCTACCATCGGCGCCGTCTGTGGAATCCGATTGTTTCGTATTGGCCAAAACTCAAGGCCTTATCGCGAGAATTTTTAAGCATTCTCGCGAATTTGCGCGACTTCCCGTGCAGAGATAAATAATAATAATTATAATTTATTTGCGATGACCATGGGTAACTGATACCAGAGATGACATTTAGTTTTCTTGTTCCTTCATGGCCAACTGATATTCGGTGTGCAAATCTTGACATCTTGAAACCAAATCTCGATTATTGTGTTATTACGGATAATACCATACAATACCATTCCTTTATTGACATATCGAATTTACGTTATTATTTTGACTTATTATTAAATCGAATTGACGAAATTGAAGCTTCCGTGGCTCAATTTATATTGCCTTAGGATGTAAGCCATAAAATGTTATAACAACATGTCTGTTTTAGATGTAAACAGGAACGACTATCGCGCGTGGAATGGCCTCGGACAAGCATACGAAATATTAGGTCTAAACAGCTACTGCATATACTATTATTCGAGAGCTGCCCAACTGAAGCCGGATGACTCTCGAATGCTTGTGTCGCTCGGGGAGGCTTATGAGAAAATGGATAAAATAGCAAACGCGCTCAAATGTTACTGCAAAGCACACAGCACAGGCGATATAGAAGGGATGGCATTGTTCAAATTGGCCAAGTAAGAAATGTGAAAATTTTATTGAAACACAGTAAACTAATAATATTTTATCAGCATTTTTGTGATGAAGTCTTTACACGTGGGGTAATAATTAATTTAGTTCGGGTGTCACTGCAGAATTTGACGCACTAGATATTTTGAGACTTTAACATTCTGAATCTGAACGATTTGTAAAGTATGGTTGTGGAGCAGGAAGAATTTCGTACATTAACCAGTTATTACCTGTCTCTGTCGCTCCCGCGTAAATATATTACCGTCGCGTTCGCACAGACTTCGGTCATTACATCAGTGCGAGCGCGACGGTAATATATTTACGCCTATAACTTGGATGTGGTAATCGAATTTGCAAAGTAAGTCGACGAAATAACGGTCGAACGAAAACGTTTCATTTGAACGCTGCTTTAATGGTGTGAGATATATGATTGATTTCTATATAAAAGTTGTAAAGCTTGATGATGCCTACAAAAAAGTCAGCGACAGCATATGTCTAACTTTTATATTTAAGCCATTAAAATCGTTAGGTGATGTTTATATCAACAATTATGAATTCCTATCAAAATCAGCTAGTTTTTCGTAACAAGTACGATAAAGTAGATTAATATATGTGATTTTTGCTTTTTACTACATACGTTATATGTATGATTAAAGAGATGATACGATATATGAAAAGCGCGACCGCGCCATGAACCCGCAAAGGCAGTGTAAGTAGGTCAAGACGCGTTGCGAGGTAGGTACCTACCAAATACCGAAAAATAATCTGAATTCCACGCGGGCGAAGTCGCGGGCACAGCTAGTTATTATTATATACGAAGTTTAACCTTTGGCAAGTATTATTAGTAAGATCTATGTGTGATTGTTTAAAATCAAATGTTTCTAAGAAATTGTTAGTTACCCTTATTTAAAGGCGACAGTAAGCAGACATATTTTTCTAAATGTTTCATCCTCAGAACGATTGCTACATTGATATGTTCTTTTTTTTAATTGTAAATACTTGTACCAAAGCTTTTGCTCGTGTTCCGATTGGGTTTATTTCGTATAGTTTAAATACAAAAACACTGTTCGATTTTAGACTGTACGAGAAATCGGATATGCCAAACAACGCAGCCGCAGCGTATACGACGGCGTGTCAAGACCCCGCCAATGCCGCTAGCAAGGACCTACCCTCGGCACTGCGATACTTAGCCCAATATTATTTTAGATTTTCACTGTACGACCATTCGGCGCAATATGCATATAAATGCTTGGAACATGAAAGTGTAAGTTAAATCTTGAAAGGTCAAGTTAACTTTGAGAGAATATTCGTAAAAAAACTATTTTCTTTCTATTTTCAGACCAAAGAGATAGGTAAAGATATACTGAAAAGTATATCGGAGCATCGATTGACCGCGAGGTCGGTGCAGGCGGCGAACAGTTCGGATGACGTCACCGCTGCGCCACCCTACGACAAATCCAGGTGAGTTTCTCATTAATTTCTTTGTTAGTCTCAGTAGTTCAGCTATTAGTCCGGTGACCGGACTAATGAGACTTATTTTTGTCTCAGTAGTTCGGTAACAAGAATCAACCAGATCACTGAGCTGTCAGACAATTGTATCATAGTTCGGTAACACTTCTGCTGCCAAAAGAAGTGTTATGTATACGTAAAAATTGTGCTATCTGGTATAATTTAAACTTTTTATTATACCTACTCGTATGCTCACGCCGAAATAATACAGATGTGATATTTTTGGTTCTGTATCTAAATGCCTACTATTAAACATCGCGTGTGTATTAAATATTACAAAACACAGAAAAAAGCCTCCAGAAGTTTTGAAGTGGTGACATATTTTAAAGGCAAAATATTCGTTAACAATGAGCGTACTTGCGAAGATAATAGTGGAGAGAATAGGACATAATAATAAACATCAATTTCCTGAAATGTGATACTTTTTTTCGGTGTGTGAGTAAGAGATGCCAAAGTTTATTCTTCCATCTTCATTTCACATTCTGTTTATTCTTCCCACGTACATATAGGATATCCCAGAAGTCGACGTCAAGCCGAAAACCCCCGATAGACCAAACCTATCAAAAAAAATCTAAGTTATGAGATTTAAAAACTCGTTTTTAACAAAAATTTAATAAATGGCCATCTTTTGGTCCTGTTAATAGAAATACGTACTTTCTTTAGTTATTTTGTTTTTGCTGTATCTTTTAATAATACAGTTACAAATTATAGTCCAAAAGTTTACATCAACTGCCTTAAGTTAAAAAAATATATACATCTTTTACCCAAAGGTTTTTTTAATACAGATTACAAAGTGTCCGAAGTACACTTTTTAATTTATTTCTTAACATATTCTTCAATTTTTTAAATAGCTATCCTAATCCATCGTTTTACACAGACGTGTCGTTCGTGCATCATGCAAGTTTCATCGCATTTGTACAGTCAATTAAAAGTCTCTTACTTTTTCACAAAATAAGCACCTTGTAAACATAGGCACGGAGCAACTTTAGCTGCTCCGTGGGTATAGGCTATATGGACTCGACGGAACCGCTCCACTTGTATCACGTGAGGGACACTGCACTGCTAATGTGTTATCTTTTATATGTCATTGTTTTGACAGTGTGGGGTCGAATGACCGCGACTGTCCAGTTACAATGGACTCGCTGCCTCGCGCGCTCGATACTCCTCAGTCGGGCGTGCCACTCGATACACCGCAGTCGGCCCTTACACTCGACACACCGCAGTCGGGCGTGTCGCTGGACACACCGCGCGAAGGCACGCTCAACACGCCGCACACGCCTGGCACTCCGCTCCCTGGTCCGCACGTCACGCCCGACAACTTCTCCACGCCAGTGTTCACGAGAAAAAACAAATATAAAATGTAACATTTACTATATACTCTGTTAAGTATAACAATGTACTATATTAGTTAATAAATTTGTAATTTTGTGTAATAAAAAAATATCAATCAAAAGTGAAACTAAAATATAAAACTAATTTTATAAAGTTGTTTATTTCTGCGACCCATTAAGAGATATGGTACGCTTTCCCAAATAACCGTTTCTGCCATCTATGTAACAATTTATAAATTTGAAAGGAATGAGCTTTCGCTTTTGTACAACAGATTATTGGTGTTTTTGTCAAGACAAACCTCCATCTTGAAACCGCAGTCGATCCGCCATGACTTGTCCTTTGTATGACAAGCGAAACTGGCTGCTCGTAATCTTTTCTGCTCTTTCCTGCATGATTTCGCCGATCTGCTCGTAACATCTCCGCGCTCAACACGCCATTTTTTTTTCGGTGTCGCGTTAGTATCGCACGATGCATCATGGATGTTGATTTTAAGGAAAAGCTAACCCAAGAGGTCCTTAATATACCCATATTAAGTCATCCAGACCATATAAGTTGCTCTCGATATGCATAACACATTTGTGTTTGAATAGAGTCAAACACAAATGAGTACGAACTGAGTCAAATCATCCTCTTGCTTCGTCTCTGCCTAAAAAAGTGCGTGTGTCAGCTCCGACGCACGACTGGAGTTCACTCCTTTAAACGTATAAAATTTTCCTTGTCTCAATAGATAACTGGATACCTAATTACTTTATATTATTTAGTTACATTCTGCATACACAGATGTCACTACGTTTTATCAAATCAAATAGTTCATTTTTTTCGACGACAGATCTCGCTGCGCTCGCTCAACGCGAACTAAACTTTTCATACAAGATTTCGACAATTTCTTGCTTGTAATAGTACATTATACTACAATAGAATTAGGGAACATAAATACATGCGTCATAGGGATGCGCGGTCCGTCATTGATCCGATCGGATAAGATCGCATGCCGTCGATTCGATATCAAGGAAATAGAACTGCGTTTCAATTCGTACGCTCCACGCGATCCGATCTTCAAAGTTTTGTATCGATCCGCCAAAAAATCGTATGGTCTTGATCCGATACAAAAATGGAGATCGTATGCTTTCGATCTGATTTTCCAAAAGATCGGACCGGACCGATCGTGCATCATGTTAACTGTTAGTTTTTTTAGTTAACGCTTTTACTAATTTTACTCCTCATAAAATTCCCACACCGGGGCGGGGCCTTATATGCAAAGCGTTTCTTCAGGAGTAAACTCCAAAAAAATCGTCGCACTATTTTGAGTCTTTTTTACGCCTTTTGAGAGCGTCGGTGACTCAGTGGGAAATCATATAGAGAGGTCCTATTTCGATCCCCGGTCATGCCATGTACCAATGGTTTTATTTTATAAAAACTTAAGTGCATTTACTGATTGCTCTTAAACGGTGAAGGAAAACTACATACGCCAAAGAAGAAATTCTAAGGCGCATGTGAAGTCCACCAACCCGCACTGGGCCAGCGTGGTGGACCATATCGTCCATAAGTACGCCCTTGTCGACAGGGTAGGAGGCCTGTGCCCCTGTAGTAGGGACATATAATAGGCTGTTGATCATGATGATGACATGACAAATATCTTTTATAGTTCGAAAATTTATATTGTAGATAGTTACAGCTATTATGTATTAATACAGTTTTCATCAAAAAAATCGAAACACCATTTCGAATTTTCATCCAATAATGAATGTAGAGATCGTTTTCAGTGTTTATTCCGTTGGATTTTCTGCATTTAATCACTTTTTTTTTGCAAAAAATTTTCGTTTTCCAACAAATATGGATAATCCGCCTAAGTCGTGGCGTTGCTGGATTCAGGGCATAGTCAGCGTGTTGTGGCAGCACGATTGCATCTTTGCCTCTCTGCTGTCAATAGAGTGTACCGGGCGTTGTCGGGAGACTAGTAGGTATGTTAACTCGCCGAGTCACGTCTGGAGCAAGATAACCGCTATATTGCGTCAGTTTCTCTATGAAATCGTCACTTTATTCAACCGCAGTTCACTTATGAGGTTCGAGGATTGACTGTGAGCGATTCTACTATTTCATTTCCTGTAACGATGTCAAATACAGCATTTGTCTCATCTCCGTTATATTTCGCGGCACCAATCTAAGCGATGCCGTCGTTTTTGATTTTCTATAAAATTATGAGGTATCCATCTAGCGCAAAGCTTCCTCAAGAGTTAGTCTTTCGTTTAAAAGTTTATGCACTTGATGCCAATCCTAAACTTGATCGAAACTATTGGTATGTCACTCTTTTATCTGTATCAATCATGAACCACAAACACTCAAGTTATTTTCATTTATCGCCGTAGATGGACGTCCTTTACGTAAATCATCAGTGAAATTACTACGAAAACGTTTAAATTCAGCTTAAACACCAGCTAGTAATATAATCAATAGGCGCATCCTCATATTGTATCTTATTTCTAATTTCATTGGTAGATAATAATTATTGTTCTTTACACGTAGAGGTGAAAAAATAAATCATTTTTCTTTAAAAAATTTATTGTGAATAAATTTTACACCATTCAGATCTCAGTGCACAAATAATAATAATAATAAAACAATTAAGAACTAAATAAATAGAGTGCATTGATCAGAGAAAAGAAATTTGTTTAAATTCTTTGCAAGTAAAAAAAAACTATTTACAATCACAGATAAAGCAGTAATATTTGCGAGCTCAGTATAGTTACGTAAAAAATAGTCTGGAGTATAGAATGTTAATTTACAAAATAATTATTTTGCACAATTAACAAAAACATTAAATAATAATAAAAATTTAAATACGTAAACTTTGAATAAAGCACTGGTTGAAGTCCCAGGACGCTGAAGTTTCTGTATAACTTTTTTGTGCCATAATGACTTCTTTTGTTCTTTTTAAACTAATGCCAACCACACGCGATCAAGCCTATCACCCAATCGGCATGATACGATTGACTTTATGAAAAGCTAATTTGATGGTGTATGAGTGTCATTTTGCATGACAAGTATTGCTATCATGCAAAATGACACCCATATTTAACTCTTAAAAAATGCCTTGTCCAGCCGATCGCATCATGCAGATTGGATGCATCAGCCTTGATCGCGTATGGCTGAAATAAGTAATTTTTACACTAAAGTCATAATGTATGTATAAGTTGTGCTTGAATTAAGATGATTCTGAAGACGATTTCGCTTCTAGAGTATTTTTTGTCCCTGTCATTGTAGTTAATATGAAAAACACTTCACAATACACAAAAGTTAATTATGTAGTCCGTCTTATGAACCGATTCTAAAAATTGATCTGTAACACTGGTTTTATATTATTCTGAATAGCTTATTTACAGATCGAAATTTCTGTCAAGTTAGTAAAAGTACTATTACTCTGTCAGAAGTAACAAATGAGTCTTGAATTTTAACAGAATTTTAACATTGTGAGTTCAGGGGATTATGATAATCTGTTTTTTAAGATAAATTAGCAATTTATCTTATAAGCACTATATATTGCTTTGCACAATCAACATAACATTCTATCTAATCAAGGCTCCTGATTTTGATAGAATTTTTTATTAATACTTACATTAATTTAATAAGAGTTCGCTGGAAAATTGTAATATATTTGATCAGACGTTGTGACATTATTGCTTGCTGTTTTATATGAATTTTATGCAGACTTGAGCGTCCAAGGGGCTACAATGTTGTAAATTAACAATCTATAATACAATTACAAAAATATAAATAATAGTAAGAAACAATCCATTGCTGAATGAAAATGGGACGACCGCAACACAGAAAACACTAACCTCTCAATTTATATTACAAGGAGATAGGGTTCAAGGTTGCCACAATATATTAAAACAAATTAATCAGAATAAAAACCATTATAAACAATATACGTACACAACAGATTACGCTAAAATTAATCAGGTATAATGTCATTACTGTTCAAATTCGCTTGATTTAAAGCAATTCAAGTCAAAAAATAAACTTCTTTAATCGTCTCTAATAAACTTCTTTAGGTATAATAACTACGCGAGTCTCGTCTCTAAGGATTATAAACGTTGCTCAGTAAAAAAGCGAAATGTTCGTAAAAAATTATATGAAAATTCTCTAAAAATACATAACATCCAGCTAGTTTTACAAAACGGCCTTGTTTCATCTGCTTAGAAATGTGATTAAAGTAGTGATACAATATAATGGCAACTGTGGTCACATATATAAAACAAGGAACGGCTGAAAAGTTCTAAGCCTAGTACTTCCAATCGAAATAATTTCTCCGAGTACCAGTACTACTTGAGCGACATCTATCTATAACTAGCTGAACTCGGCCACGCTACCCTGCGGCCCATACGGCGTCGGCGTGCGCATGGGGCGCGCGTTACTGGACACTGCTTATATATAATTTATCGTAGCGTGATGTTATATAGCCTATAGCCTTCCTCGATAAATGGACTATTCAAAACAAAAAGAATTTTTCAATTCGAACCAGTAGTTCCTGAGATTAGCGCGTTCAAATAAACAAACTCTTCAGCTTTATAATATTAGTATAGATGAATTTAAGGAAGTATTGTGTAATTGGGATCAGAAAACTGCGTTCATTGCCATGTTATAGCTACATACAGACTGCGCGTTCCAGTAAAAGCGTAATCAGGTCTCGTTGAACACGCGTACAGTACAGCATCTGTACGGACTGCGGCGGTACGGCATGGTTCATTTTGCCGTCCAGATAGAGCGTGCACGTATTCTTTGATGTGCAACCAAAAATCGACTGGTGTCGGCTTACAAATATATGCGTTGCACGGTCCAGTATACTGGAACGCGCAATCCGTACGCAGCTTTAAAAGACCTTGTAAAAAGGGAAACACACCCAAATATTTTTTGAAGAAATGTCTACAATACACAGAGAACCAGAAATATCGCCTGTCACGGTAAAATATTTGACACGAAAGTTTATTTGAGCGCCACTGCTGCTTTAAGCTCACTTTTGCTGCACTTTTAAGCTCACTGCTGCTCAGGCACAGACCGGTTTAACTCTAAATAAACTAGAAATACACTTCTTGTTAATATATGTACTGTATGATTAGGAGTTAATTTCAAGTAATAATCGAGTATAAAACTATTTCACACGTAAACTTTACAACTGTGTGCGAAAATCTAATTTAAAAAAAAACCAATAACAACCACTATTCGATAGTAACGTCGATTTGTTTGCGGTAAGGCATCGCGTTGGTGCATTTAATCTAAATTCTAAATTTATAATTTCTAAAAGTCTTCAAGTTTTCAAGGCACCAGCACACTTTGCGCTGAAAGTAACACTCATAATATAAATACTATATTACATTTTGACGAAAATATGTCATATTTATAATTTAGATTTGACTTTTTCGAATTCGAATTTCACTAACTATATATTAATTTAGTTTAAAGCAAAGCAGACATCTTCGTACATCAGAACAATCGACACGCTTACAAACATACATTAAAACAATCTCACTCGGGAATTTTATTTCATATATTATATAATGTAATATTAAGGGTTAGTTCACACCGAAACGCAACGAGACGAGACGATGCTTGAAGAGGTCGGTTGTTTCGTGCTGCTCGTCGTGACGCGTCGCGAAGCTATGTAAGGTAGCATCCGCGCTGCGTTTAGCCGGCAAACTGAACAGTGTGACTTTTTGTGTAGTAAATAAATTCTATATTGTATTGCTAACCTGAAAAATTGCGCGCCGCGTCACGTTTCGCTCTGTGAAATACCCTTAACTTAAAAAAAAAAAACTTTTTGAAGAAAGACATAAATTCGGAATACATTAATTTAAGGCGAATCGAGGCATTTATTTGTATTACATTAATTACGCGAAGTCCAAGTAATATTTCTCTTTAGAGATATACATAACTTGAACACTTGCTATGGTTATTTCATTTTAAGCATCCACTAACCATTAAACTCAGTTCATCTCATTCGATTAGCGATAAGTTTACAATAAGTTTCATCAATATTGATTCAACAATACTACAACTCTACAATAAGTTGAAAATTGAATGCTCTCACACACTTAACGGTTGCTCTATATAACGATTAAGATCGCTAATCGCCGACATGCAGTCGGTAGGGTTCCGCAGGAATCCCGCCTCAAATAAATTTGGTCCTAAAACATCTAATAAATTTGTAGCTTTATTTGTGCTTTTGTTGCTTAATTTGTTCTTTGACTCCACTCCTCTTATAAGTAACTGACTTAACTGATTCTCGTTTCGATCACAGGAACGGGTTCTTTGAATTCGAGAAGCTTCCGTTGTTTGTTGCTGGCTGAAAAACAAATTGTATGAATATTAAAATGAATTTTTAGCTTTTTGGAAAAATTAGAATTTTTAAGTAAAACTAGTTTAAATATATGTCTGCAGTCAGAACAGAGTTTTTGAATTAAAAGAACTTATACTAAAGAGTAACAACAAATTTTTGGACAATATCACAACAATGGACTACTGCAAAAGTAGATTAATTAAACGGCACTATTTAAACTGAGTTTATAGAAGTATGTCCAAAATCCATTTGTCACAGATAGACTATGTTGACTCACAGAAATGATTTATTAAAATTAATATAATTTTAATAAATCTTATTTAATCAGATTTAATCTAATCTTAATTCCTAACTCCATAAATAGATGGCGCGATCAGCGACAAATTAAATACTAATTCATTTTATAAACTAGCTGTGCCCGAGATTTCGTACGCACTGTAGTTCGTTTTTTGAAAATTCAATTTAACCTAACATTTTTCCGGGATAAAAAGCATCCTATATATTAATCCAGGTAATGAACTGTGTGCCAAAATTTTTCCAAATCCATCTGAACGTTTTTGCGTAATGAAGTAACAAACGTACAAACTTTCGCATTATAATTTTATTAGGATGACAAAGTAAACCCTCTGTTTTTTTTTACATTTCACGCCTAAACTGCTGAATAAATATTGATGAAACTTTGTATGGAAAAGAATCTTAAGGGGGTTTTCTTAGTTTGAGATAATATATTTCGGCTTTTGAGTAGAAATTCTAAAAATTCTAAGTATCAACGTTTTAGAAATAAAACCTATATATGAGGTTGAAACTTAGGTTAAAATTTGTATGTAGGACATCATCTACGAAACTATATTCATTTAAATATATATTTTTTACAGTATTTTATTTTATTAAACAATTTTATTTTATTCCTTTTCATGTATTTCATCTTTTGCCTGAAAAGCCCTAGTAAGCTAATAATTTATATTATTAAAAATTAAAGTTTGGATGTAGGAAGTAATCCCCGAAACTACCGATTGAAATATAATAGGGGATCGGACAGTAATCAGATTAAAATCTAAACTGTACGTAGAAAGAAAATATATATTTTTTTACGATTATTTGTCGAATAATAATTTAATATAATTCATTTAAATATTTTTAAATGAAGAAATAAAATTTTATTATTTACAATATTTTTAATCTATACTGAAACACCAATCACAGTGCGTGACGTCATTTGTGGACAATCATTGTCTTATGCCAATGCAGCTGTTTTGTTATGATATGACCACAAATGACGTTACGCGCTCTCAGATGAACTATCGTGGCGTTTTGGCGGCATTTTCAAACAAACAATATTAAAACATGATTTTGAGTACCTAAAAGGCTATAAATAAATAAAATAGTATTTTTTATGGGAATAAATATCCATGAAGATTAATTTAAGACACTTTCTGAAAATTTGTCCGATCCTCTATTCTTCCAATGCCAATTAGCCTTCAGAATGTGTATAGCTTCATAATTTTTCAGGTGGGCGTAAGCCGCTGGCAAAATCTAGTTATAAACAAACGAAACTATTGCCTCATCACGCCCATTCATTTTAAAACGCCATTGTATTTGTATATTTCATATCTGCCTTAGTATGAATGCTTGACAAAAAATTTAAGTGAATCATAGAGATAATCCAATAAAACATTCAGTAAATAAATAATGAATGGCAATGACAACATTAGAGTTCCACGAACCGTTGCGCAAATTATTGCACACTTTACGCACAGTTTCCTGTGGAATTTCGATAACATATTATCAGTCTATCACAAAAAGCGCTATTCACTAGTTCATGTGAACGAATATATTACATACAATTATTATGCAAATTAATATTAGTCCAAGATCCCAGGGCCCCCAGACGTTACTTATTTTCTCATAAATAATAGACACGGGATAAAGTAGTGTTCGTACACACTGTGAGTGTGTGCATACCTGCTAGCTTGGGTCGACGGCCAATTCATGCGTACCAGGCGCTAAACATTCATGAATATAGTCCTCACTTTTCTTAAAGTCTCAGGGCTGATTTTTACATATATTTTAGATAATATTGCTAGTAACTAATAATAATTATTGCCAGACACTTTCTGTCGGCGCTTACCCTTTACAGACCCTTTGATGCTCCAAAAAAAAAAATAATGAATTTTTACTTATAGTCTCAATTTTAATTTTTTTATAGGACATTTAGGAAACTGTTTATAAACTTTTGGTCAGCAGCCAGACCAACTGGAAGGGCCAAACATCCCCCCAGACACACATAAAGTGTCGTTATATGTTAAGCGCGAGGTTAGTGTGAGAGAGATATCTATGTTTATCGATCTCTTTCTATTCCTATACTTACTTCCTAATCAGAAATCTGATAGAAAAATCTTACAATATGTGGCCAACTTCTAACAATAAAATGCCGAATTGTACAGTTTTATGTTGTAATTTTTTTTATTAAATATCAAGTTTATAAAAAGGTGGTGTATGTTCCATGCGAGCAAGTGAAATCTATCACAGGAGTGGAGTACTCCTGTACTCCTTCGAACATACAGTAATCGCATATAGCTCTCTATCTTGTCGTCATCATGTAGGTACAGTATGCCAGTGTGAACAAGTACCAGTGTGAGTAAATTGTTAGTATGGGTGCGTATATTACCCTGCCCTCCGCAAAAGTGGCAAATAATTTTATATTACACGTACTAGCTATGTCAAGAAGCAGCAAAACGTGCTAGTGGTGGTGTAAAAGGTGTACTCGAAGAATCTCTCCGTATTTTAAATTTTGAAAAACCTACTCCAAAAAATGCCAAGAGAAAAATATATAGCTTTGTGTAATTTTATAATTTAATAAACATGATTTTTTTAAATCTTAGTATTCAATTCTATTCAATGATAAAAAATAAAACATAGGTTAAAGAAACTCAGATTTATTGTATTATTTAGTTTGACTAACTCAGGTATAATAACGACACTTTATGTGTGTCTGGGGGGATGTTTGGCCCTTCCAGTTGGTCTGGCTGCTGACCAAAAGTTTATAAATAGTTTCCTAAATGACCTATAAAAAAATCAAAATTGAGACTATAAGTAAAAATTCATTATTTTTTTTTTTGGAGCATCAAAGGGTCTGTAAAGGGTAAGCGCCGACAGAAAGTGTCTGGCAATAATTATTATTAGTTACTAGCAATATTATCTAAAATATATGTAAAAATCAGCCCTGAGACTTTAAGAAAAGTGAGGACTATATTCATGAATGTTTAGCGCCTGGTACGCATGAATTGGCCGTCGACCCAAGCTAGCAGGTATGCACACACTCACAGTGTGTACGAACACTACTTTATCCCGTGTCTATTATTTATGAGAAAATAAGTAACGTCTGGGGGCCCTGGGATCTTGCTCTATATATGACATAGATTCAATTCCGACTTATAAATTGCTGGGCTTTTGTCTGCAAACTTGGTGCAACAGCAACCATAAATTATTACAGATATATAAAGTATATTTTACTTTGTATTATGGAACTCTAAACCATAATACATGGGTTTTGCAACGATTTCGTCCACCTGGACTACCACAACTATAAGTTCAAATTGCGGCGCCTGTAAATTAGTTTTTTAACTTTATAATTTTTTTATCAATAAATGGTGCAATTATAACTATATTATTATAACTAATAATATAGTTATAATTATAACTAGTCAATTAGAGAAAACTTTTATCTATTCAAATAGTCTGACTGCCTGATCTAACAAAGCACAGACAGAGAAATTATTAAATTTTGAAAGAGAATCAACAATATAAGACAATGCATTATTAAACATTGTGCATGACGAAACGAAAATCTTGCAAGTGGAATTAAATTGATGTCTTTTTACTAGCCATACCATAGAGTGACAGACAAATAGAAGAAAATCCCTTTCTTTAATTGACTGGGTTATACGAAAACACCATACGGAATTTCATAATAGCTGGGTTCAGTAGTTTAGCCATGAAAGTGTAACAGATAACACTTATTTTGATGGTCATGTTTGATTTTATGATTTATACTTATCCTTTCTGATAACACATAACTTTCATTACTGAAATCTACAGAAACAATTAGTATAATTTTGGTTTGAATTTAGAAAATTTATTCAGTGCAAATAAGTTATGTTTTGACACATGAAAAAGACAAACATGCAAGCAAGAGATATACAAAAAACTATAACTCACTATATGCTCTATAAATAAATTATTTAAAGAGCTTAGAGAGAGTTACACCCATATTTCACATGTAAAGAAATTTGTATGGACTAGAACATATAAAGTAAATTATTTCTGAATTTTAAAAATGAATTAAAAGGGTTTATTTTATTGTTATAAGCAACAAAACTTGATGTAAAATGAAGGACTTTTTTTCAACTGGGTAAGTTCCATATTATAATGTGCATTTATAAGCAAATGAATAATGACAATGACAAATGAATATCAATTAATTATATTTTTAGGAAAAATAGCTTAAATAAAATAAAATTTTATAGTTAAGTAAGGCCAAATGTAAAATTATTACTTTTAATTGACTATAACAGTGAGAATGTTCTTCCAATTAATAAACCATTTGCATTGTGACACAGAAAGATAATATTATTTAAGATACAAAAGGCCATTGCTGCAGCTAATGAGGTCAAGTTGCAAATATCTTAATTGCATGTGGAGTATATATATTAAATTATGTTTCATGAATGTGTCCTTCTTTTCGTGTGTGCAATTTGTATACAAAAACCATTTATTTTTCAATGAAACCAAATTTAATTATAAATAAATATCATCATTAAATATATTAAATTAATACACCTAAATGGTAAAATGACTAAATTTTAATTATTAATGTAATTGGTTACATTAATATTTATTTAAAATATCAATGAAGAGAAATAATGAGTCCAATTTAAAAATGATATAATCCTTCCATTGCTAAAGTAATAATTTTATTACAAAACTATTAAATTGGCTTTATTTCCCTTTCCTATCCCTTTTCCTTATCCATTATCCTTAATCCTGCTGTAGTCGGCAGCGCACTTGCAGCAGCTTTGGCGTTGCTTGTGTTATAGGCGACTGTACCCACTTATGTACCCCCCCCCCTTTATGTCTTAACATAAAAAAAGAAAATCTTTCAATGACAACCGTTAAACCGTTGTCCAAACCATTAGAAAAGGCAATATATACAAGGCTTATAATACTTTTTATATACTTTATTTTTATTATCGACTTGACAATACCAGAGTTAGCTAACCCATGTACTATAAAATTTATGTTATGCAAAAATCAATCATCTATCCTAGACAATGAAGTCTATTTATCCTCCATGACATGTCATCTATATTAAATTAATTGCCACATGTATGATGGAGCATCACTTGACAATGGCACGACTGAATTTGTTGCTTTTTTTTGTTATGTTCATAATTGTCAAGACAAGGTTTTGGAAAATCCACAGAAAACGTCGAAAATTCGGATGGTAAACAAATATGTAATTGATAGGGCAACAACTGTCAGATCAGCTAGTTTTATATATTAATAATTTACTAAATAACACACATAAAGGAATATATTATTGCCTAAGTCCAATTTTGTAAGTCTACCCAATTTCTTTAATAAATTAAAAAGATACTCACCATAAATGGATTAACAGAGACAGTCGGTGGAACAGCACTCCACCCACCATTAGAAAATGGATTCTTACTGCCATACACATCATTGGTTGTAGAACTTTGGAATGGATTATTACTATTTACATGGTTGATTTCCTCTAAAAAAAAATAGACAAAAATCACAAATGAAATAAGTAATGTCAGAGCAAAGTCATTCAATCTGATAATGGTTACATTATTGACATATTGAGGTTATATAGTTACTACAGAATATTTATGTTTGTGTTTTTAATATTAAGAGACACCATCATAGCACAATCCCTTATTTTTTTCACCTTTCCATTTATTCTCATATTTTCACTTCTAAGTTCATATTTAAAAATATCATTACAGATTAACAAATGAAATAACAGTATAATTTAATAACTTTTCTTACCCATATTCTTCATATTTTGTTGTCTGAAAACCAAATCTAAATCTGCCAAAGCTGCGTAACGATCATCTGAAATTAAAATTATAAGTTTTCTAAAAACAAATTCTATACCAGAAATATATTAATTAACTTTTAAGAATAATCAATTTATAGTAAAAATGTATCTAATGGAAGATTTTTATAAAAGTAGAACAAAAACATATAATGCCAATTACCTATGAAAATATGTAATTGGGGAGGATAATATAAATGTGCTATGAATTACAACTTTCTTTGTTTTGAACCCTTAAGTTGGGTTGACTAAAATAAGCTAATAATGTAGAACATAACTAATATTGTTCGCTTATTAACATTGTGAAAAAATTAATTATAAAAACTATTTTAACATTTTTTGCACTAAACTATTGCTATTTCTTTGCCTAACAAATTTGACATCATTTTATTAAAATTTATATTATACTAGCTACTTTGTATTGCCTCACAATAAAAACCCGTTCCATACAAAATGTATGAGAATTTTATTCACAATTTATTTCGTGAATATTTTAGATGCACATATTAACAGTTATTGAGGTATTTGGGATGGAGACAAACTTAAAAAATCAAAGATCATAAAAATTGGTCCAGCTGTTCTCGAATTATTATTATATTATACAAATATTACGTTTATATATTTCTTGCTCAATTTTTCTAATATATAAAACAATTATTATGTTTATAAAATAAACTTATACTCACTGGTAACATTACTGGTTGTATTAAAGGCATTGAAGGCAGGTGCTATTGTTGAAGGCTGACTCATAACACTGTTGCTTGTATTGTTATTAACATACTGACTACTATTGTATATATTTGCAGTGGAAAAGTCAACGGGAAAACTGAAAATCACACGTAGCAAATTAAAACGGAGAACCATTTAATTTATTAGGTACAACAGTTACACACAATTCAATTTACTCACTCAGGTACTGGTGGAGGCAGTGTTGCATGGTTCATGTTACCGAGTAGGGACTGCCCCAAGTGAACTGGTCTAGCTATGGCATGACTGCTTTCATTAACTATGGGCATAGCATTTGTCACAATCTTGGTGGATTTGGCCACTGTATTGTTATTGACATTAATTAATGACTTGGATGTCTGCGGAGATATGGAAATCAAGGGAGTTGTTGTGCTATTTCCATTTTTAGTTTTAGATTTATTTTTCAACAATGAAGTCCCGTTTGTCATTACAGGATTATTGACAGGAGAGTCGAGATAATAGCGCTTCTTTTCATACTTGTTCGACATAAAATCTTTCACGCTTTGTTCGTCCGTAAAGTTTACACTTTCACCTTCGTATAGGCCTAACCAAACTCGTCTGCAGTAATCGTTTCCCCTTGATTTAATGAATTCTATTTCTTCTGGTGTGAAAGTCGCCATAGAGATTGATTTGACACGATGTGGCGGTGTTAGTCCACGCCTGAAACAATATTTAAATTCGATAACAGGGCAATATTCAGGCTATTTACAAAGTACAACGCGAAATTCAACACTTACAACATCCCTGAACACTTTGAACACACGAAGGAACCTATAGTAGTGTTAACGTAGGTAGGTCCCCTTTGATTACAATCCAAACAATACTTGTTTCCATTTGAAGAAATAAGTTCACGCAAAATTTCTAAATTTTTATCATCTTGCTTTCGACGATTTGCAGCCATTTTTGTGTAAATATATTAATTAGAAATAAATTTTGAATTTTTACGGCGCTTGGTTGGTTGGTTGAAAATTAAATTTTTACTATTATAATTCTGTTATTCTCTCTAGGAAATTATATTTTGTTAGCTTAGCAGATAAATTATTACTTTTGAGTGTTTTGAGTGGTTTTGAGTTTGACAAATGACAATGGAAAGAATAGTGTCCACAAACCACAGTCCACTCCACACTACAGACTGAGATTAACTGACACAGAACACTAAATGAAATTATACTATACTCCGTGCGCTGTAGCATGGTGCGGGTGACAGTTGTCGGTATGACGTTGACATCTGTCAGTACCACGTGACTAGGGATTAACGTTCTGCGATTAATATTTATCGCTATCGATACTCGTAGCATAAATCTCGTTCTCTTTATTATTGTTATGAAAATATTTTAAAAAGAAAATTATTTGATATAGATGATTATTGATTCAGATGATGAATTAAGTGACAATTCAGATGTTCCTGACTCTGATATGAGTTTAAACGAATAATATGTACGTTTCTATGAAAGCCGGTTAAAAGGTAAATAAATAAAGATTCCATCTAAGCGGATCTTTGTATAGTTTCTGGACACGGCCGCTTCAATCTTCCTATCCCTTTCCTTGTCCCGTGCACGACCGCCCAGCGAGGAAGAGTAGGAAGAGTATATATCCTATGTATGTTCTGTTGTTTTATTTATATAATTATAGACTTTTTAACAATAAAAAATGAAACTTCGCACAATATACGTTTTTTATTTAAAAAAAATATCGACTATCCATCGTAGCAGTACATCCCATCACTAAATACATCTTTGGCGTTACGTTATACGCATAACACTGCTTAATTTTTCTTTCAATTTGATTGTATTTGTAGACTAGAACTACTACACTACTACTACTACTATTTTACTACTACAGTTATTAATGTGATTTAATATATTACGAATGTGGTGCAGTTGAATTACTAAATCATTATTGTAAATCGCGGCAACTTTCAAGAGTGAAACGAAACTAGTCGTAACTGTCACCCGCACCATGCTACAGCTACAGCGCACGGAGTATAAATGAAATGACAAACAGAAAATTTATTGTTAAATAAAGAAGGTATAAACTTAAACAAATTCTATTTAAGACCTACTTATATTTCGATATACGACACCGCAATAATTTTTTTGGTAATTTCCATAACTATTATAAAAAATAAAAAACAATATTTTTTTATAATTTAAATTAATGCGAATAAATAATCGAATGGCATTAAAAGCCGAAAATGGTAAAATAAAACACATCGATTATTGCGCGCAGCGACAATATGATATGCTCCTAACTCCTTTTGCGAAGTGTCAATCTGTCAGTGTCTGTCTCAAAGACTACAATTATACGTCTGTCTGTTGTGTTTTACTATCTCTGGAACGGACGGCTGAAGCGATCAATAATTTGTTTGTTTACAATTTTACATACGTTATGCCCGATTTAAAAGATCAACCTCCGAGACATGAACCATCAACACATTCTGCTGAAAGATTTAATTCTCATTCAGAATCGATAATACAATTATCAGCTCCATATGTCTCCTGCCTTGTTTATTTATTCATGTGTTGTTTTAGTATCACAACATTAGTGTTTATTGTTATGTATGTTTTCCGTTTTCATGTTTACTACATAATTTGATATTACAATGTCTACAATGAACTCGTGTCGGTTATGCTTAAACACTGGATTACTTGTAGATTTGTTTAAACTAAAAGGCAATACTAGTCTCGCCGAGAAAGTTGTGTCCTGTGTTGATATAAAGGTAAGTCAAATTTTTTAACTCTTGTAAAGCCCAGCCACAAACATAGCTATAAAATATATTATAGCTTTGTCTATGCATCTTACAATTATGTAGTGTCAAACATGCAGTAGTGTTTTGAAGAGCCCTTTGGATGAGTGGTTAAGGGTGCTTGAATTAACGCTCTTTTCTAGGGTCCCCAGGTTCGATTCCTGGCAGGGTCAACTTTGAAAATTTGGCTCTGGAAAGTAGTGGCAGGGCACACTGCTTTCTGCAGTCATTTGGGCAGTCCGTCTGGCGGCAACACCCCCTTATAGAAGACCACCGTGACATCACAACATGTGTGCTATTGTGTTTTGGTGAGTGAGTAAGGGATACCAGAGCCCATTTTCCTATCCAATCCCTTATCTTTAACCCTACTGTAGTCTGCAGTGCACTTGCAGCAGCTGTGGCGTTGCTTGTGTTATAAGGCGACTGTAGCCACCTATGATCAAGTGGACCATCAGCCTATCTGCTGAACTTAACATTTAAAAAAAGTGTGCTGTGTGTAATATTTATTTTAATGCATGTATTTCTAATGCATAGCATTTTATACAAATATTAGCTTTCTCCAAGGTTCTTTTAAGTGTACCAAATTCCATACTGCTCCGTACATGCAGTCTTCTTAAAAAGGGATCAAATTTTTTGCTTCACATATTATGAATATAAAGATTATAGTTGTGTCTGTGCTGGGCTAAGTAATAAATGTAAATTAATTTACTTACTTAAACTTTGTCTTCTCATTACTTCACAGATTTTCCCTGGAGATGGTCTCCCTGAAGTTATTTGCGGATCATGTGAGACGAGTATAAATCAATTTTATGAATTTAAACAAACATGTTTGAAAGTAGACAGAGAATTAAGGAAAAGCACAAAAATGTATAAAGAGACTTGCATATTATTAGATAAGGGTGAATTGACAAATGTTATTATAGAAAATTTTAGTGACATAGCAAAAAATGAGAGCAGGGCTTTGGAGATTAAATCGGAAGTTACAGATGAAAAAATTAATCGTTTATTAGAACAGAACGCAGTTAACAAAGGTAAAATTAACATACCTGATAAAATCAAACCTGTGAAACTAAAAAAAACTCAGGTGTTTCAGTGCGAGCATTGTGGTAATATATTTGCAAAAAAATCTATATTAAAAAATCATTTGCAAACTCATTCTAACTTGAAAATGTATTCTTGTAAAATGTGTTCAAAACATTTCACAAGAGCAGAGCATTTGAGGATTCACATGCGAATTCATAACGGTGTAAGGCCATATGTTTGTGAAATCTGTGGCAAATCGTCGACAAAACGGCAAGATCTCATTCGACATCTCAAAGTCCACAGTGATGAGAAAAAATACAAATGTTCAATGTGTGATCGAAGATTTAAACGATCGAGTGATGTACATAGTCATATGAGATCTCATACCGGTTCCAGACCATATAGTTGTGATAAATGTGATAAAACATATACCTCTCATAGTGGCTACAAAAAACATTGCATGAAGCATTGTCAGCAAAGATAATATATATATAATAGAAAATAGATAATATAAAAAATATCTGTTAGGTCTAGTTAATATGTTAATCTAGTAGAATTTCCAGTTGGTGTGTTTTCTACTTCCTTTTAATTGTTTTAAATGTATAGCAAATAATTTGATCAAAAATTAATTAAACCTAACAGATTTTAAGGATTCTGTTACTTGTTTTAAAAAAGTTAGCATTGTTTTTCTACTTAGTCATATATGTATAAAAAATATACTGTTTTGTACGTTGTATATCTTTATGAGCAAGTTAAACAAATTTAAGGGTGTACAGAGTCTAGGAAATATAGAACTTATATATTAACAAAGGTTTTTTGATAAATCACAACCTCTTTCTTTTTTATTAGCTATTCTTGATCCGAACTGCAATGCCCGTTTAGGAATTGTTGTAACCTCTCTTAGGCCCAGGTTATAAGCAACAAGTCTTAGAATCAATTTATCTCCTAATCCTGGGCCTAAAGCATGACAGGGATAACATCTGCAATAAAAAAAATATTGACAAAATAAGTCTGATTGAAATAATTTTTACAGAAAAATATTAGTTTTATTTTAATATTTTTTAAACCTACAATAACAAAATTAACAAACTTAATGCACTACATTATTACCACTGTCCCTATGTAGGTCTCCTTTGCACTCTGAATTACCTATCTGATTGGTTGCCTATTGATAAAGTCATTAAGTAAAAGATTAATGTTCTCAAGAAAATATTGAAAATAAACTATTTTCTATTTTTAAACATAATACTTCAAATCAAATGCTCAACAGTCACCTAGTGAGATGTGTGTCTAATTCACGCTAAATAAATATATAAGTATAAACAAAATGATTGACGCGTAGTCGTCACATAGTAGCAGTTAGGATGTCTAAAAACATATACAGTACATCATCATAATCGACAGGGTATATATGGCGTACCTGATGGTGGAAAATATTACAGTTACAGATAGGGCAGTTCATTTGATTATATCAAAAACTGTATATCTTTATACTCGATATTCGCCGAGTAAACCAGTTTCTCCATTTACTTGTAATTTTATTCATTTAGATAGAAACAAAGATTTTGTTCCAATTTACGAATATAGCTTATGCTTTGCACGCAAGAGTAAAAGAAACTGCGCTCGCCGCATTTCTAATTCTTGATACCATATACATATTTAGTACAAATATAATAATATGGTTAAATGATATTAAATGGGAAAGTTTTTAAGGTAGTCAGTCATTTTAGGCTTGGTATATTTTTTTTCGTGACTGAAGTTCAAAGTCAAAATATTAAAAAATTGTGAACATATACCTCAGATTTTTTTTTTCATTTTTGACCAATTTATAAAGGTTATTGAAATAAGGTTATTGAATAATGTTATTGATTATTGAACAGAACGCCTTTACACCAAAGGCCTCGAAATGAGGACCGTAACAGAGCGGCTGATCTCATCCGACCCAAAGTTGTTAAATGGGCTATTAAGTCCTTCAAACCCCTGAAGTCCAGTGGTGAAGACTGACTGTTGCCCATTCTATTACAGAAAGGCATAGACGTACTCACGCCGTATCTGGTAAAGATCTACCGGGCAAGTTATGCCTGGGGATATATACCGGAACAATGGACCCGGGCTAAGGTATTATTTATACTTAAGGCAGGTCGGAGGGATTATGCTCTGCCTAAGTCCTTCAGACCAATTTGCCTAACGTCCTTTATGCTTAAAACTCTAGAAAAAATTATAGATAAATACATAAGGGACAAAGCCCTGGCCTCGAAACCCATTCATTCCACCCAGCACGCCTATCAGAAGGGAAGGTCCACAGAGACGGCCTTGATCCAACTAGCTGACAGGGCGGAAAGGGCTTTGGATGATAAACAGATAGCTCTGTGTGCATTTTTGGATATAGAAGGCGCATTTGATAATAATCCCACCGACACGTTAGTGAGGGGACTACAAAACAAAAATGTGGACCCGACTACAGTTAGGTGGGTAAAGGCCATGCTATCCAAACGTAAAGCGAAGGTCAAACTACACGATACCTCGCTCACTGTAGTAACTACAAGAGGATGCCCGCAGGGCGGTGTTCTATCGCCACTGCTTTGGACTCTTGCAGTTGATCAACTTCTGTACAGGCTGGCAGAACACAGGATCGATGCCCTAGGTTATGCTGATGACCTAGTGGTGATCATAAGAGGCTTCTGCCAAAGCACAATTTCGGCCCTGTTACAGAAAGCTTTAAACATCATTTGCGAATGGTGCACAGCAAATGAACTGTTAGTCAACGGTGATAAAACCGCTATAGTACCGTTTACCAAAAAGAGGCTACTGGACAAATTAAAGTCACCTCTAGTAAATGGTAAACGAGTTGAATTTTCCTCAGAGGTCAAATATCTGGGAGTTACTTTCGACCAGAGACTAACGTGGAATACACACATTGGAAATGTGATAAATAAGGCTAAGGCAGCCTTATTTATCAGTCGTCAAATGGTAGGGAAGAGCTGGGGCCCGTGTCCAAAGCTCACCCTCTGGCTGTACACTGCTATTGTGAGGCCGATGATCGCATACGCCTCTATAGTATGGTATAGAAAAGCCAACCAGAAAACGACCATCGACAAGCTTAATGGCTTACAGCGTTTGGCATGTCTGATGATAACAGGAGCCATGTCGAGTTCCCCCGGAGCATCTCTGGAGGCTATCCTGGGCTTACCGCCTCTAAATCTATTTTTAGAGAAGGAGGCGAGAACCAGCATGCACAGAATGATGAATGGGGGTAAACACAATTGGCTGTCCAAGGTACTCAGAGCTCTAGAAGACTCAGTACTAAGGGATCCTATCTTAGGCATGCCTACTGATACAATGGTACCACAGTACATAGAAGCAAAGTATTATACTGTGGAGCTACTCTCAAGAGAAAACTGGTCAAAAAATAAGATCTCTTGGGAGGAAGGTAGCCTTTCTTGGTATACTGATGGGTCCAAATCAGGACCTGACGTAGGCTGTGGAGTGTATGGCGGTGACCAGGACTACAGGACCAGTGTAAACTTGGGACAATACGCCAGCATCTTCCAAGCAGAGGTCTTCGCCATCTTAGAATGTGCGGAAATCAACCTGCAAAGAAACTACGTCAACCGTGTAATCTACATTCACTCAGATAGTCAGGCTGCACTTCAGGCACTGGACTCAGACTCTACAGTCTCAAAGCTGGTGCGAAACTGTGTAGACTACTTAAATACCTTAGGGCGCAAGAACAAAGTGGTCCTAAGATGGGTACCTGGCCATATGGGGATCGAAGGCAATGAACTGGCCGACGAACTAGCTCGTGTAGGCGCAAAAGGTAGGCTAATAGGTCCTGAACCTATGTGCGGACTACCAAATAGCCTAGCTCGCTGGACCATATGGAACCAGTGCTTTATTAAATCTTACAAACGCTGGACTGACTTGCCAGGTTTGAACCATTCCAAAGCGCTCATTAAAGCCTATAGTCGAAATGCAACAAATCAGGCTATGTCGCTTAGCAGGAGCAATTTGTGTATGCTATCTAGGGCGCTAACGGGGCACTGCCGCCTCAATAGGCACCTTAAAGTAATGGGGCTCACTAGTACGGGAGAGTGTCGCTTCTGCCATGAGGCAGAAGAAACACCAATGCATATCCTGTGCGAGTGTGGCCCTCTGATGCACAAGCGCAGTCACATCCTAGGAAGCCACACAATGGCTTGTGAAGATGTGAAGAATGCCTCTATCAAAAAAGTACTACAGTTCCTTAACGTGGTAGGTATAGGTAGAGAGCTTTAGTTCACGTGGCGATCACAATATTTCAGCAATGGACGACGTGATACTGGTACTCTAGCAGACAGAAATAGCCACTAAGACAAGATAAAGATATTGAAAAATACTTAATTTGGTTCAATAGTATCGCCCTTTGAAAATATTTAACAGAAAAAATATTTGGAAATATTTACTTTGGAATCAGGTTGGAAACAGTTGGAATATAGACTTATCTTGAATTCCAAGGTTATCCATTAATATCGGACATTTTGTACATAAAATATATGATAGTATTAGTATAAAAATAAATTATAGTTCACATGCCACATGTTCTTGATTTTCAGATTTGTCTAGTGAATTCATATTGTTTACCTAAATATTTGTGTTCTTAGGTAAAAAGTCTGAATTCACTAGCTGAATTCTATGTCTCTTATGCATGGAATGTGACATGCACTGCATGCATGACACACAGTGTCCGCGTATCTTTATAAAATATAGACTTAGAATAAGGCTGGCGCCCACAATGCGCTATTTTTTTTTACTTTTAGCAACTTGGAATTTGGAATCTGGAAAGTAGTGGTAGGAGATACTCCGTTTTGCAGTCATTGTGACAACCCGTGTGGGGGCAATAACCTTCCCCTCGCAGAAGACTACCGTGAAATAACAGTGTTGTGTTTCAGTGAGCGAGTAAGGGATGCCAGAGCCCATTGCCCTATCTCGTATCCCTAATTCTACTATGGTCGGTAGCGCGCTTGCAGCACCTATGACGTTGCTTGCGTTATAGGCGACGGTAGCCACCTACCATCGAGTGTCTGTCGACCTTCATAAAAAAATGACACAAATCTACAATAAAACATTTATTGTTTATGTAAACTTACTTGAGCCACGGTTTCAATTTCAATACGAAATCAACAAAGTCCTCATCTAAATATGGCATCCTCGGTTGACATCCATGATCGCATATCACTCTATTGTCCCTGGCTAGATTTCTAAAGGAGATTCTCTTCCAGTCCAACTGAAGTTCGTTGCTAAGCGCTGACCAACCATGGCGTCTAAATGCGTTTCTGTGTCGTGTGTAACCACCAAATAATTCATCAGCACCGGAGCCAAGTAGTAAAACCTTTAAGTAAATATAATATTACTATTATGTTTGAATTTTATTTCAGATACTCTTAAATTACACTTTGTTTTGGTTTTGACGATATCTTCTATTTATCTATCTATAAATTATCTTTTCTAAATCTATCTATCAAAATTAATACAATTGGTACTGGCTTAGTATAATTTATTTACTTATTGGACCAACAAGGATCACATCATGTTAGTAACAACTTAGATTAGTAACAACTTAGATCTATGTTAGTATTTACATACGTTTATTAGTCAGTACATGAACCATACAACAGTGGCTCAGGTACTGGCAGTCAAGCCTAGTGTTTTATATTAGTTTGTAAGCATATATATAAAATAAGAACCATGATTAATCAGACATGTTTACTGCTTCTTGTATCTTACAAAACTATTTGTAACCACAGACTATATCTATTATTGACTTATGTCAAGTAGTATAGCACACCTAGTAGCAAATGCGCTCAGGATGCAGCCAGAGCTGGCCCGAACCCTATGCACCAGGGATGGACACCGCTTCCGGATTGTCGTATAGAAACAGTCAACCTGCGACTCGGCGAACATTCCCGATGCACTACAAAGACGTGGAAGCCCCATCAGCACCCTAAACGCATCAGTTTGATGGACGGAACAGTGTCCGGTGTCTTACTTCTAACACGAGTGTGCTACTGAGCTCCTCTATCAATGCGTTAACACATAGGTTGAAGAGCTTAGGTGAGGTGAACCCACCCTGCCTCACTCCGCACATTTTCGCATAAGGCTCCGAAAATATCCCAGACCATCTCGCTATGTTGACCAAGTTTTGATAGCAATACTTAAAAATATTTATATTTTCTTTTGGCATAGAAGTTGTGGTCAGTTTCTGCCACAAGATATCATAACACACCAGGTCAAACAAGCGTCAGGTCAAGGAAACAAGCGTAAATGGGCTTCTCTCTTACTGTATAGTACTTGACAGACTGCTTAAGACACAGGATGGCTGTTTCTGTCGATAGCCCCGCTCTGAAGCCAAATTGTGGTTGTCTTGAATACATAAACATTTATCGAGCTGAACATTAAGCAAACTGTCGAGCACCTTCGCCAAGGTAGTGGCCAAAGGGATTGGTCTGTAATTATTTCTATCACAAATGTCACCTGTTTTATTTTTCACAACCGGCACCACCGCCGTTCTCATCATATCTGTAGGTAGGTATGAATGTGCTATACATAAGGTATAAAACTTAGCAAGTATTCTAGGCACATGTCCTCCAGCATGCCCAATGCTCAAACCGGCATGACCAAGAGACTTTCCCCGTGATATAGATTAACATATTTCACTGAGAAAGTAGTTATAAGTTCCTTCCTGTTCACTCGCTTCACACCCACATACAGATTGTGACGGTCCCAGTGGTCAGTATAGGATTTGTCTTTGTACTGTTTCAAGCTAAGCCATAAACAACAATATCGTCTATTTTTATTATTGGCCGTGAGTTGTTAAGCCGTTGTTAAACTCGATCAAAGTGGAAGATAAAGAAAAATATATAAAACCTTTTTAAATAAATAAAACAACAAAATAGAGTACCCTCTTAATCATGTGTGCCATTGTGTATCGGTGAGTGAGTAATTTGGAAGGGATAGGGAATATAATTTATTTCCCTATCCCTTCCAAATCCCTTGTGTTCTAGGCGTTCTGCCATCAAGTGGACCGACAGTCTGTGTCGACATTAACATTAAAAAAATATTTTGAATGAATAGTCCATTAGAATAACAAAATTCCCTAGCTGTCTCCAAACCAAATGGTTCGAAATACAAAACTTTATTTGATCGCAAAACTTTATTTAGTGTTTAGGATTTTTTTATCAAAACATTGGATTGGAGGTTACGTGCCAGTTTTGTGTACATAAAAGTAGGCATCAATTTTCATTAACTTACCCTGCAATTGGATTCTTCACAATCTCGACCTCTAGCTGCAAACCAAAGAGCGGAGCCAAGGCTTTCATCTAAAATGGTCTTCCTAGGATGTACAAGGTCTGCAATTATAGTCTTTTGTTGTTCTTCCAAAAGTTCCTTTGATACATCTACTTCTTTGAACATCCACTTCCTATAAAAATGAAATATTCACTGATATAAATTCCTATTTTAATATTCACTGACGAATTAATTGTATTTTTTTTATATTCTTAAAAAAATCTATGAAATAACTGTCTTTGGTTATGTTGCAGTATGAGAAGCCCTTTCAGATGGATTGTTGTCTTTCTCATTGTTGAAACATTTGAAGAGGACAATAATAGGCATCTTTTATACATTATATAATCTTATTTATATATTTTTTAATGGTATCCTTTAAAAATATATGAAATTTGTCGTTGGAAAGAGTGGCAAGATGGCTATTTTATTCTATTTTAAACTATTATCTAAGAAGAAATAATAGAGGTATGAATAAATAAAACAATTATTTCGCTCTTTAATTAAAGTTTTAAATGTACCTATTTGGATTAATGATTTTAAAGATATTTAATGGTTCAAAAGAACTATAGGTACATTAAATAATATTGAAAAATGTAATGAAATTGTCTTCAATTTTGTTGTAATTAAGTCTAAGAATAATTTTTTGTAGATTAAAAGAATATTTTTATTTAATTTTTCGTTAGCACATATCACACAGCGCCATCTAGCCCTAAATTAAGGAGAGCTTGTACTGTGGGTGCTAGACATGTGATAAATATAAATACATATTTATTTTTCGTAAATATATTATACACAGATTACATACAAAACACCCAGATCAATAAAAACAGACATATTTATATGCACACTAGAGTTGTCTTTGCGGGTTCTGGCACAGCAGGCAGGCCGCTCGTTTAGCCACTCAAGTCATAAGATGGTTATGTTACTTTACTGTTACATGTTACCTAAGCAGATAAACTGATAACCTACCTATGTCTTATCTAGGTATCTTTTCCTTACATATATAAGGATTATAGAACTAAACTTACCTTGATGGACAAAGTTTTTTGAGTTCTTCAAACGTTTGACGCCCAGTTATTCTGTCCGGCACATTGTATGTAGAGTTTTCTTCTTTTTTGAAAGCAACATTGTAGAGATCTATGCTTTGCTCCACTGGCACATATTTATTAGCAATGAATGCCAAAACGGTACAATCGAGACCACCGGAAAATAAAATTCCAACTGTACTATGTTCACAATTATTGTTAAGTGAAAACAAACACTTCTTACATTTGTTTGGCTGTGTCTCTACACGAATCTTTACACTTAATTCAAGTAGATTGACCAATTTCTTTACCGTATCCTCAATTTGTGCTTGTTCTAATAGTCTTTCCATTATTTGCCATTTATTTAGATTTTCATGTGCTACTTCATCTATAAATTTAACAATATTTTCTTCAAACTAAAAGAGAATAAAAAGGACAACATGAAATTTGCTGGGAGCATACATTAATGGTTACTTTGAGCTTGTTAAGGAAATATTAATTGTTAATCGATAAATTGTGTAAACCGCTTATCAAAGGCTGCAAGGTGGGTTATAGCTACCAGACGTCTATTTTGCAATTGGACAGGTCGTTTTCTTCTATATTGTGTGAAATGTTGGTAGTAAGAAAAAAGAATTCAGTTTCAAAAACTGTAGAAAGTGCAATCAATACATATAAACCACCTAACGGGTTTTGATACGTTCTTCATTAAAGGTTTGTGTATAATTTTCGGAAAAAATTGCTTCCATGCAAAGCCAGGTCCGAGTCGCTAGCATAAGTGAAATAAATTTATAGGCGCAACTTAAGACTTTACTATATTCGGTGGATCCAGGCTACTTCTAATTAGTCCTATTGGAAAATTATGGGGGGAAAAAACTTGTCCCATTTTTTTTTACACCTTTGACAACTCTAATTACAGCCACTTTTTAGTTGACATATTTCCAGCAGCATCAGGTGATAAAATCATAATTAGATCATTGAAATTAATTCAGTCACTATAAAATAAAAATGAATAAAATATACGTAGCAGTAGTCTTTAATTCTTTGTTTTGTTTTTATGGAAAAATATGACAAATGATTTTTTTCTGTTTTATTACGATTTCTAAATAAATAAGTTAAAAATAAAATCTTACTTCTTCTGTAAGATTTATTCCATCAAACTCTGTTATGAAATCTTCATCGGGTTGATTCTGTTTTAATTTTACAATATCTAGCCAATATTGAATATCATATTCCTCAGATGTGTCATCAGACCAATTAAAAAGCTCAATTTTCTTTGTAATAATGTTAAACTTGTATAAGTGTGTTGCTGGTATTTCGATGCATTCATACTTTCTACCTGAAAAATGTTTTATAATTTTAAATTAAATAAGAAACAAGTACATTATCAATAAGAATAAACAAGGAGAATTTTAATTCATAAGATAAAAGCAATAAGTGTACACAAATGAAACTTATATTTACCTAGGACACTGCTTATGATAATGGATTTATCATTTTTGTGTAACAGAAGTGTGTTTCTACCAATTCTATCCCTTGTGAAGTACAGTTCCTTAGTATGTTTATTATAATAAATTAAACTAAAAGGTCCCTTGAATGACTTTAGTTCTTTTATAATATGGTCTTGTTTACTCTGTGAACAGCCATAATTGAGACTATGCAGATTATTATATTACAAGAAAGATTACATATCAACTGTGAAGTGCCAAAAACTAACATTATAAAAATAACCTGTTTCATTACAACTTTAAAATTAATAAATCCATTTACAGAGAAAGTATAATAACATGGATAATGCAGTTAAAAATATTGTATATTTTGGTGTAGGTATATCAATTTTCAGACATTGATATAAAAATTACAATTTATCAAAAATATGAGATAGAAGCGCCTCATAGTTTATCTACATAATATATTAATCAACATTGATTTTTATTATTACCAATAATAATTGAAGTGACCACTTAGAAATTATAAAAGCACAGGTAAACGAAAATAGGCATAAATTTTTTATTTAATATTTTATAACAATAGTGCATAGTGCCAACTAAAAATAACATAATTAATGTTTTGTAGTTCAATTCTGTAATGGTCCTTATATTATAACAGACTGCTAGGTGCTTGTCCTTGGTGAGTAGAGGTCTGGGCTATAATAAACTACCAAAAGATTGGCAGGTCCACTTGATGGTAGAAGGTTAATCCTATAACACCTATAATACAAGCTATAGAGAAGGATTAAGGATAAGGGATAGGGCAATGGACTCTAGCATCTCTTACTCATTCATTGAAACATAACAGCCCACAGCTGTTATTCTTGAGATGGTTTTCATTCATTATTAGAGCAAGTGATAATTGTTAAATCCACACATCAAATCGAAAAACACTCAGAGCTAATAAATTTAATTTCAAACTACGACCATATGGCTTGACTTAGATTTAAATCTACCCGATACCTTGTCACCGGTTATCCGATAAGAGTTTGTAGTTTTATTTTAATTAAAAAAACACAAGTTATTTACGATTCCAACTGATAATCTTTTCATTATTGTTATTGTATCGCTGGTATGCCTCTCCCATGAGTTGTCAAAGATGTCGCCATTGTATAGAAGTACTCCATTGCAATCTTCCAAAGGTTGTACAGTCTTTTGGTTTCCCTGCATCCATAGTACTGATCCACAGAAAAAAGCTGATATATCGCCGATTTTAATAGAAGTCTCATGAATGCAATCGGGTCCCCTTCTCGAAATTCTTTGCATTAAATCTTTATCCTGAAAAAAGTTAAAATATATTTATTTAACCCTACGGTCTAGTTTGGTTCTATATAGTTATTTGGAAATTTACCTGTTTCATATTCAATTCTGCATAGCATATTTCGCAAATAATTCCACACATATTTCTTTAATTCTATATTATCGTAAGCTTTCTGTCAATGTAGAAATCACATAAATACAAATTAATATGTATTATATTATGATTTTTAATAATTATAACCACATCACATCACATCTATAAATTAAAACATAATAAACAATAACAATAAACAAACAACCACAGAACACTAGGCTTATGAATGAAGGTTATGCCACAGAGGAGTAATATACTTGGGCGATGCTATGACAATGGTTGATGATATTAATGTCTGTGTCTATCCCTTTAGTTCGCTTTAGTTATTTTTCTATGGTCTATCCTACTTGTGTCACTGTCAACATTTCACCAAAAGTGAATGTCTGTCTTTTTGACAGATCCCTCCATTCTATTCCAATATTTCCAATGCTAACAATATAATATACGTCAGAGTCAGACCGTCAGACAAACCAAAATGTATACTTTGGAGATATTGACAAAAAGTTTTCCCGGAAAAATATTTCATGAATATTTACCTATTTAAAAAAAAAGGGTTATATTTGAAATTTAGGGTTGCTATGGGTAAACTATTGGTCTTTCAAACATGAAAATTTAATAGTTTGTTTATTATTTTGATAATAGAGTAAAATTTTCACATCACAAATTCTAGCTGTAACGGTAACGCGTAGTATATTTTGTTTAGAGAGCGTAGTACGAAACGATAGATAAGGCCTATTCACTAAAATTAAAATGTTGAAATCTCAGAAGTTCATATTTTGTTTTGAGAACGACGTTATTCTCAATCTCATCTACTATGAATGACTATGCAGGACCTATGCATAATGCATATAAATTCTTATTATTCCTACGTATACTCTACCTACTATTCCTACGAGTAGTAGGTAAATCCCTGATTATAATACTTACCTACTTAGTTCTTAATTTTGATTTGGCACGAATTGCGTGATCATGACATATCACAAAAAGACTACAAAAATAAAACTATGAAAACCAAGAATACCTCAGCTCTTTACTTCCAAAACATATATTTCTTTTTTTTATGATTGCCTTTAGTAGGTAATTTAAAATTAAGGTTAAATTAAGTATTTTTTTACACGTAGGACATTCGTTATATATATCTACTATATAAGTATAATTATTTTACATTTATGACCACAAATGTCAACCTTGCGATAAATTCCACAATCCAATAAATTCTTTCTTTGACACGTTTATTAAATTAATTAAGATTACTTATCACCTTCAACCACATGAGCTCCATGCAAACCGTGTAGGTATAATAAAAGATGGCATACACAGCCACCATTCAGATAACTAAACAGTAATTATCGACATAGATACCTCTCGTATAAAAATTAGATGGTTAATTATTACAGCCAAGGACATTTATCTATTAATTATTACATATTTTTTGTAATAACAATGTCCATCAGACCCTGTGACGCAAACTGTGATCGTCCATCAGACGATGCTATGCTATGTATGAATAGGGATGCTCGATCCGATCCGATACTTATGTGGATCGATACAATGGAATACGATCCGCCCGATTTTTGTATCGATACGATAGCATCCGATCCGTTGGCGGATCGATACACATGTGTGGAGGATCGGATCGAAAATATCGTATGAGGTAGTTCATTTAAATATTTATAACTTTATTTCAAATACCAATATCACAACGCTAAATTACAAAGTACGTCTTTTCTCTGGCGGTAGATCATTGTTAATATGTGTGATATTATATTTCAATGTACCGTCAATTTCATCATAATTATTACTTTGTTTAGTTTGAGGAGAGAATATTTTATTTAGTGTTAGTGCATTTTGTTCGCTTGGACTACCAACATTGTTCCGTTTAACTTATAATCAGTCTATCGCAACTTCAAAAATTTTTTTTTAGTATGGAGTTTGCATGGCAAATAATGGCGGATCATGCCATCCCACTCCCTCACTGCAGTTTCTCTTTCTTTGAGCCAAAGAGTACTTTATTTATAATTAAATATACTACAAAACAAATACGTTACTCGCTGTCGCAACTTCAAAACATTGTTTTTGTATATTTATCACAAATAATAATTGTTAAAGGTTTAATTTAGTCATAAAGTGATCGAACGCTGTTAAATAAATACACAGTGACATTTGTTTTGTTAAAATGCCACCGAAAAGACGGTTTATAACATGTGAGATTTGAGATGGGAGTCCGGTATAAATCACGAACAAAGGAAGTTTATGGCGAAATTTCCTATTGGACGTGGCCCGGTAAGAACTGATATAAATATTTTTTGGCTATATGTAAGTACAGCAAGCTAAAACAAACAAGATTTGATATTTTATTTTTATTGTTATTGTTTACTAGTGATGTTCTGTGACTATCGATAACTACAGAGTTACATTTGGGTTTATTAAGGTAGTGCAATGTTAAAATGTTATTCAAAAATGTATTAAATCAGGGTTCGTGAAAGAGGCTACTGGCTTTAAATCTGAATAAAAAAGTTTAATGCCCATTTTTATCATTTTTATAGAAAAAGTCCAAGCCGTGCAGGGGTTGGCTTTAGAATCCTGTGTTCGGCTTTTAGGATATTTCAGGGCTAATTTAGTTAGTAATGTATGTTAGTTTTATAAATATATAGTTTTTATGGCGAGCAAATTCATGCACAATTAATTTTATAAAGATTTTAAAACATAACCTAAATTTGTTTATATTGTAAATTATTATGTACATACCAGTAGTATAGAAGGCGTATAAAGTGTTTGGAAGCAAGATTACTTAGCAATTGATGTTAGTTTTTTAAAAATATAGTTTTTATAGTGAGGAAATTCATTCACAATTAATTTTATAAAAATTTTAAAACTATCTGACATTGTTTATATTGTATTTATATCAGACATAGAGTAATAAATAAATAGTGCTTATTCACTTAGTATTAGTACTCTGTGTTATCATTCGGTTAGTTTCTTTGACATAGACTACTTTTAATATATAGTGTTTAATAATTATAGTGGATAAATCCATTTGTTGGAGTAGATGGAACCCATACTCAACGTATTGAGTGTCAGTGGCATATTATGAAAAGATTTTCACAATTCTCCTGCTCGATACTTCTATGAGAGCAAATCCGACTTGGAAGGGTTAGGTTAGGAGGTTAAGGCGGGGCGTAGCTCCCGCCTTAACCTCCGTGGTTTTTTTTTTTTTAATAACCTAAAACTCCTGGCCGATTTCTCTATGAGAGCAAATCCGACTTGGAAGGGTTAGGTTAGGAGGTTAAGGCGGGGCGTAGCTCCCGCCTTAACCTCCGTGGTTTTTTTTTTTTAATAACCTAAAACTCCTGGCCGATTCCTCTATGAGAGCAAATCCGACTTGGAAGGGTTAGGTTAGGAGGTTAAGGCGGGGCGTAGCTCCCGCCTTAACCTCCGTGGTTTTTTTTTTTTTAATAACCTAAAACTCCTGGCCGATTCCTCTATGAGAGCAAATCCGACTTGGAAGGGTTAGGTTAGGAGGTTAAGGCGGGGCGTAGCTCCCGCCTTAACCTCCGTGGTTTTTTTTTTTTTTAATAACCTAAAACTCCTGGCCGATTCCTCTATGAGAGCAAATCCGACTTGGAAGGGTTAGGTTAGGAGGTTAAGGCGGGGCGTAGCTCCCGCCTTAACCTCCGTGTTTTTTTTTTTTTTTAATAACCTAAAACTCCTGGCCGATTCCTCTATGAGAGCAAATCCGACTTGGAAGGGTTAGGTTAGGAGGTTAAGGCGGGGCGTAGCTTAATAGGTTAAGTTCCGTAATGTTTATGGCTCTGTGGTTCATTGGCTCTGTGGTTAAAAGTTAAAATGTAAACAAACACGTACCTAATTCGACAAAATAAAAAAACGAAAAAAGTTTTAAACAGTGAAAATTTATTGTGTTGTACTGAAAACGTGTGTTGTAGTGATGTTTTTAAGTGATGCTGATGCTGATAGTTCAAACAAACCTGGTATGTACATAATAATTTACAATATAAACAAATTTAGGTTATGTTTTAAAATCTTTATAAAATTAATTGTGCATGAATTTGCTCGCCATAAAAACTATATATTTATAAAACTAACATACATTACTAACTAAATTAGCCCTGAAATACCCTAAAAGCCGAACACAGGATTCTAAAGATTTCCCCCGTGCAGTGCATACGATATGCTTAATGATTTTTCCGAATTTCTTCCTAATGGGTATATTATTCCAGTGTGATACCGAGTTTGAATAGCATGCCCCCCATCTCTCCTTGCGGGCCTCGTAAGAATTAGCGACGAGCGATTGTTAAATAATTGAATTATTCGAGGATTATTTTTTTTTTTTCCAGATACAGACATTGGGTTGAGGTTATGGGAAAAGCTGATTTAGTATATATTCCCATAGAAAAACTGCATACATTAAAATAATTATGTATGTGGAAATCACTTTGAGTACCGAGCTTTTAATAAAATTAAAAGTCGCCTTAAAAAATTTGCTGTACTACCGTAATCCAACATGCCACCATTTCACAGCTGCTTTGAAGTTCAACATTTTGACGACGTTAAGTACGCCAGTTGTTAGAGGAGCAAACTGCGAAGAGGATGATAATGAAGCTTTTATTGACTTCGAAGATTTCATTCAACCTCTTGAAAATACAAAAGGCAGTTGAGCTTAAGAACTATTCACTTGAAAAGGTGCTGAAGCGCCTGTTCTTCACCTACCTGAAACTGATGATACTGTTCTGCACTTACTCGACGATTTTGAGTTGCATGACTTTCATGTGGAATTGTCATAGATAGAAAATAGTTTGTTCGAAATGTTCAAAAAATAGCCTACTGTGTATGTTGTGCCTCGGTGGTCCTACAAAAAATCCGGTTTAAGAATAGATGATCCAGATAAATAATACATAAACTTCGGGAGTGGTGGCAAGAAAAAAAAATCTTATATATCCCACAACAAATATATGTAAGCTAGTTGATACAGTTACACCTTGAAGCTGAAGTTAAACCGATTCTTCATGAAATACATTTCTCAACAAGCCATCACGATGATGTTGACAAAATGTGACAATTTGTTATGGACCTGTAATGAGCACAAAGATCATCTACTGTATATTTACTAGTTCGCTTAAGTCATCTTTTAATACGAAATGAATGCCATATTTTAAAACTTTCGTTTGCAAATGTCGCGGAATCAACAGAAGATTTTGTTAAAAAATCACAAGGCGTCGCGAAATGATAAAATAAAATTATTATTATGTATTTGTATATTTTTAGTAGTTTTATTCTCATATTAATTAAAAAATATATTAAAATATCCTTCATTTCCTGTTTCTACATTTTATCGATATCGACAAAAAGAAACGCATAGGGTAGCTGCACTATTTGGCCTGTTAGGTTGGTACTATTATTATTTGACGTACATATTTGTCATGTTGGTATGAGAATGCCATGTAACTAGGCGTTTATTGGCTAATATAGGAGTCCCGACTCTTATAACGTAGTGATTATATTCTCTTTGCTTATAATTAACAATATTTTTATTGTGTTTTCCATGGCTCCTTCAAAAAAGTCAAATATGTGGTCATTTTTTATAAAAACGGATAGTGGAGGAAAGTGTAAATTATGTCATCTTGATGTGAAAACAAAAGGAAATACTACAAATTTATCTAAACATCTTAAAAGGCACCATAAAAACACTGAAATTGGGTCCGAAAGCCACTCTTCAGAAATCGTAAGTACCTTCTATTTATATTTAAACAATATAACAGAAGGTTTTATTTCGATGTAATAAAACAAGTCTTTTATTAACTTGATTCGATACTGGATCGATCCAAAACATCGTATCAAATGAAGTGGATCGATACTTGGATCGATACAGCTCATTACGATCCATTATGATCCGGAATATCGATACAAGCCACCCGGATCGAACATCCCTATGTATGAAGCGACTACGTCAGTGTCAGTAGTCGCTTCATAGCCACAGAGTATCTTTTTATATTGTTCATAGCCGGTATAAGTTGTCACTTTGTATGACTGTGACACTGTGACTGCTATGAAATATGGAAATAATAAGTTATAAGTTAATGAGGTATGATTTCGTTGTTCGTTGGTTCCATCGAGTTGGTTCACAGATCAAAAGACCTAAATATTTTTTGCTTTTTTCGAACTGGTGCAGCTACAATAGCAGACTCGTTTAGAGTTCAAGCGAGTTAAGAATCTTTTTCTCCTAATTTGGAAAGGACTGGAGTTAGACTGATAGGGCAATATGACGAAGCTTCCAAGCACTGGTTTACCAATAATATTCACGAACTGCAAAAAGCTATATTTCACCAAATTACATGATTTAATTTGCGATTTTTTTTCTTTTATTCAATGAAACACTGGTAAAACAATATAGTTTTTATTATTATACAATACATTTTGAATTTAACGCACATAATAGCCATAGCACTTCTGATCCTGTAGTTTCGAAGCATTAGAATTAATCCCATGTTTGATAACAATAGTCAATTTTATTTGAGTCTATTTAAATTTTTTGGGTCCAAATATTAGGTCTGCGTCAGGCGCGCCTTTAGGATGCTGGTATTTCTGTCGTACGTGCTGTCCCCTGTTGGGGTTGCCACTTCCGCCTGACCCTCCTCCACTCTCCGCGCTGTATTCCTCCTCCTCTTGCCTCTCTGATATATTTAGAGTGAGACTGAAAAAAATCAATTATTAGGTTTTTTTTATGATAAAGATGATAGGACGGTACACTTGATTGTAGATGGCTACTGTCGCCTGTAAACACAAGCAATATCAGGGGTTACAAATACAAGTATCTCTGCTGATCCTATTAGGATAAAGGGTAATGGACAAGTTCGAGGTTAATAGGAATGGGCTCTGGCAGGCACTATGTACGTACGTAACTAAAATACAACATTGTGTATTACATGTGCAGTAATAAGCGATAATACATGATGGCCCTTCTTCAAACGACTGACTACCATGCACAGTCAGAGAGGTTTATGCAGTGTTATCTGCTTCGAATTGTTTAACACCAAAAGGTGGCCTTAATAAAGAATATCCTGGCTTATTAAAATAACAAGCCAAAAGCTAGTATTGACCTCTCAAACACTACGCTATTAATGCTATTAGACATATACAAATATAAGCAGACTGAGCAACATATGGAATGGCATGAGGAAAATTGTACTTAGGAACCATAGTTTCGACTTATAAATGAACTTTTTTAACAAACTCAGTCAATTTTCTGAAAATAATAGTAATTTGTTCTATTACAGTAATTAATAGTATGAGTTGTAATAAATATTTGCAATAGAACCTGTCTTCTATTGTCTTAATCACGCAAAATAAAAACAATAAACATATCAGCTTCAGTCTGTTTTTTCGTTAACTTCTTCTAATCTAAACCATCCAACGGATTTTGATATGGGTTTCATTAATGCAAAGACCGATAAATAAGGAAATGTCGTGTATATAATTTTCAGAAAAAATATGCATCCACGTGAAACTGGAGAAAGGTCGCTACTTTAAAATAAAATAATAAATTTCCTTACATGATTTCTTTGACTTCGTAAGCGACGTATAACGTATATAAGTAGTTTTTTAGGTCACAGAAAAAAATTATTGCCGGAATTTTTTTAAGCATAATGAGCAGAATGATGCTATTATGCTCAAAGCTCTAGAAAAGTTTCTCAATTTGTCAGGTACGAGGCCAACAAGCCAGTTTTTTGTAAAAAAAAGTTGCCAAAAATTGGTCTAAGTGTACTAAAATATGTGTGTTCAGAAGATGGTAAAGCCTCTTAACAGCAATACCTATAGCTATCAATCTGCCTACCAACCATATGTGGCTAGGTTAGTACGATTGTAGTACTTGATAATTATCGAAAATAAAACCACCACTAATTACGTCGAAGGTAGATGTCGGACGATAGGAAAGGCGCGCGACGTGGAGTTGCTTCCAAACGTTTTTTCCGACTGGCGTCTCTGTCGCTTGCTGGGCATTGCGAGAGCGCCCGGCTAGCTTCGGGCCGAGTGATTGGCGGGGCAATCTGATTGGTCAATGCGCCGTCGCGTCGACCAATCAGATGCCCGGCGCCTGCGCATTGCTTATCGATAATAGATAACATAATCTGCGCCTGTCCGCTCGTTCAACGTTTAATATATTCGCAATTTATTATTTACAGACAAATTACGATTACATACACAAAATAATATTTACAATATTTACAATCTGCGTTTATCACGCCACACATAAAATTAGTGAATATTTAAATGACATAATTTAACATAAATTTACCGTTTAACTCTTTCCATTTCTTGCTTGTCCGCCAGCGCCTGTTGTTGGAGATTGCTAGCAAGCTCTGGTGGGGCACTGAAGAACTTGTATTGAGCTTTAGTGCCTTTTCTAACCATTAACACAAACTCTACGCCTTCTCTGCCCTCCTGAAAAACAGTATAAACATTCTGAACAATCCAACCGTCGTGCGTTCATGCCAAGTATGAGGAAATGTTTAATGATTATTACTAGGCTCTATAATAACGTATTTCTGCGATACTTTGTAAGACTGTATTACAGCTCGCACATGGACACATCGAAGTCTTTGCGGGAACTGTTTTTTGTAGATCCTAAAAAGGATCCTTCAAAATTTGTCATCCGATTGTGCGACCACAAATCGGTCCAGTCCAGATTTAGTGGAGTTTGTTTGTAGGAATACCTCCTACAAGCGAACAGGATACACTATAAAATAGTATTTATTATGAAACCATTATATTAAAGTGAACGAACAGCAAGAGCAACCAGGCCTATTTTGCTATTCTATCCTTATACCTCACTATTTCAAGCTGGGTGGTGCACTTGCGCAACCCTTTGGAGTCGTTTGTTATTAGCAACGGCAGTCATCTACCATCAAGTGGAACATCAGCCTGTATTTCGGCTTGTACTTACAGTAAAAAAAGTATTTGTATACCAAGTCATATGAAAATTGGATGCTTTAGGCGCCAATCTCAATATTTGGTTAGAAGAAACCATACTCTGTCAGTTTATAGTGCATGTCTTAACATGTTTATTAGCAACAAAAAACGTCTCGTGCGTTTCCTATATTTGTTTTAAATATCTTAAAAGATGTCAAAGTTGACGCCTCGTGACCCAACTCCTCGGTCGGACGTCGACGTTGCCTGTTGGGTCGCTTTAATTTTCGAAGATCGCTGGCCTAATTGCTGATATCTTTCAGATAAAAATAAAACACGCTATAATCATATTCCACCATTTTGTAATGTAATAACTTTTTTCAACAGAGGGTTGCCACAGATTAAAAAAATACAACTAGACTGGTGAGCCAATATGCAACACCTCGCGACTTACGTGTGATAATCATGTACAAAATTAAGGGCGGTTTAACTGCTGATGAATGTGTTAGTGAGATGCAGTATGTATTTGGTACAAACAATTCAAACGTAAGGATTTTAACCTCGACGATGATCCACGCTGAGGTCGGCTGCGCGAGGTGGTTACTCCAGAAAACATAACGGCTGTAAAGAAACTAATCATAGAAGATAGCCATATAACCTACAGGCAGATAGAGGAAATCTTGCACCTTAATGCACCAGCTATTCGCGATATTCTTCATGACCACCTCAAAGTAACGAAGAGCTCATGTAGCGCTCGTGTGCAATCAATACCCTGGCGCCCTCTCCATGAGTATTTTGAAACTCATTCAATATGTTTTATTTTTGGTTTTATAACATTTTAAATGCTTTAAACTGTTGGTCGCTCGTGGCGCGCCTTGCTTTGCTACCACGCTCGGCGTTGGTCATAACATTGGGACAGAGTCTTTGAGAGCGTCGTTACCGCGAGCGACACAAGCTCTTTGGAGGTGTTGTTAGCGGCGCTTGCTCGGTGCCCCCACACCCTGCACTATAGGTAAAGCCGGCCCTGATGCTTTGGGTACCCCATGATTTCACTGACGCCCAAAGAGTGTCGCATCAAATGATGCAAAAATATGCTTAAAATGTTTGACCACGGAAAGTCACAGTATGTAAATAGTATAGTAACAGGTGACGAGTCTTGGCTGAACTACTACGACATAAAAAGTAAATCTAAAAACAAAGTATTGTTAAGTGTGGGGTGAGTCAAATTGCCGTGTAAGGGCGAAAATCAACTATTTATTGCCACAAACCAAGATGACTTCCAATAGGGCTAAACTTCTTCTTTAAATCCGTTAAACTTGCCAAAAGTCGTCCGTAATTCCGTAATGAGTCGCTGGTTTACTGTTCCGAAGTTTCGCTTTCGAATCGCAGAATCGAACTGTCTCGCTAGCTCGCCACTTCGCCTATTTATACCCGCTACCAATCGTCTAGATCTTTCTCGAATTTAGTACAAACAAACAACAAACACTTAGAAGTAAACAACTTTTGTAAACACGTATTGTAAACAAGTCATTGAAAATTCGGTAACGCTATTTCTGTTGAACGTGAACTCTATGTTGTGTGCATAAGGATCAATTTCCTTTGACAATAACTTTCCAGAAATTGTAGACAGGCGAAGTCGCTTTTCTAGAACGTTCCATAGTGAGTCATAACTAGAACGTTCCCTGGTGAGTCGTAACAGTATGTTTGAAAATGAAGAAATGCCAACTACTGTAAAACAGTCACGATAAGTGAAGAAGAAAATGGTGGTGGCATTTTTTAATAAAAGAGGTGTTATTAAAAATATTACCCTGGATGAACAGAAGACAGTCACCGCTCAATGGTACATAACAGTTTGTCTGTCTCAACTAATTGAAGAGCTTAGAAAACTACGTCAGAATTCGCGGTTGGATACATGACGCCTGTACCATGACACATCGGGATGAGATAACAAGGACATTTATAAAGGAGTCGGGGCTGACGCTGCTGGAACATCCTCCGTACAGCCCTGATATTGCGCCCTGTGACTTTGGTTTGCTGCCCATTATTCCAGCGACACGGATTTAATTGCGGCTTGGAACAACACTTGTGCAGAAATCTCAAACGAAACATGGGAGCATATTTTTAATGACTGGTTTCGACGTAACCAGTCATTAAAAATATGTTAATGTTAATTGTTAATGCTGGAAATTATTTTGAAAAAACATCAGGTAAAGGTACTTAATCTCAAAACTGTCCTAACGGCTCATGTAAATTTAAGCAAATGGACCTGAAAATGACATCATTTCGTTGCGAGAAGACTCATGCCAATGTCGTGAATGTTAATGTTACTAATCTATTATCTGTCATAAATCTATTACTATTGATTAATAGATATTATTAAACAAGATAAATCTATAACTAATTTCCGGAATACATATTTCTGAAGCGTAGGAGTACATACCAGCAACTGCTCATAGGTCTTCTTGGTGGCCTGTCGACAGTTCATTGGCACGGCGATGTCTCGTTGCTGAGGTCTGTTCTCACGTTGTCGATCCGCTATATTCTCCATCACCATTTTCTCGAATGCGGACTCAAATTCAATATCTTCTACCTACACGTAAAATACAAATGTCATATTTAAGGCTATCCTTTGGGACTCCAAAAAATAATAAAAAAAAAAAACAAATGAAGGTAGGTCATTTGATAAAATAGATATGTCTACAACTTATTAAAAGAATTATGGTCTCTCAATCTTCTAATTTGAATTAAATTAGATATACAAATATTACGTCTTCCATACAAATGTTCGAGATTTCCCTATCCTTTCCTTCCCTTATCCTTAATTCTGCTTTCGTCGGCAGCACACTTGCAGCGCCTGTGGCGTTACTTGCGCTATAGGCGATGGTAGCCACCTATCATCAAGTGGACCATAAAAGAAAAAAGAAAAGTTAACTATCAAAATAACTAAAGATTAAAAAAAATTTACTCCTTTAAAATTTCCTCATGTCAACATAACCGGATACCTAATTATATTATTTAGTTCTGCATACTCGGATATCATGTGTTCCAACAAAAGTTATGTTAATTACAATTGGTATACACAGATATCACTACGATTTATAAGTACAAATAGTTAATTTTTTCGACGACAGATGTGGCTGGCCGGCAACGAAACGCGCTATCGTTTCATTCCTCAATGCGGACACTTTTCATACAAGATTTCGAGTTTGCTTTCATAAGCGCAGGGAATAGAATTAGGGAAAACAAATACATACGTCAGCTGTCACACAAATGTCAAAGTGACAAATAACCTAACCCTTTTTATTTTCTTATATGAAAATCGATTTTTTATTTTCTTACATGTGAATCATTGCATAAATGAAAAAGGCGTTTTTAATAATAAAAACAAAAACTTAATAGCCCAAAGGTAGCGGACTTTTGATTACTATAAAAATTTATTTTTAATAGAGAATGGATTACCTTATAATTAAAATGAGGAATCATTAAGCTCTCACCGGTTTTGGCGCAGGCCGAGGTTGTATCTCTATATCGTCATTCTGCATTTCCCCTTCATCATCATTTCCCACATTTTCAGTTGCATCTTCGTCTGAACTCTCGCCGGGTAACTGAGGATTATCGGTTTCGTCATCTGTCTCTATAATAGTGTCTAGACCCTCATTGACACTGTCATCGCCCTGATCGTCATTATCATACTGCTCCCCTTCATCTAACTCTGGATATAAATTTTGTCTCAGTTCCTCTATAGCGTCTTTACACTGCTGCCAATCAGTGAACAACTCCAACTTAGGTCGCAAATTCATCAAACACTCCTGGTAAATATTTTTGACGTAAATGGGAAATTTATTTTCATCTGTCCAAAGAGGATCAGAGTATTTAAACCAGTAGTAGTTTTGGAAGAATACCAAGAAGTAATCGAGTCTTTTCTTGCTGGAACCGCTGTTGAAATAAACACCACAAGTTTCTAGCAATGCACACACGAGTCGTACTCTGAACACATTGTCTGGTGGATCGAGACTTGACACCTCACTGTGATCATTTGTAACTCCAAACGTTATAAATGAGTAGAGAACCGTAAAAATATCTCTAGAGTCGAGCAATTTATAATTGTATAGCTCCCCCAAATATCTCACTGTAGCCAACCTTCTTTGATTGTATCGAGGGTGAGGATTTTCCATGGTCACTCTGATTTCTTCCAGCACTGTGTCCACCACCATGGGAGCGACGGCTTCCTGCCAAACGGCCAGTTCTGCTGTCAAACGTGCCAACGCTCTCCTAGCGCTTGCTCTAACCCTCCAACCACTCGCTAAATGTAATATTGCCACCATGGAGATATCCGGGTCATCCCAGTCCAATTTTCTCATCAATCGCAGAATCTTCTCTTCATTGCTTTTTTGCAAGTCCTCGTGAAGGATCTTCCTGATGAACTGGTGCATCGGTGGTTCTTCTTCTTTAGGTTGCGCCGGTGTCTCCGGTGGACAGACATAGTAAAATGCGTTCTCAATCTGTGTAACGTATCGTGAGTCTAATGCTGATACAGCCTGTGAAAACAAGAAATATTTTAGCAAATTACGGCAAGGCAAAAGGGAGGGTTATGATTTAATAATAATGCAAAGCAAAACTTTACTGGCATATAACCACTGCTATATGTACATAACACTTTCAGATGAGAATATTTTCTCTTGTTTCATACTTTTTAGAGCTTGATTTTTCAGTAGTCAGGTTTTAGTTTTAGAACTAAATTTTTATTAGAAATACGTTCATTAATTTTTCATTAACTAATCATAATTTAACTAGAAAATGAAATCGTTTATTTTTAACTAATAATTTCACAAAAAAAAAGCAAATAAAGTAATTGCCTAAATAAGCCGCTGAAACTGATGGCTTTTGTAAGAATAGTAGTAAAAGTAGCTAAAAAGTTCGAAAGAATGACTATTGTTCGAAAGAATCGGTAGAATCGCCACATTATCTTTTGGATATTTGAGATTTCGGAACAGATAAGAGGAATTGGATTAATTATATTTTTTAATAATACCTTTTTCCTCATCATTTGCTGTAAATATACCATGGTGCGTTGATGCGTGTCCGGATTACAGTACAAATATCGGCCGCATGTCTCAAGCAGATTACAAGCCATTTCAATGTGGTGATGTTTGAAATCGTGCAGCAGAACTTTCAAGCAGTACAAGGCTTCAATTTTAGAGTAAAGACCAAACTTAACAAGCTCCCCAATGAACCTCACTACTTTTATCTACAAAAAAAAAAATATTACCTTGTGAACAATTGGAAATGGTTATGATAGCTTATTATACCTTATACTTAACATGGACTTATTCTTTATATTGTAAATTTTTCGTAAATTTTGAAAAGTTGTTAATAGAAAATCAGATAACAGCAATTTTTGAGCTTTTGCTGAGTTAAAATACAATTACTAGTAACATATCTAAGTGTTTTACATTTATTTATTTATTTAAAGAATGCGTAGCACACACCTTAGCAGGGGCATCCTGGTGTTCTGATGCTAGGGAGCATAAAAGATTACATACATTATCATACAAGGTTTAGTGATAAGATATGGATAGAGAATTGTATGAGGCGACATGTCCTTTTTGAAAAAGCCTCTAAATAAAGATTTTTGTAATCCTACTAACACTATAAATGGAAAAGTAGGTATGTGAAGATGGATATATGTGTGAATGTTTGTAACTCTTTCACGCAAAAACGGCTTAACGGATTTGGATGAAATTTGGTACACAGATAGTTTATTGCCTGGATTAACATATAAGATACTCTTAACCTGGAAAATATAAAAAATTGTGCGCCACTGTCGCCGTGGTGGCGCCACCGTTGTCACAGCGATAAAGACGTCAGATATAATCTCAGATGTTATATTTTTCGGTTTTCAACATATTTGGATTTATCTTTTTTAATTAACTTTCTATGTATAAAGTTGAAAATTATTTGAGCATTAGTACTATAAATTGTGTAGATGTGTGAAACTGAACTTTAAAACAAGTTAACCATGTTACTAATAAACCATGACATAGAGAATGAATGAATAAATAAATAAATTTTATTAATCAATACCAAAATTTTTATTATTTTGATAACAAAATTTTTGATATTGATTAGATAACCTTTGATGTATACCAATCAATATCTATCTCTGTTTGTTTAGTAACACTCAGTGCTAAAATAATAAGTTATAACACTACAAATTTGTCCTTAAAACATGGATCATCATGGTTTCAGAGTCATCTATTTTCCGAGTGATCGAACCTGGAGAATGCAGAATATATAATTATGTTGGATTCCATATCCAAATTATAAGCAAGTATTAAATTTTGATTCTTAGTTTTTACCCTTTTTAATATATGGGTTCATCGGGTGATACCTACGCCTGAAAATTATGATAGTGACATATTCAATCTACATTCAGTTACATACCTTCGATTCAATGTTTATTTGATCCTTTTTTCTGACATGATATTTGAAGTCTTGCTTCAGCATCGCACACAACTCAATACAAACATCGGGCAAAACAGGATATAAGATAGCTGCAAACCTTGCGTAAAAAGGTAACAAATCAAGTCTAGTCCTGGCAACACTGAACAGTACTCTTGTTAACTTCCGTCTGTTATTTTTCGTGTTCAAATTTAACACAAAGTCTACAGCAGCGTTATCAATAAGAACACGATTAATACAATTTGGTAGTTCATTTAAAAATGCTTCGAGGGCGTATCTGAAAAGAAAAAAATGAAAATGAATCAACACTGTTTTTTTTTAAACAGATGGTTTAACAGTAAATGGCAAGGGACAAGATAAAAATACATATTACACGCAAGGGACAAAGGAATATGGCCTCTGGAATCCCTTACTTACTCATTCATCGAAACACGTGCTGTTAGTTCTCGGTGATCATTTCATGGTAATATTGGGGTACATTTAGTATAACTATTAGAAACGTACTTGTTGGAGATGTTACTAGGTTGTACGTCATCTTGGTCGACTTCGGGTACTGATGGCGGTTCTTCGCTATCACTCAACTCATCCTCTTTCAGATCTTCATCCAGCATTTCTTCCGTCACTGTCTCTGTTTTATTTTTTACCGCCTGTAAAGTCATTTTATGGTATTGTTACGTCATGGCATCATAAAAAAATATTTTTTTTGTTTCAATATGTTTGACAATGTTGATCAATGGTGCGAAATCATTGATGGAATAAAAAAGAGAGTACTTTGATTTGGAAGTTAAAGTTTACACACGCAACATTTTTTGTTTCTCATAAGTTGAATCTGCAATCAGTCCTCAACTTTAAGCAGTTGTTTTACAAATATTTTGTCCCTTAATTTCAATTTGAAGATTGAAATGTGACATCTTTTTAGTCATGTTACATAATCGGGTGTAGTTAGCTTTTTAGCCAGCTGATTGGGATGGTTTTTAAGCTTGTGCAGCAGCCAAAGTTAGAATTTCTTTCCTGACTGTAATCAGGAAAGAGATTCTTTTTTTCAGGAAAGAAAAAACCGTACGGCGAGGACGCTGCTCTTATAACTATTATTAATTATTAGAAAAACGTTTGTCACTGAATGATTGATCTAATCTATGCACAGCCGAAATTACTGAGTTTGGAAAGAGAACCAATATTAAAATATAAATTATTAAATATTATGCACAATAAGTAAAAACACCTTGCAAGTAAAACCTCAGTGTTACGTGCAAACAACAATATTTTCTGACATTTATATAGTCAGCAACATTTTCTGAGTGAGAGGCAAATGGAACCACCCTCATTTTCTATCCCTTTCTTTTATTGACTGTGTTATATTATGTTTTTTTATACATTTTCTAAAGGAACAATCTCTATACATGATTAATATATATTCTAGAAGCATCCACCCCTTTTTAAATTTTTTTTAAGGTACCTATGCTACAGTGGGGTGTGAACTCTTTGTACTTTTTAAATTTGATAAATGAAACATCAACCAGATAAATGTCTCTACATTGTAGGATAAAGACCTCTCCCAAGGCTTACCACCACGTACAGTCCTCTGCCCTTCGCACAGAGTCGCTTCCTGCGATGCCCTTCAGGTCACATGCTGCGTTTTCCTGGCTGCAGGGCAACACACGCTGCCTTTTTCATCGAAAACTTGTCTATAACCATTGGTTATCCACTCTGTGACAAACGTGACCGGTCCATTGCCACTTCAGCTTGCTTCGCTTTTGGCTATGTCAACAATTTTGTGTCATTAAATTAAATCAAATTTACAAACCTCCTTTAATTGATAATTAGGCATATAGACTTTTATATCCAAGAGACTAGTATAAAAAGATCTTGTGTCTTCATCTTGCCAAGGATCTGTTCCTGCTTGCATTGTAAACTCCTCACTGCATCCTATAGTAACAGACCCCTGTGTTTCCGCTACAGTCATATTTAAGGCTGGAGGCTCCCCAGCTTCACCTAACTCTTCTCCTAAAACTTCCGCAAAGTTTTGTGCTCCTGATAGAAGTTTGTCATAAGTTGCCTGAAATTCAAAGGACACATTAAACAGATATAATTAGTAAAACAAAATTATCGTTTTATAAATATTATTGTAAAATAATCAGGAAATAATAATGAAGTCCAATTCAAAACTAACAAACAATATATATTTTTACCTAAATCAGGAGACATACAAGACTAAGGGTGCCTTTCCACCAAAGATGTGCTATGCTACGTTGCTATGGATGCGTTTGATATCCACCAATCATATTCATTGGTGCACATAGCTTAGCACTAGTGGAAACGGATTCAACTAAGATATGTTTTTTGTATGGAAGGATGCGTGCTATGGATGCCTGCTATGGGCCGTCGCGAGTGGTGTAGCTATGTGCAGAGCTGAGTATTTACAGTATGCCCGCGTTTGTCGCTAAAAGTAGACATGCCATCGTGGAAGCAAAAAGTTATTTTATATCTCGCAATGTGCGAAGAAGAACTCATGGAAGAAGATGAATTGTTGTTCATCTTTTTACTCCGACGAAGAAAACATAGATTCTGGACACGAAATCATATTAAATATCACTCGACACACTCAGAATACTTTACATTGTTCCAAACGGTTGACGATGAGACGTTCCAGAATTCTTACAGAGCTACTTTGCGGCGGCGCATCTTCATAGCGCATCTTCCTCGCACAGCTACATAGCTTAGTATTGGTGGAAACGGTCACATATTTTCGTAGCGTAGATTTCACATCTTCGCAGCATAGCTGCATAGCACATCTTTGGTGAAAACGCACCCTTAATGTCTTGTAATAATTAAAAATGTTAAAATAAAAAAATATGAATTATTATTATATTATAACATATATTATTTGTATGTGTAAAAGAAAATTAAAATCAGATTTAAAACGTTTGCAATATCCTATTAAGAAATGGTATTTTATTAATAATACTTCATTAACTTTGTCTTCTATGGTTTTTTCCATTCCATTCTGTTCTGTTTTTATCATTCAATACTTTATTGTTGATCTAGAGTTAGACATATTGTTCATATGCTAAGTGGTTAAATGTCAAAAGAAGATAGATTTCACCTGTTTTACCTTAAAAAATAAAAAATACATAAACCATGACTATTTTCTATACATTTTTGAATATTCATGGTTTTAATTTTCATCCAGGTATCCATTGCTTTGTACCATAAAATGTTACTTATAGCTACTGTGAGGAACTGAATATAATGGACAATGTATCAGAATGGAATATAAACTGGGTATGAAATAAATATTACTAAAAAAAAACGTGAACTGCAGATATTTTAACAAGAAGAAAACTTTTGAGATTATCATTTGCCACAGTGCCTCTTCCTTATGAAGCAGCAGAAAAACTGTGTACACACCTGTGTAACAAATTTAATTATATTATTACTCATGATTTCTGTATGATTTCTATAGATAGGTTTTAAAATGTTCTTCAATACAAATTGTTAACAGAACATTCAATGGTTATATGTTTACACATACATATAATCCTAAACTTTTACAAAAAAAACTATAAACAAAATACAAAATTTTTGATTTGAAATCAATCAATAGTGACATTAATTTGAAGTTGATATCTTTATCCTTTCCTGAGAACAAAGCTTGTGACCAAGTACCAAGTAAAATTACGATTATTCTTTTTTTTAGTTACTTTTATTGACTTACTGTCGCTTATAACACAAGTAACACAACAGGTGCTGCAATTGCGCTGCCAGCCATAGTATGATAAGGATAATGGATTAGCAAGGGATAGTGCAATGGGCTCTGATATTCCTTATTCACTCAGCAAAACACAACAGCACACATGCTGTTATTTCACTGTGGTCTTCTGTAAGGGGGTGGTTACTGCAGCCAGACAGGCTGCCCAAATGACTGCGAGACGCACTGTGCCCGGCCACAACTAAACTATTCTTTGTATATTCTTTTTAATTATAATAAATATAATTATTGTTAACAGACCTGGTGCTGTTCCAGTTGTTCTTTCCTTTCTTGTGAGAGTTCACCTCTGGTATGTAAAGTTCGTTGATTAGCCACATGCAGAGCTTGCAATTGTTCTCTTTCATTTAATAAATGTTTTGTTAGTGATGAAAAATATTCCTTGAGTAGTGTTCTAACTGCTGTCTGCTTTTCAGCTGGAAGGAATGGATTCCTTGGTATTGTCATATTAAATTTCTGAAAAAGTAATTTCAAATTTAAAGTTATCCTGGTGGTCAATATTTGTATACACATAAAGTGTCTAAATCTAAATTCTACCAACTACTGAATGTTCATACTTATTCATGCAAAAACTACTGAATGGAACCCTGCTCATCCAGATCAGAACCAATTTTGAAAAGTCCAATTACAGTTGGCCCTGCGGGAATCAAACCCGTGCCAGGTTTGATGCCACTGAGTCAGAGTCAAGCACTTCAACCAATGGGTACTCAACTTGTATTCACATAAAAACTATGTTTACTGAATTATGGGAAGAGAATTATGTGAAGTGTGTAGCATACAAAGGATGAACAAGAACAGCTCTGCCTCCATTAAGAGAAATGGAGGTTAAAAGGAGATATGCTGAAGTGTATTTTTTTCTATTAAAGAGAGGTAGGCAGGCTGATGCTCCACTTGATTGTACTGTCACTTATAAAAAGCTGGCAAAGCCAAGTGTGATGACATATTTTAAAATATAATATATTGTATAAATATATAAATCTATAATGTGTACCTACTTATATTACAAAAATATTATAATGAATTTGAAATATTTCTAATTAAGGGGACTATATACCTCTGCAGTATCTTTAATTTTCTTCGGAGCTAAGCCTGCATAATCTTCACCGCAATGTTTACAGAATGACATCAATATGGGTATATTATTATGATCTTCCTTGTCCATGTTAATAAGTACTGTAAGTACATTACCTAATAATGGCAGACCAGTTTTATTTGCAAATATACCTACAGCTACCAACTCAGCATAAAACCTTATATCAACACGTAATTTTGAAGAGTTTGTTATCTTATCCGTAGCTTTAAATGTTAAGATTTTTTGCCAATTCTCAAAAAAGTTTGATGAAAATTCTGCATATGTTTGGTGTAATGATGAGCAAAAAGTTATCACAGCAGGTATGTCTGACATCTTCAATTTAGCTTCAGCAATAGCAGCAGCTACCTCAGAAATATATTTCGTGAGATTCAGTGTGCCGAAATCTTTTAACAGCACATCTAATTGGTTCGCACTAAAAGACTTTAGTTTTTTCACAAATGTCGTATTCTTTTTTAGGCCTGAATCTAATTTGGAAAAGTAATTTTCTGGTGGACGAACACAGTTCAAATTTTGATTTCTTAGTTCGGTCTTTTGCTTTATTCTGGTTTCAAGATTTGCTATATATTCAGAAAGGGTAAGTTTCTCTGATTCTTCATTTTCTGTCTTTTCTTCGCGTGTTTCTTCATTTTTATCCATCTCCTTTTTAGTGGAAGTCATGCTCATATTGTATGAAATAAATATGTATGAATGCAAAAAATTTGACAAAAAGAAATTAATTAATTAATTCCTACTTCCCATTTCTCTCTTCACTTCTTACTATGATATGAAAATGAGTAATAAAAATCATAAAAACACATTTATTTTGTATTGATGGGATAATTATAATTTATTTTACAAACTATTTTTAGAGTCACAGACAAACAATGTTTTGGTCACCAATCACCAAGAGAGTATATATTTTCTGTGTTAATCACTATCTAGAGAGTATACATATATGTTGGTTCTGTGATCATAATTATTATTATTACACTCACAAGCACTCACAAGGTCACAAGGAGTTATATTTAATATATAGTATAGCCATAGCCACATGGCTACAGTATATTAATTATTAATAATTAGTGTTCGCATTCAATGTACTTTGGCTAAAAAATAATTACCCAATCTTAAAGATATATTAAAAAACAGTTTATTATTTGAGGCCAATGTCAATTCAAGAAAAAACGTCAAACTAATGTCAATGTCAAAGAAGTGTGGTGGGTGCATAGACATTAATATACTACGTAATAGACAAACAGACCCCCTGTTTCCCGCGTCACCAAAACAGAAATGTCTTCGTGTGCGTGATTTATAAATGTGTGAGTAAATTTTAGTGACGTTCCTACATTATCGACAGGACAGGTAACAATATATCAAGGATGTAGTAAAGGTTTATTGGTAGGATATACGAATTATGGATATAAGATATGGGATCCATTGAAGATGAGGATTTATTATTCGCGTGATGTTTTATTTGATAATAATGTTGAAAAGGTCTCGGAGTTTTTAAGAAATTGTAATAAGGATGTGAAATTTCCAATAATAGATAGATTCAATAGATAGATTATTTAGAAGTTAAAATAATTATAAATTATTTTATAACTTATGACAGAACTAAGTTTTTGAAGTTAAGGAAGTGCATTTTAAGTGATGAGGGATTAGTGAAAGGACATCATAAAATGTTTTAATAGATATTGAGGTAGTGAAAAGTATTTTGGATTTTAATTCTAAATTTATATATTATATAAATATATATATATATATATAATATAATATTATTTATATATATATATTTATATAAATAAATTTAAGTTTTTTTTTTATTTAATTTGAAATTTATTACTTAAGGGGGTTATGATTTAATATGTATAGAAGCTTAATAAGATAATATTGAGTGATTTTAATGTTGTTAAGTAGAGGTTTTGAGTTGAAGACTCATATATGAGTATTTTGTTTTAATGAAGATGTTTTAGTGCCATGAATTATTAAATAGATTTAGATTTACTATTTAAAGATTTTGTAGTATTGTCAGCCAGGTATTTAAGATTCAGAGATGTTAATGTATTTTGAACTTAAATACTGGCTGATATAAAAAGGTTTGATATTCAAACATGGAAAAAGAAAAAGAAGATAATATATTTAATTAAGTTATTTTGAATATTGTAATGTGATGTAAAAAATAAACTGGATGTGTGCACCATCATGATGACTTATTTTGGATGTTTTACTGAATAATATCCCAATGAAAGAGTTTTAAAATTGAAGTAATCCGTAGAAAACTATAAGATATATAAGGTCTAGCATTCATATAATATAATAAAAAACAAGATATAATTTCAGTACCATTAATTGTTTATTTTAAAAAATCATTGTCCTTTAAAAATAATACAATTTTATTTAGATGGCCAGATAGCCGGATTTGTGGTAAAAAAAATGAAAAAACGCATTCATTGTGTAGAATGTATACAATCTCTATTGCAATCACGAAGTCATTCTACGTCATCATTAATCAGTCAAAAAGATTTTGCGATACATGGTGAAGGCTTTTTAGTATATCCATCTCACGATGTTATATTTGTTTGTGAACAGTGTGAACATTATTTCAGGCGTTATATAAAATCAATCTTTAACTTCAATAAGCGATTATTTAATGAAACAGTTTTGAAACTTTTAAGGCATATTGATACTTCCAGCATTTTTGAGGCATTGGTAGTACATTCTTACGAGCAAGACACTTTTGAAAGCCATAGATATCTTGTAATTAAATATACAATTGAAACATATATAATGGTTCGTTTACGATATGAAACAACTTTAAAAAATTTGTCACATATATATACATAAAAAAAAAATTTAAGCTTTTTTTTATTTAATTTGAAATTTATTACTTAAGGGGGTTATTATTTAATATGTATAGAAGCTTAATAAGATAATATTGAGTGATTTTAATGTTGTTAAGTAGAGGTTTTGAGTTGAAGACTCATATATGAGTATTTTGTTTTAATGAAGATGTTTTAGTGCCATGAATTATTAAATAGATTAAGATTTACTATTTAAAGATTTTGTAGTATTGTCAGCCAGGTATTTAAGATTCAGAGATGTTAATGTATTTTGAACTTAAAAAGAAAAAGAAGATAATATATTTAATTAAGTTATTTTGAATATTGTAATGTGATGTAAAAAATAAACTGGATGTGTGCACCATCATGATGACTTATTTTGGATGTTTTATTGAATAATATCCCAATGAAAGAGTTTTAAAATTGAAGTAATTTTAATTTACTATTCTTTCGGGAGAACTATAAGATATAGAAGGTCTAGCATTCATATAATATAATAAAAAACAAGATATAATTTCAGTACCATTAATTGTTCATTTTAAAAAATCATTGTCCTTTAAATAATACAATTTTATTTAGATGGTTTCGCAAAGTCAATTGTGACAAATTTTTTAAAGTTGTTTCATATCGTAAACGAACCATTATATATGTTTCAATTGTATATTTAATTACAAGATATCTATGGCTTTCAAAAGTGTCTTGCTCGTAAGAATGTACTACCAATGCCTCAAAAATGCTGGAAGTATCAATATGCCTTAAAAGTTTCAAAACTGTTTCATTAAATAATCGCTTATTGAAGTTAAAGATTGATTTTATATAACGCCTGAAATAATGTTCACACTGTTCACAAACAAATATAACATCGTGAGATGGATATACTAAAAAGCCTTCACCATGTATCGCAAAATCTTTTTGACTGATTAATGATGACGTAGAATGACTTCGTGATTGCAATAGAGATTGTATACATTCTACACAATGAATGCGTTTTTTCATTTTTTTTACCACAAAGCCGGCTATGTAGTGAACAATAGATTTGACAAACAGTGACAAATCTTCAACATTATTAGGAAGCTTATTCAGTAATAATGATGAAGACTCTTCGTCTTGCTCCTCAGTTTTTAACTCAAATTCTTTGGTAATCTTATTATATTTCAAAGACGTATTAATGCGGTCAACAGTGGAAGTAACTCCCGAAAGAATAGTAATATTATCGAGTGGTACACAATTTCCACTGTCACTTATTCTCACTTCGGTATGGCATAACAATCTTTTATATGCAGATATGAAGTTCCTTGCAGTGGGATTATTATTAAAGCCACCCCTTGATCGAATTGCACTAAAAAATGTCTCAAGATGGTCCTGTGATAGTTTATATAAAGGTAAAAAGCGTAAAATACCATTTTCAATGTAATTAACATACAACAACTTGAGAGTTATAATATTAATTAAAAATCCAGCTAGACCTAAACGTCTACCCGATTTCACAATTAATGATCCATCTTCAAATTTTAAATTTCTGAAATAGTCGTAGATGTCATCAAGTCTCTCAAATATTTCGACTTTATTTTCAGAGTACAAAGGCTTTTTTAAACCATAAGAAAGAAAACTGTTCGAATTAAATATGTCAAAAATATCGTTTGTCAATTTTATAAATAAAGTTGTAGCATCTGAATATTTGAATTGGGGTAAATTTAAAGTGTTATTACAGAAGTCAATGGCTATTGCAACAGATCTTGAAAGCAATTGCGCTGCTAATCGTACTTTCATGTTTTGTTTTAAGTAATTAATGTGTCTATTTGTTATTTTATTACCTAACCTCAACCCTTGTTGCATTTGCAAATTATGTAATAGCAATATATAATTATATTTAATTTGCCTACCATTGCCATCAATCAATATTTTTTTGTCCCCAAACATATTTCTAATTAATTTAAGTAAATGACAGGCATCAATTAATAAGAAGTATCTATTTGATTTATAATAAAAATATGGGGTAAATGGTTCGGAATTTAAATTAGCGCCAAGTAAATTACACATTGTTAAATTAGATGCAATCCCATCAAAAGTTATGCTTATGACGTCGCATCCTGCAGCAAGTAACAAATCAAGGCAAATTCTTAATAAATTAGCTTTTTGTGTAGCTGTAAAACCTCTTCCAAAAAAATAACCAACTGGCAACTTCCAGAAGCTGTTAATGGCCACAACCATAAAAACTAACACCTGATTTGCAATAGCGGATTCATCACTCGCTAAGTTATTACCTATATTTACACAACCATAATGTTTTCCACCAATGAATTCCGAATGTTCCCTTATACTCATTTCGTCAAAAGTTACACTTACAATCAATTTTTTCTTTTTAGTAAATTCTTTTATTGTATTAAAGGCCTCTGCGGTAAAACCAGGTTCACAGTTCACTCGCTTGTACCATGTACGCAAAGTATTTACGTGTGGTAAACACAAACCAAATTTTTTTCTAATATAATTGTAACACCTAGGACTATAAAAATGAAGTGTAAGTGCAAAACGTCTCAATTCGTCACTGTATTCTTTTGAGTGGCTGATTTTGCCTGTATTAATTTCATTAACACGGTCAATTAAATTTTGCAGCGTTTCATTGCTACAAGCCAATGTAATTTCATTCAAATGGTCTTTTAATCCTGGTCTTTTTTTAAATTCATCCAATACAGACTGCAAGGTAACAACCTTATCCTTCATTCTTTTATTTCTTGCTTTTAAATTGCGTATGTTTCGCTGTTTTTCTGTCAACTTGTTCTTCAATTTTGCACATTTTGTTATAAGTTTTTTCTTCCTAGGAGTTAATTGTGGTGCCTGAGATGTAAATGCCCGAGATGTAGATGGCTGAGGTGAGATGTCTCTAAAGACATAGGTTGACACAGGTCTTGTGGGCTTCAAAGTGACCTGAAACGGATTATTGTTTAATTATACATTAACTGATTGCTCTCAAATAGTAAACTTCGGAGACATAAAAATATAGCCTGCAAATCTGCACTGTGTCCTTGTGATGAAATGTGAATCTGTAATTTATGATAAAATATACGAAGACCTGTGTCCAGCATGTACGAATATTATGCTTATGATATAATGTGATTTGCTATATTTATCTATTAGTAGGCAATGATGATGCATTATATTCTACATATAAATAGAAACATACATACCGGTACAAACTTTGTAGGGACCGAGTCCTTTTTTAATAGACGACGACATTTACGCTGTAGAAAACATCTTGGTTCAAAATGTTTACTGCATACTGTAGAGTATTTATGAGGTGTCCAGTTTGGTTTGTTTAGAACCCTAATCCATTTTTCCTGAATCACGGTATCTGATGGAAATCTGAAAAAAAAGTACCTTTACTTGTAATTATCAAATGCTCCACTATGCATATAATTACTACCTAGTTACGTTTTAAAACACTCGACATATTTTTATCAGAAGAAATAAAATAAATGCGATATCGATATCGATGATTCAAATATTCAATCACTACGTAAATTATGGAAATTTTCACGTACACATAATCTTTTTATTTTATTTATAAAAATGAAAAATATGTATAAAACACTAAATTACGTGATATCTTATATTTATTACACAATTTACCGTATTCCTTGAACCAAGTTTTACTAGAAAATAAGACGTCAAAAATTATTAGTGTGTGGATCATATTTACCTATGAAATGTCTCATTATTTGGATTATTCCTGTGATTCACTTCACAACCAGGCACTGAACAGCACACCATTGTTAATTTCAACAATAATTTTATTCAACTTAAAGGGATTCCTTGAGAAATTACATAAAAACTGAAGGACGATATCACAGTGTGACGCTATGTGACTCTCCGATCTCTCAAACTAGTTCTAACGGTTCTCGCTTCGCTGTCTCTTTCGCACTCGTATTCGTGCCATAAGAGACTGCATTCTCCCTTGCACTCTCAGTTCGTCTATTACGTAGTATATTAATGTCTATGGGTGGGTGAGTGAGTTCAGCATAGAAATTAGAAAGAAAGAAATAGAGTTCTCAGTTCAGTGAGTTGAGTAACGTATGAGTAACGTAGTGATTATATTATAATATATACTTATACTCTTTGAGTAACAGCGGCAGCGGCTTTTGTTTCTGTTACAATTTCTTTTTGAATTTAAATAAGTAACCACATTTATTTATTTTATCATTTAGTTAAAGAAGTTTACGAGGCAAAGAAGAATTCGCGCAATGTTTGTTTCTTTATGTTAAATTACCGTTGAAAAAATTGTCAAGTTCCGAAGTCATAATGGCAGATGCTGACTTTAGCAAACTATTGCAACAAGCTGAACAATTAACTACTGAAATAGAAGGCAATGAAGACCTTCCTCGTGTTGAGAGATCTTTAGGACAAGTGTTGGAGGCTTCTCAGGAACTCTTCTCGCGAGTCATACAGTCTGGCGCCAATGACATTCAAGCGTAAGTATTCGTAACGGTTATAATACAAGCCAGTTTGAGACTAAGCGTTGATGTGTTAATTAATACGTCAACCAAACAAACCGGCTGTGTACTTTACAGCTACGGATAATAAAGATCGGGGGGCACGGTAGTGCCCCCGCCAAGTCGAGCGCGAAGCAAAAGCAAACACTGCCGTACCATCCTTTACTGGAACCATTTTCAGGCCCCTATTTGAGAACCTTTGGATAAGACCAGAACGCAGAAATTTTCGTCATCCAGTAAGCTATAATCACACACTTAAAATCCAAAATTTCAAGTCTTGTCATTTAGTTCCGAAGTTAAGCGAAAGCAAAGTTTCGCATTTTCGACACACTCACTCATGATCATCAAAATAGAACTAGTACTTCCCATAAACTCAGAGAGCTGAAATTTGGTACAAAGTTAGGGTTTAATGGCCACATAAAGGGAAAACTATAAAAACTAGGATAATCGAAGATCTGGAGTACCCGGTGACCCTGATTAGAAAACACAAGAGCCCAACCAAACTATTAGAGATCGACATACCGCCTTTACAAAAAATATTCAACTTGGTGGGCCGCTTCATTTGATGTCAAAAATCGAAGGTCTGAAGTATCTGATGAAGAACCCTCAGCTGGTCTCAGCTGTATTAGAGATATGGTAATGCCCCCTTCTACTATTGGTACATAAAAAAACTGTCATTGCAAAAATCCAGCGTAGTGGGACACATCTTCTAATTTAATCTTCTAGCCTATAGAGTCCCACTGCTGGGCGAATGCCTCCCCTTCTGCTTTTAATACGCATATAAATAAAATTAAAGGAAAACTCTGGATAAGACTTGACTGGCTTTTATACTTATTATTATACTTACAAGTTTACAAGAAGAAATAGTCAAACGATTAACTTTATTCTACTCGAACATTACACAAATTAAATAAATTACACTAAAATATTAATTTCGCTCAAAATTTGATCAAAATATAATGCATTGGACTAAGAGTGGCGGTGATACCCGCACACGTCGCTAGATGGCGCTGACTGCAAGGTCTAAGTCTAAAAAATGCCCTCATGGACATTGGCACCTCCATATTCTCTTGTGGCCAAGCCTACGTGGCGCTTTCATGGGTAACCAATCTTCAAGGGGTGCACCTCATAAATGTTGACTTCAAGAGTATAAAAGCTCAAGCTTCAGCGATCACCGAATACAACCGGCTTAGGCGTAAATACCGCGCTGATCTTTCAGAAATTAAACCGTCTAAAAGAATAATTAATGAACGCGAATGGGCAATACGAAAAACTGACTGTACAAGAATCAGAATCGGAAAAAAGAAAAGAAAGATTTGTAATAATAAAAAAACTACTCTTAAAAAGAAAAAAACTGTGTGAAATAAGAAAATCTAATAAAATAAATCAATATGCCCACGTTTCTACAAAAAGAAGTGAAATCCCACCAAAAACATTCTGTAAAAAACTAGCCAAGTCTCATTGGCGCTGCTTGTTTATCTCTAAAAAGTAATGAAATCTAGACAAAGTCGTGCCAACTCTAAGGTTCCTTACTGCGATTTCTTTATTATTATAGTTAATGTTGTGTGATCTGGCAACGCTGTGCCAGATCACACAACATTAACTTTTGATTTATGTTATGTTTTTATGTTTGTCTAATGTTACATTCATGTGTCTTTACCTGCTAATTCTAACTCGATACTGTACTGTAAATTATATATTCCACACACCAAACAATCATCACCTACACTCACACCACTTGGTACACTTAGGACAAATAAAACACACTACTCACACAACCCAAATTCATAATACTATCTTATATAGAATTACAAGGTCGAAGAATATATTCTCAACCTTAACTTTTTACACATTGCTTGCCCTTGAATTTTTGACGAGTTTTCATATTACCGTGAATACTAATGGATGACCGGTTACTTACGGTGAATGATATAGACAACTTGGAGATGGCTCGCTCTCTTGTATGTGATCCCGCAGATCTAGATAAAGAAATATTTGTAAAAAAAAATGATTTCACTATAATAACACAGAATATTAATAGCATTTATTGTAATTTTGATGATTTCATTCTCACACTAGCAAGTCTTAGTTTTGACACTGACATTTTAGTACTTACTGAATGTAGATTAAATGCAAATAAACCGCTTCCGCAATTACAAAATTATATATCCTACTACACAATGAACCAGTTAAATCAAAACGATGGAGTTGTTATTTATATTAAAAATAACCTAAAGCACAAAGTTAAGGAAATAAAACTTTTGCATGCATCGTGCCTACAACTGGAAGTCCTGGATACTATCGTGCTGGGTATTTACAGATCCCCATCCAACAAAAACGCAGAACCATTTATTAACTCATTAGGCTCCCACCTACACTCTGTAAATTTTCCTAGCACTATAATTATAACAGGAGATATTAATATTAACATAACACCTAGAGAAAATGAAGCATCACAAGATCTGAAAAATAGAGCTGCCTACTTGAATATGCTGGCTGGTTACGATATATTTGCAGGTCATACAATTGTCACAAGAGAGACAACCTGTTTAGATCACATGATGTTAAAAATAGATAGGAGAATGAAGACGGCAACTATTGCCGTATTAGAAACTAGTACCACTGACCATAAGTCTGTTTTTCTTTGCATATCTCAAGTAAAAAATAAATCGCCCTTGAATAAAATTAAAACTAAAATAGACTTTGAATGTGCTTTATTATACTTACAAAATAATAACATCACAGATTTATTAAATTGCGAAGACCCTAGCGTGGTAATTGACTGCTTAATAAATAAAATTACTAAATCTTTAGAAGAAAACACTATATTAGTTCCAGTACCGAAATCTCAAAGAATTATTAAACCATGGATTACTCCTGGGATATTGAGGTGCATAAGAAACCGTAATAACTTACAGAAAAAGGCAAAAACTAACCCTCATAACGAGATATACAGAATTACTTATACTCGATACAGGAACTTTTGCAATAATCTTATAAAAAAACTTAAAAGAAATTTTGAACGTGACTTATTAACTAAATCTCTAAAAAATAATAGAATGTTGTGGAAAAATATCAAAAATATAACTTATACAAACAAACAAAGTATTCAAAATCCTGAATTATTAAACATTAAATCTTCTAATAAGGCTTCAGTAGATTTCATAAACTGTTACTTTGCAGATGTTGGGCAAAAGCTTGCTATGCAGATCCAGGCTAATCATAATTCTGATTTAAATTCATTTTTAAATAATATTCCATCTAATCCATTCTCTTTTGTGCTGCTTCCAACTGATGATTATGAAGTTAATACAGTTTTAATGGGCCTTAAATCTGACAGTGCCGCAGGATGGGATAATATCCCTACAGCATTTATTAAACTTGCAAAAGCAGAAATCATTCCAATTTTAACACATTTTGCTAATCTATGTTTTATAAAGGGTGTTTTCCCAGCTCCTTTAAAGCGCTCTCTTATAACTCCTGTTTACAAGAGTGGGGACAAGAATGATATAAGTAATTACAGGCCAATCTCAGTCTTACCAGCGATTTCCAAGATTATAGAGAAGTTATTAAATTCTAGACTTGTTAACTATTTGGACAACTTCGGCATACTATCTTCTGCACAGTTTGGGTTCAGACGAGGGAAATCGACGGAAGACGCAGTTATTGCCTTAAGCTCCTTAATTACTGAACACTTAGATGCAGGTAAAAAATGCTTATCGGTGTTCCTGGATTTTAAAAAGGCATTCGATACTGTGTCTCACTCAATACTGTTACGCAAATTGGAGTGTATAGGAATTCGTGGAGTAGCTTTGGACTTATTACGGGACTATTTAAACAACAGAGAACAAGTAGTGAAGGTGGAACAATACATCAGTGGGGCCGTGGGAGTGTCATATGGTGTGCCTCAAGGCAGTGTCCTGGGCCCTACACTATTTTTAATTTATATAAATGACCTTTGTGATATGACGATACCAAATGTAAAAATTTTCTCTTATGCCGATGACACTGCTATCGTCCTCGCTGGTGATACTTGGGAGGAGGTTAAAGCGAATACTGAGAGGGCTTTGGCGCAGATGGCAAAGTGGTTAAAAGACAATCTCCTTACTCTAAACACCTCAAAAACGAACTATGTCTGTTTTAGTATTGATTCGCGTTCCCAACCTGATGTGAACTATTGCGTAAAGATACACTCCAGCGGTCATCTTTCTGACGATTCTCAATGTAGTTGTCCTATAATCGACAGGGTCACTTGTGTGAGGTACTTAGGTGTAATGGTAGACCAGAGACTTTCCTGGTACCCTCACTTGGAACATGTAAGCAATAGAATTCGAAAATTATCTTGGATATTTAAACAATTGCGTTATTTAGTTCCCAGACAAACGAACATTCAGACTCTATCTAATAATCTGCTAAATTATTTATATATATCTCTAGTTCAATCTATAATAATTTACTGTATCGTGGCCTGGGGAGGTGCAGCAAAAACCCGTTTTATTGATATAGAAAGAGCACAACGTGCACTAATTAAAATTATGTATTTTAAGAAGAAGATATTTTCCACTGATGCACTTTATAAACAGTCTAATATCCTATCAGTTAGAAAATTATATATATTAAATTGTATACTTAAAAAGCATAAAACACTTACTTTTGATCCTGTGATATTTTCTCGGAGAAGAAGGGATATAGTAACAAAAATGATAAAAGTAAAAACTAAATTTGCTCAAATGCAATACTGTGTAAGGTCGTCCTTTTTATATAATAAAGTTAATAAGGAAATTTATATATATGACAAAATGTACTTCAAATGTAAAAAACTTACTACGGATTGGCTTAGAACTAAAAATTATGACGAGGTGGAAAATATGTTAATAGTAATGCAATAACGGAATAATACACACAAACACACACACACACACAAAAGCTTACATTGTGCCACACATACATTCCACACTAACACATCGTACATTCTAACACAGCATAATAATAATTTTATTAACAATAATTTTCTAACTCAGTCCTTGTTTGTTTAAGTTTACTGAGGCTTGATTTATTAATAAATGACTAGCTTTTATGGAAGAGCGAAGGCTCCTGGTACAGGCTTCCGCTTAAAAGGAGTCTTCAATCTTAATTTAATTTGTAAACGAGTTTTCAGTGAATAAAAAAAAAAAATTTTTTTTTTTTTTTTTTTTGTGCGGTAACAACAATTACGCCAAAATTAATCCTTTTATGTTAATGTCGTCAGACAGGCTAACAGTAAAGTATGTTAAAACAATAGGTGAAACAAAAAATACAGGAGAGTCAGCTTCAAAAATTACACCTTGTTTTTAACTTAATCTGTTTATTTTCTATAAATTTTTAATTTATAAACTCAAAAGTTATAGGGACTCAAGTTAAATGTGTACTCTGTTCTTAGGAATTTAGATGGACTTTTTTGTGTGAAACAATATTTTTAAAGTTATAAACAATGTATTTGGTTCATTGTACTGAAACATATGATGTTATTGTTTTAGTAAATTTTGTAAAAATTTATAATTACAGACATTTATTGTTTGGAACCAAGGGTATAGATCTACAGCAAATTACACAAAAACTAGAAACTCTCAGTTCAAAAAGAACATTTGAGCCATTGCAACCAATAGCGGACTCAGACATAGAAAGTTTTTTAAAGAATGAACGGGAAAATGCTATTCTTTCACTTATTGATGAGGTTAACAAAAATGTAAGTGTATTTAGATATGTACAAATATTTTTAAACAATTTTTTATTCATTACATGTTGACTAAAACTATTCTTTTAGTTATGCACTAAATATGAGTAACATAAGAATGTGGTAAGTACAGTATTATCATTAAAGTTATGCATGCACTTTGGTAATATCTGCCTATCTTCATAAATTTGATTGATGATGATAACTAATATACTGCTGACTGCTAACTAATATAACTAATAACTAATATAATGCTGCTTCTATTGAACAGCCATATGTTGACTTAAGTTCGACTTTAACCATGGCGGTTTCTATTGAACAGCCATGTATTGACAGGACTGTCTCTATTAGACACTCAAATTTAATACATTGTAACACAATTACATGTATAGGCTCTGATCCGCTTAATTTAAATTAACATCTCAGATAATGGAGTAACCTTCTTGCAGTCTTAGTAAATTACAAAAATTATTTATTATTTTATTATTTATTTTATTTTTAACAAAAACCCTACAGCAATACAGTAATATGTACAGAAATACATATATACAGTTTTATTTTAAAGAAAAGAAAAAATACATACACAGAAAAGAATTACATTTTAGGTATTCAAGTATTTATTCTTTTGTAACTATAGAGTTAGTGAAAATGCTACATCTTGACATTGGTTGCCTGTCTACACCTGATCTACACTAATATCATAAAGAGGAAAGATTTGTATGTTTGTAATGGATAAACTCAAAAACTACTGAACCAATTTGAAAAAAATTTTCACATATAGAAAGCTACATTATCAGCGAGTAACAAGGCTATATTTTATTTTAAAAAAAAATGAGATCCTTATGAAAATTGCAATAATATAAAACAATGTATCAAAAATTTGTCTATAAAATTATTTTGTCATTAGCCACAAAAATGTTCATTAGGCAATCTGTCTATTATAGTTAAGTCACAATAATAATTTTTTGTTAAAATTAGTCAATCAAAACATGGTATAATCGAAAAATACTATAATTTTCGTATTATGTTATTAATCCTTATCCAACTAAATAGTTTCATAATTAAGGTTAATTATATACAATTAAATTCCTCTTTAAATGACTCAAATCAGCTTTTATTTAGAACAGGTATAAAAATGCTATAAAATATAAAATGCTGCAGTGTTAATGAATAGCCCTTCTGTACATATAACATAGAAATCATAGTACAATATATGTTTTCTATTTTTATGTATTGTATAGTGTATACATATTATAATAATATGACGTCTGTCATTAATATATGTAATTCTAATGTAATATTTGCTATTTTTAGTCATTACAAACCACAGAAGATCAAAAATGGGAGCATATGATTTCGGAATGGAATGGAGAGAAATTAAAACTTATGAATGCAATGATAGGACCATCACAGAACTGGCTCGATTTGAAACGAACACCTGAACCTCCAAGTATTGCCGATGCTCCCAAGAAGTTTGGTCATTCTATGTTGGACAATATTGAAGCAGCTTATGCCAGACAAGTCCAACTATACAATAAACTCGTTTTCCAAGGGTCCAAATCAAGAACAGCCCTGCATCAGAAGTTTGCAAATGTTGCAGAAGAGTTTAATGATCCAGTAAGATTATTTTTGTGATTTATAGGAAAACTAATTGTCGTGGAAAAGAGGACTATGAGTCCTTTGTGGAGGGGATATAATAATTGTTTGATATAGAGTAGACACACAAAAACAGTGTTCTTTATTGCTTTTTTCCATGAGCTCTGATTCCAAAATGATTCCAACCATTCTGTTCTGTGGCTGTTAATACTTTCACTATGAATATACTGGCTGGAATTATCTGCAAAACTTCGTTTTCTTCTGTAGTGAATACCTTAAATATTGTTAAAGAAAAATTGAACTTTTTAACAATCACTTTATTGAAATATTAACATATTGAATAATTTAACATTATATATAATTGAATTCTTTTTCTATTTTAAGTATACTATACTCTTATTGCTGTATTATATAATTTATATTCAATTTCAGAAAGTAAAAGAAATGTGGGAGATTATAAAAGCAATGGCCAACATTCCGGCACTTGCTAGAGACGAGGATCCACTCAAAGCTAGAGGCAATCAAACAATCCAGCAATATCTCATAGCTCAAGGGAAAATGTATTTAGAAAAAAGGTAATAATATGCTCAAGCGTATTAGTATATGCAAGGAGTTTTTTTTTTTTTTTTCATTTTACTTGTGTTAAATATTTTATCAGAGAAGTTAAATAATTAAAAAAAAAGCCCTGAAGTAATATTTAACGAACATATATTAACAGGTTAAAAATCATTGAATGTGACAAGAAAAATCCATTAAATGGAGATAAAATTGCTGTTAAAATGTTAAACATCCTAATTCAATTCAAAAACTCTTTATTGCATTATTATTTTAAATACTTTTTCAAAATGATATATTATTTATCACCAATGTTTTCACATAATCTATTTGATTTTTTTTATGACATGTTAAGATTTTTTACAAGAAAATATATATTTTTTTTCATTTCCTTTTTTTTGTCGAGTGACCGTTGTAATGATATAATTAATAGATACAAACAGTACATGAGCGACTATGTTCGCGCCAATCCTGCAGCTGCTATGCGCGGTGGTGAACCCGGCACATACCCATTAGTGCGGGGCTTCTTAGGACTCCGGCTACAAGGTCAGAACCTTCAGGGGCTCACTGACGGAGTTATAGATGAACGACCACTCTGGCCAATGGTTTATTATTGCTTAAGAAGCGGAGATGCTAATGCTGCTTTACATTGTTTGCGGAAAGCTGGGTAAGAAAACTTTAATATATGAGTACATTTTTAGTTTTGACTAAAAACATCATTGAGATACATATTCTGAGTTGTAAATGTTTGTCAAAAGGTGAAAAGGAAACATTGACGTTACAGGTGTCATTTGACTGGCCATATATTTATTATTATTCAATATGTTATTCCATTTTTGTTGGAATAATAACAAGAAACATGATGTCTAAAATCACCCCTTTTTGTTAGTGTCCTTTGGGGTGGTAAGAGGTCTATTGGATTGTTAGTCTGCTTGTAAAGTAGCTCTTATGTAGACAAACCTTTAATATGCAAATAATAAATACAGAATTATTTGATTTTGAGTCCATAAAAATATACTTTCTGAGATTTTTTAATAATAAGATATATTGAAGTGTTTATTACCCTAGCTAAATTAAATGTAAAATTTTCCAGTAGTGATCACGAGGAGTTTATAGCAGCACTTGAAGAGTACATCAGAAATCCTGAGAAGCCTCTCAGTGACAAGATGCAAACAGCTATCAACTTTCAATATAGGATACAAGTGCGCAACGCCACTGACCCCTACAAGAGAGCAGTGAGTTGTTTTTGATTTTTTTTTTCAAGAAACATTTTTACAATAGTTGCATTTGATAAATTTTAGTACCTTTATGCATTTCTCGGATCTTCCTCTGGGGTACAGGTATCATCAGGTCCACGAATAATCAACGTTACAATATAAATGTGAACGATTTCATAGACACAAATGGATTTAACTGGAAATGTGGTGTGTTCGTCGCAGAACAAGTCTTCACTTCTGTTCATGATTCATTTCCTACTCTCATTGGAAAGACCTCCCTCTACCATTCGCGAGCTTCATATTTCTACTCTTCAGATATTTAACATCATGATTGCTAATTCCGCGTCTTCTTGCTTGATGTTTCCAAAGATAGTTGATAGAAGGCATTGTATGCTAATGGGCCTTTGTTCTTTATAAGCCTAAAATGCAGTGTGTTTAACCCTATACAAAGCCTATTACGCATAAGGTCTAAATTGCAAACTATCAAATTTTTACTACACATACATATTTCGCCATTTGACTAAAGTGCATTATCACTAAAACACTTTAGGGCCACTTCGCATTATGCCTAAAACCGTATGTTGCCTAATCAGAGAAGTTGTCAATGCACTAAGGTTTTTATCACGAACCTCATGATGAGCCTTTTAGGTCTTTAGGAAACACTCAGGCAGACGAGCAAAATTCCAATCAAGCTGACACACACACATTTTTTATGTTAAGGTCAACAGACAAGCGATGGCCCACTTGATGGTAGATGGCCATCGTCGCCTATAACACAAACAACGCCACAGGTGCTGCAAGTGCACTGCCGACCATAGTAGGATTAGGAAATGGATTCTGGCATTGAGTTACACTCACCGAAAAAACACTTACAACAGCACACATGCTGTTATTTTACGGTGGTCTTCTGTAAGGGTGTGGTTAATGCCGTTAGATGGGCTGCCCAAATGACTGTGATATGTAGGGTCCACTACTTTTCAGATCTAGACCAGAGCCAATTTTGAAAAGTTCATTTTCAAAATTTACCCTACCTACCTGGGACACCTGAGACAGAGCGTTAAAGCAAGCACCCTAACTACGCATCCAAGGGGCTTGTCATATGCCACCTGATAAACCATCATTGATGTGTGTAAAATGTAAGATATGTTTTTTGTAGGTATATTGCGTGATCGGTGGATGTGACATAAGCGATGAACACTCCGAAGTAGCGCGCACTGCCGATGACTACTTGTGGGTGAAGCTGTCCCTCATCAAGTCGCGCTCCACTTCCGATAAGGAAACGTTCACGTATTCAGACTTGCAGAAGATGATTCTAGAAGAATATGGTGAGTTTCTAGATTTCATCATTATCATCATCAGCCCACGAGCGTCTGCTGTTGGGCATAGGCCTTTTTAATTTAGTGCCATTACACTCACTCTTACACCTAAAGTATCAATTCACAGCCAGCCGCTCTCACCGAACAGGTGGATGCACCACAGGACGTTTCGATTGTGGTCTACACTTGCTTGCTTCTAATTCAACATCACCTGTCCTCTGTACGACAGATACGTCCTACTTTAGCTGACATATTCTTTGGACAATGTTGGCCCACCTTGGTTCTCTAGGTTCTAAATTTAGGTTTTCTAAATATAATTGTTAAATGACACTTATTCAAAATTTCTTTAGGGAGCTCTATAGGCATTGTTGCAATGTTAACATGTTAACATGTTACATAGTATACATAATTTCGATAAATATACATGGACACGTAAACGTCAGTCAACTAAATTGAAGTACATAGCGTGGACAGATGACTGAATAATTTTTTTTTATTTTAAAAATATCAATGTCTTGATAAATGGCAATAACAAGGTAATGTACAGGGTGATCAATCCAAATATGGGTCAGCGAGGACAAATTTCACTATTACCTATCAAGTAAGGTAATCAAAATAATTGCGATTTTTTTACTTCTGTATTTCTATTTATTTTAAATTTCTATTCAACTAGGTTCGTTTCCTGATCACGTATGAGCGTAATTTAAAAAAGTTTGAATGTAGTTTTTATTTTTTCAAAAATCGAAGCCTTAGTTTCTAAGTACACATTTTCGTATCTCTTATGGTTTGAGATTTGCCCTCACTGACCCATTTGGATTTATGTACATATAGTATTTTTGACCATGCATTAACACGAGACAAGCTTCAGCAACATTTGTAGTGGCAATGTGTCACAAATGTTTTATAGGCTTAGGATTAAGAACAGCGTTTTAGTGCCAATATTTTATAGAATACTGTATTTTATAAATAGTTGCAATTAAATAAATAAATAAAAAAAATACTTGCAATTAAATTAAAAGAAGTTGCAATTGAACAAAAACAAATTGATGTGTGGCATAATTATCTTAATTTTAAATATTATTATTATGACCCTTGATGGTTGATATAAATAAATAAATAAATAATTTATTTCAGGTGAAACTCACTACCATGCATACGAAAATCCTCTGGTGTATTTCCGCGTGCTTACTTTGACTGGACAGTTTGAACCGGCCATCGAGTTTTTATCGAGAATTCCAAGGTAAAGTTTCTTATAGTTATTCTCATACTTTAATTGTGTGTACAATTGCGCATGTACTCCGTATTTGCACTTTGATAGTAAAACCACCGTCACAAAAACACTCAGTTGTCAAATCTGGTTAGGGACCTCAATTTATTTCATACTTTACACTAGCAACATGTTCCAAACAAACAAACAACTAACTAACGATACCGGGTTCAAACCATGTAAGGCGACATCTAGTCACAACTTGCTTACTAGGTGGTCATAACAAACGACTAACGCCATCTAGTAATCTTTAATATCATTAATATATAATGAAATGTAATTTAAAACCAATATCAATATTATGGCTGTAATACCTTACACAGTGTTACATTAAATGTACTATGTCAATATCAAACTCGTAATACTTAATGTAGAGAAGTAAAACATTAGAGTGGAGTTTTACTTTTTTATTTTATAATAATTGGCATTAATGTAATACAGAAGGCTTGTCAAAGGTATTCACTGATGGTTACAGGATTATTGGATATGTTTCTTCGTTAGCATTCGCGACTCGAAATCACTTCAGAATCAGAACTTATAGGAAATGGATTCCAAGGCGGTATAAGCAAATTAGCGGATAGTCGCTATATGGCGACTGGCGATTATATAAGAGGATGATAACACATAAAAGAGGCGTCGCGTGACATAACTATAATAAAGGATACACGAAAAAACCGCGTGACTTCTTTGGTCGTCACGTCAAACGGTCTTTTAAAGTTCTATATTAGAGTTAATATAGTTAAAGTGTTATTAAAGTTAAAGCTATAGCGGCTGTATGACCCCAGGGAAGCTGTCTGATATTGTTTTTATTATTATTGTTTAATTATTGTTTTTATTATTTATTTATTTATTTTTGAGCTTTTTAAATATCATCTAATAATAGCATTAATATTTACTTATGTGCGGCAGGGAACTGGAGTAATGTTTTCAATATTCGTGCAAGCAGTTGTGTTTCTTGACAACAAATAAATTTAAATAAATGACCGTGTGTGACCGTGTTTGTGTATTAACTAAGGGTTCCTACGGAAGATCAGTGCTGGCCTATGCCAGCAAAATGCTGAGTAGGGACCTTTTTGTAACTTTCTTTCTAGCTGTTACTGTTATTTCTTTTTTGTTACTGTTATGTCTGTTAAATGTATGTTTTATAAGTTACAAATAAATTGATTGATTGATTGATATTGATAGGTTGGCAATGCCTCCCTACTAAGCCAATCAGAAAAAAATTCTTTATGGATCAGAGACACACATTCGCGCGCGCCTCCTAGCGGGAAGTGGCGCGAACACTACAATAATTGTAGTTTACTGTGTGTTTTTTTTTAATCTGTGTTGAAATAATGTTATATCTTTCAATAAGCAAGTAAATTAAGTAAGTAAGTAAAATTAACCTATACGTACTCGTAGCAATATATAGTAATATATTTTAATGTGACAATTTCTTCTGAGGTTTCTTGTCAGAATCGTCATCGCTTGGCTATTTTTTCCGAAACGCTAATAAAAATACATAGACTGATTTTAAAAAAGTGTTTCTCTGCAACCTGTTTACTCAATAAATTAATTGTTTCACGGTATGGTCAGTCAAAAAGTTTTCATAAAGCATTTGATGCGATGTAGAATAATGGACAATTCAATTTATTTTATTTAACCAATAAGATGTTGTAAATATTTACCACATTAAAAAACTATATAAATTAACTATTGTAACGTTATGTTTATAGATATCAAGTGCATGGCGTCCACATGGCGTTGGCACTTCACGACGTGTATTTGTTGGGGACACCGCGCAATGTTCAGGCGCCATTATGTAAGTTGTCCACATTTTTTTATTATTATTCAAGGTAGCGCTTGACCACTATCTCACCTGATGTGAGGTGCAGATGCGGCCGAAGGTGGACCACGCTTACCCAATAAATACCCATTTACTCTGGTTTGAGTAATGTGAGTCCTATGAGAACACAGACGCAGGCAATGAGTTCCACTCCTTAGCAGTCCGAACAAGGAAGGTGGAACTGAAACGCTTCGTGCGTACATGTTATATATGACATGCACTAATTTCTACTGCTGTAGATTCAGACATTTATTCGAAGCATCCCATGTGCGGGTTTCCTTACGATGTTTTCCTTTACTGGTTGAAAAAGTGGTCATTATATCTTTTAAATAGTAGTGCCCACGACTTCGTACGCGTGGTATTCGGAATAACGCGTAGCTTTTTTGTTTGTATTAAATATATACAAATATTACCGGAAGCTTGCTATACAATATATCAGTGGAAATCACATAAAAATCGGTTAAACTGTTTCTGAGATTAACGTGCACAAAAGAATAATAGGCAAACAACTTTTGTATTATAGACAAAAGTTGCAGCCATTTTGCTGTAGCAGACTGCCCAGAAAGCTAAGTTTTTTTTTCTAGGCATTTTATTAATGTAAGTATACGATGAGATATCGCCAAAAATCATTTAAAAAAACAGTTCGACCAAGCGTCTACGCCGCGCGGCAGGCAGTAGCCCCCCTCACGAGCGCCCGCCTTGCACAATGCGCGAGTGGTACTTTATCATTATTTTGTTTTTGAGTTATTTTAAAACTATGATATCTCCTAAGTAATTCGTTTGTTTCATTGTGTACAAAAATCTTGGCAGATAATGCTGATGTACTTTCAAGATTCATTCATATTAATTGCTATTAAGATATCGAATTCTAAAAAGAAATTTCCTTAATTTTACGTTAGTCAATAGCAGAAATGTCAATATATTGCACCTCTAAATTCTAGTGTCCAAGTCCATGGCTTATAAAGATTCACTAGGCAATCAAATGAAATCTAATCGAAGTTAGTTTAACTCCTTATTACTAACTGCTTCATGTATACTTAAACCCTCAGTACTTAGAAACCCATGTCAAGAAATATATTTATTTAATTCATTGAGCATTTTAGCACAAAGTATTACGTACCTCTATAAAGAGTTAAAGGGTTACTATCAAACACAACGTAGAACACTACCACTATTAGACGATCACAATGCCAATAAATTTACCTTCATACTACATTTCTTTAATTTAGTAAGGTGTTCGTCAACTAATTCCGTTGTGTAATAAGACGTTTTTGAAAAATTTTCATACATAACATGACATTGTGCTTTATTTATCTATGGAACTCGTATTAGGATACGACATTATTCTACTAGGTTATAGTACACAATACCCGTGATGACTGATGTGTTTCTACGCATTTTCATTTATACAAAATAAATTTCATTTCTAAAAAAAATGGAGGTTTTGAAGGAAAAATTGATGTGTTAAATAATACAATTTAAACTTCGCGCCAAAACGCTAGAATAGCACTGGTGTCTGTTGTGACGATACCCTTAACTCGAGAACAGTTTGACAGTTTACACAGTTCAAGCGACACGGTGATATTTACGAAAGCGTGACGTCATTCGTTCTGATTGGTGTTTCAGTTAGAATGGCGGATTGTAGTATTTTATAGTTTTATTTTATTGAAAATCTTGTTCTCTAATATCATTGATTCTTTAATTCTTTAATACCGTCATCATGCCCATTTTCTAGACGAAATTTGTAAAAAAATGACACTTGTAATATTGTTCGTTATTCAGTGTCAGTAGACACCGACGATCCGCCTCCACTGCGGCGGCTGAACTTGGCTAGACTTCTACTGCTCTATGTGAAAAAGTTTGAACTCACCGATCCGTCTGATGCACTGCATTACTATTTCTTCTTAAGGTGAGTTAATAACAATGGAGTTCACACAAGTTTATAATACATGAAAATTTTTCATATTTTTTTAATAATAAGGCTTCTTATTTAAACTTGAAATGTCAAGTTATATCTTGAAATATCAAATTCAAATATTAAAGGTCGACGATATATGAAGCGAACAGGTAAACGGATGTAACGAGAGGGCTCTGACATCCCTTGTTCGTAATCCAAACACAATAATAAACATGTTAATTGAAGTTAGTTTTCTCTTAAAACTTCGGATTATGTCACCCTTGCCGCCTATTTTGTTTGTCGAAATAACGTATTGGTATATAGAAGCATATTTGGGCAAACAAAATCAAACGTAGTTATAAGATTCAATAAGTCTTCATTTCGTGTGACCATATTTCTGTCAAAGTTTTGATAATATATTGCTGTTTTATAATATCTTATGTTTTGATAATATTATTACTGTTTTAAATTTGTATAAGGCCTAATTTTTTTCGGATTTCTATTATAGGAAGGAGAGAGAATTACGGCTAAATATATCCTTAAAAAATGAAATCTGAACAAGCTATTGGACAGATTTAAAAATAATGTCATCGAAATAATGTTTTTTAAGAGAATTGTCATTAAATCTGACAGGAGAATAATTAGAAAATTACCATCTTCTATAGTCTTGATAAACACCACTGAATAATCTGGTAATAACCACTGATACACCAAGACCAGTAGTATCTATTACCCAAAGCTTTCATAATTTCTACTGTTAAAGTAGTCTTATGTGTTCCAGAAGATTCCATTATAAACAAGCCTTTAAAACCTTATTCGGTGTGCAGCGAATTTATTATTATTATTATTATTGCCTGTATTTTGTAAAGCAAGGCCCTGGAGACAACGGGAAGAATGTACACAAAATTTCAAGGGTTAATAACATTTCTTTAACAAAACAAATGAAATTAACACATATTTTTACAAGTATCTAATAGTACCTATTAGATAGTAGCGCAACCATTCAAAAAAAAAAAAAAAGGATAATAAAAAGATGATAAAGTGTTGTCAAGATCGTTTTCCTGTACCATGAAACAGATAGCGCCGACCACTTCTGCCATTTTTACGTACGAGCGAGAAGGACAGATACTTAATCACTCTTTATTGTAAAACTGAGTATGGGGTCGGGTTTGTTTACATTGTTTGCGTTGTCTTCACGGCCTTACTCTAGTAAGTGTTGAAGTTGTTTTGTCGTCGGCACTAGGAATCTAAAGGACCCGAGTGGCAAGAATCTGTTCATGTGTTGCTGCACCAATCTGGCGCTAGAGAGTCGTGACTACGAGCTTTTGTTTGGGCGACTCGATCCAGACACCATGATGCGCTCCGCCGGACTTCTCGTCCAGTTCAACAACCCCCACATAGATACCAGGGTAGAGTACAAACCTTTTTACTTATAGCTTCACTAACCATTCCACCAGCACACTTTAAATAAATAAATCGACGAAACTAAATACACAAATTGAGTGGCCCCCAAAGTAAGCATTATTAGGTTTGTGTTATGGGATAACCATGCAGCGGGTAGGGGGCGAAATTTTGAACATCCAGACCAGAGAGTTTCATTTGCAAAGTTTGGCCAGCTGGAAATCAAACCCGAGACCCCTTAAGACCAGAGCACTAAGACTTTCAGGTTTACTAATTCCATTTCTTTTGAATATTATCGATATCAGTAAAGTCTATAGTTGTAAAATTGCGCGTGTACAGTAATTTATTGATACTATCTATTGATACTTGATTTATTGATTCAGATCTGGTGACTGACTTTATGTTAGTTCATTAATTCATACAATTATAATATATGAAAACAAGCAACCCAATGATATCGGGTACAAATTTTGTAAGGCGACATCTAGTACAAATTGTATTCTACACAGTCACTTACATAATAAATTACTAGCGCCATCTAGTGAACTTTGATAATATTAAAACAATATTAATATTCGTGGCTATAATAACGTCCTACAAAATAGTAATAGTAGTGAAATAATTTACTGATAATTTTTAGTAATTTTAAATGTTAGAAAAGTCATAGTGTAAAATTATTACAGGCGTTTTGGTCGTTTTTTACAGGTTATAGCGCTCAATGCAGCAGAAGAGCTTGTCAACAAAGGCCTTTTTGAAGATGCCATTACAATGTACGATATTGCCGGTGTAAGTATTCATATTAATTGCTGTTTGCATAAACATAACCAAAACAAATGTAGTGTTTGTTCTTTTTTGCAAGTTCGTATGTGGAAACGTGGCTTAACCACGTTGGCAATACAAGAACGAGATTTTCTTGTATTTGCGTAGCTCGGAAACGACTCTAACGATTTGGACGAAATAATATATTTTGATAAGATTTTGCTTTTAAGTCTACCTATTTAGTTGTATTTCTTGTGAAAACGTAATTTTAGACAAAAAGAAAAATTGTTTTATAACTATTTATTAATGCGCCATCTCGTTTGTGGTAATGTAATCTTGTATTGTTCCCGATGGATGATAATAATCAATGTTACCTTAAGATTTTGTGAGAATGGCGCTGTGTTCGGCTTACATACAATAGATCCAGGTATAACCCGTCAGAAATTTCTCGAGACTTCGAAAGAATGCTACACGCTACAGTCGGCAACAAGTGTTAACAGTCAACAAAATAACAAACTAAACGAAAATAAAATGTCTAAATGCTAAAAGAAAACAAAATCGAGAAAGCGGAAAATACTCAATAACAGGTACACGTGCGATTGCGCTAGTGTTGGCGACGGTACTGACGGAGCGACGACGGTGGCGACGGTAACATTTACTATGTATAAAAAATAAAAAAACACCGAAATGGACACTCGAAAATCCAACCAATGAATGTACTTTGCTTGCAGAACCTTGAGAAGGAGCTGGAGCTGCTGTGTGTTCTGCTGGCGCAGGTAGTGAACAGCGGTGGCGGGACCGGAGGCCTACGCGCACGGCTCGCTCTGCTGGCCGAGCACGTAGCGCGGCGTCTGCGCTCTCCTCAGCCCGCCGCGCATGCACCTCCCGCGGAACTGGTCGACGCTTACCAAAAACTCTACAAGCTGATGACCTTCTTCGACCAGTTCCACGGCAACAACGACGAAGCCGCTATGGAGGTAACGTTTCTCTTGCAACTCAAATCACACCGAAACGCGGCGCGTATGTTTTAAGGGGACGTGCAAAGCAAAAAAATTTCTAATTAACTAGAATTCAATTATGGCGTGGCCCCATAATTGAATGGACACGATACCGACACAAGATCTTGTTAAAATAATATGAAACAATTTATAAACAGTCTACATAACACAATAGGCATGATGACGGTATTAAAGAATCAAAGAATAAATGGTTTTGGAGAAAAATATATGTTGAAAAATATATGCTTGACTTTGCTTTGACAGAATGAAAAATCTGATGAGATGTCGGTGACGTCACGTTTCATCAGACGCGACGCCATGAAACCTAAGAGCGTTTTCGCGCGTAATTCAAAATAGATAAAAACATTCAATAATTCGCGTTGAAATTTAGTTTTTTGCTGAAATATTGTTTTTTTAGAATAATCTACTCACAAACAAGTCTTATAAAAAAAAAATACGTCTAAATATTCTTGCACACAGAAACATAGTCTTCCCGTCTCAGTGGAGCGATTGTGACTGATCATGTGAAAAAATACACATTGAAGTATGCATGACATTCCGCGTGTTTTGCGAAATAAAAATGTTATAAGTGTTATTAATTACTCGTAAACTATAATGTCACATGAAAAATTATTCTGTGAAATGAGATTACTGATATTTTTTAGGTTTGTAATATGGGTCATTTTGAAAATAAAACAAAAAACGATAAAAATGAGAGATAACTTGTGATTTTGTTCTATCGGGAAAATTTCATTGTATAATATTTTCTGAACACATTTCACTTTTACTTATAATGTATTTTCTTATTTAGACTTTATATATTGAATATTTAGATAAAATTCAAGACTAGGATTAGCTATTTCTATTTATACGCGCTCTTAAGGTAGCAGTACAGTATAAAACTTATTAAATAAACAAAAAGTACACATATCGCCGCAAGCTACAAAGGCGACCAAGCCGATTATAGCAGACCAGATTAATTTTGAATTAATCTTGTTTAGGATGATTTTTAGGATGATTCATCATCCCAAAAATTAATTGTATCTTCTTTAGTTAAAAAGGGTGTTGCCAATATCAAAAGATTTCCAAAACAAATATGAGGCATCCAAAAATAATCTTCTGTATAATTATGCATTTTAATTTCAGCCAATAAATTCAAATGCCTGTATTTACTTTTTTGTTGCAGCTAATGTTTAGTCCACTTTCTTTTAATTTTTTTTATACCAAAGCTAAAATAATAACCACACAAGCTTTAGTTTTTGCCTCCATATCTATACACGACTGACCTACAAAACACGTGCCAGTACTAACGTGATAAATATTGAACAAATAGCGATAAATATTGCGCTAATAGAATGTAATCCATCAGTACTTATCATATTGATGGATCAAAGTGTTTATTGTACGTCTAGCCTACGCCTTACAGTGTGTACAGTCTATTTTTGCCATTCGCGCTCAACTGCATACACTCTGAGCTATATGAATACATTTAGAAGTACCAGGGAGTTCTATCTTGTGACGTGATTAAGTACTTATAAAAATTATTAATTATTATAATATTAGAATGACATCTTGAAATAACAGCATGTGTGCTGTTGTGTGCTAACATCACAACTTCTACTTTCTACTATTGATTGAAAACTCAATGCTTGAATTTAATATAATTCAAAATCGATTTATTTTCAAAACAGCACCAATTAAAACTTCTTAAATTGTGAATTGTAAACTCACTAGGCGACTTTATCAACATGTTGGTTCGCTACTCACTTGGTGACTTAGTAGGAACCTACGTTGGCACGTTGCTTGAAGTGTGGGCCAACGCAATAGTACACAGTAAGCGAGGTTCTTTGTAGTGTGGTCCGTAATCTAAGAAGGAATATTTGTATGTGGGCAGACGCTGCGCTCGTGCGAACTGGTGCCTTTGAGCGCGGGAGAGGTGGAGGCGCGTGTGGCGGGGGCGCGGTCGGCCCGCGGCGAGTTGCTGCGCTGTCTGCCCGCGGTGCTGCGAGCCGTGTGCAGCATCCTGCTGGCGCAGCGACAACGCCTGCCCAAAGCAGGTGCGACGCACGCGCCGGCTCTGCACAACAAGGTACACTTGGACACTTACCTTTCCTAAGGCCTAAGGCGACAGATTCGCTTTTTACCACATAATACATTCATCATATTAGTTACTAGCTGGTGCCCATTGAAAAATAAAAAACATAATGCCTGACAAAATATATGAGCAATGTAATGCCTTACATCTTTTTGGCTGTTGTAGTAATGCAATTTTTAAACTCTTAAGAAATACTTATTAGGTCGTCAGTCTGCGCTTGCTAGTTAATGATCTCCACTCGTGAACCTACCGTCCCAACGGCCGTTGGCTCTCACAGTGTCCTGTCTATTGCTGTGTCATAGTATTAACCGCAATTGTCTTGTTTACAGCAAGTGGAATGGCTGCGTGAACAAGCCAAAGTCCTCAACACCTTTGCTGCAAATATCCCTTACAGAATGCCAGGAGACACCTACAGCCAGTTGACCCAGTTGCAGATATCATTACATTAGATTCTTAGTCTTAATTTAAAAATGAAGAAATAAATGTTTGCTTATCAATTAATGTTTCTACACTTCCCAACGTGAAATTTTTGTATTGAATAATAAAACTACCGGTTAAATGATATTTTTTTCATAATAAAATAATTCATATTTACTGATGTCTTCATTTATTCGATTCCTAATTCAGTAATAATACATTATGGGAAAATATCACTAACTTGTCTTATGTAACTTTAAACACTATAATAAATTCTTTCAGCTAGTTGTCTTCGTATTTCGATGCCAACGTACAAGTCATTTATATTGCTCTCTGCCATTTCTGTTACTTCATTGACCATTAACGTTGGTTCTGGATCTATGTAGGGCTCGGGGTCTGGAAGACTTGCATTTATGCAAAGGTTATGTAACACTGCACATGCATTTATAATTTTTGCAGCTCTTTGTGGTGAATAGTGCAAGGGTCTCTTATGGAGGCAATGCCAACGACCTTTCAGCTTACTGATGCACCTTTCAATACTTGTCCTTGTGCGTCCTTGAAAATGATTGTATTGAGAGTCCGGAGTGCCCTGAGCTGCCGGTATTATGGGAGTCATTAGCCATGCTCTCTGTGGATATTTTGAATCGGCTGAAAGAGTAAGAGGGCAATAGTAGAATATAATCTCATATAGTAGAAAGATATTTTTCCCATTTGGAGTTATTGCTCACCTATAAGCCAACTAGTTTCTCCGAGTCTGCTTATGTTTTCAATAAATGATCTAATACTCATTCTGCTCCAAATGTATGCATTGTTCGCTGCACCGCCAAACCTACAGCAAATTCCAATTATTCTAGTGTCTGCGTCACATATCTAAAAAAAAGTTTGATTAAAAATTTAATTTATTAATAAACTTGTATTGATTCTTGAAAAAAACACGACACTCACTAGTTGCGCGTGTATTGAATATTGACCTTTTCTGTCATAAAACGCCTCTTCATCATCTCTAGGACATACAATTTCAACATATGTGCCGTCAATACACCCTATAGTTTCAGGAAAATGATACTTGCGGTAGAACCTAAAAATAAAATTGATTACACAACACAGCAGAAAATGTAGTTTAATGAAATATAATCAATTTATTTCTCTTGAAAAAATTAGTACCATGCATTAAACTCATTAAAGATTAGATGGTTTATTAAATTAATTTTGATCAACTTAAGTTCAAATAAAACTTAATAACATCATCATCGTCTGTGTTTTTCCACTGTTGGATAAAAGCCTCTCCCAAGACTCACCACCACCACCACCACATACAGTCCTCTGTCCTTTGCATCCAGTTAGTCATAGAATTAGTGTGTGCAATGTTTCATTGATTGACGAATGATCAACTTATAGAATATATGAGTAGGTATGTACACATATTACACATAATGAATATAGACACAAACTTTTTGCGTTCCAACAAAGACCTTGTGAGATTTATCATATAAGAATTTTTGTTACTTCGAGTTAACTGAAATTCTCACTGTAGTGAAACTGATTCCTTATAAAAATTAACAGGTTTTAAAAACTTGTAATTGAAACAATACATTGAAAGTTGCTGTTGACATTGTAAAGTAATTTAAAAATATTCTCATCAACATTTAATTCTTTTTGAAAAGTAATGAATTCACAATTATTACTATGTTTATGTGACATTTCTTATAGTGGATTTACATTTAAAAAAAAATACCTACTCAACTGCATTTCAAAACAATCAGTATAAGACTGAGCTATGGCATCTCTTACTATTGCACCAAATCATAACAGCACATGTGTGGTGATATTTGAAGGTGCTCTAATTCAAATTAGTTGTGTGCTGCCACTGTATACTTATAGTTTTTGCCACTATAGTTTAGTAGTGGCAGGGTACAATGCATTTTAGTCATTTGGTGCCAGTTACCACCTACAGAAGAATAACACCTTGTGTGCTGTTTTGGTGAGTGAGTAAGGAATGCTAGAGCCCATTGCCCTATCCCTTCCAAATGCCTTATCCTTCCTACTATCTATGGTAATCAGCATTCAGCACCCTTGCACCTGTGGTGTTGCTTTTGTTATAGGGGATGGTGGCCACCTACCATCAAATGAACCATCAGCCTCTCAAACAAGTGTATTAAGTCTAAAAGATTTGTTTTACAGAATGTTAGATAGGTACCCTTCTTTGATTTGTTCCCTTTGTAATACAGTTGTAGGAAATACAATCCAGTTGTCTAAAACCACATTAAGACCTTCAATCACAATCTTTATAACTCTACTAACAGATTTTTGTGATATATTTACGTTAAAGTCTTTTCCAACAGTCTTTTGATGTGAGCCACTGGCCAGAAATGATAATGTCACTAAAACCTGCAAAATTAGACAAAAATTATAGTTTTTCATACAATAATTCCATTACACTGTCTGACCACACTACTCAAATATTAGAAATGCTTGTTGAAGATACTCACAGGTGTAATTTTTGGCGCTTTAGAAAAAGGGATTATTGTAATGAAAATTTAGAAAAATTCAATAAATACATTAGCGATTGGAATTTTTCAGATATATATATAAAACTAGTAATCCTAATACTACTTATAAAATATTTATTGATAATTTTAAAATGCTATATGAACTTTGTTTTCCTTTTAAACTGATAACAACAAGAACAAACTATAAAATTAAATGGCTATCAAAGGGTTTGAAATTATGTAGTAAGAGAAAAAGAATATTATTAGATGTTTATCGAAGAAGCCCCAACGAGACAAATTAAATTAAATATAAAAAATATTCAGCGCTATTTAAGAAGATTATTAAGTTAATTAAACAATCTCAAAATAATTATGCTATTATAAATGCTCAAAATAAAAATATATATAAAACAGCCTGGCAAATTATTAATAGAGTAAAACGAAATCGACAGAGATACTATTACAAAAATTAATCAGGAAAACAAAATAGTATCTGATCCTGAAATGTTGTCTAACATTTTCAATGATTATTTCATAGATAGAATAAAACCTTTGTCGTGTACTAAACAAGCAAACTCCCAACATAATTACAAGAAATAATTCAATGTTTTTGAGTCCTTGTACGCAAATAAACGTTCATAGCATAGTCAATACCTTAAAGAATACAAATAGTGTTGGTTATGATGGAATTGTTACAAAGGTAGTAAAATACAAACAATATAGCAAGTCATCTCAGTCACATTATAAATCTTAGCATTAGTGAGGGTCTGTATACAGAAAAATTAAAGAAAGGTATTATAACACCAACTTATAAAAATAAAGGAGACAAAGGTCTCTTAATAAACTATAGACCTATAGCACGGATCTCTGTTTTCTCAAAAATATTCGAAAAGTACATTTATAAAGAAATAAGTAACTATATGGAAAAGTATAATATTTTAACAAGTGAGCAACATGGATACAGAAAAAAATAAACAATAAATGAGGCACTTTATAAATTCTTAGATATAATAATGACAAATGTAGACACTAAATCTCCAATTATGTGCTGTATACATGGATATGACGCAAGCATTTGATCATGTAGACCATTTAATTCTGGAATAAGAGGTAATGTACTAAATCTGATGAAATCATACTTACACAACAGGAAACAAATTACTGAGATAACTCGAATAAACAGCGTCAATAAAACACATGAATCATTTCTATCTAAAGAACGTACTCTGAAATACGGCGTCCCACAGGGTAGTGTTTTAGGACCATTATTATTTATAGCATACATTAATGATCTCTCAAAAGCTGTTGATCATCCTAATGTGTATCCTATCCTAATTTTTGCTGATGATAGCACAATGGTAATAAAATGCAGCGACAAAGAAACCTACAGTAATGACATTAACTCTGCCTTAAGAATATTTTGGTTAAATAACAATAATTGAAAAATTAATTTGCTTAAAACAAATGTCATGCATTTTAGCCAAAGAAAGCCGCACTAAACCATATTTTGACATACATTACGAAGATAAAACTATAAACGAAATCAACATAACAAAATTCTTAGGCCTAACAATTGACAATAAATGAAATTGGAAATCTCATGTTGATAGTCTCAGAAGATGACTAAGTAAACAAGCGTATGCCCTAGATGAATTATCTAAAACTGTAAAGATTGAGGTTCTCTTATTAGCATATTATGGCCTCATAGAATCTGTTCTAAGGTATGGACTTCTGTTCTGGGGAAACTCGACTGACAATAATTTTGTTTTCAAGGCACAAAAGAGATGTATTAGAGCAATGTTCAAATTAAAAGTAACAGATAGTTGTATGCCCTATTTTAAAAAACATCTAATAGAATATTAACACTTCCTTCACTTTTTATATATGAGGTTGTTTTATACTTAAAGGTGAACCCTACCTTGTTTAGATGTGTTTCAGAGAATAGTAAAAGAGCGCAAAGAGATCCAAATAAACTATGCATTCGCAAATCACACACAGCCCTTATGCATAAAAGTGTTTTCTGTTTGGCGCCGGTGATATATAACAAGATTCCGGACAAAAGGAGCTTAATATGAATATATTTAAGAAGAAAATAAAACAATTGTTGGTTGATAAATGTTAATACAATTTGAAAGATTATATGTCTGATAACTTAGTGTCTATATAGTCATTAATTTAGTGTTGGTAGATTATAATATTCTTAAAATATTTGCACACCCCAAAGGGTAGAATGTAGCAAGCCTTATTCGTTGTAAAACCATTGTAATTACCTATATTCAGCAAATAAATCATTATTATTATTATTACATTTTCATCAATTTTTTTCGAGGGACTCTTCTACCTGACTGGTTTAGCCCAAATATAGGGTAAATATTTTTATACAAAAGAAACAAAAACTGGTATGTTTATAGATGCAATGCATTTACTCTAAACTATCATAATTATGATAACGAATGTAGTTGAGTGTGTGGATAACATTGTCGGAACCTTTGCTTTCACATGTCGGGATACAACAATTCAATACCTATTCATTTAATTCTACAATAATGTGTAGCTATTGCTTACTTTTAATGGAAATGGTATACCATTGGAACGTTGGGTTCTGGGCACTACTGGTTCCAGTATTCTTAATATTTGATGAAACACTGTTCTATTGACTCCACAGTTCTTTATAAGATAAGAATCCGGGAGATTGATGCAGTCAGACATATCTCTCAAGTGACGTCGAGACACCCTTTCCTTGTAAGCGCAACCCCGTACAACTTTTAGTTTCAGGAATGTGTTCATATTTGTTTCCTCTGTAGAGCTGTATTGTCCAACCAATAAATTGTAAACAATGGGTCAGTCATTTGTGTTTAATTGTGTTTTGAATTCCATTCTATTAAATTTTTTTTTTTGAAAGTCAACGACCAAAACAAAACCAAAACAAAACAACCCTTGAAAACGAAGAGTATATAATCACTACCACAGAACACTATACTACGCTTGAAAAGGTCTTCATTGTATCAATGTTTGTATTGTTTGTACAAAGTTACAAACATTAGTTTCCAATGGACCTATGAAGACGACTGAAAATCATAGAGTAAAGTAATATAAATGTAAGAACTATAGTACGGTCATTCTATGAATGCTTTTTGACATTTCTTTATGTCCATTGCATAAAGTTCATTTCCGAATAAACGATACAGAAAATGTATGGAATTGACACCTGTCAGAACAGCACTCTTATAATAACTAGGAAGTTTAAGAACAAGGAAGGATTCCTTGTCTTGTTCCTAGTATAAGACAAAGAGAATGTAATACGTTATAAGGTATAAGAATTTAAGAAAATGAAACTGGAAAGTAAAAAAAAAATAAACAAATAATATACTACTCTAACTCTACTCTTGGTATATAGATACTAACGTGTCTAAAACTTAAATCATCAGTAAAGCAATATTTTACCAGTTACAAATTCCATCGATTCTACTGTCGTTGTTATAATTTAAAAAAAAAACTTGTATTTATTAAACTAGCTTTTGCCGGAGACTTTATCTGCGCCCTTTTTATTTTAGGTGTTATTTTAGGCGGTGTCATAATAATATAATATACTATGTTGTAGGCATGTGCTACTATATATTTGTCGCTAATACATAGGTACTAATTTTGCTATATTTTTCTACGAACATGTTTCAGGAAAAGCACGGCTTTTCCAAATGTATCCATTTTTTTAATGATACTTTGTTGCGGCGTAGGGGACGAGGTATGCCTGTTCACATTGGGCCAATTGGGGCCAATAGAGGCCATCGTGAATGTATACAGGGGGCATTGGCTTATGTTTGCAAACAATTGCAAAGTTGTCGGTTTTTCGGCACACTTCAAAGGGTTCATTATAGTAGGTATTGGTTCTTGGCCAAGCGTAGCCGGTGGTGTTTACAAACTGATTAGACATTCGTTCAGTTTGCTACATAGAGTAAAGTAATATATCTAAAATTTAACTTAGGTATTGTATTAATAGACTTCACATACAGCTAAACAACAATTAAAGTTAGAACAAGTATTTGATATAATATTCTGTGGTTAAAACGTAAATAGAGAATGGATTCTTAGTCTATGGTTTAGAAATATAAATAAACTATAATGTTCTGTGCATAGACATTAATATACTACGTAATAGACGAACTGAGAGTGCAAGGGAGAATGCAGTCTCTTATGGCACGAATACGAGTGCGAAAGAGACAGCGAAGCGAGAACCGTTAGAACTAGTTTGAGAGATCGGAGAGTCACATAGCGTCACACTGTGATATCGTCCTTCAGTTTTTATGTAATTTCTCAAGGAATCCCTTTAAGTTGAATAAAATTATTGTTGAAATTAACAATGGTGTGCTGTTCAGTGCCTGGTTGTGAAGTGAATCACAGGAATAATCCAAATAATGAGACATTTCATAGGTAAATATGATCCACACACTAATAATTTTTGACGTCTTATTTTCTAGTAAAACTTGGTTCAAGGAATACGGTAAATTGTGTAATAAATATAAGATATCACGTAATTTAGTGTTTTATACATATTTTTCATTTTTATAAATAAAATAAAAAGATTATGTGTACGTGAAAATTTCCATAATTTACGTAGTGATTGAATATTTGAATCATCGATATCGATATCGCATTTATTTTATTTCTTCTGATAAAAATATGTCGAGTGTTTTAAAACGTAACTAGGTAGTAATTATATGCATAGTGGAGCATTTGATAATTACAAGTAAAGGTACTTTTTTTTCAGATTTCCATCAGATACCGTGATTCAGGAAAAATGGATTAGGGTTCTAAACAAACCAAACTGGACACCTCATAAATACTCTACAGTATGCAGTAAACATTTTGAACCAAGATGTTTTCTACAGCGTAAATGTCGTCGTCTATTAAAAAAGGACTCGGTCCCTACAAAGTTTGTACCGGTATGTATGTTTCTATTTATATGTAGAATATAATGCATCATCATTGCCTACTAATAGATAAATATAGCAAATCACATTATATCATAAGCATAATATTCGTACATGCTGGACACAGGTCTTCGTATATTTTATCATAAATTACAGATTCACATTTCATCACAAGGACACAGTGCAGATTTGCAGGCTATATTTTTATGTCTCCGAAGTTTACTATTTGAGAGCAATCAGTTAATGTATAATTAAACAATAATCCGTTTCAGGTCACTTTGAAGCCCACAAGACCTGTGTCAACCTATGTCTTTAGAGACATCTCACCTCAGCCATCTACATCTCGGGCATTTACATCTCAGGCACCACAATTAACTCCTAGGAAGAAAAAACTTATAACAAAATGTGCAAAATTGAAGAACAAGTTGACAGAAAAACAGCGAAACATACGCAATTTAAAAGCAAGAAATAAAAGAATGAAGGATAAGGTTGTTACCTTGCAGTCTGTATTGGATGAATTTAAAAAAAGACCAGGATTAAAAGACCATTTGAATGAAATTACATTGGCTTGTAGCAATGAAACGCTGCAAAATTTAATTGACCGTGTTAATGAAATTAATACAGGCAAAATCAGCCACTCAAAAGAATACAGTGACGAATTGAGACGTTTTGCACTTACACTTCATTTTTATAGTCCTAGGTGTTACAATTATATTAGAAAAAAATTTGGTTTGTGTTTACCACACGTAAATACTTTGCGTACATGGTACAAGCGAGTGAACTGTGAACCTGGTTTTACCGCAGAGGCCTTTAATACAATAAAAGAATTTACTAAAAAGAAAAAATTGATTGTAAGTGTAACTTTTGACGAAATGAGTATAAGGGAACATTCGGAATTCATTGGTGGAAAACATTATGGTTGTGTAAATATAGGTAATAACTTAGCGAGTGATGAATCCGCTATTGCAAATCAGGTGTTAGTTTTTATGGTTGTGGCCATTAACAGCTTCTGGAAGTTGCCAGTTGGTTATTTTTTTGGAAGAGGTTTTACAGCTACACAAAAAGCTAATTTATTAAGAATTTGCCTTGATTTGTTACTTGCTGCAGGATGCGACGTCATAAGCATAACTTTTGATGGGATTGCATCTAATTTAACAATGTGTAATTTACTTGGCGCTAATTTAAATTCCGAACCATTTACCCCATATTTTTATTATAAATCAAATAGATACTTCTTATTAATTGATGCCTGTCATTTACTTAAATTAATTAGAAATATGTTTGGGGACAAAAAAATATTGATTGATGGCAATGGTAGGCAAATTAAATATAATTATATATTGCTATTACATAATTTGCAAATGCAACAAGGGTTGAGGTTAGGTAATAAAATAACAAATAGACACATTAATTACTTAAAACAAAACATGAAAGTACGATTAGCAGCGCAATTGCTTTCAAGATCTGTTGCAATAGCCATTGACTTCTGTAATAACACTTTAAATTTACCCCAATTCAAATATTCAGATGCTACAACTTTATTTATAAAATTGACAAACGATATTTTTGACATATTTAATTCGAACAGTTTTCTTTCTTATGGTTTAAAAAAGCCTTTGTACTCTGAAAATAAAGTCGAAATATTTGAGAGACTTGATGACATCTACGACTATTTCAGAAATTTAAAATTTGAAGATGGATCATTAATTGTGAAATCGGGTAGACGTTTAGGTCTAGCTGGATTTTTAATTAATATTATAACTCTCAAGTTGTTGTATGTTAATTACATTGAAAATGGTATTTTACGCTTTTTACCTTTATATAAACTATCACAGGACCATCTTGAGACATTTTTTAGTGCAATTCGATCAAGGGGTGGCTTTAATAATAATCCCACTGCAAGGAACTTCATATCTGCATATAAAAGATTGTTATGCCATACCGAAGTGAGAATAAGTGACAGTGGAAATTGTGTACCACTCGATAATATTACTATTCTTTCGGGAGTTACTTCCACTGTTGACCGCATTAATACGTCTTTGAAATATAATAAGATTACCAAAGAATTTGAGTTAAAAACTGAGGAGCAAGACGAAGAGTCTTCATCATTATTACTGAATAAGCTTCCTAATAATGTTGAAGATTTGTCACTGTTTGTCAAATCTATTGTTCACTACATAGCCGGCTTTGTGGTAAAAAAAATGAAAAAACGCATTCATTGTGTAGAATGTATACAATCTCTATTGCAATCACGAAGTCATTCTACGTCATCATTAATCAGTCAAAAAGATTTTGCGATACATGGTGAAGGCTTTTTAGTATATCCATCTCACGATGTTATATTTGTTTGTGAACAGTGTGAACATTATTTCAGGCGTTATATAAAATCAATCTTTAACTTCAATAAGCGATTATTTAATGAAACAGTTTTGAAACTTTTAAGGCATATTGATACTTCCAGCATTTTTGAGGCATTGGTAGTACATTCTTACGAGCAAGACACTTTTGAAAGCCATAGATATCTTGTAATTAAATATACAATTGAAACATATATAATGGTTCGTTTACGATATGAAACAACTTTAAAAAATTTGTCACAATTGACTTTGCGAAACCATCTAAATAAAATTGTATTATTTAAAGGACAATGATTTTTTAAAATGAACAATTAATGGTACTGAAATTATATCTTGTTTTTTATTATATTATATGAATGCTAGACCTTCTATATCTTATAGTTCTCCCGAAAGAATAGTAAATTAAAATTACTTCAATTTTAAAACTCTTTCATTGGGATATTATTCAATAAAACATCCAAAATAAGTCATCATGATGGTGCACACATCCAGTTTATTTTTTACATCACATTACAATATTCAAAATAACTTAATTAAATATATTATCTTCTTTTTCTTTTTAAGTTCAAAATACATTAACATCTCTGAATCTTAAATACCTGGCTGACAATACTACAAAATCTTTAAATAGTAAATCTTAATCTATTTAATAATTCATGGCACTAAAACATCTTCATTAAAACAAAATACTCATATATGAGTCTTCAACTCAAAACCTCTACTTAACAACATTAAAATCACTCAATATTATCTTATTAAGCTTCTATACATATTAAATAATAACCCCCTTAAGTAATAAATTTCAAATTAAATAAAAAAAAGCTTAAATTTTTTTTTTATGTATATATATGTGACAAATTTTTTAAAGTTGTTTCATATCGTAAACGAACCATTATATATGTTTCAATTGTATATTTAATTACAAGATATCTATGGCTTTCAAAAGTGTCTTGCTCGTAAGAATGTACTACCAATGCCTCAAAAATGCTGGAAGTATCAATATGCCTTAAAAGTTTCAAAACTGTTTCATTAAATAATCGCTTATTGAAGTTAAAGATTGATTTTATATAACGCCTGAAATAATGTTCACACTGTTCACAAACAAATATAACATCGTGAGATGGATATACTAAAAAGCCTTCACCATGTATCGCAAAATCTTTTTGACTGATTAATGATGACGTAGAATGACTTCGTGATTGCAATAGAGATTGTATACATTCTACACAATGAATGCGTTTTTTCATTTTTTTTACCACAAATCCGGCTATCTGGCCATCTAAATAAAATTGTATTATTTTTAAAGGACAATGATTTTTTAAAATAAACAATTAATGGTACTGAAATTATATCTTGTTTTTTATTATATTATATGAATGCTAGACCTTATATATCTTATAGTTTTCTACGGATTACTTCAATTTTAAAACTCTTTCATTGGGATATTATTCAGTAAAACATCCAAAATAAGTCATCATGATGGTGCACACATCCAGTTTATTTTTTACATCACATTACAATATTCAAAATAACTTAATTAAATATATTATCTTCTTTTTCTTTTTCCATGTTTGAATATCAAACCTTTTTATATCAGCCAGTATTTAAGTTCAAAATACATTAACATCTCTGAATCTTAAATACCTGGCTGACAATACTACAAAATCTTTAAATAGTAAATCTAAATCTATTTAATAATTCATGGCACTAAAACATCTTCATTAAAACAAAATACTCATATATGAGTCTTCAACTCAAAACCTCTACTTAACAACATTAAAATCACTCAATATTATCTTATTAAGCTTCTATACATATTAAATCATAACCCCCTTAAGTAATAAATTTCAAATTAAATAAAAAAAAAGCTTAAATTTATTTATATAAATATATATATATAAATAATATTATATTATATATATATATATATTTATATAATATATAAATTTAGAATTAAAATCCAAAATACTTTTCACTACCTCAATATCTATTAAAACATTTTATGATGTCCTTTCACTAATCCCTCATCACTTAAAATGCACTTCCTTAACTTCAAAAACTTAGTTCTGTCATAAGTTATAAAATAATTTATAATTATTTTAACTTCTAAATAATCTATCTATTATTGGAAATTTCACATCCTTATTACAATTTCTTAAAAACTCCGAGACCTTTTCAACATTATTATCAAATAAAACATCACGCGAATAATAAATCCTCATCTTCAATGGATCCCATATCTTATATCCATAATTCGTATATCCTACCAATAAACCTTTACTACATCCTTGATATATTGTTACCTGTCCTGTCGATAATGTAGGAACGTCACTAAAATTTACTCACACATTTATAAATCACGCACACGAAGACATTTCTGTTTTGGTGACGCGGGAAACAGGGGGTCTGTTTGTCTAATGGTTCTGTGTATAAACACATCAAAAACGAATGTAAATTCATACCTATTATAAATGATTTTATTTTTCTCTATTTGTTGTTACTACTTTTTAGTTTTTATGAAAAAAAAGGAATGGACAATAGTAACAAAATCGAATTATTGTCCCATTAAAGTCTAAGGTATGACTTTTTATTTGAAGTTTCATTCAATCAATTCATAAATAAATAATAAATAAACTTCAATGGAAAGACGAAAAGCTAGTCCGGAGCAATTGAGTATGCTTTTACATTTTCTGGAAGAAGATAAAGAATTAGCGATTGGCAAATTTACGGGTTTAGAAGGTAGAATACGTCACACTAACGCATGGATTAAAATCACTGAAAAATTAAATGCTAATTCAGGATTTGGTTCAGGTGCTATTAAAACACCGGATAAATGGCAGCAGGTTAGTGATAATTATTATTTGAACTTCTGTAAAACTAGGTATCTAGATGGCGATATTGTGTAGCTTTCTAAAATTATTTTTCACTTAGAAACTATTTGTTACAGACTTGGAGAGATTGGAAATCAAATGTAAAGAAAAAGGCACTTAAAATACGAAAGAATCGTTTCACCCCAGGCTGTAACTCAAACACTCAACTCACAGAATCTGAAGAGAAAATATTAAGACTCATTTGTACAAATACTTCAGTGTTTGGTTTGCCAGGAGTGCCAGAAACTTCAGCTATAACAAATAATTCAATGGTATTTAATTTTTTTTTTAATTCATGCAATTGTTAAATTTTAAAACATGTTTTATATTATTCTTATAGGTTGCCACACAAAGTGATGTCGCCGCTGATGACTTATGTAGTACTGACCCGTCAACAAGCACTATAGTAAGTAAGACTATATGTATTTATATTAAATTACTAAATTCATATTCCCCAATATTTTTTTTTAAATTTATAACTTAATTTTAGAAGTGGCTACCAGATCCTCAACATTTTACACAGGCAGATATTGAAATGAGTTTAGGAGATGGAGTTGGTATTGACACTAATACAGGAATGGGCCCAAATGAAGTTTCTTCAGCACCACATTCAGGAAAACCATTATGGAAAAGAGGACGGCCAGCCAGTTAGTATTTTTACTAGCAGAGGTGTGCATGAATGAACAGTATTATTAAAATCTTTCAATATTCTAAATATTCATTATTCAGTTGATGAGCCCATTGAATGAGTGGTTAGGGTGCTTGCATTGACATCGTATCAGGGGTCCAGGGTTCAATATCCAGCACTGACAACTTTGGAAATGAACTTTTTAAAGTTGGCTTTGGTATGGATCTGAAAAGTAGTTGCAATGCACACTAAATTTCAGTCATTTGGGCAGCCCATTATAACCCCCTTACAGAAGACCATGGTGAAATAACAACATGTATGCTGTTGTGTTTCAGCGAGTGAGTAAAGAATGCTAGAGCCCATTGTATATTCCTTTCTAATCCTCATTGCTATGGTTGGCAGTCGGCAGCACCTTGTTGTTTGTGTTATAGACTATGGTAGCCATTTACCATCAAGTCGGCAACCTCAACATCTAATCCAGAGACCCCAATAACTGATGGTGCCACCTCGCGGTTTACGCCTTACTTGATATGCGGCAGCCGAAGAAATGGACATGCATGTTCAAAGCACCGCCTGATTACAGCCACTCAAATGACGATATTTTGATTCAGTATTGTGTTGTTAGGTGGGAACCACCAAATGGTCGTGTTAGCTGACCACGAGCTTCTCCATGATGTAATAAAATAGTAATTGTTTTAATTCCAATTCAATATTGAGATTGGAGTAGGTTTTGAGTAAACTCATAATGGGTAGGTTTCACAGGTCCATAAGGCTGCTCTTAGCAGATATTTTGTTAGGAAATGATAAGACTGTCTAATTAGACAGGTCTTACAATGTAGGTAATAACTGGAACAAAGCGACACTTATGTATCGCTAGTATAGTAATTATATATTTTTATAGTCGCACACATTGGTTCCGACTTTCAATGTTGATTGTATATAAATTAATAGGGCCAAACCCAATTGATTCTGCAGGTATTGTTCAGGAACAATATAGGTACAATGTCCACGCATTGTAAAATTATATAAGTTTCAACTAGGTTATAAGCAGACTGTTGAGTTACAACCAGATCTGCGATTAATATTCGATATCAGAAATCCATGTCGTGTATAATTTCAATAGATACATATGGTAACAATTGGCAATTATTGTATGGATGGTTGATCCATTTAAATGGCAAGACAAAAGTCATATTGTATTATTTTGTTATAATGACTAGTTGTCTAGTACTCATAGTTATGTATGACTAACTATTAAAGTTCAGTCTAAGATACTTTAAATTGTATTAAACTCATTAGATCAGAAGGGTTTCTTTCAGAATACCCAACTGGAAAATATATGTAACTGAGAATGTATACTACGTATGAGCTACAATCTCCATATAAATTATATATTGAAAAGGGGTCACAAAGGCTATTTGCTACTAATACACCTCAAATTTCCACACTATTCTTTTTTCGACCTTAGCATTAAAAAAATCATTGGTAAAGTATCTTGTTTAGTTTGTTATCTAAGTATGGGTACATCTTTTTTATGTTATGTTGTGTATGTATGGGTAAATCTTTGTTGCACAGCCATCAATAATGTTAATGAATTCATATTACAATTTCGATATAATACTTTTATTGCAGGACTCGTCCATGATAGGTTGTTGAATTTAGAAGAAGAAAGAATAAGAATTGAAAAGCAAAAACTTCTGGAAAAGAAAAGATGTAATAATATAAAACTCAAGATAGAAAAAGATAAATTAGAAATTGAGAGACAAAGGAATGTCTTGTTAGAAAAGTAAGTTTCTACAACCAAAGACAGATCATAAGTATATTTACTACAAATTTACATTACTACTGTTTACTACAAATTTAAACACTTATTTATTGCAGGCTTCTTGTAGCTGTGGAGGCAGTAGCAAGGCGCTAAGATGATGTTTTAGTTTCAGAGCTTTCAATTGTATTATATATATATTTGCAATAATTAGACGGTAATAATTATATCATAAGGGTATTATACTTTAACTGTGTGTCCTAAATATCGGCATATCAGGCTTGTGGAATCCATCACGCATGAAACAAGTACTCAATTCCCACCCCTCACAGTCCAGATAGCTTCAAACAAACGGAGTTTTTGTTTCGTGCGCGGTGGATTCCGCATCCGCGATACGCCGTCACTAAGTTAAGTACACACACTAAGACTCAATAATGTGGATAAAGTTGTATTGTGATATGTAGGTATTAGAATAGGTTTCAAATAAATAGCAAATTACTTGAAGTGCTATATGATTTACTAGCATGGATGAGTTTTTTTTTCCTTTTTCCATACATGATAATGAAATTAAAGTTTTTGAATTTGGTAAATTACACCCTGTCCGCGCTGTGATATTTCACCGCGCGGTTTTTTCTCGCAATTTTGTAACACATTGAATCTTGGAGTGGCCGCACCGGCGGTTAAAAATTTCCCGCGGAAGGGAAATCTGTTTCCGCGCGAATGTTTTATACAGCATAAAGTATCCTTATTGGGAAATAAAATTCGCGCGTTTCGCTTAGTCGTGCACCGGCGCTATTGACAAGATGCAGCAACTAGTAAATTATCGAATGATTTTATAGTAATTTATATCAAACTTTACTGTATTTTCGCAGCTCTGATGTTTTATGTAGAAAAATCCTTTCATGACTTTCAATTCAAGGCTGTAAATGAGTTAATTCACTGCTCATATTACGTCTGTGACGACGACGCCGCCCGCCCGCCGTAGTGTTAAAAGTAAAGTAAAAATATATAGGTACTTAAATTAATATGATAAATTAAAAATTTTCTGTTGTTAATTTCAGACATCGGAAACTGCATAGAAATAGAACTTTTATTTAATATCCTATTTAATACGCTCTATGGCACTAGGTGTAATTCCGATCACGGAAAATTAAGAGAGTACTAAGTATTAGGTCGGAAAAATCTCTTCGCAAATAGTATATATAAATATAAACTTTTATTAAAATCTCTGGATGCATTATTTGTTTTTGATGACATTAAGTAGGTACATTTAAAGGTTAAGTATACATTTAAAAAAAAGAAACAAATTAGTAGGTAAATTTTTTTTTTTTCAGCTTTTTTTCATTTGCTTTTCTTTCTGTCAAAATGAGTGAACCTAACGAAGAAAAGACTACAAAAAAAGAAAAAATGAAACGCAAGCTGCGAAAAAAATTTGTGACGTTTATATGGACCTAAATGCAGTGTCAGTAAGTTGGTTTAAGCGTAGGTATTCAATCATTTTTGAAAAAGTGGAGCAAGATCGGCGTATCAGTACTTAGTTACGACATAGCTAAAGAACTGAAAATTGACCACAAAACAACTGTGACAAAACGATTTTGACCCATTTGAAAAAGCTAGGTACATAAAAAAGCTCGATATTTGGGTGCCACACGAGCTCATTGAAAGAAACCTTATGAATCGTGTACTCGTTTAAGTTTCTTTATTTAGACGTAAAGAAACCGTTTTTGAAGAGATTGAACTGGTGATGAAAAGGGGACCACGTACGACAAGGACATGTGAAAAAGGTCGTGGTCAAAGATCGGTCAGCATCGATGTTGGTCAGGCTTCACAGACTGTGTCAAAACCCGGGTTAACTCGCAATAAGGTGATGCTGTGTGTATGGTGGGATTAGAAGGAAGGGCATTGTTTATTATGAGCTTTTACCGCCGGACAGACAGAACCATCGATTCGGATCTGCCAACAACTGAATAAGATTAAAGCAAGAAGTTGAGAGAAAGCGGCCGGCCGTGGTCTTTCATCACAACGAACGCTAGACTACACACATCTTTAGCCACTCGGTCTCTTCAGAATTCTTTAGGCAGTGTAAGATTGACATCAAGAAAGGACTTCCAAAACTACTTATCGCTATCGCGTTTTTTTGATTCTACAGCAACAGGATCATGTCACTACCTACAAGATTGCCAAAAGTAATCGAACAAAGTGACATATATACTGTAATTAAACTTTAAAAAAAATTGCTTGAGTTTTCATATAAAATGCGAAGAAACTTTTCCCTAACCTATTATGTTTTTAGTTTCTTGTAGAAAATAATACACGACACGAGAATAAAAAATCACGTAGTGAAATATCGCAGTGCGGACAGAGCCATAGCCTACTATTATTGTTTAGAAGTGGCCTATGACAGGGCCTTTTGCAAACGCAGAACTCTATTCCGCAATGTCAATTTGATCAACGTTCAGTTTGGTGCTCTGCTCTGTGGTCTACTAACAATTACAATATTAAAAAAACTGGCTTATTAGAGAGTGTTATATACTTTGTTAAAAAAATATCAATAAATTCAATAATATCAACGTGCTTGTATGTACATAACTTAACAAAATAAAGAAAAATTGTGTTTTTAAAACTTCTAATATCTATTTAGTGTACAAATCATATTAAGAGAAGAGCAATGTCAGAATCACAAAATTCTAACGGGGATCTTGTTTGTGTATTATTTCCGGGTGTAGTAAAAAATGAAGATAGAGCCGTTCAGTGTTTAGGAGGAATTCGAAACATTTCTCAGGTAATTAATAATAGTATGTACACTAATGAAATTTCATCACGTCTGTGGCCCTAACCAAGTAATCACTGGTAGCTTGGGCCTTTCCCGCTACTTGTGGCAGACTTAAAAAAAAGTAAAGAAAATAAATAATTTTAAATTGTGATGTTTAATAATAAAAATCTTTATTTGATGATGATGGGTAACCACCTATTATAATTATCTATAATTTTTTTTTAAATTTTATGATATGTTTTGGGTATGAAAATTGAAGGCTATGTCTTAATACCTAGAAAAAAGTAACATTATAATATTGTCTGGTAAGATGAGATTATGATGGTAGCCATAACAATATGATAGACTTTATTTTAGATTAGATTTTATTTATTTTATATATTTTGTGTTTATTCCTTGGCAACTGTTTCTTGTAAATGTGAAGCCTTGTCCGCTGCGCCAAAATTTTAACATAATATTGTTTTTGAACATTGTTAGATTGAACATTTCCTGTCCGCTGCGACTTGTTCACTAAACAAAGTTTTCTAACAAATCTTCACATTTGAAAAATTAGCTCAGACAAGGAAGATGTGAATATTGTGTTGGCTACGGTGGATCAAGAACTGCAAATGAAAGAGTGTTTTGCTTGACAAAACATTTAGGCTACTCCACTATTTTATGTTTTCTTACAATGTTTTGTTAAAAAACTGGTGTAGCTCTTACATGTTGTCTTTGATGAGTGAACCTTTAAATTATTAAAGTCCATCCATTTGTAAAGCATTTTAATACTTACATTCTTATAATAATGCAATATGACAATCCATATAACTATCTAGAAAAATTTCTACCATTAGAAATCTATCATTTAAGTAGTTTGTTAGATAACCTGTTGTTATATATTTTATTTATTATTTGTAAAGACTACTTCAGCACCCATTTGCTAGATTAATAAAAGAAATGTTTAATAGTTTGGGAATATCTATCATCATAAATTTTAATTCGACATTGTATTCAATTTATCATAAATTTATATTTTAGGTTTACTCACAAAATCATAAGAAACGTTTGGGCCTTTGTTATCAACCGGAAAATCCATTTATAAAAAGAACTTATGGTGATATCAAGAGAACAGCGGGAGTATTATTGAAAATCAATGTGAAGAAAAAGAGAGAAAATGGTGAAATTAAGAGGGAGGTTATTTCTACCTCAGTTATGGGCAGAGTTAATGAGATTTATAGATTTGAATGTAAGTTTGTGGAACTAATTATAATTTTAATTTGAATTGATTTCAATAGTAATGTTCTATTGCGTCTGTTACAGCAATGTGTGATTTTCAATATTTGCCTGTGAATTTAGAGAGTACTACTGGAAAATCACAATGCATCATTGAGAGTATATTGCCAAATGGCGTCGATGACTTTAGTTTTTTGTCGTAAGTATAAATAATATATTCTATTAAGGTTTTGCGTTTCTTATACAACATATTGTATAAGAAGCGTTTCTTTTACAAAAATGTTTTAACATTTTTTATACAACACATTGTATAAGAAGTTTGAAGTACATAAACCTAAAAGTTTATGTGGTTGGCGTTTAAATTAGTTGTATTTGAATAGGTAAATCTAATTCTAACACCCACCATGTACTTTTTACATGTATTTATATTGTATTATGTAGCTGATTATTATAAATATTTGATGCCTAGAAGAATTATTTCATTTGGGTTTGACTGATCAAGAGCAAATTGTATTAATTTTACTATTTTTATATTAAATAGATTCAATATTAATATTTTTGTATGTACAAAAATTATAAGTTGAAAGCCAAAGACTAAAATACATTGTATAGGTATAGTTTTCAAGTTGATGAATCAAGTAATTGAGTCGTTAAGGTCTTGCCTTAACATTCTGACTCAGGGGCCCCAGGTTCGAATCCCGGCAGGGCCAAATTTTTTTTATAGTTGACTCTGGTGTTTGTATTATGGTTATCTCATAACACAAGCCTATAAATTCTCACTTTGAGGGCCATATAATTGGTATATAATTGGTGGTAATTGATTTATTATTTATATTTAATTATGTAAGAACACCTGACTTGTGAGCTAGCTTTGAACATTGACATTCATATTATACTAGCTGATGCCCACGACTTCATCCACGTTGAAATATAAAAGATATAGCATCTGAAGAAATGTGTAAATCTTTATTGCTGTTATACATTTGCCAGGCTTTGAATCTTTATTTTCTGATAGCTGGTGCCTGCGGCTTCGCCCGCGTTGAATATGTCCATCTTGAAATGTTATTCCAACAGCTATTGGTTAAAGAATTTTTAAAATTGGATGTGTAGTTTCGAAGATTACCTCCTACATACAAACAAACATACAAATTTTACCTCTTTATCTTGTGTAGTTTATGAAATTTTTTTTCCAGCAATACAGCCCCACTTCACATTCTTCCCACAAATTTTACAAGATCAGACAAACCACTCACCTACTCTTACATTGATAAAAGATATCCGGATAAGAAAGACTTTAGTGTCGATGATGATAATGTTCATCACAGGACACGATCAGATCGAGCACTTCCTTCGAATCGCATCAATTTCAACTTGGTTGACGTTTTACCAACAGAACCACATGTTTATTTCATAGAAACTAAAGATGCTAAAGCTAAAACTTATCCACAAATAAATGAAGAATTCGAAAGGGTCAAGAAGGTAAATATCACAAATGAAAAATATTTGTCAGTAATTTTAAAGGCTGATTTATGCTTCACAGTACTATATTTTCCAAAATATTTTATTAAAAAAATCCATTGACAAATTAGTATAAGTGCATAACCAAGAAATATATTAGTTTTACTTATTTTAACAGGATGAAATAAAATTATTAGATAATTGTATGGCTGTGAAATAAATTCAATTAAACCAAAAATGTATAATTATATGTAACTAAATACGAATTTTATTCATTGGTAGTAATTATGGCTTCATGCGTTTTAACAATTCCATGTCTAATTTCCAAAATAATTGGAACAATAAAAAGTAGCTTTGGCCAAATGTTAATAATAATGTATTAACTAACTTATTGTTATGTAGTAGGTAATTGTCATATTTTTTGTTCCATAACTTTTTCGATAATGATAAATGTGACAAAGAATTGCAAAATGTTGTAGATTTGACAGTCCTCTCTGGATGCAACCTCCCACTATGTTTCTTATAGAGTTCTAAAGAGACAGAAACAAGTCGAAACCTGAATGTGCATGGTCAAGACTATCTGGTGGAAGCATTACTACTTCCCAACCCAAATTGCAAAATTTTTGCTGAGTGACTAAAAATTTATTCGGTCTGGTGTTTAATGACCACACCCTTTTTCTTTACTAAATCCAATCTGTCACAATTTTTTGCTTTAGTCTCGTTAGTTGTTGGCAGTAGAGATCAGAATCAATGATTTTGCCTGGTGCTTTAAATCTCACCATACACACAAACTCAACTTATTTCTCATATATCCGGGTTTTGCCACTTTGGAATCTCTGCAGTTTCTGTTTGAAAGGAAAATTGTTTGATTGAAGTAATTGTACAAACGTGAGTGCAGCTTTTTTTTTCAACAGAAAATTTTACATGCTGTATTAGATAATGTTTTGGTTTCAGTTATTCGAAGAAAGACCTATTTGGTCATTGAACTTGATAAGATATCATACAAAGATACGTTCAAACTCTTTGAAAATAATAATGCCATGTGTGAGTATATACTTCAAAGATGGCCCTTGGAGGATGCTTTGGGTAAAGTTTGGATATGATCCGCGTAAGGAACCAGAGGCTAGAAAGTATCAGACTTTGGATTTTAGGCTGAGGCATGCAGGTTTGTGTTGTATTGAAAGTTTGTAACAAAAAAAAATCTATAGCAGTTAATATTTGTTGAGACAGCTTGACCTACGTTTCATTTCACACCAATAGTTATAAGTTTTAGAACTTTAACTTATAGGTTTAATTTTTAAGGAGTATCATCATTATCATCGTCAGCCTGCGTCTCTCCACTCCTGGATGTACGCTTCTACCAAAGCTCGCGATCACTAACGTTCTGTCCTATTGCATCCAGCCGCTTCTTGAGAAGCCTTTCAGATCGTTTGTCCAACTGGCTGCAGGGCGTCCCACGCTGCGCTTTCCAATTCGTGGCCTCCATTCGAGAACGCGTCTACCCCGTCGGTTATCCGCTCCGGGACAGATGTGGCCAGCTCATGTCGACAACTTTTCTACTGCGAATTTCAAAGTTTCACCAAAGAAACTTCGAGTATAGCTCGCTGAGCGACTTTAAACTTATGGATCAGCCCTGCCGTGACCTCTCACGTTTCGGCATCATACGTCATTACCTTGGTCTTCAGACATTGCGGCATTGGTCACGAGAACAGATGGACGTAGTTTTCCGAATGTAGCCCAACCCCGCCGAATTCTTCTATCCAACCTCTGAATTGTTTGTCCTAAATAGAATTAATTTTTAAGGAATATAGTCAATAATAATTAATAAAATAATTTATTTGCTGAATAATTCTACCCTTTGCTACCCTTTGCTACATTCTATCCTTTGAGGGTGTGCAAATATTTTAGTATGTTTAGTACGTACTGAGCATTTTTTCTTCTACATATTTAAGAAATGTACAATCATACTAAGCACACATATAATGTCAAAATTAAAATATTGATATATTAAACTGATTAACGAGATTTAAAATGTTGCCATATGGGCTATCCAGTTTAACACTGCCTTCCATTACAATAAGACGTCACGTTAACTTGTAAAATGGTATTCAAATATGATATCTTGTAGCTGGCGTTCGAACAATGGTGATGCCACGTGACAGGAAAACGATGAAGAAGTGCTCAACGGCGCGTAACGCTCAACGGAACCGCGACGACTTGTCCGCTTTAGAAGAGATCCCAGAGGGCGCTGTGTACTTTCGGCCCGGAATGGCGCCAGCGCAGCGACAGATTTACTATCAGGTTAGACTTAACCAATACTTTCCATCTTATTAGGTTGTAGTTGATATAGTAGAGGGCAAAAACCAAGGTAAGCATAGAGGGAAGGGCTCCGACATCCTTTACCAATTTATGGTTTTACAGTTTTTATGAAACTGAGCACACTTTCAGTCATTTCACGGTGGTCTACTGTAAGAGGATGGTGATCACTGCTGTCGTTATGATAGGACTGCTAGTTTATGATTGCATAAAGCAGTGTGCACACTGCTTAGTGTACCTACATGAAATTTATTTATTTCAATCTATTTCACGTCAACTGTTTCTCACTCTCTGTCTTGTCCTTTTCCTCTTTTTAATTCTTGCATTAATTTCCGAGTGATCGACGTACGTCTGCATATCATTATCTAATATTACATGGTTTTTAGGCGTTTTTTTAATTCATTAGACTTTTAATATAAGGTTTTTTTTATTAAAATTGAATGTAACACTAAATTTAATAATAAACTAATAAAAGTAATAAAATATTTACTACAGATTTTTATTCAATTTAACTCTATGATGCCATAAATTATTTTTATATCAATGTCGGCATGGAATATCAATTTTTATTTGTCATTAGGTACTTTAAAAATACAACAAAACATATCCTATTTCAGTTTTGCGACGTAAAATTGCCTGAAGTGGAGCAACTAGTGTCCCAGTCCCCTCCGACTGGGTTCCTCTGTCACCAGAAGCGCGGTTGGTTCGGGCCTCACGTGGACGACGAGTGTCGCGATCACATCTTCCGTTACGCTAAGCAAACGCTGCTCGCTTCGCACAGCGCCGACTTGAAGTTGGAGGTAAATCGTTAGCGCATTTATTTAAAAACAGCTAAAACAATGGTAAAAAGCATTATTAAAACAATGGTACGGTAATGAATAATTGCCAATTTCATATTTTTGAGTGACCTTATAACAATGAAAGCTAATAATTGTATCTAATCTCAACTAGTTCTTTTTTTAAAATAATAATGTATCAAAATGTGTGACAAGCAGGCCGTCAATTCACGGCCTTCTTGTCACACATTTTGAAACTCGTGTAAATTTTGAATTTTTTATCTTTGCGCTTCCCCTAGACCTATTTCTCATCTCAGCCGCACTACGTCCACTTTTGGACATGTCCTTCCCCATAATTTTTCGGTCAGAAGCGCTCTTTATCAGATTGTCTGTCTGGCTGTCTGTCCTTGTGCGTGGACGGCTTACTTTGCGCTTGCCGGTCCATGGACTTCACTCGAGAATGTACTATGTGTCCTACCCCCTGCCACTTCAACTTACTAATCCACTAGGTTATGTCGGTGACTTTCGTTCGTCTACGAATCTCTCCATCCCTGATTCGATCTCGCAGTGTAACCCCGAGCATAGCCCTCACCATAGCTCGTTGAGCGACGTTGTGCTTTCTTACGAGGCACATAGTTAAAGTTCAGCGTAATATGTCATCACTGGTAACACACATTGGTCTAAAATTTTGTTTTAAGGCTCTAAGGAATTTTGGACGAGAAGATGTCTCAGAGTGGACGATTGCTTCTCGAAGTTGGCTTTACCTAATTGGACAAACAACCCAAGTAGATCCACTAGATCCACTTGTCTACAACTTCGAGGGTTGAATTCCCGAGTGTAACACTCGGGAATTCAACTCGGGAATTGGGTGGGAATAACATGGACCTATTTAAGGCCTGCTATTTTATCTGAGCCATCTACTGCCTTCCTGGTAATCTCTGGGGCCTTACAGTGAGCTTACAGTGAGCAATAAAAGGGGCGTTATTGCTCAATGTAAGAAAGGCCGTTTTAAACCAAAACCAAATGAGTGGAATGAGAGATTTGTATAAGTTATTAACTTAAAATAACTCAAATATACGAAACTTATTCTTACAACTAATATAATGTTAGTAATGAAATTAATTTCATTATTTCTTAATAATTCAATTTACATTCATTTATAAAAAAATTACACGCAACTGAAACGTGAGCAAGCTTTGTGTCATGTGATGTCTCAAACTGTTTCATTCAATTTGAATCTATTCCAAATTATTGTGGGATCGATATACATAGAATGCCTGAAAATTTTTATGCATTTATTTTCCTAAAATCAGTACCCGCAATGTTACTAAGAAGTCTAAGACCTAATGAATTTACTAAATGAACAAACATAAATTGTAATAAATCATTTTTACAGCTGCAGCAGGGAAGCAGCGACGAAGAGTATAACTCTGACGATGCGACGCTTGGCACTGGAGAAGGAAGTTCTGCCAATGAAAATGATGAAATTTCATTAAACGCATAGTTTTTGAAATTTGTTTTATTCTGGATTTGATGTTTATTTATGTCTCCCCATCGCTGAATACTCACTCGCCAATCGGCAGTAGGTAGCCTGAAGGACCATTCGTTGCCTAGTACACTAGTCAACACGAGGATGACTGGGCCGTTTGTGAGCGTGTTTTTCTCAACGTGCGCCGGCCGGATCAGTCATTCATCAATGTGCCGCTGCCGGGCCGTGCCCTTGCTTTGTCATTTTCAAGTATGCCGGTCGTGCCAGTCATACTATTATACTATTTTGTAGTACATTTTGCATATTTTATACTAGGTATTTTAATTTAGTATTTACTATCCCAATACTAAGGCACTATGCAGACAAGACAAGCACTATGACAGACGTTTGAAATGAAATTTTTACATGACTGATAATTGCCCTGATGCAAGCAAATGTCTACTCCTTTTCTTACCCTGACTGTACAGTGTGGGTTATTTGGCCACAAGGTTTATCATTTTTCTTCCTCGGCATGGGAAAAACTTATTTTACAACAAACAAAGGCGAGATTTCACTAGCTACGGAAGGTATAGCAGGTAGGATCACCTGCTGTTTGCTGCTGCTGCTGCTTGCTGTATGCGGTCGGCTATGGAATCATATCTTAAGAACCAACGTGGGTTGAAGTTGGCAATTAGACTATGATTGGACCCAAAGTTGTTAGGAATGGCCAGGGACTTTGTTTTATAATAGGTAAGGATATCTAAAACAATGTTTAGAAGATATTATCTTTTAGAAGATATTTTCGAATTACTTGATATTGCAAATAGAAGACTGATCCCAAAGGTAACGGATGCGGTGCACAATTTCTCTAAATAGTAGAAAACTGCCGAATCGTTTTTTTTATTTCATTTTGGGACATATTAACTGGGTGAAAAAAAAAAAAAACATTTCTCAAAATTCAAGAGTAGCAAAGAGGTTATGAAAAATTTCAATTTAAAAATACTTAGCTGCTTCGGAAATTTTCAGTTTCCGAAAAATCACATTACAGATCGCACTTTGATTTTATTAGTTAGGTATACATAATCATAACTTATTAGTTAATTTTACTGATTCAGTAAAAATAATCTGTTAATATCTGCCAAGCACGATTTATTATGTTTATAAATACTCGTACTTACTCATGTTTTGAACTATTGCTCATTGTCTGCTCTGGACTTTGGCAGCGTTCTTAATGGGTGGTATCTAATCGGTTGTTGATTCAGAGTTCGGTTTTTATTATCTTTGGTTTCAAAGGGCACTTGTAAACGATTGCGTTATAAGTTGTGTTATCGTAGGTAATCATTTAGATTTAAATTCGCGTACTGATACAAGGGTCGAAGGTGTCTGAAAAGATATCGCCAATGAAAGCGTATTCAAAAGGTGGCATACTTACGTGCATCTGTAGACACTTCTCATCTTCTTCTACTAGGAACAAAAAGTAAAAAAGAACTTTAAAAACCAAAGTTCTGACATTGTTATATAAGTTGTACTCGTATTGTATAAATGGGTATTGTAATTCGGGCTCCTAAATCAGTCGCCACGTCTTAAATGCAGAAGTTCAAGCGGCTGAATACACTTATGTTATGGAATACACTTATGTTCAGTAAGAAAGTATACAGGGTGGTAATTTGAGATGGGTCAGTAAGGGCAGCTACCTAAACCATTGTAGCTAGAACAAAACACTCTTAGGAGACTATCCATTATTTTAATAGTTATTTCCATCGGCAATCAAAGATTTTGGAAAAATGGTACAGTCAGCGAGAAAAAGGTCAATTTTCACGTTTTGTTTTTATAATGCCAATCGATTCTGTTACTTATAAGGATCAATTGACCCTATGGGACCACCTGAGGTTAGAGTACTAGAAACGTCAAAAAACTCAAAAAACTACTTCCATACATTTCTTACAGAATGAGATTGAAAAATAAGTTCAAACATTGTTTTTAATTAAAAAAGGCGGCAATCACTACAATGGAAACTGGCTAGGCAATGTTTATTTTAAATTAATTTGAATTTGGAAGGAAAACATTGTTTTAGAAACAAATGTTATTTATTATTATTCTTGCATGTCAGCTAAATTGTGAAAATATTGATTCATTTAGATCGCATAGTTTTATTAGAAGCTTATTTTATAAATAATATCAACTGCCATGGAATGATATAAGATTAAATACCCTATACCCTATATCAAAAGTTATAAAAAATCTCCTAAATATTCTTGTAGAGTGTAGCTCCTTTAAGAGAAATCCTTACGACAACAATGATCTTGATAAAAAATAGCGGTTGCAATTTTAACACTCGGTCGTTAGAAGCTTTGAAGTCGCTGCCGAAGTAGGCATTTCCCATAACCAAGTTTTAAAGATATGGAAAAAGTACAAATACAAATGCTGTCGTTGTGGTCGTTGAGACCTCTTGATATTTTTTTTGGGATATCTCAAAAATGGAATTTACAAGAAAAATTAGGTACATTACAGTTCAAGAATTGTCACTACAACGGTGTATGGAGTTAACGCAAACAAAATATCAGCGGTTACACACTCATTGCAGAAACCGTCCAAACGGCAAACAAATAGAGCAACTACTATCGTAGATTTATTACTTACGATCTTTACTTGTTTTTAAAGATTGGCAATTGTAGTGATTGCCGCCTTTTTTAATTAAAAACAATATTTGAACTTATTTTTCAATCTCATTCCGTAAGAAATGTATGGCAGTAGTTTTTTGAGATTTTTGACGTTTCTAGTACTCTAAGCTCAGGTGGTCCCGTAGGGTCAATTGATCCTTATAAGTAACAGAATCGATTGGCGCTATAAAAACAAAACGTGAAAATTGACCTTTTTCCCGCTGACTGTACCATTTTTTCAAAATCTTTGAATGCCGATGGGAATAACTATTAAAATTATGGATAGTCTCCTAAGAGTGTTTTGTTCTAGCTACAAAGGTTTAGGTAGCTGCCCTTACTGACCCATCTCAAATTACCACCCTGTATACTAATGCCACTCTTGTAAATATTGTTCTTTGTTCATAACGAACGAATGCAACTTATGTTTAATTTTCGAATCCTAAGTAATATTATAAATGCGAAAGTGAGTTTGTCTGTTTGTTACGCTTTCACGCCTTAATTATTCAACCGATCATCATAAAATTTTGCATATAAGTGTCAGAGATCAGAAAGGACTTAGGGTAATTTTCCTCCAGAAAAAAAGTAGGTACTGTTCCCGAGGAATCATTTATAAATAAAAATTCAACGTCCAACAAAAATATATATGAGCAAGAAAATTGAGTAAATGTTTAGGAAATATAGTGGATGTTCGTTCAAAAGTCATTAAAACCAAACTCCTCTCGAAAGGCTATTATAAGGTTACTGATTATTTAAGTGACAATGAAGCCTGGAATTAAAGCCTGGATTCGGAGCTCATACTATGCTTAGTGTTGTATTTTTACTTTAGGTATTTAAGTGTATGATTATAATTGTTGTAACTTTTATATTGTAAAGAATTAAAGATGACAAAAAGAATAGTATCCTGAGTTTCTTTCAGGGTTTCTTCTCAGGATCGTCATCTTGGCTTTTTTCCGAAACCCTCGTAAATTTAAATTTAACTGGTAAATCTAAATGACGATCATAAGAGTTTCTTGGAGAAACCTAATTGATAAATAAATATTTTGATTTTTTTTTTGAAAACATAAATTCAAGAATTTTCGCGATTTTTTGCTTGTTCTCGATGTTAGATTGAAGGACTATGAGTGTGAAAATATAAGTTTATTTTATTAAAAATGACAAATCAGAGAAACGTCTTGTAGATTTATCAACTGAAGCGTCAGTTAGAGGCTACATAGCTAGTAGACCCTAAAACCAATAAGACGGAACAATATTAACTTGCTTATTTAACGACATAGAGAGAATTTGGGAAGTTGACTCTAAGACTATATAAGTATTAGATCAGTGAGTTGACTAAGTTAGAAATATAAGTACACATAGGGACCGCAGACTTTAGCTTTGATATTAATTTGAACTTTAATGAATATATGGATTTAGTACATGAATCAGGCTATTACATAATAAACAATATAATTGAAGAATACTGTACACGACAAACTAAGAATACGAAAAGTATAATCGATCATGTATGTACGAATATCAGGGACAAAAGCTTGCATATGGCAGTAGGTAATTGAGTCAACATTATCCGATCACAAACAAATATATGTAGAATTAAAGGAATTTAAAAACTCTCTAAGAGAAAGGATACAATATGAAGCCATAGACTATACTAATTTATATAACAATATTCTAAGCAAGAACTTCACCAATAACGAAAATGAGTATTATACACTAGAGAATTTTATAAAGGAACAATTAGAAGATGCTAAAGTTACAAAATACAAAATTTTAAATCTACCTCAGAAAGATTGGATTAGTAAAACGATATTTAAATATATTAACGAAAGAAATAAATTGTGGTGTATTTATAAGAAAGATGAAGAAAATAATGAAATTAAATCGAAATTTATTGCTGCTAAAGAAAAGGTTAAATTTTTTATCAAGCAAGAAAAAAAGAAATATTATTACGACTCGTTTAATAAATGTAACAAAAACCCGAAAAAAATGTGGAAACTAATTAATACATTTACTAAAAATAAGATTGAATGTAACTGTGCCCCCCAAAATTAATCATTGCTAATAAATTAATAACAAATGAAATAGAAATTTGCGATAGTTTCAACATTTTCTTTACATCAATTGGCTCTATTCTGGCTGAGAAAATAACACAAGTGGATAATTACAAACCTAAAACTGTATTAACAACCACATCTAATTATCATCAAAACTCTTTTCTGAGAGAATTACCAACTTGTTCAGTAGACGAAATAAGCAAAATTATAGATAATCTAGATAGTAATACTAGCTCAGGAATTGATAAAATAACAACAAAATCTATAAAGTGTATTAAAAAGTTGATTATCCTTAATTTAACCAATTGTATTAATAATTGTCTCGAGAGTGGAATATTCCCAGATAGCCTTAAAATTGCTAAGGTTATACCTATATACAAAGCAGGAGTTAAGACTGATCCCGGGAACTACAGACCTATATCAGTTTTACCGGTTCTATCAAAAATATTTGAAAAAGTATTATTTACGCGTTTGTTTAATTATTTAACAGAGATAGATTTCCTTTATAAACACCATATGGTTTTCGTCCAAATTCTAACACAATGTCAGCTACCATTGATATCGTTACTAAAATTAAAGCTAATATCGATAAAAGACAGGTAGTCTTGGGAGTTTTCATTGATTTAAAAAAAGCTTTCGATACCGTAAGTCATTCACTTTTACTGGACAAATTAAATAACATTGGTATAACTGCTAAAGCCTATAAAATGTTTGAATCTTATCTTACAAATAGATACCAAATTGTTAAAATCGGCAATTATGAAAGTAAGCCTGCAAAAATTGCCTGCGGAGTTCCGCAGGGATCAGTCTTAGGACCTCTTCTTTTCCTGATTTACATGAATAGTATAAGTAGTGTTAGTTTGACGGGGCATATCTCACTTTACGCTGATGATACCTCACTTTTTTATTTTGGTCATACAATCCACAGTGTTATCTCCGAAGCTCAAAACGATCTTGATGTATTGAATAAATGGTTAAAACAGAATCTGCTAACTATTAATGTAAGCAAAACTTCTTATGTAATTTTTGCAGCTAAGAACAAAAATATCCCCAATTTTCTACCACTTTCAATAGATAACCAGCAACTGCAAAGATCCAACAAAGAGAAATACTTGGGACTAATTTTGGATAATAGATTAACTTTTAGGCCACATATAGAATATATTCGCAATAAAATAATTCCTCTGACTGGAGCATTAAGGAACATTGCAAAATATGTCCCATATAAATTATGATATTCTGTATACGATACACTTGTCAAACCACATTTAGAATATCTAATTCAGGTTTGGGGACAAGCTGCAAAGACCAATCTGCGTTTATTAGAAACAACTCAAAATAAAATAATCAAGGTTCTTTTTAATTACAACTACTTAACATCTACAAAAGAAATTTACGATAAATCTAAACTTTTTAACTTAAAAATGTTGTATAAGTATTCCACTTGTATGTTGATTAAAAAAATAGAAACAAATAATATAAATTCTCAAATCACTTTTAAAAAAAAGGAGTAACAAGTACAATACTAGAAACAGAAATAAGCTTAAATTGCCTACAGTTAGAACACTCTATGGAAAAAGAAATATATTATATGAGGGAGCACAGATATATAATGGACTACCTGAAAGTATAAAAAACTGTGTTAACATAAGTAGTTTTAAGCATAAATTGAAAGAATATATATCGAGTAATGTTAGCAATAAATGATCTCCGATGGAATAAATAAAATGTACATAAATTAGTAATATAAGTTCTCATAGTTTCAGCGAACAATGTGTTCTTTTATGAGAATAAATTCATTAAACCGAACTTACCAAATGAATAAATAAACTCTGAATGAGGGGTGCTTTTCTTTTTAAGTCATTATGACTTTTTTTTAATAGGAGAGACGTAAGACGATTAAATGAAATATTTATCGAATTAAAAACTTGGTATACGATAAACAGTTATTAAAAGTTTTGAAGACTCGTAACGAATCTTCAAAACTTTTAATAACGTATTTAAGTTCCTTGTGCTTCATTGGATAGAAGTAAAATTAAATAGCGCAATAAATTTGTATGCGTTTGGAAGCTGCTTCCGACTGGGCCTATTGGAAAATTACGGCCAGTATTAGAAGGCCTATGTCCAGGAGTGGACTTCCGATGATGAAGACATCTCTGCAGTAATTGTGCCAAGTGTCTAGAAGTAGAAGCTATACCTAATGAATACGCCATACACTCCCAAGCTAACGACATCAAATCCTAACCACAAATCTTAAATGGTGATTTCGTATAAAATATGTACCTATGGGCATCGATAACATACTACTTAACCAGTAAAGTAGTATTTTATCGATGGGGGGGTATATTGCAATTAATACATTATGAGTTCTTCTATCCACTAAGTATTTCTTTCTAAATACGTACTTTGATGTGAAATTGGTATTTTTGATAGAAACACTCTCACCGGTACAATTAATCGCCCGCCCTTACAAGTTCTAATAAATTTGTTTATAATGATAAGTTATGACAAATGTTATAAGTAATAATCAAGCGAAAAGCGTCTGCATCAAGCGAGTCCTGTCGTCGTCGCGTCGCGTTGTTGGTGCGAAACCGCTTGAATTTATTTCCTCGCGCGTAGTTTTTAATTTACGATAATCTCAAACGGATTAGGCAGCGTTTCCGATTAAAACTCCCAGACGGCTTGATTTTTTCCGACAGCTTCAACAATTATTATCTTTATATTTCAACCAGGAATCACCCTGTCAATAGATGAAAACCGCATGAAAATCCGTTTGGTAGTTTTTGAGATTATCACGAACATACATATGTGTTTGTGATAATATGTATGTATAATAATATGTAAGGATAAGGATTGTAGGGTTCATCATGATTCGCTTCTCATTCATTAAAAACCTTTTTGTTTCCTGTTTCTAATGTGACCTTTTTTTTATTTACTTATAATTACATGTACACTAGCCGGCGGATTTTGAAGAGAATGGAACGAAGAAGGGAGCAGGAAAAAAAAAGATTGAGAAATAAGGATTGACAGGTTTTCTGACAGAGAAAAGGATTCTGGAGGAATTTTGAAAAAGAGAAGGTTTACTGGATACAACTGAGACTCAGATATTCTTTAAAGAAATCGGAATAAACCAATCCGAATCTTGTTTCGTTAAATCGACGAGTTCTGCATAAACCTCTTATTTTTACCGAAGATCCTGTTCCAACGCTGTGCACAGCATCATCCTCATAAACTGTTAGCTCAGAAGACGTGCTCATCGAAGGACAATTATATATATAAGTGTGGTGTTTCCTCAAGTCTCTATCTTTCCTTCCATCTCGCCACCCCTACAGTGATCTAGAGTTGTTACACTACAGGATAATACGTAAAATATAGGTACTTTTCTTTTGTCGTGTAACATACAGTTAGTGTGGCATTATGCATTTTTTACATTTACGCACGGTTTTCGTGTAGTGTAACCATCCGAATAGACTAATAGGTTTAAGTCTAATTTCACCATACTTTGTTAGTTGACAGCGCTGTTAAGTCATTTAACAGACTGTTACAGTTTTCGAGTGTCCTACTACGTTCTAAACAATGTTAGATGCCCTAATCAGGTGTTAAATTTTAACAGCTGCTCTAGAGGTCTTAAGTTTAATCCTACATTACGCCTGATTCAGCAAATAACCAACAGAGCATCGTGAAACCGCGCTTTAAGGTCGTACGTCCTTTTGTAGGTCAAAGACTCCCAAGGTGTTTTCCCTACGTTACATTAATTAAGTAGAGCCGATTGGAGACAATGGCTGGTGACTAATACAAAAATACAACACCTTTTTATTTTTCCACTTAGAACAACAACTACAAGTCCTTCCTTGCTGTTTTTTCTTTATAAGAGAGCCTTGCTACCGAGCAACGCTACGTTGATATGTTGTAAAACAAATTAATGTCAAATTGCAAGAATAAATTTTGTTTAAATTTTTGTACATATTAATTATAGTTTTAACATGCCAAAAACGAAATAGAAAATTTTCTCACAGAAAGAAACACTTTGAAATGTTATCCTATTATTGCTTATTAATTGAAGAAACTGAACCTGGATAAGTAGTGATTATAAATATTGTCACGAATATAATATTCGAGATTACTCGAGTTGGCTTAGGCATAAGTTAGACTATGAATATAATTCATTCATTCCATTAAGGAATAGGCTCTAGTATCTCAAACAGCACACGTGCTGTTATTTAATGGAGGAGATGGTGGACAGGCAGCCCAGTTTATGAGTGCGGAATGAAATGTGCTCTGCCACTACAATGAATAAATCAGATTTATCGTCGATAAGTACATAACTATAACTTTACAATACCTAGTCCTTATACCTACATACTTATACTTTTTAGTTATTTCATAAAGTAGTTTTCTATTGTTCGTTATTTGGATGAATGCTGGAAAGACTGCTCAATGTTTAGAAGTAAAATAGATCTCTGCACTGAACAAACCACGCACACAATAAACTTTAAATTTGGCTCTGGTCTGGATTTGGAAAGTAGTGACAGGGCACACTGTGTTTTCGCACTCATTTGGGCAGTAACCACTCCCTTACAAAAGACCACAATAGACACTCCCTTACAATATATATAATGTAGGTACGTAACATAATAATGTAGATAAGTATTTATAAATCTCATATTTTATAAAACTAGAATAAAATAATGGTTTCAAAGTAAAGAAAAACTTATATTTTAGCGATATTATCTTTATTCGTAAGCAATATTGAACAGTAAGCAACCCTGGCGACAAGCCTGGGCGACAGAGGGGCGTAACGACGTGAAGGGGGAAATAATTATATAAATGGCGGCGTTCGGGACTCGGACAAAGAAGATTCCGTTCTAATTGTTATTATTTATTCTAATGGGGTGACATTATTGTAACTCTAGAAGAATAAAATAAACATTACATCCGCTCATTCTTTACAGTCATTATAAATTGAATGATATATTACGAAAGCTAAGATGACCGTATCATATTGCGATTTGTTAGAAACATAGGTGAATACCTACTTACTTATTCAATAATTACCTAATTTTAAAATACTACTCAGAAATACGGAGTGCGAAACTTTAATAATTGACGTTTGAAAATATTTGAATTTTTTTATTTGAGTTTTATTAGTCAGCAGAAAGAAACGCATCCAATTACCCATAGCTCTACTTGTAGACGTTTGTCCAGAATTTTGTTAATAACTAACTGTTATTATTCTCATTAACCTCGCACTTTAAAAGTGACTTATATGCTGATACAATATATGGTCTATTTGTGTAATAATTTGTATCTAAATCTGCTGTTTATTAACAATCAGTATTGACAAATAAGCATGAAAACTTCTTCACTATCTTTCACATTTATGATATTAATAGAGACATTAATAGACTAATAAAGACTAATAATTACAAAAGACCTGAAGATAAAAATAATGTTCTAAGTAATAGATTCCTTCGCGAAATTATGGCTTGTGAGATTATATATTTAAACATCACAACACTAATATAATAGTAATAAGTATGAAAATAAAATACAAAGTATGACTAATCACGGAAAGAAATAGAATGAAACATTCAGATGAAACGGACTGGCCCACCACACACAGCACTTTCGTTCTAAGATTAATTTAATTTATTTTAGTTACTAATGGAAACATTAGTAAGATAGTAAAATTGATGCTTGATTAGAATTTTTGGAGACAATAAATGCCCTTGGTTTTATGGTGTGCAATCAAATGTCCATTGCCAATTTTAAGTATCTATTGAAAAAAGAAAAAAAAAACTGTATTATTTAATAGTAAGTTCCTAATGTTCGAATTTATCAAAGTAAATATGTCTCACTTTAACAAGTAGATTGAAAGTTTTTCTCCTTCACTACACATGCAAACATAAGTTATATGATCTTTGTTTCATATATTTATTATATGTATACAGGAGCCCTATAAAGACTTTGTGATCTGTTTATATGTAGTTTTCTGTTCTGACTGTTGAGGGTAGTAGAGAATAAGAACACGCCTTTCCTGCTAAACCAAATAGTAACTATTTCAATTAAAGAATTTATTTCAAATTAAATATGTCTTCGCTTCCCATAATTTAATAAGTAACATTTGATGGAACTGATAAAATGAGAATTGAAAAATATGGACTTTATATTCAGTTTTAATAACTCGTATAATACAGTGCATACAGTTTTAAATGGTTTTAATACAATGCCGATGCTGTTGGCACGAGTAATAAGAGAATTCTTTCGCATTACGATATACACGGCAGTGTTTAAGTTTTTGGGTTGTCAGTAGGAAGATACCTTAGATACCATGTTCAGCAAAGTTTATTTTAACACGACTGCTTTCATTTATACAGTTAAGAATACCAAGATATCATTTTTTAAACAACCCACAAAATACAAAACTATTTTTAATACATAGTACTACCTATTAACATTGTTGATATTACACAGAACACATATGCTATTGTTTTCACAACAGGCAGTATACCGAAGACAACAGGTACGAGATTCCCACCCAGGCGCACTGGGTGACAATTTGTAATAGCAAAATATAAAATAAAATTTTAATTTTTCTTTTTTTTAAAGTAGCTTTTGCCCATGACGACGTCCGTATCCCTCGGGATCAGCATTTTTTTTTTTGTTGATGATTTTATGTCCTTTTTGTACTCCTGACAACGTGTATGCAAAATTTCAAGATAATCGGTTGAACAAATTCACTTTCGCATTTATTAGTTAGGATTACTTTACTCTTTTTCTCATTACTACCATTGCTAAGAAAGTTTTCTTTTATATATAATTAACTCGTCTCCGGCTTTGCGCAATTTATTCTGCAAATTATATCTACACACAAACTTTTCTCGTTTATCCCTCTTTCTATTAGTGAAAACCGTATCAAAATCCGTTTGGTGGTTAAGAAGCAGTTAGCGGAGAAACAGACAGAGGCGGACAGTGAATTTATTTTATAACTAGCTGAACTCGACCACGCTTTGCTGCGGCCCATACGGCGGCGACGGCGTGTGCATGGGGCGCGCGGTACTGGACACTGTTTATATGTGTTATTTGTCGTAGCGTGATGTTATATAGCCTGTAGCCTTCCTCGATAAAAGGACTATTGAAAACAAAAAGAATTTTTCAATTAGAATCAGTAGTTCCTGTGATTAGCGCGTTCAAACAAACAAACTCTTCAGCTTTATAATATTAAGTATAGATAAGTATATAAACATACTCGTATTATATTTTACCAAAAATAAACTACTTAAACAAAATAAGTGCCTTCTTGGGCGGTTTTAGTCCGAACTCTTACTGAGCCGCAAGGCCGCAACGTCTGACGATACTTCTCGTCAGCATCAGATCAAGGTTACTACGTCATGGAAATATACCACCGAATTAACAGTCTAACAAATTTCACATCAATCGAACCCGTGGAAGTTAGCGAAATCCCTTCGTCAACTAAGAAATGGACTGAAGATCTTCAAACGCCTGAACAGATCTTCATAAACTATAGTAAGGAACTATCTCGATGACGTCAGCTTTCAAAAAAAAACGGATGAAATCGGTTCGCTTTGTGAGCTACGATGCCACAGAAAGACTGACAGATATACAGGTCACACCCCTATTTTTCCACGGGCGTCGGGGGTTAATAATAAAGTTTACCAAAGACCGTTCACAATAGGTATATAAATATAAATTTAAATATATTTTTATTTTATTTTAAGATCGACAGACAGGCTGACGGTCCACTTGATGGTAGGTGGCTACCGTCGCCTATAACACAAGCAACGCCAAAGCTGCTGCAAGTGCGCTGCCGACTACAGTAGGATTAAGGATAAGGGACTAGGAGTGGATAGTGAAATGGGCTCTGGCATTCCTTACTCACTCACCGAAACACAACAGCACACGTGTTTTTATTTCACGGTGGTCTTCTGTAAGGGGGTGGTTACTGCCGCCAGACGGGCTGCCCAAATGATTGCGATAACGCAGTGTGCCCTGCCAGTACTTTTCAAATCCAGGCTATAGCCAAATTTTAAAAGTTTTATTTTTCAAAGTTGACCTTGCCGGGAATCGAACCCGGGAACCCTAGAACAGAGCGTTAAGGCAAGCACCCTAACCACACATCCAACGGGCTCGTCAAAAGTAGGTATTAATTTTTTTCTCAATTTTCAATCATTCTTCATTATCTAGATGAATTTGATTGAATCCAAGATAGATATATTCATCTACTTAGTTTCTAGTGATTATTAATTTCTCAGTAAGTAAGTATACAGAAATACTCGTAATAAGAAGACAAAGGTCATCCGAGCTATAAAGGAAATCCGACGAGATTGGAGTGTTTATGTGAATTTTGTATAAATTATTTATTTTTTTGTGCATATTATATCGTAATCGATCGACGTTTGTTTGACCTAGTTTAACGAACAGCCGTTTGCCTCAAAAATTGACAGATCAGTCGTTGACCTAGGAGCTATCCCCACTTGGTCATGGACGTATTTATTTTATGTATCGGAGAGAAACATTTTAGGCAAATGAATTGACGTCATTAAATATTATAAGCAATTATTATCAATTGATTAGCATTTGATTAGGAATAGGAATATAATATACTCTAATTGCAACAAGTAGGTATAAGCGTTTAAATTCAAATTATTATATTAGGTACTAGCTTTTGCATGCGACTTCACCCGCGTTCCTTTTTAGGTGTTGAAATATTTATTCAATCTTTAACGCTTATATATTTTTGTTGTGCGTTGATTTTTTTATTTTTATTTTTAGAAGATACCTCGGGAAAAGTACTGTTTTTCTGGATAAAAGATTCTGTACCCCTGACAACATGTATGCAAAATTTCATGATGATCGGTTGAGTTATTAAGGCGCGAAATCGTAACAAACAAATAAACAAACTCACTTTCGCATTTATATTATTAGTTACACTTACAATATAAAGGAATATTACAAAATAAAGTCGCCGTCCGCTTCCGTCTGTTTCTTCGCCACAGAGGCGGAGAGCGTCTTTTCTTTGTAATATGTATAATACTTATCGAAATACTATTATTTTATGAATTTCATCGAATTTATAGATCGATATCGACTAATATCTAATTAGTCTCAGAATCGTTAAAACTGATTAAATATTCGCATAATTGGTCTTAATTTGAATATATAAATTAGTGACTGTCAATAATGACTCCTTTGTTTATTTAGTACTCGCCTTATCAATATTTTAAAATTACCACAGGGGTTTACAGTGTTTACTCATTTCTTAACTGTCGTTAAGCAATTGTTTCTTCATGACACCGATTCCACTTGATAATAAATTAATTGCCCTTAAGAGTTTATTGTGTTGAAAATAATCTTTTTAATGGTAGGAAGCTTATTATTTTACTTAATTAATAAAGACATAGTAAATGGTTGTCATTATTTTTAAGAAAGTTAGAATTTTGGATCCATTTTTTTAATTAATTAATTTATTATACTTAGAAAAATATTAGAAAAATTTTCTAAATATTTAATAATTAGAAAAATATTTAAAATGTCCCATAAAACGGAATGTCCCATATAGCTATGTGATCTTTGGCAGTTATATTTTCTTTGACAGTTTTTTCAGATAACTGTACAAACTGAAAAGAGCAAATGGTATGAAATGAAAGAAATGAAAAATGTAATTAGTTATAGATGACCTTCATGATAAAAAGTTGTACCTAAACATCTTATGTACATAATTAAGTTGTATCTTTATACCCAAAATTTTAAGAAATTTTATAAAACATTTTTTAAAACTGTTTCCTACTAGTAAAAAAAATTCAAATAATAAATCTATTTACATTATTGTTACAGGACAATATTTTTCACAACGCATCTGATGTAAAATATACTAAATGAAGACATTGTTATTATAAACCTAATTATCTTATTAAAGGATTAAGAACTTTATCATCTACAGAATTAGTGTTGATAAATAGAATGATAAACAGCGAGAAAACAGTGTCAATAAACCTAATATAATTGTCAATAACCAATGTTAAAAATAATTATAATGTTAAAATAAGCACTTAATACATTGAGCTGAAAACAGAAATTCATTAAGTTTGGAGTAGTGACACGGCACACTTCGTTTCGCAGTCATTTGGGCAGTCCGCCTGACTCTGGCGGCAGTTAGCCTACCATCAAGTGGACCGTCAGCCTGTCTGAGACGACCTTAATATGTAAACAAATCTTTACTTATAATAAAATCGTAACGTAAACGTAAATTAAATATTTTTTCAAAAAATCAATTTGTTCATAGCTGATAATGATTAAAAAATAGTTTTTAGAATTTTTGTCTCTTTGTCTGTGGGTTTGTGCACGCTAATCTCTGAAACGGCTTAACCGATTTGAATGCGGTCTTTACTGATGTATTGTAGCATGCTTCCTGTAACATTTAGTATTTGTTTCATTCCAAACGTTTTATAAATAAAAAAGTTAGGCGCTATACCGAATACCACGCGTACAAAGTTGCAGGCTCAGCTAATATCATAATAAACCTTAATATATAACACTGTTATTGTCACAAAACTGTTCTAAATTTGTTATAAATTGCTTATTACATGAAGTTCTGCAGAATCTTTAATTGCCATGTCCAATCCATCCTACCCATTGTCTTAGTTATTCTAAACTACGCAATTGATTTATGGTGTTTTTGTATAAATTTTAAAAATATAAATGTTGGAGATAATCTATGTCTTTTAATTGAGACATGAAAAAAAAAATCGGATGCCTTGGTTTTCGCAGGCTTAAAAATCCTTTCCATTGCAAATCTTTTCCATGCCATTGTAGTGCGTACCTACTATTGTCAAATTCATGTGTCGAAGCTGAATTCCTTGTCTAATATATTATTTTTAGAAAAGAAACAGAAGGGGACAGAGACTTTATTTATTAAAATTAATCGATAAAGAAGACAGTGTTTATTTTTTCAAGATTTAAGTTAAAAAAGCTAAATACATTACTCTATTTCAAGAAGAATGACATATAATACATCTTCTAATATATAAAATTCTCGTGTCACAGTGTTTGTAACAAAACTCCTCCGAAACGGCTGCACCGACTTTTATGAATTTTTTTTGGTATATTTGGTAGGTATGAGAATAGGTCGTAAAGTATTTTTCACCCTCCTACCCGCACCCTCTCCCCATTTTTTAATCGCAATTTTAGTATTTTTGTATGAACAACATCCAAATAATTTAACCTTCGTTGATTGAGGGGAAGTATCGCGTCACTGACATATGATTTGAAAATAAAAATGGCGCCACAATCGGGTTACAGAATTATTTTTGGGTTCGCGCAGGAAAACGTCTGCTGGGTCAGCTAGTAATATATAATAAGCTCTCTGGCTTTTGACTTATAAGCTGCTATCTTTTGCCCGCCACTTCATTTAATTTCACCTTTTCTAAGGTGTTGAAACATTTATTTTGACCATTGTTTTTTTTTAACGCGTTGAATTCTTTTATTTTAGATGATCTGAAATTTTTAATTTTAAATATTTGTTTCTGGATGAAAGATTTTGGCTGCATGATTCCGTACAAAGTTTCATGGTTTTTGATTGAGTAATTAAGGCGTGAAGGGTAACAAACAAATTCTTCAGATTTATTTTATTAATATATAGATTATAGTTATAAATCTTAATGATTAAATCAAAATTAATCATTAAAAAAAATTAATCTTAATGATTAAATTTTTTTTACGAGTGAAGAAATCTTCAAAAGATACCTTATAAACAAATGTTCCATGCAATGCAAATGCGCATAAAAGTTATGTGGGACTTTTACCCACTAAACATCCTTCGAGATGGGTGTGGTTCTAGTTCATAGGGGACTTTGGAACCGTCACCGATCACGCCCGGCCCTCTTCTGACGTGTTGAGGTAAAATTTTCTAATTTTCATTTTTTTTCGTGACCCATCTATCCACGTCGTACGATTCCACAGACTGTTGTACATAACGATTTCCGCGTAATATTTTAACACTTCTCAATACGTCACATTGACCTGCGACCTGTTTTAATATTTCAACAATTTTTTGCACATCATTAGGTACCTACTACTTTTAGCATGTTCAGACAAAAATATCTATACAATACCATTTTTCTATTGTTCATACATGTTTAAAATAAAATGTAAAGAATTTTTTACATTCCCCTCGCAAAAGTACATACGTAGTTATTTTTTACGTAAACATCGTCAGACAGGCAGACGGTCACTATTAATATAAGCAACGCCACAGATGCTGCAAGACAAGGGGTTATGAAGGGAAATGGGTTTCGGCATCCCTTACACACTCACTGAAATACAAAAGCAAAGTGCTGTTATTTCACGACGCTCTTCTATAAGGAAGTGGTCATTGCCGCCAGACGGGCTGATCAAATAACTGCGAAACGTAGTGTGCACTACTACTTAGGTACTTGCCAGATTTAGACTAGAGACAATTTTGAAAAGTACATTTCCAAAGATTTATCGTAACGGAAATCGAACATGGGACCTCTGGGACAGAGCATCAAGACAAATGCCTTAACCATTCAACCAATGGGCTCGTCTGACAGAACGCTGTTCTGTAATTTCATAAATAAATAAATGTATAATGTGATATTGTTATTATTATTTTATTTTTGTACACTTATAATTACTGTAATTTGTCAGACCTAGTTAGGCTTTGTAAAAATTTAATACTATTTAAAATGTATTTGAAATTTTTTGTATGCTGTTAGGTTTGCTAATCAATAAATAAATTAAAAAAATAAGTTTTTAAGTCGACCTGATAAGGGCCGCGGGTCGACGGTGGATATAGGCTGCTTCTAACCGGTCCTTTTGGAAAATTATCAGGGAGGTCTTTGTCCAGCAGTGGACGTCCTACGGCTAGAGTTTTTATATTGTTAACTAGCGACCCGCCCCCGGCTTCGCCCGGGGTGCAATTTTTATATATATGAACATTCTATTAGCGAAAACCGAACTATAATCGGTCTACCCGTTTACCCGTGATGCCGTGACCAAGGGAAATGGGGATTCATTTTTATATATAGAGATTAGGAAAAATAATATTAGTACTTTGGGTACAAACTGTATAGATCAGGAACTTAAATAAGTCTCTATCAGCTACTTACACCTCTCGGCTTCCGAAATTGGCCTCTCTGGGTTCATTAGAAATCTTTTACTTATTGCGAGAAAAGAAGAACAGAACACACCCTAGAAGATCTTCGAAAATATATTGCGTAACAAACCAACGTAAACAAGAAAATAACTGTTTTTTTTTGTTTTCTATAATTATAACTGAAGGTGGCAGGGCAGGCAGGCCGACAGTGCACTGGTTACCTTCGCCTACACAAGCAACACCAGACATGACCCTAAAAAATTTGTTTACAACCCGCTTGGTGAACCTCATATTGTGGCTAAGCTGAAACACCTTAGAAGGGCGACAGTTCCAAAGTTTGCGGTTAAAGTTTCTACACATCCGGTTTAAGTCCACATCAGCGTCTTATTTGTATACTATGCGAATGTAATTCACTTCAACGGCGCGCAGCACTCTCGTAAAAACACGAGTAGACATTAATTTTACCTACGTATATATTGCCTAGCGACCCGCCCACGGCTTCGCATGGGTGAAAATTATTTCACGTTGGTTCGTTGGTTTGGTGTTTGGTTAGAAGTTTGATGGGTGGTTTGGTTGGTCCTTTTGGTGGTTTAGAAGAAATTAGAGGCGAACAGCGACTTTATTTTATAATATACTAGCTGACGCCCGCGACTTCGTCGGCGTTGAAAAATGAAAAATATAACACATGAGAAAATATATGAGTAAATATAACGCCCGAATGATTGCTGTGACAACGCGACGGTGACGCCGATTTTTTTATATTCTTAGACGATTCCTCGGGAACCCAACATTTTTTCACGTTAAAAATTATCCTATATGTTTATCCTGGTAATAAACTATCTGTGTGCCAAATTTCATCCAAATCCGTTCAGCCGTTATGGGGTGATTGAGTAACTAATACACAAACTTCCAAACATACAAAATTTTGCATTTATAATATTAGTATGTATTATATATATAGATCGACTAGCGACCCGCCCCCGACTTTAAGTGGAGGTGAAATTTTCAAAAATCCTTTCATATCTCTTGCTTACGTTATAAAAATAAACTTTTGTTCCAAATATTAGTTTTCTACACATAGTTGTTTCCAGTGCGTTGATAGTCAGTCAGGATCAGGACAAACTATGTATTTTATAAATGTAGAGATATAGAAGAAGAAAACATAATTCTATGTTTGTAAATTGTGAAGGAGCAAGACTAAACGTGAGAATGTTACACTGTTCCCGAAGCGACCTTTTGTGATCAGACGCAGCATGGCTGTATTCTACTGTAGGCACAAAGCGCTGTGGCGTTATCGCTTGTATAAAACGCCGGCGTAGGAGCGCGCGCGCACATTCGCATGCGCCTGTCACCGCCCGTCGCACGATTCATTTCCCAACCCTTGGTCATTTTCACCGGCGCGTGAGTTTCTCTACGCAAGTGAGGTTGGTGGCTCTGTTTTACTATTTCTTTTCAGTTTTTTTTTATTAGTGTTAATTTAAATTATTATTGTTATGTGTTTTCTGTGCATGGTGTGAATTTTTAAATAAATTTTAATGTTATCTATTTTTTTTTCTAAACTAGTGATACTTTTACATTAACAAGTTAGTTGATAATAATAAAATTTATTTTAAACGTGACCGCTTAACTCTTAATTGTTTAATTAAAATAGTGTGAGTTTGAATTGTTTACTAAAAAAATATATTTATTGTCGTAATATCAGAAACATTTTATACTTGAGAGAATGAGTAACATTAACATAAGCACTAGTGTACTAGTACTTTTTGACAATTTGATAACAAGTGCAAAAATGTGATTGCGTTCGAAATCACGTGGTACGCAATTAGCAATAATTATTAATAAATAAATATTAATTGATGGCTAATCTATATAGTTAATATAATTATATAGACATTATATATAAACACAACATATTAATTATATAAACAAATTGAGGTCATATAAATCTTCATTTTTTTAAAAATGTGTGCCATTCTATACTAGTTAAATATGAAGGCTACAATATTTTGCATGTGTTAAGGTTGAATTGAGGCTGAATTATTATCTAGCGTTTTATTTTATTTTTTCTTAATCTCAATGTGACTTGTTACGAAATTCAAATTCAAATATATTTGGAATGAGTTTCTTTTTGTAGAATGTTTTGTTTCTGAATATACATGCAATGTATGTCCGTTGTGACACATGTATGCAAACGTGCAAGGAATCTGCGATAACAATGTCTTGCAGTCTTATATAATCTCTTAATTATTGTAATACGAAGTCGATATGCGTGTGAGTCTGTTTGTCAGCTTAGTTAGTTTGAACAACGCGACTGATTTTGTTGTCATTTTCATTGTAGTATCGAAAATTTCTTTCGGATATTTGGTTGTTAGGTACCTATAAAATGTTAGGTAGACCAAATAGTGCTTACAGTATCAAAGTATAATTGGAGATGAACTTTATTCTTATTATTTACCGCCTCCGTTGGCGCCAAATTTGTAATGTGTTACACTAATTTTAATTAATTAATTTTTAAATTACACACCTATTATGAAAAAGGTCATATAAAAGTTGGGTTTTATTATTTAAAATATAATAGAGAAAAAGTAAGATATTTTTTCGTACTAAAGCATTATAGGAACACATACTAAAAGCTAAGCATAAGTTACAAATGAAGAACGATCCTACTCTCTAGGAAATTCTGTTGTTGCAGTTTGTGTAATTATATATACAAATTTTCCTAGTTTATCGCTTTTTCCATTAGTGAGAACTGTATCAAAATCTGTTTAGTGGTTTAGAAGTTAGCGGGAGAAACAGACAGAGGCGAATAGCGACTTTATTTTACATTATGTACTACATAGTACATATTATATATAACTAACTGATATACGTCCATTAGATTTAGGTCCATCTCATTAGACCTATGCATTCTCGGGGGTTACGGTGCACTCTTCTAGGAGTAGGGAGAGATCAGGAAGGGGATATGAGTATTTCACAGTAGTTTTCTGTAAGGGGTATTTGTTTGAGAGAATAGAATAAAACACCTACTTATTGTTTCAGGAACTATCTGCATAATGGCTTTAAGTGAATTTAGATTAGAACGCAATGTGGAGCTCTCTCCGGAGACAAGAGAGATAGCTGAAAAGGAGCTCAGAGAGACACCGGAGAGAGTCCGCGAGGCTCTCGAGAGGCTACGGGAACTGTTGAAGGAAAACAAAGACTTGCACTTCGGTGACGATGACGATTTTCTTACAATTTTCCTGCGTCCATGCAAATGGTATCCGGAAAGCGCGATCGCACTAGTGAGTAGTTTTTGTAATTTCTTTACAATAATACTTTTTTATTAAACATTAAAATAACTATTTAATAACGTGTAAATTAGTATATATTTTTTGTGTGATAACAGACGGTAGACATGGTGACGGTCCACTTAATGGAACGAATATTGTCTATGTCTCTATCTAGAGTTTTGACTCTTGAGACGAATGAATTTTCGGAGAGACCAACAAGTCTATACCTAAGCTTTATTTCTTTTCAAGAAATAATAATAAGAGGCTTTTTAGGTTTTATATTACATTAGCTTTATACATAAGTTGACTAAAACGCAGGACCTTCGTATTGTTTACGTTTAATCGACGGATAAATTTTTAGTTTATTTTAAAGACTCTCTCGAACTTATAACGTGTTAAAGTTTCCTTAGTAGATGTTAATGAAATAAGTTTTTGACCTCTCTTCACGTTAGCGTGGCCGTTTATGTAACCAGCTAATGTGCCAGTATACACTTCAAGTTAAACTTTCGCAATCTTTACTGCAGTGATAGTCGCTCTAAGTACACATTACAATTAAGGAACGTTAATTTTGTTGGTTTGTCCTAGACCTTAGTTGATAATGCAATGTTGAAATTTAAAATTAAGTAGGTATTTGCAGTATACACACACACACACACAGTCACAAACACGCAACTCAACTTTGAATTAAACGTCTTTAAAATGTCGCTTTAGTAATTTCTTGAAAATTTCTTGCATTTTTGACGTTAAAATTTTTGCTCAGCTAAATATGTCAACTAAATCAAAAGCACTGACAAAAAAAGTTTAGGGACTTAACGTTCAATAGATAGATTTTTTTGTGCAAAAGTTATTTTAAATATCCTATTTTGTTACAAAAATTCAACCAAAAAGAATAAATAAAGAATTGTATGTATTTTTCTGCCTCAGTCAATTTTATGTCAAACCGCTGAAATAAGGCGAGATTTTTATAAGTATCCGCCTATAGAGTTCACCGCATTATAAACCTGAACATTTTTTAACTTTTTTCAATTATAAAACACGTTGACATGTTTTGCTATAAAATAAAAACTATTCTTATTTGAATAATAGTCTTTTTCGACTTCTAAATTTACTAGTATCATGTAGTGGAACATATTCACTATACAATCCCGCTTTAATCTAAATTTCTCTCCCGTTTAATCGATCCCTCATATACCGACTAGTATTCATCTTATCACATCTAATTATTTATATATGATTTAATTATATATTATTTATATATTTATTTAATTATTATGATTACTATTTCTGTTTCATTTATGATAAACATCTATTAATTTAATTATGTGTAAACAATAATAACGGAATAATACCCGGTAATGATGTCGGAAGAGGCGAGATAGGGCCAACTTACCGGGTCATAGGGCGACGTTATCTTTATTATCATTGGCTAGATAAGAAATTGCTGTACATACATTTATAGATAAGAAAGACTATCTATGAGTATATGACCATTACTATTCTTTTAAATAATTACAGACAAATACAAATACAAATAACCTAATGTGTTAAAATCCAAAAAAAGTAATGGTTTTTTTTTGCATTGTAAAATCGGTAATTCGCTGTGTTTTGTTCATATTTTTTGTCACGTTTGACATTGGGTTAAAGACTTAACATCCTTAATGAAAAATATGAAATCATTTGGTTGAAAGTGTGAAAAGTTTTAACTTTGCTTTGAGGCAATGACGTAATTTTGTTGTTTTGTAACTAAATTGCTATTAGTGTATGCATGACATAAATGACTATGGACCTTAAACACATGAGTGTTTGTTTGTATTTTTATCTACTCTTTAAAAATTGTTATCTTTTTTATTCTTTTTATAAACTTAATTGATGACGCAGTAGGCACATTTAACATTATAAATTACCAATTCCATATTTGAATTTAATTTATGTAATAAATTTAAATGTGTGCTATAGAGTTTCGGTGAGTGAGTAAGAGATGCTAGATCCCATTTCCCTATCCCTTCGTAATTCCAATCCTACTATGGTTGGCGGTGCATTTCCAGCACCTGTGACGTTGCTTGTGTCATAGGTGACGGTAGCCATCCACCGCAGTGCACCGTCAGCCTGTCTGACGACCTTAACATAAATAATATATATAGCTCACAACACATATTTATATTTTTCTCACCGTTATATATCGATCCGAGGATTGATGTTACAAGTTAAACTTAAATGCATTTGCAATCGTAAACATTGATGGTGTTTGTGCAAATATTGTTCACCAAGTCCAATGTCAACTGCTTCTCTGATTCAATTAACAGCGCGTTAGAATGGTACTGGCTATTTCTTTTTGTGGGCAAGCGGTTTTCAAACATTTGTCATTTTCGACTATCATATTTATGTTTCTAAGCTTTTAATTTAACACAAATTTTCACGTGTCTTGTGTCTCAACTTTTTCTTGGCAGTTGTGCCACATCAACACTAGTCTATAGTCCTCGCATTTCTTAAATTTGCATCGGCCTTGCTTGTGTTCAGTTGTCATAAATGCTTTACGGTATTGTGTTGTCAGTGCATCCATACTTAGACAATACTGACACTTTAAAACCAAGCTTATGATAAAAAAGCATAATTAAAAGTCAAGCCAATGAAAGCACTATAATACATTAAAACACGTGAGAGCAATCCTGTCTGGATGCAAAAGACTTTATCACGAGAGACGACTATGGAATCCTAAACAATAGAATTTATAAGAAGTGGTGAAATCTAAACAATTTCTTAACAGTTACGCAAAGAGAGATCAATTAAAAATTTCTATTTACTGACGAGACAATAATGAGAAGCCTTTGAATTAGTCAGTCAGTATAAAGAAGGCATCGTCTGACTTCGGTGATGTTTATACTATATTCGAAGAATATTATGTACTCTTTCAGAAAGATTCACCGGGTTATACAGTTCGATCCATCCAAAAACGTTTCTGACTTCATAAGAGTTGAAAAAAAAGCCATCATGTAGTCTTGATTTTAATCCGCTTGATTATTTGTATGTATTGTAAGTACTTACCTCCATGATAATCCATGATCCATCCATGATCCATGAAACAAGTTCGTAAGTGTGATAATGGCGAATTTTCCTATGAAATAAGGCGTATTTCAGTAGATAACTGACTACAAGTTCTAAAGAATTGCACTAAGTTCAATGAAGAGCATTTAAAAAAAATATATACACTTATTTGCCGCGACTTCGTCCGCGCCCTCTTTTCTTAAATGTTAAAACATTTATTCAACTTTATTAGTCATATATTTTTGTCGGGCTTTGAATTTCTTGTTTTAAATGATCCCTTGGGAACAATACTTTTGTTTTGGATCAAATCATACCCATGTCCTTTTCTGCGTCTGTGACAACGTGTGTGAAAAATTTCTTGATCATCGGTTGAGTAGTTTAAACGAGAAAGTGTAACAAACAAACAAACTCACTTTTACATAATATATGTATAATATTAGTTAATATATTAAAATTTTCATATGTATCAATTGAAAATGAAAGTATTAATTTAATTTTGTTTTTATTATGGAATTAGTCAATTCTTTGTTAATATATTTCACGACAAAAAACGAGAAGCGTTCACCCTTTGGGAACCACTGGTGCATATTGTAATAGAATATGCTCAGTTGATTATACGCATCGCATGCACAAGATGCGGATAAGAACACTACTGCAAGCCTTCTTTGTGTCGAGTCCGCCAATATTTGTTTACACATGACACATCAATTTGTTGAGACCACTGAACTACTTGACCTGTAAATAAATGCACTTGTAAAGAATAATAACTATGCTAAATTGGCTATTTTGAAAATCGTTATCATTGTAGATAAAATGTGCAGGGAAATAATAAAATTTAAATATAAAATCTATTAAAAAACATATGAAGTTTTAATTAAATGAATGTTACAAGTAAAACCGAATATTATGTAACGTGTGGTTGTGTTGGATGTGTTAAGTACGGAAGATGTTACGACAGAGCTAGCCGAATATCGGGTTGGTGCTTGAGTACAATGGCGAAACCAATGTTCAAGGTTCTCAAAACTTATATACTAATATTAAAATTTTTCGTTTTTGAAGAAATTTGTAAGGAAAAAAAATAGGGGGAGCAAATGCATTTTATAACATCACTAGGAGAGCCCGCAACTTCGTAGGTACGCGTGCTATTAGGTATAGTATAGCGCTTAAAAAAAGTTAAAGATTATTTATTTCTATTAAGATTACTCAAAATTCTGACCTAATATTCTAACCTAATATGCCGAGGTAAAAAAATAGTTTTTAGAATTTTTGTCTGTTTGTCTGTGCATTTGTGCACGCTAATATCAGAAACGGCTTATAATAATATTATTTATTGGTTCAAGTTACATAGACTCATTTTTTTAAACTATCAAATAAATTTATTAAAAAAATAATAATAATTCAAATTAAATTAAAAATTATTTGATGATGTCGCTGGATTTGGCACAGCAGTGGTTAAATTGCCTGCAATCCAGCCTACTTGCGACTATATTCAGAATAGTGTTGGACGCACCAGGGACGCGCACCGTTTACGCATTGTTGGCATGGCTTAGCCAATTTGAATGCTGTTTTCACTCATTTATTGCAGCATGCTTCCCGTAACAATTAGTGTTTGTTTCATTCCAATCGGTTTACAAACAAAAAAGTTAGGCGCTATACCGTATACGAAGTTGCTCACTCAACTAGTTTTATAATATGTACAGATATACACAGATATAGACCACCCTATCAATGAATCTATATGGAAATATACTTCACAAATAACGAAAGACATTGAAGATGAGTTAAAGATTATTAAGATTACTCAATATTCTGACCTAAAAAGTATTAGTTAAGAACGTGTCCGTGATCTAATTAATGGTATTTATAATGTACGCAAGTGAGTATTGCTCATCGGCGGTGATATACTTCGAGTATTGTTATCAACCGATATGAGCCGGATGCTTGTCCACGACGGGAATGTGTTAACGGAGTACATTTGTTCATTATAAGATATGTTTAAAAACAATAACAAATATGTATTTGTTCATTATTTAATTTTGTTTAGTTAGAATAAAAACTTTTTCATAGACTTAGGTTCGATCCTGGTCTGGTTTGAAACTTCTGAATGCTTTTCTAATGTTAAATCATTTTTATTATATAAGGTCCACTTGACGGTAGGTAGCTGCCGTCGCCTATAACAACAAGCAATGTTACGGGTGTTACAAGTGCACTAAGATAATTAGGATTAAAATTGATTAGAAAGGGATAGAGAAGTGGACTCCGGGATCTCTGGCTTATACGTCAACTCGCGGGCAATTAATTCGCGTATCTACGCGACTTGACGTAATTGTATTTTACCTATTTTTAATACGTTAACTCGCGGACAATAGGGCGTACTGTACAGTTGAATATAAAAGTCATATAAATATTAAATAACTCGACATTGCTTTTAAATAAAACAAATTATTCTCAGAATAAATTATTATTATTATATTAAAAATCAATAACATTTACAATATTTAACAAAAACGAAATGTCACATCAGAATCACTAACTAAATATGATTTATTATACATAAATCATATGGTTTACATTATTTACTAAATAATTTGTTAACCAAAAAAATTACGAAGCTTTACTTAAAACATAAGATGTATTCTTTAATTTAAAAATGGACTTATGAATACCCACTTACCGAAACTATACAGCACACATGCTTTTATTTTACGGTGTTTTTTTTGTGTGAGAAAAACAAAAGGAAAACATTTATCCATTCTTTATCTCATAATATTTGGTATAGCACTATAATTTTTGCTCTGCTAGGTGATTTTACATTGAACTAGCTTTTGTCCGCGACCTTGACCGCATCCCTCGGGAGAAGTATTATTTCTGGTCCTTTTCTGTAGCTGTGTATGCAAAATTTCATGATAATCGGTCGAGTAGTTAAGGCGTGAATGCGTTACAAACAAACTCAATTTCGCATTTATATCTAAGGTTTTTTTATTTCTTTTTTCACATATAAAAATTATATTTAAACTTGAACAATAGTATTCTTGATTACTTACTGCCATCAAAACATGCCATTCAAACACCAGTTTGGACCTAAATTCTCCAAAATATATTGTCTGTTTTATACGCAAAGGTAATGCATTAAAATCTAACTAGCTTTTACTCGCAACTTCATCCGCGTACCTCAGAAACAGTAGTTTTTTTTCTAAATGAAAGGTAACTATGTCCTTTTCTGTAATATTTGATTGACGATTGAGTAGTCAGGGCGTGAAAGCGTAACAAACAAATAAACAAACAAACTGACAAATTCACTTTCGCATTTTTATTATGCATTAAGTTAGGATTCATCAATTAAATACAATATTTTAATTAGTTTTTTTGAAAATTGTTTATAAATTGTCAAATATAAATACATGACGCGTAATATTTTTTTTAGAATATTAATAATCTAGTGACGCTTTCTTGTTAATTGTCACCGAACAACGATAGCAGTTGACCGATGCTCCAGGGTTAGATAAGGACAGTGTAACCAGGCAATCATACGTACGGCAAAGAGCGAGGATGATAAACGAACAACGTTGTTTTTATTTAATATTATTTGACCGATAATATAATGTAAATTGCATCGGGTTTATCTTTGTGAAGGGACGTTCAGTTTTAAAAGAATTATCTCTCTTTGTTTCGATGACGCGGAACTACTTTTTTTATGGTTCACGTTGCCTATCTTGGTCTCTCTGAGTAAAATTATAAATTAAAGCCGACTACAGAGTATAGATCTGCAAAATTCCTGTGAGATTTATCCAACTTCTAAATATGTAAAAAATATATATATTAAGAGTTTAATAAAGTTAACAATTTAATTAATTAACAATGTTAATTATCTTTTTTTATTTGTAAAGGTCGCGGCAAGTAGGACGACGGTCCATGCGCATTGCAAATGGTGATTGCAAATTCGCTGCAGACCTTGTTATTACAGTAGGGGATTATAGGGAAATGAGTTACTCTCTCACCGAATCACAACAGCACATGTGCTGTTATTCCACGGTGGTCTTGTGTAAGGGGAATTCAGCTCTGTTATTAATAAACTAACTAAAAACTGAGGATCTCCTATAGCCACTTGTTAGTGACTTATGTTTAATAGAACAGCACACATATTATTATATCACACAATTTTGCACACATTCTTCTGTTATACTATTATTTTAAAATTTATTGAGAAAATTATTAATTTGAGTTTAAATTGCTGTTTGATTAATTTCTAGTCCAGGAAAGCCACAGAGGTATCTTTGGTAGCGCAGAAATCCAACAAGGCCTTGATTCTGTATGGCTTTTGTCTTACCTTATCAAATTTCGTATTTAAGAGGATGACTTTTTAGCAGATATCGTCAATTTGAGGATATGACGTGGTTTCGAAGTAAGGAGTCGCGTGGAATCGCTAAGTGGCGTTAGTGAATTAAGGCCCAGGAGCTGTTGGGTGCAACTAGAATATAGGTTACCTAAGGGACAAATGAGAATAAGAGAAAAGGAAAGTGGGTTCTCGTTCTTTTATTTAGCGCTACGCTTGTGTAAGCGAGTGGTTACTGTCGCCAGACGCTCTGCCTCTTTATTTAATGGTGTCGCTAATTGCAATTGCAGAAATAGTACTGTCAATATTCGCAACGTTTGAACATTGGACGCATCAGAAATAATGCACAGTACTTATAATTCTTTGACCTTTGAATTATGATTAAACTTTGCTTAACAATAATATTATTACAGCTCCATTCGTGTGGCCTAGCGCTGTGCCTGTGAAATGGCTCAGCGTTGTTGCTCAAGAGTTTGCCGCAGGTTAACGACTGATTGCAAACAATAGTGAACGCACGTACAATAGCCTGCTGTTTTTGCGAATCTTTCTTTAAATATTTTTAGACCCTGCCCATAGAAAATTACATAAGCATATTGCAATGATCTATTTCATTTATTTTCTATCGAAATTAAAATATATTAAACTAGGGACCCGCTCCAATTTCGCACGATTGCAATTTTTTTATACACAAACCTTCCTTGTTTATTTAATCTTTTAATAAAGGTAATTAAAATTTGATTGTATTGCGCTAGGGCAGAATGCCGCAATACGCCGATTTCAATTATATTGAAAGCCCTTAAGGTACAAATTACTATGAAAAAATTCGAATACTTTGCCGTGCTGTCCTTCAATTTACGCCGGTCGGTCTAATAAAAGTTAGACAAAGGCGGACAAAGCCTTTATTTTAAAATATGTTTATATATAGATACTTTGAATTCTTGTCGCTAGTGATAACTTAATCCACTACCAAACAAAACGTCTATTTTCTCTCTCCTTCGCTTCGCCCTGCTGTATTTCTAGAAGATATATTTGGTAATATTTATATTATTACATAATATTATTACTACATAATATATGTGGTAATCAGCCATCCTGGCCACAACGGTTCCCAAAAATCTATACATCTATACAAAAATCTATTCATATGAATGCGGTTTTCACTGATGTATTGTAGCAAGCTTCCCGTAACATTTATTGTTTCATTCCAATCGCTTTACAAATAAAAAAGTTACGCGCTATAACTCATATCATGCGTATGAAGTTGCAGGCTTAACTAATATAAAAATAAGAATGAATTGTGTAAAATATCGTCTCAGTTTTTGAATGTTTTTATTTCTCTTTAAATATATAAAAGTTAGTATAATAATAATAATAATATATAGTCTATGTCCATCTTGAATTATGGTATCTTTCAATGAACTATAATTTATAATAGTTATAGACATATTTATTTATTTATTTATGTAGTTACAAACGGTTTCATTACAATGAAGTGGTGGTGATGTCATAGATTGCATACAGCTTGCTCCAATTTTTAAATGCATATTTAAAATGGTGTACAAATGGTCTCACATAAAAACCACAAAATCAGCTAGACTTGTATAGATTGTCTCAGTTTCAATATAGTTTTAGATTGTATAATATAGTCACAGTTTTACAATACATAGTATACTTACTGTTGTCAAAGAAAACATTACATAACTGAAATACGCAATTAGTTATAACAATAGCTAATGTTATGTTTATTTTGGTTATCTAACATTTCAAATTGATCTTACAATTCAAGACATCGACAACATACTTAGTTTATCTGTTTGCAGTAAATCTCTCAAAACGTTCCAATTGCAAACAATATTCATATAAATGTTTCTAACAAGGAAATCATACCCGTTGTTATATATCATGAAGTAAACGACTCGATTATGCTGTTATCATAACAACAGTGTTTGTGAAGTTTATTTTAGTTTTTAAATTTCGATTTGCTGTCTTTATTGTTTATAGTTTATAGGTAAGCTGTAACTAAGATTTACGTCACATACAAAAATATAAAATTTATCTCGTGCGATTGTAATAGTAAATAATAATAACAAAAAATTTGTTAGTAAACATTTCATATAGTTGCTAAAAAAATCTTGTTAAAATCAACAGGCAAGTTCCCAAATTTCCCAATCGCACCAGGGTAAAACCGAGACGCATCGGTCAAATATTTTATTCATAACTAGCGACCCGCCCCGGCTTCACACGGATGGAATTTTTGTATGCAAATTATATACACAAAGGGTTAAAAATCAAAGACAGAGTCAGGAACGTAGACATAAGGACAAGAACAAAACTTCTTACCCGGATAGACGTCCAAAAATGGAGATGGGCTGGACATATGCTACGCCACCCCATCAACAAGTGGAGCAAGCAAGTCACCCTCTGGCAACCAAGAGACGGCAAATGAAGTAGGAGTCGTCAAGTCAGGCGATGGGAAGATGACTTGACACAGACAGCGGGACCATTCTGGTTGAGAGTAGCAAGGGACAGGACCCATTGGAAGGAATTGGAGGAGACCTATGCCAAAAGGCACACCGAATTTAGGGACCTATGTTTAGGAATAAAAGGCTATTATTACTATTATTATATATATGTTATAGTCAAAGTCCGATACACAGTCTCTTCGCGGAAGGACTGGTTTATCCTAGGTTTGGCCAAAGCCATCAGGCAATCCCCGAAATACATTTCAATTTCGCCCTTTGCCTGAAGTATTTTTAGTCAAACCCAGGAGCTCCTAACTTTTCAGTCAAACGTCGAAAGTAAATTATTCTGTTTCGGTTTTGGCCTAGTCAATCCTAGAAGCGACTGCAAAACTCGGTCAAACGTTGATCTGAACATGTTTAGTCTCCAACAGTTGAGATAACTTCTTCAGACATCGTTTGTTGTATTTGCCAAAAAGAGAGCTCCGGCGCACATACGTGCATTATTTGTAATCAGGTCGTGCATGTTATTTGCACTGACAGCACACTTGGCGCAGATTATGAAGGCTTCGGAAGTAAAGTTACATGCATACGTTGTGCGCAGACAGAAAATATAAAAAAAAATAAAGAAAAGGCGATAGAAGGTCTTCAAGCTCAGGCTGATATTATGAAACAATTATCTGATCAAAAATTTCCGCCAATCGCGATTGGAAAAACTGTAACCTTACCTATTCCCAGCTGTGACAGAGCCAAAGGAGATGCTCGAAATGTTTTGGGTATCATACAAGATAAAACAGATGATGGTTTATACAGAGTAGGCACGAAACACGGGACAATAAACACACTTTTTTCGAGGAATCAAATAAAAGAATGCAAAGAAAAATTTCTTAAGATCGAAGATGTGCCTGACGTTCGGCTGTCTCTTAGAGAAATCAGTGCAAAGGATTCAAAATTTGGTGGCCAAGGCTTTATAAAATGCCACTGCAATAAAAAATGCTCTTCAAAATTATGCAAATGTAAAAGATCTAATGTATTGTGCAATTCTAAATGTCATAATGCCTCACCATGCCAGAATAAAGATTAATTATTCATTTTAATTACCTAAGAAATTATTAAAACAATTAACATTAACATTAATGCCTCACCATGTCAGAAAAATGATTAATTTGCCACTTTAATTACCTAAGAAATTATTAAAACAATTAACATTAAAGTTAATGCCTCACCATGTCAGAAAAATGATTAATTTTCCATTTTAATTACTTAAGAAATTATTAAAACAATAAACATCAAAATTTTGAAAATGTTATTTTTTTATACCTAATCTTACAAACTAACCTCCGTATATTCCAAAGCATTTATTTATTTATTTTATACTTTATTGCACATCGTACAAAAGGCGGGCCTAATGCCACACGGCATTCTCTCAAAGCATCTCAAATATAAAAGTGAAAATCACGTAAGCTGACCAATCAGGTGTCAGAACTGGCAGAGTTAAGCGGTTCTTAAGACTTGAAAGCTGCTTAAATGATAAAATGCTTCCAAATATACGAAGATAAGACACTTCATACCTATATTGGAGTTTGACTCGTCAAACCCCGATTTAATAAAATTGTGTTTTGACGTTTGCCTGACCAAATTAGTCTCTCCCAGGTTTGACGAAAATTGTTTAGTCAAAGGCCGAAAATTTACATTTGTTTGGGCTTTGACTAAGTCATTCAGTCTGACCTGAGGATTGACCAGTCCAACCTAGGAGCGCCGGAGCTTCGGAGTTTGCCTATAACATATACACAAATCTTCCTCGTTTATCGCACTTTCCTCTAGTGAAAACCGTATCAAATCAGTTTGGTGGTTTAGAAGAAGTTTGTGGAGAAACAGAGAGAGGCGGACATTTTATAACTAGCTGAGCCCGCAAATTCGTACGCGTGGTATTCGGTATAGCGCGTAACTTTTTTGTTTGTAAACTGAATGAAACAAACACTCAATATTACGGCAAGCTTGCTACAATACATCAGTGAAAACTACATTCAAATCGGTTGAGCTGTTTCTGAGATTAGCGTGCACAAACGCACAGACAAACTGACAAACAGACAAAAATTCTAAAAAATATTTTTTGACTTCGGTAATATAAGCGTAAAAATTGTTTTTTTTTTTCGGAAAAAAAAAATCGTTAATGTTCGTTTACGATTTTATTATAATTTGACCAAAAATAAACTACTCAAAATATAAAAAGGGTCTTCTTGGGCGGTTTATACCACTAAACTAAACGGAAGAGGCGGACGCGACTTTATTTCATAATATGTACAGATTTATATACTATATGTAATATACATTTTAATCTTTCTTTTTTTATATCTTTAATACAATGGAATAAACAACAAATATCGTCATAACTTTTTTTTATAAATTTTTGTAGCATCAACCTTTTTAACATTAATTAAAAAATCCATATTTATTTATAATCAAGCATTAAAGCTATTAGAGCCTATTTCCCTCTCCCCTCTTAATCCCTTATCCTTAATCCTACTGTAGTCGTCAGCGAACTTGCAGTAGCTTTGGCGTTGCTTGTGTTATAGGCGACGGTAGCCACCTACCATCAAGTGGACCGTCAGCCTGTCTGCCGATCTTAACGTATAAAAAAAAAACATAATTCGGATGTAAGCATACATAATACAAAAAGTGATTACACATTAGATCTGTTCGACTATTCAGCAACAGGTGAATAAGTTTATTGACATACTTTATTAATGTGCAAAGACTTACAAAAATCAAAAAGAGCTGTTGCTAAGGTGCTAAATCAGAACTGATATTATACAAAACTTTAAACAAATGTAATTGTTGTGGTGTTTACTGAATTAAACGAAATTTTTTGACTGGTGTTTTTTATTAATTATATTTTGATTTTCTTATTTTCTAGTTTTACATAATAACCTTCTCAATTCTCAATAACATTTTTTCTTATACGTAGTATATAATACTTCCATGCATTTTTACAGATATTGACAGATGTCAAAGACAATTTTTTTTTCATCATAGACTTAATATATATTTTTTTATATGAATTGTAAACCTAACAGTAATTTAACCATGCAAACCACACAATCCAACTATTGTCATACACTGCTTATGTATTTACTTAAAAGTAAATCAATGTATATTATAGTATACTATGTCTCGGTGACAGACCGGTTTAAAAAGTCGAGTGAAGGTTTCTTATAAAGTTCTTAAGATAATATCTATATAAAAAAATATCACGAATAAATGAGAAAAAGGTACTGAAATATTTTGTATTTACCTATTTATAAACATACAATAGATACATGTACAGGTTGGTTTGTAGACACTATACAAACTTTTACATTGTAATTTTTAATGAATATAAAAAAAATACTTATTTATTTAACACTTAGCACTAAAATAAAAAAAAATATTACACCCGCCTCGGCTTTGCAGAGATGTATTTTTTCTGCAAATTTTATACATAAACTTACCTCATTTATTGTCCTTACCATTAGTGAAAATGGTAAGGACAATAAACGAGATCAAAATCTGTTGTGTGGTTTAGGCGGGCAGCGTACTTTATTTTATAATAATTACGTTTAGATATCGACATTTTAAAGCGTGAATGCATTTGTCTTGATGATAATTATTACAGGCTTTTTTACTCTTTTTATTTATTATTTTATGGACGGTTTGTCGACTTCATGTTAATTTTGCGATGTGTCGACATTTATCGACTATGTGTGCATTGCGTTGCTTCTGCGCGGCGTACATTTAAAATAATTATGCACGTGGACCGACAGACTATAACTGATTTCTTTGGAATTGCTTATACTTCACTAAACTTGTAAAGTTTCTACTAAAAATAGTGTTTGACAACTGGTCGAAATAAGAACATTAAAATTAGTTAAAAAACAATAACATTTTTCTTTTCTTTATCGATAAAACTACAGCTCGTCAATAGGTACTAAACATTAACAATAAATTAATAAATAAATTAAAAATAGGGATGCGAAGATTTCGTTTCACATATTAATTGTTAACTCTACACATCAGAAGGTATTTGACGAGACTCTAAATATGATTATTTTTTGCAGATGCGCCGGGTCGCAGAATTCAAACGTGACAACGCAAGTTTACTTGACAACCTTCTGCCGGAACAGGAGAAGGAGGCGTTTCTCGACCACAAGGTGGTCAATGTGATGAAAGGTCGCGACCATAAAGGCAGAAGAGTGCTTATTGTCAATGTCGGTGGTAAGTAACCCATCATCACGAGTCTGTATATTTCCACTGTTAGGTGGAGGTCTCTCCCAAGGCTCGCCATCGCGTATGGTCCTCTGCTTTTCGCATCCTTCTTTTTATCAATGACAATGACAATTTGTGGTGAAATATTTTCTAATATCAATAATATTGTACAATTAGTTGTTCCCGTTGCGTATTTCCAATTTTGCAAACATTTATTATTTTTAAGTCTTAAAATAATTAATTTTGAGAATGACTTCCGAAATTTTTGAGGTTTTTCAGAATTCAGAATAAGTATTTGTAATTGATTCCTATTTTAAAGGTAATTGGGATCCGAAGAAGGTGACCGCTGATCAGTTGTTTAGACTGTTCTACCTGATCCACGAGGCAGCGATCCTGGAGCCAGAGTCACAGGTGCGAGGCACCGTAGTCCTCATGGATTTCAACAATATGGGATGGACGCAGGTTAGTTGCAGATAACTTCGTTTTTTAATTCCCCAACGGAAAGAGAGATCTCTTAGTATAATGTTTTTAAAATAACAATAAAACAATGTGTGTGCAAGTTTCACATGATTTACGTTCAAACTATTCAATGATTTACGTGTAATAGAGTAAAATGCATCCAATCTTACTTACTTATATGGTACACTATATTGATAGCGCCTGGTACAATTAGGGGACTTACTATATATACCTACTCCATAGTTTATGACCAAACTGGGAACTGGGAACTTACTAGTAAATCACCGATGAAGTAAGCAATAGTGCTATCCTAAACGAAACTACCGAAATTAAACAAGAATATGAAAAGAGCCATATAATATAATAAAGGAATTTATTTATAAATAAATTAAATAAATCCTATATAGTTTGAACATTTAAAGTATGAAATATTATCCGATTAGAAAATATCTCAAGGACAAAATTCATCCTGTATTTTAATCCAGAACGTGGTTTATCTGTGTGCTCGGTTTCATTCAAATCTGTTAAGCAGTTTACGCGTGATTGTGGTGCAACAAACGTCTTCATTAGCTTTCGAATTTTTTGAGAAATAATATTAGTAAATTCGTCTTATCTTTAATATTTTAAAACATTAATTAAAATAGTAAAACGTGGTGCAAATGTGAGAAAAAGTGTTTTATTACTTGTGTATGTCTGAGATATTAAAAAGAGGTAATACCAAAAATAAATTAATGCGTAATTTAGGACCTTGTTGTTACTTTCTCCATTAAATTTTAAAATATAGTACCTTAAAATTTAAATAATATCCACCTACTATGAAGTGACGTGCCCAATTGCGTGTTGTATTTTGTAAACTAGATTTCGAAGGAATTGTTGCGTGAGACGATTGCATTGTGGAAACGTATTGTTAAGCGTCATTGACCTCTGTGTCTTTTGTTTTAAAGTTTATTGTAGATTACGCAGGTGGTTTGGCATACAAACTCTCCCGGCCGAGTTTTTTTTTAGAACTAAACAAAAGTATATACGAAAACTTCCTCATCGCAATTATTGTCTAAATTAGTTCTTGTCCGTATATTCATTAAACATAAAAGATCCATTCCAAATGTAAAGTACCTACGATAAATAGGACCATCAGCACCTCCCACATCTAAACTCGAGTTTGTAATATATAGCATAATTTATACTTAAATGGGAAAGAATTTAAATTGGGCTCTGGTATGTATGTATAAAAATATACAATATATATTTGTAAGTGTAACAATTTTACACAAAGAATTGTATTTGTTTTTTAAGAGTAATTCCAAGCCACAAAACAATAGGAATTATTTAGTAAAAGAAGGAAATGATTTAACATTATTTTAAAGGAAAATTAAAAATTTATGCACGATAAAGGAATCATGTTTTTATTGTTTTCTGTCGATAAGTATTAAATGATAAAACTTTTCGGCGATAACAACGGATAAGAAATACACGTGCTGACATGTAGGAAAATAGATACACTTTTTTTGTAATTTATTTATCGATAAATTGATAATATGTTGTCAATGACGATAACTTTCACTGTCCTCGTGCTTGGTGAATGTTAAGTGAGTTGAATTGACAACAAGAAATGAGTACTTAAAGCAATATAAAAAATAAAATGTCTAAAAAATATTGAAAAAATCAAATAAATAAAAGATAAATATCGATGTGTGAAAGAAATTTTTAACTCTAACCTGTAGAAGGGGCAGCAAAAAATTGTTTTAGACAAACATTTTAGAGGATTTCAATAAGGGCCAGTGTTCACCCCAATCCCACTATATCGTTATTGAGGATCCCATAAAGAGATGGGATAGGAGCCACTTTCAATTACCATTGGCTTTCAGTTTAATTTTAATTTTAAATATCCTATCATTTCTGACATAATATAAAATATTTAATTTTTGCATTTCTTTATGACATTATCAGAAGTCGACAAAAAATACCTAAAAATAAACCATCTGCGAATTAATTAAATTAGACTAAGTACTTGACTGCATTGATTCTAATTTTGTTGTGAATACAGTTAAATTATGTCTAGTAGCGCAAGTCCTCTACGGCTGCGAGATATTGAGATAGTCTATTCGTTATTTTTGAGAGATTGAAATCTTAAATAAACTAACCAGTCTATAGTACCCCGCATGCTCTGTAAGGCTGTATCCCTGAGAGTTTTTTTTTTTGTTTAACATGCGCATTTTAAAAACCACGTATACTTTTATTGAATTCTTTGTTAAACGCTTTGTTGATGATGAGTGATTCACGGTTGCTCATCATAACAAAGTACTGTATTTATTTAGGTATAACAAAAGTACAATAAACTAATATGTGCGATATATGTATGTTTGAATGAATCAAACAGTTCCCGCGTTTGAGTACAAAGTGCGTGAATTCTTTTGTCGATACTTACGAAATTTTCAATAATTAGTCACAATAATAAATTGCGTAAAAATCGAGCAGGATGTCCGATAAAATACTGAGATAATTCAAGGTTACACAAATTCAATTATCTATGTGTGTGTTTTTAAAAAATAATCATAGATTATAGTATCCAAACTCCTCTCGAAAGGCTATTATAAGGTTACTGATTATTTAAGTGACAATGAAGCCTGGAATTAAAGCCTGGATTTGGAGCTCATACTATGTTTAGTATTGTATATGTACATTGATTTAAGTATTAAGGGTAGGTATATAATTGTAGTAATTTTTATATTTTAAAGATGACAAAAAGAATAGTATCCTGAGTTTCTTTCGGGATTTTTTCTTTTTTCCGGAACCCTGATAAATTTAACTGGTAAATTTAAATGACGATCATAATAGTTTCTTGGAGAAACCTAATTGGTAAATAAATATTTTGATTTGATTTGATTTGATCCACATTCTAATTTTCCTAACATTTTACATTGCTAGATCATTTCCGCGATTTCGTCTGCGTCTCTCGGGAATAGAACTTTTTTTCTGGATGAAAGGTACCCCATGTCCTTTCAAGTACCCCAGACAATGTATATCCAAAATTACATAATAATTGATTAACTAATTAAGGCGTGAAAGTGTAAAAAAAAAACAAATAAGCAAAGTCGCTGACGCTTTTATAATATTAGTTAACATTAGCATGCTTTGAAGAAAATAACAAGGGACAAATTGTGCAGTTCAATTTCTTGAATTTTTTTTTGTTTTTATTATAGTTGATTGGTTTGATTCATTAACAGTTTGTTGATAAGTATCTCAAAGTGTGACAATTTTCGAAACTAAACGTTTTTTTACATAAACCTAAAACCGTCTAAAACATAAGCGTCTAAAACCGTTAAAATTTGACACTTAGGTATATCACATAAGGGGTATACAAATGAATTTTTCAAAGTTGGCTAAGTCTGAGTTTAGTGCTTACTTTGGCGGCCATACAATCGGTGTGTTTAGTCTTGACGATTTATTTATTAGTTCCTTGATAAACCTATGCTTGATATTATGTTTTTCTTGTAAAGAAGGAAGGAAGTCGTTTTATTTTACTCAAGAACTTCTCTATATATATCCTATAACAATTCCCTTTGTAAGTCAAAACACGTAAACAATTAAAGGTCAATTTCGCAACATGTTTGGAATATATAAACTATTTTAGAGCTGTGAAAATATCGATTTCAATTTCGGATCACGTGTGAACGTTTTTGTTTCAAATCTTTATGGATAATTGTTCCGATGGATTAATATTAGGTTCCTCGTTCCAAAATAGACTGAGATCACAAACGTTGAATGTTAGAAGGAAAATAGGAGGTATCTGTGAATGGTCGTTGGAGGAAAATAAATAAAATAACTGATGATTTTTGGATCAAGGTGCATCACGTCCGAATATACAAAGGTAGAAGATAAACTGTGCCTTCATAAGAATTTTGTACTACTTTAAAATAATTAATACATCCTCACCTTGTCGAAATCCCTCTAATTCCACCAAGCGCTTTAAAACATCTTTTATCATGCGCACTGTGTATTTCCGAGCTCATATAACCCAAATCTTTTCAAAGTTCTAGTGAATAGGCATCTTCTGGGTGAGCTCGCTCTATCGTCGGCCTCATTTTTCTTACTTGGATAGATGCTGGCCAAGAACAAACTCATCTTTAATAAAAAAAAAATTAAAAAAGATAATAAGGAAGTAAATAAATTATAAAATGTTAAATTAATGAACTTACATGGTGATTATCGGTTAAACATTAATGTCTTTCACTCCAAAGACAAAGATACAATTAAATCAGACAACGGCCGTATCTCATTTTACGTTTTTTGGTTATAAACCAATGTTAAAACATTGAACTTCCCAACTAAATAGGATTTTAATGTTATGTTTAATGTTTATAAAAGAATAAGAAAAAATCTTCTTTGTTATGCTTTGTTAGGACTATTGAAGTTTCGTTATTCGTCATTCGTTTAGTAGACAAACAATTATAATAATTAGAGGTTAAAATGTATATTTGTTGACAAGTATAACTTGATGGTAGCAAGGTGCGGTTGCCTATGAACATTGAACACAAGCAACGCCATAGATGCTGAAAGTGCGCTGATGACTTTAGAGGATAAAGGATTAAGAGAGAAAAGGATTTATCCTTTATTTCACGTTATTCGTATAATAAGTTAATAAGTTAACGTTCACGTATAATAAGTTTAGAAACTATGGTATGTGCTCCTAAATTAATTTAAGTATAATAATAATTAAAATGAATCAATTGAAGCAATGAAAGTATTCATTCACAAAAACATTGGATGACCTCTGCTGACTGTTAGTGGGAAAAAAGTTAAGACTGGTATACCCACGCTTAGACAAATATATTGAATCAAACATCCGTTGTCGCCGAAGCATGGACGGAAATGGATTTTCCTCGCGGCACGTCTCGACCGTTGCCTCTTAAGGACAATAGTATCCTCGAAGGCTCAGTAAATAGGCAAGCACAAATATACTTTGTCAGTAGATAATACTAAAATGTTCCTGTGATTTTGTATTTTTTATATCAGTAGGTATTGTGGGAGATTTTCTTCTAAAAAAATGTCAAATATTTCTAAGCTAAGTTAATTTGGACATTCCTATCCCTCAATGTGTGGTAAAATTTAATTGATAATACACAATAAATTTACCCATTATTATTATCAATTCAATTGTGAATATTTTTTCAACAATTACAACATAACATAACTCTTTCAATTCGCACTCTTCAAAAATGTATTGACAACTTTTTCGTTGAATGAAAAGCAATGACATATTTGTAAAAATATTTACTTTACATATTTTATAAATATTCTCCATCCAGTACAAGTTTAGTCTTAAAGTTTTTTTTAAATATAAGACAGACTGACGATCCATTTGATAGTTAGTAGGATTAAAGATATGAGGTTAGGAAGGGATAGGGGAATGAACTCTGGCATCTCTTGCTCACTCACTGAAACACAACATGCTGTTATTTCACGGTGGTCTATGGTAAGGGGTTGGTTGCTGCCGCCAGACGGGACTTGACATGTCTTAGAAGATTGCTAATTAAATCGTCATATTTGTATATTGTCATATACTGAGTTTCTATATTGTACTGAAATTAGAAGACTCAACATGACGTATTAAAATAACCAAATTGATGTGAAGAAGCGGATATTTCTTAGCATTTCTTCCAATAAGTTTCGTATATGAAAAAGATACTGTAACTGTAGCGAATAAATTATCGGATTTTTTTAAAATCATAATGAAAATGTTGCTATTATCACAAAATAAATTTTTTCACAATTTAATAACGTAAAATTTCTAAAAATAATAAGTACAGAAATAATTTGTAGTTAATAAATTTATTATTTAGTTTCGGTTCTAATGTTTTGTTTCTTATTTCTAGTTTCAAACATCCGAAACACTTTTTAAAATTTTGAGTGATCATATAAAATTCAATGTATATTATAATACTGTATTAATTAATTCAAAGATTAATTTATATTTTAATCTAATTATCTAATCAATTACCTACCCAGTTAGTGACATAAAAACGGCCTAACAAGAGTTGCTTATCAGTTCTATTGTACGCGTCATAATCGTGATATTTTTTTGAAATATATGCATACTAATTACCCAACGGGTAGCGGTAGCGTTATCATGTATTTTATTTACGACTTGAAAATGTATAACAATTTTACTACATAAAATGGAATGCAGGATTACAACAAAAATATATTGTGCGTGAAATTTTTTTCTTCATTTTCCAAAATAATTTAAACGTGTCAAAATAAAAAAAAAATTAAATAAGAAAATTATATAAAATAATACATTTCTTTTTTCAGACCAAAGGTTTGACACCATCTTTCTCTAGAAGGCTTCTGACGTTCATTCAGGACGCTATGCCTCTGAGACTGAAGGAGGTACACTTTGTTAAGGAGCCAATGATTTTCAACGTCGTTTGGAACATGTTCAAGCCTTTCATCAGGGAGAAACTTAAGGCCAGAGTAAGTATTCTGTTTTGTTACTATTCATCCAAAACTAAAGGCGCCTATTACACAAGCAACGCCATAGGTACTATAAGGGCCCTGCCGACCATAGTAGGATTCAGCATAAAAAGTACCGGTCAGAAGCAGCCTGGATCCACCGTCGACCCGCTGCCCTTATCAGGTCGTCTGAACCGATGATGATGATGATGATGACGATGACGATGATGTTGACATTATAGCTTCGTTTACAGCCATCATTTTTACGTGTTATTCATCGCGTAAAAAATGATTTGTAATGCTTGTACATATTAATTTGTTTTTAAAATGTTAATAATGGATAATAATGATAAAACATCATCATTTTAATGTCGAATGATTTTTTCAGATCTTCTTCCATGGTTCCAAGATGTCTTCACTGCATAAGCACTTGGCGCCTAGCCACCTTCCAGCGGATTACGGCGGCGAGCTACCAGCCATAGACTATTCCGGCGCCGATTGGTACCCCGTCATCAACGAAGTGCTCCCGTACATTGAAAATTGGAACACGTATGGATTCGTCAAGAATGCATAGACCGCCAAACAATATAAATTATTATCGAGAGTGTTGTAGGTAATGGAAAGTTGAGTTAAATTTCGCATTTAGAGATACTGCTGCTTCATACATAGCCTTGGATATTGTGTGATGTTATACTTCGGTTAAAGTCAATTAGGATTATTAAATACATGTAAATAATTAGGCTTTATATTGAAATAACGGTAAGATATTAAATACTTATAAATAATTTATTTAATAAATTTATAATTATTTCAATATGTTATTCTTTATGACATATTTTTATGATGCACGAAACATGCTAGCGGATCTAACAGAAGCTGTCCTGCCAGAACCCGAAAAGAAAATTTGTAACCCTCTGCAGCACCACCTATCTGGTCCATTTGTGAATCTAAACCATCCATTAATCTACTCAAACGCACACAAATCATTTCATCAAAATCGGTTCAGTAGTTAACAATAATTGAAAACAAAAGACGTTGAAGTGTTGCATCAATAAGCTAACTCACATCGTCATCTGTTAGAAACTTATGGAACTTGAACATTTAATTTGCAATAAAAAAACCTATATATATATATATATATATATATATATATATATATATATATATATATATATATATATATATATATATATATATATATATGTATAGGCGACGGTAGCAACCTACCATCAAGTGGACCGTTAGCCTGTCTGCCGATCTTAACATTAAAAAAAACTTAAAATAACAACATCGTATTTATGGTAAATTTATTTGTTCTGGGGCAGCAGTATCAGTATGGTTTTAGTTTTTAAGGACGAATGCCATAACAGTGTAAGTAAAAAAGATTTGTAATGTAGAATATAAAATAGCTGTTAGCAACATAGGACCAAGCCAATGACAAGTGTAGTTAAGTAGAGTTCAATGAGCTGAATGAAGGTAGCTATTATTGACATTGGAGTTATTGGGAATTTTTATTACACATTTGTGATATGATTGTTGTTTGATAAATTCATTCGAATTTCAATTCCGAACGAATAAGTTGAATGGAACGAGCGATTCATGACATGGTGTTAGCTTTGAATATTTATTTTTAGATGTATCTATAGTTAATTTTGTAAGTGGTATATGTCATATTTGTATAATATATATTATATCATATTTACACTGTGGCTGTGAATGTCTAGAATTGTTTGTGCCAGTATACTACAATACCATTTTCACCAAATATACATATTTGAGCGTTAGATTTCGTTTTCCTTTATGATTACTGATCTATGACAAAAAAATATGTATCAGATATCGAATGATCCGAAATTGTTATGTATACTTTATTGACTTATAAATTATTTTTTCACTACAAAATTCTTTTAGAATATCTCTTTATTCATTTCAAAATCAATGCAATATATTGTTTAGCGCCCTCTGTGTGACTATACTCGTACTATCTAAATAGTATGCATTTAATAACAATAATGAACTGTGTTATTGTGCAATAACTCGTAAGCTTTCCCTAATAAAATATGCAATAGTGGTAACTTGTGACATTCCAGGTAAATTGTACAAATTATTGTTAAAATTATATGAATATTTTATACCTGACTTGCTCAATGTAATTTAGAAAATTCAAATTTATAAAAGACAACGTTAGAGTTAACTGTTTTTTATTATGTATTTACTTTGATATGTTATTAGAAATTAAATAAATAAAAAAATATAACTAAATAACTGTTTTCTTTGACTGTTACTTGTTTATCCTTTTACCTACACAGTAAGTACCTATATAATATATAAAAATCCACATAAAAATGTTCAATACAATCCTTCTAAGGCTGCATTAAATATTTTATATTTTACTTTATGTACTACTAGTTAGTGATCGCGTCTTCGTCCGCGTCATAGATTAGCAATAAAAATTGACAAAGTTTTGCTCACTTATTTTTAAATTTTCTTACAGATCCCTCGGGAACAGTACCTTTTTTCTGAATCAAATGTAGGTACATTATGTACCTTTCTGTGCCCTTGAAAGCGTTTAATACAAGCTTACTTTCGCATTTACAATAAGGGACTATAGAAATGTTATGCAATCAGGACAAATTAAGAAATAAATAAGATTTAGATAGTCATAATATGTCATTAAGGTCAATGCTAATGTCCTCGCGAGGCCTTGACAGATTTATTCACTCATATGTATCGAATCTCTCTGTCATTAAAATATTTTAGAAAGGTGCCTTTGGTCATTTTTGGTCATTTTTCTATCTTTTTGCAGTTCTGTTACGACATATTTTTATATGTCTGTCGCATTTTCTAATACGTACTTTTATATTTATGGAATGTTGTCGTGCTAAGTACGATATCTCTGCAAGTCTGCAAGAAGCTCTAATTACAACCGCTGTGTTCTAATTTTGGAAGCACTATTTTATAAAATACTAGCGGCCCGCCCCCGGCTTCGCCCGTGGTGCAATTTTTATATACAAAAACATTCCCCGTTTATCCCTCTTTCCATTAGTCAAAACCATTAAAATCGGTCTACCCGTTCGAAAGTTATGGGCGTACATACATTTCTAAGATCCATTTTTATTTTTATATATTTGACAGTAATATTTTATAGAATATTTGGAAGCATTATTTTACAGTATTCTATATGCCTATGTCAGCCAAAATCAATGATGGCTTTGAGTCCTGCGTTGTTGCTTTACGCATGAAATCTTGCGCGCTCAAACAAGCTGTTGCATAATTATTCGTATGTGACCGTGGTAATCAATGTGCTCCAAATCTCGAGCTTACCACATGAGACCCTTACTGCATCCCTTACTTTAATGACATGCTGAGTCCTCACACCTTTAGCTGATGTTACACTTTTATCCATTAAAAGTGAGATCACCTACAGGTGAAGGTCTAAGAGTGCACTTTGAATTCTTGTTATTTGGAACTGCAGTTCGATTTATTGTTGTTGGGTCATAAAGATGTATATAATTATACAATAAAATTAAGTCGCTTTTTGCTTTTGTTTATTTCTCTGATAGCTTCTTCTAAGCTACTAAACGTATTTTGATATGGTTTAAACTAATAGAAAGAGTACCTAATAACCTAATACCTAATAAAGAGGGAGAGTACCTCTATATAATTTGCAGAAAAAATTGCATCTTTGCGAAGCAGGTCGCTAGTTTTTCATAGTTTCGTAAAATTATGAGCTAACAAAATTATCGTTAGTAGATAGATGTAATAAGCACACTACATGTACGACCACTAGTCATCTTTAGTTGACTAGGGATTATTCAAAGAACCTCAATTGTGCATACAATATACCTAGTTTCCTTTTATTATGTTAATGTCGTCGGACGGGTTGATGATCCAGTTGATGGTAGGTGGCCAGCTACCGTCGCCTATAACACAAGTAACGCCACAGCCACAGGTGCAAGTGCGCTGCCTACTATAGTAGGACTAAGGATAAGGGATTGGATTCCCTTACTCACTCACCGAAACACAACAGCACGCATGCTGTTATTTCACGGGGGTCATCTGTAAGGATGTGGTTATTGACCAAATGACTGTAAAACACAGTGTGTCCTGCCACTACTTTCCAGATCCAGACCAGAGCCAACTTAGAAAACTTCATTTCCAAAGTTGATCCTACCTGGATTCGAACCTTGGACTCCTGAGACAGTTAAGACAAGCACCCTAATCACTCATCCAACGGACTTATCATACATGCCATTTTGGGACGCCATTCTTTGGAAAAGTTAGCAGACATTCTATATTTGTGCCGGCGTTTGTTTCCACTTGTGCTTGTGGGTCGAACGCCGGCCAATAAACTACCTTTGCACTTGTTCCAGTTCTTAAATTATTGCTGTAGCCATGTGGTATTTGATAATAAAATGGTATTATCAGTAAATTTATTTCTTCTTTAGCAACATAACATATTTCAAATAATTCTTAATAATATATAATTTTGGAAATTAATAATAAAATATAGACACGCCATTATGACAATCCTCAATATCTAAGAACAAAGAAAAATAATATGTATTGTAAAAATTTTAGGTATTATATTATATACGTCTACCACCTCTTATAAAGCAATTTAGTATTTTAATCTCATTCTGTTTCACAAAACGAAGGTTATGTTTTATACGATTAATAAACATTCTTAAAATAATTTAGAGAATATTAACAATTATGAATTTTTCATCATTATATTGATACATCGATGAAAAATAAGGTGTTATATATTTTTGCAAAACTCGAGGAGGTTATGTGTATTAATAGTGAGTTGGTTTCTCAAATCAACTTAACTTACCAATTTCAATGCGAATACTTTTGGCATCTGGTGGTGGAGATAGTATGATAGCTGTATTTACTGGAGATGTACTAACTGGTCCAAAGTTGCAGTTTCCAAATACCGTGGAATAATCTGCCTTCCCCCGCCAGACGAGGCCCGCACACTTGCGGGCTCCACCTCGATTAGGCGCGGAGTTTGACTTCCGCGCTGTGGAGAGACGTGCCGGAAACACACAGCACGTCTCCCTTCTTTGCCCAGTGTTGTCCGCCGCCTCCGGGCGAAGCCTATACTCACCTCTCGCAGCGGGCAGTCAGCGTGGGGCTTCATCTTTGAAGCACCCCATAACCTCTTCTCTGCGGCACAACCTACCGCAGAGTCGGAGGCCGCTTTCACCTGAAACTCTCGGATAACCCCTGCTCATGTGGCCACTCATTAAGGGTAATTATCGCTCATTATCGCATTAAGGGTGGGCGGCCCAGAGGGGGTTTCCACTTGACATTTCCACAGCAATCTTCCGGACAACTGCGGAGGGTGGTTACTAGGCCGGTCCCCTGCAACCGGGTCTTCACCACCCCCCACAAAGCCACGATTGCGGTACTCTCCCAGATGGTCCTTCCCTGCCATAGAGCTTCGTCTTCGCGTGCATTGCCCAACTACAACTAAGCGATAGAGTCATCCGAGAGAATCCACCCGCTGCGAGCCGCACCGGTCCTCATGCGCAAAACCGAGACCCATACCTCGGCCCGACGCACAAAGACCGGGGATGCCGTCTCTCACCGGCCAACACCCGCATGAGCCGAGTGCGGATCCTCGACCCAGTGAGCGGGGACCGGCGAAGCGATCAGCCAAGCGATGGCCGGTGACCCCAACGACCCCTGCAACCACCACTCGGATTGTCGAGGGTTAAGCTCCCTCATCATGACATCGTCCTAGCACACCTAGAGAGAGAGAGAGAGAGAGAGGGGGGGGGGGTTTCCTAGATTCGTAACCTCTAAAAATAACAAGAAAAACTGCTTTAATATTTCTTTTTACTATCTTTACATAGGTCTATTTTACTCACATTGGTGTATCTATTTTTATTAAATTATAATGAGGTGGCTAGCGTTAGAGTACGCCCATTGTTTTTTGACACCCTAGGACCCCCAGTTCTCCGCAGACCATTCTAGAGTATGGGAAACATTGATATATTTTATTTATTTGCATTGTATGTTTGTTATTTGGTGACAATATTATTTATGCTCTTATGACTTTTATTTTATTACTTTGTATGTATATTATATATCGTGTATTATATATTTTATATTATGCATTAAATTAGGAAATGTGTTTTTAGTTGTAATAGGGCATCCACGGAAAATCAGCAGGGTGCTTATGTATAATCCCCAATAATAAAAAAATTCTTAATTCCTTCTTTTCAGTTAACATAAACTTATAAACTTGTTTTGCATTTAAATATAGTCAGAGCTTTTTAGGTCGCATGTAATAGTCACGCTCGGTATCAATTCGTTGGCATTGTAGATCAGTCAGTGGACGCTCAACATGGAAGTGGTGGGATACCGTTAAGATGCTCATTCGACAGCGCGTTGTCGAATGGCCAGTTGCAGTACCTACCGTTGGGCCGAGTGTAGCCTCGCTTGTGATTACAACATTTTAATCGTATCCACAAATTATTCGAACTTCGTGTCACTGTTGCGATAACGTCAAGTAAATTCAAAGTATTTTTTGTGCGTAATCTTTAGGAAAATATTAAAGGTCACAAAGTGCCGTACATTCTCAAATCTGTGCCGAGTAACATACGAGTGAAGGGTCTGGGTCTGTCGACATACTAGGAGTTGGTCCCACGATTACTGCATTGACATAGATTTAAATCTTAATTGCCAAGGAAAAACTAAACAAAGACAACCGACACATATACCTTTTGCGGAACCCGTGACATTGGTAGATTTTTAAGATGGAAATTTTATATAAAGACGATGGCACTCCTTATGTGCTGTGGGGAGAAAACAAAATACACCTAGAGAGGGAACCGATAACTGAGAAATACTATTTAGAAAAAGCTGAGAGAGAATTGAGAGAGACTCCAGAAAATGTAAAAAAAGCATTGAGGGAATTGAAACAGTTGTTAAAAGGTGAGTGTAAATTTAATTATAATTGAGACATAATAACTTGTTAGCGATAACACAGTTTTTGATAAAGTAAAAAATTATTCAGATTATTTTTCTTTATCTATTAAAGCGGAAAAATTATAATAAAAACCTACATATCCACATAAATAATGTTTAAGTCACATGTAAACAATTTTGTAAGTCACATGTATCAATAAAAAGTATACTTAATATAGAACCATCTATTAATTATTGCAAATAATTAAATCATAAAATCAACAATTATTAATATAAAAAGTACTGATAAAGACGAGAAACAAAGCATAACTTAAGATTTAAGTAATTATAAACGTCGAAATAATCAAATAAATAATAAATGACATAACAATATAAATTTGACATATTAATAAAGAAATTAAAATAGTTAATAAACAATTATTGCGTATTTAACAGTAGTCTCTTCTAATGGAGTATAATTGATGATTGCAGGTAATATTTCACATTTCTTTCCCGAATTAAGAGAGTTCTTGTTCCCATTGTGTAAATTTAGATATTAAACTTTGAAAATGTATCAGTTATGTAGTCTTTTTCTGGGCCTACATATAGAAAGCATTATTACTACAATATAAAAAATTAGCAAATAAAAAGTAATTGCTCGAAATTTTTGCTTTTTCCTTCAATAAAACTTCTTTAAATCATTGGTAACAAGCTATAATTAAAATTATAAACTAACCCCGACTTTCTGTTGAGCCCAGATACTGATGGGGAGTTGGCTGTTCCGCAGACTACTTGACGCTGCAGTATCAGATTATAAATATAACTAGGAACCATCTCGATCACGTCAGCTTTCAAACAAAAAAAAAAACAGGATCAAGTCGGTTCGTCTGTTTGGGAGTCCACAGACAGATACACAGATACGCCCATATACACAATACACATACACACACGTCAAATTTATAACACACGTCTATGCGTCGGGCGTAAAAAAAAGTAGTCCTAAAATCCCTAAAATATTGAAATCATTGACAGGATTATTAAGGTATGTGATTTTAATTTACAGGCACCAAAAAATTACCAGTGGATCCAGATTGCTTCTGGAAAATTATGGGGGAGGCCTATCTCCAGCAATGGACGTCCTATTGCTGAAATGATGATTAATATTATTTTAATCGACAAGTTCTATTTATTATACACTAGCAACCCGCCCCCGACTTCGCCCGGGGTGCAATTTTAATAAAATATGAACAATTCCCGTTTATCCCTCTTTCCATTAGTGAAAACCGAATTAAAATCGGTCTACCCGTTCACGCGTGATGCCGTGACCAAGGGAAATAGGGATTCATTTTTATATAAAGAAGATTATACAACTATTTTAAGATTTTATAATTCTGTTCGAAGACCTCGAAATAGGCTTTGAAAATGTTACTTTTTAGACATTATTAAAATTGCACGTCATTTGTTATTTAAATTTTGGAAATGTTGCTATTATTACCTTGGCAAGCCATAATGCCTATTAAAAGTTGACCTCAACTCTAGTTTGTTTGCCTAGCTTTTTAGTTTTATATTCTGAACACGTACCTATTAACATTGTATGCGAATAAATACGTCAGAGTCTCTGTTCGCCGAGCATGTAATTAATTTAATAGAAGTCACAATTGCATATCATCAAAAATGATGACGCAGGCATCAGAAATGAATAGCAATTTTATAATTGTATCAGAAGCTTCAATGTGTCTATCTGTACGTGGAAACTTCAAGTATTAATTCAGATAATTCAGGCTGACAGTATACTTGATGGTATAAGACTATCGTCTCAGAACGTAAATAACAAGTCATGAATGCGTTGTCAACCATATTATCAGTGCATAGTATAATATCCTCAAAGGATTCATTAAATTAAATTAAAATAAATTAAATTAAATTAAATTAAATTAAATTAAATTAAATTAATTAATTACATTTAATTTCATTATTATTTATATATATATACATTTCGCTAATCTCGGAATGTTGTGAACGGATTTTATCTCGAATTGCCCCGATCAAAAGAGTGAATTTTTAGGATGTGTATAAAACAGAAAAATCTTATTTACATAATTTGCCGAGTTATCACGGTGTTATTGCAAAAAAGTCGGTTAAAGTTTATAACATTTTTATAACATTTATGGCGAAACATTTTCTTATAATTTTCTTCGGATTTCTTCAATTTTAATACTCTTTCATTGGGATATTATTCAATAAAACATCCAAAATAACTCATCATGATGGTGCACATCTAGTTTATTTTTTACAGCACATTAAAATATGCAAAATAACTTATATATATAGGCGTGCAAATTTTATATACCCTAAAACATTCCCCGTTTATCCCTCTTTACATTAGCGAAAACCGAATTAAAATCGGTCTACCCGTTCACGCATGATGCCGTGACCAGGGGAAATAGGGATTCATTTTTATATATAAGATATATATATATTTCATAAACATTTTATCAGATGTACAAAAACACACTTTTTTCTTTTCACGTCAAAATATATATTATCTTCTTTTTCTTTTTCCATGTTTGAATATCAAACCTTTTTAAATCAGTCAGTATTTAAGTTCAAAATACACATTTGTTCAAAGAATTTTGAAGCGTCTTTGAATGTCATCAATATTAAAGAGAAATAACTAAATTTTCCAAGGTTTTTCAAATTATACTAATGGTCTAAGTCTGAAAATAAATATCATGTCTTCTAATGGCGTTGCCCACATATTATATTTAAAATTAGATTTTTTCGTGAATAGGTAAATCCAGGCGGGCTATTTTATTTTGAGTAAATGACAATTTAATGTGACAAACAAGGTGCAAAAATTATATAAGTACATAATACCACAGAACATTAATATATATACTCGTAGCAAGGAGCATAGCATCGTAGCACGTTAAAAATATTTTATTCCGAACTGAGTTTTAAGTAGTTACAGTTTAATTTAATCTAAAAATACCGTAAATATATATTATATTCCAAATAATAGGTGTTATTTTACATAACCTCAAAATTTTAAGACTAAAATATCTTTAATTCCAGACTTTGCTTAGTAATAAATCTAAGACCAGTTAGTTCAGTAATAAAAACATATACTTTTACATATTTTTCATTTGTAGACGCGAAAAGTTCAAGTCAACAAAAATTTGTATGGGAGTTCGCCATTGTTCTTTGAAATACTTAGTAGTTTTTTGTGTGTGCTATCTACCCATTCTTACCGTTTGGTATAATTTGAAAACAATGTATGACCAAAAAGTCTGCCTTCAAAAAGCAATATAATTAACATAATGTTAATATGTCTACTTGCTAATTATCACTTTCTAAGGATAAGGATAACATTTCTAAGTTTTTTTTACGAAGCTTTTATGGTTATGTTATTTTAAACGTTGCGGTGTTAATCTATGTCTATGTAAATATATTATGTAAATCGCCTTTACTATTTATTTCAGAATACATCTGGCCTTTATATTACTTAAGGAGTTAAATAGGAGTTATATGGGAGACAAAAAATCTCGGGAGACAAAAATTTTTTTATATTAGTGTGTTATGGTTGATTTCGTTTTTTATAATGGGTAGGTAACGTAATTACGTCAAGCTAGTTTTTTTAATGTATGCTTAGACAAAATATTAAGCAAAATTTAAGTGCCTATATAGAATTAAAAAACATCTTACTAGGTAAGTACTCTTGATCGGCAAAACCATTTCTTTTATTTTACGAGCCCATTGGTGCTTGCCTTAACGCGCTGACCCCCGAGGTCTCTTGTTCGATTTTGGAATGAATTTTGGAGGTAAACTTTCAAAATTGACTCTGGTCTGAATCTGACTAATAGAGAAATGTGAATCCGACAGGATACAGGGTCGTTTGGGCAGCCCCTCTGACGGCAGTAATAATTCTCTTTCAGAAGACCAGTTCGTGAAATAACAGAATGTGTGTTGTTGTGTTTCATTGAGTGAGATAGAGATGCCAGAGCCCATTTCCCTATCCCTTCCTAATCACTCATCCTTAATTATCCTTATCCTTATGTTTGGAAGCGCAATTGCAGTACCTGTGGCTCTGCTTGTGTTAGTCACTTAACATCAAGTAGACCGTCAGCCTGACATTTACTTAAAAAAGCGCCTTGAGCATATTTTTTTAGCTCACAAACACAACGCATATTTTAAAGTGTGAAACGCGCTTTTATTACTGTTAGTGTTGGTTTTGACTTCCCATTATGTATTTTAAACATAATTAGTTTGTGTATTAAATTACATAATGTTTTTTTAAAAAAAATATGTGTGCCATTATGCTCTAAAAACATAATGATTGGTTTTGTGTTGTCGGTTGGAAAAGCCTTCATTTATTTTTAGCGCAAAAAACGTAACAAACAAACTCATTAATTGGGATTAACTCTTTTTATTATTATTACCATTACTAAAATAGTTTTTTAAGTTACTAGTCTTTGTGGATAATTAATCTGAAATAGCGACATTTAGAGTAGCGACACTAGAGCGTGCAATTTTTTTTTCTGAAAATTATGTATAAAAACCTACCTCGTTTATCGTTAATTCCATTCTTGAAAACTGTATGAAAATTCGTTGTGTGGTTTAAATTTGTTTAAATGTAGTTAGCGGTAAAACAGACAAATGCGAACAGCTACTTTATTTTATGAATTGTATAGAAGATATAAATATAGTTATGATGGTTAATTGTTATACATTTATCAATTACGTTTTATCTAAACTGCACCGTGAAAGTTTGCACCTATAGGTATAAGTATTTTTCCAAGGAAAAGGTTATGTTGGCACTTGGCATTGCGGGCGAAACTGTGGGGTTCGGTAAGTTACGTTATAAACACAGTTGCATCTTCCGCGATGTTAGTTATATTTATAAGCAATCGTAGAACCTTATATCAAGGTGTGAGTCTGTCTACCAGGATTTATTATAAAAAATTATAATTTCCCTATCTCCTAGTCCCTTATTAATTCTACTGTAGTCGGCAGCGCACTTGCAGCAGCTTTGGCGTTGCTTGTGTTATAGGCGACGGTACCCGCCTACCATCAAGTGGACCGTCAGCCTGTCTGCCGATCTTAACATAAAAAAAATAAAAAAAACGCGTTTCAACAAATGTCTAAACACTGCGACTGCATATCAATGGGTTAATAGTCCTATTTTCCAGCGTAAATATGATTGGAGTTAGGTCGCGACCTGAGATAAATACTGCAATTAGAAACCTTACAGGTCAACATATAGTCTAAGAGCCCGCGAGGGCCAGGCCTTAGTTAAATAATAAAATGTAAAAGTTTCTCTGTGTATGCCCACTATACAGGTAAGAACGATGCCAGGCTATGAAACTTGGGTCGCGGTGGCTTTGGCAGGTAACAGGTAGTAAAGGTGTGTAAAATTGTGTCTCAAAGTTAGTATAGTATAAAGCTTAGTTTTCATATATTTTATTAGTGATAATCTTAGAAATCGTCTCGTCCACAGCCAGACACTTAGTACAGTTGCAACCCCCTGCCAGGCACCCTTAAAGTAGGGTTAATTTTATTTATACTTTAGTTATAATATAAAAGCTGAACTTTATATATGTTACTTGGAGAACTATAAAATGATGTTTCCTCAGTAGCCAGACAGTTTCGATAGTTCCTCCATACTGCCAGACACATTAAATATCTATTGTAGGTGCGAGCGCGAGGGATAGATGCGTAAGCGGGTGCGAGTGGGACAGTGCGTTCGGTCCACGGCGATCTTTTATTGAGCATCAGCTGTATTCTGTGGTAAACAATTTTAGATTTATCAAGAAAATTTATTATATTAAATTATCAGAGACTAAACATTAACTTTTCAAAAAATTATTTAGTAAAATTTTACGCAAATAAATCTTTAAATCAAGAATCCAAAAATGTTTTAGAGTTTTGTAAGCTTCATTAAATATTCAATTCAATAAAAATTTCAATATTTTGCAAAAAAAAATTTACTATAAGGAGGGAATAATTATTGTGATAGTAAAACATTTAATGAAAAAGGAGTTTAATTATAATTATAGCCATTGTATACAAAGTAAAAAATAATATTTTAAACATTTTATTATTTTTATTAAATTTAAAAAAAAAAATTCAATTATTTTCATCGTTCTCGTCGATATCTTCATCATCCTCATCACTGCTACTTCTGTCTGTGGACTGGTCATCCTCAATATCTCGTTCTTCGTCATTTTTTGTAATAATTACCAAGTTAACACAAATACGAATAGTTTCAAATGTATCTATAATAATTTAATATCATAATTACATACCTGACAAAGTTGTTAAAGAATTATTGTGATAGTAAAACATTTAATGAAAAAGGAGTTTAATTATAATTATAGCCATTGTATACAAAGTAAAAAATAATATTTTAAACATATTATTTTTTACTGACAAAGTTGTTAAAGAATCACTGACATAATTTGGTAGTTGATCCCCTTCAAACCATTTAAAATGGTATTGGTCATTTTGCTGTACCCAACCATTATTTTCCATAGGAAGTTGTATTTTTTAGGTGAGCCTTGTTCCAAATGGTACAAATATAATTTGCTCACAAAAATTACTGTAATAGTTCACTTTTACAAGGTGGTAAACTGCTAGCGTCGAGTTTTTTCGATTAAAAGCTTCATTCACATCAGAGACTGTACACGAATCTATGAACATTTGAAGTCTAGCCGCATCAACGTCAATTATATTACGAACATTGTATATATTGCATATAAATCTCTTCGGGTAGTGTACAGATATGAGTCGTGAAATTGTTGTACAAATTTCAACTTTATCTAGAGAGTATTAATATTTAGAATCGAGTGAAATATGAACCAAGTCGGACAACTTCACATGATTGCACAGGATCTGTATGGGGACAGAGGAAAGGTTAATGTGTCTGGCAGTATGAAGGAACTATCGAAACTGTCTGGCTACTGAGGAAACATCATTTTATAGTTCTCCAAGTAACATATATAAAGTTCAGCTTTTATATTATAACTAAAGTATAAATAAAATTAACCCTACTTTAAGGGTGCCTGGCAGGGGGTTGCAACTGTACTAAGTGTCTGGCTGTGGACGAGACGATTTCTAAGATTATCACTAATAAAATATATGAAAACTAAGCTTTATACTATACTAACTTTGAGACACAATTTTACACACCTTTACTACCTGTTACCTGCCAAAGCCACCGCGACCCAAGTTTCATAGCCTGGCATCGTTCTTACCTGTATAGTGGGCATACACAGAGAAACTTTTACATTTTATTATTTAACTAAGGCCTGGCCCTCGCGGGCTCTTGCTCTAATACTTTCGAATACTTATTAAGCATATACATACGTATTAAAGATGTGTTTTAATGCAAAAGAATTTTTTGCGCTTGTAAAACTAGAAAATGGTGGAAGAGGGAAAAAGACCATTTTAGCAATATTTAAAAACATTTTTTAATGGTACAGCAAAACAGAGCGAAACAATGATTGCAAATTGACAAGGATATATTTTACATAAAAAAGACAAATAATTTTAAATATAAAAACAAACAGCAGAAAGGTATACTACATGTAAAATGTAGGTGAATTAATTCTTAACAGCGCTATTAATAAATAGAAACCAAGAAGTTTAATGCTAAATTAAATGAAAAAAATATATGATGGTCTTCTGTAAGGGCCACCCCCTTACAGAAGACCATGATCTGACCTTACACAGACCAGATTTCCAAAATATCTTTTAGACACCAATTTTTAAAGAAAAATTTTTTGGTTGCTTTATTCAATTTCATATGAACCGATGGACTCTATGAGGTGGTCCTAACTGGTCCTTAATTTACTGCAGACCAAGTTGAAGTGTGTAGACATCTTTATTTAGCATAATCATCGAAATCAATATCATCATCAATACATATAATAAAATCGTAAACGAGCCGTGTCTGTACATTAAATATGTTAAAAAAACAATTTGTACACATTGTACTTATGTCACCGAGGTCAATAAAATTGTTTTTAGAATTTTTATCTGTTTGCAAGCTTCCACTAACATTTAGTGTTTGTTTACAACAAAATAATTCCATACTTTCGAATTCATTCCAAATAAAAAAAAAGTTACGCGCTATACCGAATACCACACGTAAGAAGTTGTGAGCATTAAATAAACTATATTAACTATTGGCTGAGCAATGAAACAAACACTAAAATGTTACGGGAAGTTTGGTGCAATACATGAGTGAAAACCGCATTCAAATCGGTTAAGTCGTTTCAGAGATTAGCGTGCACAAACACACAGACAAATAGACAAAATTTCTAAAAACTATTTTTTAACCTCTGTAACATAAGTATAACGTGTACAAATTGTTCTTTTTAAAAAAAAAAAACCTTTAATATAACAGGGCTCGTTTACAATTTTATTATATCTATAGATAGTGTAGTTATAAATAAGAATGTCATCCGTAACATAATTGTCAGTATAGTACATTACTGCAGAGTCCAGGAAGTGAAGGATTGCCGGACGAAGTGGTTTCAATGCCGAGCTTTAGCGAGGCCTTGATAAAGATCTGAGTCCGGCAATCCTCATTCCGGTCGAGGCTGGTATAGTGCTTTTCTCAATAAATGTGAGGAAATAATGAAACACGTGATAATGCAAAAAAATTATCAATGAGTGCAAAGGAAACGCCCCTGCCTACTACGCCTGTGACAGCGGCGGGCACGTTCGTGAAGACTCGTGAAACCTCGGGTTTCATCGGGCTGAGCAGCGGCCAGGAATGAATTTTCATACAACATTCTTGGCCTAGGCCGAGAAAGAAATGCATGAGTCAAGAAATGCATGAGTCAAGAATTACTAAATACAAGCCACGAGGCTTGTATTTAGTACAAGAATGCCTACATTTCCGAGCATGTTTGAGAAAAATTATATTATTTCACTTAATTATTGGTTTGATGGTCTTAAAATGTATCCTTATTAATTACAGGCGAAACAAAACTCGTCATGCCGATCGATGATGACGAGTTTCTTATGAAGTTCCTCAGGCCTTGCAAATTTTATGCTGAAAGCGCTTTCAAAAGGGTAGGTACAATAATTGTTTTTATTTATCTATGTCGAATGGAAGACAAGAAAATGAAATTGCTTATAGTAATTAATCTTTTAGTAGATGTAATTTTATTTACTATAGAGGACAGTTTCAGTCACAACTGTAAACATTTTACAAAAAAAATATCTCATAAGTTGTAGGGTTATATATGGGTCGCAGTGTAAACTTAAAAAAAAAAGAAATTTACTTTTAAAAAAAATAGACAAATCCTGGAAACTAATTATCTCGGAATCTACTAGACCGATTACCGACCGATTTTAAATTTATATGTCGAAATTAGAACATTGTAATTTAAATATTAAAAAAACGGGACAAGTGCGAGCTGAACTCGCGTGAAGAGAGTTCCGTACGAAGTTACCTATCCGCACAATATTGAGTGATTTACCATGTTATTTTAATATCATGGACTTCTCATAGGTTTTCCTATAATCTATAAGTAGAAAACTAATTTCTGTATTTTTTTTTTAAATTTTAGGTTCAGTAGTTTCCGAGTTAAGAGAGAGGGGGGGGGGGAACGGTCAATTTTCGTCTATTTTCTTGAATAACTTGGAAACTATTTATTTTAAAATTACAAAAAAATACATTTAAGATCTTCACAACAAGACCTTCCATTTGATATGTCACACGACGCAGTTTTCAATATATTTTTTTTAATTTTCCACCTTCCCCCCAAAAATGACCTCCTATATACAGATTTCATCTATTCACGTCACACCTCTGCGTTTGGGTCACAGATATGATATGTGATAGAGATGATATGTGTACCAAATTTCAAGTTAATCGGTCTAGTAGATTCCGAGATAATTGACTGTGAGCGACGGATAGAGGGACACACGAGTGATCCTATAAGGGTTCCGTTTTTTATTCGGACGTACGGAACCCTAAAAAAAAATTAATTGTTTCCAATTAGGTAGTTTTTGTGTTTAATTGATAGCTATAGCAAATAGCTACCAGACAAAATAAAGAACAAGTAGGTAAACGTCGACAGACTGACGCGACGGTCCAATTAATGGTGGCCACCAACCTACCGTGGCCTAACATAAGCAACGAAACAGGTGTTGCACTGACCTTACTAGTATAGGGATAAGCGATTAAGAAGGGATAGGATGTATTTAAATACTAATTTCACGATCTGTAGTTATTATTGGATATTATTTACACGTAATATATGCAGTAGGTATACAAAAACAAGATTCGTCAAACATTAATCATCAGTGCAATGAGAGTCGATTGATACAGAATTCTCTCGGACTGTTTAATTAAACTCTTTATATAGATTCAAAATGTGCGCCGAGACAAAGCGACCCACTTATGTTGTACTGTAAGAACTCGTTTATGAACTGGAACAATTTAGTTTAATATGCTCTTATCTATACTTATAAAGTTGTTTATTCTGACTGACTATCAACGCGCAGACAAAACTACTAAGCTAGAAAGTTGAAATTTGGAACATAAGTTTATTTTATAATGTAAATAATTAAGCATCTGTTAAGAAAGGATTTTTGAAAATTTCAAGTCCGTGCAAGCCGGGGGCTGGTCGCTAGTTACTGTTAAGATGAACGAAGATTTTCAAATCATAGTTGCATAGAATCGGCACCTCGCCTTCGCTTATTGCTAAGTTTATTTTAAAATGTATCAACAATTATTACGTATGTTTTGGTTTCCTAACTAGTTTCCGATAGATAAATATGTAGGTAAACAGGTATTTTTGTTGTTCCATAATTTACGAACGTTACATAATTGTCGAAAGACTTCGCTTGGTTGGGAAACGATGGGATTTCGTAATAGGTGACGAGAGTGTGAATAAATAAATAATGAATAAATGTAATTTACTGTGAACCTATCAATTATTATGTATCTATCTATCTCATAGAACAGTCTCGCTCACACTTCAAATGTCTACTTAAATCTGCAAGCTGTTTTCGGGCACACAATAACTTTTTAAAGATACTAAGTAATAATGTTTAGTTCTTGTTCTGAAAAAATATGCATATATTTTGTACTTAGTTGTCACTTGTCACTAGGGTATAATTATATCATATTAAAATTTTAGATTGTCGATTTGCAGCACCTGTATTTATGCTTGTGCTATAAGCGACGATGGCCACCTACCATCAAGTAGACCGTCAGCCTGTTTTAATGAAAATATTCCGATATTTTATTATTTTTCTCTGGGTAATCATTACGTAGGGGACATTGCGGGGTTATGCCGGAGTCCTAACGGCTTTTTAGCGCGACCGCAGATGGGCGACATCCGCGACCCGCCACGGCTATTCAGCGCGGGGAGGGCTACGCTCCTGTCGGAACCCCGGTGATGTACCCGAAAGTGGAGATACGCAGGCCATCTCGGGGGAATTCACGACGGGCGGTAGTCTCCCCTAAACTACCGCCCAGGTCCCGTGCCCGCTTGGCCTGGAGTTTTTGGACTCATTGTATAATGAAAACATGAACAAATAAATAATTTGTTCCGTGAATGAAAGCATAAATAAATAAATAAAAGTGTAGATAGGGGTAAAACCACTTTTAAAATTAGGATACATGTTTCAAGAAGTATTCGGTTTTATAAGTGTCTCTTAGGAAAGTCTCACTTTTGATTATTTAAAATTTAAAAGACTAACCAGTTCGGTATAATCATAAGGAAGCCGGAAACGTACAAAGAGCTGAAACATGACGTTTTAGTGGTTGGAATTGCGATTTTGAATAATTTCTTCTTGGACAGTTCATTATATTCAGGTGAAGCAATGATATTTAAAATGTCTCTTATACAAAATTGATTACTGGCGATTATTTTGTTCCCGTTGCAAAAAAACCTTTAAAAGAAACAATGGCAATTGTAAACGAAGTAGGTATGTTCGAGTAAATCAGTAATTGTTTTAACATGTACAGGTATCAATCTGATTAGTATTCTGTATACATTGGGGCTGATGCGTAGTCAAATGAGACATTAATAAATTGGGCCTTGCGGAGTGGACGGAAAATATTAATTTTCACATTTGATTTGTTTTTCAGATACAAGCATATTACAAGTTTAGAAGAGCACACGAGGGCTATTGCTGCAATCTTATGCCGTCAGCGATTCGTACCGCGTTCGACCATTCCATTATTTCAATATTGTCGCCAAGGGATCAACATGGTCGGCGGATTTTGCTGGTGGAATCTGGAGGTTGGATTTGTGACATGTTCGAGGCTAAATAATGTCGACGTGCAACAACGACATCGGGAGGAATTAGTCGAATGAACCCATGGGCATGGCTCTTACACATTCACCGAAATCTAACCACATAAGACTCCTTATACTCTTTATATTTCACGATGGTTTTCAGTAAGGATGCTGTGGTTACTGATATCATTTTGCCGCCAGACGGGCTGCTCAGTCTAAGACTGCGGAATACAGTGTACCCTGCCACTATTAATTACTTGTACTTACTTGTTATTATGTTGATCTATTAAATATGTTTAGTTAAAATACTGATTATAAGCTGGTGTCCGAGAAAATAGAATTGGGTGAAGCGATGACATCAATCAGATTTGGATAAAACTAATTGGTAATACATCTGTGCGTTTTGCAACTCCTCGAGTGTTAAAGATTGAATATACTTAAATTTATAACTCATACAAGCCTGTTTCAGCAAAAATAGTTAAAAAAAAGGTGAAAACTGAAAATAAAAGTTGATTGACTTCTAATATATATATTTTTGATTGCCATAGAAGAGTAGCTTACAACAATGCCACAAAACAGACTTATTAACTAAAAATAGTAAATGACACGAACATCGACAATCTAAGGATAAAACCTTAAGGAATTATACACCTATAGATTCCCCTGGAATCACTCTGATGATAGACGATAAGTCGCACGAAATTCCGTTTAGTAGTTACTGAAATTATCGCGAACATACATACAGACAGACGCGGGGGACTTTGTTTCATAATATGTAAGAAGTTTGATGATGATTTTCTCGTTTCAGAACTATGGAATCCACGGGAAGTTCCCATAACGCAAATGTTCCGCGGCGTCCAGCTCGGACTTGAGTCGGCGATGGTGGAGCCTCGTACTCAGATCAGCGGTGTCATCACCATTCTCGACATGAAGGGCCTTTCGTTTTCGCATATTATGCAATTCACTCCCACATTCGCTAAAATGGTCGTTGATTGGATACAGGTAAACAATATCATTCTATCACCTGGAATGCATTCTACACAAAACATAATTCTATGAGGGGTCAGTTACTGTATGTGCCATTAAACTGTGGAATACATTGCCGTTGATCATTAGACAATCTAAATCGCTGGACATATTCAAAAAAGCACTCAAAACACGTTTCCTGTCAAACTGAAGACGACTTTATTTGTTTAATTTTTATATGTAGGTTTATCTTCTAATATATTATATTTATTAATCTATCTTATTAATTTGTGTGAGTAACATTTGTTTATATTCAATTTATGTACTAGTATTTAGTTATAGAATGTAAGTTTATGATGACCTTACCATGACTTTTACCACCCACGTTGTTTTATTTTTTATATAATTTTCTTCATATAATTTTTCATACAATATAATTTAAAGCGATAAGTATTGCTTGTTGTTTGTTTCTTTTTTTTAATGTTTATAGCACAAATAACACGTATCACAACGGCCAGGTTCATTATATTGAAATATTAACGGCGAAGTGCCAATAGCTCCTATTTTACTTTTTTGAGAAATTATTTTTTTATTCAAGTAGATTTTGTTAAATTGACTTTCGCGTATTTTGGTGAAACCTACGTGGTTTCACCAAAATACGCGATCTAATCTTTTCAACTGCAAATTCCATGTCTAACGCGAGAAGATATCTTTCCAATTGAGAAACTGGTGAGTATCGTAATTTTGAAAATAAAAGATTTGTTTCGAAATTCAAAACACGAAAAATTTTTACGTTATTTTATGTTAATTGGAACACTTTATTTCCAAAATTTCTTTTAGGTTACATGAGACACTTGTTTTAAAGAAACAATTTTAAGTTGCTTAATTCAATGTCATATGAACCGATGTTATGGATGGAGTCGGTAATAAATAGTCCTCTATGAGTTGGTCCTAACTGGTCCTAAATTTACTGCAGACGAAATGGAAGTATAAAGTGTGAAGAATCTTTATTTAGCAATAACACGAAAATGTTTACCAGAATATAGTTGTAGAGTAATCCCATGCCTAGCCAACTGCAACTCGTTAGACCAAAGTAAAAAATAAAATGTTCTATGTATTTTGCTTGATATCTAAGAAAATTTTTGCTCAAACATATAATCATTCTTATAGTCCTCTATCCTGCTCAGGGTTTCAAAGAATCTAGATACATTGTGATCGCAGCATGTATGAATCCATCAGTCTTGGTTTATACAAATATAATCAATATGTATCGTGACTAATTATGTATGTAAGTACCAAAACATGTCCCCTCACATCACATATCTAATTGCATCTGCAGGCCAACATTTGTAACCATTTGTGATCTAGCTACAATGTAAACTGAAGCATTTATTCTACAGGATTGCATACCGATCAGATTGAAAGCTGTGCACATAATAAACCAGCCGTATATCTTCAAAATGTTGTTTGCGATCTTCAAGCCGTTCCTTCGTGAGAAACTGCGCTCTCGAATCCATTTCCATGGCTCAGATGTACAATCGTTGCTGGCGCACGTCGACGGGCGGGCATTGAGAAGGCGCCATGGTGGCTCGCTACCGGACCCCGAGATACCTGGCGAGATTTTATGGAAAATGCTTCATCATTATGAGGAAAGTTTCAAATGTAAGTGATTTTTTTTTCGATTTAAGAATGAATTCTTTTTTTATTTTTTATTATTCCGTACCATTCTCTTTTCAGCCTTATTAATAAACGTTATAACATTCCTTGAGCAATCCCGTTATTTGAGAAATCTTACATACATACTTTATAATAAATACGAGTAGCTCTGTATGATATATAATAAAACGTTAAATGTTTGAGTTATAGTTAAATACAATCACAATAATCATAAAAACCTATCCGAGAGATGAACGCATAAATTTACTAAACATATATTTTCCTTTATGTTTTTCAGTGGCCAATTCCTATGGATACGTCTCCAACAACAACAAGGCATAGAGAAGCTTGCGAAGCAATTTTAAATGTAGGTAAAATTGAATTTGAAATACCTCACATTGCTTTTAAAATGGACTGTGATTTTTATAACGTTTACGTAACTGTTCAATTATAAGTTTTTAAAATAGAATATTAGGCGTACCACCAGTTTTGTATCTTTTATGATCCTTCCTATTTATTTTCAAAAATGTTAGAAAAAAGTCTGAAGCTAAAGCATTCTTCGTTTATGCTTAATTACAGTATTATTTCCCTTGGCACATATAGATAATAAGATATAACATATAATTTGTCTAAATGTCTAAATGTTTTTAGACACTTTTCTTTAATATACAGGGTTTCAATTTATCGTCTTTTTAAAAAATAATTTAAAACATGCAGTAGTATTGCAAGTTTCGAGTTCATGGTTCGATTAGAAATAATGAAACACTTGTTATAAACGTGAAAGCAATCACATTGTGAAAACTTCTTACCTATGGAATAGGTAAAGTCCACGCAAAGGAGAGTTCTATGGCCTGTAGAAGATATATATGTATATATATATACTAGCTAGTGTCCGCGACTCCGCGACTTGAAAAATAAAAAATATAACACTATTGATGGGGCCATCTACTATACTACAATAGATGTAATAAAAAACATATATTTTGACGCGTTTTTAACATATTTTAAACATATATTTTAGTGTCAAACGCGTGGAACGGAACTTGTGTCAATAGGTATTGAAATTAATGTTTGTCATAGGATATTCGGAGATTTAACAAATATTTTTTCTATTTTATGTATATATTTTTAAAAACATCGCATTTTGATAATAAAACTAAAGCTGACTAATAATAACAATAAAACAAAAGTACATTTTGTTTTGAGCTGATACGAGTTGTAAAGTTTCGAGTTCTTTCGAGTTTCTTCATTGTATTCTATAATTTATTTAAACATAACCTGTTTTTTAAGATTTAAGAATTCATTTCTAAATCTGAAAATCTAAAATCGGTAGTTCGATTCCATTTGCTTTGACAACTGATTCGATATTTTCAAACGATCGATTAAATGTCGTTAGGTTGCATCACTAAAATTGTCAGTTACGAACTGTCACGCATATCATCATACAGTGAAAATACTATAGCAACAGGTGAATTCCAGAGATATGTTAATAACTCATATTTGTTGGTCATAGTATATTATGTGTATATATAGGTATTAAAATAATTCAACAGAAGTGAAAAATCAATGGCATATTGTAATTGTTCAATATTTTGTACCTATTTGTGATGTTTAAAAATGATAATTTAATAAGGGGAATATTTAATTGCACATTGAAAAACAGCTCGCATTTATCTTCCGCATCCAAAAACAGTAATTGAGTAGTCAAAAGTAACATAAAAAATATTATATTTCATCAGTAGTTTTGTATTCGGTTTCTCTTCGTGATTGCATCTGTCTGGCGATCCACTTGATGGTAGGTGGCCACCGTATGTCGCCGAAGTTGTGTAACAACGTTCCTGCGGATTTTAGCCGGTAGGAGTCTGGCATAACCCACAGCGTCTCCTTCGCTGCCGGGTATCCATGATGGTATTTCCAACGTAAAAAAAAGGTGGCTACCATAACCTATTAACACAAGCGACGACACAGGTGCTGCAAGTGCGCTCTTGACCTTAGTAGTAGGTTTGCTATAATTTCTAGGAACCAATACGGGACGTTTTCTTTTCCGATTCCCAAAATTCCATTCATATTCAACGTCGACACGCGGCTTTTCAACTACACCATACATAGCACGCATATGTACATAGTGAGAGACAAACTATGTGTTTTTTTCTAATAGATACTCTCTGATTTCAACCGTAATAGCTATAAAAAGTCACCGTACCCATCCACTGACCTCACCTCTCATGCTTGCGCCCCCGCACTCCCCCCTGCCCGGTCGGGTTGGCGCCCGGGCCACTCACTTCTTTCCATATTATTTTGTCGAAATACGGGACAAATACGGGACGGGATGGTCAAATACGGTGACAGTCCCATATACACGGGACGTATGGCAACCCAAAGGATAAGCGATAGAAAAATGAGCATCCCTTACTCACTCACCGAAACACAACAGCACACATGCTGTTATTTCACGGTGAGCTTCTGTGAGGGAGTAGTTACTCCCGCCAGACGGCTGCCCAAAGGAAACGTAGTGTACCCTGCTACCACTTGCGAAATCTGAAAAGTTCATTTTCAACAGAGTTAAGGCAAGCACATTAGCTACTCCTCCAATGGGTTCATTATACTACCTGCACTGTTCCTAGGATGTTTTTATAAATCGGTTAAACTAAACTTATGAAGGAGCCTTAGCCGTATGTAGTCCACTAGTGGACAAAGGTCTCCCCTTTAATTTTCCAAAAGGATCCGTCAGAAGCCGCTTGGTTCCATCGTCGACCCGTGGCCCTTATCAGGTCATCTATCCACCTTGTGGGTGGACGTCCTACGCTGCGCTTGCCGGTCCATGGCCTCCATTCGAGGACCTTCCAGCCCCAGCGGCCGTTGGCTCTCCCTATTATATGTCCTGCCCACTACCACTTCAACTTACTAATCCGTCGGGTTATGTCGGTAACTTTCGTACGTCTATGGATCTCCTCACTCCTGATTCGGTCTCGCAGTATAACCCGAAGCATAGCTCTCTCCATAACTCATTGAGCGATGTTGAGCTTTCTTACGAAGCGCATAGTTAGAGACTATGTTTTAGCGCTTTATGTCACATATAGTTTTTCCGCCTAGAAAACCTTTTATCTAACAAACGTCCTGTTTGTTAGATAAAAGGTTTTTTTTTAAATATATTAAATAGTTTCATATAACAGGCATGCGTATTGCGATAAGTACTTGATGAATCTGATTTTTTGCATGTTTTGATGTGCAATTAGTATTTTTGGTAGAAAACTAGAATAATTAAATAATATATATTTAATACTTGCGGCGAGGTTTATTTAGTTTTACTTAGTGAATCAAGTAGATTTGGTATTATGGTAGAAATGAGTACAATTTTATTGATATAGGAAAATATATTTTATTTGTATATATTTGTCGTTTTATTCCCATAACGTACCCTAATTTTTTTTATTAGAAATATACTTAGTCTACGCTATTATATAAATAAAAATATCTAAAAAAATTTTACATTATGGCTTAGTTTTTATTTCTAATAAAATGTAATTCAATTAATATCAATTAAAATTATGGTGTTATTCATGGCATTCACCAATTTAATAACTAAAATGAGCAAAATGAAGTTGAGTGTAGGTTGGTTGGTTTTTGAGTTTGTCAGTTGCTATTCTCTAATTATTAGGTTCAAAAGACAAGCTACACCAAGTGCGTTGGCGACCCTGGCTCTAGCGATAGTATAGTGTAGGCAGAGAATAATAAACAAGATAAGACAAAGAAATGAAAATGATCTGTGGTGTAGTTTCTTTTATTTCACCGTGGTATGCTGTAATAAAGTGGCGGTTACAGCCGCTATACGACCAGACAGAATAGCTGCCTAGTATATGGTAGGTGGTAACCGTTGCCTAAGGACACAAACACCACCGGGAAGGGGGGGGTGTTGTTGTACATGTGCTTGAAGAAGCCCATATTGTAGCTAGATGGAAACACTTCAGAAGGGAGATTGATCCAAAGTTCGCGCGTCCGTGGGATAAAATTTCTACTCATTTAAACTGTGCGTAGCGGCACCTTATCCAAGTAATGTGGATCTATGGCACTCATCCGAGCACTCACCATTGAACAGCTGGTAGAACACAGAAATACAGGCTACATCTCTTCTTAAACTAAGTGGTTCTAATTGTTGCTGTACGAGCATGAGCTTTGGATCATCAACAATTCGAACAATTCGAACAAATGAACAGTTCTTAATATTAGTAATATAAATTAATTAATTTGGAATTAGAAAATTTCATATTGTGAATTATAAAGAGTTTACGTTATACTCGTATAGTCGTAAATATTCAGTTAAGTGAGGGGCAAAATTAACACTGTCAAACATGTCAACCAACCAATCAAACAATCAATCACATAATCCGGTTATCGCCTATCACACGCTAATAACGCTGGATTTTGAGTTTGCAATGAAAACCCATGAATGTTTCGAAAAACAATAAGAAGCGTTAAAATGAAAAAGATATAAGAAAAAACAGTGATTAAGAAAACGCATAATTTATGGTGAATTAATTATCCCTTTAATTGGGTTTTCTACCAAAACCTTTTCTCTTAAAAGTAAAATAATAAAACATGATATTTGCAAACACATTTAAATAACCCGTTTTTTTTAATAAAATAACTCGTGTACATTATTTTGAGATTTAATAACCATTAAAACTAATATCTTGTAAATAAGGAATGATTAAGTTACATTACATGAAGTGTTAATATGTACAAAAATATGTAATTATTACACAACAATAGAAAAAGATATATACTTCATAATAAGTTAAAGTTTAAATAGGTAAGTTTATAATAAGTCTTTCTTACAGGTGAAATAAACTTTTGTATATTTCATAGCTTTTTGAGAGGAACTATAAATTAATTTATTTTGTTCTTTAAGATTGTATACATTACAAATATTTAACATTATATTTGAGAAATAAATTCTTTACTATTTCAATTAAGTTCCTATAAAATATTTCAATATTGTACTTATTAATATCTAAATAAGGATGAGAATTGTTTGTGAATTATTGAATGATTGATAGATTCGTTTTTTATTTTTTATAACTATGTATCACAAAATATAATAATATTTAAACAGTATAATCTACTTATTACTAAATTAACTTAACATTATAATATCACATGTGCATATATGTATTTGTTCCCAATGACCCAAACTCATCAATCACTTCTTTTTGTAACCGTAGGAATTAATTGCTGTAACAAAGAAAAAGTGTTATAAAAAAACCTAAAAATTTCAGAGTGGATTAGAAGTGATAAGTGATAAAGTGATAGTGTCGATTCTTCTAAATAAATCATTTTCAAAAATTTTTTATGTTAATATCAGCAGATAGGCTGACGGTCCATACTTAATGGTAAGTGGCTACCGTCGCCCGTTCAGTATCCGTGGTCAGATCCTATAACACAAGCAACGCCACAGTTGCTGCAAGTGCGCTGCCGACTACAGTAGGATTAAGGATAAATAAGGGAATGGACAGGAAAAGGGGCTCTGGCATCCCCTTACTCACTCACCGAAACCCAACAGCACACGTGCTGTTATTTCACGGTGGTTTTCTGTAAGGGGATGGTTACTGCCGCCAGACGGCCCCCAGACGGCTCCATTTACGATACCCATTAGAATCTTTCGGAATCATACCAACAGAAATCGCATATGATTAAGTTGACTTTTTTTAATGGTTAATATTGAAATCGATATTCGTTTTCATTGAATGCTTAGAGGAAATAACAAAATTTGCCTGAAATTCTTGGATTAAATATTTTTATGACTAGTTTTCTCTTGTGTCTTCGCATGCGAAATATTTTTTCAGTACTCCGGCTGATAGAGCAGACAGCTTAAAAATGTAGGTAACGTACAAAGATATACAGATATGATTATTATTATTATTAAATAAATAAATTGCTAAGATTAAACACACCAATTGTATGGACCCTAAAGACTTGTATTTTGGGATAGCCATGCAGAGAACATAGGGAGAAACACTGCACACCAAGACTAGAGTCAACTTTAAAAAGTTCATTTCCACAATTGGCCCCCTCAGGAATCGAACCTGGGACACCTGAGCCAGAGCTCCAACGCAAACTGCTCGAACAATTGGCTCATCACTAAATAATATTCATAAATATTCACTTTTGATGTGGAAAATTAAAAGAATGAGCTTACCACTAAATTCTTGATCGCACATCAACAACAACTGCAGCCATTGCGGGCCTGTCACTCTGGGCAGCTCCAGTGACCCTCCGTAACATTCCGGTAGACATTTAGGTGTGATATACTTGTGCAGCAACTCTCGATCGCTTCCGATAAATATAATCCGGGACCGCAATTTCTCTCTTAGGAACGGCTTGAAAAGTTGGAATACCATGTTGAAGATGTACGGTTGGTTTATTATGTAAATTCCTTTTATTCTGGCTGGTATACTGTCCTGGAAAAACATTTTAATCTGTTACCATTAAGATTACAAGAAATACTACCATTAAACATTTTAGAAAATCTGAATATGTACTCCAAGATTAACGCATTCCTCTCACCTCTTATCACGTACTGTATCATAATAGGCCTATTATAAATTTGCACTTTTGCAAATCCAATACATTAAAAGTATATTCGAAACAATTCTCAATTTTATATTATTTTTTGCGGAAAGTAGTGTCAGCAAGCAACATTCTAGAAGCTGATCATCTAATTTATAACTGCGAAACGCAGTATGTCCTGCCACAGCTAAAACATTCAGACCAGAGCTAACTTAAAAGAGTTAGTTCATTTTCAAAATTTTCCCTGTCAGGAATTAAATCAATCAAATCTATAAGTCAAAAGTTTACCTAATCTATACTAATATTATAAAGCTGAAGAGTTTGTTTGTTTGTTTGAACGCGCTAATCTCAGGAACTATTGGTTCGAATTGAAAAATTCTTTTTGTTTTGAATAGTCCATTTATCGAGAAAGGCTATGGGCTATATAACATCACGCTACGATAAATAGTATTATATATAAGCAGTGTCCAGTACCGCGTGCCCCGTGCGTACGTCCCGCCCGCCGTATGGGCCGCAGCGAAGCATGGCCGAGTTCAGCTAGTAAATTAATAATTGTGAAACAGTCTTAATATTGTTGTTGAATATCTAGATTCTAATAGGTGATGTCAGTTAGGCTTAAATAATATTATTTAATGGAAAGGTCTCTGATTTCCAAAATAGTTCAACTTAGCTGTGACTACTTTTAACTTACAGAACTCAGTTAATAATAATAAAATAATATCAAACCTGCAGCCAGTCCACGATTCTTTTGGCGAATGGCGGCGTGAACTGCATAACCTGTTGCATGGAAAGACCCTCCATATCGAATATGACCACCGCACCACAAATCTGCGTCTCAGGCTCCAACATCGCTGCTTCGAGGAATAGGACGCATCCCTTGAACACTTCGTCCAGCGAACATTTACTCGGTTTCCATTTTTCTGTGGCAAAATGTTTTAAATTTATTTGTTAGGTATTTATTATAGATATAAGACAATTTAAGACAATTTAACTGTACACGAATAAATTTAATGTAAGAAGAAAATATAAGAAGTAGAAGAAGAACTAAGAAATATATAATATATGAAAGGATTGGACTTCGGGATTCAAATTTTTTTAAATGTTAAGGTCGGCAGACAGGCTGACAGTCCACTTGATGGTAGGTGGCTACCGCCGCTTATAACACAAGCAACGCCAAGGTGCTTGCAAGTGTGCTGCCGATTACAATAGGATTAAGGATTGGGAAGGCTTAGGGCAAATGGGCTCTGGCATCACTCACGCACTCACCGAAATACAACAGCACACATGCTGTTATTTCACGGTGGTATTCTGTAAGGGGGTGGTTACTGCCGCCAGAAGGGCTGCCCAAATGACTGCGAAACGTATAATACCCTGCCACTACTTTCCAAATCCAGACCAGAGCCAACTTTGAAAAGATCATTTCAGTTGACCATGCCGGGAATCGAACCCGGGAACTCTAGAACAGATCGTTTAGGGAGGCACCCCAAACAGGGAAAACGTCGTGTTTTCTTTTAAAAAGTAGGGTTGTAGCTTATTAGTGACGTCCTACGGTTCCGTAGGAGGCTTGATCAATTAACGCAACTCAACAACATGCTTATGTTTCAGATAATGGAGGATACGCATCGATACAAAAAATAACTTACAACCCGTTGTACTAAAAAATAATTTAATTTGCAAGAAAAAAAAATTGAGGTAAAAACAAATGTAATTGTCGTTGAAAATTTTTTTACTGTGACGAGAAAGGTTTTTGGGTAGTAATTTACTATTTTTGCCTCAGTAAAATGAATTTTTGTATGAACTTGTTACTTTCAAATTTTTTTAAACGCATTGTATGCATTGTATTCTTTTTTTCTAAATTTTAATTTTTCTCCTAAGTCGTCGCTTTAAGTAGTTTGGAATTTAGCGCGAACAAACACCGTGACCGGTTCTGCATGTATTTAAGTGCCATGTAGGTACATGCACAAAATATTTTTTAATTACGAAATGATATGAACGAAAACAAAATTATAACGTGCTCCCCCAAGAACGTGTATGCATTGTGTAATTGCATTGTCGTTGACGTAGAATCAGGAAATAATACAAATCACATATGATTGCCACGCAAAATGCTATATGATTTGTTTACCATGTCACGGTTATTATTTTAAAAACAATTTTAGAGAAAATTTTCCATCTCATCATATTGTTGAATAATGGCAGTAATTTTAAAGATAATTTCAACTACGTATATGCGAATAAAATGCACCTTTATGGAACTTAATTATTATGCTGCTATACACATATATGAGACAGACAAGTGAAAAGATTCTTATTCTTATTTTTCTAATTTGAATGTATAGATTTACATGTTTAATTTTAAAGTCAAGTAGACAGTAGACTTAGGGGCATCGTCTATAAATATGTACAAGCAATGCCAGGTGTGATGCAAGAGAGCTGACTATCTTTATATGAGAAAGGAAAAGCACCAGAAGCTTACTTATAAATAAATTTGAAAGTGTAATCAAAACCGAACTCTGTTCGAAAGGTTATTTATTATAAAGTCGCTGATTTATATAAGCGACTAGCGACCCGCCCCCGGCTACGCCCGGGGTGCAATTTTTATATATATGAACATTCCCCGTTTATCCCTCTTTCCATTAATGAAAACTGAATTAAAATCGGTCTACCCGTTCACGCGTGATGCCGTCACCAAGGGAAATGGGGATTCATTTTTATATATATAGATAGAGATAATGAAGCCTGAATTTAAACGATATTCAGTATTATATATACTGTTATTTGTATATAATAAGAATTGTTATATACATTATTTTAAAGATGCAAAAAGAATGGTATCCTGAGTTTCTTTTCGGGGTTTCTTCTCAGGGTTGTCATTATTTTGCCTATTTTTTTCCGAAACCCAGGTAAGTGACCCTTAAAAGAGTTTCTTTGAAACTTATTTTTTGAATAAATAACTGTTTCACTGCTTCAAAACTGTTGCTGTTATTTTCCGGTGCGAAGACATCTCTATGAGCGCCGCCAGTCGGGCATACAAATTCATGTTACTCGTCTACTACCTACTAAAATTAAAATGACAAATATTTTTTTAATATTAAGGTCGTCAGATAGGCTGACTATCCATTTGATGGTAGGTGGGTATCGTTGCCTATTACACAATGAATGACACAAGTGTTGCAAGTGCGCTGTCGACCATAGTAGGATTAAGGATAAGGAATTGGTAAGGGATAGAAAGACTAGAGGTAAGCAATTGGGATTAATTATTAAAAAAGACACTTAAATTAAAATATTCCCTCGTGTCCATAAGGACATGATTTAACTAAGTTTACCTAGGTGGTAAGAATGAAATATGCAATGAAGATAGTTTAAATACTAAGTTAGGAATGGCCTCTGGCAAAACATAACATTATATTTTTGTAGTAATCGGTAAAATATGCATACGAAGCATATTTAGCAGCAGCAAGATTAGTAGAATTTAGCAGGAAAAACTTACTGCCGAATTCAATGATAAGTACTCGCCGACCGAGTTGATCGCGTGTAGGAAGAACGGCCATTATGTTCTGATTGAAGATATTCTGTTCCTTACTCGGCATCAGTCCTTCATAATGCTTGCTGTGTTTTATCTTGAAAGCGTAATAGCGTTTTATCTGGAAATAAATACACACTATTAAAAAAGAAGGAATGGTAATTTAAAATAAATTTAACATTTATTTTAAAAAGATAACAAAAAATATACATATATTGACAGAAAAATTTCATTACATTTATTTCGCTCTGCTTTTTTCGACGTGCGCGCGAGGCACTAGACTTTATTTTTTTATTTTATGACTAGCTAGCTGTGCCCGTGACTTCCTACACTAAATATTACCAGAAGCTAGTTACTATACAACATTGGAAAGGCACAGTAGTCATACAACGATTTTATTAAGCCTTTCCTGAGATTAGCGCGAACAAACTCGCAGACAAACAGATTAAAATTATAAAAACTATTTTTTTGACTTCGGTAACATAAGTACAACGTGTATAAATAGTTTTTTGAAAAAATGTTTAATGTACAGACACGGCTCGTTTACGTTTTTATTATATGTGAAAATATCATATACAATAAATCGATTTAGATATGAATGCTAATTAATTACGTAAAATTATTTTTAAGCTAACACACCTCTCTCTGTAATTGTAATGATTGTTTAAGTTTTCCAAAATTTTCCGCGATTAATTGAGGATTGAGTTAAATTATGTTTTTAAAGTCATCGTTAAACGATGAGTAATATATGTAGGTATGAGATAAAGGATACATTAAATATTTCCTAATTGCGTAGACAATTAATTCCAAAGCAAGTAATTAAATTGTCTTACAAATTGGTTACGGATTTATTAATTTATCTGCATTAAAATTGAGGATAAAATATTAAAAGTAAACTTTTAATTACCGATTATAATTACGACGGTTTCCTACTTACCTATATCTATAGGTAATATTTACTCATATAATGTTAAGATTTAAGAATAAATAACATTTAGAAATGATAAGATTTATGATTTCAGAAAAAATATTAAGCTTTTACCTCAATCGACGCGGAAGTGAAATAATCTTAATTAAATCTATATACATTGCGTTTTCGCAGTCATTTGGGCAGCCCGTCTGGCGGTAGTAACCATACCCTTACAGAAGACCACCGTGAAATAACAGCACGTGTGCTGTTGTGTTTCGGTGAGTGAGTAAGGGATGCCAGAGCCCATTTCCCTATCCCCTCCTAGTCCCTTATCCTTAATCCTACTGCAGTCGGCAGCGCACTTGCAGCAGCTTTGGCGTTGCCGGTGTTATAGGTGACGGTAGCCACCTACCATCAAGTGGATCGTCAGCCTGTCTGCCGACATTATTATTAAAAAAAATCGTAAACGAGCCGTGTCTGTCTGTACCTTAAAGATTTTTTCAAATCAATTTGTACCTGTACACGTTGTACAGGTACAACGTTGTTATATGTTCTGAGGTCAAAAAAATAGTTTTTAGAATTTTTATCTGTTTGTCGATTTGTCTGTGCGTTTGTGCACGCCAATCTCTGAAACAGCTTAACCGATTTGAATGCATTTACGCGCTATACCAAATAATACCACGCATACGAAGTTGCTGGCTCAGATAGTTAAAAAATATTTGTATATAATCTTCTTACCCACGTACAGTCGGGGTACATAAACCTTCGTCTATTTTTAAATTAATTCCTTTATCAAGTCGTAGACTCTTAGTACCTTTTGAAACTGAAGCACTAAGCAGACAACTGACAGACGTTTGAAATGAAATTTTGGCATGACTGATGTAGACTTTCAGGTGACGAACCTTTTCTTACCCTGACTTTACATTGTTAACTACATAAGCGTAGCTCATACCAAAAGCTAAGCTAATATAAATGCGGAAATTCGTTAATTTAACGGGAAATTTTTGAACTATAGATTGGAAAGTGAATTATTTTGTTCTTTGATGTGTGAATACTTATGACCGCATCTCTTTCATCCCCTGCGCTATCAGGAACTTTGTACAAAATTTGTTGGGAGCTATGTCTAGGGGTTATTAATACTTTCTGTAGGAACCTATTTAGATGTGTATTTTATTAGTTCAGCTATGGTTTTTACCTGAATTTGGTAACTTTAGTTAAATAACTTAGTTAATGATTATTTCGGCAATCAGGTTTACGGTCAAATCATTGCAGACGGCTATCGTCCCCTATAAACAATAGATAACAATAATAATCGTCCCTATAACAATTCTTGATAGGACAGAAGACTACAAATAAGAAGAGGATAGTGAAATAGGCTATGGTATCCCATCCACACGCACTGAAGCACCGCAGTATACGCGCTCACGGTGCATTTGTATACTGTTGGTTCTATAACTACTAAAACTTTAATAACTTTTTAACTTTGCTTTCGGATTCACGAGTTTGAATGTTAAGTCGTCTATTACGCAATCAATACTTAAGTATTTTAAGTTATGAAAACTTTATAGCTCCTTCGAAGTAACTAACTAACTTAACTATTTTAGGAAGCGAACTGAACCTATACACCTCAATATTTAATCTTATTTGATCTTTATCACATCAAAATATTTATTTATCAAATCAAACCAAGAAACTCTTATGATCGTCATTTAAATTTACCAGTTAACTTTACCAGAGTTTCGGAAAAAAAGCCAAGATGACGATCCTTGAGAAGAAACCCCGAAAGGAACTCAGGATACTATTCTTTTTGTCATCTTTAAAATATAAAATTACAACAATTAGATAGGTACACTTAAGTAATACTTAAATCAAAGTACATATACAATAATAAACATAGTATGAGCTCCGAATCCAGGCTTTAATTCCAGGCTTCATTGTGGCTTAAATAATCAGTGACCTTATAATAATAGCCTTTCGAGAGTAGTTTGGTTTTAATGACACCTTTAAATTTATTTATAGATAAGGCTCTGATCATCTCAGGCAGTTTATTATTAAACCGTTTACACTGACCCATAAAAGAATGACTTATCTAATTATCTTGTGGAGTCGCGTCTTATGTAAATCTAAATCTTTTTTAAACCTAGTACATAACATTTTTATTAAATCGACTCATTGATTTTACTTATATGTACTTATGTGCACATCTGTGGTGGTCACAGATTGTGGTGTGGTCGGTCACGAAGTATTGTTATGTACGAATATGGTAGGTATAATTAAAGCCGTTTGAGAAGTTTTTTTGCTCGTATCAGTTTTTGTCCATCACTCAGTTAATCTGTTAATCTTTGCGTCATCGACGAGATCACTAATTATCTTATATTGTTATTGCACAATGATTGTTTTTTTCTTTATTTGTAGCAAAAACTATTCCGGACCAATGATCTTCTCAATATTTCTCAATACATCATGGACGATTCCAGCAAAGGATAGGAGGAAAATAGACGCCTTCGAGATGTGGTGTTGGAGAAAGATGCTTCGCATACCACGGATAGCTAGGAGGACCAATACATCTATCCTGGAAGAATTAAGCGTGAAGACCAGACTCAGCATAATGTTATGAAAAAATTCTCAGTTACTTTGGTCACATTGCTTTTGTCCGCCAGAAGACCTCAATAAACTAGTTATTACGGGCAAGATCGAAGGAAAGAGACCTCGCGGCCGATCACCTAGCCGCTGGCGTGACCAAGTAACTGCTCTTACTGCCGTAAAACTTGCCCTGAGAGAAGCTGAGGCCGGATGGAGTGGAAGCGTGTGGTGCACACAGCTACGAATGACTTTAAGGGACACGACCTTCAGCAAAGAATACGACCGAGAAGATGTAGCAAAAAATGACCTATGATTATATTGATAATTACTTATATTGATAGAATAACAATCTTAACAACTACATATACTTTATCTATGTATTTACCTATATTTCGATTTTATATGGGTATATATATATACCTATAATTTAGATTTCTCTTAATAAGATAAAGGATAAATTGTTTAAGATTGAATATTTATTTCTAAGCGCAAACTCATTAGGAGTGAGGCGTATTTATCGGAACAGTTAAAAAGAACAGGTATTTTAAAAGAACAGGTTGGAACAGTGACGTCTTAGTCGATTGAACTGTTCCTGTTCACCTGTTCATTATCTGTGGTTCTATCTATTCATTAAAAAAATAACACGCGTCATCCTGTTCCGGAACAGTTCCGGAACAAGCTAGCTTTCTTGTTCCATTTACCTTAGTTAAAAAGAGATACACCTATTATTCAGAAATTTGTACAGTGACAGTGATGACAGCTGACATTTACATTTTAAATTTTTCATTCGTTTAAAGAACAACCATAGACTTTTTATTACTAAACTGTGGTCTTAGATTTATTACTAAGCAAAGTCTGGAATTAAAGATACTTTAGTTTTAATATTTTGAGGTAAAATAACACCTATTATTTGGATTAGAATATATATTTAGCGTATTTTTAGATTAAAATAAACTGTAAATACTTAAAAACTGCGTAAACTATTTTTAGTTAGGTAAATTGTGATTAACGTCCTGCTACGAGTATATATAGTGTTCTGTGGTATTATAATGTTTGTACATAGAATAAAATGTCACAGAACACTATATACCGCTTCACAAGGAGATGTTTAGTCAATTGTATTTCTTTTAAAATTGATATTTACATACGACTTAGACAGACCATTAGTATAATTTGAAAAACCTTGGAAAAATTAGTTATTTTTCTTTATATTAATTACATTCAAAAACGCTTCAAAATTCTTTGAACAAAATTTTCGCCATTCTTTCATTTATTTAGTTGTTGTGTTAAATTTATAGAGGTTCTACATCATATTGGTGTGATGCATACTCCTTATAATGTATATAGCATGTATTCAAATCTGTTTTGAATAATAGAATGGAACGAATCAATTGACACGAAAAAAAAAACAACAGACGACGACGAGCATGTAGACTGGGAAGATAACATGGGTGTTATTTAGTAACAGGTAAATGGAACTGTTATTTCCACGGAACAGGAACAGTCGGAACAGGTTCCCAATTTTACCTAGTACAGCCCACTCCTAAAACTCATGAAGGTCTGGACCAATCCGGACTAATTTTTTTTGAAGTTTACTCCCCTTAAGAATCGATTTTCATATGAAAATGGGGTCATATGAAAATATCGATTTTCATATGACCCCGGTATGGAAATTTTACGAGGTGAAGAATAAAATTAATACAAGCGTTAACTAAAAAGCGTTACGACATCCGTCATTTTGACATTTGTTCGATAGCTGATGAGCTGACGCATGTAATTATGTTCTCTAATTCTATTCTCTGGGCTTATGAAAGCAAACGTCGAAATATTGTATGAAAAACGAAACGATAGCGCGTTATAACCTGCCGGCGCAGAGACATCTGTCGTCGAAAAAAATAAGTATTTGAACTTTTAAAACGTAACTAGGAAAATTTTATACATTTAATTTTCTACGTTTAAAGAAGTAAACTTCAGTCTTGCGTCGGAGCAATTTTTTTTTTTCAAATTTTCTTTTAAGTCCGAGAAAGGTTCTCATGCCGAGAAAAATTAAAAAAATTGCCCCGAAAATTGCATCCGTGCGAAGCCGCAGGCGGGGTCGACCGTAATAATTATAAAAGGAGGTATTGTTATCAAAAATGTTATTATAAAATGATTCATGAACATAATGGAACGTTACCACCATCTTCGGCCTCATCCTTCCTACATGGATAGATGCTGGTCAAGAGCAAACCCATCTATAATAAAAAAAAAAAAAAAAAAAAAAGCCAAACTCATTCTTTTTTGGCAATTAGTCCGAATATGCCGTATTATACGATTTATTAGTTCCATCGTTAATACTAGTATAATTATAATAGCATGTGCTAAGAGTGATAAAGGAGAGAATATTTCGGATACGTGATGAGGGGCAAAAGATACCGTATTATTTAAATAGTGATGAAATGAAAAAAAGAGGGCAAACGTAGCAGAGGCAGGAAAAAGATATCCTGATTGAACAATTTAAAAAAATGGTTTAGTTTGAGCACTCGCTCCCTTTTTCGTGTAGCCATGATGGTCACCAACCCTCGCAGAGAAGTGCATCAGAATTACTAGTACTACATACTATAGGTACCTACACACTATAGCTAGTGCAATAAATTTTCTATACTAGTAAAAAACTAAATCCGGCTGTACCGACAGTCTACGACCAATTCTGTTTCATTAAGTGGTACCAATAAAAACCAGGAAACACTAGCGTTAACTATACGAAGAAAAAATTTAATAAACAAGTATTAACGTTTTAAAGTGTAAGCTGTTAGAACTTTATATGTATTATATTTCGATGGTGTAAGCATTTTATATACAGATCCTTTTATGTTAATATGAGAAGGACAAGCAGACAGACCTCACTCCGATAGAGATATATCTGTCTGAGATCTTAGACATATTTATTTATTTATTTTAGTAAAGTACACAAACAGCATGCAATTAATAATACAAAAAAAGTGCATGTGTAAAAATCAATTGCTAAATTGCACTCCTAACTAGTGTACATAGAATAGTTAAATGTAATTTATGCTAACTTAAGATAATAGTACGATAACAAAACTAAATACTAAATACAGAATATAGTTATTAAATATTACTGCAATACAATTTTTTTTAAACATTACCTAAACACACCCAATCAATGAACCTAATCTCTGTTTCAAAATGGAAAACCTACTATCAAATATATCTATTTCGGCCTCATGTCCAACAACCAGGTCATTATAGACTCGACACATCCTGATCAGAGGATTGTAGTAAGAGGTGTTATTCTTATATGCTTGAATGGAAAAGGGGCCCGAGTGGGGAGAACGTGATCTATATTTTATTTTAATCTGAATCGCGGAGAGAAGATTCGGAGTATCCCAAGAAGAATGCAATATTTTATGAAGACAAAAAATATCATACCTCTTTCGTCTATCCTCCAAAGATAATAATCCAAAATTCCGGAGGCGATCAGTATAATTATTAAGTGAACGACCGAGTCCATTTCTATATGAAATTATTTTTAGAAGTCTTTTCAGCAGAGACTCAATCCTATCAATGTGAACAGCATAGAAGGGAGACCAAACGGGGCAGCAATACTCGAGAACACTTCTCACCAAAGCACAAAACAAGGAAAGAGTGGAAGCAGGCTTTTTAAATTGCTTGGTGGATCTTATGACAAAGCCTAGTAATTTGTTACATCTACTGATAATATAATCATAATGATCCCTAAATGTTAGTTTCTCATCAAAGAGAACGCCTAAATCTCCAATTACGGATACACGTCTCAGTGCAACTTCCTGAATATAATAATTATTTTTAAATCTGCGAAATTTACATGTAAATGTGTTAATTTGACATTTATCAATATTCAGGGCCATTCCGTTTGCTCTACACCAATTGGCCAAAATATGAAGTATTTTGAAGTATTTTAACCTAGGAAATAGGTTAAATATGGAGTAAGTAAAAAAAAAATATTCCCACCTATTTGAAAATGTAATCAAAAATGTAATTCGAATGACAGATAACTGGCAACCAAGTAATCCACTTTGGTATAAACACACAGGTATCCAGTAATACTTTTTTAATGAGAAGACGTCATATGTCGTTAAGTTCTTGTAAGATAAAGTTTCAAATAATACTTCTACGCAAAAATTTGAAACCTATTTACTAATGGTATATGAATATGTGAAAAATAAAAAATACATTTCTTGTAATTCTTACCAAGTCGCGTGCACTTTCTGGATAAAACTTGCAAGGGCGAAGAAATCGCACGAGCCACGCCTCATTGTGTATAGGCACTTGTAAATCTTTTTCCTCTGCAAAAAAAAAAATATATTATATAATAACTAGGCAAAGTAATTTCTTGAAAAGATCAAAATGTAGACTAGAGCTTTATAATAGAAATGTTTATGTAATGGTAGTTAAAGCATATAATTATTACTTAATGAAATAAAGGAGTTGCGAGATCATAAATTTACAAGAAATTTGAGGGATATTATTACTGTTGTTAAGACTTTAAAGAATTTTATAATAAAACACATTAATTCATTATTTTATTACAATAAAACATATTAGTTATTTGAAAAATAAAAATAGTTATAATAAATTAAAACAATTAAATACAAACATTTGCATTCCTCTGTCGGACTGAATATACTTTGTAACTGTAGAAATATGTTTGTGGAAATAAAGATTTATTTATTTTATTTATTTATACGTACCAGGTTGCTATGTTACGGGAAGCTTGCTACAATATATCAGTGAAAACAGCATTCAAATCGGTTAAACCGTTTAATTTTAAGATCAGCAGACAGTCTGAGTCCACTTGATGGTAGGTGGCTACCATCGCCTATAACACAAGCTACGTCAAAGCTGCTGCAAGTGAGCTGTCAACTTCAGTAGGATTAAAGATATGGTATTGGAAAGGGTTTGGGAAATGGGCTATGGCATCCCTTACTCACTCACAAAACAGCACATGTGCTGTTATTTCACGGTGGTCGTTTGTAAGGGGATGGTTACTGCCGCCAGAACGGCCGCCTAAATGACTGCGAAACGCAGTGTGCCCTGCCACTATTTTCCAGATCCAGACCAGGGCCAAATTTGAAAAGTTCATTTTCTCAAAGTTGACCCTATCGGGAATCGAACCCGGAAACCCTAGAACAGCGTTAAGGCAAGCACCCTAACCACTCATCCAACGGGATCGTTAGCATGCACAAACGCACAGACAAACAGACAAAAATTCTAACAACCATTTTTTGTTACAACGTGTACAAATTGTTTTTTTTTTAAATATTGAATGTACAGACACGGCCTGTTTACGATTTTATTATTAGTATAGTATTTAAAATGAGCGTACCTAAATGAAATTGACAAGTAAACAGAGAATAGTGGATATAATACGGATGGACATATAAATAGAATTATACCAGTTATCGCCTTGGAAAACACCGTTCGGAACATTTTTTAAACTGGAATTCGTTGACCTCAAATCTCGTTATGCATTTAAGGCGTTATTGTCTCTCATTTTATATCGTGAATAACTTTTACTATAGGAGTTTTGTTAAGGATTATTTTTTTTGCATAAAGGTAACACAAAACACAACTAACGCCATGGGCGCTGCAAGTGCTCTGCCGATTTTAGCATGATGGGTAAGAGATTAGGAAGGGATAGGGAAATGATCAACTTAAGTGAATTAAATGATTACCTCAGCCGAATTATCTTTGATTAAATCTTTGGTTAACCTCAGTTGCAGGACTTTATAATAAGAAAGATAATAATGTAAGTTGGCCGTGTGTCGAGAGAAATCTCCTAAACCACTGAATATTTTTAAAAATCACTAAGAACTTAATACCAGCTGAACATAGGCTATGAATAAATTATTTTGTATTTTGTATAAAAAAAAGTTATCCACCGGTACGAAAAATTCTCAGACACATAAAATTTTACAAATTCTATAAATAAGTAATTGTTAGTGTTTTTTAGAGATATTTCCGAGTTGGGAATTGTTTTTGAAAGACAAAGTTTTAATTAAGCCAGCAAATGATCATTTTTACTGTATTCGTTACTGGATACGAAATATCGTAGTAGAATAAGCCTTTATAATATACATTTAGTAAAAAGTATTTAATAAAGTTCTAACATGTATAAATGAGACACCTAAAATTCTGATAAAAAAAAAAAAATTTTAAAATATGATTCTCCAAACTCATAATACAAAGGTTTGAAGCAAAAAAATGAATACTCAGTTGCCTATAATTTTTGTTTGTTTTATTATCGTAAAAATATAGACGTGGCATCACATTCGTAGCTTAAGTTGATTGATTCCAGTTTGAGATTACAAAATACCAGCTTGCCTTATTATTGTTAAGTATGGTTGTTAAATAAATATTTAATTGTATTGTATATAAAGTCCCTCAAATCCTCAATTTCATTCCATTCAAAGCCGTTACGCACGATCTAGTATAAAAAAAAGATTTAAATGACCACATGTTACTATTCAGTTATAGCTTATTTTATCTTTAGATTTTATTCCGAGACTTTCAATGTTCATGTGTGAATTAGAAATTATTACTGGTAAAGAAAAATTTTATGAGAAGCCTGTGTTTCTTAGAACATTAGAAATTTTGAAAGAAATTTAAAGTCCTATCAATCCGACGTGGTGGATATAATCTACCACTCAAAGGAGGAGTCTCTTTGTGTAAAGAATGATACAAGTTCAAGACCTATTATTTAGCAAGATGTGAATATTTTTAATGTAAGCGTAATTATCATTTAATCTGTCCGAGTTAATTTCCAAGGTAGAGCCTTAAGTAATTAAGTGAGGCAAAAATACTTTCTGGCGTGTAGCTATTTTTAGCCAAGTCCTTCGCGATATCTCTGACGTCAATATGTTTTGCGTATCCTACGTCAATACCAAAAATTACCAGTTTTTTTGTCGAATAAAGTTATGTGTGTTAAATAATGTTGCGGAAAATTTTCTTTTGATGTGTATCATTGTGGTCAAGTGGCCCGTTTAATGATCCAATAATTATTTATATAAATATTTTTAGCTGGTGCCCGCAACTTCGAAAAATGAACAATATAACACATGAGAAAATATATCTATACTAATATTATAAAGCTGAAGAGTTTGTTTGTTTGTTTGGTTGAACGCGCTAATCTCAGGAACTACCGGTTAGAATTGAAAGTCTTTTTGTGTTGGATAGTCCATTTATCGAGGATGGCTATAGGCTATATAACATCACGCTAAAACCAATAGGAGCGGAGCTTCACTCAAAAATGTTGCAAAATCGGAAAAATTTATCCTTTTTGAGAACTTCCGTTGCGTGCGCTGCGTAAACGGTTAAAGTTACGTAAAAATGATGTATGACGGAATTGTTCCGCTTTAAAAGTTTTAAAAAAAAGTCCGCGACAGCATATGTCTATCTTTTAAGGTTGACTCACTATAACCTTTTTATGGTAATCAAATTTGTTCTAAAATAATGTATTATTAGCGAAGGTGTTTTTATAAACATGATATAAATTCTTATCCAAATAAATACGTTATTCGTCAAAAGTATTTAATTTTGAACAAATTACCCTTGACATCATTTGATTTCAATGAATATCTTGGGAGATATCTTAAATTAAAAAGTACGCGGGAAAAAATAAATTCAAGCGGTCTCGCACCAACGCGACGCGAACGACGGGACTCGCTGGATTTTTTCAATGCGGACGAAGTCGCGGCCACCAGCTAGTGAGTAATAATAATAACGCCTGATATCTTTAACCCTGTGACAACGGTGGCGAGGAATTTTTTATATTTTTAGACAAGCATTCGGTGATCTAACATTTTTATCCAGGATAAAAAGTATCCTATATGTTAAACCAGGTAATAAATTATCTGTATGTCAAATTTCATCCAAATCGTTTCGGCTTCGCAAAAATGCAATTTTTTCTGCAAATTACACAAACCTTCCCCGTTCATCGCTCTTTCTATATAACTATATATAAAACCGTATCAAAATCGGTTGGGTGGCTTAGAAGAAGTTAGCGGAGAAACAGACAGAACTGGGCAGCGACTTTATTGTATGTTTTTATTGTATAACTTTGTTGTGACTTTATTGTATACTAGCGTTCCGCTCCCGGCTTCGCTCGGGATGCAATTTTTGTATATAAGAACATTCCCCGTTTATCCCTCTTTCCATTAGTGAAAACCGAATTAAAATCGGTCTACCCGTTCACGAGTGATGCCGTGACCAAGGGAAATGGGGATTCGTTTTTATATATACAGATTTATTGTTATACTTTATTGTATAACAATAGATGCTGCCCGCGACTTGTCCTCGTTGAAAAAAAAAAAAATATAACGCCTGACATAATATTATTTTTCTTTTTATGTGTGTCCATCCTGAAATTCTATTTTATCGGCGTTTTTTTTTAAATCGGATGGGTAGTTTCGAAGATTACCTCCTACATAACACAAAAACATAAAATTTTAAGTTTTTTATGTTAAGATCGGCAGACAGGCTGACGGTTCACTTGATGGAAGGTGGCTACCGTCGCCTATAACACAAGCAACTACAAAGCTGCTGCAAGTGCGCTGCCGACTACAGTAGGATTAAGGATAAGGGATTAGGAAGGGATAGGGAATTGGGCAATATAAGTATAGATGTGTATAGAGGATGAAAATTTTGTATGTAGAAAGGTTATAACATTTCGTATTTATAGTGTTTAATAATTTACCTTAGTCTAAAAGAATGAATTCAATTATTCTTGCACGAATAACTCCACAATATCTAAATTTTTTCATCGTTTATTAGCGAAATTTTGAAATATATGTTATTTCAAAAGTGAACCGTACTTAAATCTGAACAGTTTCGTTTCATTTTGTACGATCAATTTTTCTATGAGATACTCGTTTGTTGTCGTCTTTTCACTTTCAATTAAATCAATTAACCATAACGGTTACGCTTATACTTTCTTTCCTATAAATAGCGATACCGGTATTATATAGGCAAATATGTCGCTAGTTACCTACTTAGTAACTGAAATAATTTAACTGTTATTAATTTAAGACATATTCAACCCTAAAAGAACCCTAAATATTTCTAGAATAAAAAGCTAAATTGATTTCATTCGGAGTTTTCTTCTATATAATGAAAAAAAAAAAATGATGCAGCTGATTCGGATAAAAAAAATAAGTCTTTAAGTTTTTGGAGTTAAGTCCTTAAGAATCAATTTTCATATAAGGTCCCCCGAAATGGAAAAAATAATACAAGCGTTAACTAAAAAGCGTTACGTTATATCTGTCACTTTGACATCTGTGCGACAGCTGACGCATGTATTTATGTTCGCTAATTTTATTGTAGTATAACAAGCAACACCAGAGGGTTTCTCTGGGCTTATAAAAACAATCGTCGAAATTTTGTATGAAAAGTGTAGTCCGCGTTGAGGAACGAAACGAAACGATAGCGCATTGTAACCTGCGGGCGAAGTGACATCTGTCGTCGAAAAAATGAACGTTTGAACTTATAAAACGTAGTGACATCTGTGTATACCGAACGTAACTAACATAACTTTTGTTGGAATATGTGACATCTGAGTATGTAGAATTTAACTAAATAATATAAAGTAATAATATCCAATTATCTATTGACACGAGGAAAATTTTATACGTGTAAAATTGTAAACTCCAGTCGTGCGTCGGAGCCAACAAACACACTTTTTTAAAATTTACTGTTCGTTATTTATTGTTGTTATATACAGGGTGACCCAGCATCGACTGATCAAGTGGGGTGTGGTGGTAGAGGGGTCCAATACCTTTCCAATGGACCCCCATGTATGTTAAGCGATTATTATTAGATTTCGAGTTATTCAGCTTTTTGTGCTGCTTTTATGTAACTCCGAATTCGTAAACAATTTCTTTTATTGTGAGTAATCCATTATTACTAAAGCTATAATTTATTTTTATTCTTATAGCCTGATACTATAGCTATCACATGAGAACATAATTTAATTGATGCTATTGAACTACACTGAATAAAAAAATATTGTTCTCAAAAATTTTCTAAAAGCGAGTATAACAACTTAACTTTCTAAGGTTATAACTAAAAAAAAATACTAAAAAATATAATTTAAAAACTATCTTAAAAACTTCTTTAATTTTCTGTCAATACGTCACACAAATTTCATTTGTAAGACTTCTAACCAAAATCTACTTTACAAATTAGGAAAGTGAAAATATCACTTTAATACCACGTGCCCTTTGTTTTCAAATTCTAAGAAAGTTGTTTCGTGTAACTCTTTACCATTGTAGTTTTGACTTATTCTATCAAATCACAAAGACAATGCTAGCAATGCAGTTCACCAGTTTAATTATAATTTGATACAAAAAATTTAACTGTTCTAAATGTTTCAAATTAATATGTATAAAATAACAGAATAATAACAACGATTTATTTTTTCGTGACAAATGTTCGAAATGTCCATCAACAGCTTTAATGCACATGCGATATCTCCTTAAAAAAATATGTTTTAATTTTATTTTAACAAATAAAAAATATGTTTAACAATAAGAAGATCCGCAGTCATAAAATTATGCAGCCCGGCTTTACATAAAGACTACTGCGAAATAACAGCATGTGTGCTTTTGTATCGTGTTTCGGTGAGGGAGTAAGGGATACGAGGTATGTGCCGGCAGCACATTTGCAGCTTCTATGGCTTTGTCATCTACTATGTCAGCCTGTGCCGTCCTCTCATTAAAATAAAACACTTTTCAAGTACTGCCTACAACAGATGAATTTCATAGAAATCTATTATCTAATTCATAATAGTCTAATATATCTGTGTATCTATCTAATTTTAGAAATGCGTAAGTGATTTTGTTTGTTTGATACGCTTTCACGCCTTAAATACTCAAGCGATCATTTTGAAATTTTGCATACACGTTATCAGAAATACAGAAAAGGACTTAGGGTACCTTTCATCCAAAAAAAGTACTGTTCCCAATGAATCGTTTAAAAATAAAAATAAAAAATTCAACGCCTGATAATAATGTAAGAGCAATAAAGAATGAAAAAATTTAGCAATTAAGAAAAAGAGTCGCGAATGAAGTCGTGGTCAAAAGCTCGTTAATAAATAAATGTGAGCCAGCAGCAGTTTCTGATCTATTTACGTTCCCACTTCCTTTCCCCGACTTTAGTCTTCCTACTGAAGCTAGTATAGCATCTAGAACAAAGGCGTAAAACACAAACTTTTTTTATGGAAACAAATATCTTTTATACCTACTTCATTTCGTACTTACATATTTACACCTGTAATTGAAACATTTTTTTAAAATTATATTACAACAAGAAACGGAAAATGGCCAGAAACCTGCATTTCCCGATTCCTTCCGAATCCCTTATTTTCAATCCACCTAAGGTCACAGCTCCCTTGTAGCACTTGTGGCTTTGTTAATTTGTATTTTTTTTATATTTTCGCCACTTTAACTTGTTTTGTTTGAACTATAAATTTATACATTATTTATTATTGTGTTCGACTACAGTCTATTTAGTCGGCTTTTATTATAACAATTTTCCCTAATTATGTATAACTACGGGTATAATTACATATAGCAATACTTTGTACTATAAGGTCATAATAAAATTCTAGTGTGATTTTACAAAACACATACTTTACGAAACTAATGAAAATGATATTTTTATACACGCTGAGTTTATTTCTGATTCATACATGAAAACCAATCGGAGGTGAGTCAGAGTGCTATGCAACATTCAAGCCGCGATTCAAATCTGTGTCAGCAAATCCTTCATATCAACAGAAGATTAAAGTATTTTACATGCATTTGGTACAACATTATACAGGGTGACCCAGCATCGACGAATCAAACGGGGTGTGGTGGTGGCTTATTTTAATGTTGTATCTTCTTATTGCAGTGTTTTTTTTGTTGCCATTGTACACAACGTCGCAGGTAATACGATTTTCAAACAGGTGATAAAAATGATTAAGTTTGTTAGATATAAAAGTTATGAGTGGATTGCGGGACTAATATGTCTTCACCGAGTTATGCGGTCTCTGCGCAACCGGTAAACGAACGTACAAGTATATATTTTGTTAGTAATTATTCATTACAAAATAAAAATGTTTCAAAAGCCATATGAATGTAAGCAATATGCAATCACTTAAAAACACCAAAATATTATAATAAATATGCATAATATTAGCAAAAACTTAATTTTTACTAATCATTATTATTGTTTTGTTTACCTAACTATAGCGAAAATGTTTGGATTTTTTTTAATGTTTTTTAATGTTAAGGTCGGCAGACAGGCTGACGGTCCACTTGATGGTAAGTGGCTACCATCGCCCAGCTAGTATGTATATGCGTAATGCATATATACTAGCTGCGTCCCGCGGTTTTATCTGCCTTGAATTTGACACATCTTTTCAATCTGTTCCCAATAATTAGGTCGTGTCTATGTAGGTCTGTTCTTTCGTATGGTCGCTATATGTTTCGCTAATGTATATATGTTCGGGGGGGGGGGGGGGGGGGGGGAAATTTGTAACGCTACACGCGTTACAAATTTCATTTAAAGAGTTACAGTAAATGACTAATTTTATATCCATTAAACACTTGTTGTTTTGATAAAGTTTTAATATATTTAACTAAATATTGCCTAAATATTTTTCTTTATTTTTGATATATTAAAGCAGTTATTGTAGTTCAAATTTAAAAAATTGATATATAATGTCGCAGACGTTTTTACTGAATTCTTTGATAACGAAGTATATGTCATTGTTTTCACATTTATGGAAGCGTTTCGTCGGCGCATGCTGACAAAGCAATTTATCACTTCATTCTTGTTTGACTTCATTTAGAAATATCGTGACTTTTGAAAAATAATATGATCACAAGAAAATATAGCCTATAACACTCATCTATAATAAGCTATTCAAATAGTGAAGGAATTTTGGAAATCAGATGTGTAGTTTTTAAAACTACCCCCTAAAGGAAAACTGAACCTTGTCCAAGCGAAACTACAGAATAACTTAATTAACGAAAGATTTATTGTAGATAGTCAGACACACGCGCGTTAAAGATAAGATTAGATCTTTGTCTAATCTTTTTCGCACGTGTTTTATCTTTTTGGTTTTTTATCTCTTTTGTAATAGTAGGCATATAAAAAAAATTGCTAAAAATTTAATATTTACTTACTTAGGTTTTGTTATGCTTTATATTTAATTTTTTAAACTTACCTACATCTGTACCTGAATATTAAATATTATAAAATCTAAAATACTGTATTTTTTAATGGTAGACCAAGTAGCTACCGACGCCTAAAACAGGAGCCCTGCCACAAGTGCTTCAAGTGCGCTGCCGACCATAGTAGAATAAAGAATAATGGCTGTTTTAAACATATCCAGTAGGTGACTCCAAGCGTCGCCAGCTGTCGCGTGCCAGCGCTGGACTGGCAATGTATCGTTCATACGGTTCCAGTCAATCTATAGATTTTTCTCGTGATGTCCACACGAGAATGAATTCGAGACATCTATTGAAAAGATTGAAAAAGAAATGCGTAAAGAAAATTTCTCAATCTTATTTAATTCTAGGTACTTTTAATTTTAGTTTTTATTTCATCGACACTGAATCTTTCTGTTTCTTATTTTTATATAAACATTCCTGTTCTCTGTAAAGTTGTACGAACGTTTATGTTTTGTCTTCTCTAAGATTTGGAATCATTTTAAGAAATAAATAAAAATATGTGCACTTGCAGCCAGCACTGGATTGGAACGAAAAAATATTTACACAGAGTCAGCGCGGCTGGCTCCAGCTACTGAATCGTCTAAAACAGAAGGGATAAGGAAGGTATAGAAAATAAATTTAAAATATCAGATGTTCATGTCAATGGAAATTCTGCCTTATCTAAATATCTGTATTCAAATAGAAACAGTAGTTGCTTTTTTACTTACCATATAGTAGTCTTTTCAACTCGTCTATCGCAGGCTTGACAATTTCTGGAGTCTCTCTCAATTCCTTGCGCGCGATTTCTCGCACAGATTCCCTGGGTTCATCGAATTCGATCTGCAGCAGGAAATCGCCAAGCTGGATGGCAGGTAGCTTGTCCACATCGGTCAGCATATGTTCCGACACTGGAAAGACAACCGCATTTTTTACCAATGCTTGCTAAGGCTTTCAAATATTTGTATTAGTGATCACGAGGTTCTACAATACATGAATGGGCAAGTATTGGAATAAATTATTAATACAATAATTCGACCTCTAATACTGTTTAATGAAGAGTATTGATATAGATGAGTATTTCGCAAACACTTCAAAGGACCGAAACAATATTTAAATAAAGAATGAATATATTAATATTCTCTAGAAACGTTTCTATACAAATAGGTACCCATAAAAGATCCAAAATTTAGCCATTGGCTTATTGTAATGTAGGGATCACACCATGCACTAAGTAACCCAGATCAAAGCTAATTTATAAAATTTGATTCCATACTTAATTATACCAAATCTACAAGGAATCGAACTCTGGACAGGGCTTAAGTTGCTTAAGTCGCCCGACGTTTACCTAAATATTGCACACTTTATTTAGAGTAGGTCATTTGCAAAAAACGTCTTTTTAAAAGTGTATGCTAACTAAGTTAACATACACATGTGAGATTATTACAAAAAAAAAAATACATGAACTATTTGAATTTCTAATTAAAATAACAATATGTCATTTAAAAATCCTATTTGTAAAGGGTTAGGCTATTTTGAGAGTTAATTGTTTTTTTATAAATAAAACATGTTTTATTGTGAATACTGTTTTTCCAAGATTTAAACAAATATGTAAAATACTGTTCAAATGTAGTGGCAGGGTATAGAGCGTATCGCAATAATTTTGCAGCCCATCTGGCGGCAGTAATTAACCCCTTACAAGAAGACCGCCGTGAAATATAGTTGTAAAACTGTGGTAACAGCATGTGTGCTTGTTATGTTTCGGTGAGTAAGTAAGGGATGCCAGAGCCCATTTCCCTACCCCTTCCTAATTCCTTATTCTCAATCCTACTATGGTCGGCAGCGCACTTTCAGCACCTCTGGCGTTGCTTGGGCGACGGTTGCCATCAAGTGGAATATGGACTTTTACATTAAAAAAAATTAAAAGTAGTGGACCAAGTGACCAAGTATTAAATTGTTTGTAAAAACAAAATAAAATAAAATTCCATGGTTAAATTAAATAAAACAGAGAATGCTTATGGAGATTCGAATCTACTATTAGGAAAAGAGTAATTTAAGATTTTAGATGAGGACAGTTAAGATGATGAGAAGCCTGGGTTTGGCCGGGTTTAGCTGTAAATTGATTAAATTTAACAAACAGTATTTGATTTTTCCTTTCACAGTGTAAGTGTTATTTCGTATGCTATATTTTTTTAAGTCTATGGTTTTTATATTGTAATTAACACGAGGATGGAAAATAGTATAAAATATAGTAAACATTTCAATAACGAAGAAGATATGTAAAGAGTAGAATTAGTCTCAGGGTACGTTAGGTTTGGGATGGACGGCTAGCAAGACATGGGCCGAATTTATATATTTTCAATTCTTCATAAGATAAACACTACACATGGGGTGAACTATATGCTAACGTATTTGGTATGTTTTTGTATAATAAGTAAAGAATATAATAGTATCACGTAATATTATGGGAGACATAATAACTAAATTAAATGTAAGCAATAAATCATTATGATGAACCCCTCCCAGTAGGTATAATAAAAATTAAATAAAAATAAATAAAAATTAAGTAAAAATTAAATAACTTGTTCCTTATTGTGTACAGATTATTTCATCGTTGACTGTCTATGTCATAGATCAATATCGCAACCCTCATTTTGTTACATTTCCCCCCAAAAGATATCCGGACAAAGGAATATTATTACGTATTTTCTAAAATAGAAATAAGTTGTACATAAATATTTTAAATTCGATTTTTAAACACCTTGTTAGCATGCTCAGAGGATAAGTAAAGAAAAAAAATCAAAACGAACTTTCTTTAATTTGAATAAAAATAATTAAAATGATACAAATGATTTCTTTGTAATGTATTTCTTATGAATACATTACAAAGAAATTAGCAATAATTTTGGAATAAAATTTTATGTTTTTGTTCAGAATAAAATTAAATAAAATATAATAAAAAAAAAAAAAATTTTAACTGGCGACGCACTCCCGGCTTCGCACGGGTGCATTTTTTTTTCTCAAAATTATTTATAAAAACCTTTCTTGTTTAACGTTTTACCGTTAGTGAAAGCCGCATCAAAATCAAGGCGTGCTTTAGGAGAAGTTAGAGAACATACAGACAGACGCGAGTAGCGACCTAAATTTATACTACGTAAGGATTATACTCGGGCTTGCATGATTTTCAAAGAAAAATGTAAAAAATAAGACATTTTTTCAAACATTAAAATCAGACATATGTATGTACCTATAAGTAAAATTTTATAAAAACTTACTCAGTAAACAGTTAACAATATTTCTCAAAAAACAAGTTTAAATAAACTGTTACACTTACATTTTCCCATTTTGGAGAGAAGAATTTAATCGTTAACCACTTTAGAACCGATAGGTTTGAACGCACGGAATGTGTGACGGCTACTGGCAACTGCCCACTCGAACTAATTTATATAGAATCTGATAGTGAGAGCGATGTGCGTCAAACGCATGCCTCAACTCGAAAAAAAAAACAAAGAAATGGATTTACTAAAACATGGAATTCACATGAAAAAAAAAAACCCACAGACATGTAAGTAAATTGTTGCAGTAATTTTTCGCGATTTTAATCGTTATCTATACTAATATTATAAAGAGAAAAGATTTGTACGTATGTATTTTTGTGTGTTTGAAATAAGAATAAAATTGTGAAGAAATATAAACTTAAATTTCTATTTTCATTTTTCATAAGGCTAACTATTATGGTTTTATAATGAACTACTGGACCGATTTTAAAAATTCTTTCACCTATAGAAAGCTACATTATCAGCGAGTAACATAGGCTAGTCACCACCCCCCCTTTATCCCCCTCCATACAAAATTTCCGGTTTCCACGAATAATATTTTATAAAGAGACGCGGAAGAAATCGCGTGCAACTATAAAACTACAACTCCCGTCGACATGAAATCGATTTTAAATGAGGGTTGTTTTAGAAAAAAAAATGGCTGTTGTATGTATGATATTAAATGTAGGTACTATTTAAAAAATAAACACAAGTTAATTTTAAATAAATTAATAATTAGATGTTATTTATTATTATTTTTAAAACTCTTTATTTGTACTATAAACATAAAAAAGAATAAAAAAAGGAAGAAACAACAAGCAATAATAGTACAAAAGGCAACCTTAGGGTAAGGAAAATTATATGAAAAATAAAACAATGTGGGTTGCAAAAGTCATGGTAAGGTCATCATAAACGTACATTCTAATAACTAAATGCTAGTACATAAATTGAATATAAACAAATACACGTACATGACTCTGTAAGCATGTGTTAGTGCAAATAAAGATTTATTTATTTATTTATAGGATAGGATAGGAGGCATGGTGTGAAAAATCTATTTCTTTCAATGCTGCTTTTTTATTATATAATATTTTTTAATAAAAAAGGTAGCTACAATATAAAGAAAAACTTAATAACTATACGTCATCCCATAATAGGGAAAAAGCCTCCCTCCTCCTTCTTCAGGCAATATCTTGATCTTTTGATCTGTAATCAAACGAGTCTATAGCACGCAGAATTTCGCGACGTGTATCACCGTAGACTAAGCTTCGTCAACCTGGCTGGAACTTGGGGCCTTGAGGTACTAAACCGTGTTTTCTCCAGTGCATCTGTTATGATTCTGTCTCATCACATGACCAGTCTATTAACTTCAGCATTTCAGCTTCTCAGCTGTCTGTTAGTTTAGTAATTATTTTTTATTTGTTGTTTCATTTGTTTCCTTGAAATTTTCTTCAGGTTTTAATCAATTTGTATCAGTTTATGTATGAGCTCATATGTCTGTGCTCCACTGGCACTATTCTCCTAATATTCCCCAAGTTTACTATTTTAATAGTATAAGTAAACACCTTAAATTTATTTATTTCATAAATAATAAAAAATAGCATAGGTATATGTTATTTTTCAAAATTTTTGTTATTCTTTCAAAACGTTATTCCTCATATTTCTCTAGTGTCTAAGCTATCAAGTGTTGTGAAATTTCAGGCTACATTTTCTAATAGAATTTGTTGCTTAAATCACAAGAGAATTAAAATACTTTAAAATTTTGTAACTTAATGTACTAGCTGTGCTCATTCATACGTGCTGTAGTTCGTTTTTTGAAAATCCTACAATTTTTTTGAAGAACCTAACAATTTTCCAGGATAAAAAATATGCTATATTTTAATCCAGGTAATAAACTACCTGTGTGCCAAATTTTATTCAAATCCGTTCAGCAGTTTTTGCATAATTAGGATTAGGATTAGGATGTCAACCACCTAATACAGACACTGCCAACAATTATATCCTTGAAAAATTAGAAGCTGCAATTGTTGGTGGCGCAGAATAAGTTATTGTGCAACCGTTTGGTTCACAAGGAAAGTTTTCATGTAAGAATATTAAATGGGAAAATTAGTATTTTGTCGTGTTGTATTAAAAAGCGGATCAAAACATGGTATCATTTAATTAGAATAGCTCAATTTATTGTATAGCTCTATAATAGCGATAATCTCGCTCTAATAGAAGTATTTTGTAATTTTCTGACACCACCCAAAATATTTTAAACAGTGAACTTCGATATACTCTTGGATAACCCACTATATTTTTAAAGACGTATTTATATACGAATTAAACATCAAAGCTCAGAAATAAATTTCGATAAAAGCTTAAAAATATAAAATAAACGAAATATAAAACTTAAAAACGTTTTACAAAAATATGTATATGTATGAAATTAAAAATAAAATACTGAAACTTAGTAAAGAAATGAACTGAGTATCATCATGATGAGGCATCAGCAAATTAAAAGTTGTTAAATAAATTTTGCCTATCGCAAAAACAATATTATAATACATAATATTACGTTCCCACTTTGATGTATTTACAAAAAAAATATATACAATACTACTGCCATCTAGTAATTTTTCTAGTAAGTTTAATACATTATTAGCTTACGTTGCGCGTTGAGCGTGTTATATGTTATTAAGAACAGATGTCAGTGTATACGACTTAGAGACACCCAGGCATATTTTTAATTAGTATTTGTATACCCTTCCTAATTTCTAAACTAAATGTCCGATTCGAATAATAATTCAAAGAGGAATAAATAAACTTGATTTTATCATCATGAACGTTTTCTACTTTGAGGTAGGTACCTAATTATAATACCTAGGTACCTATATAAATAAGTAGGTATATATAATTTTATTAACTTTTTTATGTAAGTAATACTACTGCCATCTAATGATTTTCAATGTAAGTTAATACATTATCAATTTAAGTTTCACGCGTTTTATCTTTTTAACGGCAGATGTCAGTATATTCACAAGAGCATAATCTCAATAATTGTATGAGCTACTATTGCAAATAATTTTGAATCTTATTGACTAAACATTAAGATCACATTACCATTATAACGTCATGTCACATCATCAATTGGTCGTTAAAATAATATATTTTGTTGGAATTATGCATTGTTTTGCTCCTATTAGCATTTCAAACAATAAATTATAAACACCCAGTAACTGTGTCCGCAGCTCTGAATTATGTAAGTAAACAATTTCAAGCAATATCAATAGTTTTCCTAAATACGTAATAAGTAAATAAATCAGTGAAAATATAGTACCTTATAGCTTCGGTATGCACCATTTCACTTTCATTGAGATATAATTTCTAAAAAAAATCTGATTTGTAGAAAAAATCCCTGCAGTTATAATGAAGTCCACACCAAGTTTATCCTTTACTAGACCAATGCGCCGGAAATCAACATAATTAATCCAAAAAAATACCTTTGATGATTTTCATTACAAGTTTCTGAGTTACTTACATATTTCACGCTGGGAAACCAAGAGCATATCCCTTTCTATAGCACGGTGTGTGATTTTAAGCCTGTTTACAAGGCTGATCTTTAGAAATAATATTTCTATTGCAAGGAAAAAACACGTGCAAAGGAATGCAGATAAAATTAGCTTATCTATGTTTTTAATAACATAGTTCGAGAGTGTATTAATATATTTTTGAATTTGTTCGAAGCATTCATTAGATATGAAATTGTTTTAAAAATTCTGAATAATAACGCGTGAGTAAGTATTTAGAAAAAAAAAAAAACTATACCTACGGTGTAAAGTTACCTAATAGCTATCATAATCGTGTAGGTACATATATTTTTTTCGAAAATACCAAAAGGTGAACGATGTAAATATCTTTATCAGTGCCGTCTTTAACCTATTGGTGGTTCTGATGGCACTTTATTTTTCCAATTTTATTAAAAAGGAAAATTAAAGTCAAATTTTACATTTATTCAACCGTTATTTTTATTTCTTTATATTTACATTAAATGAATAGGTATCAATAACATAATCCAGAATAGTAACTCTTAGCGTTCGTTATATGCAGGTTAGTGCTAAAAGATCTACGTTGATTGAAGAGGCGGCCTTCCAGCTTTTCACTTCACTTCTTCAAATCTACGTCATTGAGTACATCACATTCTATGGACATCAGCGACAAACTGGTCAATTATCTTGAAGCATTGTACTTCTTAATAATTTTTTTTATTCTTTTTAATCTTCAAGAGGGGCCTGATCTTCACGACGTATTACATAATTATGTGCTATTTACAAATTCACTAGATGTCTGTAGCGATTTCCACATACTGAATATGTATTTTTAAATATAAGTAAACACTATACAAAGGTATTATAAATAAGTCGCCATGAACGAACACACCAATTACATGCCCCCAAAGGAAACACTATTAGCACTGTTATGAGATAACAGACGGGGGCGAAACCTTGCACATCCAGACCAAAACCAACTTTGAAAAGTTTATTTTCAAAGTGGGAATCGAACCCGGAACCCCTGAGTCAAGAGCTAAAGCAACCACTTGACCAATGGATTCGTCAAATTATAAAATTCCAATGGACTAAGTATACCTTATTACTATCTATATACATATTGTATTTAAAATAAAATTAATAGTCGTTTTATAAAATTCGTCTCTGTTCAGAAAAACACCGAAAGTTCCATTAGTGAAAATCCAGCTTCCATTAGTGAAAATCGTTCGGTTATAATATATAATTATAACCGTTATAATATATTTGCAGACAAAAATGCATCCATGCGAAGGGAGGCGGGTCGCTAGCGCTAGTAGTTTATAAATATTAGTATAGTAGTAGGTATAACGATGTTACCTATCCGCACAATATTGAGTGATTTACCATGTTATTTTAATATCATAGATTTCTTATAGATTTTCCTATAATCTATACTTAAGTAGAAAACTAATTTCTGTATTTTTTCAACATTTTAGGTTCAGAAGTTTCGGAGATAAGGGGGGGGGGGGAGACGGTCAATTTTCGTCTGTTTTCTTGAATAACATGGAAACTATTTATTTTAAAATTCCAAAAAAAATCATTTCACAACAAGACCTTCCATTTGATATTGTAGGGTTCATCATCATTCGCTTCTCATTTATTAAAAACCTTTTTGTTTCTTTGTTTTAATGTAACCTTTTTTTATCTACCTTACATATGTACACTGGCCGGCGAGATTTGGAACATATTTGAACGAAAAAAGAAGCAGCGAAAAAGATGGAAAGAGAGATTGACAGGTTTTCTGGAGGAGGAAAAAAGGGATTCTTGAGGGAGAATCGATAAAGAAAAGGTGCTGGAAATATGTACGACAACTGAGACTCAGATTCTTTTCAAAAGGCTAAACGAAGCTAAATCCTATTTTATTAAGTCGACGAGTTAATAAAATAACTTATTTTTACCGAAGATCCTGTCACAAACGGACGTGCCAACGCTATGCACAGCCTCATCTATTTAAGCTGTTCTATTTTAGCTATATATGTGTGTTAAATTTTATAAGGACCGCGGCGATTACTAGTGTACATATAGGGACACTAAGTGATATTAAAGTGTGGTGTTTCCTCGACGTCTCTATCTTTCTTTTCAACCGCCACCCCTACAGTGATCTAGAGTTGTTACACTACATTATGTCATACGATGCAGTTTTCATTTTTTTTTTAATTTTCCACCTTCCCCCAAAAATGATCTCCCATATACAGATTTCATCTATTCACGTCACACCTCTGCTTTTGGGTCAAAGAAATTGATATGTGTACCAAATTTCAACTTAATCGGTCTACTAGATTCGGAGATAATTGACTGTGACGGACGGACAGACACGAGTGATCCTATAAGGGTTCCGTTTTTTATTTGGACGTACGGAACCCTAAAAACGCATAAAAATGTGTAGACGAAGCCGCAGGTAAAATAATTTATAATTATTTTATTGAATATAAACCGGGGCAAAGTTACACCGATTGACTATAATATAATGTATAATAAAAATAATGTATGATAATGTATAATAATGCAACTATATGTAAGGTATATATACGAGTATAAATGTGTTTTGTTGACGTTTGCAACAAGTAAAAAGTTTCTGTAATAGACGCAGTGAATTTAGTAGGCCACGGTCAAGGTGAAGGGAATCTGCCAAAACCGGCAGGTGAATGCACGACTGCACGTGGCGCGGCCACAACATTAAGCGTGTTGATGTTACATTGTTTATTGTTAAATATAGACAGACGAATATCATTAATTTATTGACGTGTTAATTATTGTTTCATCTATTTTATGTCCGATGACGTCACAGTATTAAATAGTGTTGTGCAAGATATCAGATTGTGTGAATGTGAATGTGTGTGAATATAACTGGCCAGTTTTAAAGTTCTGTTACGTAATCAATACGTAACAGAATTTTAAATTAATGCGACGAGATCTTTAGTTGGTAAATAATTATTTAAATTCTATGGTGTAAACCACTTTTTGTACACAGTTTTTTAAATAGTAAAATATATCCCACCAAAAACATACTGTAAAAAACTAGCCAAGTCTCGATGGAGCTGCTTGTTTATCTCTAAAAAGTAATGAAATCTAGACAAAGTCGTGCCAAGTCTAAGGTTCCTTACTGCGATTTCTTTATTATTATAGTTAATGTTGTGTGACTTGGCCGTTGAAGGGTACACAAGGGTACAAAACCAGGTGCTCCATGACACCATTGCACCAATCTGTCGCCAGAACCGCTACCCATTGACGATGGAAAATTGCCACTTGGAAAACGTTGATTCAAAGCTAAGTATTTCAATAATACTTATGTAAAGGTATTGTGACAATGGCGCGGATTTCGCTCGGTAAAGTAAGGTATAACTCTGAAGGTACCTATTGGTAGTAGAGAAAAAAGTTTTAGACCAAAGTTGTTCGTAATTAAAAGATTACAACTATGATAATCAGGAAAATTTCATAAAACTGAACGGTTGGGGAGGAAATGACGAAAAATGAAAAGTAGGGAGAAAAAAAAGGAACATTTTTGCCTTTCGGAAGTAATAAGTTGAAAAATATTGATGCTACAAAAAAAAGTTTCAGATAAAAAAGTTAGTAAATTTAATTTAGAAGGGAAAATGTCTCTACAATTTTTTGCCTAACACAAGTCGTTTTCGAGATATCAAATTAAACGCGTTTTTAGCGAAATGAGGTACAACTGACCTTCGGAGAACCCCTCAAATTGAAATGTATGCTCAGAATGCACCCCCCTATCGATCCTTAACAATCGCCAAACTACATAATTTTATGTTTTAAGATTTCGTAATTTGACTGGACTATTAGCATTCTTTCTGAATTTTTCTTTTCGGTCGGCTTCTAAGGATCAAGCGTTGTTTATAAGCTATGAAATGCAAAAAGTTTTTATTTTTATTTTTATTAATCCGTCTAGTAAGTACAGACAAACAAACTCTTCAGCTTTATTGTATTAGTGTAGATGGTTAGAATTAGGATTTAATTAAAATATGCTTCATTACTACTACCTCCTGCAATTAATTTTATAGATGCATTTATTTGCATACATTTCCAATAACAAGGCGACGATGCGGAATTCCAATTAAAGATGACTCGAGGACTCAATGCTACCCTATCACCTTTCAATGCTACCCACTGAGCTGCACATAAATAGCTTCATATAAAATGTGCATTAATTAAAACGTAGCAGGAGGAGAATATACTTTATTAATGTACTCGTGACCTTTGCCCTCACTATCGACGGAAGTGTGTCATCGTTTATTGGTTTCAATTTTATTAACGTCATTATTAATATACCTTACATACACATACTGTCAGGCCCTCTTTGTACGACATTCTTCATAATATAATAACATTGGATATTTTTCACATTAGCTTATGGTCATGGGAATTTATGACAGTGCAAAAATCACAACTAATATTATAAACGCGAAAGTGAGTTCCTTTGTTTGTTCCTTTCGCTTTCACGTCTAAACCACTAAAATGATCATTATAAAATTTTGCATACGAATTTTCAGGGATACAGAGAAACTGGAATACTGTTCCCGGGGGATCACATAAACATCAAAATAAAAATTCTGTATATATGACAGTACAAATTTTAAAAACTAGCTGAACTCGGCCATGCTTCGCTGCGGCCCATACGGCAGCGGCGTGCGCATGGGGCGCGCGGTACTGGACATTGTTTATATATAATACTATTTATCGTAGCGTGATGTTATATAGCCCATAGCCTTCCTCGATAAATGGACTATTCAAAACAAAAAGAATTTTACAATTCGAATAAGTAGTTCCTGAGATTAGCGCGTTCAAACAAACAAACAAACTCTTCAGCTTTATAATATTAGTATAGATAAACGTAAATAACGTAACCTTCAGAATACTTTCGTTCTTCATATTCATTGGAGTATTCATTATGTAGGCATTACTGAAGGTCCCCACTAGCCTCCAACATATTAACCCACGATCAATATCCCCAGTAAGCTACATAAACTTATTATGGTTGTATAGAACAGAATAACAAAATTAACCAACCAATTTGCTTCAACCAATATGTTGAGCTTATAAGAATATGCCATTTGAATCTGTCCAATAAGGCAGATAAGAAAGTTTTCAGTTAACATTTGATACAAATATTAAAACCTTCCTTTGGGGCGTGATTTATTATTAGGTCAGGGAAAATATTTTTTCGCATATAGTATCTATGTATAAACTTGTAATAAAATCTCTTTGGCTGTACTATTTGTATCTGGTTGGTTTTCATGACATTAAAAAGGTTACATTTAAAAAAAAGAAGCAAATTAGTAAAATGTTGTTTCCACCTATTTTTCCAGTTGTTTTTCCTTATTGTAAAAATGAGTGAATCTAATGAAGAAATTCGATACATTTAAAAATTTTATTACAAAAAGAAAAAAAAAAATGCAACGCAAGCCGCAAATTTTTTTATGACGTTTATGGACCTAATGCAGTGTCAGTAAGAGTAGTTAAGCGTTTTCAATCCGGGAATTTTGATATCAAGGGTGCACCTCGCTCTAGTCGCCCTATTACCGATAAAATGGAAAATTGAAAAAGTGAAAAGTGGAACAAGATCGGCATATCAGTAGTTAAGACATAGCTGGAGAACTGGAAATTGACCACAAAACAGTTTTAACCCATTTGAAAACAGATGGGTACACAAAAAAGCTCAATATTTGGGTACCACCCGAGCTCACTGAAAGCTGAATCGTGTACTCATTTGCGATTCTTTATTCAGACGTAATGAAACCGAATTGTTTTTGAGTAGATTGATAACTGGTAATGAAAAGTGGATCACGTACGACAAGAACGACACGAAAAAGGTCGTGGTCAAAGTCGGATAGGCTTCACAGCCTGTCATATTCTTTTTCATATTTTCAATTTTTCTTTTAAAACTATGACATTTTCCTGCATTCTTCTGGTAGCCACCTACCGTCAAAAGGACCGTTAGATTGCCTGCTTTTATCGCTAAAATGAGCATTGGAAAGTGACAATGACAAAACTAAGATTCAAACCTTTATCGCAATTAAAGCTATATTCCACCTATAAGCTAGGGCCTAGGCAATAACTCCCTTGTCCTGCTATCCCTTGTCCGAGTATATTTTATAGTCTCATTCTTAGATTACCTACATTACATCGCTTCATTTAATACGTTCACCTTTCCTTTTATTTGTTAAAAGTTGTATGTGTCATAATTCACGAAAGTTAAAGTCGCTTTTCATAAGCTGTTTAGGTCCAGCCGTTTTCAAGTTATGAATGGTGTAAACTAACACGACTTTCTTTTATACCTATATAGATAGATATTATTATATTTATTTAAACAAATAATAGCATGTAAAATAGTTTTTGTGTTAAATAATATGAAAATGTAATATTGTAAATGTTAGGAAAATCGATAGACATGGACAGATATGAAAAATTTTTTTTTAGGATAACTATATTTTTTAGGTATTTTATTCCAATCCGGTTCAGGGATTAGATCAGGGACGATATTAGTGGGAAACAAACGCAAAAAACATGATAGTTATTAAATATGTTATTACGGAGAATATTAATTGTATGTTATCATCAAATGCGACACAATATATTGCCATAAACGACAAATTGTGGGTGTTTTATTGGGTCAATGATAAAAGCTTTATCGTTGTAGATACTGTAGTTGTTTAGTTTAAAAATAAAATATGAAGTATTATTTTTTTTGTAAATAACCAGCGATCCGCCCTCGGCTTTGCACGCATGCAATTTTTTTCTGCAAATTATATACACAAACCCTCCTCGTTTATCGATCTTTTCATTATTGAAAACCGTACCACCATCATTTAATTAACGTAATGAAAAAATAATTTTGTTTTTAGTTTTTGTCTTAAAAAGGGGACGAGTGGAGCTGAGCTGAAGAACTGTAGTTGATATGGTATTGCGAATGTTCAATGGATCTGTACGAGTGCTGTCTGTTGTACTGTACAGTCCCCAAAGTGGCATCTGACTGGTTACCACGTCAGTCTCCATCGATACTACGGGCCCAAAGGATTATCACTTATTTCATCACTTTCCTGCCCTTTACATCACCGGATAAGACTAATACATACCTTCCACCTTTCTCCACATCCAAATGTTTTTTTTTACTAAACCTTATGTTCCAACCAAGTTCAATAGATTTATTAATTTTATTGTCAGACATTTCCTTAGAATCCGTTAGGTGGTGTAGAAGAAGTTAGCAAAGAAACAGGCACAGGCGGATAGAAATTTTATTTTATAATATGTATAGATATTGCTATGACTAATCACGGAACGTTCTAGAAAAAGCGTTCGCGCCGGCCGAAAGTCTCGAAGGTCCTACCCTATCGATACTAGTCAAGCCACTTCCCGGTTAGTGTTAAAGGAAATTAGTCCTTATGTTTACAACATAGAGTTCACATTCAACAGAAATAGCATATCCGAACTTTCAATGGACTTGTTTACAATCACGGGATAGAAAAAATCCGGTGTTTACAATTTTGTTTATATTTATAGTAAATTCGAAATAGATCAAGACGTTTGGCGCCAAATATAAATAAGAGAGCCGGTGGATGGGAGAGACAGTTGTGTGCGTAACAGCGATTCGATAGCGACTCTTCGGAGCTTTTGTGAAGTTACCTACGACAGTGAACCGGCGACTCATTAAGGGAATATTGCCGACTTTTGGCAAGTTTAACGGTTTTATCGGATAAGTAGTGTAGCCCTTTTGGAAGTCATCTTCGTTTGTGAAAATAAATAGTTCATTTCGCCTTTACACGGCATTGTAACTCACCCCGCACGTAAGTCTTTGTGCTTAGGGGAAATAAATAATCAATCGCTTCCTAATGGCACTACCAATTATATCTAATTATCGAAATAATATAATCCCCGTTCTCGGCAGCGAAAAGTGTTGCAGGAACAATTCCTAGGTCGTACTTTGAGCTTATTTAATTTATTTTATTTGAAAAACAATCGACATTAATTTCTTTTTATGACTTCATTCTACATTGCAATCCATATCGATGATCCTAGGTTTTTTTTATATTTCAAAATAGCGACCCGCCCGTCCCAGCTTAACCTTCCTTGTTTAACTTCTTTATTTGTGAGAGCCGTATCCAAATCCGTTGGGTGGTTTAAAAGAAGTTAGCGGAGGAAAGAAGGAAGCGGACTGCGAAAGCGAGTTTTTTTAATTTATGAGGTTTATATCATCATCTTTATCCGTCGACCCCTATCAGGTCGTCTGTCCGTCCTACTTGTCCCTATCCTAATTGAAATTCTCAATTAAAAATTACACTTGCAATTGTATTAATTGAAGTGCATAAGGTTCATATATTTGTAAGCAAGCATTTCCGTAACAGTGACGTCACAATATTTTTTATTGTAATTCGATTTGGCAAAAGAGCCTTGGTAGAGACTGAATTGTTGCTCGATTGACACAATATACAGATGATATTATTTATATCATTGCATGTACGTTTTATATGCATATTCACCCACTTCTATTTAACTATTGAAATACCATTATGTAATGGCAGGGCACACTACGTTTCGCAGTCATTTGGGCAGCTCCGTCTGGCGGTATTATAATACTAACCATCCCCTTACAGAAGACCACCGTGAAATAACAGCACATGTGCTGTTGTGTTTCGGTGAGCGAGTAAGGGATGCCAGAGCTCATTTCCCTATCCCCTCCTAATCCCTTATCCTTAATCCTACTGCAGTCGACAGCGCATTTGCAGCGGCTGTGGCGTTGCTGTGTTATAGGGGACGGTAGCCATCTACATCAAGTGGACCGTCAGCCTGTCTACCGATCATAACATAAAAAAAATGTCCAAAACCCATATTACTACATTAATATTTAGAAGAGTTTTCGAATACAGCTGTTTTATGTGAAGGTCATCAGACAGGCTGACGGTCCACACACAAGGGCTTCAAGTGCTCTGCCGATTGCCGACCATAGTACGTTTAAAGATACCTCCCTAATGAAGGTATAGGGAAATGGGCTCTGGTATCCTTACTCACTTGCGAAACACAACAACGCACGTGCTGTTATTTAACAGTGGTCTTCTGTAACGGAGTGGTTTCGATTACCAGCCGTAACCGAACCAATTTACAACTGCGAGTCGGAAGTGCCACCACTAAGACACTTAGACCAGGCCAACTTGTTAAGTTCACTTACAAAGTTTTATTTGCTGAAAATCGAACTCTGGAGTTTGGCAAGCCCAAGCACTTTTAACACTCGACCAATGGGCTTGTCAAACAAACAACAAACAAAAACAGCGTCATAAGCAGTGTGAATGTATAATTTAAGTTTAAAGATCTAATTTTTTCCCGGAATTGTATTTTAATTCCTAATTTCGGTCAGTAAAACAATACAAAACCTGTGTTACAATTTACAGAAAGAAAAACACTACAAGCACCTACAAAGAAAAATAAAAAATATTTGTAGTAATTTGTTTCATGAGGTAACAGTACCAAAGTTTTACAAAATGTTCCTAATGTCAACTTTCTTTCTTAAAACTTGCACCGCGGGTGAAAGCCTGCGTGCGTATTCATGGGCACCCCATTCGATTTCACTCCTGTCAGAACCTCAAAATCACTGGTCGTTAATTCCGAAATTTTCATGAGTGTGATAAGAATTAAGACATTAGGGCCCAATTCTTATACAATATACACCGATGTTGTACGCTGCCAAGTGACGCTAAAGGCTTTTAGGACCTTTTTACTCGTGATTAATGATTAATTAAAAAAAAAACATTGTGTATAAATATAAAATATAATTATTTTATAAAAATATGGCTTCTTTGTCTTTCCTTTATAATTTTTTTATTAAACAGGCCTACTTTTCCTTTGATTGTAGATGGATATACTACTTAGTCTAATTTCAATATTGATAAAATAAAGTTAAATAGGGGAATACTATTTAACTGGAATTCCACATTCATTCAATCTAACATTACACCAGTAATGCCGCCAGCCAGCTGCTCAGTAATTATTGGGAAACACGGGTGAATTTTTTACAATGTCAATCATTTAAATTTTTACTGAAAATTATTGGCAGGATTTTTACGATTCTGACTCCTTTTTATTACTCTTCCGAACAGCATGACTAAACTCGTTATTTAAAAGGGTCTAGTCTTTTCGAAAACCTTTTTAGTTCAAACAAAGTAAGACCAATCCTTTTTATTAAATATTTTCCTTTGTTGGGAGCTAGTGGAGCGTATGAATCATTTCGCTTTGAGACAATAAGCTGTCTGCCATTGGCCTCAACTTGCACGTGCCTACAAAATGCTCGGGCTCACAAACTGATGACGGCGGAACTTTTTCCCAGGTTACACGAATGCAAATTATTGCTGTGGAAACTTTTTGTGTCAATTATTGTGCTTAGTATTAGATTTTTGGTTTTTGTGCTTTAGTACCTACTCAGTTATTGTAATAACTGAAAATAAGTAAAGTTAATAATAAACCATTTTATTTTAAATTTTTGATTGGAATTCTAACATTTTCCAATTAGTATCGTTATTATAGGTATACCACATAGCTAACTGGGAGTAATATCCTATATAACAAAGACTTGGACTACTTTAGATTTATCGTTTTTTCCTTACAAACTCAAAAATAATGTTTTCTATATTTATTGCTATTGGTAGACTGAACAAATGTTTACTGTATAGTTAGTGCCTGTATGACGAAAAGCTTTACTTAGTCTTTGACACCAAGATGACCAGGGGAGATGCAGGTGCATGGAAGGGCCAAGAATTTATTTAGAGTTGGTTTAAAAATGCCCTTAAAATTTCTTTGCCTATTGTATTAAAATAATCATTGTTTTAAAATGCGAATTTTTTAAAACATGAACTTACAATTGTAGAATTCCCTCTATTTAACCCGCATCTATTCATCCTCAAATAAAGGTCGTGTGTTTTCACTCCTTACATATGCATAAATTTCTTTTGAAAACACTGGAATATTACTAACCTGTTCAAAATTCACACGCAAAAAAAAAACAAAGAAAATAATTGAAGAAGAGTAGGCATTGACCCATCAGAACAATGACAAATGAACAATTGTATTGTTTAAAAGAAAACAACAAAATCTCGAAGTTGTTTAAGGAGAACATTAGCCTTTTACTTCGAAAAGCACGAAAAATGTTGTCAAACAATCAACAATTTTTATGCTGTATGCTAATTAATACCTATATACATACAAATGCGAAAGCGAGCCAATCATCATGAAATCGTCTATTCCCATTATGTCCTACAAGAAATATTTTAGCTTACACGTTGTCAGCTGTCAGGGACACTTATATAAAAGGACATCCCATCAAAAACATAAAATGTAAAAAATGCCAACAGCAGTTCTTCCACTACAAAAATTTGTGAGATCTTATGACGTAAAACCAAGTATCAGTTGTTTTATTTAGGTCTATAAAAGCACCTATTCAACAACTTTGTTACAAGTTGTAACAAAGTACAAGTTGTCCGTACGAGTGGTATACGGAATAACGCGTAACTTTTTTGTTTGTAAACCGATTAGAACGAAACAAAGGTTACATGTTACGGGAGGCTTGCTACAAAACATCAGTGAAAACCGCATTCAAATCGGTTAAGCCGTTTCCGAGATTAGCGTGCACAAACGCACAGACAAACGGACAAAAATTCTATAAACTGTTTTTTTCTACCTCGGTAACATAAGTACAACGTGTACAATTTTGTTTTTTAAAATCTTTAATGGATAGACACGGCTTGTTACGTGCTGTGCCCGAGACTTCGTACGGGTGGTATTCTGAATAAAGCTTAACTTCTTTGTTTGTATACCGATTGGAATGAAACAAACTCAGTGGACATCAGTGGAACGACATGAAAATCGGTTAAGCTTTTTCTGAGATTAGCAAGCATAGTAGGCAAAGAACGATTTTATTAAATATGAGGCGTCACTGAAAGTTACCTAAAATTACTATTTTTAACTTTATTTAAACTTTCAATCATCATAATTTTACAGCTGATAATATATAGTTAACTAAAGTTTGAGCCAAGCCAATTCAACCAATTTGGACGTGATTCTTTAAATTGACATAACTTTTTTGTTTGTAAACCGATTGGAATAAAACAAACACTAAATGTTACGGGAAGCTTGCTGTAATACACCAGTGAAAACCGCATTCAAATCGGTTAAGCTGTTTCTGATATTAGCGCGAACAAACGCAGAGACAAACATACAAAAATTCTAAAAACTACTGTTTTGACTTCGGTAACATGCATAAGTACAACGTGTATAAATGTACAGACACGACTAGTTTCCGATTTTATTATATGTATAAGATTATTTCAATTTATAGGGGATCGGACAGTAATCAGATTAAAATTTAAAATGTACTTAGAAAGAAAATATATAAATTTTTTACGATTATTTATCGAATAATAATTTATTATAATTCATTTAAATATTTTTAAATGAAGAAATAAAATTTTATTATTTACAATATTTTTAATCTATACTGAAACACCAATCACAGTGCGTGACGTCATTTGTGGGCAATCATTGTCTTATGCCAATGCAGCTGTTTTGTTATGATATGACCACAAATAACGTTACGCGCTCTCAGATGAACTATCGTGGCGTTTTGGCGGCATTTTCAAACAAACAATATTAAAACATGATTTTGAGTACCTAAAAGGCTATAGATAAATAAAATAGTATTTTTTATGGGAATAAATATCCATGAAGATTAATTTAAAACACTTATCTAAAAATTTATCCGAACCCCTATTATAAAGGCTTAGCAAATGCATGGCACCATACTTATAAAAGAATAATCTACTATTTCGATTAGTAAGTAAATCTATAAGCATTTTAATTATTTAGTGGAATATGTGGCTGTGCAATTGCCAATTAATTATAAATGAAATTATAAAACTAAAATCGCATATAAGTAGCATTTCGCGGCACATAACAGCTTGTGGGCGATTTTATGTTTTCGAGGCCTTATTTTTCATTTAATAAATAATGAAATTTCGGAATTTTTCGTTTATTTCTCCCTTTATAGGTTAAATTCTTAATAAAATTCAAGTTTGTGAGACTGCTAGATGTTCTGTGTTTCTATCAGTGACAAAATTAAAGAACTTTGAGAAGCGATAATTCGTAAAAGGTATAATCTATACCTACTAATATATAAAGCTGAAGAGTTTGTTTGTTTGAACGCGCTAATCTCAGGAACTACTGGTTCGAATTATAAAATAGTACATTTATTGAGGAAGGCTATAGGCTATATAACATTACGCTACGATCACTGTTTGTATTACATACAAGTGTCCAGTACTGCGCGCCCCACGCGCACGCCGCCACCGTATGGGCCGCAGGGAAGCGTGGCCGAGTTCAGCTAGTTATTAGGCAATATTATAGCCAGTTATAGTCCTCTTGATCACTAAAAATTCAATCAAACTTCTTGCTTTCTCCACAATGAAGTTACAGGGGGGTCAAAAGTGCTGTGAGTCGCTTCGAGAAAAGGATGTGTTTGTTGGAGGGGGTACTGCTGTACTCGACTTGGTGGGAGCACTGCCAAAAAGTACTGTCCTCATTTAAAACAAGAATAATTCAATGCCTGACAAATAATTATATGAGCAATAAAAATTAAATAAAAGTTTTAACGCTTAAGAAAAAGAGGTCATGGCATGTCTGTCTTTCTGTAAGTTGTAACAGGTTGTGTACGGAAATAAATAATTATTATACCGTGATTCTTCTAGTATAATAAAAAAAAAAATTAATGTTAAGGTCGGTAGACAGGCAGACGGTCCACTTGATGGTAGGTGGCTACCGTCGCCTATAACACAAGCAACGCCAAAGCTGCTGCAAGTGCGCTGCCGACTGCAGTAGGATTAAGGATAAGGGATTAGGAGTGGATAGGGAAATGGGCCATTGACCGAATCTGAAGTATACTTTACTGCTTTGTTCTGCTGAATTTCTGGTATGAGTTTCAAGGAGTTTAGATGCAAGACAGAGCAATTTCTGTATACAATAACACAGTCACGTAGTCTCACTCTTATTTCTCACACTGCAGATGTGTTAAGTAATTACAATTTAAAGAAGGTTTATTTGAAGACAAAGAGGATGTTGACATAAATTTTGTTTGCCTTTGGTAGTTTTTTTTTTAATTTTTATTAGAGACTAGCTGTGTCCGCGACTTTGTACGCGTGGTATTCGGAATAACGCGTTACTTTTTTGTTTGTTACCGGAAGCTTGCTACAATACATCAGCGGAAACCATATGAAGATCGGTTAAGCCGTTTCTGAGATTAGCGTGCACAAAAGCATAGTAGGAAATTAACGATTTTATTATAATATATGAAGGGTCCGAATTGGTCGAAATCCGTGGTATTTCGACAAGGTGAGAATGGTAACCATCCGGGAAAGCGGTATGATTTCATGCAGCTCCCGAGCACGCACTTTCCCAAGTACATTTTATAGAATACACAGAGACAAGAAATTTTGCGTCTATGTGCCAGGCTTAGTTCTTATTAGTGTATCGTCGCCAATGAGCCTCCTAGTTCTATTATAAACCAAGTCTAGTGCGGCAAGTTGGTATTTTTCTGAGTCATCCCAAAAGTGACAGTAATACTCCATGCAAGATCGGATTTGTGCCTTGTACAAAGAGAGGAGCTGTCCAGGTGTGAAGCATCGCTTCACCCTATTTAGGATGCCCAGCTTTTTGGTCGCTCTTTGGGCTTTGGACTCGATAGAAGTGCCGAAGTTGAGATTTGAGCACAACTCCATGCCAAGAAGCTCGAGTTCATTGACCACAGGTACGGATGCACCTCGAAAAGTTGGAGTCAAGTCCAACTGGCTCTTTTTCGCAAGAGAACAAACACGTTTGCGTTTTGTTAGCGTTAAAGTAATCAGATTCTTGTCTCCCCATTGAAATACAAGAAATACAAAGTTAATTCGCTCAACCATTACTTCCCTCTCAGAACGAATTTCATCGCGATCGACCCCTGCGCTGGACAAATATTTCTCCATGACCGTACCTGCATATGCAGAGAGATAATTCCGTATAACAAGGTCTTAAAAGATATACTTACGAAATAATCTTTGGTCGAGTGGTTAAGGTCTTAGCGCCCTGACTCCCGACAGGGTCAATATAATTTTTTTCAAAGTTGTCTCTAATCTGGGGTGCTTTAGTAGCGGCAGAGAACACTATATTCGCATTCATAAATTGGATAGTTTGTCTGGAGACAGTAATACACCATTAAAAATAAATAAAATATTGAAATGCTTTATGTGTCAGAAGCTGCATGAGATCATACCGCTTTCCCCTTTCATATAACCCAAATCTTTTCAAGGTTCGAGTGAATAGGCATCTTCTGGGTGAGCTCGCTCCATCGTCGGCCTCATCCTTCCTACATGGATAGATGCTGGTCAAGAGCAAACCCATAAAAAAAACATAATATTCAAATATATTCTTTTTAATTTTAGTTTCAAAAAATGACACGCTAAACACGATTTCTGTAATTTCTATTTTGATAACGCTGAAAATTGAACTCAGCCCTATTATCAAAAGACTACGTCGATTGATATATAGAAAGGGTCTTTCGCATTCGCGCTAGCATCCTTGATAGGATAAAAGATAAGGGATAATAAGAGGATGGGTGAATGGGTTCTGGCATTATTTACTCAAGCACCAAAATACAACATTAGAATGTCTTAGAGGGTGGGTACTACCGCCAGACGGACTGCCTTGTTTATATGCCTGCAGAACGCACTGTGCCTTAATTGCTACTACTAAAAATGACGCTGTACAAGATGTATAGTGAAACGACTTACTTTGAATGTAGGTAGACATTTATAACATACTTTTTAGGGTTCCGTACGTCCGAATAAAAAAACAAAACTTTATAGGATCACTCGTGTGTCCGTCTGTCCGTGGTTTACAGTCAATTATCTCGGAATCTACTAGACCGATTAAGTTGAAATTTGCTACACATATCAATTTTTGTGACCCAAACGCAGAGGTGTGACGTGAATAGATGAAATCTGTAGATGGGAGGTAATTTTTGGGGGGAAGGTGGAAAATTAAAAAAAAATATTTTAAACTGCATCGTGTGACATATCAAACGGAAGGCCTTGTTGTGAAGATCTTAAATGTATTTTTTTGTAACTAAAATAAACAGTTCCCAAGTTATTCAAGAAAATAGACGAAACTTGACCATTCCCCCCTCCCCCCTATCTCCGAAACTACTGAACCTAACATTTTGAAAAAAAATATACAGAAATTAGTTTTCTACTTATAGATTATAAGAAAACCTATAAGAAGTCCATGATATTAAAATAACATGGTAATATTAATATTGTGCGGATAAGTAACATCGTACGGAATCCTCTTCATGCCAGTTCAGCTCACACTAGTCCCGTTCTTTTTATTTAAGGTCGACAGACAGGTTGACGGTCTACTTGATTCCGTCGACTATAACACAAGCAACGTCACAGGTGTTGCGAGTGTTCTACAGACCTACAGACCATAGTAGGATTAAGGATAAGAGATAATGGGTTTCGGCTTCCTTTATGCACCCACCGAAATACAACAGCACAGTGCTGTTATTTCAGTGTGGTCTTCTGTAAGGGGGTGGTTACTGCCGCCAGACGGGCTACCCAAATGGCTACGAAACGCAGTGTGCCCTGCCACTGCTTTCCAAATCCAGACCAGAGCCAACTTTGAGTGTATGTCTTAGGCACTTTTTGTTAATTATTGCTAAGACAATAATTTGTAAAATTATGTCTTTATTTTGTCTTTAATGTTTGCTTTTATCGTGTTTATAAAATGTCTTTGACTGTGACTGGAATAGTTAAAGCTATAATTGTTACACCGCATACCTTATTGAAGTATTTATTAGAGCCTTGCCTTGAAGGTGAACTAAAATAGAGTTTATTAAACTTATGTTCCTGTTTCGGTCAAATAAGTGCTGCAGTTGCTGGTACAGGCTGAAAAACTATCAATAATTGGTGAAAGTAACAATGATTTCAGTTCTAAGAGAGTAATTATTACCAGTAGATAAATTATTTATTAAATAGAAGTCAACCTTAAGGTTATAATACATATAATATATCTATATTCACATATGTATATATAAAAGAAAGTTATGTTAGTTACACCATTTATATTTCGGAAACGGCTGGACCGATTTTTATGATTTGTTGAAATTGTCTCCGCCCCGAATAGCAGAATAACTATTAAAACACCTGAAATATTCATAAAAAAAAATTCTCATCCGTTTTGGGTATGAGGCGGCACGAAGTTTGCCGGGTCAGCTAGTATTAATATAAAACATAAATTAAGTGTACAAACTTTTGCAAATTTTTGTACATTTTTTTTATAATGACATAATCACTTTTACTCTTGAAATATCATTTTATATATTTTTTAATCGTTTCATTCATTAATTTTAATGCAATTATTGCTACCTATGTCATGAAATACGCCTATGTAAGTATAAAGTATTTCCATAAATTACCTGCTATATGAAATGTATTAGTGTCCCTTTAACAGAGTTCTTATTAATTTTCTAATAATCTAAGTCCTATTTTTTTTCTAATATAAAACAAAACAATTTCTGGCTGCTCAAGGTTTGTTTATATTGGCAAAACTATGTATGTATGTCTATGCGAAGTGGTTGTAGTGCTTAGGTTTATGCCTTTAACAATCTAGCTACGCATTAAAATTTGCATTTTTGCTTAGGCAAATAATAACAAAAATGCAAATAAGTGCATTTTTATAAATAAGAATAAATATTGTAAAATAAAACAAATAAATGCAACAAGTGTTAGGTACATTTTAGAAAAACCAATTACCTTCAGGCGTAACATCTTTTATTATTATTCCTGCTTCCATTTTCGATTCTGCCGGCATTGTTGGTGAAACTACACTACTTAAAACTTGACTGGTGAAAACTTTTAAGCACACAAGTGCTTAGCTTTCGCGACACAACGTCACCGATCTGTACCGTTTGTGCTAACAAAGAACTTCCAACTTCCAACTCTGTTTTTCAGTAATTAGATAATGTTTGTATACAATAATACTCGTAATATAAAACAAGGTCACGATTTTGTTGAGCGCGCTAACGAGTAGGTTCGCGTCGATTCGAAACGGAACTGACGAACGACGAGGCGTGCGATTCGACTTCGCCCATTTCTCTTCACTCTCTCTGATGCGATGCAGTCAACAACTGGACGACGTTATCATTTTTCATTTACGTCAATTGTTTCAATCGTTACTAATTTATGAATGGACGATTTAAGGCGCCAGCGAGTGAGTGGATTTTAGATTCTGACAAGCGGACGTAGATATAGAGGTCTTGGAAAGAGGCACTTTTGCTGCTGCATAGGGGTTTGTATACGTATTTTCTACAACTGGTGTTCGCTTAATAGTCAAAATTCGATTATAATCATTTCGAAGATGGGGAAAGAACTGTTTACATTCTTTATTTATTGATTACACTAAAGCTCAACGTCAATAGCTACTAAAAAAAAGTCAATCCATATTACTGTAAATTTTATTTTAATAAATAAATTAAACGAAGTCTTTACAATAATATCAAAGAGGATTAAGTGTATCTCTAATACACAATATACTATTTCATAAGTGTTTTTTGTTAAATTTCTGTCTTCGAAACTGAAAACTACCCAACTATTTATGAAATAAAGTCGTATTTAAAAAAAATAAGAGTTGAAAATATAAGCTTCGTTCCGAATCCAATTATTTATTAGAACTTTCATATTTTGTAATTTGATATATTAAAATGTTTGTTTTGAATTAAGTAGATACCTACACATATAGATCAAAAACAATAAAATGTTTTGTTTATACTTAAGTGCTAAAAGGAAGTAAGACTAATAACAACGGTATATGAGAGTGTATAGGTACTGTAGATAAACCGTTTAAATGAGTCCTCGCCCGCGCGTACAGGGGCGCGGGGGTATGACGAAAAAGGGGACCGAGAGAGGTGCGGGCTAGGACTGATTTAAACGGTCTCTCTGTAATTTCACGCTTTTGTCTTACCTTATCAAAACACGTCATGTCTTTTCATGGCATTTATATATATTTGTATAAAGAGAATGAATTTTTAGCAGATATTGTAACAATTTGAGGATATGACGTGGTTTCGAAGTAAGGAATCGCTAAATGGCGTTAGTGAATTAGGGCCCTGTTTATTTTATATTTAAGGAATAGAAATAAAAAATTGATAAACAGATATTCGCCCTCTACAAAAAAAAAGTTTAAAATAAAAAGATTCTAGCATTTCGAAATTAGTTTAAGTATATTATACATAAAATATACCAAAAGATGATTTATGTTTCCGAATTTTTGTAGCATCATCTCTATATGTAAAAATGAATCCCACGCGTGAACGGGTAGACCGATTTTAATTCGGTTATCACTAATGGAAAGAGGGATGAACGGGGAATGTTCATATATATAAAAATTGCACCGCGGGTGAAGCCGGGGGCGGGTCGCTAGTAGCAGGATAAAAATAAAAGGATTCTAATTTTTCATTTGAACGTTTAATAAAATTAAGGTTTTTTTAAAGTGAAGGTCGGCAAGTAGGCTGACAATGAAGGTCCATTTGTCACTTCATGGTACCTAACTATCGCGCCTATTAATTCAAGCATCAAGAGGGGATGAAGTGTGCTGCAGACCTTGATGGGATAAGAATAAGGAACAAAGAGGGAACATGAAGCACCGAAACACAATCGATTGATATTGAAATAACAATACGTGATAGCGGACATCTAGCGGTGACTAGCAGAACTATCACTTATATCATTCGAATAAAAACCTTTTTCAGTAGACATTCAACACAAAGTAAGTGATGTATAGAGTAGACGCTAGGAGCGCTGCTGTCGACAACCGTTTTGATATTATTTTATAATATTATTTTTTTATTTTCTCATTAGAAAAAGACATTATTAGATTTAGTAATAAATTATGGTGTGTCCATTAAGTACCTACATGGTGGGTCCAAATTTGAAAAACAATGCTATTGTATTGTACAAATTACAGTAAAGATTTTTGACTACACAGTCCTTAATCTCTATATATAAAAATGAATCCCCATTTCCCTTGGTCACGGCATCACGCGTGACCGATTTTAATTCGGTTTTCACTAATGGAAAGAGGGATAAAAGGGGAATTTTCATATATATAAAAATTTTCATAATTTAATTTGAGTTTTTAGTCTGCCGACAAACCCAGTGTCGTCAGACGCTAGAAATACACATTCAATTTGCAGTAGTTAAACGTGCACGATTTTGAACCATGAAGAATACGAATAACAGTAACGATTTCCCAATTTTCTTGAATTTGTCTCCGCCCTGAATAACAGAACAATTTTTAAAACATCTAAAATATGGAGGAAAAAAATTTTCTCATACATTTTCTATAGAACGGGTTTGAGGCGGTACGAAGTTCATCGAGTCAGCTGGTGTCTTTTATAAATTAAAACATTCGTATGGAAAATTGTAAGTTTTGGGAAAGTTAACTAATCTGTCTAAGTTAATTTTTAACTAAAGTAATAAAAAGTTGCAAAACGCAATTTATTTTGTAAACCATTGTTCTCAATAAAAACAAAGAACCATTGTTTGTGTGTGATTATGATTCACACTGGTGACCGATTGTTGAACCAAAGTCTGTAATATCAGTTTACTTTTTTACAACATCATCACTTATTTTATTTCTCAATAAATATCGACAATTTTGCTTTATAAATTCAAGCTATGTTCTTTTTAAGGCCATATGTTTTACTAAGAGGGAAAAAAGTAAGACGATCCATTTTAACACTCGTAAGCAGCTATTGTTGTCAAAGAATACAAGAAAAACAAGAAACCAAGCCAACATCATAATATTTTAGTTAATAAATGCCTATAATGGTCTCTCTTCTTAACTAACAACAGTAACACGAAAGCACCTCAGCAAGCAGTTTGAGCACAGTTTGGGTTCCTTAATTTAAGGATAATATTCTTACACACATTTGTGGCGTGGGTAGCAAGTAGGTGGAATGTTTCATCGATATATTCGGTAAATCAAAAAAACTATATTACTATTGGTAATAGAATGAATAAATGTCAGCAAAAACATCAGTGCCATGTTTGCCTGACATTCAGGTTTTACTAAGAGAAAGGCTACATTTGATAGTCCAAGTCTGATAGTCTTAACAATCCTTAGGATAGCTCCTTGGGATACAAATAAAAAGAAAAAAGTCAGAAAGAACTAAAAGCAAAAATGAAACAATTAAGAGAAGAGGGGGTGAGTGTTGCAATTCGGTGGTGGGTCTGTGGCCGAGTACGGCCGCTAGACGAAAACCGAGCTACACCGAGAATATCCGAAATGTGGATGCCTATGTAACTTATTTTTAACATCGAGTAAAATCCTGAGACACAACTAGTAATTTAATAGGTATATACATAAAATTTAATTAACAATTTAACTTTGTGTCATTATTCGTACAATGCAGGTTAAAACAAGTTGAATTATTTGGCGTAATAATTATATGTTAGCTTTTCAGCGACTCCGTCCGCGTCTCTCCGGAACAGTATTTTTTCCCTATGTCCTTATCTGTGCCACTGATAACTTGTATGAAAAACTTCATGATAAAGGCATGAAAGAGTAAAAAATAAGCAAATTCACTTTCGTATTTATAATATATTAGCATTAGGTATATAGTGTGAAAGCATCACACAATGAGAATAGACTTACTATTCAATTGTACTATTTAATTACTTAATAGTTGCACCAACAAAGCGAACACCAGACCACCACAACCACATTCGAAACAGGTTAGTGGCAAGTTAAGTGAACATAAGTGCCACCTCAATTAGGTATAGGTGTAAATGACATTCCAGACGGGTATAGCAGCTAATTTAGCTAGATTAAAATAAGTTAAAGTTATATTTAAATTAATTATAAAAAGATTGCAAACTGGAAATTACATAAATAAATGAAAAATTAAACTACTATGTATAATTAATAACTTGTTTTCAATATTAAAACTAATAATAATCAAAATAAGGGAGTTATACCTTTACATATATAACACGTGGGTTTCCAACTCATATAACTAATACGCATGCAAATAGACACATAAGCTCCAAAGCATTTCAAAATAATGTGCTTTAATTGTTATAAATTTTTAACCGAATATTTTTAAAGTGTTGCTTGAACTGCCCTTAATTTTATTTGCTTCGAATAGGATTTTGAGTGTTAAGCACATTGCGTTTGACAGTCATAAATTGGGCAGCCCGCTTGCCAGCAGTAACCACTTCCTTATATAAGACCATCCAAAAATAACAGCATTATATTACTAGCGCACTTGCAGCGCCCTTGGCTTTGCTTGTGTTAATAGGTGACAATCAAGAGTAGGTGACAACTTTCTAACTTTAAATAAAAAAGTTCTTAGTCTAGTACCTACGATTCTCTAATTTATTACCAATTTTTAATTTTAATATCAACTCGTTTACCATAGATTATGGTATGTTTAATATTTATTTAATTTTAAAATTTTAATTTGTGGTCAAACTTGTGTATCTAATCTATGTTAAATGACATACACAAGTTTAAGCTTCAAAAAGTTTTATTATCTTAAGTGTGACATGTACCTGTTAATAATTAAACTATATAACAAGTATTAACCACAGAAATATTTTCATGAAGTAATAGAGTAGGTGTATATTTAAAAATATAGAATGAAAAAAAGATATAAATTTAAGTAATAATCTTATAGAGCAGAAGGCGGTACCTCTTGACAAGGCAGGTATTGTGAGGAGGTTTCTCACCCTGTAGAGTAACCACCGGCAGTTTGGGCCTTGTCCTGCTAATTTTAGTTTCTTATAAAATTAATTTTTAAATAAAATCTTATAAATTAATTAGACTATGACTCTTTTGTTCTGCTTAGGACGCGGCAGAAAAATATTTTACATGAGTGCTGGAAGATATATAATGTAAATAACTGCGAAAATTCAAACAAACCTAATCCTAGACACTTCTGATATCAGTGTAAGTCTTTAAGCAGGGATAGAGGAGGGCCGACTCAGATGACTTATGGTAACAAGGTGGCAAATTGAGGGTCGGAAATTTGTAATATATTTTTACAATATTTTCTCTCTGTTTACGTCCGACCATCGGACTCATTTGGTCTTGCTATGAAATTAAGATCATCTCATAGAAATACAATTTCCTCAATATGTATGCCGACGATAAAAAAAATCATCTTGTGACTTTTGGAAAAGGTTTAAATATTAATTTAAACACTTTTATTATGCATTAAAGTCGTATAATTAACGCAATAGTAAAACGAATTCTCCCAATAAAACATCTTACAAGCACACCATACTTGTTGAGTGTCCACTTTAATGTTGAGCATTATACCACTTTAATGTTGAGCATTAAAGTGGTATAATTAATGATACTCCTACAGTGACAAGCTTCAGTCGGACCTTGAGAGACTTTCAGTTTATTGTAAATGAAATCGACTAGATTTGAATGTTGATAGTGCCAAATAATCACGTTCACTAGGAAACGTAACTATATCTAAACTTATAATATATAAAGAGAAAAAATTTGTATGTATGTGTGCGAAACGACTACTAAAAATATATTTATTTTTAAAGTTGGCGTTTCGCACATTTCGTGCGAAATAAAATCGTGCGAGATGACTACTAAATCGTATTTTTGATGTTTGTATTGAATAAATTCAAAAACTACTGGACCTATCTCATTTGGTATGCTCTCGCTAGAAGACAGGCGGCTGGTTGCGGACTTGAAGTTTCTATTCGATGTGGTCAACTCTGCAATAGATTGTGCCCATATCTAACCGAGAGACTAGGATTACGTGCAAGTGCGGCTCACACAAGGCGGAAAAATCTTTGCTCTTAGTAACTACGTCAGGAGCTCTGTTATCTGTGGAATCGTGCGAACATACGAAAATAAATTTAAAGATGTCGATAAATAATTATTTTTTGAGTAGAAGGTCGTTTACTGGACGAGTGCTTGATAGTCTGCACCATATTGAGAAGTGACCTTGTTTCCTCCATTGAGCGGTATCACACAACACAAAACAAAACACACATACGCACATTAACATTACGTACTCACTCCTGTAATCACCCACATATGTGTTTATATGTTGTGTGTATTGTATATACAAGCATATACAATACATATAATAATAATAATATATTGTCATATTATTATTATTATTATTTTCTTTAATTGTAATTTGTCAGACCTAGTAATTTTTTTATATATATTTGTAAAAATTTGTATGCTGTTAAGTTTGCTATTCAATAAATAAATAAAAAATAAAACATAAATAATATTGATTTTATTTATTTTATTACTCCATATAATAAACAACGTTACCTACTTATTTCCCTTGAAATAAGGTAATTCGTAGTTCTAAACTTTAATAAATTAGCTCTCATTCTATAAATGAATAATGTTTGCCCACTTGTCGAAATTAGATCAAAATAATTTCGGAAATAGGGAAAAAACGAAGGAATTTGCTTCAAGAACAAATGAGAAGAAGCACTGAACTGTTTTGTATGTATATCTATTTATTAATAAAAATAAAAAAGGAATCGCTAAATGTGTTGCTAAGTGCAAAACTCGAGAACAGCAGGATCAATTCGGCATCAAGTCAATTCCGAGGGAGGTTCTTACAAAGAGAAAAAATCTTTAAAAAAAATCTCGGAAAATTGCATCCGTGCCAAGCCGGGAGCGAGTTATTGGCTTATAAATAGATATTGGTACACTTGGTTAATTACAATGTAAGTTAAATAATTGAATACATTCAAACTGTACTACAGGCGAACAGTGACGCATGTAATAGATTGCTAACCCCCATTTATAGCCCTACAATATAGAACAATTTGGGATACAAGTGTAAATTCCTACACATATTACAAAAGAAAGTCGCTGTCCGATTTTGATACAGTTTTCACTAATGTAAATAACAACAGACGAGGAAAGTTTGTGTATACTTAATTTTGAGAAAAAATTGCATCCGTGCCAAGCCAGGTTCAGATCGCTAATGTAATATAAAAAAATCTCAGTTATATAAATGAAATACATACTATTATATGTTATATTTTTTTGTTACACGTCTGTATTAAATTTTTATAGCCTTTATGATCTTGAAGTAAGACTTGAATATGATTCTGAACCTTTAGAAGCGTATACATTGACTTCGCTGTATATCTAATTCATTATTATTGTATTATATCTTTGTAATTAATGACGGTTCCTCGTAAGCTTACAAAATTTTCCCATAAATGTCGGTTGTAGGTATATCATAATATTATTTTTTAAATTGAAATGAATATTTAATTTAAATTTAAAATTTAAATTCAATTTAATATTTTATTTAGGTTAATTTATTGACAGCTCGAATCATCAATGCAAAAGATCATCTATGTATTTTTATATCAAAAGACTATCTATGTATTTATATCAGCGCAGCCAGTCCTCACTTCACAGCCACAGCAGCATCCCATAGGACGTAGGATCATTTGTATATTTTTTACACTGATCTAAAAAATGTTACATCGAACACTCTACTGAAGTTTCTTATCCAGAGCACAGAATAGGTAATAGTACAATCTAAAGGCACAATATTGTAATGTGATCCAATGATTCCATCACTACAAACAATGTACTACTTACACATATAATTACTACGAACTTCGCTCCAGAATTGCGCAAGTGAGGGAATGTGCACTCTTTGTTGTACCCAAAATCAAGCGACAAAATATTATAGTTCACTTTCATTAATGGCTTTAAAAGATTCGTTGCGTCTAATGCTAGTTGAAAGAAGGTAATGTACTCGTTGTTCAGTGTAGTATTTGTGGGAGCTAATGAATATAGATTCAAGAGTAATGTTGCGTTTGAGTATTCCATAGTTCCATACATACTCTCCTCTACAGTTTATATCAAGCCGTTGCAGTGCGCGCGCGCTCTCTGTCCGCGTTGTCCATTTCATCGCGAAGGGTAAGTCAATTTACATAATTCGTACTTTAAATTGAAATCGATTATAGAATTATTGAAAATACATTGTCTAATATAACAATATGTAGATTATTGAATAAAAAAATAATTAACAAAATTCGATAATAGCTATTATGAGTTTATTGTAATTATTTCATTTATGGATAACGCACAACTTCTACGCATCGTGTGCCCATTTTAAATAAGTCTTTGTCTCTATTTAGGTCATTAGCTCAAAATTTATCTCATATCTTTTATACGTTTTCACATTAAAATTAATTAGTCGGCATAATGAATTCATTAAAATTATAATAAGTATACAATAATTATTTTAATAAAATTAATATAAAACGGTTCATAGTATATTAATATTGTAAGATAATGTACATATGTATGTACATTATTTGGTTTTAAATTTATTTAATTTTAAAATTCTTGTTTAAACTTGGTGGCAAATCCGCGTTTGCATTTGTGATATAAGTAAGAGCGAAATAAAAAAAACTGATAATTTTTAAAAGGATTTTCGATGAAAAAGTTAAATAAATTCCCTTAGCAAACTTTGAAAATCATAACTGCAAATTGAATAGTGCCCGACCGGCCGCCGCGACCGAGGCGTGGCCTTGGCTTCGGCTATGCGTTTGCACACGTGGTCAATCACATCACATTACTTGCCGCGAATCTATGCAACTAATGTATAACAATAATCTACAAACAATAACTAACTCCTCTTCGAAATTATTTGTTTTTTATAGTTATAAATTCTTTTTAGAGTTCTCGAAATAATAGACATTAACGTATACATTCCTATAGTGGCTCTCTGACAACGTTCAATCAGTTTTTCTCTGTGTTGCTTGGTTAGCGACCAAGTTCGCATGCTGTGTACTGGAAGTACACAGGTGTCAAAGATTTTCCTTTTGGTTGACATGCTTAGCTTCTTGGATTTGAAGAGTTCTTTTAGTGACCATCCAATAGCTATTCCTCTGTTGATTTGATGATGGGAATAAAGAAACAAGACAAAGTGAGGAGTAGCACAATAAGAGAGAAAACTAAAATAGTTATTATACTTGCACGAATAGACCAACAGATGTCGAAATGGATCGGCCACACGATCAGAGACACGCAAAACAAATGGACTACTATTGTCTCTGACTGGTACCCCAGAGATGGCAACCCCAGTAGGACGCCAACTAATCAGACGGAAAGCTGATTTAAAACTCACGGCTGGACATCACTGGAGAAGTGTAGCGCGAGATAGAACCCAAAGGAAATTGTTAGAGGAGGCCTGTGCCAAGAGACACGCTAAACTAATAGACATTTTATAATCGCTTTATAATATTAGTATAGATTAAAATTTTAAAACTCTTAACTTACACTCATTTGTAGTTCAGAATAAAAGGCGTGTACATATAATTATTTAGGTGAAATATTTCACGGTGCTCTTCTTTAAGAACATAGTGGTTACCGTCGCCAGAAGAAGTGATTATATTTATGATTACGAATCCATACTTCCATACTAGTATACTGGTCAATACTTACTAATATTATAGGTAAATGTGAAAGTAACTCTGTCTGTCTGTCTGTTACCTTTTCACGCCTAAACCGATCATCGTGAAATTTTGCATACACGTTGTCAGGGATGCAGGAAGGGACATAGGGTACCTTTAATCCAGAAAAATAGTACTGTTCCCGAGGGATCATCTATCGCCTGGCATAGCTACAACAGCAATAAAGACGTTAGGCATTAAATTGCTCATATATTTAGTCAGGCGTTATTTTCGACGCGGGCGAAGCCGCGGCCCCAGCTAGTTTATGATAATTTTAAGCGGATGTAGTCTTCGAGTATTAATTTATTTGATGATACATATTTCTTACGTTATCATTTTCATTGTTTTATAAAATTGAGTGAATAATATGCCATTTATTGATAAAAATTATTCAGATGTAAAAAAAGTGTCAATTACGGAACGTATTTTAAATATTCGATTCCTGAGCAGACATTTTTTACTTGCAGCTTTTCTTTTCAAGCTTTTCTATTTATTATTTTTAGATTCAGCCTTCCTCATACTGACCTAACTTCATAAATTACCCGGAAGATACTGTATTTAGATATTCTCTCAGCAAAAATCACGGGTCACCTTGAATTTTTATTGTGACTAATGTTTTATTGTACTATTAAACACTGAGTTATTATATTTAGTAGTAGCAAACCGCCACTGGCTTCGCAGAGATGCAATTATCTTTTGCAAATTATAAACACATACATTCCTCGTTTATCCATCTTTCCATTAGTAAAAACCGTATCAAAAACCGTTGGGTGGTTTCGAAGGAGTTAGCGGAGAAACAGACAGAGGGGATCTGCGACTTTATTTTATGATATAATATATAGATACATAACTATAGATGTACATAAATAGGTCTACAATTTAAATTTAATTTTCTTTATACATGCATATACGAGTTAATACATACCTACTAGCTTTTGTCCGCGACTTCGGGAACAGTACCTACTGTTTTACTGGATAAAAGGTACCCTATGACTGTACTCCTGTCAACGTGTTAAGGCGTCAATCGATAGAGTAGTTAAGGCGTGAAACATCCAACAAATAAACTAGCTTAATTTCGCATTAATTGTAACATTAGTTAGGATTAGGTTATAACCGTCCGTCTAGTAACACAAACAACGCCATAGGAGTGAAATGAGCTTACGACCTTGTTACGATAAAGGAATAGGAGGAGATAGGATCAGAGAGATCCCCCAATCATAGGTGCAGGTAGGTATACAATATTTAGTAAACAAAAAGCAATAAACTTCCTGGCTACGGCTTAGGCCATAGTGTTAATTTAATATTATTGCAATATCTATAGGTTACTGAGCTCACTCTGAGCTATGAGTAAGATTGAGATCAGAACAGCTAACCTATTTATAAATTCGTAACGAATTACGATAAAAAATCATTATTGTAGATACAATGTGTTTTTACCTCGGATTATTTTTTCTGCTTTTCAGTTCTTTTCTTATTAAAATAAATTACTTCAATTCAAATAAATTCAATAGATTAAATAAGGTGAGAAACTTATTTAATCTATTAAATCTTTAAATAAAGATCGAACTCTTTTTTATATAAGGCACACAGATACATAAGTAAAAACGTAATCCTTAATGTTTTAATTTTCGATAATTATATCCTTAATAACTTCAACCTTAACCAAATGACATTCAATTTATGCGCTCTAACAGTTTTAATGAAAATCTGAAATAAATATTCGGCAAATATTTTTTTTTAAGTTAAAAGAGAAAAATTATTGTAATATCTTCAAAGAGTAGTAATAGTCTGTAAATAAATTAATAATATCGCCTTGTGGAATGTCAATGTCATGATATGTATAATTTCTGCGAACGGTCTCTTAACAAAGGACCTCGACCTACACCTGACTAGAAGAGATTCTCCGTGGATGGCTGTATCGAAGGACAGATACAGAAGGCGGTACTTCTTGGTTCTTCCTCTATTCTATTGCAAGCTACCGGTTACCGGTGGTTAGGGTTGCAGAGTGAGGGATACTAATTTTACGCTTTTTTATATTTATGCCTATATTGCGAAATATTAAAAATTAAAATGACGACATAAAATACGTAAAAAATACAATACAATATTTTTTGCAATAAACATTGATATAAGCGATGTTGATAATTTATCAACATCCTATATGTGAAAGTTGATAATTATGTAAGTATATGACTTTTTAAAACAATAAACCTGTCTGGCGGTGGAAACCATCCAGCAAAAATGGAAACTTAGGTACGAGTTTGTCTCTAAGCCTTAATAGGATATTATTTGTTCGATAATGAGTTAAATAAACGAGATAGCGAAGGAAGTTCGAGATTATTTCCATCGAACAAAAACAGCACAGATATGTTCGCAGGCGCACCGTCTGTTCAGTAAGTAACCGGTTTCGAATGCCATCCCTTTACGACCTAACCCTGCGTGTTTGAGACCGAATTTGAATATATCCAATGCTTTAGCGTGTGCCATTTATGTTCTCACAATAAATTATAGGAGCTTCACATTCGGAAATAAATCGCTACATTTATAAAGTTTTTTGTGAGCATCTCTCAATTGGCTGCTGGTCTTCTTGAGGGTAGGTAACTGACTAGTGTCACCCAGAAACTTCAGTGACACCAGGAAGGATGCTCTTTGTAATAAGGTGAAAGCTTAAATTACACGGAGACGATGGTTTAACGGGCACTAAACTCCCTTATGAAACAAAGAAGTTTCATGGCATAATATTTCATAGTTCCCGTCTTAAAGAGTCTTCTTTAAAAAAAAGTGAATAATTCCATTTCCCCTTCTCCCCCTAATCATTATCTCAATCCTTTTCTAATCTCATATCCTAACGTGGTCGGTAGAGATCTATGGTCAGTAGCACTTATGGCGTTGCTTGTTTTAAATATACATAGACGACGGACGACGTCAACCTACATGAAAAAAGTTAATGCAATACAATATCTTGCTTCCAACAACTCATATCGCGGTTTTCATTAAAGATCACATATGGCAACACCGTTAAATTTTATTTTAATAAATATGGTTAAGTTGGCTTTTGATATGGACATACTAGCTTGAACCCTAGCGAAAGACATAAAGTTACTTCTTAAGTTTCCAAGTCTCAAAAGCCAAAGCATTTTTGTTTTCACAATTTTTTCACTAATACATTTAATGGGGACCATTGAATTTTTATAATATAGGCAATAAGAATTTTATTATTAAGCTACCAACACTTTCACTAAAATTAATGGCTTAGATTAGAAGTTATAATATTTATTAGTTGTGAACTATAATATACCTAGTTAGTTATTTGTTGATAAAATTAATAGGAAAATGATAACAAATGTGAACGGTAATTTATAAAATTTCATTTGTAGGCCATTAAATAAATTCTATAGCTACACTAAAATTTAAAGATATGAGATTTGATTTTTCGTATGTTCGTTTATAATGGATAAACTCAAAAACTACTTAACTGATTTTAAAAATTCTTTCACCTATAGAAATTTCCGTTATTAGCGAATAACACAGTCTACGTTACTTCAAAAATATTGATCCTGATAGCCGTAATCAGGATGGCCATGTAAAGTTGGTGATGGACTAAGCGATTTTGTACCACGTGGTTCTAATGGTTCTAAATGTCACATTATGGATTCTTTCGTCTTGTCCGATCTATACAGTTGAAAATCTTTGTTTCAAACCGTCTACCCAACCTATTTTGATGCGGTTTACACCAATAAAGAGCGATAAACGAGAAAGATTTGTGTTTATAATTTGCAGAAAATGTAGCGGATGCTAGTATTAATAAAATATTTTTGTAACACTTATTAAATGTCAGAAATAAATTAAAAACAAAACAAATAAGAGCGATTACAATAATCTCTTAGATAATAGATATTATGGCGATAATATAATGAAAATTTTTATTACATTACTAACGTATATAATTAACACATACCTACCTAATATTTTATTTTGAAGCGAGAATCGTTAACAAACAAAAAAGATAATGGCTAGGTGTAGAATATGTAAGTACATTACATATTCTTTCAAATAAGTACACAGTTTTTGTGATGTCAGTTGTTATTCGACTGGTCATAGTTTAATTCTCACTTCCTTTTTTTTTGTTATGCACAAAAACTTTATACAATCGCCACATCAAACCTCAATTTATCCATTGGCATTGGATATAAATAACAGTCAGTTTATTTTTTATTTTATTTTATTTCATTATTGAATTTGCGGTGATTCATTTGGTTAACTTTAATCTATATTAAATTTCAGAAATAAGGTTTTAATTTAAAACACTATATAATTTTAAATAATAAAGTGGATATTAAAATTAGATGGAAGTAAAATCATTGATTGATCGAAATTCGATCCTGGAGGAAAAATAAACTAATTTTATGTATATTTTTTATTGTAATAGCTATTAAATAAAAACAAATATAATTTTTATATGGTTCCCTTTACTTTATGGCTATAAAATCCTCTAGCGAGTGAAACATGAAAAATATTCTTAGTCTATTTCCAAAAATATAATTTAGTAAAATCTCAGTGCGTAGAGAAAGTCTAGGATGATCCTAGACCGTTACTGTAAATGTCTTTATCAATTATACGGAGCCGCCGCCCGGCCTCAAGCTACAGGCAGTAAAAATTTGTAAAATACTATCAACAATCTCACTTAAATTTTTAGACCGTAAAAGTTTGAATGCGTAAAAAAGCCAAAATCATGCTAGCTTTTTGTTTTTACTCTCTATTTGGACTTTGCCACATAGAGGTAAAAGAGTCCCTCGATAAAATTTGATACAGGGTTGCGGTACAACCAGCCAGTATATCCTCTAGATATAATAATTTGAAATAGTATGTGTTGCTTAGACTTTTTTGATGTGTTTATTTATATATATATATATATATATATATATATATATATATATATATAGGCTATATAACATTACTCTAAAATCAATAGGAGCGGAGCTTCAATGAAAAATGTTGCAAAATCGGGAAAATTTATCCCTTTTGAGAACTTCCGTTGCGTGCGCTGCGTAAACGGTTAAAGTTACGTAAAAATGTATGACGGAATTGTTCCCCTTTAAAAGTTTTTTTTTTTAATTTTTTAAGGTTGACTCACTATAACTTTTTCATTGTAATCAAAATTGTTCTAAAATAATGAATTATTAACGAAGGTGTTTTTATAAACATGATATTAATCCTTATCCAAGTAAATACGTTATTCATCAAAAGTATTTAATTTCGAACAATATTGCCCTGGACATCATTTGATTTCAATGAATATCTTAGGAGATATCTTAAATTAAAAAGTAAGCGGGGAAAATAAATTGAAGCGGTCTCGCACCAACGCGACCCGAACGACGAGACTCGCTTGATGCAGATGCAAGCGTTATGTTACACACATATGTCTCATTTTTCAACGCGGACGAAGTCGCGGCCACCAGCTAGTTATTTATAAAGCCAATGTTTTAACCATAAATTACATGACTAGACAAAGAAAAAAGTTATTACACGAACTAGAAATCACCTAGTAAATACTCTGTGTATACTTATGGTAATTAGATATTTTAACCCAACTTTACTTTTTTTATGTCTCATTATGTATGTTGCGAATATGATTGTCTATGCGAGAGTGTATATGTGAATCCGTTGTAGCAGGTACACCTTAAAAAATAAACTGTTCATTAAAAAAAAAGATCTAGCAAATTGACATATAGAAGATTTTAAGCTTCCCTTATATTTCGATTATAACGATTATTGGTTTATGTAACAAAAGCTCGTATGAAACTGTATCGAACGAAAACCAGTTGCAGAAAGTAAGAGTGTATTATGCAAGAGATGGAAGACCAGCCGTCCGGCACCCGATAGCGTCGTATAAATAAATACACAAATTACTTGTGAACTTTTTACATCAGTATCAAAAGGGTTCGTTGTGCCCGTTGCTGGGAACTTGACAAATTATATAATAGTCAATAGTCGCTTGAGTATTGTGATTATGCGGATTCTGAATTCGTTGCATAATATTTCGCTTTGTGTCTGTGACTTGCTTGTAAATTTGACATGACAATGGTACTCGATGAATTCTTCTATCGTAATAGGTTTAAATGTCGACTCACCGAAGCCGTATAACGCAATAATAGGCAGAAAGTGGGTGAAAAAACTAAGCTAAGTACCACTTTTGTAAGAGAGATTATTTGATACAACGTTTGACTCAGGGTTCTCAAAGTGGTTTATTTGGGATATTGAAGGGGTTGACCCCTAGGAGTCGATTTCAATTACAAATACAAAGTAGATGAAATGTGAAATACAGTTTCTAAAACCATGGTTTTAACAATATAAAATTTACACCGTATCCAAATTTAGATATTATTTCTTTAACAGATAAACTCAACACGATGTTTGATGCGACTTAAGCAGGTCATAATCGACATATTAAGCTTTCCGTAAATAGAATAATCTACATCACACAGACGGTGTCTCTGTAATTACATAATACTTTTTAATATAGACAGGTATATAAATTACGTAACAAGGGTAAAATATTAATTTTCATAAATATTATTATTTAGGGCTCTATTTGGAAAACTTTATAACTCTGCCAAATCGTCAGTTATTTTAGATCAATGAAGTATGGAATAAATTATTAAAAAATAATTTTCGGAGTACATTAGATTTGGAGCAGAAGAGAGCCCGTTGGATGAGTGGTTAGGGTAAGGCAAGCGCCTTAACGCTCTGTCTCAGGGGTCCCGGGTTCGATTGCCGGCGGGTTCAACTATGGAAATGTACTTTTAAAGTTGGCTCTGGTCTGGATTTGGAAAGTAGTAGGAGAGCATTTAGGTAGCTCGTCTGGCGGCAGTAACCACCCCATTACAGAAGACCACCGTATAATAGCTCCCTACTCGGTGAGTAAGAGATGCCAGAGCTCATTACCCTATCGCTTCCATATCCCTTATCCTTATTCCTCCTATGGTCTGCAGCCATCGACTTTACACCCAAATAGACTCCTAGTACACGGCGAACATATTCAGACAACACATTAGACAAATAAACCTTATATAATTCCACACCCACTAATGTTCGGACAGTAACGACCAGATCTGTGACCCGTGAACATCTCTGCGCTTGCTTACTAAAATTTTATCTATTACATGTTGCAATGGCTCCTTGTAGCATAAAATGGTGTGGCAAAGACAGCAATAGCTCAAATTTTAAAACCGATGGTATAACATTTCACAGGTAAGCTGGCTTCGTTAATTATAATTAATAATAAGATACATTAACCAGACATTAGGTTAGCCAGCTACCATCCAGTGGAACATCATATTGCGTGCCACATTTTTTTTTAATAAAAAAATATGGTCAACAAACGAAAATGTTTGAGGGCCTCTGCCTTAGAAAGTACATACAAAACAGACTAGATAAATAGCGCCACCAGCATAGAACCTATTTCCATTACGCACGCATTGTAATTTTCTTAGTTAAACATCTGTGCCTGGTTCATATAATTTAGTTTCCCCTAACCCGTCATCTGTGCTTCATAACAGTCGAAGATTACATACACCATTTTCCACGTATAGCATAGCATAGTCGTTCTCGTGACTAGTTTTAGTTAGGCCAGGCAACTAACTCGTTCCTGTTTAGAGTTGCGAGGATTTCACTGTACTTTCTCTGCACTTTGGGTACTTGTGCTGGACCGACTACCTATTAATTCGTCTGATTGCATCTACGAAGCTCCGACTACTGGAACTTTCGAGTTGTGTGTTCAACTTTTACAATACTTAGTAAAAGTTTTGTTTACGTACAAAGAAGTTTGAATCTTAAATTTAAATTCCCTAAATTTAATTAAATTATTGTAATGACATCTAATATATATAAATTAAAATCAGTTTGTATATTTCCTATCTTCATATAAACAAGAAAAACATGCATGTAAAGAAGAAACCCCGTTTCCCATACAAGCCTGGACTATGACTGTACAGGACTGGAAATTGGCCTGTAATTAGGAGCCCAATCTTTACAATTATCAGCAATGGCTAAGTTTGTAAATAAATCGTACATTGAGGTTATGTCGTGGATGCGTTTTACGTTTTCTGATACGGTAAGAATCCTAATTGCAATGATATATTGTCATAAATGTCATGTTGTGACACTTTATGTCATACTAGCTGAACTCGGCCACGCTTCCCTGCGGCCAATACCATACGGCGCCGGCACGCAGCGGGCGGCGCGGTGTGCGCATGGGGCGCGCGGTACTGGTACACTGCTTATATATAATACTATTTATCGTAGCGTGATGTTATATAGCCTATAGCGTTCCCCGATAGATGGACTATTCAAAACAACAATAATTTTTCAATTCGAACCTAGTTCCTGAGATTAGCGCGTTCAAACAAACAAACAAACTTCAGCTTTATAATATTAGTATAGATAATTACATTATATGCCACTTATTATACAAAAATTGTCATAGTCGTAGCGTAGCACATACATGGAATACAAATCCTGGTACAAAAACTCAATGCAAAGACAGAATATAAAAAAGTAGGTACTTTTAGCTAACACAAAAATAAGTTGGCTCTAAATAATAATAGCTATTATGATTATTGCATTTTATTTACGTCCCGCTTATAGTTGTACCGTTTATTTCAATTGACAATTATTTTTTATAGAAACAACATTAAGTAAATTATTTTGTATTCGATGTTCCAACACACTAAAGAATATATAGGTACCTACACCAAGCACAGAGTATATGTATATGTATAGCAAGGTGCGTTTATGGAAAAATAAAATTTACGTATTTTCTGTATTTGACCATTATTAATGAGGTTAAGTTTTAGCTGGGCTAATCTAGACAAAAAAAGGAGATTTCTTTGGTATATATTTATATTTATTTGGCTTGTATATTCATAGCCTAAAACAGGGGTTCTCCTTTATCTATCATCCTAGGTACAAAATTACAAAAAATTTAAACATTGAAATTTTACTAAAAATTTCAAAGTGGGTAACACATTATTTATGTAATTGTTTATTTTATTAGGTACAAGGTACAAATTTACATTTGTAGGGGCACTCTTAGTAAGTATAAAAATTACTTGTATCAGGAGACCCCGTTCAAAAACATTTCAAATATTTGAAACAAAATCAACAAAATGTGTGTGTGTGTGTTAAGTTAGTTCACAAATATGTACTATTATTATAACACATACATATTATTTAATCTATACTAATATTATAAAGCTGAAGAGTTTGTTTGTTTGTTTGAACGCGCTAATCTCAGGAACTACCGGTTCGAATTGAAAAATTATTTTTGTTTTGAATAGTCCATTTATCGAGGAAGGTTATAGGCTATATAACATCACGCTACGGTAAATAGTGTTAATATGTCCAGTAAATATGTCCAGTACCATACGCCGCCGCCGTATGGGCCGCAGCGAAGCGTGGTCGAATTCAGCTAGTTTTAAATAATTTTGTTGATTCCGATGATCATTCATGATCGATGATTTCAATACAATCAGGTATTATTAGAGTTAAAATTCTAATTATTATTCAGAATTTCCAATAAAATAATAATAATATATTTGAACGAAGCCTTAGTTAATTTGTTATTTAAAAAATTGTGTATTCAGCTGTGTTTATTTTTAAACCTATATAAATAGCAGCCGTCACAAGGAAGTCAATAACATTTTAAGTATTGCCATTTTAAGTATGTAATCGCCCATTCTCTAGTGTTGCAATGACGAATTTAAAATTATAATTTCCATAACTTATTCGTACATGCGTAGAACAGTTGAATGTTCTATGAAATTTGCAAGCCTTTATATTTTATTGACCATTAAACGTTGCAAACACTACAATGACAATAAAAGATAGCATTTATCACGGAAAAGTCTATTCGTTGCGTAAATATGAATAACTAGCTCTTCCCGCGACTTCTTCCGCGCCCCCTTTTCTTAGATTTTAAAACATTTATTCAGTCCTTTTGTCAGGCGTTGAATTTTTTTTAATGTTATGATCGGCAGAGAGGCTGACGGTCCACTTGACGGACACAACGGTCGTCTATAACACAAGCAACGCCAAAGCTGCTGCAGGTGCGCTGCCGACTACAATAGGATTAAGGATAAGGGATTGGGAAGGGATAGGGAATGGGCTTTGGAATCCCTTACTTCACTCACAGAAACACAACAGCACACGTGCTGTTATTTCACGGTGGTCTTCTGTAAGGGGGTGGTCACTGACGCCAGATGGGCTGCCCAAATGACTGCGAAACGCAGCCTTGCCACTACTTTCAAGATCCAGACCAGAGAGAAATTGGTAAAGTTCAGTTTTCAATGTTGACCCTGCTGGTAACCAACTCGGGAACCCTAGAACAGAGCGTTAAGGCAAGCACCCTAACCACTCATTCAATGGGCTCTATTTATTTTTTGATTATCCCTCGGGAACAGTGTTTTTTCCTGGATGAAAGGTACTCTATGGCCTTTTCTGTATCCCTGACAATTTGTATGAAAAAATTCATAATGATCGGTTGAGTAGTTAAGGCGTGAAAGCTTAAAAACAAACACGTATTTATAAAGTCATTAAGGAACCGCTGCCTACACGAAAATTGTTACGCAATCGGTACTCACAACACTAAATTATAAATGGCTACCTACTAACATTTGTCATTCACTTCAGAGTGTCGTTCCGTCTATAGGCATAAAGCAATTATTTTGCACTTTGCATTCATTATATAATAACCATAGAAAAGAAAAACACAACATAAACATTACGTGAATGCTAAAAATACTTTACCTACCTGCGTAACAAGTTACTATTATTTGAATAGTCGAATGCATTTCCTCTATTAGTTACCGTGTTATAAGTAGAATGTGTTACTTTTAAAAGCGTTTGTTGCTAAATAACATACGTATATTTAAAAAATTAGATTTTCTCCCTTAATTTTTCTGAACTTAGCCTAATTAATACTTTTGGACCGAAGACCTATTAAAGCGACATCGAACTATCAAGCGAGCGGGAGGTGCTAAACAAAAACTTATATTTTAGCTTACGTACTAACTTAATACTAACTTAACCTAAGTCACTCTCACTAAAACCGAGTGAGAAGGTGTTGGAGGATGCGATCAGTAGGTATATCGCGTCAGTAGGGGGAGCAGACGTTAAGAGAAGAACACATACTTTTCAACGCTTGTAATGGACACATCAGTTTATGAGGTCAATCGGCGAACAATGGTGATACATAAATTTTAATGAGTGTAGTCTATTGTCTATTTTTATTTTAAACATTTCTCGGCTGTCTTCAACTTCATTCATTCATTCATTCATTCAATTCATAATAAAATCGTAAAGGAGAAATGTCTGTACATTAAATATTTAAAAAAAAGAAAAAAACAATTGTACACGTTGTACTCATGTTACCGAGGTCAAAAAATAGTTTTTAGAATTTTTGTCTGTGCGTTTGTGCACCCTAATCTCAGAAGTGGCTCAACCGATTTGAATGCGGTTATCACTGATGTACTGTAGTAAGCTTCCCGTAACATTTAGTGTTTGTTTCATTCCAATTGGTTTACAAACAAAAATGTTACGCCTTACGCGCTATACCAAATGCCACGCGTACGAAGTTGTGGGCTCAGCTAGTAAGTAATAAATCTGTGGAAGGTGTAAGTAAGCAATAGCGAACAACTGCTACGTATTGTTCCCGATTTCGTCCGTGTATCTTTGTAAATTATATCTTATCTTTCAAGGTTGAATCAACCACACATGTTAACAAAATTTCATTGAAACATCGTAAAACATGATTTTCAATTTTTTTATGATGGTACCTGATGGTAGGTGGCTACCGTCGTTGCCTATAACACAAGCAACGTCAAAGCTGCTGCAAGTGCGCTGCCGACAAAGGTCCTACCGCCGACAACGGTCCTACCTACTTAAGGATAAGGGATTAGGAGGGGGGATAGGGAAATGGGCTCTGGCATCCCTTACTCACTCACTGTAACACAACAGCACACGTGCTGTTATTTCACGGTGGTCTTCTGTAAGAGGGTGGTTACCCCAGACGGGCTGCCCAAATGACTGCGAAACACAGTGTGCCCTGCCGTAGTGACTAAAGAAAATTTGAAACCGAGTTTTCAATCCATAATCCATGGGACGATAAACGCATATCTATATCATCTTATTTTTTTCTGTTTTTGTATTTTGCTTAACATTATCGTAAATAAATTAAAACTAATGTCGCTTACATCTCTTATCTTATACTGGGCGCAACAAATGACGAGCCACGCTTGCCTTGACGCTACATATCAAGCAAGCAAACAACGAAGCGAGATCGAAATGACAATATGCATTAATTTTTGTTAAGTGGGATGCAAAATCTTCTGGTTGTTCCGTTTATCCAAAATCCACCCTAAGTGGATATTCGAAAATGCACCATAGCCTGGATTAACGGAATGACTAGCTGAGCTCGCAATTTCGTACGCGTGGCATTTGGTATAGCGCTTAACTTTTTTGTTTGGAAATCGATTGGAATGAAACAAACACTAAATGTTACGCGAAGCTTGATACAATACATTACTCAAAACCGTATTCAAATCGGTTAACTCGTTTCCGAGATTAACGTGCACAAATGGACAGACACATAGACAAACATTCTAAAAACTATTTTTTTTGACCTCGGTAACATAAGTAGGTACAACATGTACAAATTGTATTTTTGAAAAAATATTTAGTACAGACAAAACTCGTTTAAAATTTTATTATATGTATAGATATAGATTATTATTCCTTTTGATGAATGTTTGATGAACGATTCCGCTTCTTTGCAATGTTTTGTTTGTTGTTAAAAAGTGAGAGTAATTAATGTAATTAAAAAAATAATCTTTAAGCTATTGAATCTAAGAGTTAATTTATACGTAGGTATTCGTATTAATTGCTCCAGGACGAGGCCACAAACGTGATTTCAAAAATTTCACGTATAATACGTTTTATAATAGAAGCTCATATCCGCTGTTTGTAATTTTCTCACGTACGGTGAAATAAGATACCAAAGTGTAGCATGTTGTTGAATATTAGGTCGATAAAGAACTCAAATACTTTATAAAACAGCAAAAGTTCTATACAATGTTATTTAGCTATATCTCCTATACATATTATATTATATTATATTTATTATATTATATTATATTATATTATATTATATTATATTATATTATATTATATTATATTATATTATATTATATTATATTATATTATATTATATTATATTATATTATATTATATTATATTATATTATATTATATTATATTATATTATATTATATTATATTATATTATATTATATTATATTATATTATATTATAAAACAAAGTCGTTGTCTACCTCTGCCTATTTCTCCGCTATAACCTCTTCTAAAGGACCCAACAGATTTTGTTACGGTTTTCATCAATGGAAAGAACGATAAACAAGGAAAATTTGGGTACATATATAATTTGCAAAAAAATAAAATGCATCTGTGTTAAATCGGGATGGGTTATAATGTGTAATTACTTAATGACAAGCTTAACTTAAGGACCTTATTTAATTTAAATTTTAATGGGATTGTAAATGTCGACAATATTTATTTTTCATGCAAAATTTATGAATTTATGAATTTAACGATAAACGAGTAACATTTGTGTATATAATTTGCAGCAAGACACTAGTTTCTCAATACAATCTTTCTTTGTTTTGATTTAAAACTTCTAAGGGAAACAAATTTTTTAAGCACAAATACCTACATTGTTTTTAAAAATCGATATGCTTATAGAACTTGAATAATTTTCATGAGAGTCTTCATCATCTGGACATCTTTTCCCGATATCCAACCAAACAGCACGACTAGCTGAAACTCGTATCCATTCACTACTTTCTCTTGACTTTTACCATATCGTGCGACTAGTAGATGGTTGTTCAGCAGCCGCCTCTAAAGCAATGTTTGTCGGTTCGATAAGCTATATGGCCTGCCTTAGCCACAGCATCTTACTTAGAGCTTCTGTGAGCTATTTCGGTGATTTTAGTTCTCTTACAGGTGGATCTCCTATTCTCCTCATCCTACGGATTATATCTTGCAGGAATACCTACTTCAGCAAAGATTTTTCCAAGACACGTCTTTTTTCAAGTAAAAATATTTAGACAGGCTAACAGTCCACTTGATAGTAGGCGATTACCATCGCCTATTAACGCAAGCAACGCCATATGTGATACAAGTGCGCTGCTGAACTTAGTAGGATTTAGTAAGGGATTGGGAAATGGACTGCGACATCCCTTACTCACTCACCTAAACACAATAGCAGACATGCTGTTATTTCACGGTGGTTTCTGTGAGATGGTCGTTACTGCCGCCAGACGGGCTGCCCAATTGATGACTGCGAAACATATTGACCGGTATTATTTATTCTGAAATAAAGAGAAGCTGATTTGAGCAAATTGTTCTATCATTGTTATTCCACACCATTCTGATTACAATAAAAAACAATCAATATGTTTTGAAGCTTCTGTTTGTTGCTTCTGCTTCTGCTGTTAGCTTATTGCAACATATAAAACAACGGTCATTTCCATTTGGAAACTTCCTCCCCGATTTGATACATTATATTTGCATTCCTAATCGAAAAAATTACTATTACGTTTTGAATTCGCTCTCAAATACATAATATCTTTTTAATTTTCCATAATGACCGCGTCTACAAAATTATTTAAGTTATGGAGAAATACAAATTCAGCAACCGTGTCAATATAAAAATAATAAATGGTATCGGAATTGTTGCGGTATCTCACTAAGAAGAAAAAACAAGAATTAAACATATAATTAAATAATACCAAAATCCAATGTCAAGTTTTATTATTATCAGTTAGCAATTTTTTTGAGTTTTATATTTACTTCTTTAATTTAATCATCATAAGCGTGTGAAACTTTTTTTGTTTTTGGTAAATCCTACTCAATATTGACTTTAAAATGCTATTTACGCATCTGATTATTTATATTACTGCTTAGTTTTAATGGAGTTTTTGTTAGTTAGTTTTTGTTTAGTAACAACAGAATTCAATAAAAATAATACAAGTTTAATATACATATATGTTTGCAAATTTGTATAGCTTAATTTGTAAACTTGTCAAAGAAGTATAATGAATTCGAGGGTTAAGGTTAAGATAGAACGCGACCCGTGTTTCGAATTAGCGAAATTCTATTTCTCAGTTTTGTTGTGCGCAAGTTAGGGCTGCAATTTAGACTCAAAGAAATCAAGAGAAGATTTTCTACTGTGTAAGTTTTCTAGTATGAAAACACAGGAATTTCCATAAAGCTATACATATTAGTTGTAGTAAACGGGAGCCGAACATATGCATGTCGTAGTTGTTAAACCAAAATCTGCTATGTGGAAAAAGAATTTACAATAATTTCTAGCTGCTGCACATAGAAGTCATAGTTCGACAAATATTATAGTGAGATATATTCACTAAGATCAAAATGTTGGAATCTCAAAAAAGTGCACATAGCAGATTTTGGTTTCACAACGACAAAATATAAATTATACATTTATGAAAAAAAAATAAGTATAAAAGAAAGATTATAGTCAAAATAATATTGTCGTGTTCCAGGTAAAAATGCCAAGTCCTGACTATAGTGTCGACCTGGAGCTCGGAGATCCAGCGCCAGATTTGAAAGAGTATGCGCGGCAATATTGCGGGGAAGACCCGAATACACGTTTGCAAGCCATCGATGAACTTAGAGATATGATTTACGGTAAATAATTTTTTTGTATGATGAAGGCAAACTGATGGCGAGCTTTGATAGCAGGTGGTTACCGGTTACCATGCAGCGTTAAACATAAGAATACCAAGAGTTGTTCAAATGCACCACCGACGTCGATAGGATAGACTAATAAAGATACGATGATGAGCTCCGGCATCCGTAAAATTTATCAGAAATTTTACCATTGCCTAATATATTGTCTAATTGCCCGAAAGCACTTTCGGTTATAAAAAAAGAACAGTTAAAATACTCTAATATAAATTGTGTCCACCTTGGATGGACCGCGCGTGATACTGGATACTGCTTATATATGTTATAATTATTATTTATAACATCAGCTATCTTTCAGTGAAAGTCCCGTCAAAATCGCTCAAGCCGTTTCGAGGATTAACTGGTACAAACAGACACCCAAAAAAATATCATTTTTTTGTTATAAGTACCGTATTTAATAATACGATATACATGTATAAATTTAATAAAAAGTTTAATATTATTTTATAAAAATTATTTAATAAAAAGCTATTATTTTGACACCACAAACAGACACTTCAATTTTATTTATTTGTACGTATGTATAGATATAATATAAAAAAATGAATCGCTGATGTTGGTTAAATGAATACAGGCAAGGCAAGCATTTTGTATCAATAACTCAGACCTTTAGCACAGCTCATGCCCATTTATGTTGCTATGCTTCAGGTCGTGACATGGATGTATTTCTGATGGTGTCCTTAAATTATTTCAGAACGTGGTGAATGTACGCCTCATCGTATGGACGACGAGTTTCTGGTCAGATTTCTTCGCGCTCGAAATTTCATTCCGCAGAGGGCTCATAGATTGGTACATATTTCTTTACATTATATAAATGATAGAATGTTCATTTTCTGTAGTGTAAAATAAATAGATATCTTGTTTTAATATCTTATATATTTTTAACGCCTTTACCTAATCGTTTTAACGCAAATCTAACGCAAATCTATTTTCGTATTGCAATCCCAGCAAAGTTAAGCCGTTATGGCATTAGATCAAGTAGAAAGAATCTTGAAAAAAATTTGCTAACGTCACATGCTTACCTCGTACACATACACACACAAACTCGAGAACACTCATATCTATATCTATACTAATAAGAGGTAAAGATTGTATGTTGGTTTGTATGTTTGTATCTTCGTAATCCAACTCATTCGATTTAAAAAAATCTTTCATCAAAAAATTTCAGGATGGACATAGGATATAAATATTCCACGGGGCCAAAGCCCGTTATTTTTTATTTTTCAATGCGGACGAAGTTGCAGGCATCAGCGATATATAAAATAAAGTCAAATTTTAAAATAAAGTCGCTATCCTCCTCTGTTTCTCCGCTAACTTTTAAACCACCTAATGGATTATATACGGTTTTCACTGTTAAGAACAATGATAAACGTGTAAGGATTGTGTATATTGTTTGCAGAAAATATTACATCCGTGCGAAGCCAGGGGCGAGTCGCTAGTTTACTTATATATCTGTGTACGTAAAGTTTTGAAGGGCTCACGGCAGAGTTTAGGTATATATCCATACTAATATTATAAATGTGAAAGTAACTCTGTCTGCTATGTCTGTTACCTTTTCACGCCTAAACCGCTGAACCGATCGTGATGAAAGGACATAGGGTATCTTTCATCCAGAAAAAATGTCCTGTTCCCGAGGGATCATCTTAGTACTGGTAAAGCTATAACTGCAATAAAGATGTTAGGCGTTTTTTTTTTATTTTTCAACTTGGGCGAAGCCGCAGGCACCAGCTAGTTGATAATTTTAATACCATATTTCTTACTGTTAACAGTTTGAAAAAAGAAAAAGAATAATGCAACGAAAACGAAACGGAAACGTACAGAAACGAAACACCATCCAAACAACGAAACTCCGATTCATCGCGGACTACAGTCCGCAGTCGTTTCATTTTCGTTGCAGTGTGCTAAATGCCTAAGGGTAAGGGTCAGCTCACACCAAAAATCGCAATAGAATATATAACTTATTTAATACACTAAAAGGTATTCAATGATTCATGTGAAGTGCGCGTGGTCACGTGTGGCGCAGAGCGAAGCCGCCAACACCACTCGCCTACTCACTGAATTGTGTAGTCCAATAACGGGGCTTATGCAACCCGAGAAATTCCTCCACCTATAAAATTTGGCATGAGATGAAGTATATTTGAATATTTTTGAATGAACATCCAAAAAATATGTTTGAAATGGAAAATCTTTTTTGGATAACTAAACAAAGCTATGTATTTAAAGACATAAAACCATATGAAAAAATAAAGATTAGCGGAACAATTTTTCAGTAGAAGTTACAGCGCAAAATGTTAAAACTTAAAAATGGAAAAAAATGTTAAATTCCTTTACATACTAATTCTAACTAATACATACGTACGTATAAAGAAAGTATTTCTGTCCGAGGAAATATTCACAGAGATTTATAAGCGATTTTCATGTTTAGGTAAAAATACCTAACTTCATCTCACGTCTAATTTCATAGGCAGAGGAATTTCTCGGAAGTCTCCATACAACAAATGTCCCCGTTAATTGGACTAGTGTACCTTTTAGTGGAATGAATAAGTTTTATATTCTCTATTGATATCTTAAAAAGTGCATGCCGCGCCGCTTTCCGATGTGAGCTGACCCTTAACCAGGTTTTGTCTGTTATGTATGTGGATAGTTCGACCTCAATGACTTTATTTACTTTATTAATTGCATAGTGATCTGAACATTCTGTTTCAGATGGTAAACTATTACCAATTCAAAGAGGAAAACGCGGATCTCTTCGAGAATGTATACCCACTTGACCTTCGGCCAATAGGAGACGCACAAGTTATAGCCGTGCCGCCATACAGAGATCAAGACGGACGAAGGCTTATGCTGTACAGAATTGGTAAGTAATTTTGTTTTTTCATGTGTGCCGGAGAAATGTGAAAAAATAGTTTATTAAAAGTAGGTACTTAAATTCACAATGCAAATGATTGGTTATTTACATTATTTCAAATAAAAATACAAAATGGTTTTAAATAAAAGTATTTACTAAATACAAAATGCAAAATACGTATTTTCAAAATGGCTTTTCAATTAAAATGCATTATTTCACTGATTTTAAAACTCACATTTGTTCAAAGAGTTAATCTTTTATGTTCCGTCTATGTGGCCTCATAATCACTCCACCAAACGAAAATAATTATTCAACAAGTGCAGATCTCGGTGAGTAGCTAATTTGAATTTAAGAATGAAAAATATGATCTACAGATTACAAAAAAAATTTAAAACGTTTGCATTCAGTTTGAAATCGTATTCATTGTATTTCAGAATGTATTTTTATATACTGTAAATAAAATTTGAAAAAAGCGTTTAATGAAAAAAAATGGGTATTTTGCATTTTGTATTTGCATTTCAAATACCTAATGTATTTCAAATAGTTCATGTGCCGAAAGATGCAATTATTATTGCCAATTAATATGAGTGATACAACCTACTAGATATAATTAAATTATATCCTGATGTTGGATAATAAGTGGTTAGATTTGCTAGAAATTATCTGAAAATCTGAAAAAATAATAATATCACAAACGTCTTTCTCTCACAAAATTTCGTTACAAATAATTCAAAAAATATGCGTTGGTTTATGTCACGAATCACAACTCAACAAAGATTCGTATAGGTGACGGTAGGCGACGAAGGTACCCTCAAGGGAATGCATGTGTCACCTGGATTTATTACCTTGAATTAAAAGCGTCACTGTTATGTGTCTAATAGATTATATTTTATTCACAGGATGTTGGGACCCAAAGTCAATATCTGTAGACGATCTAATGAGGGGAACTGTATTGGCTCTTGAGTTGGGAATGCTCGAGCAACGTACTCAGATTCTTGGTGGTATTGCACTGTTCGATTTGGAAGACATCGGTACACAACATGCTTGGCAAGTCTCGCCGTCGATTGCGGCTAAGATAGTGAAGCTATTAGTTGTAAGTAATATTCTTAAGGAATTTTCTTACAATTGCTTATTTTATTAAAAGTAAAACCATACAAAAAAATCTTCATCAATTTTCAGTCGGCTTTTCCTGCGACTACTTACGCGATCCACGTAATTAATCATTCCTGGGTGTTCGACAAGATTTATAACATATTCAAACCGTTCCTGAATGGGGCGATGCGTTCTCGAATATTCTTCCATGGGTACGATTGCACGTCACTTCATAAGCATATAAAACCGGAACATTTGCCAGAAAGATATGGCGGTATATGGCCTGATTATCCTTACACTATCTGGTTGGAATCTCTGAAGAAAAATTATGAAGTAACAAAGGAAATTATTGCCAGCGGGTACAAGTTTCGGGAACACGAGGTCTGTCCGGAAGTTGTCAGAAAACTGAAAGAAGAAGGGATAAAATTGTCTTAAGAAGAGATAAAAAATTCACCTCTGAAGAAGGTTCACATCCAACGTTAATCAAGGTTAAGCATCATCTAACCGATTTATCGACTAACTGTGGCGACTATAGTTTAAACGCGCTGTGAGCTGACCAATTGCTTGCTGGTCCATTGATCTCAAGAGAGCGGGCTGATGATGGTGAACCTTAAAAAATAGCTTATCACTAACCTGTTTAGTTATTAAGGTTTATTAGCTTTAAAATTTAACTCATAACTTGCATGTGTAACGTAAAATTATTTCATTAAGACAACAAACCATTGCATTATAGTCTTGTAAGCATAGAGAATAGTGTAGACATAAGAAATTTAGTTTAAGAAAAAGTTACGTTCGTCAAAAACCTGTGATACGAAATTACGTTCTTCGGAACGAACGCACCAATAGTTTTATAGAGCTTTTCTTAAATAAGCTTACGATATATTTGTAATTTGTAATAAATTTTCAATAGCAAATTATTTAATTTTTCATTTTTGACTGTACGATTACAGTTTCATAAATCTATACTATACTATACTATACTATACTATACTATACTATACTATACTATACTATACTATACTATACTATACTATACTATACTATACTATACTATACTATACTATACTATACTATACTATACTATACTATACTATACTATACTATACTATACTATACTATACTATACTATACTATACTATACTATACTATACTATACTATACTATACTATACTATACTATACTATACTATACTATACTATACTATACTATACCCGTGACTATACTATACATACTTGTTAGAGTGCTTGCTTTATCGCTTTGTTCTAAGGTTTCCGGGTTCGATTCCCGGTAGGGTCAAATTTGAAATGAACTTTTCAAACTTGGTTCTTATCTGGATCTGGAAAGCAACTGCGATCGAGAGCAAACTGCGATTCACAGTCATTTGAGCAGCCCGTCTGGCGGCACTAACTACCTTACAGAAGACCACCGTGAAATAACAGCACGTGTGCTATTTCAGTGAGTAAGTAAAGGATGCCAGAGCCCATTTCCCTAACCCTTCCTTATTCTTAAATTGATGGTAGCCACCTACCATCAAGTGTCCTGTGTGCCGACCTTAAGAGAGCACTTTCCAACTCTAACAGCTTACTTATTCCATACTACGTAATTCCATGATTACTCATTAATTATAGGTTGCAGCAATACATAAAAAAACATGACATTTCTGGGACATAATAAGAAGGTTTGCATAGCAACAAAAAACTGAAATTAATTTTATATCTAGTATAATTATTACGTAATTTCTAAATATGTGATATTTTCGCTGGTTGAATTCTTGTAATTACTGACTAAAATCCAATAGCTACAATCTATAAATGTTTTTCTAAAATATTGGAATTGCTGGCGTATGTTTTATTATTTTCGTTTTATTATTTACTGTCTTCGGTTATTCGCATTATAGTAATAAGTTGAGACAATAAATTCTCCCAAATTCTTATTACTGAGTTCCCACGCTCGCACAGGACTTCTGTAGTAATCGGTTACTACTCAACTGGTCATCATGGAATTTTGTATATATATTTTCAGCAATGCAAAAAAGGGCATAGGGTACTGCAAAAAAGTACTGTTCCCGAGAGATCATCTAAAATAAAAATTCAACGCCTGACAAAAATATATGAGCAATACCTACAGATTGAATAAATGTTTTAACACCTAAGAAAGGGGCGCGGATGAAGTCGCAGACAAAGGATAGTTTCATATAAATAAAAGTTTTTGTATTCGTAACGTGTTACACTGTTAACGGTTAACGTATGTTTAACCAACTAACATCTACCTCTACTTACATTTTTCCTCTACTTACAATAATTTAAGTAGGTACTGTTCGTTTTCCGTTCAAAAGCTCGGCTTCACGAGGGTCCCTTATCAGACGAGGCTAACAAAGTGAAGTCTGTCAACCCGTGAGTGGATATAACATCACATACCTCTGCCCATCATTTCTCGGAGAAGCTTAATTCAATGGGGAATTGTATTATATCTCTTTATTCTCTAGTGTTACAGTTCATGTCAATAAAGAAACAATGTGAGAGCAACACGATCAATTTTAGTTCGACAAGGAACAATTTTGTAGATACCTGAAAATCATAAAATTAATTATGACACTCTCTGATGTTTGTAGATTATGTGTCAGTCGTATTTTCTATTATCCATGCTCATTCCTGCAACATTAACTTGTTTGATAATAGAAATAGTGAATTTTCTCTATTGAATTAATTTTAAATGCATATCTTTGCTAACATAATTAAACTGAAGAGTTCTTAGTGTTATATATATTTATATATATCTTTGATAGCTTAATTCTTGAGAAAGTTTTAACCTTACTCATTTAACATCACGATACGACCCTATAAAAGCATAATATTTAAAATTCAGAAAGAACGCGAAAACTAAATAATAGCATTTTATACGTCGTACATTAGGATTTGTCGCAGTTTTGAACGACTCGTGATTAAATTAATTATTAATCAATACTAATACTATAAATGTGAAAGTAACTCTTGTCTGTTTGTTACCTTTTCAAGAGAACCGATCATCGTGAAATTTTGCATACACGTTGCCAGAGATGCAGGAAAGGACATAGACTACTTTTCATCCAGAAAAAAAGTACTGTTCCCGAGGGATCATCTAACGCCTGGAAAAGCTATAACTGCAATAAAGTTGTTAAGCGTTACATTGCTCATATATTTAATCATGCGTTATTTTTTTATTTTAACACAAGCGAAGCCGCGGGCACCAGCTAGTTCAATATATGACTTGATATTGACTGTTGAAATATGATGAGTTCATCGAGTCCCAGAATACGTAAATTGAGAAACTTTTACGATGTAAAATAGTTTAGTAATTCTGAACTATATTGAACGTATTTCGTGTATGTAAGTAGCCGGCGTAAGATATATTTAGTGTTATTGTCGACTAGAACATTGAAAACAAATATAGTTAATCTGTGACGGTTATACACATTCTGCATTGTCATCGAAGTATGAGATAGAAGTTTTCACCTTTGTACGAAGTTTTCGATAAGGTTCAGCGGAAGTTCAACGCGATCATTGTCCATTGACATCTCCGACATTACTCCGAGGAAACTGGAAACATCAGTTCCCTTTTAGTGAATAAAAACAATAGGGTTCAACGCATTACACAAGGTGAAGCCCGAAGTTTAAACACGCTAAAGCTTTTAGGTATTTTCAATGCATTTTGTTTGTTATTTATATAATAAATGATCATAAAAATATTAATATATCTGCTTTTTGGGCGAATTGAATACAGTGGCTGACTCCGCTGAGTCTGTTAATAACAATATACGATAAATAAAAATATTGGAAGTAGATTTTATAATTGTATTGTTAAGTCTTAACAATTTGCATTTTACTTTAGGTTTATTTTTATCTTTCATTAATATCCTAAAAATATTGTTACATGCGTGGTGAGTTAAAATGCCGTGTAAAGGCGAAACGAACGATTTATTTTCACAAACCAAGATGACTTCCAAATTCACTAAACTTGTCCGATGAAACTGTTAAACTTGCCAAATGCCTTAAATGATTCCCTAAATGTGTCGCCGGTTCACTGTCGTTGATAACTTCGCAAAACTCCTCATCTCGCCCGCCTGCTCTCTTATTTATACTTGGCGTTGGCGCCAATGCCTCGATGTATTTCGAATTTTCCAGAAGATCGTAAACAAGCCATTGAAAGTTCGGGAATGCTATTTCTGTTGAAACGTAAACTCTATTTTGTAAACATTAGGAACAATTTCCTTTGACACTAGTCGGGAAGGGGCGTAACTACCATCGATAGGATGGGACGTTCGAGACTTTCGACCGGCGGAACGCTTTTTCCAGAACGTTCCATAGTTAGTCGCAATAATATTATAAATGCGATTGTTTGTATATTTCTGTATTTGGATGTTTGTTCCTCAATAACGATAAGTTTATTAATAAATAAGATAGTCAATGATAAATAACTTAATGAGATACTCGTAGTTTGTCATTAACATTAACATAAATAATGGGTGTTTAGGCGGCAATATTTAAATGTGAATAGTTTTAATGTGTCATCATTGTTATCCGTTTATTGTTTATGCAAAAAATATAGCTTAAAATTAATCAATATTAAGTTTACACACTTTTTGATAAATAAGTTTATCAAAAAATTATTATTAAATTATTGAAAATGCAAAGGTCTGTATGGGAGATTTAAAACTTTATTGAACACAAATTAAAGGTTATTGAGAACAAAGCGAGTTCAACACTATTTTTAAAAGCACTTCTTGATAATAACTTTGTTATCTCCTATATTGGTGTCTTAAATTCAATTAGCTTAGTAGAGACAATAAAAGCTCAACACTAAAAGCTCACGTGTACACAATATAATTTATTATTTTAATGTACACTCACGAGCAATATATTTGGGTCGATAACAAAATTTTTACAAGGAAAAGTATATTTTAAATTGAGTCGTTAGACTCAACTAATATTATTATTAAAGATTTTCTTTATACACTTTTTTAAATAAAAGTATAAGTTGAGTATTTCAATATCTTAAAACACAATAAAACTAGTGTTATATGTATTTAAAATACAATGGAAATAAAATAACACATACACTAAATGCAACAATTCTTCGAAGTTACAGCCTGTTGCAAAACACCAAAAAATTTGGAACTTTTTTTATATCCTTTAAATGTTGCGTTTAGTATATAATATACTTTAAAAAAATATTGTAAAAAAACTTCGTAAGCGTGATATTCGGTAAAGCGCATAACTGTTTTCTTTGTAAACCGATTGGAATGAAATAAAATTAAATGCTACGCGAAGCTTGCTATAATATATCACTGAAAACCGCATTTAAATCGGTTCAGCCTTTTCTGAGATCAGCGTGAACAGAGACAAAGAGCCAAAAAATCTAAAAACTATTTTTTTTTACCTCGGTAATATAAGTACAACGTGTACAAATTGTTTTTGTGAAAAAATATTTAATGTACAAACACGGTTCGTTTACGATTTTATTTTTACTATACCGTTGTACTTAGGATACTACTATGGAAAGTACAAAGTTTTTTAAACTCGTTTTCTATGTGCTTTTAAAATGCAAAATCATACTTACCTACTATTTACAATATATAACTGACTGGAGTACACGTCCCTTAATAGTAGCCAATATTTTAAAGTCCATTTTAATTATTCAATTTATTGAATATCTCAGTTTTTAGTTTATATTCCACATCAATTTTTTTCTAACGGACCTGGATTACATTGTCCCCAGGTGTATTTTTCGACTACAAAAGGCTCTTATTACGCGAGGAAGTAAACAAAATGGGGATATGAAGGAAAATTAGTTTTCTTATTAAAAAATTGTACGAGTATACCTCTCTATATTACAGCAGTGAATTTTATATTTTACCTATTTTATACAGGGTCTTGCATTATTTTGCTAAAGACAAACACAAAACAGTTATAATTTTGAGAAGTCAAAACAAGTTATTTTAATCACCGATACGTTTCTATGATACACCTACTCCACAGACAGTAACGACGCTCATCAAAATCAAACAAGTAATAAATAATGAAACAACTTAAGTATTTGTTCTTCCAGTACACTGAATGACTTCGGGCATTCTCAAAGCCAATATACAGCCATTGTAGAGCCTTTTATGTGTTATACAAGGTAAAACACTATCATTATTATCAAAGCCAACCTACAATCATTTACCGTTGGTCATAAAAAAAATTAATTAAGCGCCACCATAAGTTCAGCGAGCGGGTGGTGGTCTGTCCATGGGGCGTTTTTAATTGTACCGATATAACTTATACTCGTGTAGTAGGACTACTTCTACAAGCATATTATTATAATTGGTTTTATGGATTACTAGTTGGTGCCAGCGACATCGTCGGCGTTGAAAAATAAAAATATATATAACATCTGACAAAATATATGAGCAATAATTTATTCAACCTTTATTTCTGTTACAGTTTTGCGTTACATTTTTGTTTTTATATGATTCTTCGGGAAAAGTACTTTCTTTTTCTGGATGAAAGGTAGGTAGTACCTTTTTCAGTATCCCTGACTATATGTATGCAAAATTACGTGATGATCGGTTGAATAGTTAAAGCGTGAATACAGGTAAGAGACAGACAGACAGAGTTACTTTCATGATTATAAATTAGTAGGGATTAATTAATTATCAGTTTTTCGCAATATAATATTAGTTCGAGGAAAAAGTCATATAGTATGCATAAACTTGTAATAAAATCTCCTTGGTTGTACTATTTGTATCTGGCTGATTTTGATGACATTAATAAGATACATTTTAAATTTTTATCACAAAAAAGGAAAAAATGTAACGCAAGCTGCGAAAAAATTCGTGACGTTTATGGACCTAATGCAGTGGTCAGTAAGAGAAGCACAAAGTTGGTTTAGCGTTTTCAATCCGTGAATTTTGATGTCAAAGATACACCTCACTCTGGTGGCCCTGTTAGGGAATAAATGGACGCCATTTTTGAAAAAGTTGAGCAAGATCGGCATATCAGTAGTTACAACATAGCTAAAGAACTGGGAATTGACCACAAAACAGTTTTCACCCATTTGTAAAAAGCTGGATACACAAAAAAGCTCCACATTTGGGTGCCACACGTGCTCACTTAAAGAAATCTAATGAATCGTGTACTCATTTGCAATTCTTTATTGAGACGTTATGAAACCGAACCGTTTTTGAAGAGATTGATAACTGGTGATGAAAAGTGGATCACGTATGACAAGAACGTGCGAAAAAGGTCGTGGTCAAAGGTCGGTCAGGCTTCACAGACTGTGCCAAAACCCTGGTTAACTCGCAATAAGGTGATGCTGTGTATGGTGGGATTGGAAGGGCATTGTTAATTATGAGCTTTTACCGCCAGGGTAAACTGATGAGATTAAAGCAAGAAGCTGAGAGAAAGCGGCCGGAATTGATCAATAGAAAGGGTGTGATCTTTCATCTTGGCCACATCTTTAGCCACTCAGCACACACATCTTTAGCCACTCAGCAAAAATTAAGAGAAAACTGGGAGGTTTTAGTGCATCCGCCATATAGCCTTGACTTTGCACCTTCAGATTTCCACCTGATCGGTCTCTTCAAAATTCTTTAGGCAGTGTCAGGTTAACATCAAGAGAGGATAAAAGGGCACATACATATATATACTGTAATTAAATGTAAATAAACTTTGAAAAAATAAAGTCTTGAGTTTTCATATAAGTAAAATGCGAAGAAACCAATTAATTATTAAAGCCATAATGTTAAAATAGTACCAAGGATTAGTTTCAAATGTTCAAAATTGTTGGGGGAGTCGAATACTTAGCAGAAGTACAATGTTAACCAAAATAGAGAATTACAATAGCGATAAACACCTCACGTGGTCCCTTCGCATTGCGGCTGAATCAATAGATTCAGAATGGTATTATCAGTATTGTTCCTCTCTCTGCGGTTATCTCTCTACCGATGCGGAAACATTCTATATAATATTTAAATATGTAATAAAAAATAAATATTTTTTATTATTACTAAATATGCTATAAAAAATTAACAGAGAGAAATAAAATAATTGAGCTGAGCTGTAATAATAAATTAAACCACCCCTGCAACAATAAAAGAAATCAATTTATCCTATTACTTTTAACCAAGTATTTAACCAACTTGCAACTACGGTACCTACTAGAGTTTATCAAATTACCTTCTTTTTCTTTTGTTTCGGCTCTTACTTTGGAAGATTGTAATAAAATATATATCGAAATCAATTATTACTAAGGTGTAATAACTTTCAACGAATTTTTTTATATACGCAACGTTTTATCTTTTTTTATTTACCTAACTTTTGTTTGATTTTCTAATTAACCAGTTGAATATTGTGCCAGTACTACAGTGTACTTTTAGGGCAATAGTAAAATTGACCTAAAACAAATATCCGTTTATTATCCTCTTTTAAAATACATCCTTGAATGAAATGGGACAATGACCTTATAAGCCGCCCGAGTCTTCACAGACAGTCATTGTCACACCCCCGAGCAAGATTCAGCTAAAACACAGAAAGGTTAATGCCACGTTATCGACGATAAACCTTTGTTTTATACCAGCTGAACTCGGCCACGCTTCGCTGCGGCCCATACGGCGGTGGAGAGCGCGTGGGGCCCGCGGTATTGGACACTGCTTATATATAATACTATTAATCGTAGCGTAATGTTATATAGCCTATAACCTTCTTCGATAAATGGACTATTCAATACAAAAATAATTTTTCAACTCGAACCAGTAAATCCTGAGATTAGCGCGTTCAAACAAACAAAGAAACTCTTCAGTTTTTTATATTAAGTATAGATTTTTTTTATTGTTTTTATTTATACATAAATATTAATAAGATAATATTTCTTCTGTTTCATTTACGAGAATTGAATGGGCGTTCCTGATGGAAGTCTACCAACTGACGCAGTAACTGGTTCTGTTATTGGAATTCATTATTCAAATAAAACAATCCAGTAATGCTTAAAATAACGATGCGAATATAATAGTTATAGGGTGAATAGCCTATATTACTATAGGCGAAAGAATGTTTAAAATCGGTCGAGTAGTTTTTGAGTTTATTCATTATAAACATACATACATTACATACAAATGTTTTCTCTTTATAATATTAGTATAGATAAATAGATATAGACTAGCTAAGCCCGCAACTTCGTGTAGCTGTATTCGGTATAGTGCGTAACTTTTTTGTTTGTAAACCGATTGGAATGAAACAAACATTAAATGTTACGAGCAGTTTGTTAAGTTGTTGTTAAGTTTGTTAAGTCGGATTTGAATTCTGTCAAGACCGCATTCAAATCCTGAAATAGTTTTCTGAAAACTATTTTTTTGACCTCAGTAACATACATAAGTACGTGTACAAATCGTTTTTTTGAAAAATATTTAATGTAATGACACGGCTCGTTTACGATTTTATTATAAGTATAGATATGAATACTTATAAAAGTTGAATCCATACTAATATTATAAATGTGAAAGTAACTCTGTTTGTCTGTCTGTTACCTTTTCACGCCTAAACGCTGAACCGATCATCATGAAATTTTACATACACGTTATCAGGGATGTGTGTACCTTTCATCCAGTACCGTTCCTGAGGGATCATCTAACGCCTGACAAAGCTATAATTGGCTGGAAAGCTTAAGCGTTACATTACTCATATTTAGTCAGGCGTTATTTTTTTTTTTCAACGCAGGCGAAGCCTCGGGCACCAGCTAGTACACAATAAATCTATCAGCTTATTAATTTTTTTAGACAAAATAATTCAGATAATAAATCGAATCAATGTTTTTTACATGCAACGGTAAAAAACATTGAATGTACTTAAGTCTTACATGAACTGAAAGGACTGAAACAATGAAAGGGCAGAACAAAATACAAATCGTTTCATTGTGTTGTTGGTAAATAACTTTTATGTACATATCTGATAATGATCATCTCCATGAGCGGAAGTAATTAAAGCTAAACCGTTGTTAGATCGCAATCACAAACTTTGTTCAAAATGTCTCGTGAATGATGGTTATTGCCTATCTAGTTATTATTATTGTTTGTTTATAGATTATAAATAGATATTATATTATAGATAAACTTCACTATATATATTTAGATATCAATATCTATATCTCTACATAATAAGTCAACTCGTCGCTAACTTATTCTAAACCGCTCAACGGAATTTAATGCAGTTTTCACTATTGGAAAGAGCAGAAGACGAGAAAAATTTGTGTATATAATTTTGAAGAAAAAAAAAACTGCATTCGTGGGAAGACGGAGCAGGTCTCTTATATTTTATTACGTACTTAGCAAGTTAGCAACGGCATCGAAAATGTGTGCTTTAACTTTTTTAAACTTTTCTAAAATATTTCATGTGTAGACATCGTCCGTCCGGAGACACGAGGAATGCCAGAGTGGAATATTTCATGCATACGTTGCTATGGCTTCTGATGTTTACAATTTAAAAAAAAAATGCTAAGAAAACCATTATTAATGGATTTTATGGGAGAAGTTTAATACTTCACAATAATACCACCTCTTACAGATTATTTATATAAATATAATTTCATTTCTATATTACCCACTATGGAAAAACATTAGAAGTTTCTTCACATATTTCAACTAAAGCAGAAGAATGTAATCCTTTGAATCTCTCACAGTGAGGAAATTTAAAATCAGAGACAAACCCTTCATCAGTACCAGCGGCGTCTTCGCGTAAATCAATACGACGGCGGTATTTTCTGAATGTGCTTTTAAGACGGTCGAGGAAACTGTTTCTAGACTTCGGGAATGGTAACATTTGTTGCATGGAGAGAGGTTTCAAAATGTCCTCTTGTTGAGAGAGACATTCTTCGATCAGATGATCACTTCTATGAGATGGTGTCGATATACGTATATTAGTATAACTTTTCGAAGTTTCCTGGTGGGGTTGCGATGATGAGCATCTACTCGACTTCTCCAGAAGTCTCTTATGCAAGAAATGGACACTGGCCGTAAAAAATAATTCTATGTCTTCCGGTTTCGATAGTGCCACTTCCAACGAGCCACCGGATTTATCCTTTGAACTTACGTGATGAGAATTTACTGTGTTTCGACTTTGCATGCCTTGAGAAGTTCTGCATTTTCGCAGAACAACAAGTCGCTGTTCAAAAATATCCCAATATTACTTTCATTAATAATTTATAAGGCCTTTCAAGTGACAATTATGAAATTATTCATGACAACCGTAAAAGATTATGACAATTTATGACATGAGCTGTCATAGATATAAAGTAACATGATGAAATGTAAACACTTCAACAAGAAGTTATTGATATCTTAAAAGATTTTAATTTATTTTAAAAGAAAGATTCACTGTGTTATCAAATAACAAATTCCCAACTCGAAGAACTCTTGTGAAAACTCTTTGTTGTTCGTACGGAGAATGTTTTTTAACTTTATCTGATGCATTTAGAACCAAAGTAAATTTTTCTTCAATGATAAACTATGAATTTGTAAATACGATTGAGTTCTCCATAATAATTATGTTTATAATATTATCGCAAAAATCTGATATAACAGGTGTACATCTGTATAACACTTAATGCAATTGTTGTTGAACTTTGATATGCACGCTTTTAGAATACCTATTTATAATAAGTTTTCTTATATTTACTTAAAAATTAATAAATTACTTGGCGTTTCTATCGCTTAGACTTAAAAATTCAGCCTTCACAAACACATAAAAAATAAATTAAAAACATGAATTCATTTATGCCTTGTTTACAAAATTGAAATAATTCACCCACTGATAATTCGGCAAGCTTAGATTAGTTAGACAAGCTCAGATTTTTATTACAGGACCCACTTAAACAACTACAATATAATTTGTCGTGCCAAGGGGTGTGTTTATTGTTTCAGAAACATACACATTAAGGACTCTTAAAGTCTCTCATAATTATACTGTGACAGGGCACACAGCGTGTTATGCATTGGACAGCCCGTATGGTGACAGTCATCGCCCCCTTAAAGAAGACCACAGTAAAATAACAGCCCGTTGCTGTATGAGTAAGTGATGCTAGAGAGAGACCATTTCTCATTTTCCACCTAATCCCTTATCCTCTGTCCTACTTAGCTCAGCAGTGCACTTGCAGTATTGTTGTATATGTTAATAGGCGATGGTATTAGTATTAGCCACAAACAAACTAGTCAGCCTGCCTGCCGATTTTAAATAAAAAATGATACAACTGTAAATTTTTAGTTGAAGCAATTCTCCTAACCAACTCAAAGCTCGCTCGCCACGTCCAGCCTTCGGACGTTGACCCTATGTGTTCCTGACAAATCTCGCTTACAAATGAAAACTAGACATTCGGGAGGCAAAGGTTCTCAGAGATTTATTATAAGGTATGAACCGTTTTGTGAAGATTTATTAAGCCGCATTTGTTACAATACATGAATGGAGCAAGGTTTTTTTGGGTTGGCGTGAAATAAAAATTGAACCCAGATCCATAATATGTCTTAGCTTTTATTATTTATTTTTCTACTTAGGTAGTTATATATATGTAGTTATATTAGGATCACTTTGGCTTTTACTAAAATAAGATTTAAAATTGGTTTTTTTCTGATATATGTAGTACGAGAATCTTTAGGAGTCTGGTAAGGACTTAGGAACAATTTCTTTTAAATCTTTTAATCTCTTCTTAAAATATACATTAAAATTTCTACCAATATAATAAGAATAAAAAAATTTACATATTTTCAACAATAGCGTGCTTACAATAGCATTACTAGTATAATTTTTTTCAAAGTATGGAATTGTTTCAAATCAAAGCCAAATGTCAAAAAGCTGATGGATGTACGATAAGCTATATTGAAATATGGATTAGAAAGGTGATACAACCTTTTTTTATTACACGGTAAGGCTAACAAACACACTAAAAGGATTCGTTCAAAAACTCACTAAAATTCGGTTAGTTCAAAAATAACAAAAAAAAATGTATGTACGTACATGTTGACTTAGGCAGCTTTCATTTACACAGACAGTAAATATGTCGATGAGCCCGTTGGATGAGTGGTTGAGGCTTGCCTTGACGCTCTGTTCTAGGATTCCCGGGTTCAATTCCAGGCAGTGTAGTGGCAGGGCACACTACGTTTCGCAGTCATTTAGGCAGCCCGTCTGGCGGCAGTAGCCACTCCTTTACAGAAGACCACCGTGAAATAACAGCACGTGTGCTGTTGTCTTTCGGTGAGGAAGTAAGGGATGCCAGAGCCTATTTCCCTATCCCCTCCCAATCGCTTATTCTTAATCCTGCTTAGCAGAGTTTATTCAGACGCAAGGCTTACAAAACAGAATATATAATGTAAAAGAACACAGGAATTTTTAAATTGAATTTTCAAATTTAAGACTAATTTTGAATTAGATCTAGTATGTTAACAAAGTGAAAATTAATATTAATATTATGGGTAGGTCTTATAAAGTACCTGAAGAAAGGAGCACAAGTATAATTGAATCGGTCATTTCAAAAACCTCTTAAGTCACATTTTTTCCAACATCCTTTTTTTGCTGAAAACGGTTTCTTAAAGAGAGATGCGTATTAAGATAGCATTCTGGAAGAGCATATGCCATTTTATAACAACAGTTTTAGATGGCCAACTGCAAATGTTGAAGATAATCCGGATGAGAATGATGGAGAATATGACTATGTACCAAAAAGATATTAAAACATGACAAATTAATACATGTAAAATGATAATAAGATTATTTTTAAGTGTAATTCTCAATTATAAGCAATAAAAAATATGATTACTACTATTGTTTTGGTTAAATTATATACCACTAACCCTATTTCTCGCTAAAACAACATAAGTCAAGAACTGTTTTTCAGGTTTTTTTCATGATTTCTATTAATAAGTTTTTCGCTATTTTAATTTTTTACCACTTAAATACTAAATTGAACATAAAAAAGTCCTTTAAAACTCATTTGTTTGTGTATGAAACAGTTTTTATTGATTTCTGAAAAATTCTAATTAAGTGACTTATGACGTTTTTGAAATGACCGATTCAATTATACTTTTAACTGACACTTAATTTGAGACCTTTATTTTACGTAGGTTTCGGGGTTTGTATGGCCCCGGAACTAAGGCTGATATATATGTATATATTAAAAGCTTTTTACTTGGAAGCTAAATGTTGGCTGCCATTGAAATCGTCGAGATTTATAAAAAAGCCTCGGGCGGATAAACGAGCTCTTTTTAAAAAATATTTAAAAGTCAATTTCTTTACTTTGTATAAGTGTCAGCCTAGTAACGACTGTAAATAAACATAAAAGAAATGTAAAAAAAAAAAACACACTTTTGTAAATATTTAATAAATGCGCGACAATTTTATTAAAAAGTACAGAGAAATCAATAGGACACGAGAAATCACAGCGAGCCTCTGTGTCTAATTCGTATAGCAACAGAAGAAAATGAACTCAAAGGTAAGTCATGCCATACAAAAGCGAACCGAAAGAAAAAGCAATAGATAATCCTATCTCTCAATTAATAACTTCTCTTATTACAGGAATAAACCTTTCCTAGAAAAGTTCACTTTTCAAAGAATTACGAAAGACATATAAGGTCAAAGAAAACGTTGACTGACACTCAATATCAAAGTCCACTAACAAGAGTAGGAGAGGGAGAGGTGGACTACTAGCCTATTAAGTGGTTAGTGTTTAAGATTGAATACTACAAAATATACACAACCAAGTACAGAGCGATGCAAAAACATTGCCGTGAACGGAAAAAAGTATAGGGTAGTGGGCTCTTTACATCCGTTATTCACAGCACTACGGCATCTGTATTTTTGTTGAATATAACTGATTTGTTGACGAGCCCGTTGGATGAGTGGTTAGGGTTTTGCCTTAACGCTCTGTTCTAGGATTCCCGGGTTCGATTCCTGGCAGGGTCAACTTTGAAAATCAACTTTTCATATTTGGCTCTGGTCTGGATTTGGAAAGTAGTGGCAGGGAACACTGCGTTTTCGCAGTCATTTGGGCAGCCCGTCTGGGGACATTAACCGCCCCCTTACAGAGGCCACCGTGAAATAACAGCACGTGTGCTGTTGTGTTTCGGTGAGTGAGTAAGGGATGCCAGAGCCCATTTCCCTATCCACTCCTAATCCGTTATCCTTAATCCTACTGTAGTCGGCAGCGCACTTGCAGCAGCTTTGGCGTTGCTTGTGTTATAGGCGACGGTAGCCACCTACCATCAAGTGGACCGTCAGCCTGTCTGCCGACCTTAACATAAAAAAAAATTTGGATATATAGTTCTTAAAATCACCGGTAAATGGCGCCAGCAGGTCATTCGAAAATTTATAGAGACGTTTCAATATCTGTTACTCATTAACGCGTAAACACTTGAATTGAATTAATCGAAGTTTAGAAACAAGGTCTCCTTATTTTCGGTAGGTAGTCCAAAAGTTATGACTGTGTGTTTACGACAACCAGTCAATAAAATGTTCAACATCAAACTTATACGACGGAGTGTTTGCCGAGACACTTCTCCGAACGCGGTTAAGGGATGACGGTTCGTTCATCTTTTACCCTAAATGTTTGAGTATGCGAATGCGAATTCACATCCGACAAGTCAATTATCTATCGCGGAAACTAATAAAAAATTCATGTTCATTTCGTGATCATCACGATTGTTACCCACGATTTTGTTCGCATATCTTTATAAATTATAGCCTATGTAATCATTGGCGTAGCTATAGTTTTTCATGGGAGGGGTTAAAGGGTCCAAAATCGTACAAACATAAATTATTTTAAATATTTCTCTAAGTATCTTTAAAAAAAAATACTTACCGAGCTTACTTTCTTTACCGAGTTTTGGTGATATTATGCACATACTTTGTGACACGAATAATCCATGACGAACAAAAAAGAATATTTTTTAGCATATGCAAAGGGGCGTGTCCGGACCCCCTAAACCCCCCGCCCCTTATATAATAAAATCGTAAACGAGTCGTGTCTTAAAGATTTTTTTATTAAAGGTTAAAAAAAAATTGTACACTTTTGTACTTATGTTACCGAGGTCAATAAAATTGTTTTTAGAATTTTTGTCTGTTTGTCTGTACGTTTGTGCACACTAATCTCTGAAACGGCTTAACCGATTTGAATACGGTCTTCACTGATGTATTGTGGACAACTTCCCATAACATTTGGTTTTATTGCATCAGTTTACAAACAAAAAAGTTATGCGCTCTACCGTATACCACGCGTACGAAGTTGCAGGCTCAGCTAGTTAGTAATAAATAGTAATGCTATCAGTGTATTCATCATCAGAATTGTATTAAGTTTATGACAAAATCTAGACATTAACTAGCAAAAATCCAATTATTATATCCCATATACCTATAATAATTGGATTGTTTACTTTTAGGTAATTATATCTGGATACTAAAATAATGGAACCTAGAAATGTGTCTATTTCTTCAAAAAATAACCTCAGTTTCTTCACCTACCTGATTTTAATTCCCATTGGAGTTCAATTTCATTAATGATTCTTACTCCCATTAGAATATACATATATTTTTTTAAATATCTTCTCTTCAAAACACCATATCAACGTCGTCTAACAGTTGTGTGAAACTATTTTTAGTTTTCTGTTCGGTTGTTTATACGAATAGTCTTACTTAGTTAGTTAGCATAGAGTTATCTACTTTAGAGTTTATGTTATTACAATAGTTAAGTTATCTTGTATTAAGTCTAATCCCAAATTAAGTCTCCAATAGCTCCTGGCGGTTACTTATGTAAATATCTAGTCGTACCATTTAAAACTATAGTCACTGTTTAAGTAACAGTAAAAACATTTTTTGTTAACTTCATATCTGTTATAATCTTTATATATTTGTAGTTTTTTTTTTGTAGTTTTACATACACTGTTTTATAAGCGTCATAATTTATTTTCAGATTAAAAATATCTATTTACGGTTTAAAAGAAACAGTCACTTCGATAGAGTTACTTTTGGCTTCACATATAAGTAGAGATTAGTTTATTTCAGTCGGTAACATTTACAGACAGAATTGATAAGGTCAATGCTCGCATCCAGGTGGATATCCTGGCTCTTATACGCCGACCCACAATCGTCCCTAGATAATAAAAGTGCCGTTTTATTGGATCTCGACGCGTCACGGAATTTATAGGAATCCATTTGATGATTCCACGCAAATGTAGATCCGTTACTCTCTAAACAAAACATATTGATTAATTAAGAATTGAAAAAAAAAACAATTTAAATAATACATATTTACATATAAAAATCCATGTTATGTTATTATGTACCCTATGGAGTCCAAAACCGCTCAATCGATTTTGATGAAATTTTCAGGCAATCTTCAGATTAGACCAGCTTCACAGATTAATATAAAGTTTAGTAGCGATCAGATAAGAAAAATGGGCGCGGACGAAGTTGTCGGCAAAGCGTAAAAGTGTAACAAACAAACAAATAAACTCACTTTCACATTTATAGTATTAGTAAGCATAGTTAGGACGGCTTATAAGACCAGGATTGTTTTGATATTAAATTTGTTAAACACGCAACAACCAATTAATGGATTTAGATAAAACTTGGTAAGATAATATTTTATTTTAGTTTTATATCCAGTTTATGAGTGAACGGATATTAATTTTATAAAATGTCCGCAGTTCTGCCAAGACTTGTTTTGAAAGGCGTAAAAAGATGAATCAAGTCTCTTTCAGGATAAAAAAAACATCTATAAAAAGTCTACTAGATCTTGAGACGAATCGGTTGGACGTTTTGGAGATTCGTCCGGACAAAGATAACTTTTTTAAATTATTTTATAAACTTATTATAATGAACTTATAAAGCGAAGATATTATATTACAGATAGAGATACTGTACAGACAATATTTATCTGTACAGAATTTAATAAATTACTATATTTAAAAAAAACTCACGTTTTGTTCTTGATATTCATTTGACTATGTATAGGCCGTCAGACAGGCTGACGTGCCACTTGATGGTAGGTGGCTACCGTCGCCTATATCACAAGCAACGCCACAGATACTGCTCATCTTAGCAGCATTAAGGATAAAGTGACAGGCACACTGTAGCGGTATCGGGAGCGTTCCGGGATCCGTACGAATTGCCGCTCCGTCAGTCGCGCGGCCGTTCGCGACGCCCGCCCGTTCCCGTGGCCAAATCGACAGCGCGCCCCCTGAATAGTCACTAACCCCAAACGCGTTGCTCAAGTGATTAGTAAAATTGACATTACAAAAAAAAAAAAAAAACTGTACACATACCAATGTTGATAACCACTATTTGTCTGAAACACGCCAATGTAATAAAGTGTCGAGATACAAAGAACGAAAGCAAACCCTCTTTGTTTTTCTCGAGATTAGGCTTGTCGCAAATTCGTCGTCTACTACTAAAATTGACATTACACGAAAAAATACTATACACAAATCAATTGTTGATAAAATTAGTAACCACTATTTGTCTGAAACACGCCAATGTAATAAAGTGTCGAGATAGAAAGAACGAAAGCAAACCCTCATTGTTTATCTCGAGATTAGTCTTGTCGCAGATTCGTCGTCATTTATCTTTCCGCGTCGGAAGCAATGAGGCAAACTCAAGTTCGTCGCCCTACGGAAAGAGACCTTTGAACTTATGTGACACTGCAGCTTTTCGCGATAATTATTTGTATTAGTACGGATACGGAGACGTTAGAAAAATACTATTGACCCCCAAGATACTGGTGACACATTTTGTTTAGTGAAACTATACCTATTCATTGTAATTCTTACATTTATAACAATGGTAGTTAATAGATAAATAACAATCGTTAAGAAAACAACAAATTACTTTTAAAGCTGTGATAATTGTTCATCTTGACAGTGGACGTCGTCGGGTTCAATTGAGTTCAAATTTTCAAAAATCCTTTCTTAGCGGATGGTTACGTTATGAAATAAACCTATGTTCCCAATTTCAGCTTTCTAGACTTAGTAATTTTGGCTGTGCCTTGACAGTCAGGACAAACGATTTTTTTATAAGTATATAGGTTAGAGACAGGCTAATGGTAGGTTGCTACCGTCGCCTATTAACAAGCAACACCATTGGGGCTAAAACTGCGCTGCCGACCTTAGTAGGATAAAGGATAAAGGATTATGTGGTAATAGGGAAACGAGCTCTAGCATCCCTTACTTACTTACTGAAACACAACAGCACAGTTATTTCACGGTGGTCTTCTGTAAGGCGGTGGTTACTGCCGCCAGACGGGCTGCCCAAATGACTGCGAAAAGCAGTGTGCCCTGTATAAATATGTGCACTACATTTACCTAAGTTTTGCGATTTTTTTAAAATAAATGCACACGTAGCAAATATTAACAACACAACATTCTTACTTTAATTTACAAAAGAAGCAATATATAGACTGAGTTATTCCCAGTATCTTTTTGATTTAATTGACTTGTCCTAACTTTTAAAATATAAAAGTTCATAAAAAAGGTGTTGTCAAGACTTTGAGTTCTTGGCTTTCCTATACATAATTAATTTAGTTACATAGATAACTTTTTAATGATGTAGTTGTATTTTAAATAAGTATAATTTTATTACTATTTTTTTCATTTTGGAACAATGTATTACAAGAGAGTTGTATAGTATAATATAGTCTGCAGAGAGGCTGACGGTCCACATGATTGTAGTTAGCCACCAGCACCTATAACTGCTGCAACAAGCCCGTTGGATGAGTGGTTCGGGTGCTTGCCTTAACGCTCTGTTCTAGGGTCCTGGCACGGTAAACTTTGAAACAGTTTCATGAATAATAAAAAGAAACACTAACTATGCGTACAAACCAAACATTTAAAAACTAACGTTTTTTTTAATTCAGATATCAAACGACCCTATATCACAGATTTTGCCGTTAAAGTTTTACAGACAAACTTATTTCACTTATAGAGATTTTATATTATTCCCATCGTAATGAGGTTTTTAATGAGTTCACTGTACTGTACCCTCCTTTTATCATCCGCATCAATTTCACAACTGTACTTATTCCATTCAATAAAAAGTTTCTTATAAAATTTGATAGCCTTCTCTTTCGCAAAATACAATTCCTCAAAAAATACTTACTTACTTCCGCTTCTAATACTTCGTAAAGTGGTTAATAATCAAGTCCGTCAGTCAGGTAATTAGTAAGTCAGTGGTATTTTCTTTTAATATTTATATTGGCGACGGTACTTGGGTGGGCAGGTCTATGGTGTTGCTCCGGTTGACTTGCCGCCGTCGATGACCATATGAGTTGTGGACTGTATATTTTAAGTTGTAGCCGGACGGAAGATTGAAGGAGACAGCGAATAGTTGCAAGTGTCGTTTACTTCTTAATTAATTATCTACAGCAATTGTAACTATAGTTCAAATCTTATTAGAAGGTACAGAGATAAACGATGGTTATTTAGGCTCCGAGTGCTAGTGATAGTGGTAATCGTAATGGGTAATGATCTCCAGTGAACACTTCTTTTATATTCTCTAACCGTGCCGGGGGGGGGGGGGCTTCCTGCCCTCACCGGATCGTTCTCACGGTTCTGTCCACGTGGAGTGCAGTCGGCAAATATTTACAAGGAACCGTAATAAACTTATACAATAACCTTTAAAATAGTTCACAACAAAATAGACGAGCAAACCAATATAAATTCCTATTCCATTGTCCTATATCCGCCCCGTTCTTATTTTGGGTACGGATTTTATTATCGCACAAACAAAGCACATTCGCAAAATATCCTATTTTGTCAAACAATGGAACACGTTGTTTGTGGCCCTATACTGTGGGAACATTGCTTCTTATACAAAATTAACATACCTAACTAACCAATATTATTATCTCATATTTACATACACTTAAATATTTAGTATCTAACACCTTATATCTAAACTTATACTACTTTAAACCGCCGTCCGCAACAATTTACATAAGTAAAAAATGTATCTGTTGTAATTCGAATTAAAAGCTCTTAAAAATTATAGTTATACTACCGAAGATAAAAATTTCTCTGTCCGTATTTATATTAATTATATACGCAGTGGAAATATTAACTTTCATCTCAACCTTGGCATGAGACTCGACAACGAGAATTTAATATACTTTAATTCGGGGTCATGAACCTTTGTTCTTAACCCCAAAAACTAATCGTATGATTAATGGAACAAACTAAATAAAACGTAATAAAAGCAATATTATTTATATAAAAAAGCTATCTTGGGAGCACAAAATAAAATGTAATAACATTAAATCGTTACAGTCTTTTATTGTACATATTTGTTTCTTAAACTCAGACTACATAAAGTATAAGTTTCAATGCTCAGAAGCTGTTGGATTTTGAGGAAATTATGCTACATATTTTCTTGGTTTTTAAGGGCTTTGACCATAATCAACCCATGAAACTTTATTCATCTCCCTACTACAGTGAAACAGTTATTTATTCATCAAATAGGATTCCAAGAAACTCATTTAATTAATGGTTAATTGCGGAAAAAAATAGCCAAGATCCGAGAAGAAAACCCGATACCATTCTTTTTTACCATCTTTAAAATAATTTTTATATAACAGTTACAATTAACAATTATTATTAAATATACATAAATCACTGCATACATTACTGAATATAGTATGAGCTAAGAATCGTTTAAATCCAAGTTTCATTATTGCTTAAGAGCGTGCAGCGCGATCGAAAATCTTCGAGTTGGAGTAGCGGTGACGGAACGCACACAAAAATAACTTTACAGATTAGGCTCAACACAGAGTAAAACATATTTTTACTAATTTTTCTTTAGGAAAAATTAATGTAATAAATGATAATAGAATGTAATATATGTAAATAATAATTAGTTATTATTATAATATAACGTAATATTCAGCTGATCACTATGTTTTGTTCATTTCTTATACATAATTTTACCTATGTATACTTACCTGCATATCTGGAAAAGAATAAATATAGTATGAAAGAAGAAATGAAAAACTGCAAAAAATAATAAAAAGTTTTTATTATTAAATTTGTGATGTTTGGTTGTCGTGGTATTATCGTTATTTGTTAATTGTCGTTTATTTTTGACCTTATCTTTCGAGTGCTTTCAATATATAATCAGGCTCCTTAATTGCCATTTTTCTATCCAGTCTTTTTTCGTATGAAATATTTACGTATTGAATTTTTCCACTGTCTTGATTATCCGAGGATGTTTGAATTTCTGCTATTGGTAGCCTGAAATAAAATTAAACACTAAAAACGACAGAGAGCAAATTGTAAACACCGTTAGTTTATAATAAACATAACTGACGAATATTATGAAAGGAACATTGAATTTAAAATAAAACGCTTAAAAGTTGATAGTTTATAACCTCTCCGTTCCGAAATTGTCTACGAACATGCACTGTTCAGTACTTGGGCCTATCAATGAACAGTTTTACAAATTTACTGCGCGGTTTCAGTTTACAGTTTCGTTATAAACGGCTGTTATCAAAAGCAAAAAACCTAATCTAACCTAACCAATAAATGTTTGATTAGCTAAGAAACCTATTTGGTGACCAAGTACTAGACTAGGTCAACCAAAAAAAGTTGCTGACCAAATAAATATTTTGCTGAAAAAATATATATTCCTATTACAAACTAACATATGCAATGTTACCGGATAATAGCCTAATTGACAAAATTTGGAAATTAGTTTAAAACTATGGCTTAACATCTATTTCACCCCAAAAATATATTATTTTAAGAAAAATAGGTCTTTTACATTAGTATTTTGAGTTTTTAGAAATGAACTTGAAATTGACCGCGAAAAAGGCCAAGACTGTCATGGCGTCTTGAATGACGTCACACCTCGCGAAACAGCCGTGTTTGTTTATGACAGTCAATTGTGTTTTTTAATAAATAATGAATTCCTCGTATTATAAATACTGTATAGTGCCCCAATATAAAAGTTCAACGATAAAAACGCCAAACAAATTATTCATATACGTTCCAAACAATAAACAATAACAAATTGATGAAGTTAAGGTTATTACAGCTCTCAACAGTCACTATCAATACCTCGTTGTGAATCTTCAATGCCAGAGATCTAGATTCACAACAAAGAGATTCGAAGAGCACTACGGAGTCTTGACGTGAACAAAGCTAGTGGACCTGATGGCATACCTGCAAGGGTCCTGAAGGAATGTGGTCCTGAATTGTCTCCTGTACTTACACGCTTGTACCATCTCTCTCTCAGGACGAATACCGTGCCGGCATTTTGGAAGCTTGCCAATGTTCAACCAGTGCCTAAAAAGGGTAACCGTGCCAACCCCTTTAATTATCGACCAATCGCCATCACTTCTGTACTCTGTAAGGTTATGGAGAGAGTACTGAATAGTAAGCTGCTGACATATCTTGAAGTTAACGACCTGCTCAGTGATCGCCAATATGGATTTCGCCAGGGACGTTCAACCGGAGGTCTTCTTGTATATGTCACGCAATACTGGAGTGAAGCCATCGAGAAACATGGCGAGGCTCTCGCTGTGTCACTCGACATATCGAAGGTCTTTGAGAGGGTTTGGCATGCACGTTTACTTGGCAAGATTCCTACATACGGCATCCCCTCCGGTCTCTTTGTAGCTGGATTTCTGATTTCCTGAATGAACGGTCAATTCGAGTAGTCATTGATGGCTGCTCCTAGGACCTCATGGCAATTGATGCCGGTATTCCTCAGGGATCTGTTCTCTCTGCAACTCTTTTCCTGCTTCATATTAATGACTTACTTCTTCCAGGAGTAGTTGTATACGCAGATGACAATACAATACGGTCATAGAGAGATATTTGTCCAGGATTCGTTCTGAGAGGGAGGCAATGGTTGAGCGAATTAACTGAACCTTAAATCTTGTATGCCAATGGGGTGACAAGAATCTGGCTGATTTTAACGCCACCAAAACGCAAGCGTATTTGGTCTCTGCAAAAAGGAGCCCTTTCGACTTGGCTCTAACTTTGCGAGGTGCATCCGTACCTGTGGCCAATGATCTTGAGCTTCTTGGTATGAAGTTGTGCTCAAATCTCAACTTCGGTAATTCTATCGAGTCCAAAGCCCAAACAGCGGCCAAAAAGTTGGGCATCCCAAATAGAGTGAAGCGATGCTTCACACTTGGACAGCTCCTCTCTTTATACAAGGCACAAGTCCGATCTTGCATGGAGTATTGCTGTCACCTTTGGGATGGCCCATCAAAATACCAACTTTCCGCACTCGACTCGGTGGATCGCAAAGCTAGGAGGCCCATTGGCGATGATACACTAATAAGAACTAAGCTGCAGAGCCTAGCACATAGACGCAAAGTTGCCTGTGTATTCTATAAGATGTACTTCGAAGAGTGTGCTCGAGAGCTGCATGAGATCATACTGCCTTCCCCTTTCTTCTATCGGACATACAGACGTACGGCTGGTTACCATCCTCACCTTGTCGAAATCCCTCTAATTCGGACCAAGCGCTTTAAAACATCTTTTGTGATGCGCACTGCTAAGGATTGGAACTCCCTGCCGGCGTCTGTATTTCCGAGCGCATATAAGGTTCGAGTGAATGGGCATCTTCTGGGTGAGCTCGCTCCATCGTCGGCCTCATCCTTCCTACATGGATAGATGCTGGTCAAGAGCAAACTCATGTTTAATAAAAAAAATAAAAAAAATAAAACTTTGTATTCGCTTACCTCAAAGTCAGCGGTTTTGAGTCAATGTCAAATTAGGAAATAAACGTAATCACCATTTATTAATATTGTCAAGTTAAGTTTTTACTATCGTATTAATTGTATTTTTATATATTTATTGTCCTGATATCAGTGGCAAAAGAAATTCATCGTGTGATTTGGTAAAATAGCTTGAAATTTACCAACGCGCCACCATTTAATTGTAATTTAACAGGTGAAGTTGATTATATACAGATATAAACAAACAATTTTTTTACATTTTCTTGGCTTCTCAGCCCAATATTTCAACATATTTTATATTGAAAATACTTTTTTTTATTTAGAACAAACTTTAAAGTAAGAATACTTTCAAAAAGTAAATCTTTAAATGTTTTAGGTTGTAAAAGCATTCTAGTCACAAAAGTTATAAGATTGTGTCGACAAGTGTGGACGTGTAAGCAGAAGATTTTACCGATTTAACAAAATGGTGGAACACATTTTTTGTTTCCACCGGTTCTCAAATTTTTATATAAAATACCATTTTCCATGGCGCTCACCAATGAGGGTTTGGCTCAGTTCATATCAGTTGTACCTAGTATATGGGTAAATGAAAATTCTGTCCAGTTTTGGTCAAGGGCAAGAAAAACCGGCGATCTTGAGACGGCTGATTCCAGAGTAGGTAAATGCCACTCTCTGACTAGTAACTGCTAATTAAGTAAGACTTTGTTTGTTCTTCACATAATACTTAGATAGAAGTTTTACCATTGCGGAATTCCGATGAACAATAGTCGGTGTTCACTGCAAAAAATTGTCCAAGCATAACGGCGTCAATTTTGGGCAATATACTGCTGTTTGTTTTGTTAAATCCTGATTCCATGGCGAATTATACCTGTCTTTCAAGATTAAACTAAAAACGAACTGTATTAATTTAACAATAATTGCTGAAAACTCGAAATAACCTGTTCACTTTATACGAAAATGACAGCCACAACGTGGTGTTTCGCAAGGTGTGACGTCACGCTTCCATGCGCTTCTCTGATTGGTGTTTAATGTCACATAATTAAACGCCTCATTTTGTCGATTTTATTTTCCAAAAATATTATTAATCTTTTATTATTTTAATAGAAAAGTTGTTTTTTGTTTACTAATTATTATGGTTAATCATTAGAAACTCTAAGCCATCCGATTTATTCCCAGTGGAAACAAGCCTGTTGTATACACCTCTGTTTGAGACATTAAATAGATAGGTAGGTATTTACCTGTATGCATTTGCATGTTCTGCGTTCGCACTACTCTGTACGGAATTCGACTCAACTGCAATATTTTATTTTGCATGTCCAGATTTTCTTATTTGCCTGAAAGTGAAACCAATGACATGATTAATTTAGCCATATTTAAGTATGCAAATTAGAAAAAAAAAAAACAGACAATTGCGTTCTCCGATAAAAATACTTCCAAATAGAAGTCTACTTACCACATTATAGCAGCATTCTTAGGATAATTTTTTTATTTAGTCACTTAGATTATTCTTTTTCTGGTTACCCATCCTTCACTTCCAAAAAACACTTAAACATGTGTAAAATGTAAATACAAAATTTATAACCCAGCTGACTTGACATTGACCTCATGACGTCATGTCATACGATAAATAAGTGCGCCTAGTGATTTTATTAGAGCAATGTTTTTTGTTTGGAAAACCATCAGGCGTTTGGGTTAAATATTGAAAAGTCTTAATATTTTCATATTTATAATTTTATAATGAATATTAAGAAGGGGGGGATCTGCGGAATATCAATACAAACATTTTCATGTGAGAATTAGTGCTTCATGCGTAAAATTTAAGAAGTATTCGAAGAAATAAATTTTTAGAAGTCGTTCCGTTTATGTATTTTTTATTAATTTTAAATGTATTTGTTTCAAATTTCAACAAGGCGGTGACCTTGTGCAAGGATCAGGCTAACCTACAAAAGTTACTTTAATGTATTTAACTAATTCAGCGCATAGTACTAGTCACTTAAAAATGAGTAAATTTCCAAAATTTTGTGCAGTATCCCCTTAAGTAATCAACGATTTCATAATAAGCTTTCGATCAGAGTTTGGTTTTGATTACACTTTTAAATTTATTTACAGGTAAGGAGCGTCGGTGGCGCAGTGGGAAAGACGTGGGAAAAACTGTTCTCAAACGGTGAAGTCCACCAACTCGCACTGGGCCAGCGTGGTGGACCATATAGCCCATACGCCTTAGGTAGGCCTGTAACCCTGCAGTGGAGACATATAATAAATAGGCTGTTGACGATGATGATAGGTAAGGCTCTGATTATCTCGAGAAGTTTATTATAAAAGTGTATACATTGTTCCTTAAGAGAATTATTTATCTTGTGGAGTTGCATTTTATGTAAATCAATAAGTATAATTTTAAAACCTAGTATTGAAATTAAAAATATTATATTTTTTATTAATTGAATTTTCCTAAATATACTGACAAGAATAAATATCTTTGAGTTTTTTTCGGAAACAACTGATATATTTGTATAATAAAATTAAAGAAAGATGTTTCACAAAGCTACATTCAGTTTAAAATACTTCTGACAATTTCTGCCAGTATTTTTGAATTATTATATCCCCAGAAGAATACAATTTTTTTGTTATGTTATATCTACACTAGTCTATATCTATACTTCTATATTTACTATATAATATTATAAAGAGAAAAGATTTGTATATATGTATGTATGTATGTTTGAAATGAATGAACTCAAAAACTACTTGGCCGATTTTAAAAATTCTTTCACCTATGTACTTTATAAAGAGACGCGGACGAACTTGTGGGCAATAGCTAGTTTATTAATATGTTAGAAAGTGTATGCAAAATTTTATGATGATCGGTCGGGTAGTTAAGGCGTGAAAATTATACAAACAAGCTCTCCATCTTTCTTATATTTATTAGTACATAATATAGACAGTATCAATATTTTCCTGATCGTCTTAAAAATACAATAAATTTACATAATTAATGTAAATTAATATTACACGGTGAATATTAAATTGGTGTTCAGAAATAAACAACGTTTAGGGAATGTTTAACTATGAGCGGAAGGTGCGTCTACCTTAAGTGCGGACCGTTCATTGACATAATCAATCTCATTAAAACCTCTCACCGGCTGTAAGCGAAGATTTCAGGGAATATGGAACCTCGAACCAGAACAAAACTTCAGGTCGTTGACTCCATTACATTTGTCTGTTAGCTAGAAATTTTCATTTTACATGCCCATCAATTAGTTTCAAGAAAAGGTTGTTTTTTTTTACCGAAACACATTAAAATATGTATAATTAAAAAAACTTTAGTAGGAATAGTGATGTTTCTTCGATCAATATTTTTGTAGTAAAAATTTCCCAATGTCCTCTCTACTATATATTCTATATATTTAATCTTTTTGGTACACATATATGCTAAAGAATATTCAGTACATACATAATTCCGTAATACTGAATACCGAACGGAAAACCTTTTTAATCGTAGCAACATTTCTCTTGAAATATATTTCATTATGTTTTATTTATTTTTTTCTATTTATTTATTTTGTATTCTTTATGTTTTTTTATGTGAAAGTCTCTGATGTTCCACTGGAATGGCAGGTGGCTATAACACAAGCAACGCCACAAATGCCAAATATAGTAGGAATGAGGATAAGGGATTAGGAAGGGATAGGGAAATGGGTTTTGGCATCCCTTACTAACTCACTAAAACACAACAACGCACATGCTGTTATTTCACTGTGCTTTTCTGTATTGGGCTATCCCCTTACTGACACCAGACGAGACCAATTATATATTATTGTTTATATTAATTTAGGATTACTTTAGTTATTAAGTTCGAAGCTTTATTTATTAAAGGAAGCAATTATGAAGATTTCAAGGTTTTTAAAATGTGCGGTGATTGAAAAAAGTCAATTGACGAATTCTTTGTATGATTTTACTCAAAGAAATGACAATTTATTTTCTCTAAAAATACTTTGCGCTAGCAATCTTTATTGTATTAGCGATAAAACGCTGGAAATTTATTTTTAAAGTAACGGTATTGGTTATATGTGGGTGCAATAGTTTTCCACAAAGTTTACTAGACGCTCAGATATCGAAGCGTTCTGCCCACGTTTATTTACCAGACTTAAATGTCTTCAAATGTACTATGGTTTATATTCTGACACTAATCTGGGTGTTCTAATGTTTCTAATTTGAATTCGCTTAAGTTTTCAAGTTATATCAGTGTTAGCTTATTACTTAGAACGTTCAGTTGGCATCACAGTAGATTTAGTACCAACTGCCGAGGCGGAGGCCTAAGCCGACGACTTTTGAACCAACAAGGCCGTTGATTGTTACTTGGGCCGAGACTTGTATAGGTAAGTTTCTCCTAAGTTGCAAGGAAATAATAGGCATTTACATGCAACAAACAAAATTTAATTCATGTTAAAAGTTTATAATTTTTACCCTTCGACAACGATAGCTGAACGCTTTTGTCAGGTAAAATTCATTTCTCCAATGAAATACTCATTTTTTATAATGTAAAATCTTTTTTTATAAAAACACTACTTCTAAATGCAAAAAACTTAATTTTTTTAAATTCGGGATAGAATTAACAGTATGAATAAAACAAAATGACGGTCGTCTTCTTGTCGCACTTTAAAACGCCCAGCAATCTCTATTATTGTCCTCTTGGACATTGCCAGAGTGCGATCAGAAAAGAATCGATTGATGTATTCTTCTTTTTAAATAATGAAGTCATTTCAGAGCAAATGGAAGAAAAGATTTTTAATTTCTCGTGTGGATTAAAAACAATTGTTTCTTATTGTAACGTGTAATGTAGAGAAACGACTGGAATAAAATTAATAGATTTTATTGGAGCGTGAGGATTACAATTGAGAGGAAAACTAAAAATAGGTAAGGGTTGATGGCACTGGAATCCGGTTCAATTCGTGGATGGTTTCTTAAGAGGAAAAGCTGATGTAAAGGGGGATTTATATTACACCGGGCCGTGCCACAGCCGTGCCCCGACCGGGGCCCGGTCAAGATATTCATAGTATGCTCTTGTATGAACCAATTCATACTTCACCGGGCCGTGTCCGGCACGGCCGGGGCACGGCCGGAGTGCTCCAATCGCGACATTTCGTAAAATGTTTGTTTTCACTGTGCGCTCTGAAACAATTTCACGAGGCCCGCTCGGGGTAATAGTATTTACCCGAGGCTGCCTTGGGGTATTAGAATTTATCCGAGGCTGTCGTGCGAGTCATGGCTCGCGACCCAAAACCGCGAGGCTGCCTCGGGGTATCAGTATTAACCCGAGACTGCGCGCGAGCTATGTTTCGCGAGCCAGAATCGTGAGACTGCCTCTGGGTTAATACTAATACCCCGAGGCTGCCGCACGAGCCATGGCTCGCGAGTCAAAAACGCGAGGCTGTCTCGCGGTATAATATTAATAATAATACTATATAACTTATAAGCCTATGTAGTAATATTAACACAAAATAGTATAATAATACTTGGAAATGACAAAGCCCGGGCACGGCCCGTCGGCGGCACGGTGACAAGTAGCAAACCCGGCCGGGGCACGTTGTGAAAAACACGGTGAGCGCTCGGCCCGGTGTAATATGTATTTTCTTAAAGGTCCGATAGTTTCGTTGTGAAGGATTGATCTCGTATGTTGGTACTCGAGACACAGCATTTGTCAATAAGATAGATAGATAGTCAATAACTTAATGAGAATAAACGATTCATCATAAATCCCTCTTTGTACTTCTCACAAAATACTCCGGCTTTGGCTCCGGCCAAAGGAAATAATAGAATAATATTTTTTCTTTTCTTCTTCCGCGTGGATTTCTTTTATTTGCATAATAATCATTAACTAGAACAGTCTCATTAACAGACTAAGAAACAATACCTATTTATAATCCATATATACATACAAAAAAGGCGTTTTTCATATAACAAATATATAATGATTCTGTCACAGTTTAAATTATATTCTCCATACTTTTGACAATTTCTGCCAGTATTTTTTAATTATTTACAAAGATTTATTTTACCAGAAGAATACAATGTTATAATCGTTGAAGGAAAGTTTAGCGAAGAAACTTTTTATTTATGTGAAGGTCGTCAGACAGGCTGACGGTCCACTTGATGGCAGGTGGCTACCGTCGCCTGTAACACAAACAACGCCACAGTTGCTGCAAATGCGCTGCCGACTATAGTACCATTAAGGATAAGGGATTAGGAAGAAATAGATAGGAAGAGATCCACTTTACGATGGGCTAATACTGTCGTCTATTAAAACGAACAACAGCATAGGGGATACAAGCGTGCTACCAAATTTAATACGATAGGTATAGGATAGGTACAAGAGAGCGTGTGAAAGTAGTAGCAATCTAGCACTACTTGTACATAAAATCTATTGTCTCAAATCAATAATAATATATTCATTAGAAATTAATATTAAAAAGCAAAAGTTCAAAGATCAGACAAACGTTCATCCAATTAAAATGAACAAACTTCGTTTCCTGTAAAATCGAAAGTGGTAAACCGATTTACACAGAAAGGAATAATCCTTATTAGAAATTAGAAACGCAAGGTCACTGTTCTTAGCTTAAGTACGCTTACAAAATATTTGTAAAGGTCTTAGATTTCTCAACGTCCTTATAAAAATAGGGAAACATGGCTTTGTACGATGAGATAAAAAGTCGGTAAATTATAAATGAAGTTATATTTCTACATAGAGATTGATGCTTACTTATTCGTAAAGGTGAATAGACTCGTACACGCGGAGACTCCAACGAGTCAAACAAATTGAAAAGTTCCTGAGATAGTTTTATCTATAGCTGGAATTATTTCGCAGTCATTTGGGCAGTCCGTCTGGCGGCAGTAACCACCCCCTTACAGAAGACCACCGTGAAATAACAGCACATGTGCTGTTGTGTTTCGGTGAGTGAGTAAGGGATGCCAGAGCCCATTTCCCTATCCACTCCTAATCTCTAATCCTTAATCCCAATGCAGTCAGCAGCGCACTTGCAGCAGCTTTGCTTGTGTTATAGGCGACGGTAGCCACCTACCATCAAGTGGACCGTCAGACTGTCTGCCGGCCTTAACTTTAAAAAAAATATTGTTTGAAATAGTACATTTTATGCTCATTATTCTCCTGATGACAAGAAATTGTGAACCGTATTTTAAAACTAATGAGCAATAACTAAGAATAAAGCTTCACACTGAACTTTAAAAATATGACAGTGTGCAGGTTGGGAAAGTAATTTCCCTACCTTAATACTGGTGTGAAGCATCAGTGTGAAGGTGGGTCAGGCGCGGATGGAATATATATCCATCTTTTGTCTCTATTAAGGGCAAGACACTTTGTTATTGAACACTTTGTTCCAAGACAAAATGGATTCGTTGGGTTTTTTTTTTTTTAATATAAAGACCGCCAGGTAGATGATCTACTAAGCAACGTCGTAGATATTTCTCGTACGCTGCAGGATTTAGTAGGATAAAGGATAAGAAATTAGGACAGAATAGGGCAGTGGACTCTGGCAACGATTACTGACTCATTCAATCACGACTGCACTCAAGTTATTGTGTGAATGCGATAGGTACACAGTGTACCTATTGTTTCACTAAGGCCGATAAAATATCGATAGCCGATAGCCAAGTTAAAGTACAAGCTTTTGCAAATTTATTGGACCCTATCAGGTCTCTGTACGACTATATTATTCGAGCTGGAAATCATTTTTAAACAATTACCCGTATATTAATAAACCTTAGGCCGTAAGTACGAGTATGTCGACAAATTATTAATATTTTGCTACAAATAAAATAGGGTGTGTTCGGGTCAACAATACCTTCCTTTTGCACATACATTAATATAAAATAAATTTATAATTAGGGAGACAAAAAATATTTAAAAATTGACGATTTTTAACAATTTTTTGGTAATGACAACCAAATCTAACTTGACACATCTCATTTGATTCGTTTCGCCAATACACACAACTTAGTTTGGCATTGCAACCCGATAAAATGAATAGGTTTTTCATAATTTCAAAAAAACTAAAAAAAATCAAGTTTTACACACAAATCAATTGTTTGAAAGCTATAATTCTTAGATGTTGGTATTTGATTAAAAAGCTTTCTAATACGCGGATCTTTTCCAATGACTAGTTTTCGCCCCGGAACAAGTTTACCATATTATGCTAATATGACCAGACTATATTAATATAAAATCAATTGTTCATACATCATCACCATCAACGCAACAAGCTAATCGGTTAAGTTTACATAATATGTATGTACGATTACATACAAATAACAGTAATATAGTGTGTACATATGATAGGAGTAACTATAATAATGTACAGTCTAGGTTTCTTAATAAGGAAATCATTTAAAGAATCTTATTTGAATGAAATAAATGAAGTAAACAACCCGCTCTCCGAAATCATTAGTCTCATTTTAGTGCGAAGTATTTGCGTAATAAATTTTCCGATTCCAATAATTAAATTGTTGTTTGTTTGTTCAATACTAAAATTAAAACGCTAGAGACATTTGACGTTTATCCGTTCAAAATATTTGTTTAAAATATTATATAAGTTCACAAATATCGAACTGAAGAGGTTTTGAGGAAATAAGGACGTAAACATTTATACATAATTTTATTATTATACCTAGAAAATAATGCTTCTACACTAACTCCTAAACCATTCTAAAGGATTTTGACACGATTTTCAACAATGAAAAGAATAGTAAACGTGGAATGTTTTTGTATATTATTTGTGGAGAAAATTGCAATTAGTTTGTAACAAAGATTTTCAACTTATAATAGATCGGGGAAGACAAAAGAATCCGTAATATGACATTTAGATCCACGTGGTACAAAAAACTACCGCCAAATTTACAAGGCTAGGCCATGGCCATCCTGATTACGGCGATCAGGATCAATATTTATGTGTAGGAAATTTTTCCCAATGCCCTCTCTATATATATTCTATATAATTAATCTTTTTGGTTTATAATAACATAATGATAAGCTAACACATCGTAGCACAATTTCTGTACGCTGATGACACTATAATTGTATAAACAATATAAGGACAGAAACGAGCAAGAGTTAAAAATATTGGTTGGATAAAAATAACGTTCATTTAAATATTGATAAAAGTAAGATAATGCTGTTCGTAACATATAAAACCAAATCTACATGAAGTCACAAGCAATGGTAAAATTATGGAAGAAATTGAAAATATTATTATATCTATTTAGATAAGTTGAATATACAATATCTATGTATATTCAACTTCATATCTAAGAGTAATGCTAGATAAAAATAGTCATTGGAAGTCCCATGTCAGTCTGTAATAGACAGAATTATAGGTATATGGGATTGACAGTGTCTAAAGTACGTAGCAATCAGTGCTTATATTGGTTACGTTTTTTTTGTTTTGACATTCAGATACAAATTTAAAGTAAGTCAGCCGAGATAATAAGAGTTTTTAGGGCCCAAAAAATGTATCATAATCATTGTGGAGAGTTGTATATAAAGATATTGTGTGTTTTTGTTAGAAAATATAAGAATTATTTTGTCAAAAATAGAAAAATAGGGTCCAAAATATTTAGGCCAAGTAATCTATTACAAAGTCCAACATGTAGACTGGAGCTATATAATAGAAATGTTTATATAATGGTAATTAAAGCATACAATTAAATACTAAATGATATAAAGGAAGCTAGCTCATATAATCTGTTCAAGGTTCGAATGAATAGGCATCTTCTGGGTGAGCTCGCTCTATCGTCGGCATCATCTTTCCCACATAGATAGATGCTGGCCAAGGACGACCTTCCTTGAACAAGTCCTCGAGGGAACGCCGATCACGATCGAACTCATCATACCAGCATTTTACAGTGGCTTAGGATGGAGCTTCATCGACAAAAGTCGAAGTAAGTGGATTTAAGCACTCCTATTTTGATAATATAATCTACGACAAAAGTCGTAAAAAATCATCACACGAAAATGTTCACTAGATAATTCCATTTTTTTCGCAATTTTTTTTAAGTCACTGAAACAACACAAATCGCGTTCAAATAATAAATGTTATAATTGAGGTTATGTTTAAAAAAGCCCTTACCGGGGCTGACTTGCAGAGTCTTGAGCACAGGCGCATGGTGGCCAGCCTTTCGGTGTTCTACAGGATTTACTTCGGAGAATGTGCGTTGGACTTGCACCAGCTAGTCCCCCCTAGCCCCTTCTACCATCGGACAACAAGGCGCACATTTAAATGTCACCCTTATATGGTTGATATACCTAAAATCCGCACGTTGCGGTTCGGGTCAACTTTTTTGATTCGAACTGCTAGCTTGTGGAACCAACTTCCAGCACCCTTGTTTCCACAAACCTACAACCCTGGACTTTTCAAGTCGCGAGTGAATCGGTTCTTAATAGACAAGCATGCTCCATCTTAGATCGCGTCATCACTTACCATCAGGTGAGACTGCGGTCAAATGCTTGATCTATCATTATAAAAAAAAGTCAAACTTTTCAATAGTAATGCCAGATGACATACATAAGTATTAATCACTGCTGTGCCATATCCGGCGGCTTACTCGAATAATAGTATATTTAATTTTAAATGAATTTAATAAATTCTATTATAAATAATTGTAAATTCAAAATAAATATATTAGATTGCTAAAAAAGAGTCTACGTAACTTGAATTAATAAATATATTATTAGTATTATTTGTGGAAATAAAGATTTATTTATTTAATTAATTCTATCGACTAAAGCCTTCATTAATTATATAAAGACGCGGACCTTATTTGAAGGTGTTTTTATGGGATTATAAATGTTGACAAATATTTATTTCTGAATTGCTCGTGGTCCGCGGTGCAAAAATGATCAAATACATTTTTTATAACTGAAATCGCGATTGAAGTGGCGCCAGAAATATCTCGTCAATTGCTTATAAATAGTAAACCGCTAGTAACCTGTTGACCGTTCGAAAAATATTATCACAAATATTTATCTAAAAATTGAGTAATAGTTATTCTTAATAACTTATTTTTGATGAAATAAAATTTTATTTAATATCTACAATTCATATCTTTCATAGCAATTTATTTAGTCGTATTTATAAAATTGTATCATGCCTTTTTTGTGATTATTGCTAGTTATTTTTTTATATGAATGTGGATACAGGCTGACGGTTCATTTGATGGTAGGTGGATATCGTCGCCTATTAACACAAGTAAAGCCGTACGTGTAGGATAAAGGACGTTTATCGAATTAGAGTTGATCGGGAAATGAGCTTAGACATATCTTACTCATTCACTAAACGCACACGTGCTGTAATCTCACGGTGGTATTCTGTAAGGGACTCCGCCCACTGCAAGAGCCTCCGCCTCGACTTACCAACAGGCAACGTGGTTATAATAGAGGTGCCTTACGTATAGACACTGTACACTAGTTTATTTTAATTCTACGTAGTCTTTTGCAAGGGGTCTTCTTTGTGTATTCTGATCTCGATACAATTTAACAGAGCAATGTCCGCGGGTATGTTATGCCTGTGGGCAATTCCATTTGAAATTATTATTTTGTATAAAATGTCTCGAGAGTCGGGTTCAATGCGCTAACGACCTCGCAGTCCATTCAAGAAAGTCTTAAAAATAATAAATTCGGGTTCTAGTTACGGTCAGCACTTTGAACGGGAATAACCGCGAATATAACGGCCAATGTATTGTTAGATTTATTTGTATGAGAGTACATTAAGAATTACAGGGGAGTTCTATATACATATAGATACATATACATATACATATACATATACATATACATATACATATACATATACATATACATATACATATACATATACATATACATATACATATACATATCTATTGTATTTTAAATTGATGTGTTACGCTTATTTGTTCTTTATGTTAAGGTCGTCAGACAGGCTGACAGTCCATTTGATGGTAGGTGGCTACCGCCGCCTATAACACACGTGCTGTTATTTCGCGGTGATCTTCTGTAAGGGGGTGGTTACCGTCGCGCTCCCAAATAACTGCCAAATAACCCAATAAACTTTTTACTTACTGCTTAGTTCACAAAAAACTGACATATTATGAAATTACATAATTTTACATTTTTATTACATTAAATTACATTTTTTTTATGTCTACTTATTTTTATCTCTACTTACAAGTAAACGTTGTTATAATTTAGATAAAATATTTATTGAGTGAGCAGACGCAAGGATGCAAAATTATTTAAAAAATTAAAATTAATTTAAATTTCATGTAATGCCAACACTCACCACCTAAATCTTATTTAAAGACTGCTGTAACCCCAGAGAGTTATACCGGACCCAGCATTCCCTTTCCTGCAGGAACTGGGGTTCTAAGGCAAAATTGTTAACCCCTCAACTAGCGAGTTATGTATCGGTCTGGCAGGAAACAAAAAAAAACCCAGAGAGTTGGCAGTAGCGATGGTACGCAAAAGAACGGTAAAAGAGGACAATAAGTATATTGATTTATTGAATGATCACATAAAGGTTATTTTTTCATTTATTTGTATACAATACATATTCAAAGCATTTCGGGACAAGGGTCGAATTGCACAGATTATTTAATTATTATTTTTTTATGTAAAAATATGACGGAAAGGCGAATTACCCGTAGAAGAGCATGGCTCTTATAAACTGCAACAACAGAGGTCGTACTAATGTTACTATATAAATAATCTTTTTAGTGTTGGTATGGTACTATATAGATTCCGCAGTCATAAATTGTGCAACCCATTTAGTAGGTATAAGTAATCTTCCTTTTACAGAAAACTATTGCTAATCACACAAACCCACCCTGTTGGAGTTATTAATCAACCTACGAGTATCAACATCAACCTACGAGTACCACTTGGTTGTATGCCACTCGACATCTTTTATGATGAAAATTTTTTATACAGGTTTAGAAAAAACCGTTTTAGGCACAGAGAAAGGAATCGCTGCGCCATCCCCTACTAGGGTATAATAATAATATTCGTGCAGCGCAATTGCGCTGAGCGCAACTCAAGGCGAATTTGGGCGCCAGTTTCCAGTTGCACGTTGTGGAGTAAACATTATCCAAAAAGAATGCCTATAAAAATACCTCATTATGCTGTAATTTGGTGTAATAATCGAAGTAAAAATGTGAATAAACAAAATTCTGGTGTATCATAACATCACAAGTAAGCAATTAAATGCAATTTTTAGGTCTTAAAAAATGCGAGTCGAGATTGTCTTGGAACACAAAACCTAAACGGCCGGTAAGCCGTGCATGTACTTGTATTGAATAAACGGTAACGCCCCCAGATATGCTGGATTTGCATGAAAAGCGTTGACCATACTGTCTCTAATAAGGGGAGGTGATTCTTTGCTCTGTGGTTCGAGGTAATAATTTAGAAGTGGCGGAGCATACTGCGTTTCGCAGTCATAAAAACCGGGCAGCCCATCTGACGGCAATAACCACACCATAGACCACTATGAAATAGCAGCATGTGTGCTTTTGTGTTTCGGTGAGTGAGTAAGGGATGCCAGACCCTTTTCTCTATCCTTTCCTTATCGCTTATCCTTAATCCTACTAAGATCGGGAAGCACCTGTAGCAGTGCTTGTGTTAATAGGCGACGGTAGCCACCTGGCACCAAGTGGACCGCCGAACTTTGTGTAAATTAGAAAATATTTGGTAAATATTATCCGAACTCCATTGAGTACCATAGAAACCATTTAGAATTTAGAACAATTCAGAAACCAATTTATAAGGTTACAATAAAACTTAGCAAATGTTTTCATTAAGTAAATTTTTTTATTATTGACGAGCGACCAGATTCCTGATTTCTATGTGAATGTTATATATAGAAACCTTCCTCGTTTATCTCTCTTTCCATTAGTGAAAACCGCATCAAAATCTGTTGTTTTAGGGGAAGGTAGAGAACATATAGACAGACAGAGAGACGCGGGCAGCGATTTCAGTTTATAATACTAAGTAAGGATCACGAAGGATATGCTGTGCATACAGCATTCAATTATTGATACATGAAAGATAATTGTTAATTACTAACATAAGTAATCTGATGGACCCTTTGAGTAAAAGTGATTTATCTTCTTATTCCGAGCTGATACAACCTAAATATTTTCAAGGTTCGAGTGAATAGGCATTTTCTGGGTGAGCTCGCTTCATCGTCGTCGGCCTCATCTTACCCACATGGATAGATGCTGGCCAAGAGCAAACCCATCTTTACTAAAAAAAAAACTTTTGTCCCATTAAGATTTGATTCTTATGATTGACTCTACGATTGTTGCTATAAAAGTAGGTACAGGGTGTTATTTTTTGAATTTTACCCCATGTGATTCCCGGCTGTGGCACTCGTATGTTCAAAAATTTTTGAATGCTTAAATGCAGTTTGGTTTCTTTTAGAAAATAAAAAATTAAGATTCTTTGAGATAGAATTTGCTATATCTAGCGTGTTCAGAGTACTTTCCTTCCAAGTGCGTTTAAAAAATATCACCTGTACACTGTACAGCCCTATCCCTACTAAATAGCACTATCTTACCGGTTACCTTTAGCAGTAATTTTGAGATTCTTTATTATTATTGATATATATTAATTATTAGTGCATATGCACTAATAAATCATCTACACAAAGTTGCCCTCACATTTCATTCATTTGTTGAATTAAAACCAAATAAATGCGTCGGTTATCCCTGTTCTTCCCGTTTGTGGTTTACATCACGTTTTATGAACCCCACAATATCTTTATTGAGTAAACAGAACGAGAATTATAATTTCGATAAATTTATTTCCGACGGGATTCGTTGACTCTACATATATGAATTTTACAACGCTCGATCCTTTGTTTTTGAAGTCGATGGACGACGAGGTTTTAGCAGGTGTAAACAAAGCTTTGATGTTAAATTATACGAATTTCATAATAATCACAGCCCCACACGTGTCTCTCTCGAAAATTGGGATTTTCCGGTTAACGAATGATCTTTAACAGGTAATTGACCTGATAAACGGTTGATTTGAATAATGTTTTATTTATTACTAGCGGCCCGCCCCCGGATTCGCACGGATGCAATTTTTTTATGGAATTTATTTAAACAAACCTTCCTAGTTTATAACTCTTTTCATTAGTGAAAACCGTTTCGAAATTTATTTGGTGGTTTAGCAAAGAAATAGACACGGGCGGAGAGCTACTTTATTTTATAGACAATCCAACCATCTCTGATCATGGAATATTGTACTGTAATTTTTAAAAGAGCAATTTTAATCTTTTTTTGTAAAGGTAAATAAAGTTTAACCAGCATAAGCCATATCAGCTCGTTTTTTAAGTGTATCCACTTCAATCGAGTCTTGAATTATTTTATTTGAATAATTAATTTAAACATTTTTATTGTTTAGCTAAAAAACTCGTACATATTCGGCTCACTCTGAATGGAAATTAAAAAAAAAAGTTACTTTTAATTGTCATTTTGGAACAAAGATAGGAAGGTTTTAAATTTTTAAATAAGTTTTAATATTAAAAGTAAATAAAATTAATACTTAAAATACATTACTTTTTAGAAATGTAAAAAAATGCAACTCAGATTCCAGAAGTTTATACAATCATACCTAGACATAGAACTTTTAAAGTGAATATATTATAGAAAACAAAACTTTTACAATGAAGAGATTATATAATTTTATGCAAAGATGTTTATATTTAATACGTCACTGATTTTATGAAGGTATTTACGTTTACAATGACTCCATGAATGGAAAGTTCGGGCATATATTTAACATACATATTTAACGCCATCTAGTCCCAATTCATGGAACGACGCTTACTCTATTAAATTAAAGTTGAATTCTAAGATTATTCGAAATCAGAACGGTTTTCTTGGATAATTCTCTAGTTCGAGGAGAAGCCGGGGGCGGGTCGCTAGTAAAATATAATTAAAAGAAGGTATTAAAAGAAAATTCTACAAAGTTTAAAGATTATGAAAACACAGTTTAAGGACACTTCAATAGGTAATCAGAGGTAGGTAGATAGTTTGACAAATTACAGAAAGAAAGGACATTGCTATTAAAACGTAAACCCATATCATTCTCAACTTCAAAGTCCATCAAAGATTTATGATGTTTACATCACAAATAGATGCATTTTTATCATCTGCCAAGATACAAATAAAAGTTTAAAATAATCAAGGCAAATGCTATTTTAGCCTTCACTGTGGCCTAGAGACGTCGGATAGTGTTACGATGGGTTTTTAATTGGTATAGTACCGAGACCCCGTTTATTCCATTAGATGATTAGTCAAAGAGGAAATGAATTCATTTGACCTTTATATGGCGGCTGAAGCTATTTTTCAGGCGCCATCTCATCTATATTATTGATGCAGACATATTGGTAAAGGAAAAGTCTGGAACATATTTAATCTATACTAATATTATAAAGCTGAAGAGTTTGTTTGTTTGTTTGAACGCGCTAATCTCAGGAACTACTGGTTCAAATTGAAAAATTCTTTTTGTTTTGAATAGTCCATTTATCGAGGAAGGCTATATGCTATATAACGTCACGCTACGATAAATAGTATTATATATAAGCAGTGTCCAGTACCGCGCGCCACATGTGCACGCCGCCGCCGCATGGGCCGCAGTGAAGCGTGGCCGAGTATATATTTTTCTTTTGCTTAGAGTGTACACTTGAGACTTTTTTTCAATTTTTTTTAATATATCACCCAAGTAACTGTGAAACGCAATGTGCCCTGCCTGCGACTATTACTTAATGCTGAAGGAGTTAATTCAAATTTTTCAATGAACCACCCAGACACTAAGAATTTATTGGAGTAACGAATCTAATATTAATATGAAGGTTTGTACAGATGTTTGGATGCTTGTGGAACAAATTCGGATGATTCTTTTCATACTGATAGACCATGTCCTGGGCTACAAGTGCTTCCATGTGGAGTAATAAGTTCAAAGGACCATTAGTAAAACTGTAACAGGTACCAAACAGAAACAAAGCAATTTTTACTGTGATATATGAAACTATACACGCATTCATGTATTAAAAATATAAGTAACTAGAGAGACGGCCTCGGCTTTCCACAGATGCAATTTTGCGGGTATCTTTCCAATTTTTCTCAAAGAACCTTCTTCGGACTTCAATAAATATTTGAAAAAAAAAAAAACAGCCGTGTAGAGACTACGCCTGTCAAATGAAACTTCTTTAGCGATCATATATATACTACTCAAAACAAAATAAGGGCCACTAAGATTTTTTGTTGTACCATGAAAACAATAAAGACATTAAATTGTTTAACTTATGTAACTACAAAATAATGTTATTGGTTATAATATAGGCTAATAATTGTTTAAAATAATGATCATGAACTGTTTTTTTTAAGTTCATAATGAAATTGGCCATTTTGAATGAAAAACATGAACAAAAGAAATCACCGGAAAAAGACAAAATACTGTTCTTGTCACTTTTGTTTCTTCTTTTTAGTAACGAGTATGTCCTCCTCTCTTAGCAATACACTCCTGAAGCCTCGTATGCATACTCTGGATCAAATTCCTCACGTTTTCATCTGGAATCTCCTCCCAGGCACGTTTTAAAGCGTCAATCAGCTGCTGTTGGTTGTAGACCCCTTGCTCATTCTCTCTAACCCTTCGTTTCAATTGGTCCCACAATTGCTCGATTGGATTTAAATCCGGACTGTTAGCTGGCCATGGTAATACCTCAATATGAGACCCTTCTAGGACAGTTTGTGTCGATCGAGCTGTGTGTGCACGGGCATTGTCTTGCACCACGATGAATCCAGGCCCCACTCGCTGTGCAAATGGGATCACTTGAGGCCTGATGACGTCTTCGATGTAACGTTTTGCAGTTACGGTACCCGCATTTAAAATGGTGAGCTCGATTTTACCGTGTAAACTAATCCCACCCCAAACCATTACGTTGGGACCACCGAAACGGTCAACTTCGTGGATGCAGGACTCCGAAAAACGCTCGCCGCGTCGTCTCCACACCCTAACACGCCGATCATCATTAAAAAAAATTACTTTGCACTCGTCTGTAAAAAGCACCTTGCCCCACTGATTAATCCCCCAGTTCAAATACTGACGGCAGAATCTTAAACGGTTTGCACGTTGAACCCTAGTCAGAGGAATTCGAACAACTCGACGTCTTGACATTTGCTGGTCTTCGTACAATCGATTACGTATAGTTTGATCACTGACACAGGTACCCGTTGTCAGCCGTAGGTGGTGTTGTAACTTACGGGCCGTTGCTGTACGATCACGACGAGCACTTAGTTGGACGTACCGATCCTCGTGCGCCGTTGTTACACGAACTCTACCTGAACCGGGTCTCCTGGCAACACTGCCGGTCTCTTGGAAGCGATTCCATACATTTTGGACAGCTCTTCGAGAAAACCCAACTGCAAACCCACGTAACGCTGAGAACGTCCTTCTTGAATCATAGTTATGGCTCTGGTTGCTGTAATTGTATCCATGTGCCTTCGTACTGGTGGCATGATTAACGCGAGATGAGAAATGAATCAATTAAAATTGAAAAAGTAAAACTTTTTTCCTAAAATAACCGAAACAAGTTAAGAAGACAATCGGAGAAAAACATAAGAATGACTTCCAATTATTATTTTTCTTAAAACGATGGCCAATATTTTTCAAATTAGGAAGCATAAAAGAGATCAAACACCAAAGAGTTCGTAATATCAATATAATGCTACTTATCAGTTACTTTCAGTTTACTAAAGTGCACTTAAATGTAAATAAACCAGTGGCCCTTATTTTGTTTTGAGTAGTATATATATTTGATGTCATGCAGAAATTGCTACAAGAAGCGTCACGTGATCGTTGCACTGAACCGTCACATATTATTCGATGTTGAAGTTTCATTTAAAAAAAAAATAGTGCCATACCTTCCCGAGTTTTGCGCTTAGCAACATGTCCTAGTTAACTGTTTTTATCTTTAAAACAAATTTTTATCTCCTATTAAAATAAGCAATAATTTTAAAAAGCATACATGTGTTTTTCATCCCTATATCGAGATCTTAAGCTTGATCCTTTTTTATTATTTTTAAGTAAAAGTACAATAGGTACCTCTTATATTGTTCTTCAAACACTATGCCACCTAATATTAATTTTCATATATGAATATAGATATGAGATAAATCATATGAGCTGTGATATACTTACAATAGACATCCGCGTTACACTTTACATTTGTAATACTAATAATATTTTAGTATAAATTTTCTAGTTTGAATTACATGATCATAATTTGCATCAACTTCAAAAACAGTCGTCAGTTAAAGTCACTATAAATAAGTCCAAGAAAAATGAAACCGTTTACGTTATATAAAATGAATAGAAATTGTTAACAAAAGAGAATCTCGTAGCTGCTACGTTCAAAACAAATGTTACGTAACCTCCAAGTAAACGATGTCCATTACGCAATGCTTAATTATTCTTCTTGCATAATAAAAGTGATTTGCAATCGTTATGGAATCCTTCTAGGATACAATATTATTATCTACAATTTAGTATGTAATTAATTATATTTCTAATTACTTAAACTTAAATTCAATTGTCTTAGGTATAGGATTTTGTAATAATGCCTCCACTGCGTTTTGTGATCTAAATAAAATAACTGATCTTCTCTGATGGTGCACACATCTTTTATTTACTTTAAAATGCTTTAAAATATTCACAATCACTTATATAACATTTTTACTCATATACCAAACAAAACTCATATTACAAAACCAACTCTTCTATCAAACTCAAAAAACTCTCTTCAATTTTTTTCTACGTCAAAAACAACATCTTTTTCTATGTTTGAATAACAAAACCTTTTTAATTCAGCCAGTATTTAAGTTCAATACTTTAACAAATTGTTACTTCTCTTAGAGGAGGAATATACTTATGTACTTAATTCTTGTAAATTAGAAGGACATTAAATGTCTTCGAAGATTTCTGAAGGCAATCTTCCTCAACATATTATTGTATTGTACTGTACTGTACTTTATTCACAGTAATATTTTTCATTTTTTTCTACCTAGCCTTTTTCTGGCTAAGATACCAAGTAATATAATAAAAAGAGAGAGATCTGCTTAACAGAGTTTATGCTAATGCTAATGCCCTGCTTAACACAGGGCTTACAAAAACAAAATATATAATGTTTTTTTTTATGTTAAGATCGGCAGACAGGCTGACGGTCGACTTGATGGTAGGTGGCTACCGTCGCCTATAACACAAGCAATGCCATAGCAGCTGCAAGTGCGCTGCCGACTACAGTAGGATTAAGGATAAGGGACTAAGATATAGGGAAATGGGCTCTGGCATCCCTTACTCACTCACCGAAACACAAATGCACAGTTATTTCACGGTGGTCTTCTGTAAGGGAGTGGTTACTGCCGCCAGGCGGGCTGCCCAAATGACTGCGAAAACGCAGTGTGCCCTGCCACTGCTTTCTAAATCCTGACCAGAGCCAAATTTGAAAAGTTCATTTTTCAAAGTAGACCCTGTCGGGAATCGATCCCGGGAATCCTAGAACAGAGCGTTAAGACAAGCACCCTAACCACTCATCCAATGGGCTCTCGAAATTCTTTTCTGCACGTTTATCTATTGGCGCTACACTATTTGGCGGGCAGCGACCTTATTTTATATTATGTATTGATAACAATTTCCTTCTAAAATAGCGAACAATCAACAAAGTGAGATTAGCATTCATAAATTTGTGTATAGATGAAGCACTAATTGTAAACATTTGTATTTAGCACTCGATGCCTTTAATAACAAATAATATTATCGTTCAGTCAATGCTACGTCCGTCGTCACTATACAAGATGAAGGTGCTTTACAGTTTTGTATTTTCACACTAATGTTTCGTTCTGAACATTGGAACATTGTCTACGCAGAGAAGGTCGGTCACATTTTTCGAATTGTATACGCTGCTAAAAAAAATACTTTTATTTGTAAAGTCATTATCAGTTACAATTACGGGGAATATTTTTACTTCTCTTTGATGGTACTTAAGATACAAAGTTGTGTAACTTGTACCATCAATGGTACAAGTCAGTGGTACTAGCTACTGACACTTAGGTGAATGGTCGTGACGGACAAACAAACAGGGGGTAATAATGTGCTGCCGACCATTATAAGACACAGCTGGTGCCCGCGGTTTCGCCCGCGTGGAAAATACCGCCTCAGTAATATACATAATTGGTGACAGAATGTTTTAAATCGGATGAGCAATTTCGAAGATTACCTTTTACATACATACAAACAAACATACAAAATTTATTTCACTGTAATATTAGTTATAGATTATAAAATATAAGAATGGAATCTGGCATCTCTTATTCAAAGAAATACAACAGCGCTGTTATTTCACTCTGGTCTAGGGGTGACGGTGAAATGATGGTGATGATGGTGACGGTGAATCTGGACAGCTCCTCTCGTTATACAAGGCACAAGTCCGATCCTGCATGGAGTATTGCTGTCACCTTTGGGATGGCTCAGCAAAATACCAACTTGCTGCACTCGACTCGGTGGATCGCAGAGCTAGGAGGCTCATTGGCGATGATACACTAATAAGAACTAAGCTGCAGAGCCTGGCACATAGACGCAAAGTTGCCTGTCTGTGTGTATTCTATAAGATGTACTTCGGAGAGTGTGCTCGAGAGCTGCATGAGATCATACCGCCTTCCCCTTTCTTCTATCGGACATGCAGACGTACGGCTGGTTACCATCCTCACCTTGTCGATATCCCTCTAATTCGGACCAAGCGCTTTAAAACATCTTTTGTGATGCGCACTGCTAAGGATTGGAACTCCCTGCCGGCGTCTGTATTTCCGAGCTCATATAACCCAAATCTTTTCAAGGTTCGAGTGAATAGGCATCTTCTGGGTGAGCTCGCTCCATCTTCGGCCTCATCCTTCCTACATGGATAGATGCTGGTCAAGAGCACACCCATCTATAATAAAAAAAAAAAAAAAAGGTTCAGCAGACAGGCTGACGTTACGCTTGGTGGCGGTAGGTGGCTGCCGTTATATAAACACAAACAACCATGGGGATATTAATGTGCTGTTGACAATATACGACATTATAAAATAGAAGAATGGAAACTGGCATTTCACAGAAATACAACAGCGCGGTTATTTCACGCTGGTCTAGTCTAGTCCAGTTACTGCCGCCAGCCGAGCTTCCCAGTTTTTGGCTGTAATATAAAGAGTGCTCTGCAACCATTTTACTAAAAACTTCAGAAGCTACTGAAATTATTTACTCCCTAAATAGACCATTTTTAATTTTTGTTGAGGCATAAAAAATATACTTGTAAGTTTTTAATGTCAAATGCTACTTTCTTTGAATTGTAATATACCAGAAAACAAAAAAAATACTTATATAATTTGTTTTTTGGCAGTAGTTCCAAGATTAAGATATTGTGAAGATTACAGAATAACGTTTTTATAACAGTTAGCAACGGACCCTAGTTTACTAGATGTTAGGAACTGTATAAATATCTTGAAATGGCTACTGTAAGTGTCACAACACGCGAAGTATCAAAAAGGTATTTAACCATCTGAATACAATAGATCTAACTGATCCACCTGCATAACAACATCGTATGAATCGGGTTTAACATCATTGAATGAATCAAATGAATCTCTCAGGACTTCAAGTATTGCTTGGAGTTCTGAGAGATTAAGAAGTGGATAATTTAATATATTAGTGTTCTTTAATGAAAGATGCATACTTAAAACTTCCTTATACTAGTGGTATACTAGTGTTTTAGTAGACGAACAGCACACTGCGTTTCCCAGTCATAAATTACAGATAAAGGCAGTTAAAACCGTCTTACACAGGACCACCTTGCAATCAGAGCATGTGTGCTCTTGTATACCGGGTGAGCTAGAGCCAAATTCCCTATCCCCTCTTAAACCCTTATCTAGCTAATTAAAGTCGGCAGCGTAATTACAGCACCTATAGCGTTGCTTATGTCAGCATGCCTTTAAAAAATATAAAGAGGATAATGAAATAACAAAAAAATATATATGGAATTTAATTTAGTGAAATCCATGATTCCCTGAAATAATCTCTTCAACGAGGTTAATAACAAAATGATAATATAAAAATACCTTTTTTTTATGATCGAGGAATATAAAGAGAGGAATGAACATTGTTGAAAATTTTTATCCCTTTCAACGCGAGGGCGATGACACCGACCAGTCGCCGGTCGGCGCCAAACTGTGGGATTCCTTTGCACATTTTTACATCGTATATCGTTATAACTCGTTAAAAACAAATATATCACTTAAATATATCCATTTGGGAAGCGATGAGAGCTGAACTAAACGAGTACAGAGCGTGTAATGTCACGTACGATTTTTCACAAACGCTCGCTCTTTGACGATGTAAAATTTATATCGATGCATTCCGTTTCAATATATATGTATATGTACCGCGGTATTTATAATTATCATTCATTCGAAGGAAATACTCGCGTAAACCGGATGAGTTGAAATGCACTTTAATGACGTACTGAAAGGTGTTTAGACATTTTATTGTTTCTACGATCACGCTAAAATCCACGTGACTTTAAATAAGGTACAAGTTCACTAACCGCTCGTAGTTACTTTGATTTTATTGAACTGGCTTCATTTTAATTACATCGATGATTGGCTTTCTGTTTTTGAGTTTTCCAATCATTACGTATTTTACTAAAAAACTGTTGTTTTACTAAAAAGAAGCATTTTTAAACTGGGTGGCACGTTTGGCGGTAGTAATCAAACTTTTATAGAATACAACATAAGCAACGCACGCTTCTGTCTTCTTTTTAAGAACATTTCCCTCAATTAGGCTAGTTTTTCACCAGAGATTTGGGAAGACATGTAGCGAAACTGTAAAATCGTATACTTTCACTAGTGATGTGACCGGTGCAAAGATGAGTAGCGAACTCTTTTCAAGTATACGGTACCTATATCTAAAGTGGTAACTATTCTGTATCTCGTACACTATTTTCTCATAGCACATAGTTAATATTAATACTTTTTTTCTCTACTGATCCATTTTAAGTTTCCACACAGAATTGTACAGAATCTGTAACAAAGCTGTATAGCAAAAGCCATGTTTTTATCACAACTAAATCACATTTTTAGAACAAAAATTGTAGAAATTCACCTATTAATAAAAATATGCAAGGATAGTCTAACTGTGACTGTATTTTAGATATTTATATAAAAATACAAATACAGACACTATTATGCATCTGTGGGGCGAAAAATGAAAACACTGATTCATAATAATTGAATAATGCATTCTTTTCTATCTGAAAAATATCAAACACAATAAGAATATTAGGCTTTATTAGGCGATTTTACATGCCTAACAATGCTTTCTTTCTTTGTCTAACAATGTTGTGAAAGTAATACTGAGTAGAAATAAACATATTTTTGAGTATGTGATAATTTACCCTTATAAACATACTTTCGGTAACATTACGAAAAAATATTTTGTATAACATCGTGTATAACAGTTCATTTACACAACGTTCAACGTTTATGTAAGTCATCTAATAAAATCTTCAAGGTTTACTGTCTTTCAACTTGCCGCCTTTGTTTCAATAGATTTGTGTAGATCATGTGCGCGGTGTAGGCGGAATTGAAATACATTCTTCTGATAGGTAAATACCTATTGTGTCTTGTTTTATTCAGTGTCTGCCCAATTTACTAGCAAGTATTCAGCTATTTTAGTTTTATTATTACTAGTTCCTTTCAGTGTTTTCCGAATATATTTATAGACTTTCCCGTCTATTTTATATCCTAGTATATCTATTTTATATCCTTTATTCAACATCCCACTCAGTATGTTTCCTTATTTGAAACTCTAACGTGATTTTCGAAGAGTTAATGGTTTTCAAACTTATACAGTGTTCTGTATCATTCTGTACCTATTCCTATATGTTACACTAGCTGAGCCCGCAACTTCTTACGCGTAGTATCCGGTATAGTACGTATGTATCTTTTTTGTTTGTAAACGGATTGGAATGAAATATTACGGAAAGCTTGCTATAATACATCAATGAAAACCGTATTCAAATCGGTTAAGTCGTTTCAGAGATTGTCGTTCACAAACGCATAAACTAACAGACATCCAGACAGACAGATTCTAAAAACTATATATTGACCTCGGTAACATAAGTACAAATTGTTTTTTTTTTTTTTTGAAAAAATATAATTTTATGTACATTCACGGCTCGTTTACGATTTTATTATATGTTAATAGACCAGATAATGTTTTAATACTAGCTTTTCCCGCGACTTCGTCCGCGTCCTTTTTTTAACTGTTTAAACATTTATTTAATCTTAATTGCTCATATATTTTTGTCAGGCGTTTTTTAATTTTTTTTAGATGATCAGTACTTCTTATTGGGTGAAAGGTATCCTATGTCCTTTTTTGTATCCCTGACAACATGTATACACATTTTCATTATGCTCATTTGAGTAGTTAAGGCGTAAAAATGTAATAAACAAATTCACTTTCACTGTTATAATATTAGTTATAGAATTGCTCGGAAAATATTAGGTCGGGGAAAAAGTCTTTTCGCATATAGTATGCATTAACTTGTAATAAAATCTCTTTGGGTGTACTTTATGAACTGATGCAGTGTCAGTAAGAGTAGCACAAAGTTGGTTTAAGCGTTTTCAATCCGGAATTTTGATGTCAAAGATGCATCTCGCTCTGGTCGCCTTGTTACGGATAAAATGGACGCCTTTTTTAAAAAAGTGAAACAATATCGACATATCAATAGTTACGACATAGCTGAAGAACTGGGAATTGACCACAAAACAGTTTTGACCCATTTGAAAAAAGCTGAGTACACAAAAAAGCTCGATATTTGGGTGCCACACGAGCTCTCTGAAAGAAAAGGTTTCATAAGGATGAATCGTGTACTCATTTGGAGTTCTTTATTGAGACGTAATGAAACCGAACCGTTTTTGAAGAGATTGATAACTGGTGATGAAAAGTGGATCACGTACAACAAGAAGGTGCGAAAAAGGTCGTGGTCAAAAGTAGGTCATGCTTCACAGACTGTGCCAAAACCCGGGTTAATTCGCAATATGGTGATGCTGTGTGTGTGGTGGGATTATTTATGAACTTTTACTGCCGGGCAGAACCATCGATTTGGATCTCTAATGCCAACAACTGATGAGAGTAAAGCAAGAAGTTGCGATAAAGCGACCAGAATTGATCAATAGAAAGGGTGGTCTTTCATCACGACAACGCTAGACCACACACATCACTCAGCAAAAATTAAGAGAATTTGGCTGGAAGGAGTTAATGCATCTGCCATATAGCCCTGACCTTGCACCTTCAGATTTCCACCTGTTTCGGTCTCTTCAGAATTCTTTAGGCAGTGTCAGGTTAACATCAAGAGAGGACTGCCAAACTACTTGTCGCGTTTTTTAGTCCCAAAATTTCTACAGCAACGGGATCATGTCATTACCTCCAAGATGGCAAAAAGTCTTCGAACAAAATGGCACATATAGACTGTAAGTAAATGTAATTAAACTTTGAGAAAAAATGTCTTGAATTTTCATATAAAATGCGAAGAAATTTTTCCCCAACTTATTATGTAAGATTCTTTCTCTGTGCTTGAAAGTAGTTACTCTTCCACTCAAGACTGTGAATTGAAAGAACTTTTCATATATTTTTGAAGATTGCTATTTTTCTCAAATATCTTAAGATTTCGATTGTTCTTTGGTATTAAATTGAAATAATTCATAATTGCAGGCCGATTCGAACTTGTACCTATTCTGTCAGCAGCCGAAGGTTTGCAGAATTGTATTATGACAGTGTAACAGTATAACAAATGCCAACTACATGTTACTAAAACACTCAATTTATAATATGTTTTAAGCTTGTTCTACTATCACTACAGCTGTGTTGAAGTATCTTGTAATCCTTGATACACAAAAAAATATCAATTTTTTTGCGTTGTGTATAAATTTGCTGTCAAAGCCTAACCTTTATTTAGTCGCAAAGTGACTCACACAAAACTCGGGTTGAAACATCTAATTATTCAACGCAATGCACAAATCAAAACACGCTTAGAATATTATTATGCTAGAATTACAGCGGACGTTTATGAATGGAACTGTCTAGCAGAGGACAAGGCCAGACGAATCGAGGCCGCCACCACGATGAGGACACAAATGTTTGCATGTTAGCGGAACAGATCGATTTTATCATGAAGCTTTGTAGGTATATGCGTCATAAATTATAAGCTTTCGATGCGGCATTTGAAAATTTTCCATGCGAATATTCTTTCTTTTATACTATCTTAATCACTATTTTTGTCGTGTAAGTTTTTTTTAATATTATAAAAGGAAGCAGGCAGGCTGGCGTTACGCTTGATGGTAAGTTAGCTACCGTCGTCGCCTAAGGACACAAGCAAGACCAGAAGAGGTACATAATGTGTTAAAATTTTTGTCTAGTTTCGCTCATGATATTATTGATCTAATATGGTGTAAGATACATCAAACTGTAGGAACTGGATTGGATAGAAAAGATACTAGCTGGAATTGGGTTCCGACGAAGGAAAATAGGATTTAATTAAAAATATCATATTTAAGCCTTAAAGTAGGTATCTACTTTACTTGAGGAATAATTCGTGTTTGGTCGATTTTATTTTCATCAGACAAATCCCTAAAACATAAAAAAAGTTTCCTTTAAGAAGTATAGAAAGAGGGAATAACAATGGTTGCGTTTTGTATTTTCTTTAAATTCACCCTATATTTTGTCTTGCAGATCTGCATTGTGTTGCAATTCTTATTCCAGTCTTTTCTTCAGCTTAGAATCTTGTTTTAAGGTTAATTAAAGGTAATTTTAAAATTATTTAAAATAATAAATTGGGCAGAATATCTTCTAGCGGCAGTAGCCAGGCCGGGCGACAGGGGGGAGACTATGAGTACATGTTTGTGTATTGGGCCTTGGACGATAGCTTGTAATATGCGACAAGTATTTTTAAAAATTTAATACCTACGTTTAAATTAAAAAATAATTGTCTTAAAACTACTTATAATAATAAATTTTATTACGAAATATCATCACAAACTAGGTAAGTTTAACAATATTGGTCTCTTTTACGCGTATATTCGCCTTTCGCCGCCGCGCCGCTCTAGTTGCAACGCTTCTGCAGGACACGCACAGCACACAGAAATTATAGGTCCTTTAGAATTTAGAATAGGGTATTTGACAGATTTTAGGAAAATATCTCAAATGATTCATTATACCATAATACACTTGCAGTTTGATTCATTCTTTGTGAATTGCTTTATTTTCTATGAAAATTACAAACAAAGTTTAGCTGCCAATCGTAGTACGCTCATGTACTGTAGCATCGAATGTAAACAAAGCAAATGATAGCTCTATATGCCACCAATCGCGTGCGTTTTTAATCACGTGGTCAAACATAAAAATTAAATTATTTTAATAATGATTTCTTATGAAAATCGTACATATTTTTAAATACTGTGTTAGTTAATTTGCTTTAGAAAAATAATTACAGTTAGTCTAGTAACAATTTGTTTCACATTTTCATTATAGTCAAATGCCGTATTTTTCCAGAAGTGAAAATTGCACTGCGCATTTTCTGCAGTCTGCCAATCACAGTCGCGGAAGGTGAGCGAGCATTTAGCAAGATTGACTACATGACTACATGCGCGGAACAATGCTTCAAGAGTGATTAAATAGTTTGGCATTACTATTTATAGAGCATGAAACAGCACGAAAAATAGATTTCAGTGGCATTTATAAAGGATTTTGCTACATTAAAATAAAAAGGTTCATTTAAAATTAAAATATTGTGTTTATAGAAATAAATATGTAATATTAAAAAATATTTCATAAAATTAAGTACCAGAAGAGCCCACATGCGAATGAGAGTAACGGGTCTCAATATTTCTGTCGATGAGCCTGGCAGTAGCCACCCCCTTACAGAAGACCACCGGAAATAACACCATGTGTACTGTTTGTTGGGTTTCTGTGAGTAAGGGATAACCAAGGACCTTTTCCCAACCTGGCTCACCTACCATAATGTGGACCGTCAGTTTGTCTGGCGACCTTCACACAAGAAAATATATGTAAAAAATTAAAGCAATTTTCCAATAAGTTATCAAATAGAAACAGTTTTCTACAGATACACGTGTAAAAATATATTTACACCGGTTCGCTTTCTCGAGTTCAATGGCTCTTAAGGCGATTTCATAGTACCGGAATTATGTAAGATAATGTAAAGGTAGATTCTGAAATAATTGTAGCAAATTCTCTTCAAAAATAAATTATTTCGCTTGTGTAATATTTTATTGGAATTTATAGAAATACAAATGAAATTGACATTGACATTGACATTCACAGAAATTTATACGAATAAATTTTTATTCACACTATTATATAAAACTAGCTGGTGTCCGCGACTATGTCTGCGTTGAAAATAAAATAAAAGATATAGGTAACGCCTGACAAAATACGTATATCAATATGACGCCTGACACACATTTGACATCTGATATTATACTTTCGTCAAGCGTTGGATCTTTATTTTTAGATAGTTCGTGCGCAGTTTCGCGTGGATTATAGCCTATGTCCATTCTGAAATTCTAACTATTGGTGAAAGATTTTTTTAAATCGGATGAGTAGTTTCCAAGATATTAACATTTTGCCAATTATTAAAATTGTAGACAACTCTGTTTATTATTTGTATAATGTCCCATAGCAAAATTTATTCCTTATTACCCACACTATCAAGCACGATAATAAAAATAAATGCGATTTTTACAAAGATTTGACCGAGTTCGATATCCGGTCGCGTAGGAGCATAATTTAAAAAAGTTTGAATGCCGTTTTTATTTTTTCAAAAATCAAAGTTTTAGTTCCTAAGAACATGTTTTCGTATATTTTATGGTTTGAGTCAATTTCAAAAGCAAATTTTTAATTTTTATAAGTAGTTAATCCTTGTCAAAAAATTTGAGCAAATTATGCGAGCCATTTTAGTCCTTATCTACAACAAAGTATCACGGTTTTTAGAACATTCGTATTCGCATCCACTGAACACTGTTATCTTAATATACTTAATATTTAAAACTCAATAAATAATTATTAATTCTAATAACTATACATCTAAATACACTTATTATAATTGATTAAATACGTATATATTACTAAATATTACTGTTTTCCTTTTAATCTATATCTATCTATAATAACTAATCAATAAAATTTAAATGTCTGTGTCAAAATAACTGCTTTTTACTAAATGTATATCACATATATTTTATTTTAGAAAAAAAAATGCCTAAGCAGGGTCCAATACCTCGCACGCGTCACGCGCACGCCCAACGTAGGGTTCAGCTAATTGGAAATATTTTAAATTTATTAAAGCTAAACTTATTGAGAACAAGATACACATGCCTTGTGTGTGCATCCATAGTTATAAAACTCGATGTAATGTGAATTCTAAGCAATAACTATTTTATTCATTTTGACATCAGTACTCGACAGATCGACAGCTCATTCAACCATCTACCATCTAATGGATCTAAACCTCCTTGTCATGTTATGAAAATAATGTTAAAAAAGCATTTTCAAAGAACCAATCGATGTCTTTGTTCTTGAACAACATATCTCTTTCAGACCTGTTTAGAAACAAATTTATTATTACTTATATATTTACTTCTGAGAAACATAAACCACATTGTGCAACGGTCCAGTGGTTGGCACCGCGTTGAGACAATAAATTTGTTAGCCCCATAAACTGTGAGATTTCCCCCATTCTGTGGTTAGTTTTGTAAAATGAATGAATGAAAGACACTACAGAAAGGTACGAGCGGTCAATGATATTTAAATTAATTGAAAATATTAGGAAGAAGAGACAGTTCGTATTTAAATAAGTCGGTGTTTAAATACGAAATGTCTGATACTGGTTTAAATACTGGTTGAAATTCGACCATAATAATTACGAAGGTGAAAACTAATTGTGTCCAATCTTAGTTGTTAACGAGTGATGCCTTCTGGCTTCGCATGGGTGACATTTTATATTCACAAACCTTACTCGTTTATCGCTCTTTCCAGTACTAAAATCCGTAGCAAAACCGGTTTAATTTTTTAGACTATTAGAAGTTAGCGGAGAAACAGACAGAGGCGAACAACAACTTCACTTTACTTTACTCAACTTTGCTTGTCTTTGCTCTACTTTGCTCTATTTTGCTCTACTTTGTTTTACTTTGCTCTATTTTGCTCTACTTTTTTTGTAAAGATATAGATTATGTATATATATAATACTAAAAATCTCAAAAAAATGGTTCCAAATGTTCTTTGGAAAATAGACACAATTTATCACTTATTTACATGCCGTATCCTCATTTATGCATTAATTACCGGACTAGCTTAGTCCGCAACTTCGTACGCGTGGTATTCGGTATAGCGTGTAACTTTTTTGATTGTTAACCAATTTGGAATGAAACAAACACTAAATGTTACGGGAGGCTTGCTACAATACATCAAAGAAAACCTCATTCAAATCGGCTAAGCCGTTTCAGAGATTAGCGTGTACAAACGGACAGACAAACGGACAAAAATTCTAAAAGTATTTTTTGACCTCCGTAACATAAGTACAACGTGTACGTTTTTTTAAATGATTTTACTATATGTTTAGATTATTATCACAGTGTAAAAAAATGTATCAACACTGCTGTTGTAAGTTATTATACAAGTCAGCACAACTAATCAAGATTCTAATGGTATCATACTCTAGTTACACTACGCACAAAAAAAAATTTAATATTTTTTCTAAATAAAACCCAAACGTAATCATTTAGTCATTATCCCTGAAAACATTATTGTGTGCCCAAAAACAAGTTTTGAGTTAGAGATTCAGGTAGACAAGTGTCGTCAATGGATTTTTGAAGTGCGATTGGATTTTGGGAAAGCTTGTATGTCTTTTTATTTTGGTTTATAACGTTATTGGTAATAAAGACTTTATTTGTATGTGAATTGTGTGAGGCCATCTAATAATATACTTTTGCAATTTCATTTATTCCTTAAATAAACTTGTCTCACTAGAAAAACTAAGAAATTGTCAATTAAAACAGTCTACAAGAGCCAAAAATATTAAAAGTAAAAAATCAAAGTATAACTCAAGTATTTTCTTTATTTCATAATTTCCAATAAATATTCATACAATGTTATGTGTATACACGGCTTCGAATGAAATGTGTGTGCTTTCAATTGAAAAGTTTAGCATTCCTTCCTTAATGGCTATGTACATATATCTGCCATGTCGCATTTAGGACAGATTCTGTATTTCCGAGCCCAAATCCAAATCTGTTCTAGGTTCGAGTGAATAGGTATCTTCTGGGTGAGCTCGCTCCATCGTCGGCCTCATCCTTCCTACATGGATAGATGCCTGGTCAAGAGCAAACCCATCTTCAATAAAAAAAAAACCAAAACGTGATCACCACTCTCATTTTGGAAAATAATAGCAATTATGTTTTTTTTTTAATGTTAATATCGGCAGAAAGGCTGACGGTAGGTGGCTACCGTCGCCTACAACACAGGCAACGCCAAAGCTGCTGTAAGTGCGCTGCCGACTATAGTAGGATTAAGAATAAGGGATGAAGAAGATAAGTAATAAAAAATAGCGACCTGCCCCCCGGCTTTGCACGAATCATAAGAAGCTACCTCAGACTTTGGCAAATATTTGAAAATTAAAAATTAGACGAATTGGTTCAGCCGTTCTCGAGTTTTGCGCTTAGAAACAAATTTAGGGATTCTTTTTGGAAAATTGATTTTCATATAACAATGGAAATAATTTTACGAGGAGTAAAATTAATACAAGCTTTAACTAAAAACATTATTTTCTTATTAGGCAGTTCTACCCAAATCCGCCGCCGCTTCACCTAATTTCGCCGATTCATATAATTCTATTGTAGTATATAGATGGCGCCATCAAAAGTTTTATATTTTTGGAGCCCACCAAGCCGTTCTACAAAAATCCGATAGATGTCGTTGTTTCACCTAATCCTATTGTAGTATAATATTATAGATGGCGCGTTTATTTACTTGCCCTCTTCCTATTGCATAGTCAAAGACAGGAATAAATTTCAGTTGTGCTTCAGTCGTGCGTCCGAGCTGACACACACACATTTTTTTTGTTATTTATATAAGTAGATAATGTTCTAGTTAAAATCTCAAAAAAAAAACAAAAAAGAAAACATAATTACACACTTACTTATTACAAATCATTTACTTTGAATACTTACTACGTGCATCTTGTTACTATTTGGACTAAGTATATGGTGTTTCCTTTGAAATTTTCCACGTTAAACAATGGTAAGTTAAACAAGTTAAAAAATCTTGACAAAATTGGACACCAGAGCCCATTTCCCTATTTCTTCATATCCTTATCCTTAAAGATACTAAGGCCTGCAGCGCACTACTTATGAACTTTAGCACTTTACTTATAGCACCTGTGGCGTTGCATATGTTTATAGACGAGGGTAACCACCTACCATCAAGTGCACTGTCAGCCTGTCTACCTTTATTATAAATTATTTTTAAATTAATTTAAAAAAATATGTCGGACTGCACCATGTGCCTTAAATTTACCAGTCTTATAGACAAAGAACTCACTTGAGTATACCATCAGTGTGCAGTCCTGTCTCAAAATAAAAACACGAGTCGTTAATCTATGACGGCGTCTAACCTCATTCGATTATGCAATGTGCGGGTGAGAGCGAAATTTTTATGAATGAAAAACTAGTCAAATGTTTGTATTATTTTAAAACATTCTCTTCATTTTATTAAAGATCCACATCCGCCCGAACATTTTTCCGACTGCTAATGGTGGACATAAACTGGAGCAGCTGAAGATCGTCGGCGAATGTTCATGTAATAGAATAAACACGAAAATTAGGTTAAGTGAATGTAATCTCTATTATTGTTTACAATTAAACCTAAATTAAATAAACCAAATGGGATTCACCAAAAGTTATATAATGTTTTAGCATTACTACATACAAGATGTGCCCGCGTTTTTGTCTGGTTTGAATTCGATGTAAGTATTTGGTCGAATTTAGCTAAGTTAGGTAATTTAGGTAAAGTCATGGTTCATACTCAATTTTGCGAATTTTTCAAAGATTCGAAGGTCTCTCCAATATGTTTGCAATAACCATGATTTTGCAGTATTTTTTTGCAATCCTCACCTTATGATCTGTCCGTATCGATATTTTTCTGCCCGTAAGTACGTCTTCCCATTATTTTTTATTTCAATTCCAGGACTTCATGACTAACAAATTATGTGACCTATCCAAACTCCACTTCTTTTGCATACCTTTTCTCCGAGTATATTACTATAGGTAAATATAGAGGATAACTACAGCTTGATGAACGTAAGAGTCCTAACATAAGGTAAACTTTATCGCGACATTATTTTACTATCTTGCATTGCATTAATTATATTTTATAAAAATTATTAAATAATAAATTGAATTATTTACAAATTGTATACCATATCTAATTTGGGTCTCTTATCGAAGCATTCTGCATTACCTCGTTGTATCAAGACTAGTTTGCTGACCAATGTACAAGGTAATATCCAGCTCTGTACGTTACGTAACTTACGTCGACCAAGCGTTTTGTTATTAATAACAGCAACCTAACCCTAACGTTAGTACAAATACCATGAAATATGGGTTAAATCCTTTACGGAAGAAATGTGATGGAAAAGCTTGCACATTGACGAGCCCGTTGGATGAGTGGTTAGGGTGCTTGCCTTAACGCTCTGTTCTAGGGTTCCCGGGTTCGATTCCCGGCAGGGTCAACTTTGAAAAATCAACTTTTCAAATTTGGCTCTGGTCTGGATTTTGGAAAGTAGTGGCAGGGCACACTGCATTTTCGCAGTCATTTGGGCAGCCCGTCTGGCGGCATTAACCACCCCCTTACAGAAGACCACCGTGAAATAACAGTAAGTGTGCTGTTGGGTTTCGGTGAAGTGAGTAGATAAGGGATGCCAGAGCCCATTTCCCTATCCACTCCAAATCCCTTATCCTTAATCCTATTGCAGTCGGCAGCGCACTTGCAGCAGCTTTGGTGTTGCTTGTGTTATAGGCGACGGTGGCCACCTACCATCAAGTGGACCGTCAACCTGTCTGTCGACCTTAACTAAAAAAATAATAATTAGGAAATAATATTTTTCGTGTTCAATTTAGTTGAAACTTTGCAGTACTCTTACTCTTTATAGCTTTTGTTTAAATTGACTCCTAGGAGAAGAGAGATGGAGTAGCAAACTTTGTTTACAAAATTGTTTATTCCGCATGCGTGTAGGTTAAGAAAAGCCCGCGAGGTACAATGTGTTTGTTTATAATTTGCCAGTACGACTTCAACATTATACATATTCAGTGGGTAAATCCGTTTTATAACACAGATAAGAGTCGTGTGTCAATGTGTCAGTGTTATGTTCACAGGTTACATAGATAGAAGCATTTGTTATGTTTAATAAGATAGTCGTATCTTGCATAATTCATCGCGGGCGTACCCCTTGCGTAGGCGCTTTCATTGAACACGTGTTGCCATGCTGCAATAAGATTTCGAGACGGATTTTTCGGTTAACTGTTTACAGTTAATTTTTCTTCGAACACATTAGCGAGGGTTTTACAATGAGCTATGAATGCCAATTGAAGTCTTTTTAACATTAACTCAGTTTAGAATACCTACACTATTTGAGTGGATCGTTAAAAAAGGTATGGATACATAAAATTAAGAGATTCAAAAAATAAACTAACTAACTGCCGCACTCAGAGACGTTCATTAAATTAGTACTAATAGACACTTAACTAAATACAATTAAATACGTTAATGAGCCGCGGCTCCCAGAGACGAAAGTTAATGGTTCATTAGTTAAATACCACTTTAAGTAAGCATAGGACTGTGCGTTCTATCGAAATGCATATCGATAACGTGCAGTGTTGTCATAAGAAAAAACTCAATGACACGATATCATTCGGCAAAGCAATTTATGTATAGAAAAAAATAAGAGTTTTTCATAAAAATCAGTTAAACATGTCTTTTCTTATTATTATCAGTTAAAATTAACAATAATAGACGTAATTATAATTAAATAAATTAAAAAGTCGAGATTTTTTAAATACGGCAACATTTCACATCATTGTCAATTTTAATTGTCAATTTTTCATAGAAGTAAATATACTTTACTTTTTTTCGTAAAGTATCTATTATTCTTATCATCTTGTCAAGATATAATTTAAGTTTTTAAATTTAAATTTTTTTTTAAATAATTTTAGCTGCCTACGTAACGACTCCACGAACAATAGATTATTATTAATAAGATTACCTCACTTTCGAAATGTCAAATTCTCCATTTAAGAAGCATAAGTAAGGGTTGAGCTGTCATTAAAGTTAAGTGTCACTTAAGACCACTAATCAACCATTAACTGTCTCTGAGAGTAAACATTTTTAAATCTTTACTAAAGAGTCGCTAAGTAATCATTAAAACGACTCTGAGTGCGGCAGTAAGTCTTTATTCGGGATGGGACCATGGGACCATTCATCGCCGCCGATTAATCGCCAAGCCATTTCAGCGCCGGGCGATTCATCACCGGTCATTTCATAGCCATTCGCTGTAGTCTATTGTTTATTGCGCAGTATTGTAGAAAGCAAAAGAAATCGTCAGAAAATACGTAAATTATCATAAAATGTGATATGATCACATTTTCATTAAAAAACTCAAGCATATTTTCATAAAAATAACATTAATTTTAATAAATGTTAATAATTAATGTGATTTCGGAAAAAACGGAATACCTACTGGTTTTGGCAAAAATACAGATATTACAAAATCATTTACAACATAATAAAATTAATATAGTTATTTTTTTTAATTCTGCATTTCAACTTAAATACAGTCTTTAATCTAAAATTTACTTATTTTCAAAGTTAATTTAAGAATTAAATGTAAGTACAATTTTATGCTAAGAGTGAAAGTTATTTTCTGGAAATAAATTTAATAGTTGTTAACTCCTCAATCTTGTATGATATTCCAGAAAACCATGGTTTCTAGAGTATTTTAATTATATCAGTTAACATACATTCCCTTAGTTTAACCGAGTGAATGAACAGAGAGAATGCACGTTCGGCCAATTCTTGGCAGTTTCTACGCGGAAGCGTTATAAAGGGCTCAACCGTTTCGTCACTCCACAAATTCCTACGAGGTTATTTATTAATATTAGAACGTCCCTTTATATATTTCAATTTGGCTTGGCGTTTAAAAAAGTGATATAAAATTAATTGGCTATAAAGAATGTTGCTAAGAGTAAAATGTTTCAGAGAGTTTGACGAGTTTTAAATGGAGACAGTTGTGAATTAAAAAAGGTTCTTTAAAGGGTTGTTCTTAAAACGCCAAGTGCTAATGTTGTTATCAGTAACCACTACAGCTTCTGGGATAGATCATTAGAAAAGTCCTAGAGAAGTGCCGAAGAACAGGCACTAAGAATACCTGCTACAGTTAATAAAGTGAGCTTTATAATACGATTTATTTTCTGGCTCCGCAATATTTATTTATTATGTTAGTCGATTTAAGGAAACGCAAAGTTGATTAAGACAGGATTCCTAACTTGCTTTTCCAATATAAGTACTTTATTATCGTATGTTTATAAATTTTAAACAACTATTCCCTTTTTATAACTTGATTCTCTCTGTCCAGGCAAGCGCACAGACAGAGCAACCAAGTATATGATAAGAGTCATACACCACAGTATTCTTGATGCCTTCTATATGAACTGAAAAATGAAAATGTCTGAAGTTTGAGGAGACTAAAATACAGAAACTGCAACACTTCAGACATGACATGAAAAAAAAAACGGGAAAAGTGCGAGCTGAACTCGCGTGAAGAGGGTTCCGTCGATGTTACCTATCCGCACAATATTGAGTGATTTACCATGTTATTTTAATATCATGGACTTCTTATAGGTTTTCTTATAATCTATAAGTAGAAAACTAATTTCTTTATTTTTTTCAAAATTTTAGGTTCAGTATTTCGGAGACAATGGGGGTTAATGGTCGGACAGACGGACACTCATGAGTGATCCTATAAGGGTTCCGTCGTTTTTATTCGGACGTACGGAACCCTAAAAACAGTGTCGAAAATACATACAAAAAAACTTCTTTAGTATTTTCTGGTACTAATTCATGCCATTACGAAAATTACGCGAAAGAAAAAAAAAAACAACCTTCGATACAAAGGTACGAGTAATTTGACAACAGTAATTATCAAATCTTATTCTGAGATTAGCCTATAACAGCGGATTCTGAGATTAGTCAGTGTTTTATTTTACTAAATGGAGGGTAGGACGCTAACTTCAGCATTAAGCTCGAAACTGGAAGCATACGCATGCTTGACCACACCATAGGTGCAGAAGATAACAAGTATTGAAATTTTGAGTCGAATAGGAAAGAGAATAGAAGTATAAAAGAGCGATAAATAAAGGAAGTTGCAATATTTCGGGCACATAATTAGAGGTTAAATATACCGTATTCTTCAACTAGTGATGCAAGTAAAAACAAAAGGCAAAAGTAGCAGAGGCAGGAGATAGACATTCTGAGAGGATGGTTTAATATGGGCACTCTCGCTCTTGCGTGAAGCAGTTTCTAATGGTGGTCGCCAAACTTTCGTAGAATAATATCAAAGGCGTAAGAAACAGATAATTTCAAATACGAAATTACTTATTCTTACTTAAAATATACAATAGTAAGTTAAAATACAAAGTGTGTAATTAATGATGGAGGCGCGAAGAAAATCCTGAAGGGTTCAACGAAATCTAAACCTGAAGGGTTGTGGCGGGATTTCGACAGTTCACGGCATGTATCTCTGCGGCGAATTAGTGGACTGTATATATGTATATGTGGTTGCGGCTGTTAGCGAACAGTTGACTGTCGGATGGATAGGATAGATAGAAGAAGGAAATGCACGGACCTTATAACTGGTGCTCTGGTGCGATCTCCTGCAGGATTCTCCAGAACGTCCAACTGGCAGACTTGCAATTTTGTTTGTAAACGTTAAGGCGCGGATAATAACTACACTTCGTGTTCAATTTGGTTCTTCCTTTCTTCGAGCGAAACACTTGAAGTGTAGGCGTGATCTCCTTTCACGTTCGCGGCGGTAACATGCATTATTTGGATGCGTGGGTAAAGGAAAAAATTGAGGGCTATATTTTAATGAACAGGCGGGTACAAAAGGAAAATGGACTTGACGGCCAAACCATTCGATTACGGCGCAAACAAATGAGGTAAGTAATTAAAATATATTTTAAAAAAAAATGTAATCAACAAAAAGGACAGACTCGTTATAAATAGATGCAGGAACGAAATATATTGAAAAGCGAGTAGACATAAAAATATATCAGCTTCATTGTTACAGATTTCCACTTCCGATTATTTCCCATCCACGGACCTATAAATTAATTAGCTACTATCCCCTCTTCAAGAGAGTACAATTATTACCAAAAAAAAATTGTAAGGCATTACTTTAATTACAGCTAACCATCTAATGTTGAAAAGTTAATTTCTAATTTTGGCTCTGCCGGTAATAGAACCCGCGACCCCTGAGACAGAGCCCTAAGACATTGTAAAGTTAATGAGACGAATAAAAATTAAAAATCAAAAAGGGACAATGTAAACAATTAATAAAATAGGAAAACAATATCAAATGAGGGTGTTGATGGAAAAAACAGAATTACTCGTACTATGTTATAAATTAATTTAAGATAATATTATTTCAGTGTTTTATAAAATATAAGTAAGAGTTAAAACAAAGTGGTTTTTTTTTTCGAATTAAAAGAAATTTTAGTTTTGGCTTTTGTGAAGGAACATGTGGAACGCTTGCTTCTGCGATTGAGCAACTTAAGAGTTATTTCGACATCGCAGCATTGAATGAACGACTCGTGTGCATCGTATGTTGCCAAACAAACGTAACACTAGACGCACATTTCCTTACTAAATATATATTAGACGTAATATATTTCAAACATCCGCTTAGGATTCTTGTTGTGGTTTTACTTCTTAATATTTGAAGTTGAATGAAAAATGAAGAGGAGGTACTAAATCTTAAGGCATGAATTTTTAACAAAAATCAGAAGCGTTTTATAAATTTCGAGTAGAGATAGTATTAGAGATATGTATGTTTACGATTTTGCAATGAAGTTGACAATACAAATCTCATCTGTGAATAGTAATTTGCCTATTTTTCAAAAAGTGTTTAAACTTAATTATTGCTCAATTTACAGCTATTTTTTGTTTTTACATATTATAAATAATAACTGGATAAAACACAAAACAAATATTGACATTTAAATTTTGCCGCCTAAACACCTATACGTCATCACGTGGTCTGTATGACGTCATATTACTCAAACAAGACAAAGCATTAATTAATAACATTAATTAATAACTTCAAGAGGAACACAATTGATTTTCACTATATACGAGTGTAATTATATACTTACATCGAAATTATCTTCACAAAAGTACATTGTTGTTATCGGTGACAGTTTTTCCGGTCTCTCGTTAGTCCTTGTTTGAGTAGTATGTAGTATGACGTCATACAGACCACGTGACGACGTATGGGTGTTTAGGCGGAAAAATTCAAATGTGAATATTTGTTTGTGTTTTATCATTTTTATCTGGTTATTATTTGTGCAAAACAAAAAAAATTGTAGCTTAAAATTGATTAATAATTAAGTTTAAGCATTTTTTTGAAAAAAATAATGCAAATACCTTATTGATAACGGTAAGTACATATGTACTATAAATTCGGTCTCACTATTTCCATGGTCTAAGATTCTATGTCCAATGGATTTGGAATCGAACATGTTTTATTCCTTATGGAACAATTCCTAAATTGCTCCAGAAATATCCACTGCTTTTTTTTCATACAGCGATTCCGTTAAACAAGATATAATTATATTTTCTATTATCGAAGTTTCCTCCTCGTTCATAAGATATAATGTCTTAATTAATATTAGTTAGGTAACATTTGTTTTCTCATGTTTGGTAGATAAATCATCGGATTCTCTGAATTACTCCGCACTTGTAAATGTCTAAATTCGTCTAAATGCTTTTTAACGCTGTCGTAACCAAGGTTCATTAGTAATATGACAAACATTTCTGTTATATGAACTTGAAAACGTATTATGAGCGAAATGCAAAATTCAAAGAAAGAATATCTTAATTGGAATTCAATTACGTATGTTTCAATTAATTAATAAAATATAAAATAATAGCTTTATGCTTTTGTTATGAAGATTTATTAAAATGTCTAGCTCTCGTCCGTGGTTTCTCTCGCGTGATTACGTACTTGTATCATTTCATATATTGCCTCATTTGGGACAAAATTCTGAATATGAGGAGGCACTGTGTATTGTTTGACTTCTAGAACACGCAGTTTCTTTTAAAGTTAGTGTCAATTGATCATTATTTTTAATCCATACAAGAAATTATGGTATAGTCCCAACTGAGATTTTTCTACGAAAACGCATTATAGGAATAAAATCAAATATTAGTTTTTAATCAAAACATGGCCATTATACAAATACTATCAAATTTACACGTTATATATCCATCAAATATCTATTATATTTACATTTGAACGTGTTTACAAAATTTCAAACTTACAATATTAGTAAAATGTTGTTCGAGTAATTCTTCACACGCGACTTGCCCTTGACTTGTATTCGTAGTGTAAAATCCAGAGTGAACGCTTTAATGTATGAATCACCAGCAATTTCATGAAGAATATACTTATAAACCTTTTCTTAGTCAGAAAGCTTTGATCTCACTGATATTTTTGTTCGTTAAAATCCTCATAGTCCTTTTAATAAATTATTTATTTATTTATTTAAAGGATCACATTATGTTAGTAACAACTTAAATCTATGTTTACACGCGTTTATTAGTCATAACATGCACCATGCATACATACACACATAACATGCATACAGTACATGAACCATGCAGAAGTGGTTCAGGTATTGAACTGACAGTCAAGCTTAGCATGCAAATGCCAGCTGGAGCTGGCCCGAACCCTACGCAGCAGGGATGCACATCGCTTCCGAATTTTCGTATCGAAACAGTCGACTTGCGACTCGGCGAACATTCCCGACGCACTACAAAATCGTGGAAGCCCCATCAGCAACCTAAACGCATCATTATACTGAACTCGCAGAGCGATGTACTGCCTCTGGGTATATTCCGCCCACAGGCTGCTCGTGTAGAAGGACGTACAAAATGCTCTAAAAAGATCCCTTTGACATCCCTCGAACATCTAGCGAACCTGTGAGCAATCATATTAGTCCTGACAGACAACGCCCTGCGCTCTCTCTCTCTCTCTCTCTCTCAGAGAGAGCTCTGTATCGTCTTTTATATTAGGGGTTACGCAGTTCCAAGATATTTAAAAATATTATAACCGTTTAGTTTGATGGACGGAATAGTGTCCGGACGCTTACCTCTAACCCGAAACACCATGCATTTAGTTTTCTTCGTATTGTAAACTAATCCGTGTGTGAGGGCGTATTTTTCACAGATACTTATCAATATCCTTAGAGCACAGGCAGACGCGCTCAGCAGCACCACGTCGTCCGCATAGCTAATATTATTCAATGAGATTCCGTCAATAAGCAGCCGACACTTGTGCTACTGAGTTCCTCCATCAATGCGTTAAAGAGTTAACTAAGGTTGAAGAGCTTAGTTGAGTTCAACCCACCCAGCCTCACCCCGCACTCCAACGCATAAGGCTTCGAAAATATCCCATACCATCTCACTGGTTTTGATACCAATACATAAAAATATTTATATATTCTTTTGGCATAGAACTTTTGGCACAGGCCTTAGACAACTAAAGCCAGGTTAATAGGGGAGGTTTTAACTCAGTTGCATACCAATATATGGCTATACAATGGGAATGTGTTTATTGTAGCCTTGCATTGCGGTCACCTATTAATAGGGTAGTAGTAAATAGAAAAAGAACAAAATAAGGCGCCACGTCTGCGTCTGCGCCACGTTGAAGAATTGCTATTAGCGATGCTCCAATTTTCCACTCGTTGCTAATTTAATATGGAATTTTATATTTTATAGAGAGAAAATTGGTTGCAACTCGTTTGTTCGTGGCCCAGTTAGAAATATTAAAAGTATAAATATACATACAAGCATTATATTTTTTTAACACCAGGCAGGGTCCAAGCGCAACGCCCCAGCTTTCAATGTAACAATGAGTGCGACTCCATTCACTGTATACTCAAATTTTAAAACAGTATTTTAAAACTATTTAAAACCCAAATCAACATCTCTATATATTAAAATGAATCCTTATTTCCCTTGGTCACGGCATCACGCGTGAACGGGTAGACCGATTTTGATTGGTTCTCACTAATGGAAAGAGGAATAAACGGGGAATATTCATATATATAAAAATTGCACCCGGGCGAAGTCGGGGGCGGGTCGCTAGTAAAAGTATAAAAACTTAAGGAAAACTTAAAGCAGTTATGAAAAAAGAATACGGTGTTAGAGAGCGTATTAAGATTGCGAACGTAATATCTTACTGAAATATCTATCTGAAAATTACCTTAAAATATAATTATATTTTAAAAAAGAAAGAATTGGTGTAAGAAAAAGAACTGTGTAAGAAAAAGAACCAAGATTCGAGATAGGCGAATAAGCTCTTCATCACTTCCAGAAGCACCGTCGCAACTGCAAATCTTTTGTTATTCCTGATGGTCTTCGTAATAGAATGGTTACTGTCGACTGGGGTTTTCTTGAGCTGTAAGGGCTGTTATGAATTCTGCAAAGAATCGCTTCCACTTCCACAAGCGCTTTGGGCTTGTTCAAAGTTTGTTTAAAGTAATTATCATTTAATATTTTTAAATAATTTAATCAATAATTATTGCATAAATTAATAAGTATTCTTTAAGTGACCTTAAAGTTGCATTTTAAGAATGTTGAGTAACTAATTTAACACAAAACAAAAATAATAATAACAACAAGTCCTAAATGAACGTTGAAGTTCTTCTCGAAGTCAAAGGTTTACTTATATTCAAGCCTATTAAAAATCAGCACTTTCAAAAATTGGTGTAATCGCCTACTTTGGCCTTTATACTTCATGCAACGAAGGAAGTATTATTTAGCTACTCTAGTAAAGAAACAAAATTCTATATGGCGACATCTTTATCACTGTGACCGACGGTGGCGCCGCCACTGGGCAGTAGCGCCGAATTTTTTTATATTTTTTGACGATCGCTTGGGAACCTAACATTTTCCAGGATAAAAAATTATCCTATATGTTAATCCAGGTATAGGAGGCTAATTTTGCACCAAATTCATCCAAATCTGTCCGGTCGTTTTTGCATTATTGAGGAACAAACATACAAATTTTCGCATTGATAATATTATTAGGATATAGAATTAGGATCGCTTGAAAAATTTGTAAGAGTAAAAGTGATGAGTTGGAGTATTAAGAGTGGTATATTCCACAAGAATATTAGCAGCGCTTGCGCATAGTTGGCACCTGTCCAACTGCATTCGCTTGCTGTAGGTACACTGGCCGCCCTAAAGAATCTACTTGCCGCGCCACGCCGCCGCCAAGCTTCCATACGAGCGCAGAAGCATTGGTGAACTATTAATTACACAAATGGTGTTGCACTTGATGCTAACGTTTATACATATTATTTTGGACTGTTCTTTTAACCAATATTAAATCCGTATTAGCTCTTACGTGTACTGAATTTCGTGCTAGATAGCAGACAGACTTAATGGAAGTTTATTTGAAAACATTAGGCCTCTTGTCCACACACGTATCGGCGTACTGGCCGCGCCGCAGAATAAACGTGCGAGCTAATGACACGGCAAATCACCAGACGATCACCAGACGAGATACGGCTCTGTTGTGTTTTTCCAATCGGGACCTTCAAATAATGTACCTTTCAAATAGTGAAAGATTTTTTTTTTTATGTTATGTCGACAGACAGGCTGACGGTCCACTTGATGGTAGGTGGCTACCGTCCCCTATAACACAAGCAACGCTACAGGTGCTGCAAGTGCGCTGCCGACTACAGTAGGATTGGATAACGGATTAGGAGGGGATAAGGAAATGGGCTCTGGCATCCCTTACTCACTCACCGAAACACAACAGCACGTATATGCTGTTATTTCACGGTGGTCTTCTGTACGGAGGTGGTCACTGCCGCCAGGCGGGCTGCCCAAATGACTGCGAAACGCAGTGTGCCCTACCACTACTTTTCAAATCCAGACCAGAGTCATTTTTTGAAAATTACATTAAAATATCCAAAGTTGACCCCGCCGGGAATCGAACTCGGGGCCCCTGAGACGTTAGGCAAGCATCCTTGCCACTCATCCAACGGGCCGTCATATTTTTTCAAATAGGTGCAGTGGTTATATAATATTATGTATAGATCACTTTTTATTGTCTTGATAGGTGTGCTTTGTTGCTTTTCTTTCAATAAAGTGTATCGATCAGCGTATACATACATTTATCAACCAAAAAACTATACTTTCTCATAAAAACAGTTTTATAGAGTTTGCTTTTGAACCTTAGTTATTAAAGTCGTTAAATACAATGTACAATAATACTCACATATAACTGAGGTCGTACTAATTTGAACGAGTACAAAATTTTCGCTTATTTATGCCAAGGAAATAAGTACAATCGGCCTTAATATAACGTGGATTTCTCCGGCTTTTGTTAAATGTTAAGGCATCGCTTTGTCTACAATTATGGCTTTATATATCATTATTATTGTAAATTCTGGAAGGATTGTGTACAAAATTTGTCCTCGATGAAATTGTCAATATTATTTGAAGGCCGACTGTAGTTTGTTTTTAGTGAGTTTATCTTCATCTGATGTTGAAGCAATTATTCAGATGCACTAGCGAGTATTTATGTGTTCAGTGATAAATATTTTGGACGAGAGATGAGCAGCGCCGCAGTATGCGAGCAAGCCGACGACAAACACCTGACAATGTAGCCTGCTTTATGACGAGAACGGCTTAATTATGCGGCTAATATTTATTTGAACTTTTGTCAGCAACCTTGCGAGCCAAGGTTTTTCAAATATTGAACAAAGCCTTTATATTTTAGCAAAACTGACAGAATTTTAATACATTCAATGTCAAAAAAATGTTTTTGTTATAGCTATTAATTATATTTTTAATAACGTTTTTTAATGTTTGAAGGCGATTGTAGTCATATAGTGATTATATTTACAGCTATACTAATATTATAAAGTGGTAAAGTTTGTATGTAGGAGGTATTCTTCGAAACTACTCATTCGATTTAAAAAAAAAAACACCAATAGAATAGAATTTCAGGATGGACATAAGCTAAATATGATAAAAATAAAAATATAATGTCAGGCGTCATATTGCTTTACATTTTTTTAATGTCAGACAGGCTGACAGTCGCCAGACAGGCTGAGAGTCCACTTGATGGTAGGTGGCTACCGTCGCCTATTACACAAGTAACACCACGGGTGCTGCAAGTGCGCTGCTGACTACAGTAGGATTAAGGATAAGGGACTGGATAGGAAAATGGGCTCTGGCATCCCTTACTCACTCACCGAACCACATGTACTGTTATTTCATTGTAGTCTTCTGTAAGGGGGTGGTTACTTCCGCCAGACGGGCAGCCAAAAAAGACTGCGAAACGCAGTGTACCCTACTACTACTTTCCAGATCCAGACCAGAGCCTAACTGGATCGTCTGTCCTAAATGTACCTATACCTATATAATGCTGCACAACTTCAAGAGTCACACCCTCAACGGTAACTGGTCCTGGAAGAATATACTCGTCGAAAATTACTTTGCATACACGCCGAGAGGTGACATTGAACCTATCCAACATCCCGCCGAGCTCTTCCAGCGACTGTGCCAGAATTAGGTACTATGTCGTTCGTTCTTACACAACAGCTCAGATATTAGGTCGCAGATCAATTAGATTTAAATTATATCCTAAATCTTTTATAATAATTAAATGATAGTTTTTAAAAGCATGTTTTGGCTACGACCACGTTACAAAAGGTCTAAATAAGGGTAGACAGAAAATCTTAAGTTGTATTTCTTATAAAATGAAATTGACTACAATAAAATAGAGAGGTCAAGTTTATTGTACCTCTGACATTGCTCACACTACTTAGAAGGTCATAAACGAAGTCGTATTCTGAATTCACTGTACTCGTATGTTGTTGAAAGTCTCCCGTCATTTTAACTGCAATTAGGTGAATGTGAGAGACATCTGCCAAGAGACACACACACTCCACAGTACATGTCAACATTTGATTCCACTTATTTATGATCAGTATTTTAAAACATTCTAGATATTTTATATCATTTTATTGCTTTCATTTAATTATTTTTTTATGTTAAGATCGGCAGACAGGCTGACGGTCCACTTGATGGTAGGTGGCTACCGTCGCCTATAACACAAGCAAAGCCAAAGCTGCTTCAAGTGCGCTCCCGACTACAGTACGATTAAGGGAAAGGAGATAGGGAAATGGGATCTGGCATCCCTTACTCACTCACCGAAACACAACAGCACACGTGCTGTTATTTCACGGTGGTCTTCTGTAAGGGGGTGGTTATTGCCGCCAGACGGGCTGCCCAAATGACTGCGAAAACGTGTGCCCTGCCACTACTTTCCAAGTCCAGACCAGAGCCAAATTTGTAAAGTTCATTTTTCGAAGTTGACTCTGTCGGGAATCGAACCAGGGAACCCTAGAACAGAGCGTTAAGGGAAGCACCCTAATCACTCATCCAACGGGCTTGTCAAAATTTTTCACGATATTTTTACTATTTCTACATTATTAGTTGTTGGGATATAATAATAAGTTATGTGAAATTATTTTATAAGTAAGTATATTGAATCCTTGCGAAGTTTTTGAGGATGGATGTGCGGGTGCGGATATTGTTACTCTTTTATTCATAAATTACTGGACTAATGAATACTAATGAAACCGTTGGTACATTAATATGGTTTACATGCTTTAATTTGAAAGAAAAAGAAACTTTTGCACAACTTCCTCTCTAATGTTAGTCCTGCTGGGAATCGAACCTGGGACCCTTGTCTCAGTGCGCTAAGGTAGGTAAGCACGTCAACCACTCAACCAATGGGCTCATACTATCAATAAGACAAATAATAATCTAAAAACATAAGGCATAAAACTTATTCTCTTGTAAGAGAATATGTGTTTTTATAGCCAATACGTAATGGAGCGTAGTCTTCGCATCTCCCATTACTCCGGCTCGTAGTTACACATGGCCTTCTACGAGGCCGCGTTTGACCTGAATTTGCAGCACGCTGCGAGTACGCTGTGTTGGCGCGAGCCATGACTCATTGTTTTCAGCGCGCACCTACATTGCGCTGCCGACATTCCCGCGCTTTATGCTACTGGCTGGCTACTAAAGTACATGTTACAGACAAAGTCGGAAGCCCAGTTGTTCGTATTTTTGACTAGTTGTTCCCCAAATTTGATTCACAGCTCTTAGTTAAAGTTATAGGTAAAGCGCCAGTTATCTTATCTTATCTTATCTTAGTGGCTATTTCTGTCTGCTAGAGTACCAGTATCACTTCGTCCATTGCTGAAATATTGTGATCGCCACGTGAACTAAAGCTCTCTACCTATGCCTACCACGTTAAGGAACTGTAGTACTTTTTTGATAGAGGCATTCTTCACATCTTCACAAGCCATTGTGTGGCTTCCTAGGATGTGACTGCGCTTGTGCATCAGGGGGCCACATTCGCACAGGATATGCATTGGTGTTTCTTCTGCCTCATGGCAGAAGCGACACTCTCCCGTACTAGTGAGCCCCATTACTTTTAGGTGCCTATTGAGGCGACAGTGCCCCGTTAGTGCCCTAGATAGCATACACAAATTGCTCCTACTAAGCGACTTAGCCTGATTTGTCACGTTTCGACTATAGGCTTTAATAAGCGCTTTGGAATGGTTCAACCCTGGCAAGTTAATCCAGCGTTGGTAAGATTTAATAAAGCACTGGTTCCATATGGTCCAGCGAGCTAGGCTGTTTGGTAGTCCGCACATAGGTTCAGGACCTATTAGCCTACCTTTTGCGCCTACACGAGCCAATTCGTCGGCAATTTCATTGCCTTCGATCCCCATATGGCCAGGCACCCATCTTAGGACCACTTTGTTCTCGCGCCCTAAGGTATTTAAGTAGTCTACACAGTTTCGCACAAGCTTTGAGACTGTAGAGTCTGAGACTAGTGCTTGAAGTGCAGACTGACTATCTGAATGAATGTAAATTACACGGTTGACGTAGTTTCTTTGCAGGTTGATTTCCGCGCATTCTAGGATGGCGAAGACCTCTGCTTGGAAGATGCTGGCGTACTGTCCCAAGTTTACACTGGTCCTGTAATCCTGGTCACCGCCATACACTCCACAGCCTACGTCAGGTCCTGATTTGGACCCATCAGTATACCAAGAAAGGCTACCTTCCTCCCAAGAGATCTTGTTATTTGACCAGTTTTCTCTTGAGAGTAGCTCCACAGTATAATACTTTGCTTCTATGTACTGTGGTACCATTGTATCAGTAGGCATGCCTAGGATGGGATCCCTTAGTACTGAGTCTTCTAGAGCTCTGAGTACCTTGGACAGCCAATTGTGTTTACCCCGATTCATCATTCTGTGCATACTGGTTCTCGCCTCCTTCTCTAAAAATAGATTTAGAGGCGGTAAGCCCAGAATAGCCTCCAGAGATGCTCCGGGGGAACTCGACATGGCTCCTGTTATCATCAGACATGCCAAACGCTGTACGCCATTAAGCTTGTCGATGGTCGTTTTCTGGTTGGCTTTTCTATACCATACTATAGAGGCGTATGCGATCATCGGCCTCACAATAGCAGTGTACAGCCAGAGGGTGAGCTTTGGACACGGGCCCCAACTCTTCCCTACCATTCGACGACTGATAAATAAGGCTGCCTTAGCCTTATTTATCACATTTCCAATGTGTGCATTCCACGTTAGTCTCTGGTCGAAAGTAACTCCCAGATATTTGACCTCTGTGGAAAATTCAACTCGTTTACCATTTACTAGAGGTGGCTTTAATTTGTCCAGTAGCCTCTTTTTGGTAAACGGTACTATAGCGGTTTTATCACCGTTAACTAACAGTTCATTTGCTGTGCACCATTCGCAAATGATGTTTAAAGCTTTCTGTAACAGGGCCGAAATTGTGCTTTGGCAGAAACCTCTTATGATCACCACTAGGTCATCAGCATAACCTAGGGCATCGATCTTGTGTTCTGCCAGCCTGTACAGAAGCTGATCAACTGCAAGAGTCCAAAGCAGTGGTGATAGAACACCGCCCTGCGGGCATCCTCTTGTAGTTGCTACAGTGAGCGAGGTATCGTGTAGTTCGACCTTCGCTTTACGTTTGGATAGCATGGCCTTTACCCACCTAACTGTAGTCGGGTCCACATTTTTGTTTTGTAGTCCCCTCACTAACGTGTTGGTGGGAGTATTATCAAATGCGCCTTCTATATCCAAAAATGCGCACAGAGCTATCTGTTTATCATCCAAAGCCCTTTCCGCCCTGTCAGCTAGTTGGATAAGGGCCGTCTCTGTGGACCTTCCCTTCTGATAGGCGTGCTGGGTGGAATGAATGGGTTTCAAGGCCAGGGCTTTGTCCCTTATGTATTTATCTATAATCTTTTCTAGAGTTTTAAGCATAAAGGACGTTAGGCAAATTGGTCTGAAAGACTTAGGCAGAGCATAATCCCTCCGACCTGCCTTAGGTATAAATAATACCTTAGCCCGGGTCCATTGTTCCGGTATATATCCCCAGGCATAACTTGCCCGGTAGATCTTTACCAGATACGGCGTGAGTACGTCTATGCCTTTCTGTAATAGAATGGGCAACAGTCCGTCTTCACCACTGGACTTCAGGGGTTTAAAGGACTTGATAGCCCATTTCACAACTTTGGGTCGGATGAGATCAGCCGCTCTGTTACGGTCCTCATTTCGAGGCCTTTGGTGTAAAGGCGTTCCATCTGATCCGGCCGAAGAGCTCTGAGCCCCCGGAAAGTGAGTTTTTATCAGCAACTGAAGAGTTTCCTCTTCAGTGTTTGTAAAGGAGCCATCAGGTCTCTTAAGCAGCCCTAATTGACTAGGTTTGTCCTTCGCGAGCAGTCTATGGATTCTGGCCCCTTGAGGCATTTGTGTTAATTCCTCGCAGAGCTTTCTCCATGCAGCACGCTTGGACTTCCTTATCTCCTTATTGTATTCAGTCAAGGCCTTCTTGTAGTTTTCCCATTCAAGGGTTCTTCTTGCCTTCCCATTCAAGGGTCTGGTATTCTCCCGAAGCTTCTTGAGCCTTGAGTTCCACCAGGGTACATTTCTTTTGGAGTGCTTTGTTCTGAGCGGACAGCTTTCCTCAAAGGCACTCTTTATTGCCCTCGTGATAGCCTCCACTGTATGTTCTAGCTCCTCCGGTGTACATATACTTTTGGGGAAGTCCTCAAGATTTTGCCTTAGTTTGTTGTTATAAACGTCCCAGGCTGTAGCTTTTGGATCCCTGTATGTTACAGTTTGATCTTTCGTAGATGTTGCTAGATCAAAACGGATTTGTCTATGATCAGACATAGAGCTTTCTCCACTGACATGCCAGTTTGATATAAACTTGGCCATGTTGTCAGTGGCGAATGTTATGTCTAAAACTTCCTGCCTTGCAGTTGTCACGAAGGTCGGCTTGCTCCCTCTGTTGAGTACCTGTAAACAGTTAACTAAGAGAAAGTCATGTAGTAACTCACCTCTATTGTTTGTATCGGTGCTGCCCCACGTTACGTGATGGGCATTGGCATCGGCTCCAACAAGTAGCTCGGCTTTATGATGATGCGCGTACGCCACCAAACGCGCAAGCTCCACCGTAGGGTCATGTCCGTCATAAGGTAGGTACGCAGAACAGACGATGATGCGTGTTCCCTCCCTGCCCTTGATGTTGACAAAAGCTGCCGCCATGTCGTCAGTACATAACTCTGGCACTGGCAAATATTCAATATTTTTATTGAAAACTATGCTTGCCCTGGGCTTTGAGCCGCAGGTATTATGAAGTATTTTACCTGCAGACTGAAGTCCCAGAACCGCTCCATTTTGGGTCCAGGGCTCTTGTATGAGGGCGATATCAACCTCACCCCGCAGGAGAAGGCGCTCTAGCACTGCTGTGGCAGCCATCGCATGATGAAGGTTGATTTGAATCACCCTCATCTCTTTGATTTTTTTTTTTTTTTTCCTAAACGCCCTTTTTTGTAGAGGGGCCCTTGGAGCCGGCTTTCGTCTTTGGCGGACGTCGAGTTCCACCTATAGTCTTAGCCTGCCCTCTGATGACCCCCCCACCTCGGTGCGACCCACGCCCCACCGTACCAATCCCCCTGCCAACGACCTGAGAGGCACCTGCCTGTACAGAATGCTGTACAGGCTGCTCTCCCTCGCGCCGGCTGGAGCCCTTCGTTGGCTCGGTGGACTCAGCTGTGTTGTCATTGCCGCTCTTGACTTTAAAAATTATCTTCTTAAAGCCAATCGCGGCCTTGTACTCCGCAGCTTTTAAAACCTCGGCAGAAGGGTCGTCTATAAAGAAGGTCGTTATAGTGCCGCCCTTCTCAGCCCTACTGCTGATGGTTTTCCAGTGCTCTGTGTTGAGCCCTACATTTTGCGTCCTCAGCAGCAGCAGAGCTTCATCCAGGCTCTCCGCTTCACTGCTGGGCACAAAAGTGGTGCAAATCGTAGGCTTAGGCAATTCCTTCTCTGGTATATATGAGAGGTTTGCCTCAGGCCACGGTTTAAGACTCGGTATTCTGCTCACAAGCCACTCCTGGCTATAATGGTTCTCACACGTGATGAGAATCCAGCCAGGCTTTTTGGAGAATCCCAAGAACTTTGGACCAGTACCTTTTTCAGCCCTGGTAATAGCGAGGATGATGCTGCGATGCGTTAGCCTCATTTGTTCTTCGCTCATGGGTTCGCTTTTGCGAATACCCACTCGCGAAGCTCCCACTACCTCTCCAAACGTGGGCCTAGCCCTCGACGGACCAGCCCGCGTTTCCTCCGTTTTCGCCGTCTTTTTTGGCTGATTCGGAGACTCCTCTTCCGAGCGTTGGCGTTTCGAAGCAATTGCTTTGGGTGGCACTGAAGGAGTTTTATTATCACCCTCCTTGCTGCTCGCCCTCACCTTCGTCGGATTCGGAGGGGGTCTTTCAATATCGAGCTGATTCCAGGGCTTTGTAGCAATAGCCCTGGCCTCAGCTACTGAGTAGTTGGCTGCGATAAGCCTCTTCAGGCGTTTCCTTGCGGCGCCTGAAAGCTTTTTAAGCGGCTTCCTACTGTCTTTGGTGCTGTCACGGACCGAGTCTGTTGCCATAGGCATTCCAGCGGCATTTGTGTCCACTGATTGCCCAAGGTCTAGCCTCTCATCCATGCCAGCTTCTTTTATCGAGGCTGTATTGGAGGCGTCGGAGCGTCCTCCAGGCGAGCCTGATTCTGATGGATCATCGAGATCCAAACCGGAAAACAAAGATGTTGTTAAAAATTCATCCATATTGTTCCCACGAGTAGATACGGGTTATAAAAACGTCCAGTCGGCCTTCCCGTTACCGACTAAGGGTATGTACACTCCGAGGTCCCCAGGTATCGGAGGTTGACCGCTAGCGACTGAGAAACCCCTCAGCCATTCACCCTCTTGGCGCGCGTCATACCATAGGGTTGGGGTAAATTTTTTTACCCCTACATTGCGCTGCCGACATTCCCGCGCTTTATGCTACTGGCTGGCTACTAAAGTACATGTTACAGACAAAGTCGGAAGCCCAGTTGTTCGTATTTTTGACTAGTTGTTCCCCAAATTTGATTCACAGCTCTTAGTTAAAGTTATAGGTAAAGCGCCAGTTGGTAGGTTAGCTCAATTCACACCGAAACGCGACGCTGCGCGCACATTTTATGGTAACAATACAATATATAACTAATTTATTACACAAATAGATATATAATTCAGTGAATACGCGAAAGTTGTGAAGCCCTTTAACTCAAAGGTCGCAAGTTCGATTCGAGGCTAAGAGGCAAAGTGGGTGTGATTGATTTCGGTCTATTTTGAAATGAAGTAATATAATGCTAAGTTAAGTGCTTAAGTTGATGACAAACAATTGATATTTGCATGCTACTTATCGCTACTTATTGCGAGTTCCTTCTTCGGTCAATGAAATATTTAGGGACTAGATTCACTCAAAATTAAACTTCTAAATAATATCATAAATGTATAATTATGCAAGTTTTAACTTAAGTATTTTTTATATTTCATTAGGAAGACAAAGGAGAGTATGCGAAGAGTCCGAATTCGGTCTTTGGCTGTGACATGTACGAGTATATACAATGTTTACGATCATTACCCGTTTCACTAAACTAATTAAATTTTTGCATTATAACGTGTTTACCTTCCTTATGTATATTACCTAAAAAACATTCACCCAAAAAATTGTATACTTTTGGCTTCCAACAACGATAACCGGATTTTAGTAACAATAATAAATTATTCCTTATTGCTTACATTTACGAACAACACTGCGGTGCGTTTGTCCGTGTTGCTCTATGATTGATAAGGACCAAATTTCAGTTTCTTAAAATAGTTATTTATTTACAACTAGCCACCCGTCGCTAGTATACAAAATGTATATGTATTGTATACTAGCGACCCGCCCCGGCTTCGCCCGGGGTGCAATTTTTTTATATATGAACATACCCCATTTATCCCTCTTTCCATTAATAAAAACCGAATCAAAATCGGTCTACCCGTTCACGCGTGTTGTTGTGACCAAGGAAAATAGGGATTCATTTTTATATATAGAGACTAACGACCCGCCCCTTGGATTCGCCCGGGGGTGCAATTTTTATATATATGAACATTCCTCGTTTATCCCTCTTTCCATTAGTGAAAACCGAATTAAAATCGGTCTACCCGTTTACGCGTGATGCCGTGGATTCATTTTCATATATAGAGACTATTAGAAACATGAATATACTGTGCTATTAGGCTACAGTTAGACATACGCGAAAAAATTTTTGCGGACGCCGCGCGGTGGCTGCGCGCTTGTGTTCATTCGCAGCAAATTTAAACTCTACTGTTTAGGTAACTACATTCAAATTCTACGCAATCACCCTACCGCGCGGCCGCCTCGCGGTATCAACGCGATCAACACGGTCGCGTGTTCTCTCTTTTAAATATTCTGATGAAGATTCTTTATAAATCAACTTTACATAGTTGCAAAAAAGCTTATTTTTTCATAACAGCAGATTCATGACCGCGTAGTGACCGGTTAGCTGACAAAATAATTCGTGTCATATAAACGCGCCCTTAAGAAGAATTCACTTCATGGGAAATTTATGACCCCTTTTAATCACCCACCGAAACACAACAGTACTTAATTGTGGTGTTTTTTAAAGGATGATTCATATTACACTTTTCTCAAAGGCCAGGGCACGGCCGGGGCACGGCCCGGTGTAATATAAATCCACCTTAATTATGGTATTCCGTAATTTTATTTTCGAAACAACAACACATTAAAAGGCTTAACTTTTTATGTTTCATAAAAAAAACCAGTTCTGTGGTCGTTTTATATCTGCCCAGTGACTATTCTCTATTCTAGTAAAACTTGGATTGCTTCTCGTGTACATTCGAGGTTAGTTGTTGACTGAATTTTCATTTCTTTAGACACTGTACTGCTTAATAGTACAAAGAACACAATCGTAATTCATATACTATCTATGACGTCGTTTCAAAAAATCGCTTACCTACGTAAAATAACTCGACGCCACAAGCGTCAAGCATTGTATTTATTTGGGAAATTGTGACGTCATAACTGGCTGTACGAAATCGATCGTGTATATATTCATGTGGTATGAATACATGACGCATTCAAATTGCCACTAACAATTTTCTTTCGAGTTACACAATCATAAAAGGAAGTTGTAAAAAATTTATCTCGTAGCAATTCCAAAGAGCTTCATGTATATACACTACAATAATTTACAATACACTACAAAAAAGGGTTCGACTAAAATGTTAGATGATTGAATAAATATGTATGTGTGACGTATGTACGTAAGAATCAAAATTCTAACTAGAAAGGTTTTACATATTTCCTTTCAGTAGCGTAGCTTGGCCTAGATGAGTCCCGTATCTACCTGACTGTGGCGAAGCCCAAATGGAGGATAAATATTTATTTTACAAAAGAAACAACAAAGCCACATTTTAGTCGCCATGCATTTAGACTTGTAATGTTATCAACAAAGGAATTTCGGATGAAAACACAAAATTTTTCCATATCTTCGAAATGATTACGATCAACACTTTTATCTAATAATAAAGGTGTTGATGTATCTGAGAAGACTTTGTACTGATTACCAAAACAACTCGGAAAAAATATCAAGTGTTATATATAGTGGGATGTATTGCGTTTTTATGGAGATTAAAAAATAAATCGGCGAGCGGACTTTCCTGAAGGGAAATGGTTTTGAATTATTTATTGTTTATTTCGATGTAAAAATTACCTACCATTATGCGTTAATTATTTTTATGAAAATAATTGACTCATAATCAAGACCCCACTTGTTTTTATTTTTATGTTAAGATCAGCAGACAGGCTGACGGTCCGCTTGATGGTAGGTGGCTACCGTCGCCTTTAACACAAGCAACGCCAAAGCTGCTGCAAGTGCACTGCCGCCTACAGTAAGATTAAGGATAAGGGATTAGGAGGGGATAGGGAAATGGACTCTGGCATCCCTTACTCACTCACCGAAACACAACAGCACATGTACTGTTATTTCATTGTGGTCTTCTATAAGGAGTGGTTTACTGCCGCCAGACGGGCTACCCAAGTGACTGCGAAACGCAGTATGCCCTGCCACTACTTTCCAGCTCCAAACCAGAGCCAAATTTGAAAAGTTCATTTTTCAAAGTCGGGAATCGAACCCGGGAACCCAGAACAGAGCGTTAAGGCAAGCACCCTAACCACTCATCCAACCTGCTCGTCATCTATCTAGTAACTATACTATCTAGTATCTAGTAGTATCTAGTAACTAGTATGTTTATCCAGCCGATACTTATAGGTATGGTTAATTGGCTTTGTCGTGCCTTGCTCACAAGTCGAAAGTGTGAGTGCTGTTATTGTGAAAGAAAGAAAGAAAGAAAGAAAGAAAAATTTATTGGCATTTAAACAGAAAAACATATGAACAAAACAAAAAAAAAACATTAAAAGTAAACACCAAAAGGACACAACTCAGCTTAGGCTGCAACATTGTCACAGCGCTGATTTTCAGTTGTGCCCTTGCCGATGTCTCACGACTGTTGTGCTGTTATTTCAAGTAGTGCGAGAGTGTGATTATAAAAGTTGCTACCAGATAAGCTGCCTAATTAAATTCACTTCAGAAAGCAGTGTGACCTGCGACCTTTGAGTGCCTTCCTAAACCTTTATCCTATCTAAGGTCGGCAGCGCAATTTAAAGCACCTGTGGCGTTGCTTGTGTTAATAGACGACGGTGGACGTCGGTCTGTCTAATAACTTTCTACAAACAAGCGTTGAAACGTCAGCGTTTGAAACGCATATATGCGGTCATTGACCTGCCTCTCAAACGTTGTTTACTGTAGGCATTATCCTCATTACAGGGACGTCTTCATCCTAAATCAAAGAAAATAGGTCAGCAAAGAAGTATCTCTAATATTAGATTCCCCCCCGGTATGCCCTTTTCTTCGAATTTACGAAACTAATGCAACTTTCACTGTCACTCGCAGAATTTTTTTCGAAAACCTGCAATACGTTCCATTTTTCAAATCAAAATTATAAATACGTTTTGGTGTGTTAGCTCAGCGTCTGGTGTCAAGAAAACTAATGACCTACTTTGAGAGTAGTAACGATAAGAATTTTTTCCAATCAAGTCATGAAATAGTATTATAGCAATAGTCGGAATAAGTCGCAAATCAAATCAAAATCAAAAATCAAGATATTTATTTATGAATTAGGTTTCTCCAAGAAACTCTAATGATCGTCATTTAGATTTACCAGTTAAATTTAAATTTACCAGGGTTTCGGAAAAAAGCCAAGATGACGATCCTGAGAAGAAACCCCGCAAGAAATTTAAGATACTATTCTTTTTGTCATCTTTACAATATAAAAATCACAACAATTATAATCATACACTTAATACTTAAAGTAAATATACAATACTAAGCAATTACAATACTAAGCAAAATATACAATACTAAATATACAATACTAAGCAATTAAATAAAGCAATTGTCCCTTCAAAAAGTTTTCTTCCCATTTTATATGAAAAGTCAAGACAATTTTTTTTTTCAAAGTTTAGTTAAATTTAATTACAGTATTTATAAGCTATTTTGTTCGATAAATTTTTGCCATCTTGTAGGTAGTGCCATAATTCCATTGCTGTAGAAGTTTTGGGACTTCTGATCAGAAAAACGCGACAAGTAATTTTGGTAGTCCTCTCTTGATGTTAACCTGACACTGCCTGAAGAATTCTGAAGAGACCGAAACAAGTGGAAATCTAAGGCTATATGGCGGATGTATTAACACCCTCCCAGACAAACTCTCTTAATTTTTGTTGAGTGGCTTAAAGATGTGTGTGTTCTAGCGTTGTCGTCATGAAAGACCACACCCTTTCTATTGATCAAATCCTGCTGCTTTCTCTCAACTTCTTGCTTTAATCTCATCAGTTGTTGGCAGTAGATATCCGAATCGATGGTTCTGGCTGGCGTTAAAAGCTCATAATGACCCGTGCAATAAGGTGTTGCTGTGTGTATGGTGGGATTGAAAGGGCATTCCGTTTCAATCCCACCATACACACAGCAACACCTTATTGCACGGGTTTTGACACAGTCTATGAAGCCTGATCGACCTTTGACCACGACCTTTTTCTCACGTTCTTGTCGTACGAGATCCACTTTTCATCATCAGTTATCAATCTCTTCAAATTTCAAATTACGACTGAATTCTGAATAAAGAATCGCAAATGAGTACACGATTCATAAGGTTTCTTTCAGTGTGCTCGTGTGGCACCCAAATATCGAGCTTTTTTGTGTACTCAGCTTTTTCCTAATGGATCAAAACTGTTTTGTGGTCAATTCCCACTTCTTTAGCTACATATGTCGTAACTACTGATATGCCGATCTCGCTCACTTTTTCAAAAATGGCTCTATTTTATCAGTAACAAGGCGACCAGAGCGAGGTGCATCTTTGGCATTAAAATTCCCGGATTGAAAACGCTTAAACTGACTTTGTCCGTCACGCTTAAACGTCACGAATTTTTTCGCGGCTTGCATTGCATTTTTTCCTTTTTAGTAATAAAATTTTAAAATGTATCGAATTTCTTCATTAGATTTACTCATTTTGTCAGAAAGAAAAACAAAGGAAAAATAGCTGGAAACAACATTTTACTAATTTGTTTCTTTCTTTGAAATGTAACCTTTTCAATGTCATTAAAACCAGACAGATAAAAATATTTTATTACAAGTTACAGCCAAAGATATTTTATTACAAGTTTTTTATACCTCGTACTTTTCTCCAAAAGTCGAAAATCATACAAGAAACCAAATTTAATTCATGTTAAAAGTTCGAAATTGACAATGTGTACATGTTCGACAATGATATTGTCATATAACCCCCCCCCCCATATCTACTTAAAAAAATTTTTTTTCAAAAGGTGAAAGAGATAAAGATAAAAGGTAAACTTAAAAAGTAAAAGTAAACTTTCACCCCATTCTTCCTTAATGGGAAATAGGAAATGAATATATTTATTTATTGGCATTGTGATCGTCTAATAGTGGCAGTACTCTACGCTGTGTTTAATAGTAACCCTTTAGTTCTTTATAGAGGTACGTAATGTCTTGTGCTAAACTGCTAAACTGATTACCAAATTAACTAGATGCTATCCTAACATGTTTACCTAAGCGTTGATTGCTTAATTAAAATTATACTTTATTTTGTCAGTTATAGGGAATTAGATTAACTGTATCTGGATTCTACTTAATCACTAGTGAATATTTTGCTGTCGTGTTTTTCATTATTATATTCTTTTATTAGCTTGGCTCGACTAAATTATAAATAAATTAACATGGATTAGGTCCCTATAACGCCCTGGTCAGGTGTTGTCCCTAATAGTCTTATAAGAATTAATATGTAGAACTAAACTAGGATGATTTTAAGCTGAGTTATAGTGATTTCAAATAGAGTGTGTTGTGCTAAAATTATTAATTTCCTAATTTGAATTTTATTTAGAACCTTTGTTCACAACCTAGAGAATATGACTATGCCCGATGAGTCTATTTTTACGTTAACAAGCGAATTCGCGTATTCCTAATGAGCTGTAATATATCAATCTACTGAATTATTATACAAATTTTATGGGATCCTACAAGTCTACACCTACTCCTATAACTAGATATTCCTATCCTATTCAGAGATGCTCACAACGCGAATGATGCACTCACAAACATTTAATATAATTGAATAATCGTAACATACCTGGATGCTCCGGCTTACGCTTTATTAGACCGACCAATCCGCTGCTCCGCAGCTCTCTCCTGCCACCGCCATACCCCGATCCATAGCCGGATCCCCTGGAATTGTTTAAAATGCAGAGCAGTAATTAAATCTTGTATTAGGGATTGAATTAAGAATTAGAATTGTCATCAATAATTATTTCTTATAAACTAATATGCTAAACTAATTCTACCTTTACCTAATTTAGAACCTGCTATGTCTAGTCTAAATCAGAAGAGTTACTACTAATTTTTCTCTAGCTTATGATCTACCACTTACTTCCTAGGTCCATCGTCGGTTTTGCCTCGTCTCGTATAATATTAGGACTCCACTCAATACACGCAGAAATCTTCTTAGTGAGGTACTGTTGGTAGGTAGGTATGCTAGTAACTCCCTAATGAATACTAATTATATTTTCGATATATATATATTTTATTTTTCTAGTGTAACGCTATTTTTACATATGATCTATACCTACTGCATTTATCTACTTATAATGTTAAACAAAGTGTAATTTGAATGTGTCTAAAATGTAGAGTGTATGTGTATAGTGTAGATATAGATATAGTTCAGGACTTGGGAGAAGGAAGGTAGTGAACCGGCCCCACACCATCGCCGGGTCCCGTGACTTTCACCCTCGCTCCAAGCCTCCGTGACGGATTTAGGCTCACCGAGCTTAACCAACTGGAAGTCTATTACTTTAGGCAATTATGACTGATAGCAACTGTTCTGCCAAGGGTTAAATAGACTCAGAAGGTTGATGAAGAGTTGAGCTAATCCATAATCACGGACTATTAGTCAAATCAAAGCGTAGGGACTCAGGCCAGTCCGACACAGGTTTTAAGATCTGCGTGCCATTACAGCTCCGCCAGAATTAGGAACACTGCCGAGGCCGATAGTCCAAAGGTATGACGCATGATTGACTCAGTCAACGTGAACTTTCTCCGCCCGTAGGCCAGCCGTAGCTGCAAACTCCGATTAAAGTAATAGTGGGGCCTATAACCCCCAGCAGAATGTCTGCGATTAAAATCTTGATTTAACAGGCAAGACTCCTTTGGTTGAACTTGGCTTTAGGACGACTGTCCTTATCAAGACAGCCTTTAGGATTTGAGATGTGGCAGGAGTGCGTAAGCACGTGAAATAAAACTTCACCTCCTTTGATAATAATTTTAATAACATTCGCCTATCACATGCTATAATGTAATATACACATGTGTGTATTTAGGACGTCTGTCACTATTGAAACAGCACTTAGGCTTTGTAGCGTGTCAGGAGTGTGTATGCGTGTAAGATAAAACACCGCTTCCTTTGATTAATAAAATTTAATAGCCTTTTACCTCTTTAAAAACTTCACCCTTTTAAATATTAGCTGAGAATGCCAATTATATACTAGGTAAATAGATCGTTTCTAAATAGGTATAGCTATGATTCAAGATTTATTTACGGCTGCCCACTAAGTATACATGGTTCAAGGTCGCCTATCTTAGCGGCATTATATGCCCTTGGTATCGCCATCCACATGTATACCCGTCCGGCCAAGCTTCACCAAGTCAGAAGTACATAGGATTGGCCTATCCATGTCCTCTGCCCGGCTAGCTCGCGATCAAAGTTGATTACTCTAACAGAATTTTAGAAATAATCTACTATCCACGTAATATAATTATGCATTCATTAAGCGATTGCACGATCCATGCTAGAAACGCCACGGGAAGCTCCGCCATCGGATACCGACACGTAACGCTTCCAACTGTACTCAAAGACTACTAGGCAACTATGCAAGACTGAGTATCTGGATCAGCATCCACCATTTTCCTTCAGCTATTGATTAATGTCATGCAATTATCCGCCAGACATGCCCAGACCACCCGATCAGACAAAGTATTTAATTATCGTGTTCCGTCTCATATTAGATATTCTTGCGAAAGTCAAATAACGAGTAGATCCTCAATCTGACCCCCGCATCAATAACTAACGTGCGAAACCTGATCATACTCATAACTTCGCCAAGTTCCTTCTGACTAGGAAATGAGCAGATCCGCGGCAAAATCTCTACTTCGTTTCCAGGAAGCCTAATGCTGTCTAACACACAATTGCATAACTAGACAACCAATACCTTTTTACCTCGTAGCAGATAGCCATCCGCTACTACATATTTACCTTTTTAACCTTTACCTTTGTTAGTGTATGTGATGTAATCTATTAATACACATATAGGATAATATTAAAAGGTAAAATATATGTTTGTAGTGTATGTGTGTGTAATTTATTAGGCACATAATCGTGTATTAAAGATAGAAATGCCCAATTATTTAGTAGGTAAAACCTTTAACAATATTAGTTCGGTATTAAACTAGTCTATATAGTACCTACGGTTTCCCCTGAAATAGTCAAAACTGGTTATCGATAACCTCCATCGTTAAGAAATTCAATTACCTAAACCGTCGTAATATTAGTCGATTAGACGAATAAACTCAGGTAAATTATATAACAGGACTAGCTATTTACCTTGGTAATAATTTTCGCGAAGCTCTCTGCCTGCCACTGAAAATTAAATAATTCTTTCCCAATTCGATCGGGAGCCACTATCAGGATCAGGTATATTTACTCACGTCAATTTCCTAAACCATCCGTTATAATTACTTAAATACATGGTAGAGCATATTCGATAATATCGATAAATATTATTATTTCCCGAGTTGTATGGGATTTATTATTAATATGTGAATTACAAATTTATCATCATAATTATAAACGTCAGGTAAATTATATAACAGGACTAGCTATTTACCTTGGTAATAATTTTCGCGAAGCTCTCTGCCTGCCACTAAGAATTAAATAATTCTTTCCCAATTCGATCGGGAGCCGTTATCAGAATCAAGTATATCCGTTATTTAATCACATAGTAAAGCATACTCGATAATATCGGTAGATATTATTATTTCCCGAGTTGTATGGGGTTTATTATTAATATGTGGATTATAAATTTATTATCATAATAAAATTATAAACGTCAGGTAATTTAAAGATAGTGAAATCACTTACTTGTGATTGGTTTGGCTGTCGGGCTGCAGTGCTTGGGCGGACCTCGGGTTTTCATCTCTGCTCACCTTGCCCAGGACGATGACTCCTTCTGCTCTGAAGATTGACTCGCGAATTCTTCGTCACCTAGACCTAGGATCCGCGCTCAACTAAGCTAGCCCTAACTGATCTCCTATTTATGGCGAGACCTACTGTAAAATATAACGAACCTCAAGAAAGGCGGCGCCTCCTCCTAAACTCTAATATTTTATATGCCCTACCGCTATTACGAATTATTAGATTGATTTACTAGCCGGTATTACACGATTCTAACTCTCTCTCGCTAGGCGTGCGTCCGCGCCCTCAAAGAGCCTAATTTAGACTTCCTTTGGTGAGCGTCTGCGCCCCCACAATGTCTAAACTCCACTGTACTTGCCTATCACTGCGCGAGCGTTCGCGCACCACCAGACTCTAACAACAACTGCCAACAACTGCCGACAACTCCCCTTTGCCTATTGACTTACGCGATTACTGCGCGAGCGTACGCGCACCACCAGACTCTAACAACAACTCCCAACAACTCCCCTTAGCGAGCGTCTGCCTCTATGCAGTTGCGCTCGCGCGTATTTTTCTGGGAAGGGACAGCTCTCTTCCCCCGCACTCCCTGACTATTTATGACACCCTAAGGTCCCTACAAACATTCTGGCAACTTATTTACCTAATTTAATTTTAAACTGTAAATCGTCTTAGTACTAGCTTTCAATCTGATAACTAAATATTTATATTCCCATACCATAATTTGACAGATAATCTACCTAGCAACTCTATTCTCGAAAGGTGACTGTGGGGCCCTTTGAATTAATTGATTTAATTAATTGATTTAATTGATTGCCCTAGTTATATCGCTACTCTCATTGTTTTGTTGTTAACTCAGCTAGGGCATGGCCATCGTATCTACTAGGTCGTAATGATTTATTTATTTATTTATTTATTTATTTATTTATTTAATAGTAAAGTACTGATTAACGGTTATGAGATCTTGTACTACTAACAGCTATACAACACAGCTATTGTCATCACTCCTTGGCCTACACTATTACTTATTTACTTATAGCAATTTATAACATACATAAGTTTTATATAGACATATTATATTAAAGTTAATATTCCTCATCTCTATTTAAGAGCAGTCGTGTCTACTTACAATTCCTGCAACCGTATTTACTAATTCATATATTACATATTTACATAAGGGTTGTTATTTACTTTTAACTTATACCTAGTTTGCTCCGCTCTCACGCCAAACCTTCATAAATAACCCTACTTGAAATACAAGTGGTGACCCAATGCATAAAGTACCACAGTTTTAGATTTCTTGACCTGTCAACATTTCGTATAGTTTATTACAGGCGCGCTTGTGTATTTCTGCCTTCACCTTAAGGCGACGTACTCCCAGAAACGCTGCAAATCTACATTAAAACGTCATTGCTGTAAACAACCAAGCAAGACTGTTATTATGGAGCCCGCATTGTTAATTGCAAGCAACTAATAAGTCAAATCGGCAACCATTATTGATATGATATTAAACAATTTACTTTGTTAAATTATTTACCTAGTTCCTTTATTGGTTCGGAATGCTAACGATTTTGTTTATAAGTGAGTAAGTGCAATGTTAAGGCTAACTAGGAATCCTTAACAATATTGACTTGTTAGGTAATTACCAACCTTGCTTGTACATTTCTAAATAAACCTCATTTAATATTAAATATTCTGTCTTTAGCCGAGCCAAAAGGTCCGCAGTTAAATTAAGTTTTTTTTTTTTTCTCAGTGTATGAAGTTCAAAACATGATTTAAAGTCTTGACTCGATAAAATTAATTCCCCACAATAACCTAAAATTGACTATTAAAGTGTACCTTAACCTCTGAAACCTAGTTCTATTTCGCTACAATGAAACATATTCCACTGAATATTTTTCTTTCTTATCCCTTAGTAACAACGTAACCTCCGCACGCGCTTCGCCTTAACTGAGTACAGCGTTTTTGTGCTTAATTTTTTTTCTTTCTCAAAACTGTTAACTTTTGTTCCCATGTACTTGTACTTAGGTATTTTAATGAACAAATCCTTGTTATCAACTCGACCCTAATTAATTGCCCTACAACTACACGTTTCTATAAGTTTTAAGTGAATTCGATGAATATTTCGATAAAATTTAATGAAATGAAACTTCGATGAATACTAAATGACTATAACTTGGACATATCTGGACTTGGTGTTGGCATACTGACAGCCCTCCAGGCGTTGCGTCCCTCATTAAGTAGTTAATACCTACAATGTTTAGTTCGATTCGGTTGATTCCGTTACAATTCGCCCCCTGAAAAACTAAGAAGTTTATCGTAGTAGTTTTTCACCCTATGCTCACATATAACCGAATCGATTCTTTCCTACTCGCAATATATATATATACATATACATCAAAGTAAACATAAAATTAGAATTAGGTTTAATTCATTTGTCCCTTATAATTTTATTTCACCCTATACATATTAATTAACTTCTATGCTAACCCCCCCTGACTTGGCCACCGCACAATCCCCAACAAATGCCTTCATTCTCAGTGGCATAAGGCGTCTCCCATTGAACTATCTCATTACATTAAGTGGAAGCTAGGCAGTAAATGTCAAAAAAAAATATTTTTTTTTTTTTTTGTTAACCTAATTTAATTAGATCTAAGAATCAATCAAGGTGATCACTAGACCAATCAATTACGTCCATACGCATAAATCATCCCAATAGTCAACCTAAGCGAAACCTACTATACCAGATCACTAAGAGCGTTATTACAAAAAAGATAAACAGACATTGAACATATGTCTAAAAAAATTTATTACAAAAGCGTGTTTAAGCAGTTAGAGTTAGGCACGGTTTTAACAATACTTTTCATATTTAAATACATGTCAATACTTGTCGAAGCCTCAAAGTTAGTCTAAACTGCTTTGTCTCTAATTTTCGCAAGTTGTATTTAGTGGTGTGGTTATGATTATGATGAAATATCGGGTTGTTTTACCTTTTATTCTTGAACCCAATTTTCTTCACGTTCACGAATTTTTATTTTAATATTGCAATTGTCCATTTTTTTCTTCAATATTACTTGAAATAATTTTTATTTATATCATACTCATTTGACAATGAGTAATGACGATTGACAAGTCTTGATAAACACATTCCATTCTTTCAACCGATCACTGTCCTATGTGTACAATGTACTCATTATATACGTAAGTTTTGGTTCCAAAACATACTTAATTTACTTAACAAAACATCCATAATCACACACGGCTGCTATTGCTATTTTATTGTCACTATTTGCTATTTTATAATTTTAAAATAGCAACATTTGGTTGCCTATAGGTTGCCTAGCGATGTTTTGGATAGTCAAAGGACAAACACTATTTTGTAATAGCGAACATTATTTGAGGCAGGGTTTAAACTGTGAAATTGTACACAAATGTCATTAGACGCTGTTTGACAAAACACGTGTTGAGACATAGTTTAGTATATTATTATTATTTATTTATTTATTTATTTATTTATTTTTTTTACTAATGACACTGTAAGTGTCCAAGCATTAATGTTCTCCTAAAAGCCAATGGATTAATAAAAACCCCTTGTGGATAATAGTACTGACACGCAAAAGGCTAGCAAATGGTAGGCCAGTGAAATCCGTTATATCCATAGAGGCAGCTAAATAGGCCTATTTCGTGATCACTATGATTGGATAACTAAACGTCCAAATACTGAGCGCGAGTTTTGTTTACTATAACCCTCAAATTAAAACTGAGCCCACTAGTAGTGAGTATCTCTCACTCATGGTTTGCTTCTGTACCTCTATAACCGAAACTATACCCCGACACTACTTACTTGCCTAGCATACTAATAGGAAGTTTTAAACTAATCGAGTAGTAATCATTATATTATTATTTAGTTATGATCTTATAATTATAGATTATTACTATTCAAATTAAGACGTTATAATTTTAATCACAGTTGGCGCCGCCTTTCTTGCTTACTAAAAGAATTTAATCCAAATGATTCCTTCAAATACCACTAGACTGTAATAACAGAGAAAACCCTAAGTTCCAAATATGGAAGAAAAATATTAAAAAAGTAACCAAAAGATAAAATTTATCGCAACGGCATAGTCGCCACTATCGCTTCCCAGTAGGACTCAAAGCTCAATTAATCCAAAGCGGGAGAACTCTTTCACACTACAGCGCCACCTTCCCAATAACTTCCGAAATACTTCTACCAAGGCCAAGCCTTGCATTGAAAAGCGCCACCTTTAATAAAGTTAAGCTTTAACTAGAATTAACTAGCTCCATCTAGCGTCACCTTGTGGAACCTTGACCAAATAAGTTTATAGATCCGTCAAGCTCTAGCGAATCCCACCGACTTCACAATCATAATTGCATTTTCAACTGAGACTAATCCTAACCAAAATCATTATGGTAATTCCCTATTATCCACTTATTTTATCTAACTTTAATAATTAACCTCTCCATTATAACGATGCCAGCACCATTTCAGTATCCCTAGCGACCTGAATGCTCACTAATTACCTTTAAGAAATGCTCATTAATTCAGTGATAACATAGGACATTACTATTCTTCGTTATTTAATATACGCAATCTCCTTCCATTATTAAATTATTTATTTTTTTAAATTAGCTTTCTGTCAAAAGCTCACATCTAGTTCTTTAACAATATAAAATCTAACTACTCACGCCCCTATGGTTCTAAATTAATAGACTATCTAAACAATCTAAATTAATAGACTATCTAACACCCATAAAATTCGGGCTCGTTCATAAGCACGTGGGGCAAAACATCATGGAACATAAGAACAATAGACTGCCAAAAAAAAAATTAAAATAGTTAGAGCTTTTACTGAGTTTTTAAAATATAACCATTTTAAAGCCCTTTACAAGTAACAAAACCTTTAAGTCATAAAACTTTCTAGCAGTGTTTTTAACTATTTGACAAAATCAACATCTGGTTTATTGTTACGAATGAGGCTTTTTTTTTTTTTTTTTCACAACACAATACGCACAAATGTTATTTTTTTTTTTGTTTCTTTACTTTTGTAACACTTCGAGAGTTGCATAAAATGAGTTTAAAACATAATTAAAAATTCGAAAATTTAACTTAAATAATTTAAGCACAGGTCCTAGGCTTACTCCTTAATTCTAACTCACTGAATGCCCTGAACTAGCATAAATATTAAACCTCTCGCCCCCATATCTCAGAACTGGTGTGAATTACTTATAATTCTTCAAGTAAATTGCATTCGAGAAAATATTAGCACAATCGATTACGTTTTCTAACCTCTATCCATTTCACGGACAACAAATTGTAGGCATGTCCAGCCTACTTCTTAAAATATTAAAGCCGTAAGACCATAGTATTTGTAATCCTGGTCACGGCACCAAATTGTAACTACCCCCCCTGATATATACTTAAAAAATTTTTTTTTCGATAAGATAAAATAAAGATAAAGATAAACTTAAACTTTATCTTTTATCTCCCCATTACACCCCATATATTTCCTTGATAGATAATAGGAAATGAATATGAATATATATATTTATTTATATTGTGATCGTCTAATAGTGGCAGTACTCTACGCTGTGTTTAATAGTAACCCTTTAGTTCTTTATAGAGGTACGTAATGTCTTGTGCTAAACTGCTAAACTGATTACCAAATTAACTAGATGCTATCCTAACATGTTTACCTAAGCGTTGATTGCTTAATTAAAATTATACTTTATTTTGTCAGTTATAGGGAATTAGATTAACTGTATCTGGATTCTACTTAATCACTAGTGAATATTTTGCTGTCGTGTTTTTCATTATTATATTCTTTTATTAGCTTGGCTCGACTAAATTATAAATAAATTAACATGGATTAGGTCCCTATAACGCCCTGGTCAGGTGTTGTCCCTAATAGTCTTATAAGAATTAATATGTAGAACTAAACTAGGATGATTTTAAGCTGAGTTATAGTGATTTCAAATAGAGTGTGTTGTGCTAAAATTATTAATTTCCTAATTTGAATTTTATTTAGAACCTTTGTTCACAACCTAGAGAATATGACTATGCCCGATGAGTCTATTTTTACGTTAACAAGCGAATTCGCGTATTCCTAATGAGCTGTAATATATCAATCTACTGAATTATTATACAAATTTTATGGGATCCTACAAGTCTACACCTACTCCTATAACTAGATATTCCTATCCTATTCAGAGATGCTCACAACGCGAATGATGCACTCACAAACATTTAATATAATTGAATAATCGTAACATACCTGGATGCTCCGGCTTACGCTTTATTAGACCGACCAATCCGCTGCTCCGCAGCTCTCTCCTGCCACCGCCATACCCCGATCCATAGCCGGATCCCCTGGAATTGTTTAAAATGCAGAGCAGTAATTAAATCTTGTATTAGGGATTGAATTAAGAATTAGAATTGTCATCAATAATTATTTCTTATAAACTAATATGCTAAACTAATTCTACCTTTACCTAATTTAGAACCTGCTATGTCTAGTCTAAATCAGAAGAGTTACTACTAATTTTTCTCTAGCTTATGATCTACCACTTACTTCCTAGGTCCATCGTCGGTTTTGCCTCGTCTCGTATAATATTAGGACTCCACTCAATACACGCAGAAATCTTCTTAGTGAGGTACTGTTGGTAGGTAGGTATGCTAGTAACTCCCTAATGAATACTAATTATATTTTCGATATATATATATTTTATTTTTCTAGTGTAACGCTATTTTTACATATGATCTATACCTACTGCATTTATCTACTTATAATGTTAAACAAAGTGTAATTTGAATGTGTCTAAAATGTAGAGTGTATGTGTATAGTGTAGATATAGATATAGTTCAGGACTTGGGAGAAGGAAGGTAGTGAACCGGCCCCACACCATCGCCGGGTCCCGTGACTTTCACCCTCGCTCCAAGCCTCCGTGACGGATTTAGGCTCACCGAGCTTAACCAACTGGAAGTCTATTACTTTAGGCAATTATGACTGATAGCAACTGTTCTGCCAAGGGTTAAATAGACTCAGAAGGTTGATGAAGAGTTGAGCTAATCCATAATCACGGACTATTAGTCAAATCAAAGCGTAGGGACTCAGGCCAGTCCGACACAGGTTTTAAGATCTGCGTGCCATTACAGCTCCGCCAGAATTAGGAACACTGCCGAGGCCGATAGTCCAAAGGTATGACGCATGATTGACTCAGTCAACGTGAACTTTCTCCGCCCGTAGGCCAGCCGTAGCTGCAAACTCCGATTAAAGTAATAGTGGGGCCTATAACCCCCAGCAGAATGTCTGCGATTAAAATCTTGATTTAACAGGCAAGACTCCTTTGGTTGAACTTGGCTTTAGGACGACTGTCCTTATCAAGACAGCCTTTAGGATTTGAGATGTGGCAGGAGTGCGTAAGCACGTGAAATAAAACTTCACCTCCTTTGATAATAATTTTAATAACATTCGCCTATCACATGCTATAATGTAATATACACATGTGTGTATTTAGGACGTCTGTCACTATTGAAACAGCACTTAGGCTTTGTAGCGTGTCAGGAGTGTGTATGCGTGTAAGATAAAACACCGCTTCCTTTGATTAATAAAATTTAATAGCCTTTTACCTCTTTAAAAACTTCACCCTTTTAAATATTAGCTGAGAATGCCAATTATATACTAGGTAAATAGATCGTTTCTAAATAGGTATAGCTATGATTCAAGATTTATTTACGGCTGCCCACTAAGTATACATGGTTCAAGGTCGCCTATCTTAGCGGCATTATATGCCCTTGGTATCGCCATCCACATGTATACCCGTCCGGCCAAGCTTCACCAAGTCAGAAGTACATAGGATTGGCCTATCCATGTCCTCTGCCCGGCTAGCTCGCGATCAAAGTTGATTACTCTAACAGAATTTTAGAAATAATCTACTATCCACGTAATATAATTATGCATTCATTAAGCGATTGCACGATCCATGCTAGAAACGCCACGGGAAGCTCCGCCATCGGATACCGACACGTAACGCTTCCAACTGTACTCAAAGACTACTAGGCAACTATGCAAGACTGAGTATCTGGATCAGCATCCACCATTTTCCTTCAGCTATTGATTAATGTCATGCAATTATCCGCCAGACATGCCCAGACCACCCGATCAGACAAAGTATTTAATTATCGTGTTCCGTCTCATATTAGATATTCTTGCGAAAGTCAAATAACGAGTAGATCCTCAATCTGACCCCCGCATCAATAACTAACGTGCGAAACCTGATCATACTCATAACTTCGCCAAGTTCCTTCTGACTAGGAAATGAGCAGATCCGCGGCAAAATCTCTACTTCGTTTCCAGGAAGCCTAATGCTGTCTAACACACAATTGCATAACTAGACAACCAATACCTTTTTACCTCGTAGCAGATAGCCATCCGCTACTACATATTTACCTTTTTAACCTTTACCTTTGTTAGTGTATGTGATGTAATCTATTAATACACATATAGGATAATATTAAAAGGTAAAATATATGTTTGTAGTGTATGTGTGTGTAATTTATTAGGCACATAATCGTGTATTAAAGATAGAAATGCCCAATTATTTAGTAGGTAAAACCTTTAACAATATTAGTTCGGTATTAAACTAGTCTATATAGTACCTACGGTTTCCCCTGAAATAGTCAAAACTGGTTATCGATAACCTCCATCGTTAAGAAATTCAATTACCTAAACCGTCGTAATATTAGTCGATTAGACGAATAAACTCAGGTAAATTATATAACAGGACTAGCTATTTACCTTGGTAATAATTTTCGCGAAGCTCTCTGCCTGCCACTGAAAATTAAATAATTCTTTCCCAATTCGATCGGGAGCCACTATCAGGATCAGGTATATTTACTCACGTCAATTTCCTAAACCATCCGTTATAATTACTTAAATACATGGTAGAGCATATTCGATAATATCGATAAATATTATTATTTCCCGAGTTGTATGGGATTTATTATTAATATGTGAATTACAAATTTATCATCATAATTATAAACGTCAGGTAAATTATATAACAGGACTAGCTATTTACCTTGGTAATAATTTTCGCGAAGCTCTCTGCCTGCCACTAAGAATTAAATAATTCTTTCCCAATTCGATCGGGAGCCGTTATCAGAATCAAGTATATCCGTTATTTAATCACATAGTAAAGCATACTCGATAATATCGGTAGATATTATTATTTCCCGAGTTGTATGGGGTTTATTATTAATATGTGGATTATAAATTTATTATCATAATAAAATTATAAACGTCAGGTAATTTAAAGATAGTGAAATCACTTACTTGTGATTGGTTTGGCTGTCGGGCTGCAGTGCTTGGGCGGACCTCGGGTTTTCATCTCTGCTCACCTTGCCCAGGACGATGACTCCTTCTGCTCTGAAGATTGACTCGCGAATTCTTCGTCACCTAGACCTAGGATCCGCGCTCAACTAAGCTAGCCCTAACTGATCTCCTATTTATGGCGAGACCTACTGTAAAATATAACGAACCTCAAGAAAGGCGGCGCCTCCTCCTAAACTCTAATATTTTATATGCCCTACCGCTATTACGAATTATTAGATTGATTTACTAGCCGGTATTACACGATTCTAACTCTCTCTCGCTAGGCGTGCGTCCGCGCCCTCAAAAAGCCTAATTTAGACTTCCTTTGGTGAGCGTCTGCGCCCCCACAATGTCTAAACTCCACTGTACTTGCCTATCACTGCGCGAGCGTTCGCGCACCACCAGACTCTAACAACAACTGCCAACAACTGCCGACAACTCCCCTTTGCCTATTGACTTACGCGATTACTGCGCGAGCGTACGCGCACCACCAGACTCTAACAACAACTCCCAACAACTCCCCTTAGCGAGCGTCTGCCTCTATGCAGTTGCGCTCGCGCGTATTTTTCTGGGAAGGGACAGCTCTCTTCCCCCGCACTCCCTGACTATTTATGACACCCTAAGGTCCCTACAAACATTCTGGCAACTTATTTACCTAATTTAATTTTAAACTGTAAATCGTCTTAGTACTAGCTTTCAATCTGATAACTAAATATTTATATTCCCATACCATAATTTGACAGATAATCTACCTAGCAACTCTATTCTCGAAAGGTGACTGTGGGGCCCTTTGAATTAATTGATTTAATTAATTGATTTAATTGATTGCCCTAGTTATATCGCTACTCTCATTGTTTTGTTGTTAACTCAGCTAGGGCATGGCCATCGTATCTACTAGGTCGTAATGATTTATTTATTTATTTATTTATTTATTTAATAGTAAAGTACTGATTAACGGTTATGAGATCTTGTACTACTAACAGCTATACAACACAGCTATTGTCATCACTCCTTGGCCTACACTATTACTTATTTACTTATAGCAATTTATAACATACATAAGTTTTATATAGACATATTATATTAAAGTTAATATTCCTCATCTCTATTTAAGAGCAGTCGTGTCTACTTACAATTCCTGCAACCGTATTTACTAATTCATATATTACATATTTACATAAGGGTTGTTATTTACTTTTAACTTATACCTAGTTTGCTCCGCTCTCACGCCAAACCTTCATAAATAACCCTACTTGAAATACAAGTGGTGACCCAATGCATAAAGTACCACAGTTTTAGATTTCTTGACCTGTCAACATTTCGTATAGTTTATTACAGGCGCGCTTGTGTATTTCTGCCTTCACCTTAAGGCGACGTACTCCCAGAAACGCTGCAAATCTACATTAAAACGTCATTGCTGTAAACAACCAAGCAAGACTGTTATTATGGAGCCCGCATTGTTAATTGCAAGCAACTAATAAGTCAAATCGGCAACCATTATTGATATGATATTAAACAATTTACTTTGTTAAATTATTTACCTAGTTCCTTTATTGGTTCGGAATGCTAACGATTTTGTTTATAAGTGAGTAAGTGCAATGTTAAGGCTAACTAGGAATCCTTAACAATATTGACTTGTTAGGTAATTACCAACCTTGCTTGTACATTTCTAAATAAACCTCATTTAATATTAAATATTCTGTCTTTAGCCGAGCCAAAAGGTCCGCAGTTAAATTAAGTTTTTTTTTTTTTCTCAGTGTATGAAGTTCAAAACATGATTTAAAGTCTTGACTCGATAAAATTAATTCCCCACAATAACCTAAAATTGACTATTAAAGTGTACCTTAACCTCTGAAACCTAGTTCTATTTCGCTACAATGAAACATATTCCACTGAATATTTTTCTTTCTTATCCCTTAGTAACAACGTAACCTCCGCACGCGCTTCGCCTTAACTGAGTACAGCGTTTTTGTGCTTAATTTTTTTTCTTTCTCAAAACTGTTAACTTTTGTTCCCATGTACTTGTACTTAGGTATTTTAATGAACAAATCCTTGTTATCAACTCGACCCTAATTAATTGCCCTACAACTACACGTTTCTATAAGTTTTAAGTGAATTCGATGAATATTTCGATAAAATTTAATGAAATGAAACTTCGATGAATACTAAATGACTATAACTTGGACATATCTGGACTTGGTGTTGGCATACTGACAGCCCTCCAGGCGTTGCGTCCCTCATTAAGTAGTTAATACCTACAATGTTTAGTTCGATTCGGTTGATTCCGTTACAATATCTGAACACTTTTTCAGATAAAATCCATTTCTTAATGAGGTAAAGTCAGGGTAATAAAGGTTCGTCGCCTGAAATTCAACATTTGCTTGCACCAGGACAAATTATTAGTCATGCCAAATTTCAATTCAAACGTCTGTCAGTTGTCTGGTAAATGCTTTAGTTTCAAAAGGTACTAAGAGTCTACGACTTGATAAAGGAATTAATTTGAAAACTGACGAAGTTTTTCGTACCCCAACTGGTACCTACTCGTTTTTATTATATAACAATAATTTCTAAATGTTAAAATGTCGACAGTATGAATAAATCTCCCCTTAAAGTAACAATCAAAACTGTACAATAATTTCTATTCATTCTAAGAGGACTAAGATGAATCTTACTTGTAGACATTGTCGGAGTTTGAACTTTTTTTTTAATATTGGAGTCATTTCCAATCACTTGAGAGAAAATATATTTTTCAGCGTAGGCACATAAACCTTTACAATTTTTTTTTATTAAAGATGGCTTTGCTCTTGACCAGCATCTATCCATGTAGGAAATGTGAGGCCAATGAAGCGACCAGAAATGCCTATTCACCCGAACCTTGAAAAGATTTGGATCGTATGAGCTCGGAAATACAGACGCCGGCAGGGGTTCCAATCTTTAGCAGTGCGCATTATAAAAGATGTTTTAAAGCGCTTGGTCCGAATTAGAGGGATTTCGATAAGGTGAGGACGGTAACCAGCCGTACGTCTGCATGTCCTACAGAAGAAAGGGGAAGGCGGTATGGTCTCGTGCAGCTCCCGAGCACCCTCACCGAAGTACATCTTATAGAATACACACAGACAGGGAAATTTTCGTCTATATGCCAGGCTCTGCACTTTAGTTCTTATTAGCATACCTCCGTCAATGAGCCTCCTAGCTCTGCCATCCACCGAGTTGAGTGCGGCAAGTTGGTATTTTGCTGAGCCATCCCAAAGGTGACAACAATACTCCATGCAAGATCGGAATTGTGCCCTGTACAAAGAGAGGAGCTGTCCAGGTGTGAAGCATCGCTTCACCCTATTTCACCCCGCCCAGCGTACCAAAGTTGAGATTTGAGCACAACCTCATGCCAAGAAACTCGAGATCATTAACCACAGGTACGGATGCACCTCGGAAAGTTGGAGACAAGTATATCTATACTAGATATCTAGATATTTAGATCTATATCTTCTGTTGTTCTGTCTGTTCGTCTGTTAACTTCTTCTAAACCACCCAACGGATTTTGACCGCTTTTCACTAATAGAAAAGGTGATAAACGATAAAGGATTGTGTATAATGTATATAATTTCCAGAACAATTACATCAGTGGGAAACCAGGAGCGGGTTGCTATAGATATCTATATAATTTATATAAATGAAACTACCCTTTAGTCGATTGCAACACTGCGAAACCAGAGCGGGCAGCTAGTAAGTAATAAATAATCTCCAACGAATGCACGTGTTTCGTGTAACAGGTAACTCTGGGTTAACTGAGTTATTTTGCACAGGTAATTTTTACACGTGCCGTTCCATACCTGCGCAATTGACAGGGTTAGAGTATTGCCCGACCAATTACGTTTTATGTTACGAGATCGTTAAATTGATTTGTCTACTTGGAATAACAACGATTTCATTGGAACACGTGGAACCTGAAAATGACACCCGTAAACAAGTTTTAATGTTGAAATGTTTATTGAGGCGACAATGCAAATACCATGCTGTGCTGTTGTAGGCGCATCACGTGGTTTTGACAATCACGTGATATGGATTTTAAGCACGTGTGATTAATAAACATTTTATTGTTTGAGTATTTACTTCACCCATAGACTTCACCCTTGTGATTTTTCTAATCTTTTGTGAGCTTTGATGATTTGTTTTGAACAATAATATGAGTTTTAATAATGTGTCACAATCAATTATTCGTCATGATACTAAGGGAAACGTTGTCCTATTGATTATCACATTTGTGATAACTTAATTTTAAATTTTTGCATGTATAACCTTTAGTCTACCAACATTCTTCTGATCACTTCCATTTTATTGTCATTGTGGTTATCTTTTAAACAATTTTAGTGCCAACAGGCAACAGGAGAACATCATTTAATTTCGTTTTTGTGGCATAACCAGCGTTGCCAGATTTTTTTTGGCAAAAAATTTAGGTAAAAAAGCGGGAATTTTTCGTCGAAAGCGGGATATAGTAAAAAAAACGTATTTAATCAGTAATTTTTAAATACTTACCTCTTTATTTGGGTTTTAAATTATGTTTATATGACAATAGACAGCAAAAATAGCCATAATAAAAGGTATTTTAATGAAAATACGTTACTTTAACAATAATTGTCTGATTTACCCTATAGTTAGGCAGTAGAGTCTTCAGCGGGACAGCGGGACTGAGCCTGTCCCGCGCGGGATATTTCATTTTGATTTCAAAATCGGGACGTCTGGCAACGCTGGGTATAACTTTGTTTCTGATGTATTTATTTTTTTTAATATTAAAATACATGGAGTATATATAGTATCTATAGCCTGCTGGTAGGTTTTTTGATCTTGAATTATTATTATTTTTCATATACATTTTGCATTTTATTTTAAAGTAAAGCTTAAATTTAAAACCTCTATAATTGATTAAAATATCGGACAATATATATCTACAGTATTCTTCAAGGGTTCGATGACTATTTCTAACACTGCTATTATGTTTCTAAAACAACACTCGCGCACTTGATTAACAGGTAATGTTTTCGGCTACCCATTAAACGTCCGAAGAGTAATGTCCTAACAAATTAAGATGCTAAGATTAAGTTGTCACTGAGGAATTCAGTGTCTAAAGTACCATCTGCGTGGGCGAAATGACCCACCGGTGTCGCGAATTTCAACTCTGGCGTCTAACTCTCGGACGTTCGATGTTTCAGAATTACTCTTCATAAGAATTAAACAAACGACCAGTCTCAGGTGTGATTTTAACAAGATTTTGAATGTTTTATAATCTACTAGCTGTTCCTTTTTTGCCTGTGTTTAATTTCTTAAATTATAATATTGTCTTGTCGTTCGATTGAATTACCCCTAACCGAACCGAACTTAACTACGGTATGCCATTAAAACCTGTATTTAGTGGGGTTGTCATAAATAATCAATAGAAATCATCACACTAGAATAGAGCCTATGAACCCCTAGTTGTCATGTGTATTGTCAGTGATGTCATTTATAACGTGGTCTCAAACTATAGGTCTCGTAAGAAAGATCAATGTCGATAAACGAGCTATAGAGAGAACTAGACTCGGGATTACTCTACGAGATAAAATCAGAAATTGGAAGATCCGTAGACAAATGTAAGTCACCGACATACACATACCGGCGCTGGGAAGGAAGTTTATCGAATGGAATCCACGTACTGTGGCAACAGCAGTGTGAAAATCAACACTAAATCCAGGCTTCTTCTTCCTTTTCCGACAGGAAAGTTAGGAAGTTCTACGGCTATTCTAGATTATCTGACATTGGTCCCTTTAGCAGGATTCCTAGAATGCTGGCGTTGTGTGATAGGACTAATTTCCTGAAAGAAAAGCCAGCCCTAAAGTCGCCTGTAATGTCGCCTACCTTGTTGTTGTTATTCTCAAAGTAAACAAATAAAAAATACAATATTTTGATTCTAGTAGTTAATCACGCTTGAATATCTCACAAGTTACATTTAGTTTGAAATAATGTCGCCCCATATCCACTTTAAACATCTTGTAATTAATTTCATACGCGTTGTGGATGTAAACGATTGATCGGGGAAACAGTTAATCGCTCATTTTAATATTGTGACATGTTAAATATTCAGTAGCATTGAAATAAGCGTCACATACCTGGAACAGTGATTTCTCAGAGCGACACGCGTTCAGATGATTCACGCTTGTCTGAATGTCGTGGGCGAGAAACAATAACCCACAATATTTTTAAAACTCCTCCGAACTGTGATACAACGACGTATTTAATATTAGCCAATGCATGTGCCTAAATTAAATTCTGGCAACATTTGTCATTGAGAATTATGTTACTTTGTAATAAAGACTCTTTGTAATATTGTTTTATTTTTATTTTTTATTATTATCCCTACCTACGAGGGAACATTGTTAAACGCACGTCTGTTGATATTTTGATGAGTGAATAAGCCAATTTTCCTATCCCCAATTTGTCTCTTATATATTTTATCTAATCAACGTCAGCAAAGCATTCGAATCCTCCCTGGCTTTGCTTGTATGTGACCAAGAACTTAGACCTCGTTATGTGGCCAAGATCTTTCAATCTAACTTTCAGTCCGGCTGCTGACATTATGATTTGAAATCATTATTCATTTAGTAAATTTGTTGTTTGTCTATACTTCTTTGCATGCTTATCTCAGGAACGGATTAACCGATTTGAATGCGGTATTCACTGATGAATTGTAGCAAGCTGTTTCATTCCCATCAGTTTACAAACAAAAAAGTTACATGCCATTCCTTGTACCACACGTGCGAAGTCGCGGTTCAAGTTAGTAATATTATGTTTAATACTAACTAATATTATCATAACTAGTTCATATTATAAAAGCGAAAGTGAGTTTGTTAAGTGTTAATAAAGTGTTGCGCTTTTATGCCTTAACTACTCATCCGATTATCATGAATTTTTTCATTCACATTGTCGGAGATACAAAAAAGGACATAGGGATACCTCGAGGATATCCTTGATGAGTTGGATGAGTGGTTAGGGTGCTTGCCTGAACGCTCTGTTCTAAGGTTCGATGCCCGGCAGGGTCAACTTTGAAAAATGAACTTTTCAAATTTGGCTCAGCTGGAAAGAAGTGGCAGGGCACACTGCGTCTCGCAGTCATTTGGGCAGCCCGTTTGGCGGCAGGAAACACCCCCTTACAGAAGGCCACCGGTAAATAACAGCACGTGTACTAATGTGTTTCGGTGAGTGAGTAAGGAATGCCAAAGCCCATTTCCCTATTCCCTATCCTTAATCTTACTGTAATCGGCAGCGCAATTGCAGCAGCTGTGGCGTTGCTTGTCTTATAGGCGACGACGGTAACCACCTACCATCAAGTGGACGCTCAGCCACTTTCATTCAACCAATCATCATGAAATTTTGCTCAGCACAGCAAAATTTCATGATGATTGGTTGAATAATTAAGGTATGAAAAGGGAACAAACAAACAAACTCACTTTCGCATTAATAATATTAGTTAGGATTATATTTCGATGTGTATTATAATTTTATTCATTACAGATAGACCTGTAATACACCAGGGAGAAGCAGATACATTGTCGATTCTCATGATCACGTAACATGCTCTAGTGATGAAACATATCATCAGACGTGCAGCTCTTCTCGAAAGACTTGGTTACAGTCGCCATGTGGGTTGCCAAGCATTTATGACTGCAGAAGCAGGATACTCTGCAACGCTAAAATGTGTCATATGTTTTTAATAACTATGCCCATGAAGTGACAGCTCACGCGACCTTACTTTTATTTTAATACTATTTACAGACACTTTCGCCGTGTAAACACGGTACTGAATCATGGTAAAGTCCATTGGCTGTTATTACTACGTTAGTACATCATACTTCAATGGGTAAAGTTGACAGCAGAAGTTTCTGGATGTTTAATTATACCTGTTTTATTATGAAGCCGACCGAAGGAGACTTCTCCATATCAATCAAATTTACAAAACAAATTAACAATTTGTTTGTCCAGAAAAAATCCACTGTATATATCGCCAACAAAATGCCAATAAATTTCCATCGAATTTTCGCTATATCAAAGGAATACGAGTAATGTTATATGTTTACACATAATATTGGTGAATTAGTATGAACAACATGTCCCAAGTGGCATGTTCTTACTTATATTCGGGTGAACGGAATAGTTATGAGAAATGTTTCTAAGAAAACTTTCGGCTAATTTTGTTCATTGCCCTCAGAAAAGCGGTAATTTTTTTTTTTTTTTCATAAGTATCTACCTATTTGATACATTTTAATCCACACAGTAGTACGTTAACACAATAAATTTTATGCATAATAATTTATATTATACATAAATATAATCTATACTTACTCATGAAATAGATTTTTCTGATTGACTATCAAGGCACAGCCAAAATTACTAAGACTAGCTAGAAAGTAGAAATGGAACATAGGTTTAGTGTTATAGTGTACTATAACACTAATATTATTGTGTAATAAGTCGCTGTCCACCTCTGTCCTCCTAAAACCACGCAACGGGTTTTTATAGAGTTTTCACTAATGAAAAAGCGATAAACGAAGAAAATTTGTGTTTATAATATGCAGAAAAAAACAGCAAATAAAAAAAAAACATTTGCTGAAAATATAAATGAATAATGGAAAGATACAATGATTTGACTTTTAATAAAAACGGGGGCAACTAAGTAGACGGTCATGGAAAATTTTCCCAATGCCCTATTAATTACGATTGCCATAACAAATCTCTGAGCAAATGATAAAGTGCGAGTGTGTTATGCAAATATTTTTTATGGACTTGATAGACATTTGTGCGACAAGTGGACGCTATTGTCGATGTTGGAAATCATTAATAACCTTATTTTTAGAACCGATTCAGCTCCAACTCTCATTTGCGCGGAGGTAGGTAAAATTAATGCATTTCGCAGAATTCACTACTGCGAAGAGCTTGAGAAGATTTTTTTTTTTTTCAATATTCTTCTTCCTCTACGAAGATTGAGGAACATCATGGCTATCTTTGCCTTGGAAGCTGCTACACGAAAGAGGGAGCGAGTGCTCAACTCAAACCACTCTCTCTAATTCTTCAACGAGGATGTCTTTCTTCTTCTCTGCTCTACGCTTTCTTTGTATTTCCAATATTAAAGAAACTGTATTAATATAGGTTAAAAATATGATAAAACTAGCTTTTGCGTGCGACTTCGATCGTGCCCCTTTTCTTAGGTTTTAAAACATTCGTGGCGGGTCGCCGTAGTTGTGCAACAACGTTCCTGCGACCCCGCCCATCTACGGCCGCGCTAGAAAGTCGTTGGGTTTTAGCCGGTAGAAGTCCGGCATAACCCACAGCGTCCCCTTTCGCTGCTGGGTATCCATGATGGATTTCCCAACGTAAAAAAAAAAAAAAAAAAAAAAAAAAGTTTTAAAACATTAAATCTTTATTATTCATAATTATTTTTTTATATTTTTGTCAGGCGTTTTATTTTTACTTTTTATTTTAATTTTAAGCGCAGAGGAGACAGTGTAATTAAAATGTGAAGTGTGGCTAATTAAAATATGCTACGAGTAAATAGCGAAATCAAAAATATTACACAAGTTTTACTAGCTGACCCGACAAGAGACGTCGGTGACCCGAAAACTATCGAACTATGGCAGCTGATGGTCAGCTAGGAACTATAGATCGGAAAAGAAAAAATAGAGTTTTTTTCGGGCAATTTTTAAATTTTTTCTCTACATAAGAATTTAAAAAAAATGCCGATTTGCTACAATTATCGAGTTTTGCCCTTAGTGATATCTTTTTATTTATATATGTAGATAGCTATTGAAATGCTGGCATCTTTTATTGCTTTCTCTTTATTTTATTTATTGTATTTTAGATCATCAAACACAATTTAAGTAAATTAATATTTTCTTCAGCATAATGAGATGTGAACTTTAATCGGTTGATTCATTGCAGGTCGTACCTACTTATTCATGAAACAAACTGCAATGCTACTGTGAATGAATTTTGCCGACACATGTTGCTGATTTGCAATAATAATATAATATGGGTAATAACTTCCTTGAGGACCGCCATTAATAAAATTTACCACCTATTTAGAATATATTCAGGGAATCATCACTGTTTGTTTACATACACTGTCTTTGTGCGAATCACAGGATGAAGAAGCTATATTAATATTTGGCCTTCGGATTTCGTCGAGTTTTCAAATTGTATTTTTAGATTTTTTAGTGCAACAGTTGACGGAAAAATTAATTGCAATTGCATAAACAGTCTTCAATTTTTTGTTTTATAATTTTATTCTCCGTAGAAAGTCTCTGTTTTCTTTTTTAAGTTAAATTCTTTGTTCTTAACGGTCTCGTTGATAAAAACGACATTTTTTAGTTGGCAGATGCCCACAGCTGGACAATGTGTTCCTCTAAACTATATTCTAATTGGTTCTAAAAAAATATAAAACATTAAAGTTATTAGGCACACATATTATCTTAGTAAACTATTTTATATGTACAATACTTATATATATATATATATATCCAACTTCTTCTAAACCAACCAACGGATTGTGATACGGTTTTCACTTTCAGATAAACCAGGAATGTTGGTGTATATAATTTGTAGAAAAAAAATTAATTTATGTGAAGCAGGGGTTACATAACAAAATATGTTATGTTTTAATTGTTGAACCAATGAAGGTAATGCGAGGGTCAGTATTTCTTTTTAAAAAGAGACAGCTGCCACATCAGTTATTATTAACTTGTGAAATTTAAAAATATAAAAATGAATCCCTATTTCCCTTGGTCACGGCATCACGGGTGAACGGGTAGACCAATTTTAATTCGGTTTTGACTAATGGAAAGAGGGATAAACGGGGAATGTTCATATATATAAAAATTGCACCACGGGCGTAGCGGGCCGCTAGTATTTTATTAAAAAAATATATAAATTTCATATCGCCCTCTGACTATAAATCACTATTACTCTCCGGACCTCGGGACTCAAGGTTCGTCTGAAGGTTGCGTCTATCCCAAAGATAATCTCAATAGAATCATGTAAATCTCTAGGTACATACAATGTATTCCATCAAGGTCGCAGTGAAGTTAATTATCGGCTTGAATTCATTTTATGTTTACTTTGATGTCAAATAACATGCAATGCATGTATGTGTTCATTATATCAGACAGTTATTGCGTAGTGATAAAATCATAATATCACTAAAACAACACATAATATTATTATAAAATAAAAGAATTAGTTCTTGGCTAGTTATCATTATAAACTACAAGCCAATGCCCACGACTCCATTCGCGCGAACTTCATCTTTTTATATAATTTTTATAGACTAAGTGTAGGACTGTTCGCTCATATGGCGACATTTTTTTTATTTTTATACCCGTTGTAACTTCTAAATTCTAAACGAAAGGTCCGTTTCTAATAATTTAATAGAAATACTTAATAATATAAAGAGAATTGTTCTGTTGAAAAGTATTTGTATTTAAAATAAACTAACGTGCGTCTTGGAATAAAACACAATATTATCTTGGCTTCCATTTTTGGGAGAGTAATCCTGTGTCTGGCTGTGAGACATAATTGCATGGTGTCGTTAACAATTACACACACCATAATTATATAAATATAATGTTATACTACAGTTACAAGTACATGAAGGAGAAATATAGGTCGAGATATGGTGAGACGTTAATTTGAAATTTGGTCAAGTGGGACTAAACAATCATAAATTTGTACACAGAAATTCGGCCATCCGCAAAATTAGCAGGATACCTAAATTGGTTGGACCAGATTCTTAAACAATAATTTACTGTATCCGTGATAGAGTGACGTTTATGCTCTTGGGAGCCGACACGCAATCTGATACTATTACTCTCTGAACTGTGTCAAACTCCCTGGAAGATTGCGTGACATTGCCCTGGGTCATTTCTTACAAAGGCACACTCAATTTGGGAATCAGGGTCGAAGTTTCATATTATGTTAACAGTTTATCCGCATTTAATGAGATAACAATCACAAGATTATTGCAGAGGTTGTAGGAGAGATTTCCAAAGTTTTAGAATTTTAATGTTTATTAAGTATATGTACAATAAGCGACTAGCTCCCGGCTTCACACACGGATTCGATTTTTCGGGTAAATTTTTCTCTTCATAAGAACCTTCCTCAGATTTCAATGAATATTGAGGAATTGATCCAGCCGTTTTCGACTTTTTCGCTTAGCAACACATTAGTGATTTAGTGCCGATTGTATTCATGAGATTGAAAAGTTCAATCAATATTTATTTGTAAAAAATATATTCAAAGACAGAAAAAGCAATAACAAGATAATGGTAAAGTTATAAAATGTCTCCACCTGAATTTAGCTGACATAAGCTAGCATTGATCTCCAGAAAGAAAGCTTCATTTAACAAAGGGGAGGAGGTATATATTTGTCTATATTTCTATCTTTTACATGTAAATATTTTTAAAATATCCTCTAAAAACTGAACAGTACCATTGGCTGCTTATTAATGATCGATATTGTTCAAACATTTACACTGCTGCATACTACAAATCGGAAATTACTTCGGAATGCAAATATTTTTATCCTCAACTTTTTTTGTCCAATGAGAATGAGATGGCTTAGTAAACTTTTTCGAGATAAATTTATACGATTTATATGACATCGATATACGAGATATTATCGAGATTTATACCATAATAAGAAATAATAAAAACAGCTTGTTGCCTGTAAACTACATAAGGACTTGTAAAAAAGTAGTTAAGAAAGCCTTATTACCTTAGAGGTAATAAGGACGCTAGTCTGTAAAAATGAAGCGTATGCTTAATTGCACAATTTATCCTATTCCGTTTAGTTTTCTGTGGTTTCTAAAGCTTCCTAAAGGTAACAATGATAATTGTGTTTCTATGAATAATCGGGCATTGTCATCGTAGACAATCAGACGCCTACGGGCTACGAATCCGTTTACTGCTACGAAGGCTGTCTTAGTGCTACAGAATCGGAAAGTCTACGGGTAAAAGTAATGCCTGAAGAATATATTATTTTCATTATAATAATCCTTGTTTTTATTTTATTCGTAGCAGGGTATATTTCGTTAAGCTGGGGAGGCTTATTTGTGGGTATCATGACCCCATTATAATGACCAGTGTGAATAACCTTCTTATAATACATTTATGTTTCTTCCTGTGCGATAATTTTATGTTATGTTCCCCCAGAGCTTGTGTGTTGTATCTTATTAGGCGACGGTAACAATTTACCACCAGTTATGGTAAAGGCGGCAAAGGTGATTTTGTAGTCATCGAAGGAAAAATGTAGGTAAAACTTTTATAATGAAAAGTTTATAGAATTGCCAATACTGTATATAAATACGCGCAATATGACTGCTCCCAGGTCTGTATATACATAGTGTGTCCATCTGTTTATACATAATTATAGTAGTCATCAAAATATTATTTTATAAAATTTCATCTACAATAATTTTGTCTCCTTTCAAAATACTCCCCATTCGTCTCTAGGCACTTGTCAATTTGATATCACATGACGCACGCCATCTCTCAAGCGCTTGAAAACCGTGATGTAGAAGGTAGCGTTTACTGTTTGCCCTTGCGGAACGAATTCATGGTGAACAACATACAACACCTTCCACATTAAAAAAAAACGGGACAAGTGCGAGCTGAACTCGCGTGAAGCCCTCTTCACGCGAGTTCAGCTCGCACTTGGTTCCGTACGATGTTACCTATCCGCACAATATTGAGTGATTTACCATGTTATTTTAATATCATGGACTTCTTATAGGTTTTCCTATAATCTATAAGTAAAAAACTAATTTCTGTATTTTTTTCAAAATTTTAGGTTCAGTAGTTTCGAAGATAAGCGGGGAATGGTCAATTTTCGTCTATTTTCTTGAATAACTTTAAAATTACAAAAAAATACATTTAAGATCTTCACAACAAGACCTTCCATTTGTCATGTCACACGATGCAGTTTTCAAATTATTTTTTTTAATTTTCCACCTTCCCCCCCAAAAATGACCTCCCATATACAGATTTCATCTATTCACGTCATATCTCTGCGTTTCGGTCACAGAAATTAATATGTGTTTCTGTGACCGAATTTCAATTTAATCGATCTAGTAGATTCGGAGATAATTGACTGTGAGCGACGGACAGACGAACATACGAGTGATCCTATAAGGGTTCCATTTTTTATTCGGACGTACAGAACCCTAAGAAACAACAGCATGTCTTTAAGTTTTTTTAAACCCAAATGTTCAGGTAGTAATTTAAAGTTGTGTGTTCTGGTAATTTAAAGTTTTTCGACGAACAGTAAACACAAAGGACCTCACACGATGTTTTCATCAACACAAGAGGTTGAATGTCGTCCAGCCCTTGCATCATCTTTGGCGTTTTCTCCATTTCGACGAACAGCTAAAACACGCAGAACAGAAACAAAACTAGAGGCATAGTGCGTACATCTTCACAGTAACGCGATTACTGACCGCTCATTGGCTTGTTAGGCATCGCGTCATAACCGCCAAATTGCATCATTTCGCGTATTTATTGGACACAGTATTACCGAAGATTATTAGTATTTACCGAAGAATGTCACTGTCTGTCTCCATCTATTTCACCGCTAATTTCTTCTAAACCCTCCAACGGATATTGATACTGTTTTCAGTTATAAAAAGAGCTGTAACGAGAGAGAGAGAGAGTTTGTGTATATGATTTGCACATAAAAATTGCAACCCGTGCGTTGCAAGAGCGGGTCGCTACATATACGGACAATAAATATTACTACGGGGATATTTAAACTAAAGCATGAAATCTATATCAACTCGGTAGTTTTTTACTCTCATTATCAATTGGAATGTTTATTTGTACAATATATAAAACATTTATTTATATATTTAAAGTGCAATTTTCAATTGCATCTAGGCTGTAAATCTCGAAATAAATTTAAGTATTATTAATTTATTCCATTTTATTGTAGAATTGAAAATACATTAATTATTACAATATTTTACGTTGAGTGCTTTAGGTATATATTTCCTTAGATGTTATTCTATTCCTGCCAGAGTTCAAGACCGTTCCGTCTTTGTAAAGCTTTGATGTTTTACAGTGATCCTTTTTACTGAGACACTAAAGGCGATCGGTACCTTGTCTCAAAGTGTTTTAGTATTTAATATAATCGTAATGAAACATCGTTTCACTGTACAGACTGATTCGTTAAGTCAACAAAGAAAAGAAAAGAAGAAACTACTGACTAAGCACCCTGCGTTCAGCGGTTAAAAACTGGGCAACCCAACTAGCTCCAGTAACATTCAATTTTTATAATGACAAGACCACTATGAAATAACATCACGTGTGCTATTATCCTTTGTCGAATTAAGATCTGCAGTACATTTACAGCCCCTGTGATTGCAAAGATGGCCACCTACCATTAAATGAAACGATCCCTTACATACATAAAAATAAAAATAAGTATGCAGTTAGTTTCTCAACGAGAAGGGATGTCAGAGCCTTATAGAGCTTAATTATAGCAAAAATAATGACTGATTTTTTTTAAACTGCATAACTTTCACGCACTTATCTATCGAAATTAATTAAATTTTTCTTTCATTTTTAAAGCTAATAAGAAAATAGACTACCACATTCAGTAAAAGTTATTCCAATATTGACTTAAAGAGTTGACTGTACGTTTTAAAATCTGTTTGAACTAAGAGATAGTCTAGTCTTAAATCTATTTCGGTTACACACTGTGAGCCAATATAAATCGTGGGCCGAATTTAGAATTAAAATTCATTGAAAACGATAATTAAACTTTCTTTGTCACATCGAATGTTGACTTAGGGTCATGGTTGAGAAACGACAGGTAATTAGAGAAACAAACAAATTTAAGGCAGATTTAAGGCGAATATTATTTGCACCTTTATTATGTGATAAATTATATTTATTTGTTCATACAAGTATTTATGTATAAATTTGGAGGAAAGGATTTGGAGAAATTCTTAAACAGCGAAAGTGATCGTGAAATTCTAATGATACAAAAAAAAAGAATAAATATCTATTACATAATTTAATAGTGGCAGGGCAGCCCGTCTGGCAGCAGTACTCACCTCCTTACAGAAGACCAAACGTGAAAAAGAAATCGCTATGCCTTCCTAATTCCATTTCCTTAATCTTTCTAAGGTTGGCAGCGTACTTACAGCAACTGTGGCGTTCTTGTGTTATAGGCGACGGTAGCCACTTACCATCAAATGGATCGTCAGCCTATCTGAAGACACTAACATAGAAAAAAAGTTTTTAAAATTTGAAGCCCAAGTACCCTAAATGGAAGAAAAAAGTTAGAATAATTTTTGAATTAAATCGTCAGCCTGTTTGCTACCTTTACAAAAATAAACATGATGATGATGATGATGATGTATGATACAGATTATGATGTATGATGAAAAATGGTGGTGGTGATTGGTGACAAAGAAGACTGATGGATAATAAAAAAGAAATAGAAGAAAGTATGGCTCATCAATATCCATTTCAATTCCACTTCTTCTTTACATTTTGCTACTACACATAGTTTAAGAAATCGAATGTACGAGTATTTGTCCATTTGTCTGTAAAAAAATTTCAATGTAATTTTATTTTTTTAAGTTACTTTATTTATTACTTTATGATATGCTCTTAAGTTTTATATAAATTACATATTATAAAATAAGTTTCCGCTAACTTCTTCGAAACAGTTTTTGATACGGTTTTCATTAATGGAAAGAGCAATAAACGTAAAAGGTTTGCGTATATATTATATACGCCTAATACGCCTGAATTGCGTCCATGAGAAGCCGGAGGCATATTGCTAGTATGTACATAATATATTAATTCAATTTAAGTTCCCGTTTCGCGTTTAGATTTCTAAATACCAAAGACAACAACATGACGTGTGTTATGAATTATGATGACAGTAATATTGTATAAATTTTAACACTCCTAACCTACACCAGTAAAGCGAGTTTCCTTTGATTATGAACTACGGAAAACACGATAGGAAATCGTATTTCCTGTAGTACTTTAATAATTGGCTTTATGTCGGTGTAAGTATTTTCAATTTTCTCGTTCATAATATATCCTTCATGTTCTACTTATAATTCGTAGTAACAAAAATAAATTCAATAAACAAATTAAATCACTCATTCGTGTTACAATGTTTCAAAATGTAAACAATATGATTGTTTCCTCAACAATTGTTTGAAATGTATGTTTCATTTTCTAACAAAAAAATATAAAGATATTTTAAATTCTTCAAAATAATAATTCCCCGATTTCAGAGTCAGTGATATTGAGAAATTGGTCACTTCCTTGAAGAAAAATCTCAGCATCAATGGGGATATATGTGGGCGTCTATGGATATAATTATATCCGGGTATATATGGGCCTAAAAAAAGTTCAACCTATGAAAATTTCAGAAAATCTAATTTGTGATAGCTCCAAAGTCTGAACTAGAACAACACCCATTTCGAAGGGTGTTTTAGTGCGGTAAAAGTCCAACTGCATTGCATGCGGCATTTATTAATAGGGTAACCTTTCGAAGATCCCCTCGTAAAAAGTTCGTAAAAACAATAAGTAACGAAGTTCTCAGTTACTATTGTACTCGTATGTAAAGTTTAGAAGGCACGCTGAATGTGACTGGCTATAGTCGCCAATAAACACAAGCAACGTCATAGCTGCCGCAAGTGCAAGTGCAAGATAAGGGATCGGGAAATGTGCTCTGGAATCCGTTATTCACTCACCGAAACACATCAGCACACATGCTGTTATTTCACGGTGTTTACTGCCAACAGACGTATTGTCCAATGTATGACTTGGAAACAGTGTGCTTCTGCTACCAAAATCAAAATTTTTAAAATATCGTTATTACATTAAAACATGTTAGAAATTAGAAATAGGTATAAGAAAAGTTATAATAAACTAGCGGCCCGCCCCCGGCTTCGCCCGTGGTGCAATTTTTATATACTAAAACATTCCCCGTTTATCCCTCTTTCCATTAAAGAAAACCGAATTAAAATCGGCCAACCCGTTCACGCGTAATGCCGTGACCAAGGGAAATGGGGATTCATTTTTATATTATAGAAGAAGATAGATTATGGAATATACTTTGTACTGTAACTGCTATTATTATAGGAATTAAATTCTTGTAGACAAATTCGTTAAATGTTCGTGCGAATAATGATTTATTAATTTATTTAATACTAGCTGGTGCCCGCGGCTTCGCCCGCGTTGAAAAAAAAAATAATAACACCTGCCTAAATATATGAGCGACGTAACGTCTAACATCTTTAATGCAGTTACAGCTTTGCCATGCGTTAGATGATTCCTCGGGAACAGTACTTTTTTTCTAGATGAAAGGTACCCTATGTCCTTCCCTGCATCATTGACAACGTGTATGCAAAATTTCATGATGATCAGTTAAGCGGTTTAGCTATGAAAAGGTAACAGACAGACAGACAGAGTTACTTTCACGTTGATAATATTAGTATGGATTTTAAAAAACTGTGCATTGATTTGGAAATTTCTTGTCACTGATGTTTTTGTATGTAAAATATTTGACCATTCCCAAACAACATCCCAAATGATTATTGCATGTTTTGGAGTTTCTGTAGACGAGGCTATTGAACTGTTTTTGATTATTATTGTATTTTATTTGTATATTTTGACTTTCGAAATACCGTATTTATCTATATGTACCATAATATATACTTATGAAATCGTTTGCCCTGACTATCAACGTACAGCCAAAACTATTAAATCTAGAAAGCTAAAATCTGGATGATAGGTTTATTTTATAACATTTAAAGCATCCGGTAAGAAAGGATTTCTAAACATTTCAAAATAAAATAAAGCCTTAAAGTTACTCTAATAACAAGTTCTAATTCACTTATATAACAAAATTAAAATGTACACAAGTATAGCTTCTTTGCACCACAGATATACTAAACAGTCTGGTAAACGTAAAAAAGTTCACGCAATTTGATGTAATAGTTTCATAAAAATTACGTGTATTTGATCTCCTAATAACAATAAAAAAAAGCGTTCGGAAACTCCGAAAACTATTTGCTGTTGCAAATTGTATCCTTGAACTGGTTTCTTTTCGCGATGAAACGTATTGTAAGAGGCAAGTGCTTGCCTATCATCGTGTTCTCTGATGTTTCGTACATGTTATAAACTGATAACTAATTCACGAATCCGATGGGAAGTAGCTACACGTTTATGCAAGTTTTAGTAAGATATATTCTTTTAAATAGTCCACTTTACGGTTTATTGTTTTTAGGGTACCACAGAGTAAAAAAAAAGGATTAAAACATCTTATGATCAGACCCTCAGTTTGTTTTTCTACCCGGCTAGTTAGTTCTTTTTTCATTAGACATTTTTTTCTTATATCCACAATTTCTTAGAGATGTGAGAAATTCATCAATCAGTTATCCTTTAAATATTCAAAATTATTGAGAGATGAAATATCTAATTTGGAGCGAACACTTTCGAAGTCTCTCTTACAGAAGACCATCGTGAAATAACTCCACTTGGGTTATAGAGTAAGGAAGCCAGAGCCAAAGTCCAATTTTCTTCATTTTCCCTTTTTCTTTTATATTTTAAGAAAGAAAGAAAGCATCTTTTATTCCTCTAATACAAACAATATATGAACAAATAATAATTACAAACAAACAAATGTATAAACAAGTAATGAGAGGAAAAGGAACCCTGGCCCATTATACAGTTTTGGTGCAGACCACAACACTAATATTCTGCCAGGGACCAGATATTCAAAGAAAAAAAAAACATTTACGTGGGACAATTCAGAACACGATTATACAATCAATGGCTGAAATTATCACAATTAAAAACTACTGAAGTATTTCACCAGCTAGTTAACATGGAAAATTCACTGTAAATATGCAATAGCACACGAGAATGTACAAGAAATGGACCGGCCGCCTCCATAAACTGTCACCACCCGTCCCCGTGAATCAAAGACCTAAGCGTTTCTCTGCAGATCCATTAGTGATGAGCGAAGTCGTTTCTTAAAACATCCCAGAGATGTAAGATCGCTTAGCGGGGGCGGAAGATTATTCCAACATAAGAGTAGATAGTGAACTGCAAACTTCCTGATGTTGCTATATTGGGTCGATAAACAACTACTATCAAATGGACTGTCAACCTTTTTGCCATAATTCAACATAAAAAATCTATATAAATAAAAATCAATTGTCACATATATGATGGGATATCACTCGACCGATTCAGCGAATTTCTTTGTTGTGTTTGTAATTGTCAGGATAAAGTTTGTAGTAAAGAAATTTTTTGAAAAATCTACGGGAAAAGTCGGAAATTTGGGTGGTATTTTTGAATGTAGGGTCAGCTAGTAAAATTATAATAATTGCTGCAGAAGTGTGTCGTTATAATGTGATGTGACTGGTTTTCTGCATTATAATTTATTTTACAGTCAGAGAGGCACTGAGTGGCTCCAACTCAAAGGAATCCAGCTGTTGCTTCGAAGCATTTGTCCAGACATTTTTTATAAACTGTACGCTCTATCTTAAAGATTTTTAACCCGTTATCCATAAGGCTTCAATTTCAAATTCGGTTTACAAGGAGCTAATTTTTTAGAATTAATTAAACAGGTACACAATTTAGTTATAAATACATGATATCACTTTTAATTTCTAAAAACAATTATTTTCACATATTTTACAAATAAATTTTACACTTCTTTTAATTGACGTAATTTTATTCCATTGCGTATGCAAGATTCTTTTAGTCTAATTTCCAATTTTAAGATCGACAGAACAAATTTTTATAATATCTCCTATTAAAACAGTATCGTTTCTGACTTCCCTCTGCTCTAGGTGAATATTATCTATTTAATGAAACGAAAATCTCATTTCTTTGGGGCGATACCTTTATCCTTTATTATTATCTCTCATCGTTATCCCCTGTACTTTTTACATAACCGTTGCTTGTGTTAATAAGCGACGCAACCACCGTTAGCCTACTTGCCGACCTTTATCTATAAAAAAAATTCTACGTAGACCCAAATTTTAAATTGGCACATTTTAGAATTACGAAATTCCGAAAAACCTATAAGAAATTTTCTTAGCTTTGTGTTATAGATTTATTAATTAAAAATTATACATAAATGGTTCAACTTTGTTCATCAATATATAATTTATTATATTTATGTGTAATACTATATCTTGCCCACGACTTCTTTAGAAGAGGTAAGAGCCTCTTTTTTTTAGGTGTGTATTCAATCTTTATTACTCATGTATTTTAAGTCAGGCGTTGAATTTTTATAATTATTCGATCTCACGGGAACAATACTTTTTTTCTGGATGAAAAGTACCCTGTGTCATTTCATGTATCCCTGAAAACATTATTGCTTGAGTGAGTGAGGAGTTACAAATAAAAAAAACTTAATTTCGCTTGAGTTAAATTTCTTTACCTGAATTAATAAAAATTAATCGTACTCATGATACTTTATAATATTATTTTGTGTTTGTATTGCACTTATATGGTTTAGAGCGTTTGCAATGATTACTTATGCATTACTTGGAATCAACCATTAGCCGGTGTCACTAAAGTACTTCCGAACTCTGAATTTAACAGTACATTACACGAAATCCTTTTAAGGCTTAGTAGGTCAGTTTTAAAGAATGTGGTCATCGTATGCAGACGAATCAAAGATCAACGTTCTCATTGTGTCGGTGGAGAGACAGTGACAGCAAAAATTGAGCCCGAAATTCCTCTGATATTTTTGTATGCAGAAAACCGAGCGTGTAAGGCGGGCGGCGTAGCTATATGAACAGCGCCCTATATATATGAGAGGATCGGTTGCGCGCCGCCCAGTCGTTCGTAGACGCTCCATGTTGAACCACGCTCGGTATTCGTCGCGACTTATTGGACATTAACTCCACATTGTAGAAACATAATTTATAATATATTTTCGGTCAGTGTTTCTAACGCATCGTGTGTTGTGCTAAGACTAATCTAGCTTGTGTTAAAACTCTATTCGCTCTATTCGTTTGTGTTAGACATCCGGCAGCCATTCTTCAGATTTTCAACACAGCAATCAGGTGAGTTTCATTCATGAAACTAAGAAATTAGCTGACAGTAAAAAAAATCGAATATCGCATTAAGATTAAATGCTAATTTAGTTTCTTTATTATTTACCATTGATATTTAAAGTATTTTGTCAAAAAAAGCCCTCAATTTTGTTTACCAATAAATCCCAATGCAAAAAATGCACTATTTTAATAATATTTTTCAATTATATAAAATAATATACAGTTAAGTTAAAAGATTAAATTCATTTTTGATTTATGATTAAAAATGAAATTATTTTGATTCAGGCAAAGATTTTCATATGAAATTATAGCTAAAAACTAAGTAAGCAACAAAATATATTATGAAACACATTTTTGACGAAATCGCTTGCCAATTTATCTTTACGTTTCTGTAACAAAACATGTCTTTGTTTATTTTTCATGTCGTACCTTAATTATTTGTAAGCTATGTACTCTTTGACATTCTATTTTGTTCGTTTACGTGGGAGGCTTTTTCGATAATCATTATACTGCGGGTCAATTTCCATTTAAGTTTTTCTTATGAGACTTAGGACTCTATGAAAGAAATATTGTCAGCATTATAATGTGCTTATTCTATCATGAAATTCTTTTGATGTAACAATTTACATTGAAAGTGTACCTAGCACTCAAACAATGCCCTAAATATTTGTACAATATAGCCTTTATAACCTTTTTCGAGTATTCTTTGCACAAGATAATCTATAAATTCTCAAGGGAAATGCTATATATTGTTAAAAGCCTTCTATTGTCAATTATAAGTAAATCAATTCGTAAAACTAGGTTGATAGGTACGTATATATTAGTTCGTGGATAAACTGGAGATGATTGTTTAATTATATTTTCTCTAAATTTACTTAATTCAAGAATAAGTTGAAGCAAATAAAATTAGGCAAATACGCCCGTTCCATCTATCCATTGGAGTGATTTAGCGTTTGGACCCACAGGCGACAGGACCCGTAGGTCCGTTTGGCGACAATACCATTTTGAAATCACTAACTGGTACGCCTCTTCGCGTCCGGGGTCCATTGGTGTTTAAAAAATAGCATAATTTCTTGTCTTCAATGGACTTTGGACTTCACTCAATTTATTTTGCTTTGGATACTAGTAACGTGGCATTAGAACATTAAAACAATTGTTAATAATTTTTTTATTAATTTTACTAAATCAACAAAAAGTGTCTTGTAGATTTTTTTATTCATCAATCTTAGTAGCTTTATTATATTAGAACTGTGAGAACAACAGCAGCATTCTTTCAAAAAATATTTGCATAGCTCTAATAATACGTTAATAAAGTATTTAAAAATCCTTAAAATATGTGAGGAATAGAAACATGTATTTTACTAATTGGTGCCCGTAACTTTGTCTGACATTTTTATCGCTGTGACTACGTTGTTGGCGCCGCCACTGTGTCGACAGTGGCGCCCAATTTTCTATGTTTTTAGACGACCTCTCATTTAAATGTTATTTTTCCAGGGTAAAAAGTATTCTATATGTTAATCCAGCTAATAAACTATCTGTGTGCCAAATTACATCTAATTCCGTTCAGTAGTTTTTACGTGAAAGAGTAACAAACATCCATATTTCTATCCATCCTTACCCCCTTTCACATTTATATTATTAGTAGGATTATTTAAAAAAATTATTACGCATTAACAGTTACGCTATGACAACAATAGAAAAAATTTATTCTCGATTAGACGCAGTACATACGCTCTGAGTGAACATTGTGTAATAGCTTGGGATTAACAGAATAAACCTTTAACTAACTACCTATAAGAACCTTTAACTACAGTAGTAAGAAACACAATATTCTTCAGTTATCTTAACAAGTCTAAGTTAAAGCATAACCTTTATTGAGCATAGCTTAACCCTCAACTTGAAACAGAGGCTAAACTTAAAGTTATATTATTGTTTACTTTGGAACAATAATACTCAATTATCATTGTTAAAAGCAGAAAGTAATACCAATAGAAATCATTTATTAAGGTAACAGAAAATTCAGAAAGTGTGTTTTATTCATTTAGTCTTATAATGTTGTTTATCATACGTTACTTGTTTATAGATTTATCTAGACATAAACATTAGCAGAACACACGCAATGAATGTATCACAATTACTCGAGTCGTAAAAATCTGCAGCGTGCGACTTTGATGGGCGGCCTCTGAGGCAGATTTCTTTGTTCATGAATGCATCATTTTGTATTCATAGCACATTTAGATTAACCGGCAATTTTACTGATTCATATCCTAGTATAAAATGAAGTCGCTGCCGGCGTCTGTCTACGTGTCTGTATATCCGCTAACTCCTTCTAAACCACGCAACGGAATTTGATACGGTTTTCACCATCAGTTAGATAATTTTTCACGGAAGATTTATATATTTAACAAAACCTAACCCGTGCGATGCCGGAGGCGGGCCGCTAAAACAATTTTAAAACAATTTGGAAGCTAGAAAATTGAAAACTAAGGTTTGTGTTCTTTTCGTAGGTAGGTACGAAAAGAACACAAACCTTAAAAACAGACTAAGTAAGATACAAAAAGACTAAGTAAGGTAAATATATTTCTTTCATAATTATAAAAATTTCAAAAGGCACAATGTCAAAGCACTTCGCATTTACACATCTAACACAGTATATAATTAAACCACACATTTTAAAGACTATAATTTTAAGACATTTTAAAGTCTTTGAAAAGATCATTTCAATTAAGGACGAAACGTGAGTTTGTAATATAAGGCCTGTAATAAGGATTGATAGGTTTAATTTTTAATCTTGGGAGAGATTGCAGAGTATGCCTATACAGCGCTACGCAGACATAAACTGAGTAGTACATCTGGCGACAGTAACCACCCCCAGTATAGCCCAAGTACTTTTATTCCAAGTACAAATGTCCGTTGTGTCCTTTGGGTGTTTCTTCTCACTTTATTTATTTATTTATTTATTTTATTTTAGGGAAATTTACAGGCACTAATATTACATATTAACAATTTGAATAGAAACACATACCAAATAAAAAATTTCCACTTATAGCTAGAAAGTATATACAAAGAGTAATTACGACTAACACTCACGTTTTATCCATTACCTTTTATATTAAAAGAGTTGACAGCGAATTTGCAACCTCTCGGTATTGCTGTGTTTATACACAAAGGTAGCTACTAATCATCAAGATGACCGTCCAATTGCATGGCGCTCTTTCTTTTTAAAATCTTCTTCTTCTACGTGTGCCTCTCCATTATTTAAATTCTCAATCTCTTCAATTTCTCCTTGTCGTTCTCGAGTCTAAATCATAGTCTAATCATAATCATCATAACTTAAACTATAGTTGCTGCTTTATAAAAAAAAGACAAACACTATTTATTATATGGCCCCCAAAAAAGCACTATTAGCCTTATGTTATGGAATAACTATACAACAGATAGGGGGTGAAACCCTGCACACCAACTTTGAACCCGGGACTCCTGACCCTGAGTCAAAGCGCTAAGCCAAGCAAGCATCTTAACCACTCGACCAATGTGCAATAGCTTGAAGAGTGGCAACCTTTGATCTATACTGATGACTGACAATTCGCTGATTATCCTATAGTAAGTTTTTTATATTAGTGACAAGTTAATAACAAGTCTAACCTCAAAGGAATAATTAAATGCAAATTTTCTGAAACAAGACTGAACTGAAAGCGCTGAACTCTGAACAAGCTGGACAGCAACTAGAAAATTAGAAATGCAATAACGATCCGAGATGAGATAGCACCGTGAGAAGAAGAACTAGAAGTCTAACTCACGATATACCCTATTTGGGGAAATACCACTGACTACTGATAAGATACGATACGATGAAGTTGTGATGATTTTTTTATTTGATTATTTCTATTGGATATTTTATTTTGTCGTTTTCAATACAAAAACTGCGAAGACGAAATCGCTTGCTAAACAAATAAATATGAATGGAGCACTCGCTAAATATACTGACGCTACCGTTTAGAAAAATAGATTTATGATTAATACGTGTTGAAAATTTTATGTTGTTATTGCTCGTAAAATAAATCGTGGCCAAGATGCAGCATCGGTAAATACGATGGAAAATTTGCAATTTATTAATGAGTATTGATTTTCCGGTGTTTCCATTTGATCTGTTTGTCAACCGGCCAATAACTACAAATGCTTTTACGTAATGTAGCAATCTGAAAGTCAACAACTATTCTAGAATAGCAGTGGCAGAACACTACTATTCTATTTTGACGAGCCCGTTGGATGAGTGGTTAGGGTGCGTGCCTTCCCCCCCTAGGTGTGCTGGGACCTTGTCGCGGTGGGGGGGCTTAACCCTCGCCAATCCGGACGGTTGCAGGGGTCGGTGGGGTCACCGGCCTTCGCTTGGCTGACCGGATTGTCGCTGGGGAACTAAGAAAGCACACCCGTGAGGGCTCCGAGCGAACTCCGAACATCGGAGCTCGTGGCGGAGCGTTTGCTGGGAGGCTCCAACGGTCAGTTGGAGCTTCGCCGGTCACCGCTCGCTGGGCCGAGGATCCGTACTCGGCTCATGCGGGTGTGGGCCGGTGAGAGAAGGCACCCCCGGTCCTTGTTCGTCGGACCGAGGTATGGGTCTCGGTTTTGCCAATGAGGACCGGCGCGGGTCGCAGCGGGCGGATTCTCTCGGATGGCTCTGTCGCTCAGTGGTAGTCGGGCAACGCACGCGAAGACGGAGCTTTACGGCAGGGAAGGACCGTCTGGCAGAGTACCGCAATCGTGGCCTTGTGGGGGGTGGTGAAGACCCGGTTAGGGCCACCGGCCTAGTAACCGCCCTTCGCAGTCGTCCGGAAGAGTGAACACCCGGCCTCGTCACCCGGCCTAGTAACTCTTCCGCGACGACAACACGAGGTGGAGTCCGTCTCTCGGGCTGCCGCGATTGCTGTGGAAATGTCAGATGGAAACCCCCTTTGGGCCGCCCACCCTTAATGCCGTAGAGATGAGCGGCCACATGAGCAGGGGTTATCCGAGAGTTTCAGGTGGAAGCGGCCTCCGACTCTGTGGTAGGTTGTGCCGCAGAGAAGAGGTAATGGGGTGCTTCAGAGGTGAAGCCCCTCGCTGACTGCCCGCTGCGAGAGGTGAGAATGGGCGGCTCGTTCCGCTTCGCCCGGGGGCGGTGGACATGGGGTTGTCCGCCGTCATCACAACACCGGGCAACGATGGAAGACGTGCTGTGTGTTTCCGGCACGTCTCTCCACGGCGCGGAGATCAAACTCCGCGCCTAATCGAGGTGGAGCTCGCAAGTGCGCGGGCCTCGTCTGGCGGGGGAGGCAGATGCATGTTTTCCACGATCCCTTACCCCCCCGCCCATAGACGGCGCGAGGAAGCACCGTGGGTTTTTAGTGGGTAGAAGTCCCACATACCCCACCGATGTCCCCATGGTCGGTGGGGATCTGGCTCGCAGATTTTCCCACGCAAAAAAAAAAAAAAAAAAAAAAAAAAAAGGGTGCGTGCCTTAACGCTCTTTTCTAGGGTTCCCGGGTTCGATTCCCGGCAGGGTCAACTTTGAAAAATCAACTTTTCAAATTTGGCTCTGGTCTGGATTTGGAAAGTAGTGGCAGGGCACACTGCGTTTCGCAATCATTTGGGCAGCCCGTCTGGCGGCAGTAACCACCCCCTTACAGAAGACCACCGTGAAATAACAGCACGTGTGCTGTTGTGTTTCGGTTAGTTAGTAAGGGATGCCAGGGCCCATTTCCCTATCCACTCCTAATCCCCTATCCTTAATCCTACTGCAGTTGGCAGCGCACTTGCAGCAGCTTTGGCGTTGCTTGTGTTATAGGCGACGGTAGCCACCTACCATCAAGTGGACCGTCAGCCTGTCTGCCGACCTGGCATAAAAAAAAAACTAACCACCGCGAAATAACAGCATGAGTGCTGTTGTGTTTCTGCGTTTTATCTTATCAATGTTAATCCTAACAAAGTGTCGGCAGAGCATTTGCAAGTCTCACGGCATTGCTTGTGGGATTGTGATGGGAGACACCTTCTTTTTTTCTTTTTTTTTTATTAAAGACGGGTTTACTCTTGGCCACCATATCTAGCCGTGTAGGAAAGATGAGTGGAGCGAGCTCACCCAGAAGATGCCTATTCATTCGAACTTTGAAAAAACTTGGATTTTATGAGCTCGGAAATACAGATGCCGCCGGCAGGGGTTCCAATCGTTAACAGTGCGCTTTATAAATGTTTTAAATCGCTTGGTAGATCCGAATAAGAGCGATTTCGATAAGGTGAGGATGGCAGCTACCAAGTGAATCTTATCGATTTCGGCTAGTCGGCTCTTATTTGGATCTTATCGGATCTTATCGATTTGGATCTTATATCCGATAGAAGAAAGGGGAAGGCAGCTACCAAGTGGATCTTCAGCCTACTTGTCGTTAATCTGCTTACATAAAAAAAGCAAGCAGAATCAAAAGTGATGATCCAGCAAATCACAAGATGAAGCATCTACCAATCCCGCGATATACTCTATAAAAATATGTTCACCAACTTTTGCTAAAATATAATACTTCAAAGGCATATTAAATTCAATCTTGCCGAATTAAATAGGCCATGTTTATTGCAAACAGATTTTTAAAAATCTCGCCTAGATATTACCTATTATTAAATTTCTCCTGACCCATTTATAAAAGTATTTATCAAATACTTTTTTATGAAAAATAAAAAGGAATCAGGTGGGCAGAGAACACGCCCGCTTGGAAACAATGAGTAATTGTACCCCGAACCTTATTTGCAATGAAATTGAAGCTTCATTAGCAACAGAGTAATAATATACTTTGAATATAATTGTCTTCGATAAAGCTCTAATAATTTACCCAGTACCTTACATAGCAACAACATGTTAATACGATTACGCCTCAGTGTGTGTGTGTGTGTATGTATGTGTTACCGATCTATATAAGCTTAAACCTCGACGAAGGACATATAGATTTCTCTTTTAAATTTCTTTTTCAATATTTAGTTTTCCTAGGTATCTGCGTTTAGGTAACTTACCACTAATCTAGCCTTTAGTGTATCGTTCTATAGTGCTTAAACTGTACTATTGACTTATATAGTGCGGTGTAGAAGTTATAGCACATTAATTAAAAGAATTAGCTGCCTCCACATTAGACGCAATTTTGATTAGAGATATGCAAACTATAGATACTTACTTATAGGTACACTGAAAAGATAAGACTTATAAGACACCTGGAATCATGCGAGTTGCAGTTGAAGAACTATTTTTATTGATTTATTTCTATTAAAGATGGTTTTGCTCCTGGCCAGCATCTATCCGTGTAGGAAAGATGAGGCCGACGATGGAGTGAGCTCACCTAATATCTTTTCACTCGAACATTGAAGCGATTTGGGTTGTATAAACTCGGAAATACAGACGCCGGCAGGGAGTTCCCAAAGAGTGTTCAGTAATAGGTCTAAAACTACATATTAGTCCTAACAGTCACAAACAATCTTTATATACCACAGAAAAATTCTTTGGTCCCTATATTTAGCTAATCAGTCTAAACATTAAACAAATTAAAATATTGTACTAACAACCAGAGAAAGAGATAGGGGCAAACTGCGATTATATTTTATAAAATGAATAGAATCAGACATAGATGAAATCCTAAATAGATCAAAGCCTAACGTTGGCAACACCTTATAAATAATATTGCGGTGAAATAAATATGAAAGGAATTCTCAATAGAAAATTTTATTTCCCAAGCAATGAATATTTTGTTATCTTTGATTTTAGAAACAGAATCACGAATTATTTCGTTTGGTTAATTTCTGCCAATTTCATGGAATACGTTTAAATTGTAGTTTGTTTTTAATTATACAAATTTAAATAGTTGTAAGCTTAATCCCTTCAAAGAGATTCAAAGTGAATAAATTATCGAAATAGAAGTATTTTATATGTCCTTGGCCAAGATATATATATAAGATGAGTCAATAAGGGAAGATGTACCTACTATTCTCTCTCTCAGTGCCTCTTCAGTCCTGAAGGTTAGCCGTCAACTCCCTCTTTGTCTTTGTCAAAAGCCAACAGGAACAGTTGCTCAACCGAGGCAATTCCAGTCCACTCTCGGATGTTTCTTAACCACGACTTCCTCCTTTGCCCAGCGCGTCCCTTCCTGTACTATTAGGAACTGAAAATGTTCTAAAATTTTGCGACGTCATTTAGAAAACTATAGAAATTTTTCAGTTTTTAAAAAATTACATACTACTGGAACCGGTCACATTTGAAAAATGTTAATTACCTACTTAATTTTATACGAAATTGGTATCTGATTTAAAATTTGATCTACTTTTTTTCATGTAATTTCGGATACTTGGAGGTTTTTTCACATCTCTAATTCCCTAAACATCCGTAAAAAAATCTTTTTATGTATCCGGTAACTCATTAAAAAAACTTCGCAATCGAATTTATAATGCACTAGCGACCCGCCCCCGGCTTCGTCCGGCGTGCAATTTTTATATACCCTAAAACATTCCCCGTTTATCCCTCTTTGAATCGGTCTACCCGTTCACGCGTGATGCCGTGACCAGGAGAAATAGGGATTCATTTTTATATATAAGATTTGTCATGTTGGCTATATATTTATATATTTTTTATGTTAATGTCTAAGATTTACAATTAAATTATTGGAAAATGCTTTTAAAATTGAGAAATATTTAACAATTATACAATAATTTATTGTATCCTTATTATAAAATGTATAATTCTTTATGTAGGAAAAAATATAAATAAGATATTTTTTTAATCGGCAGACAGGCTGACGATCCACTTGATGGTAGGTGGCTACCGTCGCCTATAACACAAGCAACGCCAAAGCTGCTGCAAGTGCGCTGCCGACAACAGTAGGATTAAAGATAAGGGACTAGGAGGAGATAGAGAAATTGGCTCTGGCATCCTTTACTCACTCACCGAAACACAACAGCACACGTGCTGCTATTTCACGGTGGTCTGCAAATATGTTTGCAGTGTGTAAGAAACAAAATAGTGTAAAAAAATATGCACTTGGATTTTCTCAAGATATATTGGTCTTCAACCTCATGAGTCAGCCAAACATTGTGCAACTCATAACTGGGTTAAAAGTGATATTGTTGGTGTTCATTTAGGTCAAGTTTACCTCACATACCTATCGATGTTGTCTTATGGTTTAATTGAGTAAACATTCCTTAGATATTTTTTTAAATCTTAATCTCACAGTGAGTTTACCTTACCTTTAAATCAAGGACCATCATAAATCATCTACTTCTAACATTATAAGAGTTTCGTAAGCGATGACTGTGTAGTCTAACGATTTACTTTTTAAACAGTATATAATATTAGGTCAAGTATCTTTGAGTTTATTACTAGAATAATTCACTATGGCTTCGTATAAGTGGGAAGAGGTGGGACGATTTGTGTAATAATTGTAACGAAGGTTGTTGTTGGATATTGAGACAGACACTAAAGATTTTCTTTACTTTGGAGATAACATTCTGCGTAAATCGTGAGTGTATCACAGTGTTTGTAACAAAATTCCTCCGAAACAACTTGACTGATCCTTATGAAATTTTGTTTGTATATTCAGTAGGTCTGAGAATAGGACGGAAACTATTTTTCACCCTCCTACCCACACCCCCATTTATTAATCGGTATTTTACTATTTTTGTATGCAGATTTTTTAAATAATTTAAACGACGTTCATTGACGTTAAGTGTCGCGTCACTTTGACATATGGTTTGAAAATAAAATTGGACCCGATAGGTGGCGCCACAATCGGGTTACAGAATTATTTTCGGGTTCGGGCAGGACAACGTCTGCTGGGTCAGCTAGTAGTTAATATAAATTACTGTGAGTAGAATTAATAATGATTGTAATTATTGTCTTTATTTGCGATAACCACGATGACTTTTCGGCATATATATTAATATAATATTATAACGTTTGAATGTTTGTATGTATGTAGGATGTAAACTACTCTTCCGATTCAAAAAAAATCTTCACAAATAGAATAGAATTTCAGGATGGACATAAGCTATATATTCTACACGGGCGAAGCCGCGGGCATCAGCTATATAATGTACTTTTGGTCTAGTGAAGGACGATCCTCTTCGGATCCTGTACTAAGAATGATATTATCAAAGATGACTTTCTATTTTCTTATTCCATCATAACCAACCGATAAAAATTCTGTGTGCAGATCCATTTTAATATCATTTAAATAAAGTATAAATTTATTTTTTGAAATTGAATAATTTGATTTTGATACAAAAAGTTCTTTCTTGAGAAGGTAAGGCTACGTTTTATATTGTCTCGCAAATGGGTAAACATTATTATAGCTTATAGCCATATAACATTGATTTTTTTTTTTACATATTTCTAGCCTTTATGAGCTTACACAAAACTTGTGTTTATTCCTTAGCTACCTAATATTTTAAAATACCTCAATATTACATAACTAGCGGACCCAGCAGACGTTGTCCTGCCCGAACCCGAAAATAATTCTGTGCCACCTATCGGGCCCAATAAGACAAGAAGACAATGAACGACGGTTAAATTATTTGAATATTGTTCATACAAAAATATAAAAATTAAAAAGTGGGGGTGGGGGTGGGGGAGTGGCTAGCAGAGGGAAAAATACTTTAAGACCTATTCTCATACCTACCGAATATACAAAAAAAATCATAAAAATCTTTCGAGCCGTTTCGGAGGAGTGCGACCACAAACACCGTGACACGAGATTTTTATATATTTACATAACATATAAATGTATACCTACCGATATATCTACAGGTTATCACATTCTGTATTTGTTTCTTCTGTAACCAATGATTACTAAATTAACAAGTTGTTCCACGACAAAATTGTCCTAATATCGACATTCGAATTTACACGCGCCGGGACGCGCGCGCTCAAATGATTAATGAACTCAGAGCGGCTGCATTGCGTTTTGATTATGTTGATGAGAATCGCTAGACAAATACAGATGGTTTGGTCCCAAATTATGTAGTTTTATATTTTATGTACACTTTTATTGTGAATACAAACGGACATCCTGTGGAATTTACTAAGTAGGTACACCCAGATTAAACTTTGCAAACTTCCCATCAGCCGCACTCGTAACAATTATTTTTATCCGCCATTTCATGACAAAATAACTATATTTCATTCCAATTTTGTAATTAATGAACTTAGAAATAAAAAAAAGATTAACATAACAATTTCAAATTCAACTTTTTAAGAAAGAGATTTAGCCTTCATGTAAAAACAAATAATTTTATCGGGCAAGACGAAAGAATCCATAATGTGACATTTAGAACCACGTGGTACAAAATCACTCAGTCCATCGCCAACTTTACAAGGCTATTTAGCTACGCCATGGCCATCCTGCTTACAGCGATCAGAATCAATATTTTTGTGGGAAAAATTTCCCAATGCCCTCTCTATATAGTTTCTATTTAATCTTTTTGATTATTTTTGAACTAGTTATAAAATAGAGAATAAAATTGCTTTTTTGTATATGGTTATGAAAACAGTTACGAAAGTGGCTGAAGGAGGAAAATTTATTTCCAAAGCAAAGCCCTTGCTGGGAGTGGAAACCGCGATTCTTGGGTCAGTGAGCTTTTTAACATCTATCACTCGAACAATAAGTTCATTTGCTATAAAAAAATCCTTTCACAGATATAAATATTTTTAATATTTATGGTAACCGGTAATTGCCGTGGCAGATTCATATTGATTCAGTTACAATCTGTTTTCGTATAGTTAGCAATAAAGAGGATTACCCCCATTCGTGGTAGCAGGAATCTCAATTTATTTATTTACCTCGCATGCTATCAATCACCCAAATTTAATTGAGAACAAACACATTCAATTCAATTCGAATTAAAAATAGTAGAATGTTAGTATATTGATATTAGTTTATTGATAGCATATCGCATATTAATTAAATTAATTAAGACTTAAACTTAAGATATCAAATATATAACCATAATTCGGAATTTAAGATAGCAAGTCATTGTTAGCACATGAGCAAAGATTATTAAGAAAAAAATTATTTTTTTAAAGTTTAATTTAATTTTTCGTATAGTAACCGCGTACTTGTGTTCATTCGCAGCAAATTTTAAAATCTATTCTCTAGGCAACAACATTCAAATTCATCGCGTTCACCCAATCGTGTTCTTTATAGATCAACTTTACATAGTTGCAACAATGCTTATTTTTCCATAACAACAGATCGTCGCGCGGTTGTCTGACGAAATATTTCATGTCATATAAACGCGCCTAAGTCTGTTCCTCCGCTAACTTCTAAACCACTCAAAGGATTTTAATACTGTTTTAACTGGTAGAAGTAATGATAAATGAGCTAGGTTTATGTAGGTATATAATTCCAAAATATTAAATCCGTGCGAAGCCGGGAGCTGGTTGCTGCTGGTGTTGATATAAATTTGTGATTTTTAGATTTTGTCTTTTAATGTTTAAGCATGAAATACGCTTTGAACTTAAACGACATAAAAACAGGAACAAAGTTTAATTGCTACGTTTACATTGAAATTAATGGGCCTGTATATAGAGAGACTAATGAAATCGTGAAATTGGTAACTTCTATTTAGCTTCACGTTCAAATTAGGAATTCTAATAATGGCGAAATATATAGACAATTGTGTTTATTAAATAAAATACGGGGTAGCTGACCCCTTTCATGTAACGGGAAAGGGAAATTTACCAACAAAGGTAAACGCTAAACGAAATCTCCATTAATTTAATTAGATTTGAAGTAGCTTTATTAAAATCTCACGACCTGTTTATTTAAATCTCACGACGTAAATCATTAATGAGGAAGTTAATAGCCACAAACAAGGAAGAGTGGACGGAGCGATTCTGTCCAGAGACTACGGAAGTGGTAACATATTGTCTAAAACGTGTTACTCTATCTAATGAAAGGCTGAAAATCTCGGTTACGAGAACAGCACGCATCATCGCCTTGACATTAAGTGCTTATATGTATCTCGGTCAGCTAAATGCGTAAGCATGTAAGGGATTAGTAATATAAAATGAAACGAATATTTTTACGAGATTATATGAAACTTATATTTGCTCGGGGCTAATCTGTGTCTACACATATTATAAAATAAAGAATGTGGCTGTCCGATTCGCTAAGTATCCGTGGACCAACTCGATCACACAACTAGTTGTGCGATCATTTCATGGTTCGAAAATGATGGACCTGTGGCACAACCAGTTGTGCTATGAAAAAATATGCTAAGAAACATTGTATAACTTAATCCCTGTAACACAACTATTCAAACTACCGGAACAATAAATAAATCGTCGAAAGTCATAACGATATAATTAAAAATTAGTTCTCTCTGTTTCTCCGCTAACTAACTTCTCAAGCACCCGTTAGAGTTTGATACGATTTTCACTAATTGAAAGAGCAATATACGAGTAATTGACGAGCCCATTGGATGAGGGTTAAGGTGCTTGCCGTAACGCTCTATTCTAGGGTTCCCGGGTTCGATTCCCGGCAGGGTCAACTTTGAAAAATGAACTTTTCAAATTGTCTCTGGTCTGGATCTGGAAAGTAGGGGCAGGGCACACTGCGTTTCGCAGTCACTTGGGCAGCCCGTCTGGCGGCAGTAACCACCCCCTTACAGAAGACCACCGTGAAATAACAGCACGTGTGCTGTTATGTTTCGGTGAGGGAAGTAAGGGATGCCAGAGTCCATTTCCCTACCCCTTCCCAATTCCTTATCCTTAATCCTATTGTAGTCGGCAGCGCACTTGCAGCAGCTTTGGCGTTGCTTGTGTTATAGGCGAGGGTAGCCACCTACCATCAAGTGGACCTTCAGCCTGTTGCCGATCTTAACATTAAAAAAAAATTTGCACATATAACTCTTGTTTTATATGTACAATTTTTAGAAAATTATATAAAACTCACTTTTTCTCGGAGTCAATCTATGTATATACAAATACATATTATAAAATTAAAAAAGTGGCTGTCCGCTTCTGTCCGTTTTTCCGCTAACTTCTTCTAAAGCACCTCACGGACTTTGAGAAGCACTAATGGAAACAGCAATTTACGAGTAAGATTTTTATATATAACTTGCAGAAAAAAAATTGCCTGCCCCGACCAAGTCGGAATCATAAGAGCGTTATTACATAGAAAAGATGCGATAGGAAAAATGAGAAAAACTGAAACTTATCTAGGCCATTAAAAGCTAATGGTCGCCTGTCTAGGATATTGCGGCATGAATGGTATTTTCTCCTACAGATTACCACGATAGGTAAAATATATGGTAAGCGTAATGTTAGAAGCACAAAATATTGGCTTTAAAATGTCAGGGCGTGGACAGTTAGGTATTATAATAGAACAGTAGTTCAATTTAATGGGACAGGCGGTTGGGCAGGAGAAAGCGGGCATATCAATCCCGTCTTCTAATATCCTAGGGGACCTGCGCACATGGCTGACTAGCTGTGTGTGCCTGCACAAGGTCAGGCCCCGGCGCCTCCGGGCATTCCTCCATTGGAGTTAGCCTAGCCAGCAATGGCTAGGCTGCCTTGGGGTGGATCGGAGTTATTGCCTCGGCAGAGCCCGGTCCATCCCTTTTGAAGAGCAAGGAGACACCGGGGAGTTTTAGTGGGTAGTGCCAATGCCACTATGACTTAGCATAGCGCGGAGCACTGGTGACCCCCTCATATCCCTACCGCCTAGCCAGCTGTAGGAAATCTGTAAATGGATTTCTCCTCGTAAAAAAAAAGTTCAATTTAATGGAAAAGGGAGAATTTTAAGAAGTTGATTGCCAAACTTCAATGTTGGAGAGTACCACCCTGAAGGTCCATTTTAGTTAAATATATTTTCATGCCAAATTCTACGTACCTATTATTTATTTCCATCACGTCCGTGTATGTTAATGCAAATTGCATTACATTTTTATTAAAATTCTTCGAATCACGCCTACGATAAAGGGTTTTGTTGTCATGCAAATGCTGACCTTCACTCAGTGCCAGTATCAGCATGATGTGGCAATACTCACGGCCGCAGTCGAGGCCTTCGCAACTGACCTTCCAACCACCACTGGGGATTATTATGCGTGACTCGTAAATTTATTTCGAAGGTTCCGTCCTCCAACTTGAGCCTACAAAGCTTAGATAAGAGCTTTCGAGAATATTCTCAAATTGATTGCAAACAATCAATTATTGTTGGATATTTGGTGAGGTCATACTTAAATTTGTGTATTTTAGAATTATAATATTTTCCCCATAAAGATATGGCATTTGCTAGTACTTAGATGAAAATATACAATCTTGGGTTGAAATTTAAAAAAAAACTATAAGCAAGTGTCCAGTTTAAAAACTTTTACGAATTTTGTTAAAAATATAAATATTATTTAGTTGCCTATATAAATCTGTTAATTTGACGGTATACTTATAAGATTATTGTTAGAGAGTGTCTATACACTTATTACAATAGCATGAGACTTTATTAAACAACGCTATTTCAATAGCTAAGAATTTACGTGAAATTTATACATATATACCTACTAGGTTTGCACGCGTTCTATTGGAATATATTATACTAACTCTAGTTTGAGTTTTATAAAACACAACTTAACAACCTGTAACATACATATACATTTATTCCAACTATCCAAATCTGGAACTTTGTAGTTTTTTCTATTTGATCTGTTATTTTTTGCACTATGTATATGTGATGATATGCTCTTGAAAAAAAAACAAATAGAATAAAAAAATCAACTGGCTCAAAAATGTATTTCGTTTCAAGAGCGGGTCACCAATTCAAATAAACATCGTTTGAAAACTAATCTATCTATATATATAATCTATATGTATGCATATAATAAAATCGTAAATGAGCCGTGTATGCACATTAAACGTTCTTTTAAAAAAACTTGTACACGTTGTACTTATGTTACCGAGGTCAAAATTTTTTTTTTGTAATTTTTGTCTGTCTGTTTGTCTGTGCGTTTGTGCACGCTAATCTCAGAAACGGCTTAACCGATTTGAATGTGATTTTCACTGATGTATTGCATCAAGCTTCTCGTAATATTTAGTGTTTGTTTCATTCCAATCGGTTTACACATAGGTAACACAAGTTGGCCTCTATTGTAAATTAATATGAGTAATGTTTTCTTGCAAAATTAACGATCTAACTTTAACCTTTATCTAATATTCTGTGGGCTCATACATTAACAGTCTTCCCTGCATACTCGATCTGCACGAACAATTTCTAGGGATTCTACAATTTCTACCCACGCGTAGCTTACTTAACTCTGGAACGGGTGTTTAGAAATATAAAACCATAAACTGACCCATTTGTTTACGGTCTGTGCTAAACTTCACCCACACGATTCGTCTTTTACCATATTTTCCTTGTTGCGTATTTCTCTTGGTGAATTTGTTTATTAAACTGTGACATTTATTGAGTCAAGTTACGTGGGCTTTCGCGCCATTAACGCCGTTATTTCATAGGTAACTAATTGTTTATTGTTATTTCTAGAATTAACTTAGATGTGCCTTTATCAACTTCACTTTTGATAGCATATTCTCATAATCTTAGCGTTGTATTTTATATTCCTACAAATGGTAGACATCTGCGCTTAAGTGGACCGTTTAAAATAATAATGTCTATAGTCTATGCGTTAATGAAAGTACATATTGTAAAGTACATATTTGTACATAATTAAATATGTTACAGCCCAAATATATTAAATGCCAGCTGAGCCCGCAACTTCGTACGCGTAGTATTCGGTGCAACGCGTAAGTTTTTTGTTTGTAAATGTAATGGAATGAAACAAACTCTAAATGTTACAGGAAGCTTGCTACTAAACATCAGTGAAAACAGCATTCAAATCGATTAAGCCATTCCTGAGATTAGCGTGCATAAACGCACAGACAAACAAACAAAAATTCTAAAAACAATTTTTTTGGCCTCGGTAAAATAAACATAAAACAAATAAAAGGATAATATACGGTACTTATTTATAACACAATTTAAATTTTTCCGTCTGTTTTTTTCGGCTTATATCAGATTTTGAAACGGTTGAACCGATTTTGACGGGACTTTCACTGCCAGATAGCTAATGTTATAAGGAGTAACTAAAGCTACTTTCATTTTAGAAAAATAAAAATTAATGTAATATATACGTAAAAGCATTGTTCAGAACCGCGCACGCCAGACACGAAGTGTGGCCAGGTTCAGCTAATTATTTTATAATTTTGTGACTGTTGGTCAACTGCTGTGCATAGACCTCTAGTTTTCGTGATAAGATGATAGTCCACCATGAGAGCAGGTCTTCTGTTTTTCCAGGGAAACAAAGGCATCCGAAAGTATAATGTACTTATTTGGTTACTGTTATAAACACATGGAATGAAATTGCATGTGACAGTATCTCATAAGCCACCTACCGTAAGCAATTTGTTTCAATTCGACACAAATCAGTTCCAAACAAAACGTTTCCACAATCCAATCGTAAACAACGTGCGCCATTTCCATATTTAGCGACGCACAGTAGTCACGTTTCGTGTTTTCGTTAATTCACCAGCCAATTAAACTGATAGTACTACGATTTATTTACGTATTTAAAAATCTAAACCTACTTCACATGTATCTACAACATATAAATTCACTTGAAGAATATTCGGAGGAATCCAAGTTTTGAATGTTTTGGCAGAGTCGCGTTCGGAGCGATTCGGGTGATATATTGCGTGATTCGGCGGCGCCACACGTAAATAAATGCAGTAGACGTCGCGTCAGAACGTGTCGTTGTCGCCACGGCGACATTTTTTTATCGCTCGAATTAGTAAATATACTATTGAAGTGACGAAAAAATTATTGTGAAATGTCAGTTAACAAATCAATAAGACGTCACGAAGGAAAAATACATTCTAAAATAATCTGTGATGTATTTACGAAAAACCAAAATTAATATAAACACAGAATTTATAAGAAAGTAAATAAATGTAAGTCCATATAATTCAGTTAGTTAGAGCCAACAATCGTCGAATCCGGGTGAGATGGGCAGCCTTTGGGAAGCTTTGAGACATCTTCTCGTCCAAAATACCTCAGTAGGTTCCTCTAAACAAAAGTTTTTGACCAATGTATGTTGCCAGTGATGACATATGGCGCTGAAACGTGATCTCTAACTATGGGTCTCCTAAGAAAGCTAAACGTCGCTTAAGGAGCTACGGAGAGGACTATGCTCGGGGTTACACTGCGAGATCGAATCAAGAATGAGGAGACGTAAGAATGTTACCGACAAAACCTGGCGGATCAGTGAATTGAAGTGGCAGCAGGTAGGACATATAGTACGGAGAGCCGACGACGCTGGGGCTCGAGTGGAAGCCACAGACCAGGAAGCGCAGCGAATGATGTCCACCCACAAGGTGGATCCAGGCCGCGGATCAAATATGGATCCAAGCGGCTTCTAACCAGTCTTATTGGAAAATTTTAGAAGCCTTATAATCCAGCAGTGGAAATCCTGCGGCTGAAATGATGACGGCCAAGATGGTCACCAAGATGCCAACTTTTGCTGTAGTTGAAGTCCATATAAAAGCTCCACTGTACTTGTCTCTATCGCCAATGTGCAAAGCACGTTCTTGGAAAGATGCCAAGCAACTCAAATCCTGGTAAGACTTAAATCTACGCATTCGCAGCTAAGGAAATTCCACTTAAGAGCTATAACTTAGGACATTCCACTAAATTTTCACATGCCTCGGAATTTTTGGCGTCAATAAGACTTGTACAGAAGCCATTTAAAGGGTTTACTCGCCTCAGAACATCCGGATTTTTTTAACTTTTAAAATATTCGAATACAATGAGAATTGTGCAGTAATTCCGCTAATTCCAGATTGTGAATTAATCCCCCGATGAATTTATTTAACATATCAAGAAACCACTTTTCATATTACAATACGCAGTAAGAGTCCAAGTACGTCGCTTATTTATTTATTAAAACATTTTAAAAAGAAACTAAATGTTAGCGTCTCTTTGAAACCAAATAATAAGATTCGCACAATACAGACGACAACAAAAATAAACTTGCTTTAAAATACAACTCAATGCCAATTTGTGCTGAAGCCAGGCAACCACGGACGTATTTTTTGTGGAATGCTTCAAATGTATCGGAGCCAGACAAACAATAAAATGTTTTTGACCGTGAATGATTCACGAATATCTCTAATGTCTTATTTATTATCATTATTTATTGTTTTTCATCATGGCCTATATAAAGGTGAGTATTGCCAGTCGACTAAACCTTGTGGAAAGAATCATATTGCTGTGTCGATGGTTTCCATAACTACAATTAATACAAGGTTTTGGAAGGGTTTAACACTAAGTAAATAATACTACTAACTCACATTTAAATGAACGTGTAAGTACAATAAAAAAATCATAAATTCACAGACATAATAATATTTTATATTAAAACGATATTCTATGATTATTGTGAAAAGAAAATGAGTTATTCTATTGAAATTTTCCCTCAACTATTCTTGGTTATCAAGTTGTGTCTTTAATTGACATCTTTATGCCTCTTTATACATGTAAGGGTATAAAATAAGTACTTTTTCAGTACTAGTTTTAGAGAATCTGTCTAGGAATATTGTCTATTTTAGTATCGTCTAGAAACTTATAACACAAAACTTCAGACAAAGTAAACTTGACGCGCCACCGTTCACGGTACCAGTATAATCGAGGACTCTTGTCCTTGCAAGGACTCTTGCTTTTTATGCTAAAGAGTGACAGGCAAACTAATATGCCTTTTGACATTATATGACATTAGGTACCTGTAAAACACAAGCAAAATGGAAATCGAACTCTGATGTAACTTTCCGACTCATTGAATTCCCGGAAATTCATGGAAGTCTTTTGTAAGACGGTAGTGTTAGCTCCCGACAGTTTATGGACTAAACGAATAAGACTAAGAACGGTACTAGGGAAATCAGCTTATTGTTCATTAAAAAAGTTGCACAGTCTGAATAGGTAGGACCTATTTTCGCTGACGAGCGGACTTTGGAACTTCATTCTGAGGTGTTTCCACCTACCTACAATATAGGCTTCTTCATAAGAAACTGTAAACATATTCCTGCGGCGTCGAAGAAGACGACGATGGCCACTATCATAAGTGAACCCCACCCAGTGTAATATGTAAAATATCTGTAGATAAATAATAAACATAAAACAAAACGAAACGAACGTGATTTATTTTGAGTTGTATTGTAGTTTTACTACAACTACTTGGTCCAATTACAAAACATTACAGACGACTCTGTTGTTTCAAGAAAAAATAGTAGATTCGTGTGACGCTGTATCTGCCATTAACCGTTACGGACGGACGTCATCGGCAACGAATTGCGCCTAATGAATGGAACTCAAGTTTCGCTAATTAGCCTCTGTGGGTTTATCTTTCTGTGATTCAACACTTGGAAGCGATTCAAATGTTAATTATCGTAGGATTTCAACTTTCAAAGCTTCATAATAAAATGCTGCTATTCTATTGCTATCTACTGAAACCACATGACTGGCTGCGTCGGTCGTTTCTTTCGTTGATCTTTAGGAAGACCTCCTCAAAAAGTGAAGGAATCTTTCCACAAGAAGAACGATTCAAAATTAACTTAGAAGAATTTGTAATGTTGGAGGAATTGCTTTATAAGTTTCACATATTTTTAATCTGATCTAAGGAGGGCTCTTGTATCTGATCTCTTTGTTTTTTTATATTAAATCAAGGTAGCGCTTGACCACTATCTCACCTGATGTGAGGTGCAGATGCGGCCGAAGGTGGACCACGCTTACTCAGTAAAAACCCATTTACCCTGGTTTTGAAAACCCCGAGGTTGTAGTTCTGTGGGAACACAGACGCAGGCAATGAGTTTCACTCCTTAGCAGTCCGAACAAGGATGGTGGAACTGAAACGCTTCGTGCGTGGTCCGCAAGGAGGGCTCATTGTGTTTCGCGATCAAGAGACCACCGTGAAATAACAGCACGTGTGATGTAGTGTTTCATGCTAGTGTCAATACTTCCATCATCTCCTTGTAACTTATCCTTAATCCTGTCAAGGTCGGCAGCGCATTTACATTCCGTCTTGGTGTTTCTTGTATTTGCAAACGAGAGTCACCAACAACCGTTAAGTGGACCGTCAGCCCGCCTGCCAATCCTTACACAAAATTTAGTTTAATTAGTTATTTTTGAAGACGAACAAGAGACAAAAGACAAACACTAAATCAGAAATTGACGTCGTTCATTATATCGAGTAGTTTATAATAACAGTTTTATATAGGAAAAAAAAGATTAGAAAGCCCGACAGTGCCATGGGGGATCAAATTTCCTGTATGAGTAGTATTACGGAACGTGTAAGTTTACCCATAGCACTGCCGGTAGTGTCACGGGGAATAAAAAACCCATGACACTGTGAACTGCCTAGGGAAACAAACGAAAAAATACAATTCCAGAGCGAGTTTTGCAGGAGTTTAATTTAAAATGTTTGTTTTTGTTTCAGATTTATCATTGACCCTCGCGTTCATTGGCAACATGAGGGACGAACGTGCCACGCTGCCACGTGTGCGTATCACCGTCATTGGCAGCTCCAGAGTTGGCAAGTCCGGTAAGATAACTTCTGGAAAAAAAAGCTCCTAAAATAAAATTTAACAACTGCCACGAAATTATAACCCACACCCAATGAATGTTACTTTGCACATTGAACGCGTGAAAGCAGTGTGTTTTTTGGCATATTAATATTTTCCTGACCCAAATCTAAGTGTTTGGTACCGCTTGTCATAACCTAATGGGTTTTATTGCTGTTTTAAAAGAAACATTCCAGACACAACGTATCCGTGTCAGTCATTCTCTATGAAACTAGAAACCAATTTGTTTCTTTTTTATTTCAAATAAATCACTATCTTTATTTTTATGATTGTAACTTTTATTTTGAGTTATTCATTTTTAGAGGTTTAGTTTTTTTTTATGGGAAAAATAACAAGCATTGGCCTACCTTTAAGACCACTTAATGGTTAAGTAGCTTCACATTCGTCTATAAATACAAGCAATACCAACGGGGTGCAAATGCGCTGACGACATTTTTAGGATGAACGGGCATTCTCTGACATTTCTTACTCTTTTTTAGGGTTCCGTACGTCCGAATAAAAAAACGGAACCCTTATAGGATCACTAGCGTGTCCGTCTGTCCGACCATTCCCCCCTCCCCCTTTTCTCCGAAACTACTGAACCTAAAATTTTGAAAAAAATACAGAAATTAGGTTTCTACTTATAGATTATAAGAAAACCTATAAGAAGTCCATGATATTAAAATAACTTGGTAAATCACTCAATATTGGGCGGATAGGTAACATCGTACGGAACCCTCTTTACGCGAGTTCAACTCGCACTTGTCCCGTTTTTTTATTGTTAGACGGGCTTCCCAACAGCAGCCCAGTATGTGTGTAGTTTAGAAATACTGTATGCATTATCCAATATTCTCTGCATAAGTAACACATGTAAGGCGTTTATGTTAAATTTAAAAATAGTTCCAAAATAGTCCAAAAATTATTTAAACAACACATTATTAAGACATTATTGATGAACTTAACCCAAATCAATTAGAAGCCCCGTTTGATCTCATCTCACGCATTCTGATTCTCTTTGACAGATCTTTTGGACATAAAAGAAGAAGGCCCTTAGGACAACTAGACAGATTTGATTAGAATTATTAGGGAAAAGGAGATTTTGCACAAATCTCAATGTAACTCAATGTAACATTTACAGATATTTCCTACTAAGAAATTATTTTATATCTAAGAGTGTAGACTCTTAGATATAAAATAATTTCTTAACCCGTTATTATTAAAGGTGAATTATTAGTTTTGTTAAATGTAGCTGTGAAAGTGCATAAGAAGGAAAGAATGGAAGAAAAATATATGTATTTAAAATTAGACTTGTCGATGATAATATCACAAATCTTTCTCGGTTATCACTCTTTACAATAGTGGAAACCGTATCAAAATCCGTTGGGTAGTTCAGAAGAAATCAGCGGAAAAACAGACAGAAAGTGACTATTTTATAATATACTAGCGACCTGCCCCGGCTTCGCCCGGGGTGCAATTTTTATATATATGAACATTCCCCGTTTATCTCTCTTTCCATTAGTGAAAACAGAATTAAAATCGGTCTACCCGTTCACGCGTGATGCCGTGATCAATGGAAATGGAGTTCATTTTTATATATGTATATAGATATAAATAAATATAGAGTAAAGATATGGATAAATGTTTGAATGATATATTATTTAACACAGGCCAGGGTAGTGTAATTACACTTTCATTGATATTTTTGCCAGTTTAAAAATATCTGACCCAATTAAAATTTTACTCTATAATCGCGTAACTCAATCTCAGACGAGAAAATCTTTTAGCTTCAGAGATTTTCTAGTGAATTTACCGTTTTATTTTCAATATTTTTTTTTAATTCAACAGCTCCATGCAAAATATTTAAGAATCTCTTTTACTGTCCGCCAACACGTTTTTTTTATTTAACCGATTGTTTTTAAATCATGCGTTAACGCCAATCAAATATAAAGCGTTTGATATTACATAAACTTTTAGCGACCCATTTCACTGGATGATGTAATTCAAATTGAATACTTTGTTTTCTTTAACAACATTCCTTCCCCAGCGACGTTACTGAATCAATCAATTTTCACTCGTACTGTATTTAGATTAGAAATCATTTTAAATAGGTCATTCGCTTGTTTAATATATAAACGTACCCAACTTATCATGACTCTGCGTTCACAACAGTAACTATACATTGTAGGAAAACTAGACTAATTTATTTTTAAAACGTTAAAAGCCACAATAATATGCTAAAGAATTTTGATTACTTAATAAAACACTGGCCGAAAATAACATTTTTATGAGAGACGACGTTGCGAAAGGCGGAAGCTTGGTTAGTTTTAAATATAGAATAATCTTACAGTTACTTTGAACAAATCAGGAATCAGAACAAAAGTGGTATAAATATATAAAGTATACACAGCTTGTATCATAATCGGCAGTGTACTTGGATTCGGCAGTGGCGATATACAGGACAGGGTTATCTACCCTCACTTATCGAAATAATAATTTATTATTGAGACCCATCTCTTAAAGGTAATTTTTTATTAATCTTCCAATTTCCTAAGCTCAAAACTTAAGTGTTTGTCAAAGTGAAATTAAGTAATTTTGGAAGCTTCAGTTTAGCAACCCCACGCCTTTTAGAATTAAATTTTATAATTATATTACTTACTTAATATTTTATTCATTTTGTTTCAGCTCTCATCGTGCGATATTTAACAAGGAGATACATTGGAGAATATCACTCCAACACAGGTAGATTTTGAACTAAATATATTTTGAAATTTAATTCACTTAAAAAATCTTAATTGTAGTTTAATGAAAAAAATTTTTTTTGTCGTAGATCTGCTGTATAAACAGACGGTGCCAATTAATGGCACGCCTGTTGAATTGGAAGTAATCGATGTTTCCGGATCGAACTCGGACAAATTTCCCTTAGAACAGGTAATTATTTATAAATATATTATTTACTAGCTGAGTCCGCAACTTCGTACGCGTGGTATTCGGTATAGCGCGTAGCTTTTTTGTCTGTAAACCGATTGGAATGAAACAAACCCTAAATGTTACTAGAAGTAATAATTGCATTCAAATCGGTTAAGCCGTTTCTGCGATTAGCGTGCACAAACGCACAGACAAACAGACAAAAATTCTAAAAACTATATTTTTCACCTCGGTAACATAAGTACAACGTGTACAAATTGTTTTTTGATACAGACACTGCTCGTTAACGATTTTATCATATGTATAGATTTTTTTGTATAACAATTTCAATCTTATTTTATGTGATTTATTAATTACGAATTATTTATTAATCTAATGTAACACTATAGTATCGTTCAGGCTCATGAAGGTGCAATAATACTAATAAAGGAGATAATTTATTTTGACAATTTTTAACAAATTAATAATTCATTAATAATTCTAATAATTCAGGTAATATTGATGAGTCATCATTGTGTATAAACCTAAATTAATACTAATAGTTCTTAAAGTATACTCTATAAACGCATTTATAAAGTACATAAAATAATGTGTAATATAATAAAAACAACTTAAAATGTTTCTCATAGATAGAATGTTTAACCTTAGCAGGATTAGTATGAGGAATTAAAAAAGGATAGGGAAATGGGCTCTGGCATCTCTTACTCACTCACCGAAACACAACAGCACACCTGCTTTTTTTTACAATGGCCTTCTCGAAGGGACTGGACCTTACAGGGTGGATACTATCGCCAGCTGGCCTGCCCAAATGACTCCGAAACGCACTGTGCCAATACTTATAACCTTTATCGAAAGTATGACACCACTCGTTCAAAATTTCAATGAAATATTGCTAAAAATTCATCTCAGTACAAAATGAAAGCATATCATATTATTTCGACAAAGTAGACCAGTTTTGTTTACGTCGTTAATTTGTTTAAACAATTTGGCGGAAGTTTTCTCGTTTCCGTATACTCATCGTTCGAACAATTCACGTGTATGTTTCGCAACAAATATCAACAATATGTGTAATAAATTATTAGATATGTATTCCTAGTACCCCATTCGAAAACAAAGTGGGGTTAATTGTTGAATATAAACGGGCTTATATGCAGGTACAGACATCTAGGTTAATTACATTGGGCATAATTTTAGTTTGAAAAATGCTCCAACTGCTCTGCTAACCTCGTGTCTGTAGTAACGAGATGTATTGTATGATTCATAAAATGTTTACAACAACGCATTTGTATTGAGATGCTTCAGACTCCATTTATTTACACTGTAATACAGAAATATACCCAACACAAGCTTTTTAAGTGTTTGTTTTTTATTAAATTAATCAATTTTAAAAAAATGTTTAGAATTTATACTAAATCTTAATACTTATACAGTTTTGCCTTCACAATCAGCCATAAGAATAAGTAAGAACCAAGAATCAGGTTTCAAACAATAGCTTTAAGTATTATTGATAAAAGTTTGAATATTCTCTAATTAAATATTTGCAGTGGAATATTGCTAGGTAATATTAACGCATCAAAAATATTTTAATTTTTTATATTTAACTAGCGATCGCCGGGATGCATTTCTATACACAAACCTTCTTCGTTTAGTGAAAGCAAAATTCGTTGGGTGGTTTAAAAGTAGGTAGTTAACGGAGAAACAGAGAGACGCAGACAGTTTTGGCGATTTGGTTGCAAAATATATATATTTTTTCTAGTTAATTAAAAACTTAATTAGATTTTATTATATATAACACGTTCGGTAAAAACTTATCTAACTGACGGGGAAAATCGCATCAAAATTCGTCGGGTGGTTTAGAAGAATTTAGCGGAATACAGTCGTGGAAAGCGATTTCAAAATTATACAAGGACATTGCAATTTTTTCTGCAAATTACCTATATACACAAACCTTCCTCGTTTACCGCTGTTCCATTAGTGGAATTCCTTTCAAACCATATCAAAACCCGTTGGGTCGTTTAAAAGAAACAAACAGCGATTTTACTATGTTTTAATTTATGGCATGTGACTTATTTCACCTTTGCTATTTAATAGTATTTAGTAGTGTCAGTGCATACTTACATTCCGCAAAGATATATTGTGTATATCACACCCTATAAGAGAGTGTTATATACACAATATATTTAGTTTCATTGAGTGAGTAAGGGATCTCAATTTTAAATATTCAACCGGTTATTTACACTTGGATCATTGAATATTAAATGAGATTGAAAGTGGGGAAAGTACCGAAAGTAGGACAACCTTTGCCGGGATCTGCTGAATAAACTGGAATTCGTAAAAAAAAACCCCCAAGGATTTATCGAATATTAACTGTTGACGGAGAATGTGTTGGCGTTGCCCATACAAAAATTTCAGGCCTAAAGTGTTAAACCACTAATCCCAATAATTGAGTTACAAACATTTTCACTGATTGCAATATTTACAATACTAGTGGGTGGTGATTATAAAAGACGTTTGAAATGACATTGTAGACCATTTATTTATAGACTTACAAAAGTTAATCTTAATAGATTTAAATTTAACGTTTAGTAAATTTAAATTTATAGACTCCGTAACCTACCTATAACAAAGTTCGCCGCTTGAAGGACGATTTATTTAACTATATGTACTTCTTTATCTTCAGTTTTTACTAATTGATTTTCTCTTAAAAAGCCGTTCTCATGGAAAGAAGTATTATACATTTTTTTGTACAATATTTTCTGATAGAAGTAAATCATAACGACTCCATTTTTTTTGTAAGTTGCTATGTATTCAAAAACAGTAATATCATAACTAATATATCAACTTGTGTTAATTAATTGTTCAATTGTTCCATACATATGCATTAGACTCTTTTAATTGATCCGACAGGCAATTAAAATACCTTTGAAGATACAAAATGTATGTATTCATAGGAAGCAAGTTATTGAATTTTTTAATAAAATATTTACATACCTAAGTCAAATTCCCTGTCACTTCAAATAGCAATTTTCTTTAATCAAATTAATCAACATAAAAATTGAATCGTTTAAAATAAATAGTTTCCATATTAATTATATAAACAAACTAAATTATTTAAAAATACATATGTAAAGGAATAATTAAAATAATAATAATAGTTCATTCACAACTCGTACACACAGAAAAATAAAACTACAAAATTTTCAGAGACTATTTAATTGGACCCCAGACTCTAAAACCTTAGTTCCCAAAGTGGTCCAGGTGAATTCCGAGGGGTCCACGGGAGACTCGACGGGGGTCTACGTTGGCGTGACAAAAAACAATCAATTCCCACTTTTTTCATATAGATAGCTTTCGTGCTTGGAACTCAGCCGCAACGCAAATTTCCATAGTTAGATCTAATCTTCACATGTTTTGTCGACTTTTGGGAATATGGTAGAAATTTAGCTGCACAGGGTCCAACGGAACCAGCTAAATTTTGAAAGTGGTCTATGAGAAAAGAAGTCTGGAAACCTCTGCTCTAAAATTATTTTAATCTATTATCAGAGTCTTTATAAGTTACGACAGTTGAGTTAAACAATTGTGTTTAAGAAATCCTAAAGTGACGTTAAGATTTTTTTATATTTTTAAAAGGCATAATATTTTCAAAAAATATAGACTTTAAATCTATCACAAATGAAAGCAGATCGACAATCGTTAGATCAGTTGTAACGAAAGCGCACGTTGCCATATGTTTTGGACGTCTAAAGTTTATTTAAAAATAAACTAACGCCTACAGGATAGTTAGCGGAAATCCCATAAACTGAAAAACAAACAATTGGTCAATTGTTTAGATAAATTCTCGCAGTGAATCCGACTTTATCATTTCTCGTTATGAGTAAGAGCAATCGAAACTAGCCCCAGAGTAGCGTGGGTGCGCCCGTGAATGCACGAACAGCTAATTTTACCCGAGGAATGTTGGCTCCCAACAACTTGTAATTAATCATACACTCTTCTGTCTAAACTCTTTTTATTTGAAGCGTTCTGTCTAAGAGTCCCGAGAGAAAAACGCCAGATTAAAGCCAGTCTAAATTTACTCTGTGCCTAGACCCAAACAACTACAAAAGAAAACTGACAAATACGAAAATGTTTTTGTGCTCACCAGCCTTGGATTAACTAATTACATTTGCGGCGTTCTAAAAACAAACTTCATTGCACTAAATCCAATCTGAATACCCATTGTGTTGCTACATACTGTATTTAGTTTAAACCACACTGTTCAACCATGTCATTACCTGAACTAATATTAAATTTCACACATATCATTACCACAAGTCAACCAATCTACGAACTGATCTTGAAATGAATCGACGAAACCTTACAGATAATAACATGGCCAAATACTAGTTATAGAAAGTCTGGCTTTTGCCCGCGCCTCTTTTTCATCTTAATTTTTTGTTAGCGGTTGATTTTTTTTTTCTGGGGGGTGAGAACTGGCTTTTTCTGGTTGAAAGGTATTCTATGTACTTAACTGTTTCCCAAGAATGTGTATGTTCTTGCTTCTTCTTCTTCATGATGATTGGTCTAGTACAAGGGTCACCAATTAGTTTCGGGGTCCGTTTAAGAAATGAAATTACCATCGCGGTCCGCACATTTTATATACAAAAAAATATTTACTAAACAAATGTAATTACGGAAATAACAAAGGTATTTTTTTACATATCAATAAGAAAAATTAAATTTTTTGTTGCGGACTATCTGTCTGAAGTTTGGAGTAAAATTGGTGCAAGCTATTGACATTAAATCCTGAAGATGTTAATCAGAAAGTCGAGGTCGAAAATGCTGTGTTCTCGCAGGGGCGGATCCAGGATTTCATTTGGTTCATTCTGACAAAGTTCGGAGTTAGGGTTAATATCACAAGTAATTTTTTTGTGTATTTTTTTACTAGTTGAGATGCATTATGGTTGTATTGCAAATACTTTTAACCTGCGTAATCGCGTATTTGAACTGTCTCAAATGTCTGACATGAATTATGAAACTTTCGATAACTTTGATTGATATGAATTATATTATTCTATATTCAGTTCATGTATGAATTGAATTGAAAAGTTAAGTCAAAAATATGGAATTCCTGGGTCTTTTGGCATGGCCCCCATGGCCGCCAATGTATTCTCGCGGTCTGCACAAAATGGTCCGGTGTTACAAAATGGTCACAAAATGGTTTGCGGTCCGGACAAACAAATTAACTTTCTTATTTATAATATTAATAGTTAGGATATATTCTCCAAGTTAGGCATTATAATAGACTTTAAGTTAGATGGCTGTTCGCTATAGATATTTGACATGTATCTATAGCGATCATTATATGTTTTGGATATTAAGAAATAATAAAAGGATCAATACAAAGCATAGACCATGTGAGTAATTCTGTTAGGTGCCAGAATACGTGTGTTTTTAATGTTGACACAAAAATATTAATAATAAGCAATTGATGTAATTTAAAAAATGAGGAGTACGTGTGTATAGACAAAATGACACTCGAACATTGTGTCCCTAAAGGTTAATTGTTTCAGTTTAATAACTTTAAACTTAATAAATTTTAAACTTATTTGGTAGCGTCAAGGCACACTGCATTCCGGAGGCCCTGTTAGAGAAGACCACAGTGAAATAACAGCAAGTACGCTATTGTTTTTCGATGGCTGAGTAAAGGACATCAGAACCCATTTCCCTATCTTCTCCTAATCCGGCCTAAAGTCGCAGCTTGCCGTCCGGCCATTATTTAAATAAATCGTCTCAGCCGTAGGATGTCTACTGCTGGACAAGGCTCCTCCATAATTTTACAGCTAGAAGCAGCCTGAATTCAGAGTTACTATAAAACTGAATTAACCATGCAATTTCTCTACAGCCAATATTGCAATTGTTACAGATCCAATGGGCAGACGCCTGTCTCCTAGTGTATTCTGTGACAGACCGAAGCAGTTTCGAGTATGCTGTGGAAGTTTTAAACACACTAAGGAAAGCGCCAAACGGTAGTCCGTCTCATGGACCCAATGGGGCAACATCATCAATGCCAATAGCTCTTTTGGCGAACAAGACCGATTTGGACCACTTGAGACAGGTCGGTATATTTTACATAATTAATTGTAAACGCATAACTTGAGCTTTGTAATAATTAGGTATACGACTTATATTTTAAAAAAAAACTCCATGAAAAGATATTTTGCTAACTCGCCACCTTTTGTATTATTTTGTATGAAGACAAATGCTTTCGTTGCAGACCTAATCACACATATCACTCTTTAAAATTGTATTAAAATACATAGCAAAAAGAAAAACAATTCTATTATCTGAAAGGGAAAAAAGCCTGTTTTGTGCGCACAAAAGTTCGTCAAGCAATTTCACAAAGGAGTATGTATGTGTTTGCGCGTTGTTTCTCATCGCTCGTCTAGGTATTGAACGTGACTTGTGTTGACGATACGATTTCCGTGACAAACGTAGACATCACTCTGTCTATGTTTGTACACACAAAAGACTAGATATTACCAACTGAATGCGAAGTGGTACCTATAGAAATTAAGTTTGCATTCAACGCTTGACAGTAGATATACTAAGTAAGCATATTATCTTCATTTTGAATACTTTACTTAAAATTGATGAAGTATTAAAGGACCGTGTTAAAGAAAAGTATGTTAGTGTTTTCTAAAGAATAAATACCTAATAAAACACCTATAAAAGTTGTGTACAGATTAGAAAATGCGTTTTAACTTAAAAGAGTACTTACAAATGTTTTTATATTTACAAAGATTTAATGTCGAGGAATTTTGTTTACACTTATGCCGAAACAGCTTACTCCCATTTGGATTTTTGGTATTTATTTTTAGGTTTTCCTTTTGCGTGCATTCTTGACAACAACCGAGCGTTTTTGACGAGACGTCAAATTTACTACGTTAAAAATAAATATGCTTTTACTTATTAAAATCGCTTTTTTCCACAATATCGAAATAAATGTCATCATGTATATCTCTTCTATGGCTCTTCTAAATTATTTTTAAATGAAATTTAAATAGATACTATTACAAAAACTTTTCATTAAATAAGTTTAGAGACGTCTTTTTTCTTCTTCTTCTCTCAGTGCCATCTCCTATCGGAGGTCAACTATCATCATGGCTATCCTAACCCTCGAGACGCGGCGGCTCGAAACAACGATCTGATACTTCGGCCATACTACTCGCCGAGATTTTTTTTTTAAAATAAATAATAACGCATAAAAACATAGAGTAAAAGATCTGAAAATCTATGCAATGGTGGAAGAGCTAGTGGATTTTTATAAAAAAATGGCGGTGTTAATGTAACTATGCTAATGATTACATTAATTTTAATCCAACTATGTAGACTAACCGACTGTCTATGAATGCGTCAGAAATTGTTGGACCGATACTACGTTCGCCCTTTCTATACGTCCTTGTCTAGGCACAATGTGGGTATTCCTTCAAGCATTAACTAACCCGAAAACTCATAACAAAACTTCGAGAGAAATCTGTTTTCTATAGAAACTGTAATGTAACAATTACTTATTTTATATAATAACGACGTATTTTATTGTTAAAATGAACAATGCGAAAACTTTAACAATGAGTTTTGGGGTTTACCGGTCGAGAGTATGTAGTAAGAATTTATTCTTTTGTTTGCAGGTACCTACGAAAGAAGGTCAAGCAATTAGCGTTGCACACGGGGCGTCCTTCAGCGAGGCCAGCGTCGCTGACAATTCTGGAGATCTGTACCGCTGTGTCGACCGCTTGTTGAGCGAAGTGAGGGCACCTCAGCGTACTCGCAAATTCTCTGTCACCAAGATGCTCGGCTCACTGATAGGTAAATAGTCACTCGTTATTCTCAAAAATCCACTGGTATTTTTTTATGTCATCTAAGTTCAAGAGAGACGAAAGTTGGTGTGGATTTCTTATTTCATAAGCACTAATTGGGTAACCTAATTTTGGGGAGCAACTTATTTGTTATTAAAAGTTTTTTTTTAGTTTTTAAAGTGCTTTAATCGAATAAGGATTGGAAGAAACATATATAGGCAAAAATTTCAAATATTTGCAAATTAATTAGTTGCTTTGCAAATTAATTTAATGTATAAAAATAATAATTTAGTTTGTTGTAGTAATATATACACTATTAAAATTTGACAATTCAAATTACGTTAATATTTTTTACGTAATATATTCTGTAGGTTATGTAAATATCATTGATGTAAGTTAGGTACTGTCCAAAATAAGGCTCGACTTCGAAGTATACCCATAGTATAGCGGTTTCGCGCAATACTTGTACTATTGTTGTATTCTGTGGCAATACGTATTTCTGAACCCACAAATGAGCTGAATTTTATTATACATACATATTTTATTCAAAACAGACATAATAATATGTTGTTGTTTATCGTATATGTCAATTCCTTGTTACCCCAATTTATTTGAACTCGATGAAAGTGACTTTCGGTAGGTACAGTTTTTCTTTTTAAAAAATCTACTTAATATACTTAATATCATACTTTTGTGATGCGCACTGCTAAGGATTGGAACTCCCTGCCGGCGTCTGTATTTCCGAGCTCATATAACCCAAATCTTTTCAAGGTTCGAGTGAATAGGCATCTTCTGGGTGAGCTCGCTCCATCTTCGGCCTCATCCTTCCTACATGGATAGATGCTGATCAAGAGCAAACCCATCTATAATAAAGAAAAAAAAAAAAAATGTTAATTGGCGAGGGTAGTCTCCTACCATCAATTTAAAAAAAAAATACAGTTGCGAGTGTACTCAAACTTTAGGTCAACAGACAGGCTGACGGTCCATATGATGTTAGATGGCTACCGTCGCCTCTAACACAAGCAACGCCCATAGGTGCAGCTGCAAGTGCGCTGTCAACCACAGTAGGATTAAAGATAAACGATAAGGGACAGGGAAATGGGTTCTGGCATCCCTTATTATCCCTTATTCCTGTGATTTTATTTGCGAAAAATTTCGGCACTATGTTTTTGAAAACCTAACTTTATGTTATTCTATTGCCACAGGTGGTGCAAACAATACAAATGCGACATCTCGCAGTGGCTCTGTGGTGGCTTGCCCGCGTGTGCCCGCCCCCGCGCGGCCCCCCCTAGCGGCCGCTGCGCCCTGACCGACCGCTGCGCCCGCGCATCGTGCGCGCTGATGCCTCGCCGGCGCCGGTACCCTGTGGCTCGCCTGTTTACCAGTATCCGCGCGGTACGCGTCTGCGCCACTCTCCACGATCGTCTAACGGACAATTTACTGTTATTTATTTCAGAGACGAATTTTGTTTGGTGCACCTTCATAAATATTGGTGCTGATCTCTTTATAACGGTGTATATGAATACTATGACTCATTCCACACGTTCTAATTGCGGCATATTTCTGTACGTTTAAATTAAACTTACATATACATATGTTACTGTAAATCTCATACGAAGGTGTCAAGTCGGACTCTACAAATATTCATGTATTAAATCCTTAAATATGTATATTACAATTTGATAAAAGACTTGTTGATTGATTGATTTGAGAATGGTAATAATTGTAATAAAGTAGTATATTTGTTTTTTCTAAATCATAGTTTTTGATGTCATATGAGTAGTTACTTCGCTGACGTTAAACTTATTTTCTCTGTAATTCTTTAGTAAAAAATATACAGTTTTATCTTTTTTCATTTGCAAAAAAAAATTTATGATAAACTGTTGTTCTATGGTATTCTTACAATTATTAACCTATAAATGTTATTTAAAATTTACAAGTATGACTTAAGTTTGGCAATAATTCTAACTCTTACAGTAACATATAGACAATCCCTTAAAGCTTTTTCATTCAGACTTCATAAATATTTTAGATTAAGTAGCTAAAAATATAATCAACATTGCATCGGATTGAATTTTCGTATGCGTATATAAAGGGCTTTAATTTAATATAATATTTAAATTAAGTGAATTTTTACTCGTAAGTTAATTTTAACGCCTCGTGCACGTTTATTTATTTGCCTAATAGAAGTTAATAGAAAATAATTGTTATGACAATTGTTATATATAACATTCTGTTACTAAATTTTGACAATAATTTCAATTGTATTTTCCGTATTTATTATATATACGAGTTTAATAATTGAAAATAAAAATATATCATAACTCTCAATAGTTTGAAAGAATGTGCCAAATTAAAAAATGTCCTATTATTAAAAATGTTAATGTAAAAAATGAGTGTAATATTGTATACCATGGTGTAAAAAAATTAATTCATTAAAATACTTAGACAAATTACGCGAGTATAAGTTTATTTCAATAATAAACTAATTTCTTCTATTTATTGGGCTTAATAAAAATATAAACGATGTCAATAAAAACTTTTCTATTTATCTTCATAAATTACCTTCGTAGACGAGCTACGGCGTAGCACTTTAAACAGATACTTTATATAGTTCTCAAAATGCTACGCCGTAGCTAGCTAACTAGCTAGCAGTCTTCAATTATCTAAATTCGTGTTGAAATTTCGGTCTAATAATTATTTTCGGCCTAAAATTTTTAAATAATATCTTTGTAATTACTACTTAGCTGTAATTTTTCAACTTTGTACTTTTGCACAGTATTATTGAATTAACACGAATGTCATAGCATAGCATAATTGTTGTAAATGTATAATAAAATGCAAACCTATCGTCATAGTTTTAATTAAATGTATGGCGTATCTGTTTAATTTCTAATTAATTTAGATGTCTTCTAGTCCAGGACAAAGGCTGTGAAATGGTATTTGCACTTTGCAGGCAAGCGGGTCATGTGTATTATGGTTATGTGGGATACTGTTGGGTTTCAAGTCCGAATGTATTTTGTTTCGCTAATCAGTCGTTATACAAACAAATATTTTGTGCTGTTCTTTAAATTATATGTAACATTTAATCAAAGCGATGAATCAAATTGTTGTTAATTGTGAGATCACACTTGTTGACGAGGAATCGCATCTTTACTTCAATGCAGGAAAGTTTAAAGTCTACTTTGGTGACCTCAATATTTTGCGAAATAAATGTGAAGTCACTTTAGGTAATAGTAAAAACCTTACAGCGTTTTCACGCCGATTACTGTATAGACGCCGATCTCACTGAGGAGAGTTTTAGGCGATGTAATATTGAAAAAAAAAGAAGATTACTGTGTTGTCGTATTTATTGTATATGTATTAAGATTGGAATTTGTAAAACGTTGTTTGTAAAAATTGTTAAGGGACTTAAGATGTCGGAACTGATCAGTATAAGTTATTAAATATTAATTTTAAGTAGCATTTAATATCAATAAATATTTCATAAATAATTATTTTGTCTTTTATTTATTTTATATTTTACCTCATTTCTTTCATGTGGCCTTATCTATACTTATATTCTTATCAATTAATAAGAATTATAGTCTATATTAGATAATACTAAAATTTAACCATTACTTACAGGAACTTGTTGCAAATAAATCATATGTTTTAATCTGAAACACGGCCTATTTGTTTTCCAAGTTTTAATCAAATTTTTTCATCTCTTTAAAAGATATGAGTAGCATATCAACATTTTCAATAAGACTTGCTCATAAAGTGGCAATTATTATAGCGTATTAAGAGTCACATAATAAAATACATAAAAACATGGATTTTTTAAGTTTTTCACATGTGTACAAATGCGCCCAAAAATACCACCGTAATCCTACCCTCGAGAATGAAAACACAGGTCATTTTAAGGGTAGATTGGTAAAATCTATTTAATTAAATAAACATTTCTTGTGTTTGCAAGACTCGATGAATGGAACGTTCGCGCGTACGTTTACGTATTAACGCCATCTAGTTACCATTCATTGAGCCTTGCTTGTTGTTAAGTATGCCGACTTAACAACATGTCTTAGTTATATTAATGATTATCTCGTTGTATCTATCCTGCAACCCGCAATGCAACTAAATGCAGAAATATCCGGAAAATATATCGGACTAGCCGAGTCGGACGCAGGCGTTTCTCAGCAAGTATTTCATCGTTGACAAACCAAAATCTGCTATGTGCAAAAAACTTTTGTGATATTGACAAAAATGTTTTCCTGAAAAAAATTATATGAAGATTTATTTAAAAAAAAAATATTTCATTTGAAACTTAGGGTTGTTATATTATTGTAAATTTATTGGTCTTTTAAACATGAAAATTTAATAGTTAAATATTTATTAGTTTGATAATAGAATAAATTTTGAACATATCCAGATTGTAACTGCTGCACATAGCATATTTTATTAGTTGAACAAATAGTGTTCATAAGAACTTCGCGGTTTTTTTTATACGATGTCAATATGTTAATAAATAGATGTCAATAAATGCATTTAGCAGATTTTAGTTTGAAAATGACAATTTATCAATACGGTTAGGCCGCGCTAAGCTGATGAATTAATATAAAATAGTTCGTACATAAGATATTTTTTATCAGAATTAACCAAAGATATATTGATTTCTCGGTCTTTTTTTATGTTAAGGTCGACAGACAGGCAGACGGTTGGCTACCGTTGCTTATAGCACAAGCAACGTTGCGTTGCCGACCATAGCAGGATCAATCATAGGGAAGGATGGGACAATGAGCTCTTGCATCCATTACTCACTCACCGATACAAAACAGCACACTTACTATATTATTTTACCGTGATTTTCTGTAAGGAGGTGGTTACTGCCATCCGACGGGCTGCCCAAATGCAGGACGGTTTGCCATTTATTCCGATGCAGGACGGTTTGCCATTTCATAATGCTCGCCTGGTCTAACATTAGTATTTAGTACGTAGTTCTTTCAGTAACCTAGAAATTTTTCCAGCGAATATTAGTGCCTGACGCCCTATATACTCAAATCAAAATCAAATCGTTTATTTATCAAAAATAAGATAATAAGATCACTTTTTTGGAGTCGAGAAGCTACTACGGTTTCTGAAATAAAATGGCGTCCTAGAAGAGAAGAAATGGTATAAAAAAACTCTCCAGGAATCGCTCTTTTAATATGAAATGAAATTTAATGTTTTGCCAAATTTAAAAATATTAACAATGATTTAATCCCATGCATTTTTAATGATATTTTACCAGGATATTTTTAAATATTTTTATCAGTATTTCGGGGGAAAAAATAGTCGAGATGACGATACTGAGAAGAAACCACGAAAAAACTCAGGGAACCATTCTTTTTATCATGAAAGCTCAAGAAACATCAAAAGTGGTGCGCCAATGTGTTGCATAATATGGGAGGAAAAATAAAAATTTCGAAGATGGGAATAGAGGAATGAGCCCTGGCATCTCGTACTCACTCAAGGGACCATAAGGTTTAATATACATGCTATTATTTGATGGTGGTCTTTCGTAGGTTAGTTGTTACTGTCGCCACATAGCCTAGCGAGATTACGACACGAAGTGTCTTAAATATCAACTAATTTTGTGAACAATGTAAATAAATTTTGTAACCGTTTTGAGAGCGTCGCCCGCCGGTGGCGCAGTGGGAAAGACGCGGCCTAACATCTCGAGAGGTCCGAGTTCGATCCTCAGTCATGCCATGTAGGTTTTTTTCAAACTTAGGTGCATTTACTAATCGCGTTCTGTTTCAATGAAAGTGATCACTGGCTTTAGAAGTGAGATAAAGTGTTGATTCCATTGCATACAATCCATCAAAATATTTTGCATGTTTCGAAAAGAGAGAGATGCGAACAGATCCATGGATAAATACAGGTAATAGATAAATAGCAGTCCAACCGCCAGTTTTGTCTAAGTATTCTTATTATTATTTGGAAAATTAACTTGCTTGTGAGAAGCACATTTCCGAAGAAAAACGATTCACACTGAAATAGATTTCGATTTTCGAACGAAACACTTTTCTAAATATGTATTTTATAAAATTAATTCCATGTACCTAGGGGGCAATTTGGGAAAATATTAAAAGTGAACATACAGTTTAATTTTTATAACTTGTATAGGTTTTTATTTCATACACAAAGCAGATATAAATAAATAGTAACTATAATTTTCATTTTTATCCTCTTCGGGCCAGTGGGGAATATAAAATAAAAGACGGGTGAATGGGTAATTTTTTGGGATTTTAATAAAATTATTAAATTCACCCGGGCCAGTGGGTCCTAAACCCAATAGCCTATCTGCCGATCTTAACATAAAAATAAAATTAAAAAAATAAGGGATATTTAGGAAGGAAATTATGTGGGGAATAGTTATATAACTTGTGATACTTTAACTATATTTTATTTTGGTCATTTAACTATAATATCGTAATATCAATCGTAACATGTCAAAAGTAAAATTGATTCAACCCTATTTATTGCCAAACGTCAACGAAATAACTATAGTGTATAAGATGTTATCAACATCATTTTTATTATTATCATATTATTTATTATTTCATTAACAATTTGAAAAAATCACTTTAAAATTGTATTCAACTGTACCTACTACCTTTAATAAATATTTTATCAGGAATATGAAATCATAGAAAAGATCTTGCAAATTATGAATTTTGTAAATAAAATCTATGGTAATAACACCATAATATAAAAACAGCATTAATATTGAGCGGTCATAATCGCGGACGAAACAATAAATTTCAGAGTCGCCGGGCGCCGAGTCTCGGAACAATGGAGCAATGAGATGAGAGGGGTGGCGCCCCCAGCTGCGTATTCCGATCGATTGTGGACCGCATCAACTTCTCACCACTCCGCTCGAAGCTGTGTGTCAACGCGGCCCTGTGCTGTTTCGAAATTAAAAGAATAAATAAACAAACATTCAAACATAGAAATTAGTGTGATGTGTTAGTGGAATAGCCGTAAGAATGGAGGGGCGGAGGACTTGGGACGGTGTGCCGCTGGGTGAGTCGCATTCACCACCGCAATCAGTGCCCGGTCGGAGGACACCGCTAGGCGCAGTCGGTCTAGGTGGATTCTATATGCAGGGAGGACAACCTCCGCCTCCTCCGCAACATTGCTATCCGACTGATGAAAACCAACCGGAGCCAGGGACCAGCTACGGACAGAGGTTACCACTAATTAGTAATGGAATATTAGCCTTTTCTTGAGACTTATTTGTATGCTTGTACATAAATTTATAACGTATTCTAGTTAAAATATTTTATCGAAATCCTTTAATAAGTTTTTTATTACTGAAAAAAAAATAACGTTAATGTAAAACTGGACGTTACTAATGTTTATCACTAGCTACTTATCTATCTATATCTATATCTATATCTGTCTATATTTATACTGATTATAAATATTCTACTCTATTACAAATATAAAATAAAGCCCTTGTCTATCTCTGTCTCTTTCACAGCTAACATTTTCTAAACCACACAACGGATATGTGTCTACATTAATTTTAAGTAATAGTAATAGCTACTTCTAACGTCCTTACTAGAATTATCAGTATATACAATCCTTACAATTTATTCGATGAGCAAAGTACGAGGTTTAAACTTGATATAAGTATGTATTAATTGAATTAATGAAAGCGTATTTTTCTGTAATTTATCAATTTATGCACAGAATAATAGTATGTCAAGAAGTGACATAGTCGTCTCTTCTTCACGAGATAATAAATCAAAAGATTTTTTGCTTCAACTAAACAAACTCGAATGAATATTAATAATTGCAGAAGTAAAAAAGAAAAAAATATTGACAAAATTAGGGCATGCTTTTTATTTAAAACAACATAATTATAATATATTAATACGTACTATCCTTAGTTATATAACTATACCAGAACCCATTTTCCTATCCCATCCTAATCCCTTATGCTATTTCATTTGCTATTTCTAACTATGGTCGGCAGCGCAGTTGCAGCACCTGTGGCGTTACTTGTGTTACGGGCGACGGTAGCCACCTGCCATCAAGTGGAACGTCAGCCTGTCTTACATAAAAAATAAGACAAATGAGTTGCAATTAGGTGTAGCTTCTTATAATTCTAAGTAGTATACTGTTGATAGATAATGCACTAATAAACCTTTGCACGAAAACCTAGATTGTAATTTGAACATTTGTATTACGATAAATGTTAAGGTCTCATAATTAGCATTTTTTTCGAAAATTTAATTGGCTTCTAATGTTCGAACTACAGCTGGTTACAAAAAAAACATCCTTCAGTTAATCGTAATATCCTATTATCATTTTTTAACGTTGAAAGTTTCAGTTAAATTGTTTGTTTAAGATAAGTTCCAAATATGCCAAATATGCCCTTGTAGAAAGTAGCAATTATTTGATTGAGTAAAAAAAATGCATTTTTTATTGGATTCTATATAATGAAAATTTAATTAGTACATTATTAAAACTTTTCCTTTAGATGTCGAAAATTAATTACATGATCGGCCTGACTGATATTTCCCGTTTAAAGTTTCGATTCGACAAATGTGTCCCGACTATGCAATCAAATATCGATCACACATGTTTTCGGAAGGGTGGTAAACAATAACAATGCACTTCTAGCGCAGCATCTGTGCACAATAGAACAAAAACCTCAGCACCCCTCCCTAACGCAGTTAATACCTACTTGTCCGTACTTGTCGTCACGGCCACTTCAACAACTCCTCTTCAACTTTGCCGCATTCGAAAGCAAAAGTTTCTAGAGTTAATTTATTCTAAAATATTGAAAACTAGCGACCCGCCCCCAGCTTCGCCCGGGGTGCAGTTTTTATATATATAAACATTCCCCGTTTATCCCTCTTTCCATTAGTGCAAACCGAATTAAAATCGGATTCATTTTTATATATTAAGATTTGAAATTTGCAATATTATAAATGCGATAGTGAGTTTGTTTGCTTTCACACCGTAACTACTTAAACGATCATCTTGAAATTTTGCGTACACTTGTCAGGATTACAAAGAAGTACATCAAGGATATTAAAATAAAAATGAAAAATTTGACGCCTATTATGTTATATTAGCTATGAATTATTAACTATAAAATACATTTGCAGTAGTAGGATTAAGGATTTAGAAAGGGATAGGTAAATGGGCACTTGCATCCCGTGAAACAACAGCACAAATGCTGTTATTTCTCAGTGATTAATGAGGTAATGAGGCAATGGTAAGGGGGTGGTTAATGACTGCGAAACGCAGTATAACCTGCCACTACAAAATAAATGAATAAAAGTTTGAAATTTCTTGAACTTTTAGCATCAATCGGTAGAGCACGATTGGATAGTGAACTCATTCTCATGCTGCTATCATTTGCTTAAGAATTTGAGGTTTAAGTTTTAATCATTGAGTCATTTAGTTTCAGTAGGTTTCCTCATGACTATTTGTATGGATGAATTTCTTTAATACTGTCTGAGCGAAACCCAGATAAAATATAATATCTTTGCTTTATAAGTTCATTATAATAAGTTTATAAAATAACTAAAATTTAAAGTTTTTTTTCTGATCTTTTTCCTGTGTTAATAACCTATAACATTAACACAGTCCATCTGATTTCTAAGTTTTATTTAAATCGATATATTTATTTTTAACCCATTAATGATGCTCACATTCATAAACATTTTCCTGACAAGAATGAATCCAGGCGCATTAATATCATATCAACTCGTCGAAAACATATATAGCTTGTGTTGAAAACATTTGGGGTCATATGACTCATGTATGTGGCACGAGGTAATGATGTATTTATTCACTTCTCTAATGTGGTAGGTACGTATAATATGAAGAAAGTGCATCGACAACAATGACTAATACTTCAATTAATAATTTACGTATTTATTTATTCATTAAAGAAATTGTTTGCGTTTTCTACATAAAACGGCAATTTCATGGGCATTCAATATGTTATCAAAATATTTATTAAGGTACTTCGTAGGTTGAATTATAGGTGCACTGGTTTATAATTCCCTTTCTATCATGATATATTTTCGTTCCTAGTTATCTAACATATCTGAATACATCTCTGAATATTTTATGCACAAAACAGTTTATTAAGCAAAACAAAACAGTTTACACAACTTTATTAAGCAAATAAATTTCCAGTTGTTAATAATGCGGCTTTTTAGGTAGGCCATCAGAAAGTAGACCCTGAGAAAAGTCTGTAGAATAACCATAACCATTTAGATAATTAATTAAAATAGTGATTTATTCTAGGATTAGGCATATGAAAATAATAAAAATCCTTTAACTTCCACCCACAAATCGTTTTTGAATTTAACTTTGCAAAAATTTCTCAATTACGTATATTGCGAATACTCGTAATAGACCAAAAAATTATGAAATAAAAGTATTCTAAATTTATTTTACAAGAAACATTTCTATGAAAGAAATACTCTTTTCTTAGAAATATCCAAGTGTACTTACTAATGTACTTAATAATATTGGCAATTTCTTTGTATTTTCAGGCCAATTGATGGCAAATCTAAGCAGAAAATGCGACAAGGGAAAACTGTAAGACTGAATATAAATGCCAGAGAACGAAGAAGAATGCACGATTTGGTAAGTTTTATAAAAGAATTACGTTTTTTCTACTTACCATGGACTAAAAATAATTAAATATGGGCTAATAAAGTAAGATTATATTTATTGAACAAAACACATTTTAGGTAATTTGGGTTCATCTCATTTTAATTTAGGCACGTATAGACAATACTTGTGAAACGTTTTATAAGATTAAGAAAAAGCAACCTTATTTATCTCATAATCATAATAGATAGAACTAAATCCTCTATGTTTTACATATAAAATGAAATTTAATCCTATTTACATATTATTTTTAAATTTATAAAGTGTTTTTTTTTTCTTTTTTTTTTTTCAATTTTTATATCTATTACTCAAGAAGATATTTTCAACAACCCAATTCAAAATACACGTTGATTGAAGTCCTGTCGAATATAACATCTTGTCGTTTTTTCCTAGAAAAGTCAATGATTTATCTATATTACAACCTTTTATAAACACATCAAAAAAGTCTAAGCAACACATACAAATTTCAATTTTACAATGTGTTTTCGCATTAAATCTTAGTGTTTTCTTTTTTATATTAATTTTTAATGCTTTTTTGATATTAAACCTCAATTGTTTTTTTTTATTTTATTTTTAATAATCTTAATTAACAATAATTACGAATAAGTACTGTATGTACGTAGTACAAAGTAAGGTCCCTAATCAACTAAACTAAAGTAAGGTGCCTAACTAACTAACTAAAATTGCATAAATTAATACAAGTGTGGCCTCCTCTGTTATTGAGAACTTGCTGGCACCGATTATTCATAGAATCGATGAGACTGTTAATGTTATCCTGCGGCAATTGTTCCCAATGAAATTTTAGTAAGTCCATCAGTTGTTGGGTTGTTGTCACTCCATCCATCCACGTCTCTGGAGCATGTCCCATGCATGCTCGATGGGGTTGAGGTCTGGCGATTGTGCAGGCCAAGGCAATACCAGGATGTTTTCCCTTGCCAAGTACTCCCGTGTGTGCAAAGCTGTATGCGAACGCGCATTATCATGCATCAACGTGAAATCGGAGCCAAGCGTTTGTGCGAATGGACGAACATAAGGCCTTAGAACATCCTCAAAGTAATTTACAGCGTTAGTGTAACGCTGATGAAGACGGCAAATAACGCTTCTGTTGACACCAAAATACCGAGATACCTGAGATTACTTCTTCCCGCTTGCAACATCCCTACAGCTCTTTGCATTTCATCTGCGTTCAAATGACGTCGCTCCACGACGTAAAAAATGTCTCAAAATCCAAATTTGTTCAAAACTTTTTTCAAATTATTGTTTAAATCATAAAATTGATACAGAATACTAAATTTTAATAAGCAAAGAAAACGCTATAAAATTCGGACAAATGCATCGCTTTTGATTTTGTGAAAAAAAAAACAAATGATACTCGTTTTTTTTTTACAACCAGCCAGTATGTCCTCTAGATCAAAAAAGTTTACATAGGTATTACCTACTTGGTAAGAAATGATATAATAATTGACTAATAATTTGAAATAGTATGTGTTGCTTAGACTTTTTTGATGTGTTTAATTATATAATATTTTAAATAAAATTTGTCGCCAAAATACTGAATTAATTTTAACAAGATTTATCAAACACATTCTAAAACTGACTAACTAATAGCTATTATTTAAAATACTAAAAATAATTCGCTAACAAAACCGTTATATATATTTTTAGCCGGCACGACGTGTCAACAACGTTGTAGGTAATAAAATAGTTTCCGGTTTAAAATGAACGAGATTTAAATAAAATTTGTATCTATTGGGCACACCCCGGCTTTAGCCGCGTGCCGCGTGCCAACTCTGATTGATGTGATGACAACACAAGAATGTATGGCAATGTTTTTAATACGGTCGCATTTACAAAGTGTTGCGTACTAATTTAAGCTGTATTTATTTAGACATTTGCTTTTTTTTTATTGTCCAAGTTTCTCCGATTTCAGATATTCCCCATTTTGTTATTACCCAGAAGTAATTATTATAATATTATTAGAAATAAAAGACTACAGATTGTCTCACCATACATGCCGTTTTAACCGAGTTTAGTTTTAACCGGACATGTGTTTTGTCTTATTTAAATAAATTAGACTTGCACGCAACAATTTTTGTGAAAATTTTGAAAGATTGACAAATGGTACATAATATACTGTAATTAAATGTAAATAAACTTTAACAAAAAATATCTTGAGATTTCATATAAAATGCGAAGAAACTTTTTCCTAAACCTATTAATTTACATGAATTAAAAATAGAAAAATGTCTGTTTACATACTTTATTAAACATTTGTTATTTGTTACACACGCGTTGTTACAGCGCCAAGCTTGCTTCTCGCGGCCTGATTGCAAAACTCAGCTAAATTATATTAGGAACGGATAGATATGGAAATGAGCTCTTATCGAAACACAACAGCACACATGTTATTTCACAGTGGTTTTCTGTAAGGGGGTGGTTACTGCCGCCAGAAAAGCTGCTCAACACTTGTCATTGTAATTTTTTCATTAATACCAAAAATTCTGTCTAACACATTTTGAATACTTAATGGTCTTCGTACATTCATCATGTTTAATTTAAAAATACTTTTGAGTCGACATAAAACATAATATTGAGAAATTTACCGCAGTTCGTATAAATTTAATTTACCTTATATAATTATAAATTCTGCATTTTCTTGAATTCTATACGAGTACAAATGATTAATTGTACTTTTATTCACTTTATGCTTATATCTGCCAGAAATTCATTCATTGAAATTATACATTTAAAATGGTTTTATGATATTATGATTTACTAAACTCTAAGCTCGGATATTTCTCGAATTATAAGCAGAGTAATGCTATAGTAAAAAATTCAATATTAATTGTATTTTTATATTAGAAAACCCTATAAATAAAGTATAGAGTGGGCGTACAAAAAGGGACTGTTCAATGAAGTAAATGCACACTCGAGTCCCGACAATGGATTCTTTATTGCTTGTGTGTGGCCAACATCCAACACCTACTCCTTCAATTTTGTCTATGAAATTGATATTCAGTACGAAAATATTCCTTTCGATGAAAATGATCGTTTTCAATTTCCAGAACGACGCTCTTGACGAACTGCGGAGCGTTATTCCCTATGCTCATTCGCCGTCCGTCCGCAAATTGTCAAAGATAGCGACGCTTTTATTGGCCAAAAACTACATCCTGATGCAGGCCAGTGCTTTAGAGGAATTACGGAGGTAAACTATCTAAATAAAACTATTTCTTTGTATTTTTTCATACTTATGCTATTGTCTATTCTGTAATACTGCGTATTATCTTATACTTACATAGGCATAAATTCAAATCTATACATACATATAATAAAATCGTAAATGAGCCGTATCTGCACATTAAAGATTTTTCAAAAAAACAATTTATACACGTTGTACCTATACATACTTATGTTACCGAGGTAAAAAAAATAGTTTTTAGATTTTGCCTGCTTGTCTCTGCGTTTGTGCACGCTAACCTCAGAAACGGCTTAATAGATTTGAATGCAGTTTTCATTGATGTATTGTAGCAAGCTTCCCATAACATTTAGTGTTTATTTCACTCCAATAGGTTTACAAACAAAAAAGATACGCGCTATACCGAATACCACGCGTACGAAGTTGCGGGCTCAGCTAGTCTAGTCTACATATACCTACATATACATAAATAATAAAATCGTAAACGAACCGTGCCTGTACATTAAATATTAAAAAAAAAAACAATTTGTACACGTTGTACTTATGTTAACGGGGTCAAATAAATAATTTTAAAAAAAATTGTCTGTTTGTGCGTTTGTACACGCTAATCTCAGAAACGGCTTAACCGATTTGAATGGGGTTTTCAGTAGTGTATTGTATCAAGCTTCGCCTAACATTTAGTGTTTGTTTCATTCCAATCGGTTTACAAGCAAAAAAGTTACCTATACCGAATACCACGCGTACGAAGTTGCGGGCTCAGCTAGTTTGCAATAAAATTGTATAGGAAATAGTACAAGTATTCTAGTTTTTTTTAATCTCCCTTAATTCACGGGATGACAGGGTTTATTTATAACATTACTTAAAATATAAAGAAATATAGGTCACGATGAGTACGCCATGTTTATTGACCTATGCCCTATTATGGGAAAGATATATTGAGCATTAAAATTGAGTTCACCCAGAATCAATATGTGAAATTGATGTCGGCTTTGTTTGGTACTATTTTACATTTATTAATTGGGTTCTTACTTCTTATCATAACTGGAAAGGAACAGACTGTCTTTTTTGCTTTTAAGCAGAAGACTGCTTTCTTCTGGTTCACAGAAATGAATACGTCTTTCCATTTTTTACAGACTGGTAGCTTACCTCCAAGGTACTGCAACAGCTGCAGGCATAGTGCCACCACCAGGTTTCGATTTGGCTGGCTTACCTGCCGCTGCTAAATTACTGCAACCCCCAGTGCCGGGGCCACCTGCACCGCCGGAACCGCCCTCTTGAGACCTACCCCTTAAGTTAGAACCGTAAATATAGACTCAGAGTTAAAAAATTAGTCATTCAGACTAATAAGACTTAAACTTAATTTAAATATCTTAAAATTATGTCGCATCTTAAGGAATAAGTTTATGCTTAGTCTATTATTAATCGAGACAAAGTAGATTGTAAAATAAATTAAGTTCGAGAAACAAATCTTAAGCGTTTAAAGATTTTTAGTATAACCATAAGTGCAGTCGAAAGCAGAAAATGAATTTATGAATTTTTATCAAATGTTATGAATTTTCACTACCACCCGTTCTTGGTAATTGACACATCTGTATTACCTACCAAGAAGTGTTAAAAATTAAAAAATCATAATAATGTAATATGTGCAAAATAGATGTAAAACGTATTTAATTGTTATAACATATTTTTTATTGTTTGATTTTATTTCTAGTTTAGTTTTAACATCTTAAATTATCTACTCTATGTTGTTACTAAAATTTGAAATATTTTCTTTGTTAATAATAAATAATAATAAAACTTCAGAGATTCTACACTGTCATTCCAATCTAATTGTACTATTTAACGGTTATACTTACCAGAAACTACATTTAAGTTAAGAATTTCTCATTATCACAATCAGTATCAACTGTCAAGAACAGATGGTATGTGGTATAGCTTTCTCTGATTTCGACAGTATGACATTGCCTCTAAACATTAGTATCAATGTTGGTGTCAATGAAAGATAGTCCTAAAAATTGGAATAAGCCTGAATTTAAACCTGTTGAAGCATAGAAATGCTTATATAGCTTAGTTACTGAGAAAATGAAACTATGGAGTGTGGAGTTATTTATTTTTATTTTTATTGTTTATTTATTTTATTTACTTTCAGATAACGTGATTGTTAGTAGAGGAGACCGTGAAGAGCGACTTTCACCGATCTGATAACTCGATGCGTCATATTTTTTATCAAGTATAATTAATAAACAAATATGCCTATAATGGCTTGCCTATCAAAAAGTGTTCATAGCTATTTTTAATTTAATTAATTTTAATCCATTTTCTTTCATCACCTTCACTCTTTTGATAAACGAATGAGTTTTATCTCAACTGATAGTTTTTAACACACAGAGTATGCCTAGGTAAACTTGCCTACTTATTTCTGTGCATGGCTACCTGGCAAACAGATGCGAATAGGTAAGTCAATATTGATATCATAGGTAAGATATTTTAATATGCGTATTTCTTTCATCACCTTCAGGTGATAAAAGAAAATGGATTAAAATTAATTAAATTATAAATAGCTATGAACACTTTTCGATAGGCAAGTCATTATAGGCATATTTATTTATAAATTATACTTGATAAAAAAATAAGTCTCATCGAGTTATCAGATCGGTGAAGGTCGGTCTTCACCGGCTCTTAGACCATTAGTTATTATTTAATTTACACATGTACAATGCCGAAAAACTTAATATGTTAGAACATTCATAAAATATTTAAAAATCGAAGAGTTATATTTTTCAGAAATAGTTTTAAGATGCTTTTGGCGCTAGCTAGTGTCCTCTCTAGCAACGACGCCGTTTTCTTCCTGATAATTGCATGAAACCCGTCAGTTCTTGCTTCGGCAAACATTTGAGAGGCACTACAAAAACGAGGCAACCCTATCAGCATCCTAAAACCGTTGTTGTATTGAATTCGCAAGACGTTGATAGGTTTTTTTGTATAGTTGGTCCACAGATTACTTGTGTACAAATTTTGAAAATATGCTTTAAATAAAGTAATTTTAACTTCATCTGTACGACAAGAAAATCTGCGAGCCAACATATTACATCGAACCGCCAGCGGTCTACATTCTCTTTCAATGTCAACATGATCTTTAAGATCGCTGGTAATTGTCTCGTTATTAGTTATTATTATTACTAGCGTTTGGCCTCATTACTTTTATTAGTATGTTTTCATAAGAGCATTACCCATTGAAAAAATATGTGCACGAACATTTTCCCAAAGTCGAACATTAACGCCCTGTTAATATCAATATGTTTTTTTTTTTTTAGAAATAGCATTTTAATTGATATTCACAATCTATATATATATTGACTCACGTTTTCGTGAGGTAGACTCTAATATTGGCCCCAATATTATTTGGACAACACCCAGCTTCCAGAACCCAGACGTTGGCAGCCGGAAGTTGGGATATTGTAAAAGCCTCGGATGTAATTGATTCAATATAATTAGTTTTATTAATTTAAATCGAGAAGATTATACAAGAATGAAATAATGGTAATATCTCCGAAGAGGTTCGGAAATAATTCTGATAAGAATTATTCTGATAAGAAAATTAATCTTACTTTGACATATTTATCATATATTGACATTTTATGCGTGGAATATTTTTTGTATCGTTTAGGTACAAAAAACTGTAACAGGTATCTTTTTTTATTAGATATCTTCGATCATAATAAAGAGAGTTTAATATAAAAATCCTTGGTCCCAACCAATGCCTAACCATGTTCGCATCAGTAATGGAACTAACGCTATTTGATTGATCCACATATTGAATGAATAGCATTCAGCTTTTTCTTCAGATACGCATTCTTTTCTAAAAGTTTTTAGTATGGTCCTTTTCTTAAGCTCTAAGAAGATTATTTAAAAATAATATTTTAAAAATACAAAAAATATATACCTACATACAAGTATATATTTAGAATAAGTTTCAAGATTTATAAATGTGTAACGATACTGTCAATGTAATATAATGATTTTATTTTCGTATTATTTTTAAATATATGTTATTGTAAACATTTTCAATATAAAAATATTTAGTCCTTAAGAAATATCCAATTATAATATAATATTACTTGAAACTTGAATCGTATTAAGTATAAATAAAATAGATAGTTGTATTCGCAATTTAACTATTTAAAGTTAACTTTGAGACTATTACTTAAGGAGTAGATACTTATCTAATATTACCTACGTAGCAATGAATTTTTCATTCAAATTGAAAATTTGTTGAATTTTACCATATAAGTATGGAAAATCTAGTGATCGCAATTCACTATTGTGGAAAACTTTTATAACCGCCAATTATGATGGATAGATGGCGTGAAATTAATTGGATTAATTGGGCATTTAACATTAGATAATTTAAGTAGACATAAATTTGTAAAATGGTGTTTGTATATCTACGTACCTTTATGATTGATGTTAGTTTTATAATTTTGTTCAATAAAAAGAAGCTTTTTTACTTTCTTGTATGTTGTATAAAAAAAAAGAATGAAATAGAAAAAAACTAAATATATTTTTTTCGTAGATATGTATTTAGGTAGTATAGTTACATAAGATTACTTGATTGATAAATCGTTTTATCGAATATTGGTCGATTAAAACTAATATATTTTTTTTAATAAGCATCAATAAATTACAATACAAAACGATGAATTGGTCGCATTGACTAGAAAATTTATTATGGTAATTAATTTTTTAACTATTTATTTAACCTTTTGGAATGAGTTCCCTAAATGATAGTAGGTATACGAATCGTAGTTTAGAAGAATCAAGCAGACAGACACACGCATTTAGCGACTTTATTTTTGAGCGATTTTGTAAAATAAAGCTCTAGGTATTTATAAAAATATATAACAATCTTCACATTCGATCAGTATCCTATAAAACATCTTTACATGTATATCTCTTATTCTATAACATTTTTATATAATAATTCACTCGTTTAACATAAAAGAGTGGACTGTGAATCGATGTGCCAAAAAATAATTAAGTAGATTTCTCCTTGTTTGTAAAATATTTATGAACATGTGGATAGTCAGTAAGTACATAAAATATAACTAAATAAGAACTGAAGACGCATTAAAAATGGCGAAAAAAAAAATCGTAGCTTAAAGTCCGCCTGCAAAGGCAACTTATGGTGTAAAGGAACACAGATTCTTATTCGTCAAAGTTTTGACTCACTTGTCGGGTGCAACAGTTAGAGTTTGACGATGGTACTCTCGCTCATTTTTATACGTCTTTGAATTTATACTTATAATATTAATAATGTAGGAATTTGAATATTGCAATAAGGTTTAGGAAAAGTAGCAGACGCATTTCGTTTGCTATCAATTTGCTCATCAACAGAGGAAGTCATTATTGTTTTATCTACTTTAAATTATTTATCTTTATTAAATAAAAAAACATATTTATTAGATGTCATTCATGAAAATCAATGGTAATAATGTCATATTTCTTTTAATGACATGTTTAGTATGTGATTAAAGTAGCATCTTATTTATAGCTTTTTGAAGGGAAAATATACTTATAGTTAGTTGTGTTCTTATCAAATTTACTCACTTATAGGTGACTTTCCTAGTTTTTTCAAACGTGTACGTCCAAGTATGAACTAGAATATTAATTTGTAAAAATAAAGCCAAAGTAAAATGTGATTTTTATTAGCAATAAAATTTGTATAAAACTGTAAAAGAATTAAATTGTATGATTTTATGGCGGAATGTTTTATTTACCCCAAAGCCCCTTTTTTTACTTAAGCGCCACCTATTGGCTTCGTTTGGAACGATTATGAACTTTTCACCTCAGCTAATTATAAAACGAACAAGAGTTCTTAAAGCTGACGTTAGATGGCGCCTTCAGTTTGAATTTTTTTTTTTAATAATAACATTTTATGCACTATTACACTTTTATTATTTACACCCAGCGAAATAAAAGTATAAATACTAATCGTAGTAACCATAACTTGGGTAAAGACCGAATGAAACGAGCTACATAAATGTATGTACGTACCAATATGTACCTACTTACTTTTCCATGGTGCATTGTAGTATACATAATATATACCTATACCGAGTTTGTTTATACAAATATTGAGCACAAAGCAAGGTTGTATGGTACGACAACAAGTACATATTCGATACGATGGGCAAATTATACATATATTTTACTTTGCTTTGTTCAGTCTATTCAGTCTTTTATATTATGAAGAATATGTATAATTATGAACATTTATTTTTAAAATCATATCAACATTGGTATATTCTTTATTGTGTTAGTCAGTTAGGTAGGTATGAGCATAAATTTATATACAAAGGTTTTTCTTTACGTAAAGGTCGTCATATAAGCTGACAGTCCTATCCCTTCCTAAGCAAAATGGGAAAACGGACTTCCTATCCCTTCTTAAGTAGTAAGAATATGAATTAGTTTTCTAATCTAAGCATTATTTTAAAAGTACTTACCAAAAAGATGAGTAATGAGTTAGGTAGCTACGAGCACCAATGTGCGAATTATGCACATATCCAGAGGGCGGACTAAACAAGTCATTGAGGATGGATACTCAGGATTTATTCTTCTCTCCGACAATCAGCAAGTTAATTTATACATATTTTGATCGCTCTTCTTGTTTCTACAGCGCCGGTCGAACGATTATTTTCGTGCTTAAAGAGAATAAAATCAGGAGCCGAATGGGGAGCGAGCGGCTAACTAGGTTTGCTAACTACTAATTCATTCCGCATTAGCGGAGCGCCAGTTCCTGAAGCCGTACTTGATGTCATGGCTGCACGTGGAAATAGTAAAATACCGTAGGTACATATAAGTATACTTGGTAATATGTATCAACATAGATCACTCAGTACAATTCAATATAATATAAAAAGATAGCAGAATTTTGTCAAAGCTTAAAAGCTGCTTATTGGTTAGATACTGTGACTTTTTTAATGTACCTGTCAACCCTTATACTAACCTCCCTAACTCTGTTAATTTTAGCTTTAGCAAAAATGTTATATGGACATTTTTATTTAAAATAAAATTATCTACAACATTTGTCTAAAACTTTTTTCTAACTCTTACAGGGTGGAATCGAAAATTTCTTTCACACATAGATATTTCATATCTTCTAGAAACTTATATCATAACTTATAACTTATAGCCTCTGAGGTTGAGTCCCTCAAGGGCATTTTTGATTTGTTAGTAAATTGTTTCATGTTTCATTAATATCGTTAGGTACTATGTAACAATAAAATATTTTCTAATCTAAATACATTGTATGTGAAATCTTAGAATCTACTATTGTTTTTGTCCTTCACTTCATTTAGGTACTTATAGAATGAATAAAAGTGGCTTAAATATAAATGTATATCGCTGGCTTTTGTTGCATTTATTGTATTTTTTATTATTATTATGTACTTTAAGTATTATTAATAAAAGTCTAATAACAAAAGTTTCCTTTTTAAAAAAACTTACAAATTTATATTTTTCAAAATACATAGGTATAGTCTCAGCTACGGATAATGTATCATTCAATAGTTTAAATTTCTATATTAAATTAACTAAATTTTAACTTATTTATAAAGAAAACCATGTAAAAAAAGTAATTAAAAGTGACCAATGAAAATGTGGTTATTACATTTTCATACACAGTACCATAGATAAAATACTACTTAACCAGTATAGATGGTCACTCACGTACATTGAATCCGTACCCTATCCAATTTCGCTTATATCTAGATGCCGCCTGTGTAGTTTGTCGCTTATTTGTTGTCATTAAAAATCCGCTAGAGTCGCTGCAGTCGACCATTCAGTCAATTCTCATGTACAAGAGATGGCACTACTAAAATTTATTTAAAATATAAAAGAAGTGGGCACGAACAACGTTAAAAGGGTCGTATGAACGGTATAGGTTCTGTTCTATAAAATAGGGCAATAAGGAACTAAAACGTTAATAATTGACCGGTTATATCCTATAATAGAAAAACGTCTTGTCAATCGATAAAATATTATTAATTATGTTTTTTGTTATTTGTATTCATAATCTTTACATACTTCGATATAATTTTGCTTAGGTACGTATGTTTGTGTTCAGAAAGCTGAAAAACTGGGTGGATAGATTAACTTAATTTTTTTGCAAAACGATGCATTTTATCACAAGAGTGTTTATATATACTTTATATTCCGAAGATTCAGCGGAAACGAAAATAAAATGAGCTTACAGCAAAGCGTGGCCAGGTTCAGTTAGTTATAACATAGATAAAAATTAACTAGTTTTTGTCAATTGTGTTACGAAGAAAAAAATGATAACTCACACATTTTAATTTGTTATTTTTGTACTATGGTCATTATGCATTATAATTGTAAAACAAATTAATAACATAATGTTTTCTGATATAATAATATTAAATATCTAAATAAAAATTTTCTATCATTTTCATTAAAATATGCATTAAATGGAACAATATCATACATAAAAGTACTCCCAGCAACGTCGCCCTCTAGTTATTACCACGATAATAAGGAACTATAACTGCGTGATTGAATTTGTTAGTTATAATTTTTATCAAAATACACATTAATGTTAAATTCGAGACTATTAGTGACATCTAGTGAGTGGAAATCCCAATATGAAATTGGCTTCAGATCGTTATATGGAGGTTGACCATCTATACTGGTTAAGTAGTATTTTATCTATGACAGTACACACACAGCACTTCTATTGTGTAACATTAAATTTGCATAGATGTCGCTGCATTGATTTGGAACATGCGATAATTTTTCTTTTTGCCGAGTCAAATTATTACAGATTGTAGATGATTGATAATGGTGCTAAGCCGCTTAGATAAATACTTACAAAAGTATTGTTCAATCAATTTTTGGAAGTCCTAGATTGTTCGAATTAGAACAAGTCTAGGACACAAATGTTTTAAAGTAAACAATAATGAAGGTACACCGTAATCCATATTGATTTTCTAACCCTTGGTTTTGATAAAGATTTTTTTAAGTAACTGAAAGGCAAGCTTGACGTTCCACTTAATGGTAGGCGACTCCTTTGTCTATAAACACAAGTAAAACCAGAAGGTGTTGCAAGTACGCTGCCGAATACAGTAGGATTAAGGATTGAGGATTGGGAAGATTTAGGAAAATGGACTTTGGCTGGCATCCCTTACTCACTCACCGAAACACAACAGCACACGTGTTGTTATTTCACGGTGGTGTTCTGTTCTGTAGAAGGCCGTAGATATAAAAGGGTGGTTACTGACATAATTAATATTATATTTGATTCAAATAAAAACGACACCGCTTTACGATTACCTACAAAAGAAATAACGTCACCAATGGTTGCGCTTGAAGTACACGGGAAAGTAATTGCTACCCTTAACCGTGATGAATATAAGCAAGCTCGAGGCAGCTAGCTGTGCGGTGCGAAATTTAATCCACTCCCGTCTGCCACCCGACGCCTCCACTGCGCTATCAACCAACCGCCCCGCTACCTAGCTACCTATACCGCTATACAAACATTATACAGACGAACCCTATCGAATAATTTATTCATATCTTCCAAGGGGCTAAGCCACATTATGACCGTAATGTACCTAGATTGGAAGTTTGTTTTTCGTCAACGTTGCCATGATAACAGTTTTGGTCTACTTTTCTATAATATATATGGAATTGCTCTATTAAACACCACACACAAACTATTAGGTCGGGGAAAAAGTCTTTTCGCATATAGTCCTATGTAAAAATTTGTAATAAAATCTCTTTGGCTGTACTATTTGTATCTGGCTGGTTTTGATGACATTAAAAAGGTAACATTTCAAAAAAAGAAACAAATTAGTAAAATGTTGTTTCCAGCTATTTTTCACTTATTTTTCTTTCTGTCAAAATGAGTAAATCTAATGAAAAAATGTAATACATTTTAAAATTTTATTGCATAAAAGGTAAAAAAAATGCAACGTAAGCCGCGAAAAAAATGTGCACCTCGCTCTGGTCGCCCTGTTACGGATAAAATGGACGCCATTTTTGAAAAAGCAGAGCAAGATCGGTATATCAGTAGTTACGTCATATGTAGCTAAAGAACTGGGAATTGACCACAAAACAGTTTTGATCCATTTGGAAAAAGCTGATGGGTACACAAAAAAGCTCAATATTTGGGTGGCACACGAGCACACTAAAAGAAACCTTATCAACCGTGTACTCATTTGGGATTCTTTATTGAGACGTAATGAAACCGAACCGTTTTTGAAGAGATTGATAATTGGTGATGAAAAATGGATCACGTACGACAAGAACGTGCGAAAAAGGTCATGGTCAAAGGTCGGTTAGGCTTCACAGACTGTGCCAAAACCCGAGTTAACTCGTAATAAGGTGATGCTGTGTGTATGGTGGGATTGAAAGGTTATTCATTATGAGCTTTTACCGCCGGGCAGAACCATCGATTCGGATCTCTGCTCTCTGCTGCCAACAAGTGATGAGATTAAAGCAAGAAGTTGAGAGAAAGCGGCCGAAATCGATCAATAGAAAGGGAGTGATCTTTCATCACACAACAAGGCTAGACTACACACATCTTTAGCCACTCAGCAAAAATTAAGAGAGTTTGGCTGATATAGTCCTAACCTTGCACCTTCAGATTTTCACCAGTTTCGGTCTCTTCAGAATTCTTTAGGCAGTGTCAGTTTAACATCAAGAGAGGACTGCCAAAACTACTTGTCGCGTTTTTTTTGTCAGAAGTTCCATAATTTCTACAGCAACGGGATAATGGCATCTATAATATTGTAATTAAGTAATATATACTTGTAACCAAGTAAATATACTGTGGAAAAAAAGTCTTGAACTTTCATATAAAATGCGAAGAAACTTTTTCCCCAATTATATCTACAAATGTATCCATACACGTGTAAAAATGAACACATCATACGCTGTCCTATACAAATAAAAAATCATTGGGATGGGATCATAGCGAGCATTTTACCGTTAGAAGCAAGACAAAAACTTTAAAAAGCTAACGGCGCGACGAGAACATTTGAGTCAACAAAAAAATATTTCATACTAGCTGAGCCCGCAACTTCGTACGCATGGTATTGGCAGCACGTAACTATTTTCTTTTGTTGTTTTTTTATTGGAATGTGAAACATACACTAAATGTTACGTAAAGCTTGCTACAATACATCAGCGCATTCAAATCAGTTATGCCAGACAAGCATAAAAAATTCTAAAACTATTATTTTGACCTCGGTAACATAAGTACGATGTGTACAAAATAGTCTTTTTGAAAAAAAATTTTAATGTACAAACACGGCTCGTTTGCGATGTATAGATACATAGATTTCCTGTTGGGTGAGTGGTTAGGGTGCTTGCCTTAACGCTCTGTTCTAGGGTTCCCGGCTTCGATTCCCGGCAGGGTCAACTTTGAAAAATGAACTTTTCAAATTTGGCTCTAGTCTGGATTTGGAAAGTAGTGGCAGCCCTACTTCGTTTTCGCACTCGTTTGAGCAGCCCGTCTGACGGCAGTAACCAACCCCTTACAGAAGACCACCGTGAATTAACAGCACGTGTGCTGTTGTGTTTCGGTGAGTGAGTAGGTAAGGGATGCAAGAGCCCATTTCCCTATCTCCTTTCCCTTAATCCTACTGTAGTCGGCAGCGCATATGCAGCAGCTTTGTGGTTGCTTGTGTTATAGGCGACGGTAGACACCTACCATCAAGTGGACGGTCAGCCTGTCTGCCGACCTTAACATAAAAAAAAAAAACTGCGTTAATGATATCTATTGCATTAATCCCCATGATATAAACATTAGGTGCAGTGAAGCTTGGGGTTAACCTAACTTCGCAATTAGTTTTAATTATTTATTAGATTTTGTACTAGGGACTCTCTAGTTTCGAACGAGTACAATGAAGATCAGTAGGTGCCTAATATGTAAGGAGATACATTTAAAACCAACATTTGTTCGCTATAGTGTAATTATATTTGTTACATAATTATTTTGTTGAGACAAACATTATGAGCTCGGAAGGTATAGACGCTTGGAGCTACCTTCGCTTGTAATGCACATATGTACGTCACATACGTTACGGTTGTAACGCAGGTCTATCACATTGACACTACTCCAGCAGAAGTTGATGGAAGTTAGACGAAGCCGGCAACGTAGAGCGGCACTCGTGCAACTTCGGCTCGCCTCGCCTCAGGCAGGCTGTAATTATTGTCGGTTGGAACTGGATTTGTATTAAATTAAGTTTTCGTCATCTCTTAGCAGTAACGTATATGACCAAACTCTATACCTAAGACACCTGATCTTAATTTTCAACATATTGCCCTGTCATCGTCAACACCAGGGAGCTACTCCAAGCTCCCTGGGAATCCTGAAGGGCGTTTGAAAAGTTCGTAGCCTATTCAATAGGAAGGATATATCAATTTCATTCGTTTATTTGCTCATGCGATATCCGATCGAACAAGTAGTGACGATTTTTGAAATATCGAGTATTGTGCATTACGTAATTAAGTATACTTACCTCATAGAGCGTATTAAATTTTAATACGCTCTTATATATTTAATACGCTCTTTTATACCAAGATATATCAGTTTCTAGGTATAAAATTCATATAATATGAATCTAGGTATAAAAACATCATTGCATTTTCCAACCAAGCTGGTGTAATTCTTTTGTATGTAATTTTGGTAAAATATAGAATAATTAGATAATTAGTTACCTTAAGATGTACCTAATCGCATTATAATTTAGATAGTCTTTCACAAAACCAAATTTGAAATTCGAATTTATACTTACTTCTAATAATTAAACCAATTTTAAGTAAAAGTATGTTTTATTTGAAATTTCGAAGTTAACTGAGATACCTACAAGTTTTTTGAAATGTTATGTCTACGGTCGCTGATTGAATTCATACGGAGGTGAAAAGTTCATTTCAAAAGTTGGCGCTGCCGGAATTTTAACCTGGAGCTCCTGAGTTAGCGAGCTGAGGTAACCATTCGAACATCGGGCTTGTCAAATCTTCTAGTATAATCATCTTAGTGACTGTGAGAATTGCTAAAAATCCAATATTTCATATACTATTTAGAAGAATATGGACACACAAAACGACGCGGTTCAAATACCCATCATATATACTTACTTACCTATAGGATTACTTAAAAAAAAAACATAATATACTTAATATAAAATGATAACGAATCATACAATGCTTACTCAATAAACTCGATACCTACCTACTCAAATGGTATTAAAGGACCATAAAATGAAATTTCAATTACTTTAGACTTAGCATTGAAATAAAAAATATAATTGTAGATATATACAGCAAGAAAATGGTTGTAGAGCTTTTTTCTCGTTCCACGTAAATTACGAGACAGAGCGAGAGAGCGATATTGGCGGTTCGCTCACGCCCGCTACGAAAGCCTCCTGAAAATATCTATTGATTATCGTATAATACGGGCTAGCACGTACCTATAGTCTGCAGTACCTCGCCTGTATTATGTCTACGACCGTGGGTGGAGTGCCAATTTATTTGAAGAATCTTCATGTTTACGATTAAATAGTTTGATATCACAATAGAAAAATGTAGACCTTTCAATGTACATACATATCGATGGCAACGAATGTTACACGGTGTTTACGTTTCTAGAAGAATAACTACTCATTTACTGGGTAGGTGGATATTAGCATTTACAAAACATTTATTATAAAATTATTATATGTACACAGAGTATATATCTCCATATTGAATCGCCATGTCATGAGTTGACGTATAATCTGTAGGTACTTCATCATTACATATAAGATAGGCTATACATAATTCACCTATACGATCCAAGAGCAAAAGGTTGCGAACCTGTGTTGCCGTCTATGTTGTGCCTAAATTAGGGGCAAATATACTTTTTTAATAGTAAAACCATATTGGTTCTATGATATGGTTACCTACTTACCTAATTAAAAAGGAGAAGAAATTGATTTATATTTAATAGGTGTTCACATAGTTCTGAATTTATCTATCTGTACATAGATAGCATAAAATAATTAAGTATATAGGTATCATTCCTGGCTTAGTTTATTTAAAATTTAACGGCTGACGAGCCCGTTGGATGAGTGGTTAGGGTGCTTGCCTTAATACTCTGTTCTAAGGTTCCCGTGTTCGATTCCCGGCAGGGTCAACTTTGAAAAATCAACTTTTAAAATTTGGCTCTGGTCTGGATTTGGAAAGTAGTGGCAGGGCACACTGCGTTTTCGCAGCCATTTGGGCAGCCCGTCTGGCGGCAGTAACCACCCCCTTACAGAAGACCACCGTGAAATAACAGCACGTGTGCTGTTGTGTTTCGGTGAGTGAGTAAGGGATGCCAGAGCCCATTTCCCTATCTACTCCTAATCCCTTATCCTTAATCCTACTGCAGTCGACAGCGCACTTGCAGCAGCTTTGGCGTTGCTTGTGTTATAAGCGACGGTAGCCACATACCATCAAGTGGACCGTCTGCCTGTCTGCCGATCTTAACATATAAAAAAAATCATTTAAATATCTAGTCCAAAATCACTAAATAATCTATACTAATATTATAAAAATGTAAAGTTTGTAGGTATATGTTTGTTTCTATGCAAGGATGTAATTTAAAAAACTGTTTACAAAATTCTTTCACCAATGGTTAGAATTGCTTTAGTTATTTTTCTATGATTAGAATAGAATATCAGGATGCTAGAATATTACTAGCAATTTAAAAATAAAGATCCAACGATTAGCAAAAGTATGTCAGATGTTAAATTGCTTTGTTTCACATATTTTGTCAGGCATTATTATATCTTTTATTTTTCAACGCGGACGAAGTCGCTGGCACCAGCTAGTCTATTAAAGCTCAAGCTCAAGTAACACGAGGAGAACAAAATTTAATAAACAAAATTGAAACTTTTGAAAATTTGTACCAAATACCATTGGTAGCTTGTCCAAGGTGGACCCTGTACAAGCCTGTATCAAAATGTTTTCGAGGGGCCGTCTACCTGAATGTGGCGAAGCCCAAATTGGAGGGTAAAGATTTTTTTCTAAAGAAACAAAAGGACTCACAAGTTTAAAACGCAATGCATTTTAGAGTCTAATTTATAAATGCTAAAAATTTTAGTGAAATTGTGGATAACATTTTACGAATTTTCGCTTACACACGTTGAGTTGAGGATTGCAAAGTTTAGGTAGGTAAATAAATTCGAGGTAATCTGATGAAGTTATTTTGCTTTCTGTTATGGAAAACCAATTATTTCGTTTTTTTTTTCATTAAAAATGAAAATATTTATACTTTAATGAGGAATTTACAGCTTACTATGGTATCACTCATATCACAATGTCCCGAAAAACGGAACGCGCTTGCGTCCGCCCGGCTGCGGAGAGTGCGGGGAGTGGGGAGAGGAGGAGCATCGCAAGGCCGAGGCAGGGTACGGGGGGAAAGGTAATGTCACGTCGAACAACGCTCCGAATACCCTCCTAAATACAAAAGTCTCACAACTGTGCGAGTCGAACATGTATTATATACCATTTGATTTATCCGGTTAATAATATGCCTGCGTCGTTCGTCCGCGGTCCCCGTACCCTTCCCCCAAGTCGTTTAACGCGACTGCGAGGTGGGAACGACGAGTTTTGTGTTAAAAGTGGCCTCTATATGAACGTGTATACTATTACAAAGAAAAACAATTCACAAATGTGAATAGCAGTGAAATTAAGACTAAAAAGTGTACAGTGTGCGTGATCCAACAGAAGAATTTACAAATTGTGGACGCAATGTTACTGTTACAATAAGAAAATAAATAAATAGGGTTAAAATTCTATAATAACAGCTTTGAACGAACGAAAACTTTATTATTAGCGTTTTAGAAGTGATATTGGCTTGGTACTCTACAGATGTGACCGAATTTTATGAAAATATGATTACTTGTTCGAATAGCAAGTATTTCGATGCGAAACTTGGGTGATAAGTGAATTTTGACTTTTTAATCACTGTTTAAACGATGGATTGGAGAGTTCGAAGACATTCCCGGTGAGATTCGTCGAGGCCACAGTCTTTTAAAACAGGTACCGGTTTTGTGTTATCATTTTGTTTGATTTTTAATGCAACTTTGAGCGGTTGCAGGTGCCTTGCTCTTGCATTGTCATTTTTACCTATATAATATAAATTTGACTATGTTACAAGGAAAGCCTAAATGGAAATTGGATATCAATGAAAGTGATATTGTTGATAAGTAGCACATTAGGTGGCGGTATAGCCTACTGCAAGCTGGGCACTTTGGGTTGGAGCTACATAGTTTTTTTTAATGACTCAGGAAACCTGAGTTCGATTCTCGGTAGGGCCAACTTTGAAAATGATCTTTTCAAGGCTCTGATCTGGATCTTGAAAGTAGTTAAGTAATCATTTTGGGCAGCCAGTTCTATGAGTGAGTCTATTTCCTTATCCCTTCCAAACAACACCCTCTTACAAAAGACATACCTCTGCTGTTATTTCTTAGTGATCTATTGTAAAATATTATTTATTTTTAGAGCTATTGGTTCTTCATAAGCCTTTTACTGTTTATTTAAAGTGTCTTCTTAAGATAGACGAGGATATGCAAGCTCTATGGAAGATTTTTTTAATGTAGTGCTGATGGTCTACTTTTTGGTTGGTGCTACCTTCACCAACACAAGCAAATTCATAGTTGTTGGATGCAGCATTGACCATCATAGGATAAAGCATAAGAAGGGGACAATCGATGAGCTCTGGCATCCCTTACTTACCAAATCACAACACGTTTGCTGTTATTTCAAGGTAGCCAGTCTACCCAGTACCAAGCTATGGGGTGCACAATCCCTGCCAATTGTAATAGTTTTATAACTGGATAATATATTTATTATTTTTGTTTTCTTTCAGTTAAAATGGAGAGTACTACCCAAGGGGACATTGACAACTGCATCACAGAAGAACAAATGGAATCCAATATAAAACACAGTGATGAATTAGAAAATAACAGAGATCATAGTGAATCTCTGTCTGTGATAAAAGATGACGAAAATAGGGACAGTGATAGCAGTGACGATCTTAACTCTAATGACGAACAAAGCAATGTGAACTCTAATAACTCTCAGTTTTATGAGAGCAGTGATAGCAAAGTAGATTATGCTGTAAAAATAGATGATAATGATACATTAAGTGATATTGATGATATAAAAACAGATACCGCATCAGCAGATAGTGAAGATTCTGCACTCGGTAGTCTGCCACCGGATACTGGAAACGAAAGAGAGGATGAAGTTCAAGATAGATCAGATGGTAGTGACTCAGGTCTAGGGTCTGAAACAACAGATGATGCAAAATTATCTAACTTTAACATTGATCTTCCGTGTACTAGTAACCTAAACAAAGTTGAATCAAATAGTAATCAAACCCCAAACATTGAAACTGATATTGTCGAGAAAAAGACAATAAAAGAAGAAAAAACTGAAGTTACAATTGAGAAACCTCTTAAAAGCAGTCTCAAAAGAAAAGGAACTGAAGAGGATAGAGATGAGCCAAAAACTAAAATTAGGAAAAAAAACATTAAATTTGATAACGTCACAGTGTTTTACTTTCCAAGAGCTCAGGGATTTAGTTGTGTTCCATCACAGGGTGGCTCCACTTTAGGCATGGAATGGGAACACACTTATAGTCAAAACTTCACTTTGAGTGAGCATGCTCTTGAACAAAGAAGATTGCATAGGCAAATATTGCAACAATTAAAAAGTGAACGTCATAATTTGCAAGGTGCTATATTGTCATCTAGTGAAGACAGTGACACCGAGGAAGAGACCAGTGATATTTCTGAATCAGAATTGGATCTGGATAGCTATTACTTCTTACAACCTATACCGACTCGACAAAGGAGAGCTCTTTTAAGATCAGCTGGAGTTAGGAAAATAGAAGGTTATGAAAAAGATGAGTGTCGGGATATAAGAACTTCAAGAGAATTTTGCGGTTGTGCCTGTAAAGGTGTATGCAATCCTGAGAACTGTTTATGTAGTATTGCTGGTATAAAATGCCAAGTTGATAGATTAAACTTTCCTTGTGGGTGTACAAGAGACGGATGCGGCAACACTACTGGCAGAATAGAGTTTAATCCAGTGAGAGTGAGAACACATTTCATTCATACACTCATGAGAATAGGCATCGAAAAGAAAAATGAAGAAAACCAAGAAGCTGCTAAAACACAGTGGGCTGATATTCACAACATAAATTCCCAGTGCAACTCCAATCCTTCATATGATAGAAATATGTGTGTATCTCAAGAAGATGGCTTATTGCGTGAAGTCAATCTAACACCACAAGTGGAAGTAGAGTCTTGCGTAAACGCAGGAAACTTTAGTAATGTACATTACGAAATGAACTCTGCATCTGTTCAGAATGTGCAAGAGGATGTAACATACAACTACAGAAGTACTAACACTCACTCAAGTCATAGGACTATAAATGAAAACTTAATACATTTCACAGAGACAAATAATCATGTAGATCCATATACATCCAACATACTTCAAGGAAAAGGTCCACCTTATTCTCAGGCCAATGCCATGGGATTTGAGACAATGTCAGGCAATGCACAAACATTTCCCTGTGATCTCAATTATACATATGGCCAACACACAGATAATCATCGTTTCAAGGGTATACAGAGCTTCTCGGCGTCGAGTTTTGAAGAGTTTGCTCATAATTCTCATATGTCTATGTTTAGTCACTATGGTCATATGTATGTGCCGGATTACATGCAGAAGCCTAGTACAAGTATGCACGATCACAATGCACTGCAGTATCAACAGACATTGCCACAAAATCACTATGACATGTACAAAAATACAACAAATGTGTGTACAGAAAATAAAAATGATTATATGACACTTATGTCTTTGCCATATCAAAATGATAATAAATCACAAAGAGTAGATAACGATGAAAACTGGTTTAGTCAGAACAATTTAATTAATTTGGATCGATCGGACCAAACTACCCAAGAAACATCTGACCCTCAATCACAAGCAGTAGGGACAGATGCAGAAAGTGGTAGCGAAGCAACAGAAAACTTTGGAGAACTTATTAAGAAAACTATGGTAGAATCAGTTATTGTGTAGAAAGTGTAATAATTGTTGTTTTAATATTCCTAATAGGTGACATGTTATTAAGTTTTTAATTATATTAATTGGACACCCCATATGTTTTCATTGTTATTCCTAAAGCTAATATACTTTACTGCAGTAATAAGATACACTAGAATGTATGGCCGGAAATATTTACTGTGTCAAATCACCACACAATTATAAAAACTAAGTCCATATAAATAAATATGAATTGGACCTCAAGAACAGCTGGACCAATTTGACTATTTTTTTTTCCAAATATTCATTGAAGTCCGAGTAAGGTAAAAACGTAAAAACCCCATTTTTCTTTCTCCCATCCAAAGTTCCTAGCTAACAATCCAATATGTTTTGACAAAACGACGTCAGTTGGGTCAACAGCTGTTTTTCTTTTCTTACTAGTGTCACGATAGGTAGGTAGGGTCCACACTGTAAATGTTTTGATTTTATTTCATAAATATATTCCCAGTAGTCTCGCGATTGTTGAAATGGTCTAGCTAGAATTTACAAATGAAATTATAAGAAAATAAAAGGGAAAAATTTCTCATCTCAGTGCTTGATATTCTTCATATTTTTTATAACTATAAAAATGAAATTTAATGTACTTATGTAAGTTTTTCAAGGCTTTGCTGTAATTTTGCTTAAGGAAATTAAAATCTGGGAATCAAAATACATTCCCACTTTCTACCTTATATCAAATATACATTTAGGACTACGAAAGCCTGTTCTTGGAGTTCCTTAAGAAGTAAATGTATAAATAGGACTTTTAAGGAATTATTAATTATCTCCCCATATTAAACTAAAATGAATGAAGAAGTTAATGTTAATACATTAACTTCTTCATTCATTTTAGTTCATTGTTTTTTCGAAATTTCAGAAAGTCTTAAGGAGTTCTCTGCCTAAAACAAGGGTTAAATAAAAACTACAAACTGTATAATTAGGATACCTTACATAGGTTAGATTACTTGAAATAAAATCACTTTTGGTCAGATTTCGAAAGTCATTATAATTAAAAACATTACTGGACAGTAGGTATTTATAAACTAGATATCACAATTATAAATGCGGCTGCAATTGTTCTAATGAAAACAAAATTTTTTCTATGACAAGCCACATGTCTTCATGGAATTAAAAATGATAACCTACAAAACATCACAATAAATTCACAGTATTTTGGACAATAAAATCACTTTAGATGTACATATAAGGAGAATAACCTATAAGGATGTTATTCCTCATATATTTTTCTTATTAATTAGATAAATACAACTAGGTACATATAATCTACGATTTAGGTATATTTAGAAATCACACAAAAAATAATTTGCACAAATCGATTCGAAGTTTAGTTTTATTTAAGGTGAGGTCTAGTCTCGATATTTATTTATTTACTTTCACGAAATTGTGTTGATCCTCAAAAATTCAATAAATACTCAAGAAAAGACCATTCCTAAGTTTTTTCTGAGTGATATTTTTTCTTGTACAGTTGAGATGGATTACAAAATGAATTAAAATTTAAACCGATATATTTTTATTTCGAAGACTACATTTTGTGAAATGATAATTATACTACATCACGACGCCATCTTGGGATCCTATAATATGACAATGAAGTCACAATATGAATGAATGACAAATAATCAATTTGATATTGTGTCCCAATTGTCAATACAGAGTTTTATATAAGAAAAAAAAAGACTAAATTCAAATATCTACCTATCACTTAAAACTAAAATTAAAAATAAGTCAGACTAATTTTCATTGCGAGTCTCGAGCACAGTGAAGTCGTACCTTTAATACTGTCAACAAATATAATTTTTAATAATGCGCGTTTGGAAGGTCAAGAGCTTCTTTTCAATCGCCACACTTTTGTAGTTTTATCCTTGCTGGCTGTAATTAACAATTTTGAGTCTTTGTCCATGTGGATATGAGTGATCGAATCTGAAAAATGTATAATTTCATATCAAACAGTCCAAAAATTCTCAAGAAATAGATTCATAAAAATAGTGTACCTACATATTCATAAAAGTGTTTAATTTTCACTGATCTATTATGTACTAATTTTAATAAATTGACGACTCGATTTTCAATGTACTCCATAGCTAACGTATGATATGATTCTGTTCATTACTAAAGTAGGTAAGTCTTAAAAGACATCAATATTACATTTTATTGCGGGTTATCGCTAAAAAATATATTTTAAACTCCAAAGTTACTAAATATTTTGCATCTGACGCCGAAATTCTAGTTGAATTATTAACCCCGTGATTGATACATGCGATTAAGAGGTTTTTAATCACAAAAAAATATTCATAACAACATAAACTTCTTGAGAAGAGACCTTGGATCAAGTACACTGATTAGATGATATATGCAATATTGCCTTTCAATAAATGGCATCGTAAAACGGTCATATAACAGGTAACCTTGGCTGGCCAACATTCTTAAAGAAGACCACCGCCGAAATAACAGTTCTAAATACAGTTGTGGCAGACCACACAGCATTCTGCAGTTATGAGTAGCATATCTAGCGTCAGCAACCACCCTATTACAGTAGACCACCGTAAAATAACAAACAGTATATCAGTATGGTATTTACTCCTCCTATCCCTCTTTGCGTAATCGTTGACGGCCTCAACGCCCCCCTTAATGACACACATAACTTCTACTTAACTTCTACAGAATCACATAAAAAATTATAATAAGAATTTTTTTTTTTTGCAAAGACAAAAATTTAAGACATTGTTTTACGAAGACACAACATTACGCTTCCTTGAAAGAGTATAAAGTTACATGATCGACATTTTACCTTCGTGGGCCTTCTGTTGGGTGAGCTGTGTCACAGTGTGCATATCCCATTGGAATAGGGAGCCGTCGTCATCGCCAAGCCACAGCACACTGGAACCATCCCAGCATAGGCTCGTCACCGCAACAGGGAGATCCTTTTGATACACCTGACAATTTAACGTTACTTATAAAGTTTTCAAGAAAATTCGTAACAAATCCAAAACATAAAAATACAAATAATTTTTGCACTTTCGAGAAAACTTTGCATGTCAAAATCAACACGCAATTAAATAAAATCGCATTTCACTTTTTCGTTTGTCATTAACACTATAAATTCGTTTATCACACTGTTTTTTTATCATACAAGGCAGCGGAAGATTTGATTGAAGATGAAAACTTGTGCGGTGACTCACGGAGTGCATGAGAGTGACGTCAGTGACGCAGAGGCGTTGGTCGGTGGCCGTCGTTAAAGCTCGCTCCCCGCCCGGCAGATAACACGCAGCCGTTACGGGCGCAGCGTGCGCACGCGCACGACCCAAAGACGCGCGAGTGCACAGAGACCACACGCACACTTCGCCGTCGCTCGTGCACGAGATCACGTCGATCTCGTCGCCGCGACGCCTAACAACACGGTATGCCTTTAGTAAGACAGAATATAAAATACTTCGTAAGCAATAATGATTTCTCAATTTAAGATAACTTAGGACTTCAAATGCAGATAAAGACGCACCAGCACAAGTCTATCTAAGAAATAAATAAATAAATAAATATAGGCTCCTCTTAGTTCGCAATTGTGTTTTTAAATAGTTATTTGTCAACACATTCCACTTCTAGTAAGAAAAGGACAGACCTGGCTTATCTTACTGGTGGCGGTGGAAGGTAGTTATAAAAATTTCCACTAGCCTGTGTGTATACTTGTTAGATAATTTCAGTTTTGTAAGACAGTGAGCAGCGGCCATTTGGGGAGCGTTTAAGGCGTTATTCGGAATTTCTCAATCTAGAATCTCTTTAAATCTAAAATGAAGGTATACCTACCTATATGTAAGTGCGGTGATTTTCCCGTCGTGATCGAATTCGGCGCGCAATCCGCTCAGCGCTTGTCCAGAACGACCCACGTGGCCCCATACACGCACAACGCAGTCCCATCCCCCGGATATTAGCAAACGCTCTACAAAATCATCATTTACAAGTTAATTGTAGTGGAGGGCACACAATTAATCGCAGGTATTAATTGGGCAGTCGTAACCAGCTTTCATTTCACAGAAGGATACTGTGAAATAACAGCATCTGTACTGTTGCGTTTCAGTGAGTGGATAAGAGATGCCAGGGATAAGAGATGCCTTTTCCCTCTTCCACCCTAATCATCCTTTACACTAAGGGCGACTACATACTGGTCAGCCTGCCTGCCGAATGTATATGACAAAAAAAAACAGTTATAATACTTAAGATTTTAAAAACAATTACTTAAAAAATGTAAAAATATTTTTGTCAATTTCGAATTTATAAGTGTAATTAGCTACATTTTTTAAATCCATAACCATTTTTATTATATATGTAATTTTGAAGCCCACAAATTAAAATTAGAGCAGTGACCGTAAACAATTTTTTTTCTTTTTTCATTAAATGCCAGAGAAACATGTTGGCACGCACCTACAATACAGGCAAAACTGACGTCAATGAGAACGTAAACAAAATTGTATAAAAGAAAACCTTTTTGTATCCACAACAAACAGCTGACCGAGTCATCGTGAGCTCGGAAACTCTCAACTACTCTTCCGTATTCGACGTCATACAAGTATCTGAAATACAAATTGGTTTGTGAATCTTGATTGAATTATATTCAAGCAATGCTTGATACACTGGAACACAAATTTATGCATCAAATTATTGAATGAAAATGATTTTACATGAATATTTAAAATTTTTGTACAGTGACCACATACTTCGCAATCCTAATATTTCCAGGTGTGTTGGGAACTTTCTTAGCAATATCTGACACAATTGCCGTTGTAATAAGGTTAGTGAGTCTCTATAGTAAAATCTTTGAACCTTTTGAAACCTTAGAATGTATAAATTGAAATTTAAGCGCTACTTTTAGTGTGTTCCAATCCAATATACATAGTTTGGTCACTTAAGAATAACTTTTTAGTTACTCCAAAAGAAATCAATATTTAACCGATTTCTCTATGGGAAAATTTATGCATCACCATTTTTCTTGTTTGTATATGCGAACTCCGAGGCCTAATATGAATCTGTATTTTATGGTCTGTGCACATGTATTTATGGCTACCCACCATCAAATAATCGAATAGATATCGCCAACATCTACCCAACATTTAAAAGTGTGGAAGGCTCACTTACATCTCGTTATCCCAAGCGCCGACCGCAACAGTATTGTCATCTATAGCCACGCAAGAGCTGAGAGGTGTTGTGCAAAGAATGACGCTTCTGATTTGTTTTTTCTGCTCGATATCGTACACTTTGAGTGTACCATCCTTGCCGACCGATACCACTTTACTTCCTTGCAGTACCGCACAACTGACGGCCTCTTTGTGCAATCGAATTGTGTCGACGCATTCCAAACTACACTGGACAGCAAATAAACTGGGCCACCCGCTACCTTGAAACTCTGATTCGATTTTCTCAAAAAGTATAAAACTTACAACTATCATAGTTATACCTACAGAAAGTGCGTTTCATGATGATTAAAATGAATGGAAACTCATTGGGATTAATCAATTTATTAAGTGTTTGTTATTATTTGTAAACAAAGAAGAGTCGTTTTCCAGTCGTGTTATAATCGTTAGTAATCATAAAATGAAAAAGAAAAAAAAATTAAAGCCAGAAACAAAGAAAAAATAAAAAAAAGGTTTTTGGTCAGTATTCAATATTCCCTCCCCTTGCTCGGATAACTGCCAGTATCCTCGTATTCATTGATCTGATGAGCCTGACGATGAAATCTTGAGGAATTGCATTCCACTCTTCTTCTATTGCGATTCGCAACTCTGGAAGTCTTGTTGGAGCAGGTATCCGGGCTCGAACCCGACGTTTCAGCTCATCCCATAAGTGTTCTATCGGATTCAAGTCCGGGCTTCGAGCTGGCCAGTCCATCGTACTAATGCCAACGTCTCGTATATACTGGGTCACCACATGAGCAACATGAGGCCGTGCATTATCATGCATCAACTGCATATCCTGCCCAATATATCCTGCGTAAGATACCACGTGGTCTGCGAGGATTTCAGTAATGTAGCGATGAGAAGTCAATCCACGTGTACGGCCCGTCGGTGCGATGAAAACTAACGCTGTATGTGCAGTTAACGAGATGCCGCCCCAAACCATCACAGATCCTCCTCCATAAGCAACAGTTTCCTCGATGCAACACTGAGAATAACGTTCTCCAGGGCGACGATATACTCTCTGACGTCGATCACTTCCATGTAGACTCACCCTGGTCTCATCAGTGAAGAGCACATTACCCCACTGCTCTAACGTCCAATCCCTATGATTTCGAGCAAATTCAAGTCTTGCTCGCCGGTGGGCTACCATTAATGCTGGGCCTGTTGCAGCTCTCTTTGGAGTCAGGTTCCGCTCAGCAAGTCTCCTTCTAACGGTATCTGAGCTTATGAAAATTTGGCGTTCGTCACGCAGACTTTGTTGGACTTGAACTGCGTTGAGGCGGCGATTTCGCAGAACAGTAAGTTGGATATAACGATCATCTGCTGCTGATGTAACCCTAGGTCTGCCCGTACCTGGACGGCGATCGAATGCTCCAGTCTCTAGGTATCGTCTGTAAACTCTTTGCACCGAAGATCTGCTGATTTGAAGTCTTCGAGCAACATCACGTTGCGAAACGCCTGATTGAAGTAGTGCTACAGCTTGAGCTGCTTCCTGAGGTGTCGTATCCATTATTGACCGAAAAAAGTACCGAAAATACACGCGCCTGAGCAAACGATGGACAAAAACTAAAGAAATTGTAAGAAATATTTGACTACCCTCATTGTAGAAAAAAAGAACGCTAATCGCGAACTCTAGTCAAAACAGAGCAAATCGTTAGAATTGTGTTTGTTACTTGATTACAATGTGAGTTGACGGTACTTTAGAATTAATTTATAGTCATTTTAATCAGCATGAGACTCACTCTCTGAAGGTATAATTTTGATAATTGTAAGTTTTATACTTTTTGAGAAAATCGAATCAGAGTTCTAAGGTAGCGGGTGGCCCGATTTATTTGCTGTCCAGTTTATAATATCTCATATTATTGTCATCGATATCGCCGACGGCTTTTGGAATTTGATGAGTAATTCTCTTAACGTGCGGCTTCGTAAAAAGCTGCTTTGGCACTTGTCCAAATTCCATTATTTGAACTTCCAAAGCGTGTCGGTCGTTCATGTCATAAATACATTCAAGATCGACTGAGCCTTCGTAGCACACGTGATGGAATACTGCGCAAATGCAAAAATTATAACCATTTTAACGACAAGACATTTCATAACGACAAGAAGTATATTTTTTTTATGTTAAAGTCGGCAGGCAGTCTGACGGTCCACTTGTTGGTAGGTGGCTACCGTCGCCTATAACTCAAACAACGCCACATATTTATGCTGCAAGTGCTCTGGCGAGCACATTAGGATTAAGGATTAGGGAATTGGGAAATGGGAATTAAGTTGAAATACATATATGCTTAGCTTTTTATTTACAAACTGTGTATTTCCAATGAATATGTGTGACTAATAGATAGTTTTAATAATAGATACCGTTTAATATTTTTTTTTCTTGGACGAACAGAACAGCATGCAAAATAAATTTATGAGGTATGTATTTGTATCTTTTTTAAATTGCTGAGAGGGAGCATATAATAGCAAATTATTAGGAAGTATTGGACTGTGTGTTCCTGATAGATTTTGGTGGAGGAGACTGAGACCTCAGCTGTTGGCCATATCGCACGCAAGGACCGATTTGCTTGACAAGGTTCCTCTTAACGCGAACGCTACGCAATCTTAATAAAATTGACGTAACTATTGCACACAGAATGAATTCACTAAGGCGGATCTATTTGTTGTCTTATAAAAATTAAGTTACTTTATAAATTATAGCTCATGTTTTTTTAATTGAGGAAGTACATCAATAAATTTAAAAAAGTATCAAATGACTTCGACTGAATAAATTCTTTGTTGTTAATAATGGTAGTGCATACTGTGGTGGTAATCACTTCCTTACAAACCACCGTGAAATAACGGGACGTCGTGGTTGCTGTTGTGGTGAGGGAGTAACAGATGCCAGAGCCCATTTCCCTCAACTCCTACTAAGGTCGGCAGTGCACTTACGGTAGTTATCGTGCTGCTTGTGTTAATAGGAGGCCGTGTTAACCGTCAGGCCGTCTGACGATCTTTACATTAACAAATAAATAAATAAAAAACTCAAGAAAATGTCGCGAGAAAACGTTCCTTGCCTGTCCTAAAAGACTAGCAATCTTCGAAAACTTGTAGTTTTCACATTTCGCAGTGGATTAGTGTGGTAGACCATATATAAACTGATACAGAAGAAAAAGAAGGTTTATATAAAGATTTATATTTAAGAAAGAAAAAAACACTTCTTTTATCTATTAAGCAGTAGATACATACATCTATCTATAACCAATAAAATATGTTCGTAGGTGTTGCGACGGTTGACGAAGCCAGAAAAACAAATATACCATTTGTTGACGTTTTCATATTATTTTTGTAACGCGAAATACGTAGTTGAAAGTAATCTGGCAACAGCGCAGTTAAGAAAGTGGGTCATCCATCGCATGTGGTGACAACCGACCAATTAGTGATAAAATTGGTCGCCTTTTACAGTGATATAATAAAGTAAAATAAAAGGGAGTACAGACGAGCCCGTTAGTGAAATTAATTTCACCTGTTAACTCAAAGTGGATAATATGCAACTTCACATATTAGGTCCTAACATATGAAATTGGCGTTCGTTTTGTAAGGGAGTAACCTAAAGTCGATTTTTTCAAAATATAATATATTTATTTAATCAAAGTACTTATGTACCATTGCTATTTATGCACTTTTGCCATCTCATAGGTAGTTCATTGATCCCTTTACTAAAAAAACCATTCGGACGGGAATCAATGAAATCTTTGAAGGCGCTTTCGACTGCCCCATCGGAGTTGAATTTTTTCTCTTGCAAGAAGTTATCTAAATTTCTAAAAAAATGGTAATCTGTTGGAGCAAGGTCCGGGGATTGCGGTGGATGTCTTAGACATTTCAATTGAAGTTCTTCTAATTTGGTAACTGTCTGTTGTGCAGTGTGTGGTCTAGCGTTGTCAGCCTCGGTGTCAGATTGACAAGCCTCGGTTGTTTAACAGCTAGCTTTTCCATCATAGTTTGCAATTGCTGACAATACACATCTGCCGCAATCGTCTGGCCAGATTTAAGAAAGCTGAAGTGAACAACACCGGCACTAGTCCACCAAACACTCACAAGTAACTTTTTTTTAGTCAATTTTCGCTTGGGGCAGGATTTGGTTGGCTCGCCAGGGTTAAGCCAGATTCAGTCAGTGTTTCCGATTATCGTACAAGATCCACTTTTCGTCACAGGTAATGATTCGATTTAAAATCCCTTCATTATTATGCCGGTTGACTAATGTAACGCAGCAGTCTACGCGCGTTTGTCGATGTGCTCCACTCAATTCATGAGGGACCCACCTTTCTTTTCACCTTCTCAATTTGCTTCAAGTGGATTAAAACAGTTTTGTCACTAACACTGCAACCTGCAGCTAACTCGGACGTGGTTTGCGATGGATCCGCTTCCACAATAGCCTTGAATTCTTCATTATCAACCTTAGACTCCGGCCGCCCAAGGGGCTTGTTTTGCAGGTCGAAATTTCCAGAACGGAAACGTTGGAACCAAAAACGCACGGTGTTTTCTTTTGCGACACCACCGCCATACACATCATTAATCCTTCGAGCCGTTTCTGCAGCACTGGTGCTACGGCGAAACTCGTACTCGTAAATAACGCGATATTTTAAGTTTTCCATTTTGTAAACTGAGTGACGCAAAGAAAAAACCAAAGATGGAAAAAACATATGGATTGCGGTTTTCGAAAAACAAATGCATGAGTAAATAGCTGTATAAATTTGAAATTGGAATTCCTAACCAAAGAGGAGATATTTGAGATTAAAGTGGCCAGTACGACAAAACGCCAATTTCATATGTAAGGACCTAATATTTTATCCGCCATACTATTCTTTTTATATATGTACAACTAGCTGAACCCGCAACTTCGTACGCGTGGTATACGGAATAACGCGTAACTTTTTTGTTTGTAATCCGATTGCAATGAAATATATATTAAATGTTAGGGGAAGCTTACTATAACACATCAGTGAAAACCGCATTCAAATAGGTTAATCCGTTCCTGAGATTAGCGCGAATAAACGCACAGACAAAAATTCGAAACAATATATTTTTTTACTTCGCTATTTAATTATTTAACGCTCTTTTACGATTTTATTATATATTAGCGACCCGCCCCCGGCTTCGCCCGGCGTGAAATTTTTATATATACGAATATTCCCCGTTTATCCCTCTTTCCATTAGTGAAAACCGAATTTAAATCGGTCTACCCGTTCACGCGTGATGCCGTAATCAAGGGAAATAGGGATTCATTTTTATATATAGAGAATTAATATATTTGACTTACATACAAATATATTAATTTTTAACAAATTCTATACTGCGCTCGTAAGCTAAAAGGCTATGTAAATTATTAACATAACATAAATAAATTATTTTATTAAGTAATGAGAACACGAAATTCACTAAATATTATTTTTCTCCCAAGTCACTTCTAATGAGATGTCACCTTTTGAGTTAGGAGGGCAGTATATAAGTCAAATAAATGTTAACTTTAATTATATTTGCTTTACTTCAACGCTTGAGCGGCCATCTTCCTAGACGGCACTAACCACCACTTTACTATACCCTAATACATCCTCTACACTACTCACGAAGTTGACCGAGGTTTGGCGAATACAAGAGTGTGGAGAGGCACTTCGTCCAACTTTACCTCGCCTCGGACGACTTCCGATTTTTGTCGGTTTTTGCGCCCCAGTCAAAGAACTCGAAGTTGCCCGAAGTAGGCACACAGTGCGGCCTGAAGGCTCCACACTACTCGGGTACTGACTTAATTTAGCGTCGAAACGTCGTCGTTGTGAATGTAATTATGCGTAATAATTTATTATTCAATTTACACACGACACGATTATGAGCGGTATACAGTGGTCACAGGAACAAATTATGTTGTTCCTTGAAACATTGCAAACAGAGCCAATTATTTGGGACCCAAATGAAATGAAAGAAACCAAATGAATTTTTCTCCTTTTTTTTATTTTCTTTGTGTGATAAATATGCACGTAGTTATAATAAAAAGAGTGCACATTGCGACAGCAGCTGCTAGTTGAGCGTCTATTATGAACGACATTCGCGTGTTGCCGGCGCGGGCGCCACAGCGCGAATGAGCTCCTCGCGCGCGAAGTTGTACGAGTGTGTAGTGTCGCACTTCGGACTTTCCCGAGGAACTTTGCGAGTAGTGTAGAGGTAGAGTTATTATTCACGTGAAGTTCCTCATCGAGATACTCGGCAAAGTTACCTGAGGAAGAAGTGTGTGACTACACTGCTCGCTCAACTTCGGGAAGACTCAATCGGTAACAAACATGGATGACGTGCAAGGGGCACTTTTATTGTATACTTTTACTTATTTCAACCATGCGCATACATACGAGGGCGGTCCAATAAGTACTTGGCCTCACCGCCCGATGGCGCCACTATCGCAAGAGAAATTTACTATCGTGTAGTACATTCTCGTGGACGTGTCGAAATTTCAGCCGAATCGGACTCGTAGTTTAGTTTTGACCGCGTGTGGAAGGGGGCGTGTCCGCGAATTTTAGAAAAATGGTAAAAGAGCAATATCGGTCGGTGATTGGATTCTTCTTTTTGGAAGGGAAATCGCGCAGCGAAATCAAAGAGCGCTTGGATGCTGTGTACGGTGACTCTTCTCCTTCGATGGCGACCGTCAAAAATTGGTTTAACGAGTTTCAGCGTGTCGCCCGTTGGTTTTTGATGAACAACGCCCAGATGCCCCGAAAATGGCTATTACGAAGCCTCCGTAATTTTCGGGGCCAATTCCGTAACGGAAGATAACGTGACAAAAATTCACGATCTCGTATTGGCAGACCGCCGATTGAAGATACGCGAGATAGTTGAGACAGTAGGCATCTCAAAAAGGCCGCGTGGGTCATACCCTGCATGAAATTTTGGGCATGAGAAAGCTGTCGGCGCGATGGGTGCCGCGTCTGTTCACTCCGTACCACAAGCGCAACCAGATCAATTCAGAGCAGTTAAGCGCTGTTAAGCGCAATCCGGAGGAGTTTCTGCGTCGTTTATTGACTGTCGACGAAACATGAATACGAACTGCTGCCCCATTCTCGAACCGTATTCTCCAGATTTGGCCCCGTGCGACTTCTTTTTATTTCCAAACTTGAAAAAATCACTCGCCACCGCGGAGGCCTACTTTGTAGACCTCGAGAAAACGCAATTATCACACAAAAAATATTCAGGGAATAAAAGAGTTTGTTCCAAAACGTCAATACAATAAAAAAAAACCATGGAAAGTATCAACACTGTTTTTTTAACCTGAAGTTAGCCGAGTACTTTAATGCCCTTTGATTCGCGCGCATAAACCGACAATGATTGGAGGTAGGCGAGGCGAGGTTTTACGAAATATGATAGAACTGTGTCTATAGGCGACAGAACCAATTTCCATCAAGTGTTCCTCAACCTGTCTGGGACCCTTTAACATTAAACAAATATTTGAAATCTCACTCTTTTATCATACAATAATTCCCATTACATCATTTAAGACCACTTGTTAAATGCGCTTAATAAGTATATTATATTGTTGTAATACAAAGGTGATTTACAAAACTGTTCTTTGTTTATCTCAAAGGTTTACCATCTTAAACATATATATAAGATAAAAAAGTGGCTTTTGTTTGTTTATTCTTTAACTTCTTCTAAACCACCGAAAGAGCGATAAATGAGGAAGATTTGTATACATAAATTGCAGAAAAAATTGTATCCTTACGAAGCCGTAAGCAGTTTGATAGTATGGACATATTCTGTAATACAGTTTTCACTCCCCATCAAGTGAACAGGCCTTATAAGTGTATAACATTTTAAAATCGACGCCTTATATATCCCTTATGACACTTGCTCAAGAAACCCTAACTCCTATAGAATCATTTGCAATTAGTGACAAATCTAGAGGAGAAATTGAAAATACTTCAAGTTTGTCATTCAATTCTACGTACTATCGAAATTGACAGGGAAAAAAGGTAAAGAGTCATTCCTAAGTCACTTAAGTCCGATAATAAATTAACATAATAAATGCGAAAGTTTGAACACTTTATAGTGGTGTAGTTGATACGTTAGAATAATAAATGGGCTATAACTCATAAAGGTTGCGGGAAAAAGCTATATATTTTGCCGGGTTGATTCCCGGCAGAGCCAACTTTGGAAATGAATTTTTATAATTGGCTCTGGTATGTGTCTGGCAAGTTAAAGGGCAAACTGCGTTTCACAGTCATTTGGGCAATTTGGTGACAGTAACCACCCCCTTACAGAAGACTACTTTGAAATAACAGCATATGTGCTGTTGTGTTTCGGTGAGTGAGTAAGGGATGCCAGAGCCCATTTCCCTATCCCCCGACAGTGAACTTGCAGCACCTGTGGCGTTGTTTGTTATAGGCGAAGTTAGCCACCTACCATCAAGTAGACCGTCAGTCTCTGTCTAACCACATAAACTTAAAAAAGTGACTTACCATTGTGAGCCTTGACAGCTTCTTCGCCTCTTTGCTTATAACCAAACATGAGATCTATCCATGAATGCAAATGTCTCGATACGTAATCAGACTCTAAAGCCTCCCTTAACTTCTGAACAAAGTCCTCCGGAGTGTTGGCCCACGGTGGAAGAGTGACGTGGTTTACTTTGGTGCCGTCGTGTCGCTCTCCGAAGTTTATTTCATACTTATTTAATAAAAAATCGCCTTTATTTTCTGTGTCGAAAAATTCCGGTACTAGTTCCTAAAATAGTAAATAAAAATTGAGACAATTCAAAATAATGTAAATAAATAGTTGGTGCAGTTAAATGACGCATGATTCTGAAAATTCTAGATGAAAACTGTAAAGATTGTCCCCTTTACGAGTGTGATTTTTAATTGTAGAGAGAATAGATTATTTCAAGGGATAACGTTTTTACGGTTCTTTTATAATTTTGGATGAACGTTTTATAATCTCGGAGTTTCTCGAACGCTGCCCATCCGAGCTGGATTTCCGAGCTTGACAAGTTGGTTTAAGCAAATATTTTTTTAAGCACTTAATATTTTTTGACAAAGTTATTAATTTACTTCTGCGCGTTTTGTGTTTGAATTATTGTCTTCGAATTATATACGCAATTAGGCATGTAGTCGTATTTTAAAGTGTTCCCATGAATGAATTTCTACTGGATGATTGTGTAGTTTTACAATTTTCTATGTTATGTCTTAGAAATTAAGAAATTAAGGCCAACTATTTTTTTAACCTTAAAACAATTTTTCATTTTTTTGTAACTAACGATGTAATGACGCTGCCACCTTTCTTACACTAATTTCATTTGATCAATAGTCAAAATAATTATATCCGTTACTTCAGATCTTTGATTTATACATAATTATCTAGTTTATAAACACATCTCCACCAACATCCACAAAATGTAATAATCTTCAATCAGCCCGTTGATTTCGCATGCAGCAATAACAATCTACCATCAAATAGACCATCAATATGCCTGCCACAAGATTTTAAAATATCATCTTCATCATCTTAGCCTTAGGACGTCCACTGTGAGCCATAGACAAAAACACCCCCATCATTTTCCATTAGGGCCTATCAGAAGCAGCCTACATTTAACGTCGATACGCGGCCCTTTTTAAGTCGTTAGACCATCTTGTGGGTTGACGTCCTGGCGCTAGCGAGTCTGTGTTTCCACTCGATAATCTTACGGCCCCAGCGGACGTCGGCTTTCTATTCTATTCTACATATCCTTTCTATTGCCACTTCAATTTACTAAACTGTCGAGATATGTCGGTCACTTTCGTTTGTCTACAGGTCTCCTCTTATCCGATTCGATCTCTCGGAGTAACTCCGAGCCATGGAGGGTAGAGATCTTACTTGGGTGATAAAACTGAAAAACTAGCATTGGAGTTTGGTATGAAAATTGCGACTTTAAAGAAGTGAAGTGTGCTGAGTGGAAATATTAAGTACTAGCTATGCCTGCGACTTCGTACGCACTGTACTTCGTTTTTTGGAAATCCCACAGAAACATTTTTATAGGATAAAAATATCCTATACCTATGTTAACAAACTTCATCCAAATCCATCAAGCCGTTTTTGCGTGATTGAGTAAAAAACATCCAAACATACAAACTTTCGCATTTATAATATTATATTACAATTTGTTCCGTAGTTCATGAAACCACCAAAAATATGCTACTACAGCACTATCCCTATTCTACTATAGCGCCTTCTATTTAATTATGGTCGATGGACACCTTTTTCATGTAAGTACACGAGTCACTCCTCTTTATCTCTACTCTCCATGCTCCGAGTATATTCCTCTACATGCCTCGTTGACCTGTCTCGTTATTATTTACTATTACAACAGTCGAACCATACATACGCCATACAGTCGGGCAACGCTCAATGTTCGACCCTGCAAACTGAAGCGAGTTCGCCGAACGTTGCTCTACGCAAATACGTTCGTTGCCTGACTGTATGACGTAATTCTATTCTTTTAACTGACTTACCAAACAGTTCTCTCTTAGTACTGTAATAAATTGCGTAAATGATTGTATGATTGTACTATATTTACAGGTAAAAAATTAGTTCAAATGTTATAAACAATTATTAATTTTCTTACCTTAAAATCAGACATATTTCTTAAACAATTATTGAAAACGTCTCGGACCGAGTTAAACATTCTATCTGGATGATCAAATCTGCCATTTTGCAAGCATAGCATGTATTGTGGGTATTTTCTTACCTGAAAAAAAATATGAAAATACGTAATAATATAAAATGGATATCCGACTTGACATTCATTCATTCATCAGTTATTCATGATCTTCGATGAATCATCGGTTGGTATAGATATGCCTAAGTAAGCTTTCTTTCAATGTTGCAAATATCGAGAAATCGAAAGGGGGGAAAAATATGATACAAAATTTTATTTAAAAAAAAATGAAATACTAAAATTCGTAAATAAATTTATTTCATTATTACACTTATGTACCGATAAGTGTGATACAGCATATTGTTGTTTACTTATTTTAATTTTCCTTAGAAGCGATATTTAATTACTGTTTATGTTTTTTTAGACCTTTCACCGAGCAGACTTAAGGAAATCACTGACCCAAGCTATCAATTAAGTCACAAAACGAGATTGATGAGGATATGATTTATTTATTATTGAAACAGGTGAAGAATGTGATGATAGCACATCAAAATTATTCCAGTACTGATTCTTCTGATTTTGAAAGTAAATAATAGGACTTTCATATTTTCTTTAAATTTTCTTTATATTTCTGTTTTTGATTGACAATTAAAAAAAAATACCTTATACTCACTTAAAATAATTTCATGATTACTTAATATTGATAGGTAGATCTTTACGTCAACATTAGTAAGATTCCTCGGAGCTCGCGCGCGGACTATAAATTAAAGCAAGCACTTAAATCTTAAATCCCACTTACCAAATAAAACAAAACAAGACCTGGCGCAGAGTAATGAGAACCGTATAGGAACTTCGGCTCGCACATCTCCTGATATCTCTCTATCAGCTTCTCCAGTCTGTCCGGATTTAATGCTCCAACCGGCTTGGAGAGATCTCTGAACGTGTCAGCATTTGTCAGGTCCAATGTGTCTGATGTATAATCTGCCACTACCCAAGGAAACACGGGGTACTGTGTGAGATCGTTTTTACTTCTATCTGCGAGACTGAAAGCATTCATTAGCCACTTATTACACTTATTATTTTTTCTTGGATCAATTCTCAAGCAATATGCTTTCTTTCATGCTGTTTATAGTTTACATACGACGGCAACAAAATCCAGTTATCGCCAATCGTTACTTACTAAGGATAAATATTAATTACTAGCTGAGTCCGCAACTTCGTAACTTACGGTTGGTATTCGGTATAGCGCGTAACTTTTTGTTTGAAAACCGATTGGAATGAAACTAACACTAAATCTTACAGGAAGCTTGCTACAATACATCAGTGAAAACCGCATTCAAATCGGTTAAGCCGTTCCTGAGATTAGCGCGAACAAACACACAGACAATCAAACAGACAAAAATTCTAAAAACTATTTTTTTGGCCTCGGTAACATAAGTACAGCGTGTACAATTTTTTTTTAAATAATTTATTTACAGACAGGGCTCCTTTACAATTTTATTATATGTATAGAATTATAGATTTGACTCTTTAACTTATGACGCTATAAGTGATTCGTTGAAATATGACAATAGGGGCGTTGAAATAACTAGGTATAGTAAATTTTTTTAGTATCCAAAGAAACAAGTATATATCTTCTACAAATAATTGGCTATAAATATGAATAGGTTACATAAGAGGCAGCAATAAGAGGAATAAGACGTTAATGCATAATTTAAGAGACTAGTTTAAATAAAGTGTGTTATCTATGTAGTGTAAAATGGCGCCGATTTGTTTACAGTACAGTACATTACTTTTAGTAGATACCTACATGTTAAAATACCGTTTTTTAACGTTTTTCTATGTCCGAACGCAATGGTAAAGCCAGTAAAGCTGAGTTTTTTTTTGTTTGTACGCGCTAATCTCTGGAACTACAATCGGATTTGAAACATTTATTTGCGTTTAATAGCCCAATTAAATCACTCTACGACCCTTTGGAGCCAAACAAAAGAAAAATGTGGAAAAACGCTAAGCGAAAACGAAATAAAGGATGAAACATATTACACCGGGCCGGGCGCTCACCGTGTTTTTCTCAACGTGCCCCGGCCGATTTTGCTATTTGTCACCGTGCCGCCACCGGGCCTTGCCCGTGCCTTGTCATTTCCAAGTACTATTATACTATTTTGTATTAATATTACTATACTAGATGTGCCCGCGACTTCGTATGCGTGGTATTCGGAATAACGCGTAACTTTTTTATTTTTCAACGAAAATGTGAATTTCGAAATTTCGTCGTGAACAAAAAATTCGTCTCCCCGAGACCTCTTAACTAAGTACCAACACGGGGGGTTTGTGACGCACCGCTCCCGAGATATTTTTGAAATTCTTTTTTTGAAAAAATATTTAAGCAGAAATATATTATATGTACCTACCAAAAATATATTAATATATATTATTGAAAAAATATTATACCTAGAGGCAGTCAGCCTCGGGTTAATTTATTTATTTATAATTTTAACAATTTAAAAAAGAAACTAAATATACCTCTAAAAAAACTAACACTATACCCCGAGCGCACGGTGAAAACAAACATTTTATGAAATTTCGCGATTGGAGCGCTCCGGCCGTGCCCCGGCCGGGGCACGGACACGGCCCGGTGTAATATGAATTGGTTCATACAAAAGCATACTAACAATATCTTCACCGGGCTCCGGCCGGGGCACGGACGGGGCACGGCCCGGTGTAATATAAATCATCCATAAACGTTAAAATGCGGTGAGTCGATGATCAAGTTATGAGAAAGACCAGACCACGGAGCATATACAAAGAGGAGATGTTGTTATTGAAAGGAGCGGCGCGTGACTACTGCGCGGGGCAAGGAGGAAGTTAGACCCCGCCCAATTATCTTAAATTGCCAATGAAAATTGACTGTAGTCTACAACAAACAAGCGCCGCCACACCGTGACCAGTGCCGACAGCAGACTGACCAAGACCACGCCCACAAAAAATGACGTCAGGACCTAGTTTGAAATCAGTGCACAGTTGTTTAGGCCATCTCCTCTTTGTATATGCTCCGTGGACCAGACTTCTATCAAATTCGACGGAAGAAACCGCGAGGCGCACCTAGTATAGAGTAATTTCTTATTTTTCTTGAAGTATTTTATTTTGAAGAAAAATAAGAAAAGAAAATATTTGAGAAAAATTTAAATATTTCAGTATTTTCCCCTGAGATAATATTAACAAATTGTTTATCTACCTCAGATTTGAAGTCGGTTCAAATTTCTTTCACAAAATGGGATATTTTTCTTCCAGTGTTAACAGAAATATTTTTTTAAATTTAAACCAGTGGATTACGTAGCTATAGCCACTTTAGATTGTAGATAGTGACTTTAAAAACACTTTAATAAACCTTTTTAAGCAAATTTTGGGCATAAAATATACTAGCGACCCGGCCCGGCTTCGCACGAAGATAATTTTTTTTAAACGTTTCTTAACGCATGCTTACGTTATAAAATGAATTTTCAAATTTAAGCTTTCTAGACTTAGTAATTTTGGCTGTATGTTGTAGTCAGTCAGGACAAACGATACGAGTATAGATTAGTAATACCATGTAATACATATATTCGAACCTAATTATTTCTTAAGCCTTTTTATGTCCATTTTAAGACGTTTTCTCTAAATATTGCTACGTAATTACACTTTATTCCTGATAAAAATTAAATATAAGAAAAAATGTTTTTCTTATATTTAATTTAAAGCAGTATAGGAAAAAATGTTAAATAAATAAAGTCACATTGATAACATTTCCGAGTTCGAGGGAAGGCACTAATGTGAACGTTTTGTAAGAAAAGGCATATGAAGATTGGCTAGAACAATGCCATAATGGCACAATCCAGCTTTTAGAATAGTATTAGAGAACTGATCTATGATAGATAATAACCTTGTAACCAAGGTTTCATGCCGTTCAAACTATTCAATTTCTTTGAATGCAAAAAAATACCTCTTCAATGTTATTTATCTTTAAAACCAGTTAAATCATATCGGCTAAAGAGCGGAACTACCTTAAATTAATTAGTGTGAAATTAGGAATGCGCTCCTCAAATATGGGCGCGTGGTACTTGATCTTTATTTTGTTGTGGGTTACAAATTTTAAAACTATGGATATCTCTTAAAATATTCATTGAAATCAAATTATGTCAAGAGCAATATTGTTCATGCTCTTGACATACTTGTGATGAATAACGTATTTATTTCGATAAGGCTTAATATCATATTTATAAAAACACCTTCACAAATAAACCATTATTTTAGTCAACCTTAAAAGATACAACATATGCTTTTGCGGGCTTTTCTTAGAACTTTTAAAGGGGAACAATTCCGTCATACATGATTTATGCCTAACTTTAACCGTTTACGCAGCGCACGCAAGGGAACCTCTCAAAATGGATAATTTTCCCCGTTTTCCAACACTTTTCATTGAAACTCCGCTCCTATAGGTCGTAGCCTTCCTCGATAAATTGACTATCCAACAGAAAAACAACCTGTATGGTTGAACGCGCTAATCTCTTTAGCGCTTTCTCAAACAAACTCTTCAGCTTTATAATATTATTATAATATAGATTTTTGTGGTAATTTTCTACAATACATGTTGTGTGAGTCATTTCATTATTGCTTTTATTATCATTATTTTGTCACGCCGCTTGCTTACAGTGAGTTTAGCAAATATGACAATCGAAAAAGTTTCATAATGTAGATAAACATAAAAAGAATTCAACACATTCAAATTAAATAAATCCATCGAAATCTAGATTGTTATGTGTAACATTTAAAATAACTAGAATAATTTACATTCACCTACTGAACACATTTACATTACATTATAATATTGTTACGTGCGGGGTGAGTTAAAATACCATGTAAGGGCGAAAGGAACGATTTATGATCGTTCCTTTTTAAGATGACTAAGATGACCGCCAAAATTACCAAACTTATTCGATGAAACCGTCAAACTTGCCAAAAGTCGTCAATGATTCCCTTAATGTGTCGCCGGTTCACTGTCGCAGGTAATTTCGCAAAAGCTCCGAAGAGTCGCTTTCGTATCGCTAGTTGTCGCACACTAAGCACTCTTGACCGGCCGCACTCTTATTTATACTTGGCGCCAAATACCTCTATATATTTCTAATTTACCAGAAAATGTAAACAAGATTGTAAACAAGCCATTGTAAGTTCGGGAACGCGATTTCTGTTGAATATAAACTTTGTGTCACACCAATTTCCTTTGACACTAGGGGTTTGAACGTTCGAGACTTTCGGCCGGCGCGAACGCTTTTTCCAGAACGTCCCATAGCTAGTCGTAACAATATATTATTAAGCTTTGGGCACTGAAAGAGGTGATGAAAGCTAAAGAAATCCCGACAAATCAAAATGCATAGTACCTATAATGACATACGGATGCCAAACTTGGACATAACTAAAAGATAGTACAAGAAACTTGAGGTTTGTCAAAATCACATGGAAAAAAACTTTTAAAAAAATATAAAAGTAAAAGATAAAATTTTAACTTTCAATATAAGTAAACCATAAGTATAAGTAAACTATAAGTAAACCAAGCGGGCATGCAATGCATGAATATGGTAAAGGAAAAAGACAAGGAAATTAGAAGAAAAGGTTTCATATATCTAGATCCAGAATATGTGAAGGATATGAGAAGTAAATTCCTATTTTTTTTTAATGCAAAACCATAACATACCAATTTAAGTACATTAAGTACTCGTAATTAGAAACAACACCATTCTGCCACTGAAGTGTCATTTCTTCGGCGTGTACTCTTTCTAAAGTAACATTCGGCGATTGCTCGAGGAACTTATAAATTCTATCTCTATCTTCTTCACATTGAAATGTTAAATAAATATGTGGTACTGAACTCTGTTCTTTGCCGTATATCTCTAGCCCCTGAAATCATACATTACTAGTTCATCAAGAACATCTCAATGTTTCTGCAAATTAATTTTAAAAAAACAACAACAACCTATTATACAGGGCGAATTTTTAATCAATATACACATTTTAGGCAACCAAAGAAACTAAATATCGAGAGAAAGATCAATACTATTTCAATTATTTATACTGGTGATAGCATAATTAAGTCTGCATTCATAAATATTACAATATATACTACATATTCAGTCTGTATAATTGATTGAATAAAGAACAAAAAAAGAAAAAAGAACTAAAAAAGTTTATTACATAATACAATTTCCAAATTAATTGATTAAATTGGTGTTAATTTATTTATTTATTTATGAAATAACTTTTTAATTAGGCAAATCATTTAAAATTTAAATGATTGAAATTATCATTGAAATTTATCTAGGTACCTACATAATAAATAAAAGCAGAGAAATAATTTTGATTAATCATGTCAGCAAATGGGAAAATTTTCCTTGTAACAAAAAGGTTTTTCTAAAATAATATAAACTAACATAATTAGTTATACGAAAATATAACAAACAGAAAACAATTGGTAACAGAAGAAAAAATATACAATTAAAAGAAAATATATTACCTAAAATCTTATTTAATTTTTGATTACTGTCACTCTAAAACTCAATTTTTAATTTGAAAAAAATTAAATTAAATTAAGAAAAAAACAGAAATATCAAAATAAACACACAATGATACATACAACTTGCCTTAGTAAAAATCTTCTCTTATACATTCTTCTTAAATCTTGTAGTTTCAGCTTTAAAATGGGACTCTGAAATATGAAATTAGTGAATTAGATCAGTTTGTCTTTTAATCACAGCATCTTGCCTCTAACAACTACTTTGACTTACTCCTTCAATATTGCTAAATGGTTGGAAGTACAGTGTTGAAGGTGTTAGTGCCAATTTTCCTTGATGTCTTACTAGGGGGGAAATTTTTTCAGCTTGTAATTCGCAAACTATCTCCTCTGTAAAATCATCCATCATGACTGTGTCAAATACCATTCTCATATAACGAGAATACAATATTGTAGCGACCATACTATTGTGTTCGGGAGCATGTAGGGTTGAAGCCCTTTTCAACTGCTGCATTTGGCTCAAGCACTCATCGGCAGATGCAAAATCAAAATATATATAAAAGTTCTGCTCCTCATAAACAAATTTATATGGTGCTAATACATTCTCCTCTAACATTTCTGCAAATTGTTTTGCTTTAATCATGATTACATTGGATTTCTTAGTTGAAGATGTAGGTATTATAGCAATTTCAGTACAGTCCTTAAAATGTAATTTAATTAAAGGATATATCCAATCTCTTGGTTCAAACACAAGAGATTTAGAGCAAAGTTTCAAGCGTCCTTGTTTACTGTTGCCCTCTCTCAATGATTCAATACAATTTAAAGTACAGGAATAATCTTCAAAATATACTTCACCAGGCTCCAATAGTAACATTGAAAACCTGAAACAACAGAAGGAATTTATAAAACTATTTTATTTATAGAAGACAAGTTCATAGAACAGTAGAAACCAGATATAAATACTTCAGTTATAATGACTAAATGGCGAGTTCCCTGCAGAATCCCCATGGAAGTACCTATATAAAGACATCACTTATGACAACATCCAATAAAGCAACATAAACAATGAACTGCTATCGGAATTCATTGGCTATAAACCAACAGTCATATTTTTACATTAAAAAAACACAATATTTACAATTACAATCATGTTCTAATGACAGATAGGATCTTAAAGGGAATTTTTGCAATATTATTTTTGTCATTTAATTTGCAAATTGCAATATTAATTGTTCATTAAAATAAAAAGGTTAATATTGTTTAAACAGTTATCGTTTATAACGATTAATTTTTGTGGTCCTTTAAAAGTCGCTTTAACCGATTTTCACTGTAATTTTTTTTTCTATATATTCACATTTACGTAACAATTAACGTAAATTAATCAAGTTATTGGTTTATTTACTAAATACCTACTTTATTAAATAAGAATAGCATAAATTATAATTTAAATACTCATAAATAATGCCTATACAATGACTCAAACAAAACAAAACTGTGGTATAATGAAAATTCTAATACTATTATTAAAATAAACAAAAACTTGCCGGGATTTATCCATGTTTCAAATTGATACTTTCTTATATTCAAACACTTTCTAATAGGGACAAAGCAGAAAAAAGTACTCGGTAGTAACTGCAATTTTCAAACAAATATTCAAAACATTTAAAAGTTTGAACACTTCAATAACACCATTTGTGTAGTGGCCTTAAATTATATCTTATACCAGATATTTATGTAACACAATAAAAATAACGTTTATATGTAGTGAGAGTAAAAAATTAAATTACAGTAACGCAAAACATAAAACACTGTACAATCAGACAATCACGTACATCTAGATTCTAGATATATAATGAACATTTATAATGAATGAATTGTTTATTGTAAATTGTAAATCACGGAATGATGACGGATTGGAATTGTCATTGTCTAAATTGTCATGTTTTGAAGATGTCAAGTCAAAATCAGATCCACAGAGATGGAACTGTAAACTGATATAGTATAATATAATCTGAGGTTAGTAGTTGAATTAAACTTGAATCAACAAATGGACCTTACACCTTTACAGCCCCTTTACACCAACTCAAGGTCATCTCACACCGGAAAGCGGCGCGGCAAGCACTTAAATAGGTAGCAATTAATATAGAACTTATTTACTATACATTGAAAGGTAGCGCGGTGCTGTCGGCGGCTTCGCGCGTCGCGCACCACTTCAGGTGCATTACTGAATTATGTACCTTTTAGTGTAATAAATAAATTCTATATTCACTATTGATTGCTATCTTAAAAAGTGCGCACCGCGTCGCTTTCCGGTGTGAGCACGTACAATGTGCTCTGGGCGTCTCGCCGTCGGCATACATTTGTTTCTATTTGGCGAAAGTCCCACCTCTTACCAGTCTCTTTATATATGAGATGGGGCATTTTTCATAGCTTCATTTATCTATGATTTTAGTGTCCCATTATCGTAATCTCATACGACACTTAATCTCAAAGAGATAAATAACATGGAACAAAGCGAGAACGAGAATAATTAAATTTAGTGCATGGAGTATAAAGTCAAATTTTAATAACTTTAAAATTACCTCATTTTCTCTGGGATAAAAAATTAGTATAAGCTGATTGTTAATAAGAAACTGTAAGTAATAAAAATACATAATATGCTGAGAGAAAACTCGCAGCTGGTGCATTAATAGGCGATATATGCTCCCGTCTGGCTCCTGCGTTCAGGCACGTATCCAGACTTTTGGTTCGGGAGGGGACAAACATTGAAACAACCATGTGAACTGTGTAAAAATCGCTGTAATCACTGTACTTTACTCTAATTTTTCTGAAAAATCTTTCACAGGTTTTTAGAGAAATCAAGAAACTACTCTTTTCCGTCGCAGCTATGAATGTAGACGTAGTTTGGGCAACAGTTCTGTTTGTGCAGGATAGTTCTCTCAATGTAATGACAATAGGTTTGAGTAACTCACAAAATACATTTATAGAGTTGTGACGTTCTATAAATCTAGTGTCACACATGCCGACCAGTCTTTTTTTCTTACTTTCTGAATGAATGACATCTATCGTTTTTTTTTTCAGTCAGATTTCGGGGGGTGGATAAATCCCAACTATCCCCCCCTCTGTATACGTGCTTGCCTGCGTTAAACCCTTCTTTGAGGTTACTGCTGCTAAACCCACTCATGAAGCAGCAGCTGACGTTCACAAAGCTCATAATATGCATTTTACGAAATATCGCCTGAGAGGAACTTGGTCATGGAAATCTGTTGCTGGCTCGCGGACCATATCGTCCAAGGCATACAATGAGGAAAGTTCCACTTAATTTCAGAATTTCAGGCTACTCTCTTTCACTCCTCTTCATCTTTTGGCACCTGGAAAAAGTTATAAAATTAGGTATTAATTATGTTTTAGAATGACACGGACTTTGAGGAAAATATTACACCAGATCTGCATAGCCAAAATATTGAAGAAGATATGTCTCCATCTATTAAAGCGCATCGACGCCCCAAGATTGCATACATGAAGACCAAATAAAAAAGAAGAAAAAAAAGGTCTTCGAATATACCTATTACCCTAAACCGAAAACGAATGGAGGTCTGAAAAAACATTCTTACAATATTATGAAAAAAATTACTAAAAGATATGACTACAGTAGGACTATAATTTTAATTGTCCGATTTATCGATAATTTTTTTATTCAATTACTCTTGTAATACAATACCATGGAAGTAATAAGTACTAATACTTCCATGTACAATACATATACAAGCGTTGCTAGGTGAAATGTAAATAAGTATATCACCCACCTGACCCCACAAAAAGTGGCAACACATAACCGCTATGCCCCCAATAACAGACTTACAACATCTTTGCCCCCAATAATAGAATAGGACGCGGGCGTGATCACGTGACGACCGCGTTGCTCGAAGTAAGTAACTGTATTTTCTCATTTGAGCAAAAACAATTACATGAACATTTTATTTTATTTCATATTTTAACATGTTTATGTTAAATTAAATTCTCTATAATATGCGACTTGTTCAAATAAACTCCGACGAGGAAGACGTAAACGTTGTTTTTGCTGTGGTGGATTTACTTAGTTCTTGAAAGAAGAAAAAAAAAGAAATAGTTTTCGTGTCAGATATCACCTGTAGCCACGCACTTTCGACATACCTATGTCAAGAACTGCAAATTGAAGACAGATTTGGAATAATAAAATATTTTCTTTAAAAATATTCTAAGCGAAACGTCTTCTGAGTAGGTACTAGATCTATCTCCCGCAGACGACAGGGGGATGTTCTCCACAGCTCTTGCAAACATGTTCAAGTGTTTTTTTCCTTGGCCTTTGCTCGCCCCTATTTTATATCAATCTTTTGTTAAAAAAAACTGGTACAGCGGACCCGGCTTAACGCTTGTCAGTTTTGTATTTGAAAAAAAAAATTAAAAAAAAAATCACCTCTTACCGAAAGCAATTAAAAATTTCTTTCGATATTACAGTATCTTCTAGAAGCTTATACCTCAGTGGCCTAGGGACTCAAATAGTGATTTGTTACAAATTTCCCTGGACTGTAAAATTATTTTGCTTCCTTTTATTTTTTATTACAGATGTATTAACAATGTCCATGTTTTTTTCTTATTTACTCATATTAAACTGTTGTTTTAATTTTTATTACAGCAGACTATGTAGTTAAATACATTAGTACATTACATACGATACGATATATTGAAGATATTGATTCGATTGTTTCTAGTTCTACTTAACTTATTTACTCACGATTAATTTTTTTTAATTTGGCTGTATATAGATTCTAAGTTAGTTATGGTTAGTTAAAATGTTCCCATTTTTTTTAATTGCAGTACTGAGTACATACAGACAGACTATTTAATTATAAATTACATACGAAATATATACGAATCATACGATAATAATTAATATTGAAAATATGGATGTTTTTTCTTATTTTAAATTTAACTATTATATTATTACGGAAGTCGGAAATCGGAATCCGTAAATAGTTAAAGTATTATTCAAAACAGTATTGTATTAGCGTCGATAAAATACTATTTAATAATAAATAATACTGTTATTAATAATAATACTATTAATTTACTTAATAATACTATTTAACTTAATACTATTAATTAGCGGAATATCTCTGTCTCTGATATTCCGCTTCCTCTTTTATTTTATTATAGATAAGAAAGATTATACAGCAGGCAGCAGCAAAGCAAACTACTTACTAAGCTGACTGAGCGACTGGGTGACTTGACTCTTGACCAACAATGAGTCCAATGACAATTTTTCAGCTAATGAGTAGAGGTGAAGCCGATATATTAGTATTCGTTAAGATATTCCTAATATTACATGTATTCATGTATCAGTAATCCGTCGAATTCAGATATCCTAATATTTCATATTCACTTTATTCACTTCACTGGCTTTTATCATCGGTCGATTAATATATTCATATAGAGAGATTCGATTCGATATTCGATTAATATATTCAATCCACAGAGAGAAAATATCATTTAACTTGGTCACAGAACATACTTAGATCGTTGATATTTGTCTAATATTTGTGTATTTACTACGTTCATACTACGTAGTAATCTGTGGTTGATATTTGTTTAGATTCTAGCTCGGAACACCATTAGATAATTAGATATTGTTCTTTGGATTCTTCTCTCGATTCTACATAATAATATTTTTTTACATTACACAAGTTTTTTTTAATGTTAAGATCGGCAGACAGGCTATCATACCTAATAAAATTCATATTTACATTTTCTTTATTGAAATTTTATTGAGTTTTTAAATAATAAATAAATGTTCGTTTTATTGTCATGATATTTTTTATTTATCTTTTATATTATCGTTTTTAATCTTTACCCCAACCTTGTGAAAAGGTTTTCTCAAAATCTAAGGCATTAATTTCCGATCGACGTACCTACCCGTCTTTCATCAAACAAAGTAAAAAAGCTGATGTTCCTAAACACCAATAATAAATTTTTGCACGAATATGTAGTTTAACCGCAAAGTAGATACTTATTTGATATTGATATCAGTCATGTTCACATAATAGTTAAAAGTTGTCAAATATCGTTTATTCATGAAATGAAACTATTGCACGAATACCGTATTATGTTTAACTGCAAGATAATAAAATATCAGTTATATTATATTCACGTATTCGTTAAAATATTCTAATATTACTTGAGGAATATATTCAATATTCATATCATATTAGCTAATACTGGCAAATATAGGTATTAAACTATTATTAACCCATCTCTACTAATGAGTTAAATAAATAATTTCATTTTGATAAGGAATTCAAAGCTATGAGCTTGAATTAACCTTCAAAAAAATTCTATAGGAGAGGCCTATGCCCATTATAGTGGCAGGCTGATGATGATAAAAATTTTACAAAGCAAGAATGTATTAGGAAAATAGAGAACGAAGCTATACCGTGTTATAACTTGAATGGACAGCGACATCTGTTAACGTAAAAATGTACTAAGCTTCGTTTTAGTTTTCAGGCTTTGCTAGAGACGAAAGTTTTAATATCGACGATGTTCTCCTAATGACAATTATAATTTTTGAAAATTTAATATTTTATCAAAGATAATAACAACTACTTAGGTGTGGCTCATGGCTTGGCTGCACTGAAATTTTATGCATAGAAATCTGCAAGAAAAAATATTAATTATGTATCAACTTTTACGGTAATCGGTCAAACGGTGTTATAATTAAATGATATTTTTTAAAATGTAAAGATCGTCTGACAAGTCGACGCTAAGGTAGGTTGGTGGTAGGTGGCTACCGTTGCTTATAACACAAGCATAAGAATAAGTAAGCTTATTCTTATGACACAAGCAACGCCATAGGTGCTGCAAGTGCGCTGCTGACGATAGTAGGATTAAAGATGAGGGCTTGGGGGGAATAGCCAATTACTCACTCACCGAAACACAACTACACATGATGCTGTTATTTGACGGTGATATTCTGTAAGGGGGTGGTTTGGTTACTGCCTTCAGACGAGCTGCCCAAATGACTGCGAAACGCAGTGATGTGCCCAAGGAAATTACCCTAATAAATCGAAGTAAACATTTAAGCAAATGCCCAATTTTATATACAATAAGTGACAAAGAAGATCACAAATCTTTTTTGCAAAGATCGTTTCTGATAGATACAATCGGTTTAATAGTATTTTATCGATGCTAATACAATACTATTTTGAATAATGCTTGTTTATAATCTTATCTGAATTTTCTAACATTCTAACATAACATCTAACATAAGTGTGATAAAAAAATATAAAGTTTTACACCAAAGTTTTTTCTGGGTGCAATTAGACTCAGCCCAATAGGGCAGAGCAGTGAGCAGAGAAGTGGGCAGCGGCTGAGGCTGAATATGACCCATGCTGTTTAAACGAATAGAGAATGTTTGTTTAAACGAAAAGCATTTAATTAAACGCGTTTGTTTTAAAATAAGCACACACTGGGTCGGTAACATATATATTAAAGTACTTTGTGGTCGGTAAAAAGTGAACTCAGTAAATAACGAGTGGTAGTAAGTTACCACCATATTTACGTACCTAGGTACCTATTTGTTAAGGTCCATAATTATGAATATAAATGCGCCATCTACTCCAATATTTTAGTAACCAATAGGTACTAGAAAGTTATAATTATCATGTTATATTATCAATAATTTTATTTAAAGCTAACAGATGGCACCACAAATTCGATCTTTTCCTTGTCGATGAGGTATGGATGAAAAGAACAAAGATTGAAAGTTGTTGCTTTGCTATTTTGGAGATTCACTTTAAATTTAAGTGTAATCGTACCAAATGAATTAAAATTATTATCTCGATTTTATTTAAAAGTTTCAAATAGTGGAACATCTTATGTTATTCGGATTAATTTGAAAACGAAATGCGGCTTGTCTGCTTATTTCAACGAAAGACTATGTGTTTTTTAGTCAGTCCAATTTACACGTACTCAGAAGCATATAATCACTACCTAGGTTTTACCATAGATAAAATACTACTTTACTGGTTAAGTAGTATTTTATCTATGGTTTTACACATACTTACTTATCTATGAGTCATTCAGGCAGGTGTTTCCCGCGCGCGATTATTCAAAAATCGCAGTTTATTTATTTTTCGTTGTTCGCGTACATAAAGAAATAGACATTGAGTGAAAAAAATGACTATTGTTACCCGAAGAAAATTACATAACAGTATCCATTTAGTTTTATAATAATTTTTAATGATTATCTTATAATTATTATTAGTTTTATAATTATTTTTATTGATTATCCATTTAGTTTACTGACAGCATTCTATTCACCATTCAACCCGGGGGCCTAGTCAAAGTAACATAACGATAACGATAACGAAGTTCGAAAGCAATAAAATGTATGGGATTGACATAAGCCGTCGCTAAATCACGTGAATACATTTTATTCTTGCGAACTTCGTTATCGTTATCGTTATGTTACTTTGACTAAGGCCTCAGTTCTTTCCAAGTAGCGGACAACACATTAGGTATTATGTTGAAAGTATAGGCATCAATTTGCCATTTGCCTCCCCTCACCCTCAGCTCCTGAGCCCCTACGGATTAGCCACAAAAATTCAAATTTAAAATTTTTACTTCGGTCAATCGTTTGTGAATCGTTTGTTAACGTTTGTGACGCCTTTCATTTCGTTTTTGACTACGTAGTTAATTAAAAATTTGATTGTTAATTAAGGCATACGGGTTAGCCAAAAAATATTAAAAATTAATTTAAGATAGGCTTCCCGGAAGTTAATCGATCGGAATTCATATATTGATAAAAACGTTTGTGACAACGTTGTTTCCAAGAAAAAATAAAATATGTATTAATTATATGGTATTATATAAAGAGGCATAGAGAAGAAACCATAGACAACGATACGGCCATAGACAACGCTACAGCCATAGACAAAGAACCATAGACAACGATCTATTCTAAGCCGCATAGTTGGCAATAATTTTGAAGTAAAAAATAAGAGTTTGGTTTTATTTTATTTTTTCTTGGAAACAATGTTGTCACAAACGTTTTTATCAATATATTCGGAATTTACAAACGATTTCCGATCGATTGACTACCCGGAAGCCTATCTTAAACTAATTTTTAATATTTTTTGGCTAATCCGTATGCCTTAATTAACAACTCAATTTTTAATTAACTACGTAGTCACAAACGAAATGGAAGGCGTCACAAATGTTATCAAACGATTCACAAACGATTGACCGAAGCAAAATTTTAAAATTTGAATTTTTTGTGGCTAATCCATAGGGGCTCAGCTCATATATTACAATACTCTTTGCTCAGCTCCTGGGAACATCTATCTATGCCTATATTCCGGCCATTATAAGTGCTGTTCTGACAGGTGTCAATTCCATACATTTTCTGTATCGTTTATTCGGAAATGAACTTTATGCAATGGACATAAAGAAATGTCAAAAACGCATTCATAGAGTGACCGTACTATAGGAACAAGGAACAACCAATGACTAAAAACACAGCTAACATCGCAATTTGATAGTGTCAGTCTGACACTCTGACATCACCATACTCATGTTACCATGGACGTAATATACTAAGCACGACTGATGACTGAAATTACCTTGAAATTTTGTATTTACGAAAATTAACTGTATTACTAATAATTAAAGTATATTTTTCATTGCGCCTTATACAGATGCTAATCCGAGCCGAGAGGGATTAGTACCAACGGAGGCCGTGTGTCTCTTTCTTTCATCTTGCCAGACTAAAAAAATGTCCTAGACTAAAAATTTTGGTTCAAAAATCTTAGTTGAAACACTTGTTTTTTAATGGTATTTCAATTATTTTAATAAATTTTAAATCAAAGTATTATAATCACGTTAATTTCGTTATGTATTCCTAAATTAAAAAAGATAATGTTTATTGCCTGAAGCATATTTTATATTTATTTTCTATTGGTATCCCTTTAAAGTGTCATGGCGGTGAATGATTAAGCATAATTTACATTTTGCTATTTAAAATCCTTAATAGAACAGATTCACAGGTAAAATCGTGAAAAAGTGTTGTGTTTATGCTAGTCCGAGAAAATCTTATGGTAGTTGCAATATATCTTTTCACAGGTTGGCTAAAAATTACATTATTATAAATGTAATAACTATGTTGACCATAAATTTGTAGCGTTGGTGGATATGATTATGTACAATTGATTATTTTGTTAAATGTGCCGTAATAAATAATTATGTAATAATAGCATTAACTGCTGATCAATTGAACTTAAATACTTAAAATAATAAATAGGTTGTTTTTAAAACATCGAAAAAATAAATAGAATTGGTTTTTATTTGACCTGTAAAAAAGTAGAATGTATTGCGAGACCGAAAAGAAAATGATGTTGGATAGTGATTTGATTTGTATTTTCATGTAATGAATGTTTTTATATACTACACTATTTTATAATGGATTGGAGAATGTTTTTAAAGAATATATGTGCACATATAATGAAGGAAGTTTTACTGATATAGTTTAATTGGATCTCAAAGGTATGAGAAAAGATTTAAATTACGAGGATATCTACAATGTTGTAAATTTACACCACCAAAATATAATAAAATTAACATCAATAAAAAAAATTTTTGCACCTGCTACTGTTTGTATTATTTTTATCGCAATCGATCCACACATTCCTCAGTAATCGTCTATTGCTAATAAAAATATTCAATACCCTTGTATTTATTTATTTATGTTTATAAGAAACTACTATAATGGGGTAAAAAACTGACTTTTGCTCACTTCAGATGGCAGCACTGTTGGGTGTTCCCTACATCTGACAGATAGCTGTCATTTTCCATAGTAATTAGGTAAACAAACAAAAAGAACTGAATTTATTTAATTAACATGACGCTTATTTTCAGCTTTGGATTGCAAAAAGAAGGGAATCCATATATTCCCTAAAAATTTCAAAAGAAGAAAACAATGGATTAAAGCTTTATGAAGAAAAAATTGGGAGCAGACTAAACATTCGAGATTATGTACAGTAGATGCTTTTCTTTTCCTCAACTGTTTTTTTAACTGCTTAACATTGTACGTCGAATACATTTTTGTAGAAATAAAGGCAAATTCGCTGGTAAATACAGGGAACCAAGAACGCAATTTGGCGGTGATTAGGATCACTCAACAGTGGCGCCACCTACAATTAGCTTTCAGTTTTTAACCCCATTATGTAAGTATATTACATTTAAATTTAACTCACATAGCAAAAATCTTATTGTCACCCTATTAGAAAGGGACACACGGCCTCTCTACTGCATATCCTGTTCGGCTCGCTTTTTAGCTTCGAGTAATCAGTCCTGCCTGCTTAGTATATTAGGTCCATGCATGTTACATACTCACGAATCTCACGATTTGTTTACTCTGTGCACTCCGTATTTTTATTGACGCGACGCCACCGACGCGGTTTATTTATATTTGTTTGGAATTTGGAGGGAAATTCATTCAATAGTTACACTGTTACATTACATAGTATTTTAAATTTAATTGTAAATAAATCATCCGTATCATATGTCTTGATTAATATTTTTAATAAAACGTAGTGATTACATTCTCTTTGATTGTTAAAAGGCATGTGTAAAGAAAGATAGTACCTACTTAACGTGATATTGTTTATTTATATTTTACAATAAGTTCTTTACCTACTAACTTTACTTTCTTATTTTTGAATTACAAAGATGCAGGAAAATAATAATATTTATCAAATGTGTTTTCCTCGAAAGTTGTGGCATTTAATTCATCAGCGTATAGCAGCAATTTTTTGGAGTCGTACAGGAAAAACTATACTTTTAAATTGCCGCGTCCTAAATAATTACTTACAAAGTGACCAGTCTGTGTTTAAAACAAGTAATTTATCCAGTTTTATGAGACAACTAAATCTTTATGGTTTTCGAAAGGTTACATCTCATCTTCAGGACCCATTATGTAATTCTAATAATCCTCATATATATGAGTACATACATAATTGTTTTCAATACGGTAAACCCGAATTACTTCATAAAATAACTAGAAAAGGTTTAAATCGAAAGAAGTCCGTTATTGCAAAGGTGAGACACTGATATAATTAAATCATAATTGTTTAGGTTTATTATATTGGATGTAATTATTAAGTACCTACCTGAATCATGTTTAATCTCCTAGGATGATTATTCAATACGCCGGAGACAGCTATTCCAGTGTCTCCATAGTAAGAATAATATTTATGTTTTCAGCCCATATATATGCCCATTTCATCTTTACAAAAAGCTAGAAGAGCTTTACAAATTGCTTTGAAAAAAGCAGCACAAGATCTAGCACTAGAAAATACAAACAAGTTTTATCATAACTTTTACTTGCAATGTGAAGGTAACTTAACAGGGAAAAATCATAAATACCAACTATTTTAGATAGACATCCGTTAAATTAGTGCCTATTAGATTCCGTCCATGTAATAATTTATAATGTCTATGTAGCTCATGTAGCTAGAAAACTAATATTATTATCTGACAGATATATATATATTTAAAACTAGCTGAGCCCGCAATTTTGTACGCGTGGTATTCAGTATAGTGCGTAACTTTTTTGTTTGTAAAACGATTGGAATGAAACAAACAATAAATGTAGGGGAAGCTTGCTACAATACATCAGTGAAAACCGCATTCAAATCTGTTAAGCCGTTTCTGAGATTAGCATGTAGAAATGCACACAGACAAAAAATCTACAATTTTTTTTACTATGGTAACATAAGTATGTGTGCAATTTTTTTTTAATATATAGTGTACAGACAGCTAGTTTACGATATTATTACATGTATAGATTATGAATTTCTAGCTGATGCCCCTGAATATATTCACATAGACTTCATCTTAAGATATGAATATTTGTATAACATTCTAAACTACCTAATATAAACAAAAAATAAAATGTGTAGGTTTTATTTTTTGACTAAACTAGAGCTATTTGCTGAAACAGTGGATTTTTTTTACTTTAGCATTTTTATACCTATAGCTGCTTCTACACAATATGTTTGATTCCAATAACTTAAAAGAGAAATTTACATGTACATAAATAATCCTCTTGATTATGATACTATTTAGTTGGATAATGATTAATATCATGATATGAATATCATCTTTCGATTCTACTTGTGTTTTGACTAATTTGAACAAAAAACTGTTATTGTGACTTAATTTTCATAAGTAAACCTTGGATTACATTATTGTAATTTTACATAGAGATCTCTAATTTACTTGAAAATAATTTTATTGCCTCACAATGTAGCTTTTTGTGAAAGAATCTTTAAAATCGGTTATGTAGTTTTTAAGTTTATCCGTCACAAACATACAAAAAATCAAATTTTCTTATTTATAATATTAGTGTAGATACAAAATCTTGTTTTTTTTTTAGATCATATCGACCTGAAGGGTCATTAAGTGGTGCTAAATTAAAAAAATAAGCTGTTTTTTTTTTTGTTATTTCGGTGTAAGTAGTTTGTATGAAATTGAAGAAACTTGTTTTCGTTTTTTTATTTTAATTTCATAGCGTTATGAAGAGCTCACCATATTCTGAGTAATAATTCAGTCAAATTAGACAAAAAAAGATCCAATGTTATAATAATTTGCACTTATTTGTAATAGTGCATATTTTACAAATTTTCAAATTTTTATTGTAAATTATGTCTATTTTAACTGAATTAAAACGGGGAAATATTATTGTTTTATGGTGTCTCTTTTGTATTTTAAATTTTCAAGTAGAAGAAATTTGCAAATCCTATAAATGAAACATTTATTTTTAATTAAAGTAATATTTATATTAGAATTAGATGTTTATATATACAATATTTGTCCTTATTACATTTAATCGTTAAGTATAGGTCATAAACTGGACAGCCCTTCAGAAGGCAGTAACCACTTCTATATCCTCTCTGCAAGATTTGCATAGCATTTTTTTCTTTATATAAAGAACGGTAGCAAGACTGATGGTCCACAGTCCACTTGATAGTCGGTGACTATCATCAGTTAATAACACCAGCAACTATAGAGTTTTTATAGAGCAACATATAGAGATGCTATACTGTACTGCCGACTTCAGTAGGATAAAGGATTGGGAGGGGATAATAATGGGGATAAACTACATTTGCAATCAGTGTGCCATCTACCATCAAATGAAACGTCAGCCTCCCTATCGCCCATTGCATAAAAAGAAATAGGTATTTGAAATAGTTTTTTTTAATGTTACGGTTGGTAGACAGGCTGACGGTTCACTTGGTGGTAGGTTCGCCTATAACACAAACAACGCCACAGATGCTACTAGTGCTGCAACAACAATACATCTGCTGTTATCTCACGGTGGTCCTCTATAAGGGCGTGGTTACTGCCGCCAGACGGGCTGCCCAAATGATTGCGAAACGCAGTGTGCTCTGGCACTACCTTCCAGATCAGAGCCAACTTTGAAAAACTTTGAAAGTTGATCCTGCCGGAAATCGAACTTGGGAATCCTAGAACAGAGCGTTAACTCATCCAATGAGAAAAAAAATTATAGTATTATCTGTTGATTCTATATAAAGTTACCAACTTAAAAATCCCCGAGTCTCATATTAAATACTGGTGATGTAACGAATATCCGCATTCGCATTCGCGAATATTCGCTTGATTTATGATATTCGCATTCGCAATTATCTTTGAATATTTTGCGAATATGAACGTGAAAGAAAAATACAGAATGTGAAAACAATATTAGGTAAATTAAAGAAAAAGGTATTCATTTCTTTTCATTTTAATTACAAAATCTACTTAAAACAATTATATCTTTCTATAATCAACCTTTTATTTGGTGTTAATTAATCACCTTTCTTTAGACAAGAAAATAATAATACTCATCCCGCTGTCACCGGAAATGTTATTTTTTATTAATTTTTTCTTTTTTATTTATTTATTTAATTTATATCAACCATCTTGGGTCATGTGCGTCGCGCGCGGCATATTTTGAATCATAGATAAACGGCCTTAGATTTAAAAACTGAATATTCGCATTCGCGAATGTCAACAATAGATGTTCGCATTCGCGAATGCTTAAAAACTGGCATTCGTTACATCACTATTAAATACTAGCTGAGCTGGGCCCTGGGCCACGCTTCGCTGCGGCCCATACGGCGGCGCGGCGTGCGCATTGGGCGCGCGGTACTGGTATATACACTGCTTATCGTAGCGTGATGTTATATAACTGCCTTCCTCGATAAATGGACTATTCAAAATAAAAAGAATTTTTCAATTCGAACTAGTAGTTCCTGAGATTAGCGCGTTCAAACAAACAAACAAACTCTTCAGCTTTATAATATTAGTATAGATTTTAACTATAGTATCACTGCAACCATTGATCTATTGTGATGAAGCCTAAGAACTGCAGTAGATTCGTCACCTCGTCTGGGCTTACTATATAACTTCCCAGGAGGGTGCTATTTCTATGCATAAGAGAAGGGCATCATACAGTTATTCGTAATTTAATAGAAGAATTAACCATTAAATTTCGCAGATTCACGCAAAACTTATGGTTCAGGAGTGACCAAAAAGGGCATGAAGACATGCAAGGAGACAACCAAACATTTTGATGAATTAGGTATTTCTTCCATTTTTAATTATGTTTATTAATCCTTGGACATATTACCCAATTTATATACACCCCGTATTATCCTTTCCTTAACAGAAAACCGAGTGGCTACAAATGAAAATGGAATTTTCGAAACGAATATTAAATATGAGTAAGTACTTACTACTGGCTGGGTATTATTTTATTTAGTTATTTTTCCTACTTTTTAGGTAATCAAATTTACATATGTTTATCTAATGATAGGACTATAGTGACGGAGTTAGAATATACATAACATAACTTATGACTGAAGGTATCTGAAATAATGTTTCAGTAATAATCTTTCAAATAATGAAAGAATAGCATCCATAGTAAAATAATTTCAGGACGCAAATTCGAGGCTACAAATGGGTTAAGAAATTAATCTTTTCTTTAGATATCCAGATAATGCTCCTTTTTTAAAATATAGTAAGGGAAATTACCTAATTCCCCCATGTTCTTAAAAATTAATTCTAGGGACACATTCCTATATGATTCAACCGAATATAACGATGAATTGTTTACTTAAAAAAGAAAATGAGGATCTTCAGACTAAATTTTTGTACATGCCAGATGATCATAGGAAGAGTCCTGTTACTTGGGACAAACAGTCCAATTAGGTAGAGTCAACTTCGAGAAGGAAATCAATCGTCGAATCCAGCTCAGATGGCAGCATTTGGAAAGCTCTGAGACATCTTCTCGTCCAAAATTCCTCAGTGTCTTAAAACAAAAGTTTTCGACCAATGTGTGTTACCAGTTATGACATATGGCGCTGAAACATAGTCCCTATGGGCCTCGTAAGAAAGCTTAACGAGCTATTGAGAGGGCTGTGTTACATTGGATCGAATCAGGAATGAGTAGATCTGTAGATGAACGAAAGATACCGACATAACCCAGCGGATTAGCAAGTTGAAGTAGTGGGCAGGACACATACGGAGAGGACGGCCGCTGGGGCCGGAAGGTTCTCGAGTGCAGGCCACGGACCAGTAAGCGAAGCATAGGACGTCCACCCACAAGGTAGACAGACGACCTGATAAAAGCCGTGGGTCTATGGTGCTTCTGATCGGTCCTTTTGGAAAATTAGGGGGAGGCCTTTGTCCAGCAGTGGACATCCCGCAACTGAGATGATGATGATGATTAGGTAGGGATAGGGAAATGGGCTCTGGCATCCCTTACTTCGCTCACTGAAACAAAACAGCACATGTGATGTTATTTCACAATTGTCTTCTGTAAAGGGGTGGTACTGACACTAGGAAATGCAGTATGTATTGCAGTGTTTCATGGGAGGAGAATACAGCTTCTTTTATACAATTTCATTTATAAATAAATTTTATATTGAAAACAAAAGTTGAAAAATTAATGTTTTAAATATAAATGTATACTTTGACTAATCAGTGTTTAAAGTTAAAACCGAAACTGTGATACATGCTGTAGTATGACATTATTCCCTTTTTAACTTACATATTTATCCATTTTATTTTTCATTGAACTAGTTGAAAAAAAAAATGGTGTTCAATGTGGTTTGGTTTCAGAAGAACATAGCAAATCAAAGTCATTTGTAAGGTGAATGGGACTTGTTTAGCCAGCGGACTCGCTTACTTAGTTTCGATATTGTTAATGGTCAACTCGGCCCATAAGTATGCAAATCAAGAAGTTGCTGCATTGTAAATGACTTTTATCTTTAATTTCGTAATATCAGGATTAGACTTACTGAAAATGCAATTTCCTTATTATTTTAATTTCTATTAAATGTCCTATTACTTATTTTTCTAAATTTATTTAAAAAGCAAAAGTTTCTATTTCTAGTTTATTTTAAGTGGTAGTGTAGTATTTTAAGTTTTAAGGATTTTTTTTATCTCTTGTGAGAGTTGAGAATAGTGTTTTTTTATTATTAATACTGAACATTAATTATTTTTAAATAAGGCTTATATTTATAGCAACCACTCCGATCCATCATACCATCTTAAAAGCCGAAAACACTAATTGGTAGAAGTTTGTGCAGGATTAAAAAAAATAATGGAAGTTTTATATAGGTGATTATCATATGCAAGCAAAATTGTAAATTGTTAATAAAATGGAGCGATCTTTTTCCATGTAGTCCACCACTCTTTGGTATTTTTCTTGCTAACACCTGTTTCATATTTCAAAAGATCTAGGACTTGAGCTAATGATGGATTCCTACGCACAATGAATCTGTTTGTTTTGGAATGCCACCCCTCCAAGTGGTTTGTTTTGTTGTTCTTATTTCTTTATTACTGCAGCAAGCAGCAAAGTTGGCAATATATTATGTCATTTTTTTTTTTTTAATATCGTTTCATTATGTGCTAGTGCACAGTAAATTACTTCTTATACATCTAAAGAGATTTGATTTTGATTTGAGGGTTTCAAAAGACTAGTTTCTAGATAAGAATATTATTCTTTTATCAAAACCAATTTCGAAAGAAAAAATTATATTTCTATTTCGAAATCTGTTTCAAACCCTGGTTTCGAATGTAGGCCGAAGTGGCAAAAAATCATTGAACAAAATGGCACATATGTACTGTAATTAAATATAAATAAATTTTGAATATGTCATGAGTTTTCATATAAAATGTGAAGAAATGTTTTCCCCAACCTAATATTTACCGAAAGTGATATTTGTTTTTTTTTTTTGAAAAGAAAACTTCTTTAGACATGTTGGGCACTTGTAATCTTCATTTTTACTTGTACTGTAATTCCTGATGTAAATAGTCACTGATACTTTAGTTTTACTGTCGATAAAATATTTTATTGATGGTTTTACTAAAGTTTCTAAGTTCTTTTTATTTAATTTTATAAATCTTTATCTAAATTGTTTTAAATAAGTTTTTTAGTTATTAGTTCATAGAAATTTTAACACTAAAATATTTTTTACGTAATGGCAAGATGGCAGAGGAAATAATTACAAAATTTTGCTAAATTCTACCAATAAAAATGCATAAATATCACATAAGTAAATTGATTAAAATTTCTAGCATAAAATTAATTCTAGAAAAATATGTTTTATAGTCTTAAAAAGATATCTTTTAAACATAATAATTATTTACTGGTTTATTTAACAAAAAATTTATGCCAAATTTTGACTTTTAAGAATTTTATGGATCTTCTTATTTAATAGAGACCTTAGGTATATGCAAATAATAATTTATACTGCAATATTGTTTTTAATGAATAAAAATGCAAATTACATATAATTTGCATGTACTTCAGTTATAATTTACAATTTTGTTTTTAAGAGTACCTTTTTGTATTGCATGGAGAATGTCAACACTCAAATAACATAGCATTTGAAATAAGTTTAGAGCTTTGTTTTCTGGTTACAGTTTACATAAATAAAACTAAATTTAAAAGGTATTATTAAGATTGTATTTTAAGTTAAAAACAATGAAATACAAACGTTTTTCTATTGTTTCTGTTTTTTCTTCTCTGCTTCTTCTTCCTTTTCCTTTTCAATAACAGAAACATAGGAGTTAATGGTATCAGAGTCAAGCATTTGCATGGGTTGGCCACGTCTCATTACTGCTATTTCAAGATTTTTTTGTCCAGACTGTACTACTTCTAACAAGGCTCGAATAGCAAGCTGAAAGCATTAATTGATTAATTAGTTGAAGGGTATAAGGTATCATATAAAATTTTTCTTGACAAATGTGTGAATTAAATTATTAGTCATGAGACATTGCAATTGCAAGACTATATATCAGCAGAGACAAATAATTAGTGACAGTGCCATTAAAGAGAGAAAATAGTAGCTTCGTATTCAATCAGAAGATTCAGAAGTATGAGAGATGAAAACATTTTTTGTTGATTTATCAATGCACTTTCTTAATTTTAAAAAGCAGTTTTTTGTAGTAGTTACTGAACATGATTGAATGTTTCTTGAAAGAAAAAAAATAACTTAAAAATACTGAAAATGAATTTCTAGTTACCTTCACAGCACCCTTTTCAGTAGCTACCTCCTCTGCAGTGTAGTTCTTCTCCAAGAACTCTCTGACAGTTTTAGCCGATCTACCTGTAGCATTAGCTTTCCATTCATAATATATTCCCGAAGGCTCCGTTTGGAACAAATGTGGTTTACCATCATAATCAAAACCTCCTATGAGACATGAAATGCCAAAAGGACGACGGCCATTGCTCTGAGTGTACTTTTGTTTGAGTCCAGCTATGTATCTTGTAATGTAATCCAATGTAACCGGATCTTCTACTGTGAGCTTGTGTGATTGACATTCGATTTGCGCTCTATTGATTAAAATACGAGCATCTGCTGTCAAACCGGCAAAGGCCATTACAACATGATCATCTAGAAGGCAAATTTTCCTCACAGTTCTTTCTTCTTGAAGTTTCGCAACAGATTTCTTTTCCACACCCAGTACTACAACATCATTGCCACGGACGCCAACCTAATTTATAAAAAGTTTAAAAAGTAAATTACCTACTTATGAATAAAAAAATACGAAACTGAGAATCATTCATTACTTACAGCGGTTGAACCTTTTCGTACAGCTTCTTGAGCATATTCGACTTGTAGTAAATGACCATCTGGTGAAAACACCGTGATAGCTCTATCGTAGCGAGCAGACATTATTATAAATTAAGAGAACTTTAAAAAATTAATTAGAACTTTAAAAATTCAGGAAGATGAAGATGCAGATGCATATGAATGACAACTGACAAACATGAAACAACAAAATTTTCTACCTCTACCACAGAACACTATATACACCAATGTTGCCAACTACTATTAAGAATAGAAAAAAGAAGAGCCGTTGTATCTCAAAAATAGAGCTAAACATATTTGGGACTTTAGGAGCTGCATTATAAACATGAAACCAAGTTTAGTCTACCAACTAATTTAATGAAAACAATTTAACTAACTTGTTACTTAGGTACTTATAAGTTAAAAAAAATTAATGCCTCATTTGATTAATAAAATTATATTTGTCGAGTCATTTGAGATTTGGTTCCTATATTATGTTTAATTGGTGAAACCCTACTTTCTTGAGCTAACCTTGAAAAGAAGTTTCAGAGAGCTATTCATCGATAAACTTTTTTCAAACTAATTTTGCTAATTATATTAACATTTAGATTATATTCATCGTTATCAGTCTGTGTCTCTCCCCTGCTGGATGTAGACTTCTCCCAATGCTCTCCACTACTCACGGTCCTCCGACCCTCGCATCAAGTTGCTTCCCGCAAAGCCTTTCAGGTCGTCTGTCGACCTGACCGCAGGGCGTCCTACGTTACGCTTTCCAATTCGTGGTCTCCTTTCGAGAACTCTTCTACTCCATCGGTTATCCGCTGTGCGACAATTGTGACTGGCCCATTGTCACTTCAACTTGCTAATTCTCTTGGCCTTGTCGACAACCTTAGTTCTTCGGCGAATTTCAGACTTTCTGATCCTATCCACCAAAGAAAGTCCATAGCTCGCTGAGCGACTTCTAAACTTATGGATCAGTCCTGCCGTGAGAGGCCACGATTGTGCACCATACGTAATCACTGGCAGGATGCACTGATTGTATTATTTGGTCTTCAGACATTGCGGCAGTGGTAGCGAGAACAGGGCCTTGATTCTGAATGGCAATTATTATTATGATTTCCCGCTTTTGTCGTACCTACCTTATCAAAACACGTAGTTTTGTATATAAGAGAATGACTTTTTAGCAGATATCGTAACAGTTTGAGGATATGACGTGGTTTCGAAGTAAGGAATCGCTATATGACGTGGTTTTGAAATATGGAATCACGTGGAATCGCTAAGTGGCGTTAGTGAATTAGGGCAGATGATGTAGATATTGTTAGAATCTGCTTATTAATATAGCATACTCTTTGGTGAAGCTATTGGCTATGGTACATTAAAAAGCTGAAGTGAAGGCTGTCACGGAACGGATGATGTTTTTAATTATATAGAATAACAAAATATGTATGTCAATATAATTTATAAAATAAAACAACGTTTTGTCTTGAAATAACTTTAATATTTGTTTCCAATGTCTTTCGCCATCGACACGAATCTAATCAACTTAAAGGATATTCCCAAATGCAGCCTAACCCACCCGGATTCTACTATCAACCTCTTGTCAAAGTTGTTCCTGCCTAACTGGATAATTTGTCTCAAATAGACGTAATTCTGCAAAATTAAATCGGGCCGTCCCGGCCCTCAAATTTCGTCGATTCAGCTATTTTCAATCTACACGAACAGACTTCATTGTCAATTATCAATTGGTATTGAAATTGTAGTATATAATGCGTATATATTGATATAACTTTCTTTAATTCTTTTCTCTATGATCTATGAATAATAGCTAAGGTCCATAGAAAAATAACTAAAGCATAGAACCCTGACTAAAATAAAAATCAATATTTATAGTGTGTTGCTCCTTACGCTTTTGCATTGTGACCATCAGTCAAAAAGAGATAAACATACAAACTTTGTTCTTATTTTTGATCGGCGTATCGAGGTCAAACGCTAGAATTGGTGCCTTTACGTACTTGGTCCAGTTTTATGATACCCATTTAAAGAGGCTAGCTAACCGTTAACAAATGATTTGAATAAAGTGTCAACTTAACTTATCTGTATTTTTGCTTTGTACGTATGTTCTGTGACATGAGTGACAACGTTTTTGTTTATTTTTGGTTTCTGTATCAAAATGTAATAAATCTAGCATCTAATCAATTATAACACTATTATATTAGATAGGTATCCGTGAATTCTGTGATTATTACAATGTCTTGTTCAGTGCCACGATGTAAATCTAATGCGTCCAGAAAACAAAATGAGGATGTGTTTATAAGTTACCATCGGTAAGTGATTTTGTTTGTTTGCATTATCAAAGTCATGCAGTAAATATACTGAGAGCTTGTTTGTATAATAAGGGCCACTAATAAATTATGTTTCTTGAATTTACGTAATATTTTAAGAAAAAGATACAACCTAGGCACATACTAAGGTTATGTTAGATAAAGATGAGCGATACGAATCGATATTATGCTGTATCGATACATAGCAATGCGATATATCGATATTTTGTATCGATACACAACCATACAATACGCATCGATATATCGTATCTCCAGGTAAAAATATCGAATCCATCTATATCTGCTTAAAATTATGATTTTGAACCTATAATATTAAACATTCTCTATGTTTTGGTAAGGAGAGATTAATGTAAACAAACTTCGCACCGACCAACTGGGCTGGCGTCGTGCGGCACGCTTTGTGCACTACCTACCCGACAATTGTAGATAGGTAGGTAGGTATTTTATCTAATGTTAGGTACCGGCATAATAAAATAAAATAAATTTCTTGCTTTCTATATATAGGTATAAAGTTTTATTATAGCGTTATAGTTTTTAATAAAACACTGTAATAGGTATAACTTCCATTTTTAAGAAATTTCCATTTTTTTACTGTTTGAACTAATACTTTTGTTTTATTTTAACCTGTTTAAAAATTGGATAAATATCGATGTATCGATACAAGACGTTGCGATATATCGCTGAATCGATACGATTGGTTGCGATACGTATCGATACGCTGTATCGATACAAACGATTATTTTGGACATCTTTATGTTAGTATTGTGCCGACGATATCGTCTTATCTACGTTTGTATATATGGATAATTTGTATAGGTCACCTGGTACGGAACAACCAGACGAACATCTAGTGAAAGTATATTTGTCTCTCTTTAACTTATGGCCTTAATGCAAAGGTGTACGAAACGGCACACTATAAATATTGATTTTTATTTTAGTCTGGGTTCTATGCTTTAGTTATTTTTCTATGCTAAGGTCCTTGATAATAGCAGTATAAAGACACAGAATACCATAATAGACAGTAATAGTAAAAAGTTTGTAATAAAAACAAGATATAGTGAATAGTGAAGTGTGTGGGACTGTGCTTGTGCAACACGCACTATCAAAGATAATTGTATTAGTGTATAGATGGAACAATAAAAATTGAAGATTCCTTCGATACTCGATACCCGTCTTTCTAATGGCTGCATGTCGTATGTTAAAAAGAGATAACAATAGCCGAATATGACGTCTTAAAACGCTGCGTGCCATAAAAGAGGCAACGTCATATTTGTTTATATCATGCTGGTTAACAAGCGCGTTTAGCTTTATGTGATTTAAAATACTTAAAAATCTGAAAGTGTGATTTCATAAATCTGTTGCTTGCCAAGAATGGCTTGTACTGTTCCCGTTTGTCCAAGTAGAGTGGGTGTTTTGAAGGAGAATAATGGAAACATATCATTTCACCGGTAAGTCGCACAGCTCGCACTCATTAATTTTGGTGTTTTGTAAACAAATTTTTATAATTATTTACTAAAAATGAATCATTGTACATGCATACACAACTCTAAGGTTGATTTATTTAAAGAAAAGCTGGTGTTTATAACTAAAATTTACAAAAACCAAAGTTAATCGGAATATTTGACATTTGTCTTGCTTTATAGTGCTGTAGTCTGATCTTGATAAGTTTATCGATATCGATAACTAATTTATTTTTAGTAGAGTGTTAACAATTTCTAGCTGCAGGTTGAAAGTAATTTTTATCAATTTATAACAGATTTCCCACCGACATCGATTTAAAAAAAACGTGGACAAAAAATGTAAGAAAAGCCGACGATTGGAGAGCTTCGCAATATGCAAGAATATGCTCGATGAACTTTGAAGATTCTTGCTTTCGCCAAGGATATCAGCGTAAAATTCTACACTCGTATGCAGTGCCGACAATATTCCCAAAATTACCACCATCGTGTAAACCAGTAAGTAATATCTATAAGTTATAAAGAAGTTATGCTTCAATCTATGAAAATTATGAAAATCTTTTGAATCATTAATAATCAAAAACTATTTCTTTTCAGAAATTACCCAGAAAAAGAAAAATTACTAATAAATACGTGGATACCCAAGCGTCAACATTAACTGCAAGTCTTTAAATTAAAATGTTGACGAATCACAGATGAACGATATCACAGATCCAATCTGTGATATCGTTTCTAAAAATAAAACTTTAAGATTATCGAGTTTTTTTTCTCTCGTAATACCCCTTAAGGATGGATTCTAAATATTTCTACTCAAAAAATAACTATTCTTTCGAAATATTTTGGTGAAATAAATGCGAGAGGTTGCATACAATCTCATACAACCGATTAGCAATGCGGCGAGTACCAGTACGCACCCACATTTTATTTATATTGAATAACCAAACAGTACACTGAAACGCATTTAGCCATACTTTTTATCCGTCATATATTTAAAATCTATATCAACGATATCTAGTTATCAATAAAAATGCACAGCACTATTATACGCTATAACCACAGTAAATACCCAGTAAAATATCTTCATACAAACGTGCCGCTCTCGGTTTGAATGTGTGCGTGCGCGCCGCGCGCCGTGTCGGCACGCGATTTCACGCACACGCTAGCATAATATATGGGGGAATAAGGAAACGTCACATGACCGCTCGCGATAGTCAACTCTCGCCGGCCACTTACCATAATATTAATTATTACGAGTATCATGACTTCAAAAAGGGGGAAAAAATTTTTGTAGTGTTTTCGGGTGCCTCAATAACGATTTCGCAAACCCGGACTTATCATTTTTCATAGTTCCTACTGAACCAGAAATGTAAGTACCTACTTATACTTAAATCTTATTAGTAAATGTGGTATTGTATTGTTTATTTCACAGTTTATTTGCTTTATTAAGAGCGTAGCCGAGTCGCATTTTTCCATATAAATGTATTCCCAAATTTACTTCCTGAATACTATGTTTAGAGCAAAAGTTTATTTTAAGAAGTCTAGTTTTACTATAAAACAGAGGATTAAGTACCTACAAAACATCGTTTAGGGAAACGTATTTGTCGCGTATAGTGTAATAAGGGCAATTTCACAATAATTAATATTGCAAATTACTATTGAAATTATTATTTTTTCTATTGTCTTGTGTGTTGTTTTGCTGGTTTTGCGTTTTTATTAAAGTAAGGTATCATGTATTGAAAATAATAGGTGATGAATATTTTTTTACATATTCGCGAAAATACGTATGGAACTCTCTATTTATTTCACTTGACCAATTTGTTTAATTGTTTCAGACGCTTACAGTGGCTACGGTTAATTAATCGCGAAGACTTATCTAACAAGTCGAAACATAATGAACGAATATGTGAAGTACATTTTAAAGCAGAAGACATTTCTATGAACACTCAACGAAAACGATTAAAGAAGAATTGTTTACCGTGTTTACGTTTGCCTAAAAATAAAGAAGATAAAGGAATTCAAATCGAAGAAACGTCAGTCACCACTTCAACCCAAATTGATCTACCATACAATCTAATATAATAAATGTTATGTGAATAAAGGCTTTTTATTTTTACTAAATTTATAAATTGGTAAAATATTCAATCATAATATGCTTTTTATTACATAAATTTAGATCAAGTGCTGCTTGTTCGAAAATATTAACTAAAAGTAAAAGTGACAACCCTAGGGATCAACGCAAGAGTAGGCTAATAACTCGGCGGGCGGCCTTAGATAACCTACTGTTCTGTATTTACTGTGCTATAACTTTAGCTTGCATTGTATAGTCAAAATGGAGACATTCACTCAACTTCGACCCGACAGATTATATATGTATGTCTCTTTCAATCTTATGACAATTTGAAGATGTTAGAAAGAATAAAATATTGCTGCATTTTGTGATCCATCTATAGGTACAGACTAATACAACATCTTTGCGCACTATACTCCGCTAGGAGTAATAGTGTTCTGTGGTGTGCATATGCGACTATGTGTAGTGTTATTAAGTGTACCTGTGTGTGTGTGTACTGTACTGTACACGGCAATATGGCGGAGGCGGCTACTGAATTTAATTTTTGGCTAAATGTTAAATTAAAGGAATTAAAAACAGATGAAGGGGTTTTCGGATCCTACATATCGGGTATTTTAGAAGGAGAAGAAACTACAGAAGAAAAGCAAGACGCCTTGGAAGGCATACTATCTGAGATTGCAGTAAGTCATATTGCTCTCGTGGGTTCCATATATTCTACTTCTTTCATACCTATTATACAATAAATATACATTAAAATATCATATATTTTTAAATAGGAATATGATATAACTTCCCTCGTCAAAGAAATATTAGAAAAGTGGGAGATATGTCGGCCAAAAGAAGATACTGCCGAACATGTTGCAGATGTGGATGCACAGTTAGCGAAATTATTGGAATCTCAGGCTCTCGCTACGACCACAAGACGAGAATATACTGAAGAAGAGAAGAAAATACGTGAAGCTATATTATCTCAATATAGCCAGCTTTCCGACAAAGAGGTAGGATAAACTGTTAGATAAAATATTAACAACAATATTATGCACCATTTAATGTAATGCACAATTCAATTTTTGGGTAAGATATAGTCAGTTATATAGTTATATAAAGAGTAATTTTGAACTTGGAGTGATTTGTGCAAATTGATAAGTGGAGTATGCATCTTTCATAAATCACAAACTAAATAACTAAATTTAGTTTGTGATACTAGAATGTAGGTTTTCTCGGCCGGTATCCATATGAGTTGTAGGTTTCCAGGATGATGGCCCAGGTCTGTTAGAAATTCTTCCAAATGTTTCGTCAACAACTGCGGTTGACATCCTCAGTGGTGTAGTCCGTATTAGCAGAAAAAGTACTTCACATCACTGCATCGCAATGCACCAAACTGTGACAAACTGCACTGCACTTCACTTCTGCACCTTTCGACTTCTTGGGGCCATCATCCCGGAAACCTACAACTCATATGGATACCGGCCGAGAAAACCTACATTCTAGTATCACAAACTAAATTTAGTTATAATATTTTAAATGTTACCTATGCTTAAAAATACACTACCATAAACATTAAACTTTACTAATTTGCTGTGAACTAAATAGACTATTGCTTAATAAAATCATTTATACATTATATCTTTCAGCCATAAAGACTACAAATATATAGAATTATATTATAGAAAAATGATATCAAATTATATGTGAAACTCACAAGATGCTTGCATTATGTAGTATTGAAGAGTTCATTGGATGAGTGGTTAGGGTGTCTCAGGTTCTATTCTCGGCCGGGTCTACTTTGGAAATGAAATGGTTCAAAGTTGGCTCTGGTCTGCATCTGGAAATAGTGGTAGAGCTGAAATGCAGTGCCATTTCAGCCATTTGGGCGGTTCATCTGGCGGCAGTAACCATGTGTATTGTTTTGGTGAATGAGTAAGGGATGCCAAAGACCATTTCTTTATCCCTTATCCTTAATCCTACTATGGTTGGCAGCTCATTTGCATCACCTGTGGTGTTGCTTGTGTTATAGGAAACAGTAGCTACCTATCATCAAGTGGACCATCCATCAGCCTGTCTGTCAATGTCTTCAATTTTCCTTGCAGAAAATGATCACTTTTGATTACAACTTGGTTTCAATGTGAGAACTTGTGAAGTTTCCAATAAAGAGAGCATTTTTAAAAATTACAACAAGACTCAAATATGGATCTATTATTATATTAAAAAGGGGTGTTTTATGAAATTTAATTTTTAGTGACTATCACAATGTCACAATTAATGTCATCAATATTAAAGTAGAAAAATGAAAAGTTATGCCATTAATATCTTTATGTTTTATTGTCTACATTAATACATTTTCATATTTTAGGATGATGACCACGATGAGATGGAAGCAAATGGTTCCAACTTAATTAGAAACACTAATGCTTCAGATGTAGCAGCTGCAGCTAGAGAGAGACGAGAAATTGCAAAACAGGAAGCACAACGCAAGAAAGATAAAGATAAAGAAGACAGGTATGCTAGTTTCATAATAAACATTCAACATATCTTTTCACTCTCAAATTCATTATCTTTGATAATGAACCGCTGAATTTAACTTAAACAAAAGGGATTTACTTGAAGAGTTGACATAATATATTACTTGTATAGTCCATATAGTACTTGTAAATAGGCATAGACAAAGCTATCAACTTTAGACTTCTGGGGTAAGAACATCACTTGTCAAGAATACATTCATATCATTTGCTTTGACATATGACTCCTTAGTTGTAATCTCAGATAAAATAAGAACTAAAGATAGGCCCCTGTGGATGGCACAATGGAACAGGTGTTGAACAACATCAGCATGTGGAGCTTGACATAATTAAATTAAAATATTTTCCAGTGAAATGTCAAATTGCATAATGAAAGGGTGTAAAAACCAGTGTTTAAAACTAGTAATTGGTTTAAAACTAGTTTATTACAAAATATTACACTTATTTTTGGACTATAATCCTTAAGAAACAATTTTCATATAAGGTATGGAAATTTCATGAGTAAAAATTAATACAAGTGTTGACTAAAAAGTGTTATGTCACTTTGATATTTTTTGTTTATGTTAAGATCGGCAGACAGGCTGACGGTCCACTTGATGGTAGGTGGCTACCGTCGCCTATAACACAAGCAACGCCAAAGCTGCTGCAAATGCGCTGCCGACTACAGTAGGATAAGGGATTAGGAGGGGATAGGGAAATGGGCTCTGGCATCCTTTACTCACTCACCGAAACACAACAGCACACGTGCTGTTATTTCACGCTGGTCTTCTGTAAGGTGGTGGTTACTGCCGCCAGACGGGCTGCCCAAATGGCTGCGAAACGCAGTGTGCCCTGCCACTACTTTCCAGTTCCAGACCAGAGCCAAATTTGAAAAGTTCATTTTTCAAAGTTGACCCTGCCGGGATTCGAACACGGGAACCCTAGAATAGAGCGTTAAGGCAAGCACCCTAACCACTCATCCAATGGGCTCGTCAAAATTGTATTAATTGCGACAGCTGACGCAATTAATACAAGTGTTGACTAAAAAGTGTTATCTTTGATATTTGTGTGACAGGTGATGCATGTATTTATGTTCCCTAATTCTATTTTCTGGGCTTTTAAAAGCAAACGTCTAAACCTTGTATGAAAAGTTGATAAATGAAACGATAGTGCATTATGCAGCGACTACTGTCGTCGAAAAAATGAACTATTTGAACTTGTAAAATATAGTGTTGAAAGTAACTTTGGTTAGAACACGTGACATCTGAGTATGCAGAATGTAACTAAATAATATAAAGAAATTAGTCTATTGACACAAGATAAATTTTATACACTTAAAGGCGTAAACTCCAGTCGTGCGTCGAAGCTGCCACCTACACTTTTTTAAAATTGATCTAACACTCAAATAATCTCATCAAATTCAAATACATAATTAAGTTAGGTAAATTTTAATTAGGTTGGTACATGTGGATAGTGATTATCTTATATATAAAAATGAATCCCCATTTCTCCTGGTCACGTCATCACGCGTGAACGGGTAGACCGATTTTAATTCGGTTTTCACCAAAGGAAAGAGGGATAAACGGGGAATGTTTTAGTATATAAAAATTACACCACGGGCGAAGCCGGGGGCGGGCGGCTAGTATTTTATACTAACATTAATATTTTAGTTCATTTCTGTAAAAAGATTATATCTGATATAGGGAGAAGCAGAAGCAACTGAAAGAGGAAAAAAAAGAGAAGCGGAAGACACAGAAAGGGGAGAGAAAGAGATAGCAAGATGCGTTTGAACAAAAGTTGGTTGAGTTGCTTGTTCTTTTTATTAAATTGTAATTAAATTGTAAAATGATTTGTGCTATTGATTGTAAAAATATTTTGATATGTTTGGTTTACAATATCTTTTTGTAGGTACTCATATTATGTTGTGATTTTTTATAAAAGTTACTATATTTTTAAAACATGTGATTCCAAAATGAATGATGTAATTTCATTGAAACATTTAAGTAATTAGGTATGCCTTATAAATTACTTCCTATTTGGCCTTGTATTTATGTATTGTAATCATTGCTATCAACAAGTGGTGACAGTTTAAAAATGTCAGTGTAACAGGTAAACAGTATTTTGTTGAAATTATTCAGGTATTGCTTATTCTAACATGTATTAATATGTAATAGACATATATTTTTATAAATCATTATCAATTTCTTAATTACTTCAACATTGTAAATATTAACATAGTATTACTCCATAGCTCACCTTTAGTCTTTATAAATATGTTTGATTTTATTTTGTTGTGTGTATATAGTTTAAATAATATTAAAAACTTATCACTATGTCACAGCTAGTGAATGGTAATATTCAGTATTTCAATACATAAATAAGATCCTATAGTTGAAACTAGAAAATTGCGGTTGTTACGGTTTCATGTATAAAAGTTATATGTGTATTATGTATTCTTAGAAATAAAATTACCAATGTGATAAAGGTTGCTTTTATTTAACAATAATCATGTACCTCCGTAGGAAAAAAATACAAAATACAGTTTAAGAACTTTTATTTATACCTGTGTACTTAGTTTTAAATAATTATTTTATATCACATTTTAACCACTAATTTCAGTTTAATATCACATTTTTGACTATTTTCAGTAACAACAAAGTTATGTGCCGAGCCTGAATAAATGTGTGTTATGACTTCATTCACTTGTAACTGTATAGGCACTAATGTTGGCAACATCACACAGGGTTCACTGGTGGTGCCTGTATTAGCATGTTCATTCCAACCCCATGCCCACAAAGTATTATCTGTTGCGAGACAAACTGTATGTTCAGATCCTACAGAAATATCCTTTACAAGTCTTCCATCTGTAAACAAAATCAAAATTGTATATAAAGCTGAACCTTACAAGACTTGCTAGAAATTTTTAATATTTATTGACTATTATAGTTTGATTGCCCAGCATAAATAATGCTGGTTGAAATTGGCTCATTCCTAAACAGACTGGCACACATGATTTAGTACTGAAATTTAAGGGGAATTTACAACTCCAGTAAAATAAACAGAATTATTGTCATAGTATTTTTATTCTTTCAAATAAATTTTTGGGAAATCTTTCCAATCCCGTTAATGATTTTTAGGGTGTTTTAGAATTAAATTAATTAGTAATGTATGTTAGTTTTATAAAAATATAGTTTTTATGGCCAGGAAATTCATGCACAATTAATTTTATAAAGATTTTAAAACATAACCTAAATTTGTTTATATTGTAAATTAATATGTACATACTTTAATCTCTTAACCTAACCGTTCCAAGTCGGATTAGCTCTCATAGAGGATCGCTCTATGAGAGCTCTCGGATCGCTCCGCTTCGCTACCGCCTTAGCCTCTGTGTTTTTTTTTAAAACCTCTCCTGGCCGTTTCCTCTATAAGAGCATATCCGACTTGGAACGGTTAGGTTAAGAGATTAAAGTATGTACATATTAATTTACAATATAAGCAAATTTAGGTTATGTTTTGAAATCTTTATAAAATTAATTGTGCATGAATTTCCTGACCATAAAAACTATATTTTTATAAAACTAACATACATTACTAATTAATTTAATTCTAAAATACCCTAAAAATCATTAACGGGATTGGAAAGCCAACCCAAATTTTTTTCAACATAGAAATATACTCTTCATTCTGTGTGAAGAAGAGTTTTTATTCTTGCATTGGGTGATTATTTTTCTTCATTAAAGGATTATTACTGATATTGATTGAATTGACAAATGACCATATATCAATAAATTCGAATTGAATTGAATTGGAAACAATCCATGTTATAAAAAATGGTTTCCTATGAAATCTATTGTATAAAATATACTGCCAGTTGTTGGATGTGCTCGACGTCTGCTATCATCAGCCTTGGCTCAGTCAGTTATTTAGACTATACATGATTGAGGAGCTCTTATGCTTGTATTCTTGTCAAATTTGGTTGTGTGTGCTTTTATGTTAATACTCTAATTTGAACTCCACTATTTTCAACCTACTATTGAACATAACATAATATATATTAAAACTAAGTAGTTGGGTGTTGCATGTGATATTAGCTACATACATTGAGTGGAATCAGAAACTGGTTTCCATAAAGAAGCACTACCTTAGTAAAAAAACACGGCCACTGAAATCTACAAAGAAATTTAGTATGACATACAAGTCTCATTAGGGATCTTAATTATTTTGTGAATAGCTATGATGAATAGATAATAATTAACTGTGGTGGTTAAACGGCGTGGAGCTTTTTAGCTTTTTAGTAGTCATTTTTATATGGAAAATTCATAAACGTAACACCTGTTTTGGCCTAAGGGGCTGAGAAGAGGGAAGGAAGAACTTCTTAAATGAATTTCCACAAAAAAATTTTTTTGCAGAAACCTCCCTTTGATAAAAAAAAATTATAATAATTTTCTAACTTCAATATTGCAACAAACAATTTTGCCAAATGTAGTATTCTGGGTGAATTAATTATATTTAAGAACCTCTTTTAAGTCATCTCCAAATAATAATACCTAAAGTAGTTTTCTGGGTGAAGCTCACTTCGCTTGCATTTTCATATACATTCCTAGAACCTAATCTAACCCTAATTTATAATCTTATCACTGAAGCAGCTTAGGGTCAGTAATTTAATCCTTTATGCAGTCTACTCCACACCCAAGCCACAAACAAAAAATTTTTTTGGTCAACTACTATTTGTACTAACCTGGTAAATTGACATGGACAATATTTCCAGGACAATTTTGATTATTAGTTCCCAGTTGTCCATAATTATTACGACCACAAGTTAGAATACTACCATCCTCTAACCATAGTAAAATATTGGTCCAACCACTCAGAAGTTTTTTTACATTTTGTTTCACGCATATATCTATTTTCTGTGGTATAAATATTTTCTTGTACTTTTCAATATCCAGAAATAATTGGCCATGTTTATTGTCACCCCATACATATATAGCCTTCTCATCTGAACACCAAGCTACAGTGTGATTTTGTCCACATGCTATATGAGAAATCTTGCCTGTATTAGGAACTTTTTGAAATCTGTCTGAAGCTAACACATCTTTACCCAATCCCAGTTGACCGTGTTTCCCACATCCAGTGGACCAAACTTCACCCTTTGAATTGATGACTACTGAATGCCTTAACCCCATCGCAATAGCACATGCATTCACTTGTAACTTAATTGGCTTAACATTCTCAGAGAAGTGTTCTTTCGGTAAACCCAATTGTCCGTGACTATTAGATCCCCAAACAAACAGGAAGTGATCATCGGTGACACCACAACTGAAGTCCCAACCACAGGTAATATTGATAAATTTTACGCCACTTAGAGACCAAACTCGTTGAAAGTTATTTGAATATTCATCTGTTCCTAATTGGAGTTTAAAATTCCATCCACATGCATATAACTTTCCTTCGCCATCTAACAGTAGCGTATGACCGCCTCCGCAAGATACTTTATTAATTCCATTTAATAAATCTGCTTCGACTTTTGTAGGCGTTTCGATTTGTTCATTATTTACACCGAGACCCAATTGACCGTGAGAATTAGCACCCTGTAATTAGAATATTAGAAAATATATGTAGAGTAATATAACCTACAACAAATTTCATGCAAAATTTGTAAAAATATTTACCCATGACCACAGAAACATGACTAGTTTAATAAACCTAGGGTTATGTAAATGCAATTTTTAATCGAACGAATATCACATACTTTTCATCATTATTATGATTAATAAACAAAACAAATAATGTCCGGCGCGCCTTCCTATTTCTATCTTATCAACTTCATCATAGGTCATAGAGTAAGTAAAAATAAATTTTGAAATGTTTCCGGTGTACGATAGTACTTATTTCTTCCATGATTGATTTTTGATTTCCACCAATTTTCCACCACTCCAAAGTCACAGACTAACAAAGACAGACACAGACAGTTTTTAGGCTGTCTCAATGAAAGGAGAACCTCCGTTTCCCATACAAGCCCTGGGCTATGACTGTACAGTGGCTCTAGCATGAGTTTGCGATACTACACTCGCTAGCGAGAGCGTAAAACATTTATGTGGAAAATTGATAATTTGACATTGACAGTTCACAATTTCCCATAGGTACAAAAGTTTTACGTTCTCGCTAGCGAGTGTAGTATCGTAAACTCATGCTAGAGCCACAGTATAGATGGTCACTCACGTACACACAACCAACCTGTTAGAGATACAGACTTAGTTTTTCGCGCACGCACGGCCACGCACACATACTTAGCTACCATTATCAGAACCAACAATTTCATTCATTAGTTGTGTCACAAAATGACACTGACAAAACCCATGACAGTAGCTTTATTCATGAAATACGCACGAAATATTTTAGCTTTTTAATTCAGGAGTGCGACGTTGCCAAACTTCAACGTTCAGATGTGCGGCAAAAATCCATCAAAGATTATTTTTATGAATCTTTGAAATATTAATAAAATTAAAGTGTCTGTCTGTGATTTTACAGACGACAAAAATATAAAAATAATGCGATTTTGGGTTTTGGTTTCGTGTGAAGAATCATAATTATGAGCTTAAAAAACCGGTAGACAGACACTTCAATTTTATTTATATGTATAAATTCTCAACGAACCTATATTTCATTTAAATTGAATAAAGAAAATATAGTGGGTAATAAATCAAATTTTTAGTCTAAGTTATTATTATATTGAAATGTTTATTTACAAATTATTTTAAATATATACTAAGTAAAATAAATAAAAATAAGTATAATATTAATATCGTGTATATCCGCCTCTTGCATCCAAGACGGCATCTAGTCTGTTTTTTATGTCAGACACCATTTGCCCACAAAAATCTCGTCCTCTCATAAGTTCCCATGTCGTGTATACCAGGTCCCTTAAATTTTCGCAATTCCTTACTTGTGCTGAGTCCCAGTTTAAAATCATCTGACCCCACAAGTTTTCTATCGGGTTGATATCGGGACTTTTGGCAGGCCAGTTTATCAAAAAGATGCCGTCTTGAGCGGCAAGCCATTCTTGCACAATCCTAGCCCTATGGAACGGGCAATTGTCTTGCACCAAGTAAATTCGGGGTGTATCGGGGTATGTCAGCCTTACAGTTGGGAGAAACACATCTCGCAGAATCTCCAAATAACCCTCTGCATTCATCCGGCCGTTAATTTCGACTATCTCTCCTGGCCCCATTGAGCTCATCCAGCCCCAAAACCCAAGGCTAATCCTACCACTCCCCCTATTAGGCAACACGTTCGCCTCGGTGTATCGCTCGTTCCGACGACGCCAAAGAATTTTTCTACCATCTTTTTCAGAACGGAAGGTCTTCTCGTCAGTAAATATGACTACCTCATTATGCCAATCGAAGTCATAGAATTCTAGGGCAAAACCAATTCTCTCATCTCTGTGCCTTTGGGTAAGAAGAGGCTTCCTGGCAGGGCGGTGGTGTTCGATAGCACCGCTACGGAGACGGTTTCTAACTGTTTGTAGGCAAACATTATATTGTGTTGCGGTCTGTCGAGTGGGTCGGAAGGGTTCGTTGCTATGTGCAGCCAGAATCTCTGCATCTTGGGCCGCCGTCGTCGCTCTTTGCCGCGGGCCCCCTGGTTTTCGACGATCTACGTTACCCTCTTCTTCGTATCTCTGTAACCACCGGTACACGGTTCTTCTTGTTACGCCTAAGCGTTCTGAAATTCTTAGGACACTGTAGCCGTCATCGTGGAGGGTGACGATTTGAGCTTTTTGGAAAATGGTCAAAGACATATTTATAATTTAAAAATTTTATCAATATTTGTTGAATTTTATCCACAATAAATATATGTTTTAATTTGACATTGAAAAACAAAAAAGAAAAGACATTGACAGAAAAATTATTAAAAGACAGCCAGCGATGAACGTAAATATTATATGAATGAACCTTGTAGTGTCTTTTTTGAAGGAATAGTATTTGTGTATGTGTGTGTGTGTGGGGCCGTGCCTGCGCGAAATTAAAATTTGTATCCCTAACAGATTGGCTGACTTTACATTGAATCCGTACCTTATCCAATTTCGCTTATATCTAGATGCCGCCTGTGTAGTTTGTCGCTTATTTGTTGTCATTAAAAATCCGCTAGAGTCGCTGCAGTCGACCATTCAGTCAATTCTCATGTACAAGAGATGGCACTACTAAAATTTATTTAAAATATAAAAGAAGTGGGCACGAACAACGATAAAAGGGCCGTATGAACGGTATAGGTTCTGTTCTAAAAAATAGGGCAATAAGGAACTAAAACGTTAATTACTGACCGATTATATCCTATAATAGAAAAACGTCCTGTCAATCGATAAAATATTATTAATTATGTTTTTTGTTATTTGTATTCATAATCATTACATACTTCGATATAATTTTGCTTAGGTTCGTATGTTTGTGTTCAGAAAGCTGAAAAACTGGGTGATGGATTAACTTAATTTTTTTGCAAAACGATGCATTTTATCACGAGAGTGTTTATATATACTTTCTATTCCGAAGTTTCAGCGGAAACGAAAATAAAAATGAGCTTACAGCAAAGCGTGGCCAGGTTCAGTTAGTTATAACATAGATAAAAATTAACCAGTTTTTGTCGATTGTGTTACGAAGAAAAAAATGATAACTCACACATTTTAATTTGTTATTTTTGTACTATGGTCATCATGCATTATAATTGTAAAACAAATTAATAACATAATGTTTTCTGATATAATAATATTAAATACCTAAATAAAAATTTTCTATCATTTTCATTAAAATATGCATGAAATGGAACAATATCATACATAAAAGTACTCCCAGCAACGTCGCCCTCTAGTTATTACCACGATAATAAGGAAGTATAACTGCGTGATTGAATTTGTTGCTTATAATTTTTAACAAAATACACATTAATGTTAAATTCGAGACTATTAGTGACATCTAGGGAGTGGAAACCCCAATATGAAATTGGCTTCAGATCGTTATATGGAGGTTGACCATCTATACTGGTTAAGTAGTATTTTATCTATGTTGGATAATCCATTTATCGAGGATCGCTATAGGCTATATAACATCACGCTACGACCAATAGGAGCGGAGCTTCAATGAAAAATGTTGCAGAATCAGGAAAATTTATCCTCTTTGAGAACTTCCGTTGCGCGAGCTGCGTAAACGGTTAGTTGCGCAAAAATGATGTATGACGGAATTGTTCCCCTTTAAAAGTTCTAAAAACAAGTCCGCGACAGCATATGTCTATCTTTTAAGGTTGACTCGCTATAACCTTTTTTATGGTAATCAATTTGTTCTAAAATAATTCATTATTAGCGAAGGTGTTTTTATAAAAATGATATTAATCCTTAGTCTCGCACCAACGCGACGCGAAACAAAAGACGCAAGCGTTATGATACACATTTATATTTTTCATTTTTCAACGCGGACGAAGTCGCGGCCACCAGCTAGTTAAGAATAAAACTGGTTTAATAAAAACAATAAAAACCTATTTCTCTGGCTACGGTTGTAGCGAAAGTTTTTGATAATTTTCTTAAGACATACCTACACAGTTGGAAAAATATGTGGATGATAAATCAACTTGGGTTTACACGGAAATTTTCAACTGAAAGTGCTATTCTTTGTCTTAAGCATACTGTCCGATACTATATTTGTATTAAAACTCAGGTATATCCGTAATTCCTCCACTTGTCCAAGGCATTTGGTTGCCTATGATCTCTCGTATCTGGAAAGTATTCATTGTCAGTATTTTTAAATATTGCTATGGGCTCAGATTAATGCGTGGGATGGGCGGGAGCAATGTCGAAGACATACAGATTAGAATACGGAGAGAGACAGGGAGGTATAACTTCGCCTACCCTATTTAACATATGCATGAACTCACTGATCGAGGAGCTCAGCAGTCAGCGTCTCGGTTGTCACATTGAGGGTGTGTGTGTTAACAATCTTAATTACGTAGACGATATGGTGTTGCTGAGCGCTTCTATAATATGTGGTTTACGTATAGGCTTGTGGAAATCTGTGAGAGGTTTGCGTGTAGGTATGGGTTGAAATATAATGTAACTAAAAACCAATTCATGATCTTTGAGACGGGAAGTGTTAAAAGTCCTAATAGGGTGCCACCTGTGCCTCTAAATGGTGTTTCCCTTTTGCAAGGTGGATCAGTTTAGGTACTTAGGGCATGTGGTCACGGCCGACTAAAAGAAAATGCCGATATTGAGAGGGAACGAAGGGCGTTATCCATAAGGGCGAATATGCTGCAAAAATGTTACAGCGCCCTTCGTGTCCAATTAACAAAGTGTTAAGAGCGATGTTGTGTAGTGTTTCGGAGATGTTTGCAATGACGTGACGAGCTGATAGTTTCTTTACTAACATGCGTAAAAAATGTGCAACACTCGTTAGGCTGGTGCGGGCCAGCTCTAACAAAGTTCTATCGCATCGCACATCGCACCTGCAGCATCGCCGAAAAGTAGCGTGCCTATCGATTTTCTATCGTCTACACTATGGAGAGTGTGCATCTATACTGTACGATTTAATCCAACCGGAACCGTTCCACTTGCGGACCACTAGACGTGGGCAGGGGTTTCGTCCCTTCGTGGTCGATGTACCTCGATCACGAACAAAGCGTTTCAGTTCCACCTTCCTTGTTCGAACTGCTAAGGAGTGGAACTCATTGCCTGCGTCTATGTTCCCACAGAACTACAACCTCGGGGTCTTCAAAACTAGGGTAAATGGGCATTTACTAGGTAAGCGTGGTCCACCTTCGGCCACATCTGCACCTCACATCAGGTGAGATAGTGGTCAAGCGCTACCTCGATTTCATAAAAAAAAAGATGATCGCTGATGGGCTAGATTGTTTATATATCCGGCATTGTTGTAATCAACATGTTAGGGGTAAGTAGTTCTTATGATTTTGTTTTCTTATCTTGTGTCTTATTACTGTTAGTATTAAAAAAATGTTTTTATATGTTTTTAAGAAAAATCACAACAAATTTAACTGTATTTAGTTTACAAATAATGTAATAAATTATGACAAACAAACTTAACGAAAAGCCCAATAAAAATTTTAACCTTTGAAATTGCAACGAGACACAGAAAAATCTTAATCCATAGCAGATATTTCCATTTTTTTCTGTTTTATTTTTCTAACATAACAAAGAATGGATATTTTTCAAACAGACTGTTTCATCTTATGTCGATCATATTATTTTATTTGAGGACCTCAACTGTGAATGTAATAGGATCTTGGTCTCAGATAACTTATCTTAATTTTCTCGTAGAAATCCTCTATGGAAAAATCCCCTAAAAGTGGGTCTGGTTATTTATTGTTCTTATGTGTGCGTGAGTGTGATTAATCACGTCTCGTCCGCACGCATCTGTTGAGTTGCGAACTTTGCGCTTGTTTGAGGGATTACGCACAGCGCCGGTCGCAAACTTGGAAAGTTTATCGTTGTTGGATTCTAATGAGACAAGTGCGATTGGTTAGTATTTAATCGACAACATATTGATTTTTAGATTATGTGTGATTCTGAGTTCAATTCGAACCCGTCTAGTGTAAAAGTTTGGAACTATTATATTATATTATGTTATATGTATATGTAAATGTTATAGTTAGTTAGTTATCTAGTTTATGCAACTTATACGTATAAATGTGCGTTAAGTGTACTTTAAACACCTAACGAAATGATCGCTCACATCTTCGCACTTCTGATGCTGTTTCATTTTCGAACTATTGATTATGTATATAACTGTCAGCAAAGAAATTCTAAAAACTTAATCAAGCTGTAAAAATAATAATTTTTATAAGTGCTCTGGAAAACTGATGATGGGAACAGTGAAGATATGCCCGCGACTTCGTACGCATTGTAGTTCGTTTTTTGAAAATCCCACAGGAACCTAACATTTTTCCAGGATAAAAAGTATTTTCCTATTTTCCTATATGTTTTTTCCTATATGTTAATGCAGGTAATAGACTATCTCTGTGCCAAAAGAGATCAGGCTATCAGTTGATTTTAGTTATAACAGTTGAAACTTGTACCAATTAGGTAAGAAGAAATTATAGATTTTACTGGGAAAATATATATTGTAATTTGGTAATGAGGTTTCATGGATATTTAAGTTTGAAAATATTAAAAAATTGGTTTGAATTGCACTTCATTGATCGAGCGTCAAACAATTAGAGTGATTTTAATGTCTTTTTAATTTTCGAATGTGATTACAAAATCTGAAATATTCACAGGAAATTACTGAAATTAAGAAAGACTTTTATTACCAAAATCTTCAAAGTCCGTTCATTCAAATACGTTCAGCCGTTTTTGTGTTACTGAGGAACAAACATTTAAATATAGGTACAAACTTTAGGGTTAGGATTAATGATAATTGGAGAGGACAAGTCTTTCTGGTCACCTAATAAATTACAAAAAAAACGGGACAAGTGCGAGTTGAACTCGCGTGAAGAGGGTTCCGTACGATGTTACCTATCCGCACAACATTGAGTGATTTACCATGTTATTTTTAATATCATGGACTTATGTTTTCCTACAATCTATAAGTAGAAAACTAATTTCTGTATTTTTTCAAAATTTTAGTTTCAGTAGTGTCGGAGATGTCGGACAGACGGACACACACGAGTGATACTATAAGGGTTCCGTTTTTTTATTCGGACGTACGGAACCCTAAAAAAAGGTATTTTAAAGTAACTTCCATCGCCACGGCACTAAGTGCACGACCCACAAATAAATTTGGGTCTATTGGTACGAGTACGAGAAGTAAATAAATTTCGTCATATATATTTATATTAGTGGCTAAAAAATAATAATAACTCAAGGGACACGGCTACCTACAGCACAGCTTCTAGTACGTTAATGGAATTGAATCTACCACAATGTTTATTATATGAGATGGTGTTGTATGCACTTAGATAATTGTGACCTAGATTACTACGTCGCATTGAATCCATTTGATGAACATAGGTACTCTTAGTAAGGTTCAGCAGACAGGATGACCGTCCACTTGGTAATAGGTGGCTGTTCTAGCCTATAATCATGAGCAACGCAATAGAGTGTTCGCAAGTTGATATTATGACCTTAACGGGTTACAGGACAATGAATACATAGACAACAGGTGATTGGGTTCTGGTATTTCGTATTCTAGTGGCAGGGTACATTGCGTTTCGCAGTCATTTGGGCAGCCCGTCTGGCGCAGTAACCATCTTCGTTCAGAAGACCGCTGTGAAATAATAGCATGTGTGCTGTTGTGTTTCGGTGAGTGAGTAAGCGATGCCAGAGTCATTTGCGTTTCCCTTTCCATCCGTTATCTTTAATTTATTACTATGTTCGGCAGCGCACTTGCAGCAGCCGGTAGCCGCCTGCTAGCTATCAAGTGGACCGTCGTCGGCCTGTCTGTCGACCTTACATAAACATAAATTATACAACGGAAATAAAAGGAGAATATGAAACTTTACAACACCTTTTATTATAATAGCTGGCTGGGCACAAACCGTGAATCCGTTAATTGTTAATTAACAAAGTTAACAGTTCGACTAACGGAATAACTTTTAAGTTAACTTTAAAAAATATTAACGGACTCGTTAACTTCCGTTAACTTTCTTCAAGTCCGTTAATCGTTATTCCAGTACCTACTATTTACCAAAAAGATACCGCGCAAACCGCACTGCGTCGTGAAAAACACGTTCTGACAGATACGTTCGTCGGTCAGAACTGTTGACGCAAGCCGAGATAGACAAAACAACGACGCTAGTGAAACGAAACGACTCTGACGAGGATTTTAACATACATATTAATGTTCATGAAGGGGAATATCCACATTATGCCAGTGGATGACTGACTCTATTTCGGCTTGAATTACACGCTTCTTTTTTTTTCATAACCTGTTAACTTCCAGAAACCAAACCAATAGTTCTTATAAGTAGATCACTAACGCAACGAGATAAAAAAAATCAATAATTCAATGATAGAATTTATTCTATCAATGAATTGTTAACGGGTTAACGATTAACGTTAACTTCCGTTAAATCTTCCGAAATGAAACGCTTTAACGTTTTAACGAAGTAAACTGTTTTAACGGTGCTCAGTTATGGTTATTATTATAAGACAAAATAGTAATGTAAGGTATGATCACAGGCAAGAACTATTACAGATAGAAAAAGTATTAAATGGAAAATTGTACTTATATTTCTTACGGAGCCATAAATCTCACTGTAAACTGTATTATTCAATCTTATACGCTTGTAGTCCATCTCTTCCTCTCTTGTTAATGGTCTTTGATTTTTGATTTTAACATTTTCTTTGATCTTATTATTTGAAAAGTGTTTTTCCTGTGCTTTTCTAGGAAAGGTTTATTTCTGTAAGAAGGTAATTTATTAATTGAGAGATATGATTTTAAAATTTTTTGCTTTTCCTTTTGGTTTGCTTTTGTGTGGCTTACCTTTAAGTTTGTTTTCTTCTGTTGCTATATGAATTGGACCAGGGGCGCCGTGTGATTTCTCATATTATTATCTTGTGTGTTTCTTAATAAAATGCATTCGTTAACTATTTACAAAAAGTTGTTTATTTGACATTTCTTTTATGTTCATTTACAGTCATTACTAGGGTAACCAATGTGCTGAGCTGAATTTAGACTGTGGTGTCGATTTTTTTTCTATAAACGCTTTAAAGAAGATGGGGCATAGCTGGCACTTATATAAAGAGAGAAATTGATGCATTCATTCGTCCAAAGTTTCTTTATAAATACCGACGATTTCAACGGCATCTACATTCAGCTTCCAAGAAGAAACCTTTTAATATATATATATGTCGGAATCTGCTAACGAGGACCACATCATATACCAACATTGATTCCTTATTTTTACTATAATTTTTATTTAATGATTGACCAAAGTTCGATTTGCATATTCCTTTGTTAAATTCAAAACATAATCTAATACGTTGTTTAAATGAACTAGATATTAACTAGCAATTGGTTCTTAGTAATTCATGTTGGATTATTTGATTACTAATTCTAATAATTACCTCCTTAAGAGCCTTCTTTTCTTTAATCGAAGTTTATGACTACATGTCTTAAACTATGTTGTTTACTTGTACCATAGATAAAATACTACTTAACCAGTATAGATGGTCAACTTCCATATAATATATTCCAGAAGCCAATTTCATATTGGGATTTCCACTCCCTAGATGTCACTAAGAGTCTCGAATTTAACATTAATGTGTATTTTGTTAAAAATTATAACCAACAAATTCAATCACGCAGTTATAGTTCCTTATTATCGTGGTAATAACTAGAGGGCGACGTTGCTGAGAGGTACTTTTATCATTAATCTGTGACTTTTATGTATGATATTATTGCCCTATTTTTTAGAACAGAACCTATACCGTTCATACGGCCCTTTTATCGTTGTTCGTGCCCACTTTTTTTATATTTTAAATAAATTTTAGTAGTGCCATCTCTTGTACATGAGAATTGACTGAATGGTCGACTGCAGCGACTCTAGCGGATTTTTAATGACAACAAATAAGCGACAAACTACACAGGCGGCATCTAGAAATAAGCGAAATTGGATAGGGTACGGATTCAATGTACGTGAGTGACCATCTATACTGGTTAAGTAGTATTTTATCTATGCTTGTACTGAATATTATCTAGTGGGTAAGCTGTAAATATCAAGCTACCCCACCTTTGGTTTGTAAACACGTTGCGCGCCAACGGATTGGGTTGTTGGCGCTCGTGTAGCACTGAGATGATATAAAAGGCGGAGCGTTGCCTCCGTATCAGCGTTGCCAGAATGTTACTTTTGTAACATTTTACGTTACTTTTGACCCTCTCATGTTACACGGCTTACAATGTTACTTTTGTAACATCGTTCGTTTTGTTGGCCCTGTGACGACCACCCGAAAATCTATGTCGTATGTATCGCATCTCTCGCGTATATTCATAACCTACCACTGTTGAATATTGTTAGTACTAGGCAAGAGCGAGCGAGCGCCGTCAGTCAGTTCAGTCAGTTAATCAGTTAATAGTAAAGCCTCCGTGCACTGGCTGCGCTTCGGTGATCTCTTTGGAGAGACCAAGGGATTTGTCTGTGCGATACAAGATCGGGTTGTCAGGACACGGAATTACCGAAAGTATATCATAAAGGATGGCACAGAGGACATATGTGAGCCTGTCGCCACCCTAGAGAGACACTCCGGCATGTTACTTCTGGTTGTTCTGCTCTTGCCAACAATTAGTATCTGCATAGGCGCAAACAAGCAGCCACGATCCTGATGCATCCTGCAATCCTGACTATTCTAGCGAATAGACCTGATATTGTGTTGAACGAGGGTGGTTTTAGTGGACATAACTATCTCGCATGATGACTGTTTCGTGAAAGCTGAAACCGAAAAGAAGAGGAAATACCTCGACTTGGCCCACGAAATTGTTGACAAGCGGGCTGTTGCGTCCACTGAAATAATCACAGTCACTATATCCGTCAACGGTTTGATCCCAACCAGCCTCAATAGTAACCTGAAGCGATTGGGGATCCCTAGCGGTTCCCTCCCGACCCAGATGCAGAAAAGGCGGTGCTGCTCGATACGACCAGGATCGTACGTCAATTTCTGTCTTTGTCGTCTTGAAACCTGACTGATTATGCTTCTGTCGGAGGTAACACCGCCCCCCCCCCCCCCCCTCATTTTGCCTTTTGGAGGAGAGAACGGGCTAAAATGAAAAAATAATAATAAATTGAAATACAATATCAGCAATAATTAAATCAACTGTCTGAACTACGGACAAGCATGAGTCTTTTAATTTTCGAAGTCGTAAGTATTTATTATATTATAAATCGTAGTATTATTGTAGTTTTAATTTAACAAGGCAGTATTTAGGTAATCAGTAGGAAATTTAACATAAAGTGGTTTATGCAACTGAAATAATTTTATTTATATTAATTGCCATCTAACTATCAAGACATATTGTTATGCACTGTGCACTGCACATTAGCTTTAAGAAATTATTTATTACTTAACTAGTAATAGTAACTTTGGTTTTGTTTGTTTACAGAAACTAGAGTGGGCTAGAATTTGACCTAGAATTTGATTTTGTTTTCTTCAATCTCTGCTAATTTCTGTATTCTATTTTTTTTTTAATGTTAAAAAAGGTAAACAAATATGGTGTCGCTTTTTTAGTTTATGTTTAGTTATGTAACTTTTTTAGTTTATGTATAATAAAAAGCCATATTATATTAGTGTCGTTTTCTACATAAAATAAGGCAATGTTACTTTTCTCGGGAAAATGTTACTTTTTGAACTCTCCCATGTTACATTTGACTATCTGCCACTGGCAATACTGCTCCGTATAGCCAGTCTAGTTTCGGCTTTGACTCAGTGAGCACTAGCTCCCGACAAAGCAGTCGGTTTACTTACCAACTTTGTTGACTGATATAACCCATGGTGGTTACTGTGCCTATCGACATTCTGCCCCTTTAGGCTGTTACTCTGTTCGAGTTTCTTTTAACTTTGTATTCCTAATTGTTCGCTTACTTTATGTCTATCATAAATTTTGATCTAACGTTTCATTGTCTTTACTTAAAAATGGGTACGCCCAATCCTGACGATCATACGCCCAATCCTGACGATATATATATATATATACATATACATATTTTTTAGGATATAGTTTTAATTATAATTCTGAAGACTGTAATAGATCTATCACCTACACTCCAATATTAATTTTTACTGTCTTAAAAACTAGATCTAATTTAAATTTAGTGAAGTCTTTTTGTTCTTTTTGTACTGTGTCTTTGTAATTTTATTAAGCAGATCTCTCTCTTTTAATTACATTACAAAACATAGACAAATAAATATTTATTCGCTGTTCCATTGTGTGTAAACTTTAGCTTTGTTAACAAGATTTAAAAGTCTAGATCCGGAGCAAGTGACCGTATCGTGTTTCATGTAGGTAGAGATAAATTTTCCAACTCGGAACCTCAGCAAATGCAATATCCACGTGTTCGAGGGAGGTCATCAGCCGGCTGCACCATGTTATTTAATCAACTAACTGCATGGTAGGATACTGTCTCAATTTTGTTAAAACTGCGATCTATAAAAAAAGTAACCAACTAAGACCTTGGTTATTTGTATAAATATTTATTGATTCTATAAACGAATTTATATAATTTTATTTTTTTAAATTACTTCTTAAGAATCGACATTCACATAAGGCCCCGGCCAGCCCCGGCACGGAAATTTTATGAGGAGTAAAATAATTTAATACAAGCATTAACTAAAAAGCGTTACGTTATGTCACTTTGACATTTTTGCGGCAGGTGACGCATGTATTAACGTTCCCTAATTCTATTTTCTGGTTCTCTAGGCTTATGGAAGCGAACGTCGAATCGAAGTGTAGTCAGTACTTCAGAGGCTCTAGTATGAGTTTACGATACTACACCATTACTACACTCGCTAGCGAGAACGTAAAACTTTTGTATGGGAAATCGTGAACTGTCAATGTCAAATTATCAATTTTCCATATAAATGTTTTACGCTCTCGCTAGCGAGTGTAGTATCGTAAACTCATGCTAGAGCCACAGTAGTCCACGTTGCCGACGCAGCGACATCTGTCGTCGTAAAATGAACTATTTGAATTTATAAAATGTAGTTACATTTGTGTATTCTGAACGTAACCCCTTGGGCCCCTCCACCCGATGAAATCATAAAAAAGGGGGAGAATTTAAATAAAAAATTGTTCGAAACACCTTAAAGAGATGAGATCTCCTTTCAAAGCATACAATCGCACTTGAAACTTAGTTTCCTTGTTAATAAAGGACAATAATAAGGCATTACTGTTAATGCCTTGTCCTGCGTGTCTAGGATAATAAAGGGTTCAGAATATATTGGGCATGTTGGTAGAGAATGGCCTTCAGAGTAGTGCACAACTTGGCCCAATGGCCTGCTGTATTCATAATATGCGGTGTGGTGTCCATTCACTCACAAAGGTTTTCTTTAATTCTGTTTTTCTTTTTACTACTAACAAAATATGTATTTAACATCGTACTCAAGTTTGAATAATTTAATTTATAACTAAATTAAATTGTTTTACAATAATTAACTTACTTTTATTTGCCGGTGGTATTCGGTATAGCACCTAACTTTTTTTTGTAAACCAATTGGAATGAAACAAACACTAAATGTTACGGGAAGCTTACTACAATACAGCAGTGAAAACCGCATTCAAATCGGTTAAGCCGTTTCTGAGATTAGCGTGCACAAACGCACAAACAAACATACAAAAGTCTAAAAACTTTTTTTTGACTCGGTAACATAAGTAACGTGTATAAATTGTTTTTTTTTTTTATCTTTAATGTACAGACATGGCTTGTTTACGATTTTATTGTATGTAAGATGAGAATGTATTTCCTCTAAGAGGTTCCTTGACTAATGACAAATTTATTCATATCTCTATATTTAAATACAAAAATTCTCTGTCGCCAGTTCACACACTTTGTTTTACTGTACTAGTAATGGAAGTACTTAGACAGACTGAAGTTAAGAAATTTTTAAACGGTCATTAGCGAAGGATACTTCAGAGCGGAGTGCACTGCCATTAAGAATTTTAACGTGTGGCCTGTCGCCATCTTCTAGGTATGGCGCCATGTACGTAGGTGTAGGTTTCTTGTGAGGGATATATTGTAGGACATGTACTAGCGACGACGTTTAATTAACAGGCAAATTGGAGCGCTAACGAGGACCGTTTAGCGGTAGGCACATATTTAGTAGTAGGTAGGTTATATCGGAGATTCACTTTCAATTAGTATCATCACACTCGCTGAGATTTAGGATTAGCTTTTCAAGTTATTATAGACTAGCTTTTGTGAGCGGGTTTGCTAAGTGTATTTATGTAATCTATATAATATACGTACTTATAAAATCGTTTGGCCTGCCTGACTATCAGCGCACAGCCAAAACTAGTAAGTCTAGAAATACTAGCCAAAGTCTAGAAGTGTAGAAATCTAGAAATTTGGAACACAGAATTATTTTATAATGTAAACATTCGTTAAAAAAGCATTTTTGAAAATTTCATTTTCGCCCGAAGCCGGAGGCGGGTCTGTAATAGACTATAAAAAACATTGCAATGAAAACTTACTTTTCTTTTATATAAGTACATGAGGATAATTTTAGTGATATTTATTAATGATCGTATTAACACGTATTAAATAGAAGCATTATACTTATACTAAAATCATAAACGAGCCGTGTCTGTATATTAAAGATGTAAAAAAAACAATTTGTACGCGTTGTACTTATGTTACAGAGGTCAAAAAATAGTTTTTAAATTTTTGTCTGTTTGTCTGTGCGTTTGTGCACGCTAATCTTTGAAACGGTTTAATCGATTTGAATGCGGTTTTCACTGATGTATTGTAGTACCTTTGTAAAAATAATTTGTACACGTTGCTAAAGACTCTGGTGTTGGACCGTCAGCCTGTCTATCACTCTTATAATATGAAAGGAACTTTTATCAGGTCAAATCAATATACTGCTTTAACAAAGTATCCATCTAAAAATTTATATTAAATGTTAAAACAATATCCTACCACAAAGTAATGTCGGATGGCGCGTCACAGGCCGGTGCCCAATAACTTGCATGACTGAGTTTTGGAGCCGCTCTCTACACGGTGTATATACTCGTAGAAACGACGAGTAAGTGCTTATAGAACGCGACTCTGACGAAAGCTTAAAAATACAAACACTATTTATTGTTGGCTACGGTAACAGAAAACAGAATGAACGAAACGAAACTATACGGTTAATTTCAAAGCTGCGTTTCCCAAAACAAAAAATTTATTAAACAATGATATTTAATAATTATACTTACAAAACCGTAGGACGTCCAAAGCTTTAAAACATCTTTTATAATGTACACTGCTAAGGAATGGAACTCCCTGCCGGCGGCATCTGTATTTCCGAGCTCATACAATCCAAATCTTTTCAAGGTTCGAGTGAATAGGCATGTTCTGGGTGGGCTCGCTTCATCGTCGGCCTCATCTTTCCTACATGGACAGATGCTGGCAAAGAGCCAACCAATCTTTAATGAAAAAAAAGAAAAATAGGACTCTCCTATAGTCATATGTCCAGCATTGGACGTCTTACGATTGAGATGATGATGATCACGATGAGACTAGTATAAATAACAGTTTTTCAGTGTAGTCTAACTAATATAAATAGAGATAAAAAGCCATTTTGTTAGTTTGTTTATATGTGGGTGGAGTATAATGAAAAAAATCTTTACTAATATATACGGTGTTTTAGTTAAGTATATTACCTACACTCAGGCTTAAGACAGCAGCTTTTTTATGAGCGGACTGACTGTCGGTCCACTTTATGATGGTTTATTCCCATCTCGGCACCCTCGGTGTACTGAAAAAAATTTAGAATTTCGCAGTTTATTGTCTCTGCCATCGATTACAAACACAAAAAACACCAGGGCTTTGCACTGTTGACCCTGATGGAAGTAACGAATGGGAATGGACTGTCTGTAACATTAATTTAATTGAATTCACGGCAGTCTTCTATAAAGGATGGGTTTCGTTGTCGTTTCGCATGATTTTATTTCGTGTACGAAATGTGTGAAACGCCAATTTTCAATATAAAGATATTTTTGGAGTCGTTTCGCACACAGATTATTTCCTTGCGTGCGACACGACAACTTCAGAAAATCCCCTAAAAAACCGCTCAGGTTGACTTTAACTTTGTTTGTTCTACCTCTATAGTACATTATTCAAAATCAAAATCAAAATATTTATTTATCAGTTACGTTTCTCCAAGAAACTCTTATGATCGAACTCTTATGATACTATTCTTTTTGTCATCTTTAAAATATAAAAATTACAACAATTATATACATTTAATACTTAAATCAAAGTACATATACAATACTAAACATAGTATGAGCTCCGAATCCAGGCTTTAATTCCAGGTTCAGTAACCTTATAATAGCCTTTCGAGAGGAGTTTGGTTTTAATGACACCTTTAAATTTATTTATAGATAAGGTTCTGATCATCTCAGTAGTTTATTATAAAACCGTATACACTGATCCATAAAAGAATTATTTATCTTGTGGAGTCGCGTCTTATGTAAATCTAAATCATTTTTAAACCTAGTACCTATATTGTGTACATCACATTTTTTATTAAATTGACTAATATTTCACCAATACAGAAACTACATATGTTTGCACCATACATAAAAAATCAAACAAATATAATGTTAACAAAAACCATGTAAATAAACAAACAACCAAAAAAAAATTATAATATGTACACGATTAGAGTCCCCGGCATCATCGGTCCCGAAAGGACAAGACCAGGATTCTCCGTATCATTGGTCTCCACACTTGATCACAGATAGCTCACGCGCTGCAATTCCAAACAAAACGCCACAATCGGCACAAAATAAGTCCTCGATCGCATTGTCCACCAGCCAATCACACCAAATCAGATAACACTCCACCAAACACGTCCCTTGATGTCAACCGATTGCCTTCCCGTGAGGTACTACTCGGCCGACGCGCTTCTGCGCCAGCGCTCGGTGCTGTGCCAGAGTCAACGACAATGACATTCCGATCCCGCTGACCAGTTGACAACTGACAGTTGCCATTGCTACTCACTCCCGCCAATCAAAAGCGCCGACATATACTATAGGTAATCGACATAAGTATTGGTCCAGCCGTTTCGGAGGAGTTTTGTTACAAACACTGTGACACGAGAATTTTATATATTAGATATATACAATAAAACCTAATTGCATCCATGCGAAGCCGAGGGCGAGCCGCTAGTATTAGATAATAATGAAATTCGTAATGTCTAAATATATTTATATAATTTTTAATATAATTTTTGCTAAACTGGTGAAATATTTAAGCATTTAATTTAAAAATATAACTTCTATTTACCTACTTGAAATATAAAAAGGATTTCCATATTATCTGAACCTCATTGACTTTTACGTACAAGCAATGAAGTTCAAACGGAAGCCGCAAAGTACGCTTTTTCCCCGGCGCTATTCATTTTATACCTAACGTAAAAAGAATCATAAAAATAAGTATTCTTTTGTTTGTCATAAACATTTCTTTTTGTAAATAAATAGAGGTCGTAGCATGATATTAAATGGGCTATAAAATTCCTCAAGAATTGGACAATCAAATGCAAAAATAAAAAACAAATTTCAATTTTATTATTACGTATACTACTTATAGACACATTATAGATTAGTTCTTTGGCATAATTAGTTTCTGTTCTTGCAATGTTAAGCGAGGTAGTAACTCTTCTCTCTCGAGGAAATATAAGCATCAATTAATACCTACGCTTCCCAGAATTATACTTCATATTCATAAAATGGTAAACAGATTGTGGAATCTGTCTTGGCATTGATATACAGAATGTCCCGTAAATAGCGGTCGACATTGGAGTTATCGATAGGGTGGATCATTTGACTTTAACACAAGTCGCACCGTTTTTTAACCGTCCCGTTACGTCGAGTCTAAAACGCTATTGTTCTCCGATGATCATAATTTTACACTTTCTGTGCCCTTTACGTCGAGTTTGGTGTGGTACACAAGAGAATAAAATTTAAATGAGATATTGGGCTTTGAAAGTTTCCAACATTTTGTCACTAATTCGCGCCACAAAGCCTGGTTAAGAAGATTTGCCATATGATTGTTGTTTAAGACCGGCGTTGACTGACACCAATGATTTTGGTTACGCAAAGCAATTATAAAAGTGGACTGTATTTTTCGTTGTGGGTGACTTTGTACAAAGTCTGCGTCAGACCAATCTTGACGTACGCTGTCGCACGCTGCTCCCACCCATATCCAATCCCTCCAAATCGTCCAAAACCAATTCCTGCGGAGAGCCGTGGGCGCCCCATGGTACATCCGCAACTTCAATCTCCACCACGACTTTAACCTCCCCTCAATCGTCAAATGCATCAAGGACTTTGCCTTGAAGTACTACGACAAACTTCCTCGCCACTCCAACTCGCTAGTGGTCAGTTCTCTCATTTACACTCCCGATGCTAATAACACTCTCTCTCATTTCAGAAGTAGACCTCGACAGATCCTGTTGGACCAGGATGACCCCAACACTGCAGTAAACGCGGCGCTTACTGTTGATGACCACGACGTGCAGCTACCCCGACACCGCGAAAGAAGAAGAAGACCGCCGCGCCGCTTCTTGCCTCCGAGGAGCGACCAGGATACAGCGCTTGCGAGGGATCTTCCGGCTCGGGAACCGCTTGTGTCGGCCGCGGCCAACGCTGTGGCTGTTGCAAGTGACCCTCCAGGGCTAGCCTGTCCCTCATAGTTTAAGCATTAGTTAAGTTTTTTATTTGTAAGGCCCGGGCGCTTCCAATTTATCCGTTAATGGATTGTCTAAATATTTATTTTCACACATTCACACGGCACAGACCTACATAGCTATTTTTCAGAATTGGAATTTTAACTTTATTAAGATTAATTTATCAAAACTCTGTAACTATTTTAAAATTACATAATAGTCTCTCAAAATTATTTGGAATTTTCACAAAATGATTTACCATTATTATTAAAATTTAAATGAGAATCAGATTGCTAAGTAGCTATTGTAAATGGAAACGAGACTTTCCTATTACCTAATATGAGCGAGGACAAAAGAATTTTAAGAATTTTATATAATTGTGATAATTAAAAAAGGTAATATTTTTTCGAAATAAAGGAAGAAACAATACATTTTTGAAACCTTTAAGAGGAAGTTATCTAAATGTTTTTACGAAAGATTCATTCCACATTTGTGTGAAGATAAAAAAAATAGTAGATTATGTGACAATTTTTATCGAAAAAGAGGTAAACAAAATACAAATATGGAATACGTTTTAATTTTATTACCTGTAAGGGGCGGTTTTCCTACTTCAAAACTATTCTATAAATTGACTCCAAAACACAAGAAGTAAATACTATTTATTGTCTGTACATAAGAGAAATATATTCACAAAATAAACAATCGACACTCACAAAACACTCACAAATACAAGGGGCACACTGAAATGATCGGGAATAGAATATTTCGGATTGAGTTACAATAAAACCTTTTTTAGAATTTGAATACTGGCCTCTTAGAATCTTAATGACATTCAAACATTTTTTTATTTTTATTAGAAACAAAAACTATGTTGGTTTAAAGTTGACACGTCGTTAACAGAAATGGAGCTCACGCGTGAACATTTCCGTGCCATAATTTATCACAATTTTCGTCGCGGCTTATCTCAAGATAAATGTGTCAGCGAACTGATGTTGAAGCACCGAGTCAAACGACAATATACCGCTGGTATGCCTAGTTCCGACGCGGTCGTGTGTCGCTCAGCACTGTTTCTTCTGCAGGTCGACCAAGAACAGCGGTCACGCCTGAAAACATTGCAGCTGTGCGAACTATTAGATGACCGTCATGTGACATACGAGCAGATTCGGGCTGTTATCAGTATCGGAATGACTGCAATTCAGTCGATATTACATAATGAGCTGTGTGTAAGAAAGCTAGTTTCCCGCTGGGTTCCCCACAATTTGTCCGAAGAGCAAAAGGCGGCTCGTGTAGATTGGTACCGGAATACTCTGCAACGCTTCAACGGAGGGAAGTCAAATGCCGTTTATAATATCGTCTCAGGTGATGAATCATGGATTTATTCATACGAACCTGAAAGAAAACATCAGTCAGCAGTTTGGGTCTTCGAAGACGAGGTCAAGCCAACGAAAGTGGTTCGCTCCCGCAGCGTGTCAAAGAAAATGGTCGCTACGTTTGTCTCGAAAAAGGGGCATGTTGCTACAATTCTTTTACAGGAACGCAGAACGGTTAACGCCGAGTGGTATATCACGGCTTGTTTGCCAGAAATGATAGCCGAACTCCGAAAAAATTACCCGAAACGTCGCATCATCTTACATCACGATAATGCGAGCTCCCATACGGCTCGGAAGACAAATGATTTTTTGAAGCAGGAAAACGATGAGCTGATGAGCCATCCTCCGTACAGTCCTGACCTGAGCTCAAACGATTTCTTTACATTCCCTAGAATGAAAGATTTATTACGCGGTCAACGGTTTGAAGACCCCGAAGCAGCTGTGGAAGCGTACAAATCAGCCATTTTGTCAACATCAACTTCAGACTGGAATTACTTTTTTAATGATTGGTTTGCACGAATGGAAAAGTGCATTAAGTTGAACGGAGAATACTTCGAAAAACAATAAAATACAATTTAGCTATACCGTGCATGTGGTTTTTCTTATTCCCGATCATTTCAGTGTGCCCCTCGTATAAAGAATAAAACTTCACCATAAAAAAATCAAAATATATACATTAAACACATCACTATATACACTTTATATATATTTGCAAAACACTGCCACTCCGATGTTTCTCTTCGAGAAATCTCGAATCCTCTGTCTGCTTTCTCGATCCTCGCAGTCTCCGTCTGAATGCCCGTCGTCATCTCTCTGCACTTCGTGTCAATTTCTTTTCATTTCGTGTCAACTTCTCGTTCGATTTTAAATATTCAAAACAGATTCGAAATTATGCCACGGAGGATGCATTACATGAACCTCTATATCACTCCCCCTCAAGCAAAACGTACGTTTTTGCGAACTGGTCGGTCGCTTCTAGTTACGTAACAAGGTTGCACACGCTGCTGCTGTTGCTGTACGGGTCTCGAGTTGATATAGGTGTCATCTTCGCGTAGTGGCTTTGACGGCACTTTTCAAAAGCCAACTCTGCTTCAGTTGTCCACTCGATTGGCGTCTTGTCTTTCTTCTTGCGATTGTAAAGATATTTGTTTAATTCGGTTTGCATCTCGACTTGACGGGGTAGGCAGTCGCTATAGAAATTTAACATCCCAAGGAAACGTCGAAGCTCTAGGACGGTTTTCGGCTTAGGATAAGTTGAGATAGCTCGTATTCTTTCTTCGTTCGGTTTGATGCCATCACTCGATACTTCGTAACCGAGAAAAATAATTTTCGTCTTCTTGAACTCGCATTTTTCGATGCTAAGTGACACGCCGTAGTTGTTTAGACGTTTGAGAACTTGATGTAGCAGCTTCCTATGCGTGTTACTATGTTACTTATTTATTTAGTTAGCTATTAAACGGTACAAAATTCCGATTAATATATTAATAGTTATTTTTTACAGTATACCAATACCAAAATACCAGTTAATTTTCGACCCGTATATAACTGGGGTTAAATTACTCCAATATAGTTATAGTTTCGTCTCCCGAGAGGAATACGAGCAATTTCCGGGTCACCTGTATGTATGTACACACGGCCGGCGGCGGCATCATTCTTTGACGAGACCTTTGAACGTTTGTATAAAAGAATTTTTTTGTTAAACCCACGGGAAAAGTCGGAAATTTAGATGGTATTTTTATATGAAATTGACAGGGCAATCTGGCATTTAATAAAAGTATCTAAAACAGTTTTTTAAATATAAATTACAGTAGTTATTTATTAGTGAAATGATTTGAACGTGGTTTGAACATTTTCACTTTTAAATGCTTCAAATTTTGCTAACTTGTTCCTACATTAACTAACTTAACTTTTTGAGTAAATAACTCTATTATGTGCAACAGTTTTTTCTCAAAAAAGGTATTTTTGCAAAGATAGGCATATCGTCTCAACGGCAGTTCGTTAATATTTGAACGGGCCGCACTGCGCTGGGCCTTAAATAAAACATTCCCTGCCGACCGAACTGAATATTTGAGGTAGTAAGGCCCTATAGCTATAGTACCTGAGTTTATTTACCTGGCACTGAAGTAATTTAACATCGGACGTGATAAACAAGACAGGAATACAAAACAAGTTATTTAAAGCGAGCAATAATTTTATATTTGGTACTTACTTAGGGTACTCGTACGTACAGACGTCAACTGTGTCCAATTTTTATCGTTTTTATTTTGTGATATACAAGGTATGGGTACAAAAATAATTGAATTTAATGTTACCGTTACATTTCATTTAAGGAATGTTACTTTTAAGCCAAAACAAATGATTGTGATTAGAGTTTCAAAAGTAGTGGCGTAAAAACAGCATAATTTGGCGCTGGTCTGGATCCGGAAAGTAGGGCAGTAATCACCCCCTTACAGAAGATCACCTTGAAAAACAGTACGTGTGCTGTTGTGTTTCGGTGAGTGAGTAAAGAATGCCTGAGCCCATTCTCCTATTCAATCCCGTGGTCAGCTGCGCACTTGCCGTGCTATGGCGTTGCTTGTATTATAGGCGACGGTAGCCACCTACCATTAAGTGGACCGTCAGCTTGTCTGCCTATCTTAACATAAAAAAGTTTCCTATGAATATTTCAGATTTTGAAAATGGGGATAACATTCGAAAATAAACTCACTGAGCGCGAAGCACGTACCTACTAGATATTATTCGAGTAAATGACCAGTTTTTAATACTTTCAAACTTAAATATCTATGAAATCACCTTACCAAATTCCCAGTAAAATCTATATTTTTTTTCGTACCTAATGGTACAAGTTTTAACCGATAAGTGATAACTGATCTCCATACAAAAGTGATTGATCTCCTTTAGAATTTATTGTCACACGAATACTGTAACAAAAAATTGTCACAGTTAAAAATTCTTGCAGTTAGGGACGTTTTCTTTGGTTTAAAACATTACATTGGTTCGTATATCTTCAAAGCGTGGATTCATGTATTCACTCCTTACGGTCCACGGGGCTCTGTAAAAGGTGATTTGCATTATTTTCCACAAAGTTAAAATAAAGAGTACGTAAAATGTAAATTCCAGACCCTCCCGAATGCAAAGTTCACGCTTGATTTTATTTTCGTGGCGTAAACGCGCTTTGAATTCTAAAATCTCGAAATGAGCCTTAATGAAATTTTATATTTGCAGTAAATCGCATTTTATAATCCTGAGAAGTATTTTAATGCACTAAAGTTTCTATTAATATTCTTGTTAGATTTAAATCTTAGTGTATGTAAATTTTTGTAAAAATTTTCAAATATGTATGCATTACGGACAAGCAAATTTTTCATTAGAAATGAATTCGCCTATAGACTCCCCTGTAATCCAGTGACAAAACGAAAAAGGTTTTGGAGTAATATGACGTCATACAGACCACATGACGTATGGGTATTTAGGCAGCTAACTTTAAATGAGAATTGTTTTTTTGTATGTTATTATTGTTATCCGCTTATTATTTATGAAAAACAAAAAATATAGCTTAAAATTTATCAATAAATATAGGCAAAAATAGGCAAAATAACCTACAATCATAGATAAAAACATGTAGATGTTCCATTGCGAAACTTGTGGGTAATATATACGTGACTGAACTCAGAGCTTTAAATTCTTTCACATAAATATTTGTACCAATCAATTTAATATTTATAAAAAAAAAATACAATATTATTAGAAGTAGCTTACTTTCAGAGACAAACTGGAAAAGGGACAAAAGCTACTGTTCGTTGTGCTCCGTATAATCTCTGAAAGTAATACAATAAGTAATTGCACTGCAACAAAACGCGTAAGCGCCGCATTTTCCATGACGCTTTCGACCTTTTGGTCGCGAGAAAACTAAACCTCATAATCAATCTAGCGCTGCAGCGTATTTAGTTAATAACTATTACCAAAAATGGAGCAAAACTTGTCACTGAGGATAGCGTCTCTAGAACTTTAGCCATTATACCTCAATGGTAGGTACCATTCCAAAAAATACTAAATCGTCAAATTATGTTTTGTAAGACACATTTCAAATTGTTTCACACATATGACAGTTTTTCTTTGATTTCGAATTTTCCTAAAACTTTATTTTAAAAAGTTATGTATAACACATTTATTCAAATAATACATATATTTCAATAATATTAATTTCTCTCTTCGTTAGCAAAGAATCTTAAGTATCTTAAAATTAAAACAGACCATTTTTTCCGGACGACTTCCGGGTTTTACTTCACAGCGTTTACTCACCTATTGAATTTGGCTCCTACAAAATCCCTACTTTAATTAAGTATTCATGGAGGGTGAAAAATTCCCTTTGACTTTTTATGTAGATACTATTTCATTTTAACATTTCCGTTAGCAGTAACCGGATGTTCTTATTATAGATATAAAAGAAACCGAAAATATTAATTGAGACTTCCATGGCTCTGTAATTAGTCAATTCACTTAACACGATGTAGTGATTACTTGATTTCACGTAGGTATTTGTTACACTAACTTTATCAAAGACACTTACAACAACTGACTAGACCAGCGTTCGCCGGCTACGTCTGGGTGCAATCTCAACATTGTTTGACCGAAATTCATGATAATTGGCACGTATAATTATGCATTTTTGAAAACCGGTGGACGGTTTTATTTTAGGGTAAGTGCCCAACTGCCCACTTTTCCCTATTAACACTGGAAACGACATGTGGGCTGAAAATGTGCAGAAAGGATAAGAGATAAGGAGATAGTAAAATGGGCTCTGGCAAATTTAATTCAGTAATAGAAACAAAAAAAACAACGGTGGCCTTTTGAAAGGATGTTGCCATTGCCGTCAGAAGGGGTTTGAAGACAGGGATGTATGAAATACTTGTCGATTCTAATATTTAAATATTTCTTAGTTTTTTTTTTAAAATTATTTTTATCTAAAGTATGTATCTATAAGTATGTATCTATAAGTATGTATCTATAAGTATATTATAAAATAAAGTTAAGTTTATAAATAATAAAGTCGAAATATCATAAAAAAGTGTCCCTTTTCTTCTGTTTCTCCCCTAACTTCTACATCACCTAACCGATTTTAATACGGTTTTTACTAATAGAAAGAGCGATAAACTAGGACGGTTTGTGTACATATAATTAGCAGAAGAAAATAGCATGCGTGCGAAACTGGAGGCGTGTCGCTAGTATAACAGAAATTGGTCAATGAGAGTACTCGAACTTTTCTATCTAAATTGTTTAGTTCTTAGGCGCTTTGTTATCAAGTTTTTATAGTTAAGCTGTTAAGAGAATAGTTTAATAAAAGTAAATTAAGCTAAGGCATTCTTTAAAAGCATTTTAATATATTAACTGTGCTTTGTCACCATTTAACGTCATCTAGAATTATATTTTTGAGAACGTACGTTGCGTTAGCAGGCTTCTCGTGTAGAAAATCTTTAAAAACGGCTCGCTGCATTCAACTTGTTTCCTCAGCTCGGCTAAAGGTGCTGCCTCTCTAAAACGGTTAAGTACCTCCAACCAGCGGAGGCACATTTAAAATGCGAGCTCGTTTTAATTTTGCACAGATTTATTTCCCACGCGAAAACCGGGTTATTACCGGTTTGAGCTGTCTGTTTCTTAGTGCTGCGAGTTTTTTTTTATTCTTTGCGTGTTTTTTATTTAGAAAGTTTTTCATTGCAGCGCAAAATTACTGCTAGTATTTGTTCGTTAATATTAATGTTGATATTAATTTGCACAACATTTATCGAATTGGAATAGAATGGGAGAAATTTTGACGAGCCCGCTGGATGAGTGCTTACTTTAACGCTCTGAACTAAGATTCCCGGCAGGGTCAACTTTTAAAATGACCTTTTCAAAGTTGGTCAACTTTTTCAAACTCTGATCTGGATCCGGAAAGTAGTGGCAGGGCACACTGCGTTTCGCAATCATTTGAGCAGTCCGTGTGGCGGCAGTAACCACCCCCTTACAGATGACCACCGTCAAATAACAGCACGTGTGCTGTTGTGTTTGGGTGAGTGAGTAAGTTATGCCAGAGCTCATTTTCCCATCACCTCCAAATCCCTATCCTTAATCCTACTGTAGTCGGCAGCGCACTTGCAGTACCTGTAACTTTGCTTTTGTTATAGGCGATGGAAGCCACCTACCATCAAGTGGACCGTAAGCAGTTCTGCTGATCTTAACATTAATATAAAAATATTGTAATAAATATTAAATATTTACAAGAAAAATATTAAGATTTTAAACTCAAACTCACCTCCGCTTTATAAAATTAGTTAGGATTATAGGATTAAAACATTTACTTATTAACATTTTTTCTAATTTATAATTTAAAATAATAGTAGTTTTTGTCGAAGTAATCTTTCGCAATATGTATTTATATATACAATTTTCAGAAATGAAGTGTTTCTTATTCCCTTGATGGTAGGTATTTTGCAAATGCGCTGGCTATCGGAAAGTGCATATATAGGATGAAAGGTGGGGGACAGGGTGTTGGTGTATATTAAGTAGATGCCTGCAGTCCTTAAAGAGATGTCTGCTATGCCAAACTTCACATATTACAACATCAGCAAACATTTATATGAAAAGTTTTATTCAAATGCGTCCAACGCTTTCATAGTAACAAAGCTAATTCAGAAATTAAAAAAAATGTGCAAGAATTTCTTATAAATAAAAAAATGTAGACAATTTACATAGGTGCATTCTCACGTACGTTTCTATTTATTTGGCAATCCACAGAAAGCCGAATGCGGTTCTATTTCAATATAGCACTCCAAGGGGCTTCACTATCAATATATTTGCCAAAGGAGAGTGCTTCAACAAAGGAAATACACTAAGGCACGTTTGAGGCTCTATAATCCTTGTTCCAATACCAATAGTAGGCACATATTTACTATGAGGCCATATATGTTTGTGTACATTTGTGTACATTTCTTTGACTGCGTGCGTGTTCATGCTTGATTGTGTGAATCAGTGAATGTTCCAAACATATAATATTCTCAGATAGTCATCATCACCTCAGCCGCAGGACGATTACTGCTGGGCAAAGGCCTCCCTCGTAAATTTTCCAAAAGAACGGATCGGAAGCAGCCTGGATCCATTTTCATCAGCGGTTCTTATCAGCTCGTCTGTCCACCTTGTGGTTGGACGTCCAACGTTTCGCTTGCCTATATATATTATACAAATATACATATAAGTATGTGTTCGGTTTGACTAGAATATATTGCAATTTAATTTCTTTCTCTCCTTTTTTCAAAAGAAAAAATGTCAAAAAATAAGTAAGGATGCTTAAAAGAATATGTTTCTCAAAAGGTTTTTAATTTTTCCCATAAGAAATCACCAAGCGCGCTGTTCCTTCTCAGTTTGCTTCAGTAGAGTAGGCCGCTGGGCGTCATCAAAGCAGGATCTTTGTTGCTTTCGCTGCGTTCCTTGAAAATGTAAAGGGTCCTGCATTAGTCAATAACCTTCGGTAGCTTTGTTTCCATTTTTATCGCTTCTCGTTGGCCCTAGGTTGTTACAATTTGAACTGTGCCACAGTTGGGATGATTCTAACTGTGCGACTTGGTGCACGCCGGGTGAGGAAACGCGAAATGTCTACTGCTCTCGAATATCCTGGCCTTAATATGGATTTAGTGAACACATATAAGTAACCTACTTAATTATAACTAACTTGAAACGGAACTTTTACTTCTGCGGTTTAAAAATACTCTTTTAACAATGAAAAGACAAAATTTAATTTTTTTATGGTCTCCTTTTTAAAACCTTTTTGTTATGAAACTTTGTTAATGAGACTTCTTTTGTTCCAACTTCTGCAGGAGAACGATTTAAGGAGGGTGGTTTTTTTTTGCTTCTTTACGATTCCTTTTGCAGATGCACAAAATTAATATTACATTCAATAAAAATGGTCTTCGGTGGAACACTCCAAATCCGCTTAAACTTCAAACACTGAAACAAAATTAAAGTTTGTGAACATTATACAGGAAGCAATATTTTATAATGAATCACTGTGAATGTGGAATTAAACTGTGGGATAAATCACGAGTCCAATTCGCTTAATACTCTGATTTATTGTCAATGAAAATTTCAGCCAACTTAACATTATTTAAGGTTGTTTTCCATTTGTCACCATAATAAGTGAATTGTTTTGTCTAAATGTTAAGAATTAATATGTATCTACTTTAATTTCGTTAAATCTTTAGTAACATCTTTCACGCTTTTCAGGTAATTTTCTTACAGAAAAAGATAGAAAGTTTTTATGTAAAGGTCGTCAGACAAGCTCATGCTTTGCATGGGAGCAATTTTTTTCTGCTAATTATATATAAAAAACCTTCCTCGTTTAACGCTCTTTCATGGGTGCTAAATTTTGTGGGGTGGTTTAGGAGGAGTTAACGGATATACAGACAGACAGACAGACGATGGCAGCGACTTCATTTTATACTATGTGAGGAAGTAACGCCAAATGTGCTACAAGTGCACTGCCAACTTTAGTAGGATTCAATATAAGGGAATTAGGAAGCGATAGGGAAATTGGCTCTGGCATCCCTTACTCACTCACTGGAACACAACAGCAGACATGCTGTTATTTCACCCTGGTATTCTGTAAGGATGGTTAATGCCGCCAGATGGGCTGCCCAAATGACTGCGAACAATAAAATAAATTATAAAATTAAATATTGTATTGTACATAATAAGCTACTTGCTAGATTCAGAAATATTCCTTTTCAAGTTCGGCCTGCTGGCAATCGAACCCGGGACCTTGAAACAGAATGCTGAGGAAAGCACCTGATACACACGAACAATGAGCTCGTCAAAATGTACTCAAAGTTGTACTATTATTGTAATCTGTGTCAAAGGCTTCATAATTTTTATGCTTCGCTTATTAGTTTTTGTTGCGTAGGTTTCGCTGATTGCCCCATACAATTTGTATCCATTTATGTCACCGAATCACCGAAGGTATTCGTCAAAGAGTTTTTTGGAATATAGCGTTCTAGTGTAACCAAAAACACGATTTTCTATTAAAATATACCTTCGCCTGCGAATTCGTCTATGCGACTTTCAGAATTCACAATTAATATACGTTTTCGGTGTAATGTTCGCCATTGAACGAAATTAGAGCATAATCATTTCAAAGGCGTATAGAACTGTTTTCTTTTAATTGACAACACTAAAGCTACTGAAAAATCAGAAGAAAAACATATATATTATACATAATTGTTTTATCTTTACCTAATATTTAATCATATACATTGACAGCCTATTATACGTCCCCACCGCAGGGGCACAGGCCTACCCTCTCAACAAGGGCGTATGGACTATATGGTCCACCACGCTGGCCCATTGCTGGTTGGTTGACTTTACATTCGCCTTAGAATTTATTCTTTGGCGTATGTAGGTTTCCTCGAGATGTTTTCTTTCACCGTTTGGAGAGCAGTCAGTAAATGCACCTAACTCTGTGGTAAAACCCATTCGTATATGGCATGACCGGGGATTTACTCGGACCTCTCGACAAGATAGGCTGTGTCTTTCCCAATGAGCCACCGACGCTCTCACATATAAACATTTGGATCAGTAGATTGAATTGTTACTACCAAATTAATTTTATCATTTGGAAATGATTGCTGTTGCCCTCCAGGTGGCTTCAAATTGTCAAGATTAGTATGTGTGTATGTGTGTACATCGACATCACGCTGTTATCCAAACTTGACTAATGAAGTTTAGTTAAGCCGGCTCGTGCGATCCAATCTCGTACACAGGCCTAATGTTTACGATGTAATTCTGCTGGAAAGACCACGGGAATTAAAAATAAGGGTTTTTAATTCCTCACACTGTAGGTAATTGTTTCATTATCATACAAACCCTGCCGCCCTAAAAAGCTTCTGTACCGCGATCTCTGGCACTGTTCAACGATTAATTAGGAAGTAATTACTTAGTAATACTTAGAAATTTTCACAATTTTTCGATGAGAGTTTGGGAATGTGATGAAGATTACTTCTGACTAGATTTAATTAATTAGAACTTGATGTATATTTAGATTTGAAATTTATTTGTCTCAGATATGATGTATTTACATAGAATTTGTATCTGATTAAGTATAGGTAGTAGGTACCTAATTAAGAGAACCCGAGTAAGACGAATTGGTACATTGACTGTAAATTCTGTTTGTCTGTAAATAAATTACTAAATTATTAATTGTGGACAGATTTTTCCTGACTTTTTAAGACCTAATGTCATTCGTTTCTGTGGTTCTGATGGTACCTTGATTCTGCTTTTGATATTTGTTCTCTATTTAAAAGTAGATGCTTTTCAATTCTCTAAAAAACTTAGTTATATCAACTTATAAGTAACTGTTGACGCCGTTTCTGCTATAAACCCGCACACATCCAAACACGCATCACACACATGCAAACATTCGCCTCGTATTCTTAACTACCTACATATTGTTATGACTCACCATGGAACGTTCTAGAAAAGCGTTCTCGCCTGTCAAGAATTCTCGAAAGTTCCACCCTAGAATAGAAGTCACGCCACTCTCCGGTTATTGTCAAGGGAAATTGGTCCTTTTATACACAACATAGAGTTGTTGTTGTTTGTAGTAAATTCGAGATAGATCTAGACGTTTGACGGCGTTAAGGCAGAACAGAGCGTTAAGGCAACCACCCTAACCACTCATCCAACGGGCTCGTCGAATTGTGAATTGCCTCACTATAAATTTTCTAAATGCACATTTTCTCGTACGAGTTACGAGACATATCTAGGCAAGAAGTGTTAGTGTCTAATTCAACTGGCCCGGATATTGCAATTTCCATCCACCTCACGCCGCTGCGCCTCTCCCTTCCATTTCGTTTCATATCGCGCTGCACTAACAAAGCTTGACGTATATAAAGTAATTTTCCACGTATTCCAGTGGGAGTCCATGGAATACGGTTAAGAATATGCTATGAACTAAATGCAAATTGTATTAAATAGTTTATCCGTGAGTTGTAAAAGTTTATAGCAGACACGATGCGACTTTTGTTTGGGGTTTACCGTATCATTTGTAGGAGTGGATGTTTTTGTAGTGAAAACTTCTTTAGGCGTGTGTTGCCGAGGAGCGAACGTAAGTGAACCGTCACGCTCGGGTCGGTGACGCTGAAGGCTCCATTCGACATTAAGCGCGCTTGGATTGGTGACGCATTTTAAAATTGGAAAATTACAAGTTTTCAATTCTATCGTGTGGGTCGTAAGCACACACCGATTTTTTTATACTTATATGTTTTAATATAACATTATAACTTGTTGGTAAATAGCCGTGTTAGTGACTTTGCACGGATTTTGTCATTAGTACCTAAATTTTATGTTTGGCGACCCTTATACTACTTTTAAATATGTACGAAGAAAAACATATTATAAACATTCAAAGGAAGATAGTTGTTTTGGAAATCTTCTCTAACTCCTAAACCACGCAACGGTTTTTGATGCGGTTTTCATTAATGGAAAAAGCGTTAAACGAGGAAGGTCCATATATATCATTTGCAAAAAAAATTGTACCCGTGCGAAGCCGGGAGCGGGTCGCTATAGTTAACAATAAATCATCTTAATTTTAAATCCAGAAGTCGACATCAAACCGAAAACCCCCATAGAATAAACCATAAGACCTATGTCTATTTACGGGTATTTCTCGTTTCATTTTTTTTTCACATTTTTTTTATACAGTGCACATTTTTACTATACAGTGCACGAATTAAAAATTCTTATTTAATTTCAAGCTTATAGTAAATTTCTCAATTTATATGTAACTAATTATTTATCAGTTCTGTTATCGCACAGGACTAAAGGGTAGCAGGCAGGCAGACGATCCATTTGATGCTGGGTGGGTGGTTACTGTCGCCTTAGGACACAAACAACACCAGGGGGGATGCAGTTGCGCTGCCGACCTTAATGACTAATTGACTTAAGGGGAATTTAATTCAATACATTATAGTAAGTTATGCAAGCGCTCGAAACATATTTTTTATTTTATTTAATACATTTATTAAATTAACCTTTCACGTTCGACATCATAATGCAGTTTTTACTATTACTGGAGTCTCTGAAGGTTGCAGAAAAATTTGTGTTTTTTTTTTGTTACAAACAAGGTATTATTATTTTTCTCTTTGAAATAAATTATTTTGAAAAGTAATAAATTCCAATAGAAAGTTAAAAAAAAACTCCCAATGTTTGTCAGTAAAATAAATCTCAATACTAGTATAAATGTTTGAAGGGATGTGATGAATATTGAAACCGCAGCAGTTAAATAAAACATTACTGTCTGAAGCTGAATAAAATTAGTGGCTTACCGATGTTAGTGGTGCGATCCTTTTCCACTCGACTCGACACAGCATCCTTTGGTGAATGAAATTAAAAAAGTCATAATAGGAATAAATACATTTTGTGAGTGCAAAACACTTCTCATGTTGTTAGTGTCATATCATCAAGTGTACCGTCACTATCCTTGCCAACCTTTATATAAAATGTAAGGAAATTGATTTCTTTTTTTAAAATGTTAAGGTCGGCAGACAGGCTGACGGTCCACTTGATGGTAGGTGGCTACCGCCGCCTATAACACAAGCAACGCCAAAGCTGCTGCAAGTGCGCTGCCGACTGCTGTAGGATTAAGGAAAAGAGATTAGGAGTGGATAGGGAAATGGGCTCTGGCATCCCTTACTCACTCACCGAAACGTTGTTACGTTTCGGTGAGACCACAGTGAAATAACAGCACACGTTATTTCACTGTGGTCTGTAAGGGGGTGGTTACTGCCGCCAGACGTGCTGCCCAAATGACTGCGAAAACGCAGTGTGCCCTGCCACTACTTTCCAAATCCAGACCAGAGCCAAATTTGAAAAGTTGATTTTTCAAAGTTGACCCTGCCGGGAATCGAACCCGGGAACCCTAGAACAGAGCGTTAAGGCAAGCACCCTAACCACTCATCCAATGGGCTCGTCAAAATTATATTGACTTTTTATAGATCTATGAAAACTTTAAAGAGCCCATTGGTCTAGTGACGAAACCCTAGCGTTCCGACTTTCGATTCTCGGTAGGGCTAACTTTGGAAATTAACTTGTCTGGAAAAGCTCTGGTCTGGGTGTTTCAGTAGTGACAGAGCACACTTTCGGAGTAATAAATTGGGTAGTCCGTCTGGCGGCAGCAATCACCCCCTTACAGAAGACCACCGTGAAATAACATTACGTGTGCTGTTGTGTTTCTGTGAGTGTGTAAAAGACGCCAATTTTCTCAATCCACTCCTAATCCCTTCTTAATTTAATTAATTCTTTTTTGGTAGGTAGCGCAATTGCAGCACCTGTGGTTGACGGTAGCAATTAATGTGGTAATAGGCTAAAGTAGCAAATTACCATCAAGTGGATGGTCAGCCTGTCTATCATTAAAAAAAAAAACTTGACATAAAACAAATATAAGCAATACAAATATATTAAAAACGTAAACGAGTCATTAAATATTAAATATTATTTAAACGTTAAACATTAAATATTATTTAACAAAAAAAATTGTACACGTCGTTGTACTTATATTACCGAGGTAAAAAAAATGTTTTTAGAATTTTTGTCTGTTTATCTGTTTGTATGTGCAAGCTAATCTCAGATACGGTTCAATCTATTTAAATGCGATTTCCATTGATGTATTGTAGCAAGCTTCCCGTAATATTTAGTGTTTGTTTCATTCCAATCGGTTTACAAATAAAAAGTTACTCGATATACCGAGTTGTACGTCAACTCGCGGGCAATTAATTCGCGTATTACGAAGTTGCGTACGAATATGATGTAATCTATCAACGACCCGTTTTCAGCTTTCATTGCAATCATGTGTATAAAATAATAACCAGACCGCACATTTCGTTGGGAAATAGGTCAAAGTGTTTTTAACGGTATCACAATTTCAATAGGGACATTAAGTCGAGACACAGTAATTTAAATTCAGCTTTTTTAAAGGGAAACGTAGTGCGCCTCGGAAATTATGTGAATTAAAGAGATTAACGTCACCCGAGCGACGCGTTGAAAGCTGTGCTGAAGGAACGTGCTTAAAAATGTACGGTTAAAAGTTGGGAGTGATATTTTACACGAAGGCTACATCTATTACACGCAAAGTAAGAAACTTATGGGCACGGGAGCTGCGGTGGTCGCTAGAAAATGGATATTTGCCGAGTTGGTAACCCACCGAGTCTTTAGCGAGGACGTTCGCCCGCCGTGAAACGTGACCGCAATGTATAACTTAATATGTTACTCGGCATTTGACTTAAAATTTCAAGTTTTAAGTGCACATTTACATCGCCTTCTGACTTATATATTTTGTCGTGCATTACGAAGCCCACATCTAATCTTGTGGACTAAAAATCACCTTTCCTACACAAATAGGAGCTTTTGTGCTGTTAGATTTCTATGTATATCTTGATTTAAACTTTGTCTTAAATATTTCAACCATTTTGATGCCACGGCCACTTAATTCGTTGGTATGGCCTCGTGCGATTTTGAAGAAATTACAATTAAGATTTATTTTTAAGCATCTAAGAAGACGTTCCTCGACCATAGACGTGATGACGACCAAACTGCTGAAGGAATTCTAACTTACATTTCAAAATGTTCGTCCCAGAAATGCTTCGAAGTAGGCAGACGTTTGAAAAAGTGAATTATTTAAACCGATATGTTTTTTTAGATAGGTATTCGTAATCTATCTACAGCGTGACCCAGCATCGACGGATCAAATGAGGTGTGGTGGTAGAGGGGCCCAATACCTATCCAATGGACTCCCATGTTTGTTCAGCGATTATTATTAGATTTCGAGTTAATTCAAATAAGAAAATGAAAACGTATTTTGTCGCAGGGAGATGTCGCAGGTGCATTGAAGCTGTTGGTGGACATCTTGAACATTTGTCATGAAAAAATAAATCTTTATTATTATTCTGTTGTTGTATACATATTATTTTGAAACATTTAGAACAGTTAATTTTTTTATATGAATTTTATAATAATTAAACTGGTGAACTGCATTGCTAGCTTTGTCTTTGAATTGATAGAATAAGTCAAAACTACAATGGTAACGAGTTTCACGAAACAACTTTCTTGGAATTTGAAAACAAAAGGCACGTGGTATTAAAATGATATTTTCACTTTCCTAATTTGTAAAGTAGATTTTGGTCAGAAGTCTTGCAGATACTCAAATGAAATTTGTGTGACGTATTGACATAATATTAAAGAAGTTTTTAAGATATTGTTGTTTGCTCACAATAAAAGAAATTGTTTACGAATTCGGAGTTACATAAAAGCAGCACAAAAAGCTGAATAATTCGAAATCTAATAAATCGCTGAATCTAATAATCACTAATGGGGATCCATTGGATAGGTGTTGGGCCCCTCTACCATAGAGGAATAATATTCCTCTGTGCCTCTACCATCACACCACATACATATTATAAAATAGAGTCGCTGTCCGCCTCTCTCTTTTTCTCCGCTAACAATTTCTAAACAAGCCAACGGATTGTGATACGGTTTTCACTAACGGAAAGAGCGATAAACGAGAAAGATTTATGTACATCATTTGCATAAAAAAATTCAATTTATGCGATGTTCTAGTGTGCTTATATTTTTTGATTGAACGGCGTATGTACTCGTTTATAAAAACTCTATAAACTCCGACACCGTATGACCATTCACCATGAATCCACATTTAAATATTTTATAAGTAAAAAGTATTAATTATTTGTTTGTATCTTATTTATAAATGTCTACTTAATAAAAGATATAAGGAAGTAGTGTTGGCAAAATAAGAGCAGTGTAAAAAAAACAGCGTATAGGCCGTAAGTAATAAAAACAAATCTATATTATTCGCGAGCTCTCTTATTCACGGTTATGAGAAATATACTTATTTAAATCGAATACAGCGCTCGAACTGGCATTCGGGAATTTGTTGATCTCTTTCTATTACATCTAACATGAAGCTGAAGCAAATTAAACATAATTTATCTTTTTAGAACCAAGATTGTGGACATAGTCAAGAGAATTAGAAAGAAAGAAAGAAAGAAAGAAAGAAAGCATCTTTTATTCCTCTAAATAAACACAATATACATATATGAACAAATAATAATTATAAACAAACAAATATATGAACAAGTAAGAAGAGGAAAAGGATTACGATTTGAAGTGGCAATGGGAAGTCACATCTGTCGTAAAGCGGATAACCGATGGGGTAGAAGAGTTCTCGAAAGGTCATGAATTGGAAAGCGCAGCGTGGGACATCCTGCAGCCAGGTGGACAGACGACCTGAAAGACTTCGCAAGAAGCGGCTGGATGCGAAGCGCAGGGGACCGTGCCTGGTGACGAGCCTTTGGAGAGGTCTACATCTAGCAGTGGAGAGACACAGGCTGATGATGATGATGATGATGATAAGAACATCAGTTTACAAACAAAAAAGTCTGCGCTGTACCGAATACCACGCGTACTAAGTTGCGGGTTCAGCTAGTACAAAACTATAAATGCTTTCTTCGGGGGCCACACAGAGTTGGTGTGGTTAGTCTTGGCAATTTTATTTTAGAATTAAGGATTGAATTAGGATTAAGTCATGGAATTGAATATAGTTGAAGTACCTTCTAATGAAACTAAAGCATTTTTGAACGAAGATTTGTGTAAAAAGTACCTACCTTAAAATTAGGCCACCGTAGAATAATATCAAACTTTCGATGTATAAGGGATACCAGATTTTTATCTCTGGTTAAACTCTTATCTGAGATTTTAATCTCTGGTTATCTCTGGTTAAATTTCACCTTATCCCCTATTATCTTTTTACGGTCAGCAGTACAATTGCATCTGTTTGGCGTTACCACCTACACATAAAGTTAAAGAAAGACTTACTTCATTATTCAAAAGTAGTTTTTTGCTTTTACAGTTAAAAGAAAAGACCGGATAAAAGTTTGTCCGCCACGTCCATCTTAGTTAGGATATTGTTTAGCAAATATATTAAATGTATATTTGCTAATATTAATTAATGACGTGTATCAATTAATTTCATAGGAGCCAGTGTGCTCTTAACAAGGAGACCAAGATAGTGTACAACTCGGGGCGTTTGTAGGTATCAAAGTGTCAGTTCAACGAGCGAATACCGCAAGCCCCTTAAGCGAAGTCACTGTCAGTTTGACCGCATCGTCTTGGCTGCTGTAAGTAATTCGCTCAAACGTGTAAGCACAGTTTGCATGTGTATTACACATAGTACCTATTAAAGTGTAAGTTGGTACTATATGTACTTAATTACGCTTTAATTTTTTTAATAACAATAAAAAAAAACAATTAGTTCAAAAAGTAAATTTAGAGAGTTCTTTGAAATATGTGTTGAATCTTAAGTGGTATTGTGTAAAATTGATTTGAAAATAGAAATAAATAATTTTCCGTTAGTAGATCACTTAAATTTTGAGTGAGTGCAAAATTTTGAAATATACATCATTCTTTTTTTTGCCAATATCAGTTTTTTTTAACTTTTTTATACTATACTATAATTAAAAAAAAAGAGTTAGAGACGATCTTGTACATTAGTGAAATTTTTCTTTGTTCCAGTTCAGGCCGGAATAAATCAATCAACCGCTATATGAATATAAGAAAAATATAATCCTGTACGTCTTTTGAAATCATGTTATGAGCGTATGACCGGTTCGAAATAAAAGTGAAGGGAAAGATAGGCCAAAGGTAAAATGAAAAGAAGTTAGGAGCGCGATTCGCTTGATAGGCTTTGGCACATATCCGATAGGGCGCGATCGTGTCACGTGGTGTCACGATGCCGACGGGACAATGGTGAACAAAGCTTGGCTTGACGTCAGCGAACTACGAGTATACGATCTATTGAAGATTAGTACCTACTATTGGGTCATCTAAACTCGGCACCTTTTTGGAATGCGAAGTTGCGAACCCTTTTCCTACAGCTCCGCTTACCTCTCCGCGCTCGTCCTGTGGTGGATGCGATCGGAGCGCGGCTAAATGACGTCATTGGTCTAAGGTGTCTATTTATCTTGACCGAGTACTGTACTGAGTTCAGTGCTTTCTACTGATAATAATAATTTAATACGCAACACATGGCTATGAAATTTGTGAAGAATGGTAAAACACAATATAGTGCTATATGTTTGGCTAGAAATGATGCGTGTAATTGCAGTTTTATTTACTTTAGCATTTATTAAAATATTAATAAACAATGATTAAAATATATTTTTAATTGTACTTTATAAGATGTATTTTACGTTTAATTTATCATAAAATTTACACATTTGTGTAGAACGGGTGGACAGACGATCTGATAAGGGCCGCGGATCGACAGTGAATCCACGCTGCTTCTGATCGGCCCCATTGGAAAGTTATGGGAGAGGCAGTCCAGCATTTGACGTCCTACAGCTGAGATTATGATGATGATAATTCACACATATATTTTAAATATTTTAAACCTAAATTTGTATCATATTACTCTCTGTATTACAACTCCTGTCTAGTTCAGTGTACAAAATTGCTAGCGTCCCGTCATCGGTGTTACGTAGCTGTCAGATATGTGCCGTAGCCTTAAGTGTAGGCCGAGATCAAAAGGAACGGATCACAAAGAGAACGGAGGACAGGGACATACATTCGTTTGAACTTCCATTCAATCCGAGCCTTCAATAGGCTTTGAATTGTCGCCGCCAACACTTCCCCGAGAACAATCGGCGGGCGTTACTTTACCCCGAAATGAATTGTATTCTCTTACGTTTTTGCTTAAGATTCTGGTATCTATTTTTAAAAGAATTTAAAATAGTTAGGTATATTATAAGTAAATTTAATCATAATAAATTTTTGATTTGAATATCGTTCAAATTATTTGCTTCCGTAGAAAACCAGATTTTTTTTAATGTTAAGATCGACAGACAGACGGTCAACTTGATGGTAAGTGTCTACCGTCGCCTATAACACAAGGACCGCCATAAGTGCTGCAAGTGCGCTGCCGACTACAATAGGATTAAGGATAAGGGATTGGGGAGGGTTAGTGAAATGGGCTCTGGCATCCCTAACTCACTTACCGAAACACAACAGAACACGTGCTGTTATTTCACGGTGGTCTTCTATAAGGGGGTGATTACAGCCACCAGACGGGCTGCCCAACTAACCCATGGAACATGAAAACAGGGAAACATTTTTGCCACAATTTTTTAGTTTTATTAATCTCTTTAATGAGATAGAGAGAGAGAGAGAGAGAGAGAGAGAGAGGGAGAGAGAGAAATAAAATGTTGGTTGGTACTGAATATTATTTTTATTACGTCTCGGACTGCACGTTCTAGCTCGCCAACTATTAAACTGAATACTCAAGAGGCTCCTAATTACTGCGGGAAAGAACTTCAAGAAATGTTTGATCAAATTTTAAAGTTTTTTCACTTCATAATAGATGTAGGTAGAGAAAAATGCAATTTTTTCTAGATTAAGTTATAAATGTTTTAACAAGGAAAATACAGATGAACCATATTACGGAAACTGGAGTATATTCCTTCACTTGCCTTTGCAGCGTGTTTTTATGGCTTTTTTTATTATTGACCCAGTGGTTAAGGTGCTTCCTTTAGCGCCTCTAAGGGGTTAAAAATAAATATAAGCAACCACATAGGATTTCAAGTGCGCGATCGAGCTTAATAAGTTAAAGGATAATGAATAGAAATAAGATATGAAAATGGGCTTTGGCATCTCAGGGGTTTTTCAGGGTGGTATTCTGAAAAGCGTTGGTGGCGCAGTGGGAAAGACGCGGCCTATCATGTCGATAGGTGCGTGTTCGGTTATGTACCAATGGTTTTTTGTTAAAACCTATGTGTATTTACTGACTGCTCTCAAATGTTGAAGGAAAATATCGCGAAGAAATCTGCAAACGCCAAAAAAGAAATTCTAAGGTGCAAGTGAAATCCACCAACCCGCACTGGGCCAGTGTGGTGAACAATATAGCAATGAGCTCGTTCTAGGGTTCTCGATTGGATTGCCGGCAGGGTCAACTTTGAAAATGAACTTTTTAAAGTTAGCTCTGGTATGGATCTGGAAAATAGTGGCAGGGCACACTGCTTTTCGCAGTTATTTGGGCAGCACATCTGGCGGCAGTAACCACCCCCTTACAGAAGACCACCGTGTAATAACAACACGTTATGTTTCGGTGAGTGAGTAAGGGATGCCAGAGCCTCTTTCCCTAACCCTTCCCAACTTCCTCGTTTATCGCTCTCTCTACTAGTGAAATCCGTACTAAAATCGTTGAATGATTTCGAAAAAGTTAGCACAGAATCAGACAGAGGATGACAGCAACTTTAATGTATAATATGTATACATATAGATATGGAAGGTATAAGTCAGCCATGTGAAATATCTTTATGTGCGAAATAAAAAAGAAAGAGAAGCAATGTATATAAAAAGTAGCACAATGACATGTCGGCTTTTGTTTTGGCGTTGCTGCGCGACAGAAAAATGTGGCAAGCTCGTATACAGATAGACGAGGGACGGCTCATCAATCATATTTTGGCCTTATTTTTTTCTATATTTTAGCGAGCGCTCGCAGGATAATGCTTATTTGTGAAACGTTCATTATTATTTTAAATAAATATTATGTGAGTTGTTGCCTAAACAACAAAAGTGTTATTATACTGACGCGGAAAAAAATATATCAACCATCAAGTCGACTGTGAATTTAAACATATCTAAGTCGCTTTGCTGCCTCCTTTTTAAATAAATTAGTAGAAATTAAAATTTATGTCCTAACATTATATCATACTAATGTAATACAGTTGTTTGTTTTTTTTTTGAATGCGCTAATCTGTAGAACTAGCAGTAGTTGAAAAAATATTTTTCGCAATTGACAGCTCAATTCTTTAGGTGGTGTGATGCAGTGGGTCGACGAGAACCCAGAATCACAGTGAAGAGACGAAATTTGCATGCCTATGTCACTTTAAATTGATCAGTAGATGAAACCGCGAGGCGCAGCTAGTTATTACATATACTAAGAGAAAAACAAAATAAATAATTGAATTCGTATGAAAAAATCATCGAAATAGCTCATTGACGTGCTGAAGATATGCTGAATAAATCGGCGTTAACAATGTCAATGCAATTTTGTTATCATTGAGATTCTGTGAAATATAAATACTTATCAGGAAATGGACAGCGGAAGAAAGAGTCAAGTACTGATATATACGACAAACAATTTGAATTAAATATGCTAGGCTATGTTTGCTAGGTAAATACATATATTCTTCATTTTTTATATTAAATAATGAACGTTTGTACTTTTGTCCCCTATAAGTTTCTATATCATTCATAAGAACGTAATGAAATTTCAGTGGATTGTTCTGCATAAGTCCGGAAAGGTTCCTGAGAAAAGAAGAAAAGAATAGTCTAATAAATCATAAATTTATATATAATCAAGCGATTTCTTGCAACCTTAATTAGGTAGCCTTAATTTGCCTTAATTGCCTTAATTATTGGTAGGGCGCACTGCGCTTTGCTAGCATAAACTGGATGCCCGCCTGGCGGCTGTAACAACCCCCTTACAGATACCAGAGCCTATTTACTTACCCCCTTATGATCCCTCATACCCTTACTAAGCTCGGTAGCGCACTTGCAGTACCTATGGCGTTGCTTGTGTTAGTAGGCATCGGTAGACATTTTTTTTTCTTTTTTTAGGAGGGGAAATGACGTTTACGCACTATCCCTTGTCGACGGGGATAGTCGACGAGGAGGAGGGTGGTACTCGCCCGGTGAAGTAACTTGTCAGCGGGAATACCCACTAAAAACCCCCCCGGATTCCACCGTCAGCGGTGATGTGCGTGTCCGAGTTCACAGCGATAAAAACATAGATTGTGGTTGTACGATGTCGGGTGTACGTTTAGAGACATTTAATTGATTTTTATATGAAACAGTAAGTGTACGTAACTATGTTGGAGTAAGGTAACAAGCAAATGTTTATTATACCCATATAAATCTGGATTCTCCATGAATCACCGGCACGCACCGCAATTTATCGCTTTGGCTTCCACGCACGCCCATCGGGACCTTCATTACATTATTGTGTCAATTCTAGCTGTTACAATTTCAGTAAGTAAATACATAACTTAGAGCTAATCTATATAGTATGTATATTATACATATATGATACGTATTATTTAAATCATAAATTACCTGTACATATAATAATATTATAGTAATACAATTAATAACTATAGCAGCAATTTCATGTAACAGACACACTTTCACGTTTGTTTATTTAGAGAAAGAATACAATTTTCTCATGTAGTACAATACTGATAATTTTTATGGAGTTCCTCCCAAAGTTGTTAATCTATTTTAATTTACTATTAAATAAAATTAAAAGTTTAATATTAAATTTACTAATTTAAAACTTAGATGAAATAAAAATGACATCAAAACTGTTATTAGTCATTATTGTAAGATTTAAATATATTTTGTGTAGTGCCATTATTTCACATTTTATGAATGCGGAACGCACTGAAAAGCCCTCACTACTAACTACTATTCGGTAGTTTCAGCAATTTATTAAGAATTTTTTATTCAATTCAGGCAAAATTACAAATTTTATTTCCTTCGATGTTGAATTACAAGGTCCACTTAAATTATGTAAGGTCCACTTAAAACGAACTTATTTTTTTAACATTTTGGCAAAACGCTTGCTACACATCACGGGCGACTTCGGTGATAGAAAATTAGCCTTACTTAAAAACGAGGTAATGCAACCAGCACACTTGGGACCTGGCCTAAGAGACTCAAGCTAGATATGATAAATATAATTTGTAAATAAGCAAGATGGATACAATATTACTTGGATAAGGAGCCGATGCGCACGGTAAGTAACGATAGAAATTGACCTAATTTTTCAAAGTAGCTTATCTTCTTAGGCATAAAGTTTTTAAAAAAAATTAAAAAGAAATTAGCCTTAAAAAGTTAATAGTACTCCATATAATTCAATATATAAGTATAGTAGGCAACTAATTGCATGAACTGTAAAGTTGTTCCGTTACGTTCCAGTTTATTTTGAGCATTGCAACCTTTAGGTGACTATAATAAACACGTGTCGGTATTTGGTTAGTCGATAAAAAGAGAAGGAGCAAAATTTTCATTGCGATATTACTTTTCCTCGATGTTCGCCATCGAAATCTCCCAGTAAGCTATAAACAAACATTCGAACTTGGATTTATGTATAGGTACAGGACCCCGGGGATTTGTATTCTTGAACTATGCGCAGACCCCGGAACAGGGGCTAAAATCACAGCATAAGTAATAAAGTAAGGTGAAATAACTATTGGTTTCTACCAATAACTTTGCCAATATTTATTGTCAAACCGACACGCCGAGAAAACATTACCAATTTTTTTATTGTGACATTTTATTCATTACTAGCTGAGCCGCAACTTCGTACGCGTGGTATTCAGTATAGAGCGTAACTTTTTTGTTTGTAAACCGATTAGAATGAAACAAACACTAAATGTTAGGGAAAGCTTGCTATATAATATATTCAAATCGGTTAAGCCGTTTCAGAGATTAGTGTGGACAAACGCACAGACAAACCTACAAACAGACGAAATTTCTAAAAACTATTTTTTTTAATAAATATATGTAGGTATAATTCCCGGCACCTAAGTTGGCAAGAATGCGAGATGAGCAGTAGTCGTTTTTAACGCTTTTACAAAGCGACAGTGACGAAGACGCCGTATGACAGTATTTTTAATAAATTATTTAATTAAATGAAATATTATAACGAATTTATTAATTAAATTTAACTAATTGTTTTTTATACCTCACCCTAAACATTAATTTAAAATATTATGATAACAACAGTGACCGTTTTTATTGTACGTGAATGTAGGATGCGCAAACTTCCCTCACTACGTTAAAATCTTGCCAAGATCACTATAATACATAGGTTATAGACCATTATTATACAAATCTTAACTAGCATAACTAACGTCCAGAACCCCGTACACCGTTAATAATATTCAAATTGAATCATGAATACGCCTAACATGTACGAAGGTGAGTTAGCAGTACAAATTTGATGTGAAATTAAATTTGTTCATGGAATTGCTGGAAAGATTTAAAGAAACAGTTTTATAATAATGATATTATTTAAAAGGGAATTTGCATAAAATGCCTGGAATAGATAGAGATTACCAATAGGTAGTACTAATTTATATTTAATATGAAATAAGAATTATCAAATAACGCTTATGTCTGTATAACTAGTTTAAATATTTTTCGTATTTAATTTGACTGTCGCGTAATTAGTTTCAAAATGATTGATTTGTTTCCATTCCCATTTTCCTTCCTAATCCCTTATCCTTAAGCCTGCTATGGTTGCCCGCTCATTTACAACACCTGTGTCGTTGCGTGTTATAGGCAACGGTAGCCTCCTACTATCAAGTGAACCGCAGCCACAATTACTGTAACGGCTCAGCTTTTAGTAATCGGGTCCAAATGTCTTCGTACTCTTAGCATTGTTCACTTGAAAAGAAAATTACAAAAAGATTCCTTGCTGAAAATCAATTCTTGATTCCACAGTTAAAACAAAAATCCACATAAAACGCCGTAAAAGATTCAAATTTAAAGCTTATTGAAAATCACGGCCAGTATGCCAGTATCTGGTTTCAAACACCACAAGCAAAGAGTTCAAATAATAAAGAGTTTGTAACATCAATATTTTGCTACTTATTAATTAATTTTGTTAAATGAAAATGAATGTTATAATTAATTTTGTATATAAGTTGTAAGCTAACTAGTGGCCTCTATTTTGTTTTGAATGAGGCTGTGGAAACTATTGTAACTTAAGGATGAAACATATTACACCGTGTCGCCACCGGGACATGCGCTCACCGTGTTTTTCTCAACGTGCTCCGGTCGGGTTTGCCCTTTATCACGGTGCCGCCGCGCCGCCGGGCCGTGCCCGTGCCTTGTCATTTCCAAGAATTACTATACTATTTTGTGTTACTATTACTACATATGCTTATAAGTTATATAGTATTATTATTAATATTATACCGCGAGGCAGCCTCGGGTAAAATCTAATACACCGAGGCAGACTCGTGGCGCGGCAGCCTCGGGTTAATACTAACTACAATAGGATTAATGATAAGGGATTGGATAGAAAAATGGGCTCTGGCATCCCTTACTCCAACGAAACACAACAGCACACGTACTTTTATTTCACGGTGGTCTCCTGTAAATGGGTGGTTACTGCCGCCAGACGGGCCGCTCATATGACTGCGAAATGCAGTGTGCCCTGCCACTACTTTCCAGATCTAGACCAGAGCCAATTTGAAAAGTTCATTTTCAAAGTTGACTTTAGATTGACTTCAAAGTTCAAGTTCAAAGATAAGGGATTAAGAGTAACGAGAAGAGGGTATTTCGGCGAGTAAGAAGATATTATGCCTCATCCTCTATCCTATGAAGGTCGACAACCCACTTGCATCCCCTCTTGGTGTTGCTTGTATGTATATAGGCGACGGAACTGCCTACCATCAAGTGGATAGTTTTCAACCTGTCTTCCGAACTTTTGAAAAGATCGGTCTACTAAAATGAAAAAGAAAAAACAAATAGAAATAAAACGTTTATTAAATTCGTTTGAACATTTTCTTTGCCCTAAAGCACAGAGCAGTTTGTAGCCGATGTTAATGGTGATAAATTACATTTCGCGACGTCTATTTCGTCCGTAAATATTTCCAAGAACCGTGATGTGACATGATGTCGGTACTTATCTTGTATTTTGTTAAACATTTAAAAGTTGATCTTGTTGTTATAAGGAAAACTAATGTTTTAATATAAAATGATTTTAATGTTATTATTTTTCAAATAATAATTCTTTAAGTTAGCTCTACTAGCTGACAAGAAAACTGGATGGTGTATTTGAAATAACACCGGTGATTGTTGATGTATTGTTATGGTATGTTAATAAGAGACACTATATAAACCAATTTTCGATCTTCATGCAATCCTTTTAAGAAAAGCTACGGTTGGAAAACTAACAGCCCTGGGGAATCCCCGTTTTTCTTTGAATTTTTGCTTATACCTAAAACCGTTTTACTTTATACCTAAAAGCTGATAAAATAATTACGTGTTTGAAAAACTTTTCGAATTTCGAAGAGTATCGAATGATTAATGCTAGCAGTTACTAATATCTTCATAAAAAATTATGATCTATTGACATTTAAGTTCGGATTAAGGTGTGCTTGTGTTTACCAGTCAACGGCAACCATTTATCATCAAATAAACTGTCCGTCTGAAAGTTGCAATTTTATACTCTCACTAGCGATCCGCCCCCACTTCGCACTTACATAGTTGAAATTTTGAAAAATTCTTTCTTTTTGGATTTAAATATTAAACGCTTACATTATAAAACAAACCTATGTTCCTAATTTCAGTTTTTAGACTTAGTTGTTTTGGCTGTGCTTCCATAGTCAGTTAATACACTATTGACGATTTTATAAGTATAGATAGATTTAAAACGATATTCACTCATTGCGGATACGTACTTACTTACTTCTTAATACATGATACCTTAATCTTAATGATGATACGTTTTAACGTAAGTTTTCCGTGTCTGCGTAATGGTTTCATTTTGTGAATAAGAACAATAGCGGCTGCTGTGTTTAATTTTCAATTTGTTCCCAAGTAATGTATGAAGATTTTACTCTTTGTTTGAACGCCAGGAGCGCTCGGCGCATTTTTTCTGCAGAGTGTTACGAATAACAATGTGCCGTGCAAATAGCTGCAGTAACGGCGTCTAATGTTTATATTTCTCAGGTCACGTAACGTTTCCTCCCTATTCATGTGAGACTGCGGGAGGGGGGAGGAACATTCATGAAATGGGTTTTCACCACAAAGAGATAAATGTAAAATACCATAGGTGGAAGGAGTTCTTCAAGCTTGGAAAAATTTAAATCGATTTTCCCGTTTATTCTAAAACTACCAACCAGCCCCAGATTTACATTGAATTTGATACAGTTGAGGGTAGTTTTAAGCGACACTTAGTGGTCAGGGCTACATATAAATGTATATCAATATTTAAGGTGAGAGCATTTAAGATGGAAATTTGTAAGTCCAAGGAATTAAGTACTAAAATAATTGGGTTTATATAGTTAAAACTAGAAATATTTTAACCGAAAAATTCTTTCAGTAAACTTATATTTTAGTGTATCTTGCCTACTGTGAAAGCTAGTTGTGATTACTCTTTCATGCTATAAGTGGAAATTTTTCATTTGGTGTATGCTTCTATTACAATTGTTACTATGTAATATTAGTACCTGTAAATTTCCCTAAAATAATATTTTATTCATTTTAGATAAAGCCAAAAACGAACAGTACACAAAGTAGACAACAAGAAGAACTTCAAGTAGGTAGGTTCTACGGGCAGAGGAATATGACCAGCATGCCAAAAGATAACTGAACTGAAATAAATAAATAAATAATAAATAAAATAAATTATACAAATAAAAAGTAGCAATTACGTTTTTTCTTCGGGCCTATCATTGATATTTTACTTATTTTTCACATTGACTAAACCATAATTATATATTTCTCAAATCCATGTGCGAAACGTAGCATTATATTGTGTTTTCATTGGTGAAAGCAACTTTTAAGTAGCTTTACACATATCTGTAACTTTACTTAATTCGATAAATCCTTTAAACTACTCAAACTTAACGATTACTCATCAATCCACTCCCTGATCTTCAGGTAACGAGAAGAAAAAACTTGCCAAATCAAATATCCCAATGAAAACCACTTTTGCTAGGAAACAATACACTTCTCAAGTCTATAATAAGGTTAATAATGTGATCACAATATTCTCAAATTAAACAAGCTCAAATCCAAACTAAAGAATTGGATGTAAGACCTTGACTGAAAAGACTACTTAGTGTTACAATAATCAGACCGTTTAACACATTATAAATATATACTACTCAAAACAAAATAAGGGCCACTGGTTTATTTACATTTAAGTGCACTTTAGTAAACTGAAAGTAACTGATAAGTAGCATTATATTGATATTACGAACTCTTTGGTGTTTGATCTCTTTTATGCTTCCTAATTTGAAAAATTTTGGCCATCGTTTTAAAAAAAAAAATAATTGGAAGTCATTCTTATGTTTTTCTCCGATTGTCTTCTTAACTTGTTTCGGTTATTTTAGGAAAAAAGTTTTACTTTTTCAATTTTAATTGATTCATTTCTCATCTCGCGTTAATCATGCCACCAGTACGAAGGCACATGGATACAATTACAGCAACCAGAGCCATAACTATGATTCAAGAAGGACGTTCTCAGCGTTACGTGGGTTTGCAGTTGGGTTTTCTCGAAGAGCTGTCCAAAATGTATGGAATCGCTTCCAAGAGACCGGCAGTGTTGCCAGGAGACCCGGTTCAGGTAGAGTTCGTGTAACAACGGCGCACGAGGATCGGTACGTCCAACTAAGTGCTCGTCGTGATCGTACAGCAACGGCCCGTAAGTTACAACACCACCTACGGCTGACAACGGGTACCTGTGTCAGTGATCAAACTATACGTAATCAATTGTACGAAGACCAGCAAATGTCAAGACGTCGAGTTGTTCGAATTCCTCTGACTAGGGTTCAACGTGCAAACCGTTTAAGATTCTGCCGTCAGTATTTGAACTGGGGGAATTAATCAGTGGGGCAAGGTGCTTTGTACAGACGAGTGCAAAGTAATTTTTTTTAACGATGATCGGCGTGTTAGGGTGTGGAGACGACGCGGCGAGCGTTTTTCGGAGTCCTGCATCCACGAAGTTGACCGTTTCGGTGGTCCCAACGTAATGGTTTGGGGTGGGATTAGTTTACACGGTAAAACCGAGCTCACCATTTTAAATGCGGGTACCGTAACTGCAAAACGTTACATCGAAGACGTCATCAGGCCTCAAGTGATCCCATTTGCACAGCGAGTGGGGCCTGGATTCATCCTGCTGCAAGACAATGCCCGTGCACACACAGCTCGATCGACACAAACTGTCCTAGAAGGGTCTCATATTGAGGTATTACCATGGCCAGCTAACAGTCCGGATTTAAATCCAATCGAGCAATTGTGGGACCAATTGAAACGAAGGGTTAGAGAGAATGAGCAAGGGGTCTACAACCAACAGCAGCTGATTGACGCTTTAAAACGTGCCTGGGAGGAGATTCCAGATGAAAACGTGAGGAATTTGATCCAGAGTATGCATACGAGGCTTCAGGAGTGTATTGCTAAGAGAGGAGGACATACTCGTTACTAAAAAGAAGAAACAAAAGTGACAAGAACAGTATTTTGTCTTTTTCCGGTGATTTCTTTTGTTCATGTTTTTCATTCAAAATGGCCAATTTCATTATGAACTTAAAAAAAACAGTTCATGATCATTATTTTAAACAATTGTTAGCCTATATTATAACCAATAACATTATTTTGTAGTTACATAAGTTAAACAATTTAATGTCTTTATTGTTTTCATGGTACAACAAAAAATCTTAGTGGCCCTTATTTTGTTTTGAGTAGTATATATTCCCATCACATCACTGGTTCATTCTTTCCTACATAAAATTACGCACGTTCATACCACACAAATCTATTATCTATCTATACATATAATAAAATCGAAAACAAGCAGTACATTAGATATTTCTTTATGTTACCGAGGTTAAAAAAATACTTTTTAGAATTTTCTCCTGTTGTTCTGTGCATTTGTGAACGCTAATCTCAGAAACGCCTAAACCGATTTGAATACGGTTTTCACTGATGTATTGTAGCAGGCTTCCTGTAACATTTATCTTATGTTTCATTCCAATTAGTTTAATTATAATAGTAAAATAATAGAAAAATATTGGTACTATGTAATAATAACAAGCAAATTAATATATGAAATGCATTTAAAACCTCTCTTATTAAGTTCTTGCACAAATGTGAATTGGTTTACAAATAAATATTATTATATTATATAATTAGTAACTATTAACATTTCAATACATCTACTTAGGACAACATTCGTTCGAGAAGAAGGTCAATTGATTGACGAAACCAGCTCGGATGGACAGCGTTCGGGAAGCGTCGATACATATTTTCGTCCAAAATTCCTCAGTGTCTTAAAACAAAAGTTTTCGATCAATATGTGTTGCCAGTGATGACATGTGGTTCTGAAACGTGGCCTGTAACTATGGGCCTCGTAAGAAAGCTCGACGTCGCTCATTGAGCTATGGAGAGGGCTGCTTGGGGTTACACTGCGAGATCGAATCAGGAATGAGGAGATCCGAAGACTAACGAAAGTTACTGGAATAAACTGATTAGTAAGTTGAAACGGAAGTGGGCAGGACACATAAAACGGAATGTACGGAAGGTTCTCGAGTGGGGCCCACGGACCGGCAAGCTCAGGGTAGGACGTTCACCCACAAGGTGAACAGATGACCTGATAAGAGCCGCGGGTCGAGGGTGGATCATGGCTGCTTGTGATTGGTCCTTTTGGAAAATTAGGGGGGAGGCTTTTCCCCCAGCGGTGGAGGTCCTGCGGCTGAGGTGATGATGATGAACATTATAATAAACCTGATTACTTAGTATCTTTACACAGGAATCTCGTGATCAGCATTGAAAAAGCTACAATATAAAAGCTCCGCTCATAATAGATTCTTTTATTTCTTACCTTTTAATTTTACATCTGTGAGGGAAGCAGACAAAGGATCGAGAAAAAAAGTATTCAAATTTTGTCTGTTTTAAAACACGAGAAATAAATAACCACCGACAGATATTAAGAGGTTATTTTTTTTTCTTAAATTACTTAAAATTGTAGGCGAAGTTGTTTCTGAGTATACGTACGACTGGATTATAATAATCCGACTCAGGCCGCAATGGCCGGAGGGTTGATCTCTCTAAAGGCGACCCGTGCCTTAATGGACCAATTTATACATAGTCTTAATTTTACGGTTCATAAACCATAAAAAATGTCGTTTCTAATTTCACTAATTAAATACTCTTTCGATAAATATTTTACCACAAAACTTTTGAGCTATTTTTATGAGGAAGGATAGCAGGCTGCCTCCAATTGATTATGTATAGAGAGTTTTATGTATTGATAAACAATGCTTCTTGGATTAACTATTAACATGACGTTACACGCAACCACGAATAAACTCAAAAACCACTAAACCGATTTTAAAACTTATTTCACCAATAGAAAACTACAACACATTATCAGCGAGTAACATAGGCTAGTCACTTATATTAATTTTAAAATAAAAAAGTGCTTATGTCCTGTTTAAAGATACATTTAGGTACTCTAAGTTTATCTCATAATGTTTAAAAAATAAATGTCCACCCGTGCGAAGCCGGGATAGGCCGCCAGTTAAGTATAAAAAAAATTAAGAAAAAAGTATTTTTTTAAATTATGTTAAAAAAATATTTAACTAATACGGCCACGAAAAGATCTAATTTCAGTTAAAATTATAAATAATGGAGATAAGAGATCCGGAATTAAAAGTTTTTGTTCGAAAATTAAGAATCTATTTTCCGATTTTCGTTATCGCTTATAATTTTTGAGTTATTATCGAAAAACTAAGTGCCTTTCTTTCATCTTAATTTATTTATAACTTTTGCAATTGTTTATGTACATGTGCAATTGTTAAGTTTGGATAGCAATCTAGACGCCGTTAACGGTAGTGTACCACTTTGCACCCTGCTGCCGGCGCCCAGCAGCCCGTCTGAAGATAGTTGTGAAATAAAGGAATACAGGCAGAGGCCGTTTTCTCCTTGATGGTAGTTGTCGCCTACAAGCTACATTAGGGAAAAAAATACATATTTTCCTAATTATAACGACGCGACAGCTCAATCAGCAATTTAGATGAGTCGCGCTGTCTTAGTTGTCCTCCCAGCTGGGAATGAAGGGGACAAAATACTTCAGACTTAGACATAAATAAAGATTTAACGTTAAAAATTTTTAGAGAAAAAAGAAGAATAGGTCGTTGCAAAAGTTCGTACTGGCACGTATAAATGGCGATGGCATCCATAGTAAAAAAAAAAATTGATGGATTTATAATTTACTGATATTGCAGTATACTTCTAGTTTGGCTAAATATTTATTAAAATATGGATATTGATAAAGTGCATATGCATATTCGTCACTGCTTTTTATTTAGGTATATATTAATCAAAAAAAGACGGCAGCCGAAGCTTTAAGAATACTTTGCGAAACTTAAGACGAATTCGTTATCCCTGGGGTGGATCGGAGTTGTTGCCTCGGCAGAGCCCGGTCCACCCCGCTCAAAGGGCAAGGAGTTTTAGTGGGTTTTCCCAGTGCCGCTATGATCAGGAGCTGGGCGACCCCCACATACTCCTGCCTAAGCGGATTACTTCTCGTCAAAAAAAAAAAGAAAAAAAGGCGAATTCGTTGTATCCGAACGTACGTGCCAAAAGTGGTTTCAGCTCCTACCTCGTTCTGGTAGACCCCTAAGCCTAAAAACAGACGGACTGTAAGCCTTGTTGAATGAAGAGTCTGCTCGGACAACTGCTGAACTCTCTGATGTGCAAAAATCTCTGATCTCTAAGAATCTGTTGTGTTTCGGTGAGTGAGTAAGGGATGCTAGAGTCAATTTCCCTATCCCCTCCTAATCCCTTATCCTTAATCCTACTGTAGTCGGTAGCGCACTTGCAGCAGCTTTGGCGTTGCTTATGTAATAGGCGACGGTAGCCATCTACCATCAAGTGGACCGTCAGCCTGTCTGCCGACCTTAACATAAAAAAAAAAAAAAAAAATACAATATTGCAGTTGCAATATTGTTGCAATCCCAGTTGAACTGGGAAGACCTACCACACTCGGCCTACAGCCCAGATATTGATCCAACTGACTACAATTTGTTTCGGTCATAGCAGCATTTCTTGTCTGGACAAAAATTTTAAAACTTCGACGAAGTAAGAAAAGTAGTGGATGATTTTATTGCCTCCAAAGATGAAAATTTCTATCGCCGTGGTATTTTCTGCTACCCAAAAAATGGGAAAAGGTTATGGGAAGTAATGTAGAATATTTTAACTAAAAATTGTAATTAAATTTGGTGTATTTTTATAAAATAAAGTGATCAAAAACCACATGAACTTTTGCAACAACCCAATAGATTGGCTTTCCACGCCCGTGTTATAAGGGTCCGAGCAAAAGATAAGAAAAAGGGATATGTCCAAAGTTATAATTTACATAGTTACAAATTTACACATTCACAAATACCTAATCTTGAGGATTTTATCTTTGTTAGCTTACGACTCCATTTCCTGGTGGATCAACTGGCTCATAGCCCATGTATAAGTATATATTTATATGTATACTATGTATGTTACATGTTTAATTTTTTTGTTAAATTTGTTAAATTTCGCAAGTGGTATTTGTTAAATTTCGCACTTGTAAATGTATTACGCATTTGTTATAAACTATTTAGAATATTTAAGAACTCACTGTAATTGTAATAATGTAGTTACCGCAAGTGAGCCTAATAAATAAATAAATAAATAATTCTTGTATGAGTCGTTGAGTTTCCCGAAGTTGTATGGTTGTACTAACTTTAGCTTGTCTACAATTTTTCTTGTCACCATTATCTTGACTCCGACGAAACATTTCGGGAAAACGAATTTCGCTTCCTCATGAATGTCACCAAACCTTGTTATTTTTGGTCTTTGTGGTTCAACATAATGCTATTATGTCTTTGGCAACAGCCTATTCAATGTAGACACGAAGTTGCTTACGTCTTCTTTAAAAGTTTCCTGGATCAAGTCCATTGTTGGTTGATAACTATTGTTTTTTTGATGACCGTCATGGCCAGTCCAATTTAAAAATCTAAGCTCCACTCTTTTTTAAAGTGCGGTCCAGACCGGAATTTTTCTTTAATTTTTTTTCCATATTTTCAATTGATAATTTCGAAGATTTGTCAAAAGAAATAGAAGTCTATTCGATCTTATTAATCAAATAAACCAATTTACAAAGTATAGATTTATATATGTTACAAAGAGATGAGAATAAATAAATATAAACATGAATTCGAAAACGGTTTTTTTTTAAAGTTAAAAGTAATCAGATTAAAATCTCAGAGAAGGCTCTACTTCTGTGATATGCAAATTAATGCAAAATAATATGCACCAAAAGATAAAATAGTATTTTACAGAGACGCATTTAGTATAGTTTTTTTTTAACTTCAAAGAAACATTCATTACCGTTCCAGCAATTCAGAAAAGTGAATGAAAAGTGTATAAAATAGCTTTAAGCTCTTTCATGCGGCCTCGTATTGTATTCCCATTTCACTCGCAAAAGGAAAGCGTGTTTAATGATAATAAGAATTTTTCATGAGATATTCAAGAGACTTTGGATTTGCGAGCGAAATACAAATCTTTTCAACAGTCTCTGCGCTGTGTTGAGTTTTACGGGTTCGTTGATTAAAGGTGGGAGTACGGTATACAACACGAAGTCAACGGTACAGTTTTAAAACGAAATATTCATTTAAATTCACATTTGTATTCAGTATTTCGTCATAGGATATTTTATTCAGATCGTATCCGTTCGAATGACTGGCTGAAAAAAGCTGCTGAAAAATGCTGTTTTCAGTTTTTCAGAGTTGTTGCGATGTTTTGTAATGTTAAGATGTTTCAAAATAGCCCTTTGTCTACTATTTACCATATCCACTGGTTGAAATTTATGAAAAATAGCTTTTGCTCGCTACTTACTTAGTACGCTACTTTAGGGAATAGTACTTTTTTCTAGATTCTAGGTACCCTATGTCTTTTTCTGTACCCTTGACAACGTGTACGCAAAATTTCATGATCATCGGTTGAGTAGTTAAGACATGATAATGTAACACACAAAAGAAACTTTCGTATTTATATTATTAGTTAGAATTAGATATTTTTTAGAGATCTGAACTAAACAATACACTTATGTTATTCGTACATGTTACTTATGGTATCAAATAATAAATTCTAATAATTTTCTTTTTCTTTGTAATTTAATTAAAATCAATGTTTGGAAAATGTCGTAGCCAGCTGCGTGTGCTCGTCCTCTCACGTTGAACGTAGGTGGTATACTAAATCATAGATAAGTATGTGTATATTAGGAAATAGATGGGTAACTTCACATCAATTTATGTCCCAAATACGCCACCTAGTGTTCATAGCTAAATCTTAATGCATCTGTGTGTAATGTGTATACACGTTTTGCATTTGTGTGTGTATACATTACCGGTAGGTACCCGGTACCTTTACGATGTTATGAAAATTTCTTTTAACTTTTTGTTTTTAAATATTATTTAAAGAAAACACATCCTTAATGATAAATTTTATTTCAAACAAAATAACAAGTAATATTTTCATTACACTGTAAAACCGGTATTATCACAACAAAATAAGTTAATCTTGAAAGTTAACAATAAAATATACCTTCTGTACACCAATTTAAATGAATATGCAGCAAACCTTTGTATTTAAAAAGCGAATATTTTGCGTAAATGTTCCTTTTATTGAAAATACAAGAAAATTAAGTTTGAATCAGTACAAGTTTTAATAAAAACAATGAAGAGAATAAACACTAATATAAGTATATTGAGAGTAAATCAACATATTTGGCGGAAAATGAGTTTGCACAGCACTTTTTTAGTAGATCACAGAATTCACAGGTAAATTTGTAATGATAAAAGGTACGAAGTAAACAGAAAAAACCATAAACGAAAATTAATTTATAAAAAAATATACACAATTGACACGACAATGACAATACACCATGACCTTAGCAACATTTCAAATTGAGTTAACTTACTCTATGTTTATTAATGGACATAGCATTTATGATCATGTCTAGGTATTTTTTACTAAAAGTAAATTGAAATATTTAAAAATCTTAAAAAATGTAGAAAAAAAATTTCAATTCACAAGAAATAAAATAAATAATGTTGTTATTTGGATTTTTCACTTTCATAGTTTTGGCTATCACCACTAGATGTCGCTAGTTTTTTGAGACCATGTAATAATGTATGAAGTGAACACAGCATGTACTAAATTGGCGTGCCGTAGACGTAGAGTTAGGCGTTGAACATTCGATAGACTAGTCGTCGCGTCGTTTGCATTGCGGAGTGAGGGGAAAGATTTAGTCTGTGTTTTAACATCACTAAATTGTGCTCGTGACGTCATAGTCATGGTAGGCACTAAAAATGTGGCACACATTGGTTTTCATACAATTTGATGAACTTGCGTCATCTATACTCTCTATGTCTGTGGTAAAGGTACTGTATCAGAGATAAAAAGATAAACCAGTACGAAATTAATACGCTGCTTGTATTCAAATGGATTTGAATGGGAGCTGATGATTCATATAGACATACTTATATTGGGGACGACGGTTGAATGGATATCGGGCGGGGTAATGAGAGAACTTAGTGTGATTTGCCCCAATACGTTTCAGTAGACCTCTGACCCGACCGCATAACTGCTCAAACTGTACTTGCGTTCTCTATGATTAATTTAACGACTTGCGTTTTGGGCTTCGTTCTCTCTAACTCTAATTTACTCTTTTACGTATTTAGAATTATAGGATATTTGTTTTTCTTTCATTACTTTTCACTACTGAACGGATTTGGGTGAAATTTGGCACACGGATAGTTTAATAGGTACCTGGATTAACTTTTTAGCCTTGAAAAATTTTAGGTTCCCGAAGGAGCGTCTAAAAATATAGAGGGATAAAGATGTCAGGCGTTATTTTTCCAAGCAGACGAAGTCGCGGGCATCAGCTAGTTCACTAATATGAGGAAGATACACGTAAGGAGTTTTATAAATGCTATATATATGTCATAAAAAAATCATGTCCCACTACATAATATTCAATTAATCTTTCTAATATATAAAATTCTCGTGTCCCAGTAACAAAACTCATCCGAAACGGCGCTGTACCGATTTTTATGATATATATTTTGTATATTTGGTAGGTATGAGAATGGGACGCAAAGTATTTTTCACCCTCCTAGCCCCACCCCCCCTTTTTTTATCGCGATTTTAGTATTTTTGTATGAAGAATATTCAAATAATTTAACCGTCCTTCATTGACGTGAAATGATGCGTCAGTTTAACATATGGTCTGAAAACAAGTTTGACGTTAAAAAGTTGTTATAATTTGTCTACCAAAAAAAAAATAATGTACAAAAATGGGAAAAAATTAACTATTATAACGACGTATAAAATGTCAAAATATTCTGATATAACTTACATGTAAATTGTCGCGAAAATTTGAAAAACAAAACAGAACAATATATCTTATCTTATACTTAATAAATGTTTAATTGAAAACAAACACTTGGATAGCAATTAAGTAACTTGGTTTGTTTCAATTTCTTGCTTTATTCGAAGTTTGACTTTCACAACGTTTACGTCTCATGTCTTAAGGTCACTGGGGATATTTTGACGAGAAATTCATTTATTCTTGATAGTCAATTTACGTCTATGTCAATTTTCACCGATTTGGGCATATATTCAATAATATATTATTTATCAGAAAAAAGGGACATTATGTGAATAAAGAAGAACTCGCAAATTTGTTGTGTCTTTTATTTTTATTTTTTTATGTTAAGATCGGCAGACAGGCTGAGGGTCCACTTGATGGTAGGTGGCTGCCGTCGCCTATAACACAAGCAACGCCAAAGCTACTGCAAGTGCGCTGCCGACTACAGTAGGATTAAGGATAAGGGATTAGGAGGGGATAGGGAAATGGGCTCTGGCATCCCTTACTCGCTCACTGAAACACAACAGCACACGTGCTGTTATTTCACGATGGTCTTCTGTAAGGTGGTGGTTACTGCCGCCAGACGGGCTGCCCAAATGACTGCGAAACGCAGTGTGCCCTGGCCCTGCCACTACTTTCCACATCCAGACCAGAGCCAAATTTGAAAAGTTCATTTTTCAAAGTTCACCCTGCCCAGAATCGAACCTGGGAACCCCAGAACAGAGCGTTAAGGCAAGCACCCTAACCATTCATCCGACGGGCTCGTCTGCTTTTAAATATAGACATGGTCTGTGTCGACGTAGGTCATATGTACTCTTAACAGTATTAACAATACAACTCATACGATGGGCACAGCTTTATAGAACATTTAATTACAACTGTAATGAAAAAAATATGCCTCTCTCATATTGGTCATAAATGTGCACATTATCATATTGGTCTCGGTCTAATTAGTAGAAAAAAGCTGTCTATATATAACTTTGTTCAACGTGCGTTATGATAGATCATTGCGGTCAGGAACAAGCGGAGCGTGTAACCGGCTCATTGAAGCCTACCACCTGGTCACTCTTACACAGTTAACACGGCTTTGTTATGCAATATGTATAACTATACACCTTAAGATACAAAAATTAAAATAAAAAAGTGTGTGTGTTTGTCAGCTTCGACGCACGATTGAAGTTTATTCCTTTAAACGTATAAAATTGAATGTATAAATTTTTCCTCGTGTCAATAGATACATTTTGATACATTCTGCATACACAGATGTCACTACGTTTTATAAGTTCAAATTCTACATTTTTTCGACGACAGATGTCGCTGCGCTGGCAGGTTATAACGCGCTATCGTTTCGTTTCTCAACGCGGAGTAGACTTTTCATACAAGATTTCGACATTTTCTTTTAAAGTCCAGAGAATAGAATAGAATTAGGGAACATAACTACATGCATCAGCTGTCGCACAATTATCAAAGTGACAAATAACGTAACGCTTTATTAATTCTACCCCTCATAAAATTTCCATACCCGGGGACCTTATATGAAAATCGTAAACTCAAAAAATGTTTTCAAACAATGTTGCGGAGCGGTAACTCATTATATTAAGAGTAGCAAAATGTAGATGGCGCGACATACAATACATATAATCAGTTGTTCAATATAGTTCCATTGTTGGGTTTATTTAAATCTTTACATAACTTAATACTGGAACGCCAAAATGCAATGACTCCTAAATGTTTGTTTTGTGACAACCCTCTCCCGATCGGCACTGCGTAGATTTAGGTAGCTTGACAATTCGGAGCCGCTTGGAAGTAAACAGAGGTCAATAAAACTTTCACCATGTCAGAATACTTCCAAAAGATAAAACTGATTTAATTATAACTTTCCTATCCGTATCCCTTCCAAATCCCTTATCCTTAATCCTGTTGTAGTCGGTAGCGCACTTGCAGCAGCTTTGGCGTTGTTTGTGTTATAGGCGACGGTAGCCACCAACCATCAAGTGGACCGTCAGGTTGTCTGTCGATCTTAACATTAAAAAAAATATTTAAATTAAATTGGTGAAATATTTAAAGAATTAGAGCGTAATTTTCGAAACCAAGTAATTTTAGGTAGGTAAAGGTCGGCAGGCAAGCTGACGGTTCTCTTGATGGTATGTTACAAGTGCACTGCTGATCTGAGTAGGATTGAGGTAAAGGATTAGAAGATGTCATCTCTTATCACTCACCAAAACAAAACACAACAGTTATTTCACGCTGTTACCTTACAAGGCAGAGCGACTACTAAGGAAAGAGCAATAAAAGAGGAAGGTTCATTCTTTACATTGGTAGAAACTGTATCAAAATCCGTGTGTCTGTCTGTAACATCGTAGCTCCCGAACGAATGGACCGAATGGACGAATGGACGAATGGATCCGGTTTTTTTTTGTTTGAAACTGACGTTGATAGAGATGGTTCTTAGCTGCACCCGTTCAGGCGTTTAAAGATCATCACCTCATTTCTTAATTGACGAAGGGATCTTACTAACTTCCACAGGTTCGACCGATTTGAAATTTGGGTTACTGTTACTTCGGTAGTATTTTCGTGACATGGTAACATTGAACTGATGCTGCAGCATCAAGAAGTCTGCGGGACACCCTTCAATAAATTATAGCAGGATATAGCGTTTTTAGGTTCAATAGAAGGTCTGGAGTTAGTTTATAATTTTAAATGATAGCTTGTTAATAATATTTTAAGTATTTTTTAAAATTCAGTGATTTATATATTATTCACAGACATTTGTTTGTTAAAATAATACGACTAAATAGACAAAGTTTTCGGATGAAATTAATTTGAGACGACCTCATGTTTACTACAAAAGCTTACTGATAAATTTCGTACTCCAACTCTGAGTATATTAAAGTAGCGAATTGAAGAGGCATGGAACTTATGTACTTAGGCATTGAAAACTTGGCGATTTCATTAGTTTTATAATTAAGGTTGAAAATTGTATAGTTATGCGAGTAAAACATTGTCCCCGGCTCGGTCGCGGCATCAACATTAATCTGTTTAAATTCCTTCCCTACTCAAATAAATCCTGTTTAAATAACCGTAAAACTGTCCGTGTTTAATCCGTTTGATGTGGATCGGACCACGATCGAATTTCACTTATGTCTTCATGGTTCGTTTTTATTTGCTTTTTATCCGTTTTGTCAAGGGCTTTAAATTATTCTGGGTAATCTTTTATGGCGTTCAAAGCTCGAAAACAAATTTCAGCATTATCTAATCCTGGTGTTACTTGTGTCATTAGGTGACGATGACCACCTGTAACTATCAAGTGGACCATCAGCCTTCTTGCTCCTCCTGCTTCGTTGGTTATGATTACCATTACAAATACTTTTTTATTATAATTTTATTTACATTTACATTGAAATTTTATTATACCTAGTCCAGCCATAAGCCACCTTTCGCTTAGATACAGGCCTTTAATCGGTTTGGCCACGAATCTATGGATTTACGCACTTTTCCATGGGAAATTTAGCCGCTTTCTCCAGAAATTTCTTAAGAGACTCAATATCGGCGTGTCGTTTAGAGCAGGCCATGTCCTCTAAAACTGACCATAATTTGTAGTATAAGGGGTTCAGATTTGGGCTAGACGAGGGCCAGTCTTCAGTTCTAATAAACTCCGGAACGTTGGTTTCGAGCCAGGCTTGCGTAGTTCGTGACTTTTGACCAGGTGTAGAGTCCTGTTGGAAAGTCCACGGTGCATTTTTAAAAAGTGTATTGCTGAGAGGTTTTACAACACGATCCAAGACGGTCTCTTTATACACTTTGGCTGAATCTTCACACCTTTTTCACAAAAATGAAGCTTTGTGACTCCTTGATAAGACACCCCCACCAAACCGTAACTGTCGCAGGATTAATACCACGTTGTACTTTTCCTACCACTATCTTTTATCTTTTATCTTGTCTTAGTGGATATTTCTGTCTGCTAGAGTGCCAGTATCACTTCGTCCATTGCTGAAATATTGTGATCGCCACGTGAACTAAAGCTCTCTACCTATACCTACCACGTTAAGGAACTGTAGTACTTTTTTGATAGAGGCATGTGGCTTCCTAGGATGTGACTGCGCTTGTGCATTAGGGGGCCACACTCGCACAGGATGCATTGGTGTTTCTTCTGCCTCATGGCAGAAGCGACACTCTCCCGTACTAGTGAGCCCCATTACTTTTAGGTGCCTATTGAGGCGGCCTATTGAGTCTTACCACTAGGGCAGCTTCTTTAGAACTGTGAGCGTACACTTTCTCATTTTGCTTGTTGTAGTTTCTTGAATATAACCGACGGTTCCATACCCACTCTGTTGTAAGGCAATCACTGTAATCTTATTTTTCATATTGTAATTTGAAAATAAACATGAAAAAAATATGTGAAATGGCGAGAAATCAAAAGAAGTTTTTGACATATTTTCTGATGAATTTGTAATAGTCATGTTGAACATGCAAATGTTTTTTCAATGTATCGAATTTATAGCCTATTAAAAATAGTCAAACCTCTTCCTGTTTCACTAAGAAAATTCTTACACGAATTTTTAGGAACTGCGATTCACGATCGCATGGATAACAAGGTCCAAGTTCGACACGTAATAGGCATTGCTTACTCAGCGACTTCGGCTCCGGTGATGTTCGGGAAAGTGTTTGTCATCGGAAAAATTGCGACCGTAGAGTTTCTGACACGAACCGTTCAATGATGAATTGAACTCGACTGTTCGTTTTAGACAATTCTCAAATTTTGCAATTCGGTCCATTTAATAAATATAAATTAGCTTTATATGTAGTAGTGAGTCTCTCAGCAATTATTAAATACGAGTAGGTAAATGGATTATATGTAGTTACACGACCTAACCTTTTTTTTTGGTTTCACTTACTATTTATTTTTAAAATGTTTCGATGCAGTGTATATAATTTAATATTATTATATTAAAAAAAGACTATTATGACCTGCTAATTTTTTGATCAACTGACTCTACCGATGCAAGGACCTGTAAATTTTATGTACAACATTTCTATTCATTAATAAAATTAATGAACAGAAATATGAAATATTTTTTAAAATTTTTGTCTGTCTATCTGTCTTTTTTTTATGTTAAGGTCAGCAAACAGACTGACGGTCCACTTGATGGTAGGTGGCTACCGTCGCCTATAACACAAGCAACGCCAAAGCTGCTGCAAGTGCGCTACCGACTACAATAGGATTAAGGATAAGGGATTAGGCCCCTCCTATAGGGAAATTGGCTCTGGCATCCCTTACTCACTCACCGAAACACAACAGCACACGTGCTGCTGTTATTTCACGGTGGTCACTTTCGCCAGACGGGCTGCCTAAATGACTGTGAAAACGCAGTGTGCCAGTGTCTGAGATTATCCGTGTCTGAGATTAGCCGGCTAATCTCCAAAACGGCTAGACCAATTTTGACGAAACTTTCACTAGCAAATAGCTGATGTTAAAGGGAGTAAGTTAGGCTAATTTATTTTACAAAAATAAAAAATGAATATAAGCAGTGTTCAGATCGCGCACGCACCGCGTGACGGAGCAGCGAAGCGGTCGGGTTCAAATTTATAAAATAAAATCACCGCTCGGTCCTGTTTCTCGGCTAACTTCATCTAAACTGCCCAACGGGTTTTGTTACGGTTTTCACGTGCGAAGCTGGGGGCAAGTCGCTAGTTGCAAATAAGTTACTTATTTAATTACGTAGTAAGTATTAGTAACCAATCCAAGGCACCAACTTTGGAACAATCTCCCTCCTGAGGTATTTTCACCTAGCTACAACATGGGCTTCTTCAAGTGTTAACAATTTCCTGCAGGGCGGGCAGCGCATGTACTCCCCTGGTGTTGCTTGTGTTCTTGGGCGACGGTTATCTACCATCAAGTGGACCGTCAGCCTGTCTGCTACCTTTTACAATATATAAAAAATACAACTAGGTCAGATTAGTTTTCTCTTCTTAATTTCGGTCGAAACAAGAATAACGTCTCGTTCGATGTTCTTTAAAACCTTAAATTAGTAATTAATTAAATTAGTAAAAACCTTAATTAGTAGTGGTAGAGCACACTGCGTTTCGCAGTCATTTGTGCAGCCCGACTGGCGGCAGTAACCACCACCTTACAGAATACCACCGTGAAATATCAGCATATACGTGCTGTTGTGTTTCGGTGGGTGAGTAAGGGATGCCAGAGCCTATTTCCTTATCCCCTCCTAATCCCTTATCCTTAATCCTACTGTAGTCGGTAGCGCACTTGCAGCAGCTTTGGCGTTGCTTGTGTTATAGGCGACGGTAGCCACCTTTCATCAAATGGATCGTCAGCCTGTCTGTCGACTTTAACATTAAAAAAAAATTCATCAGTAATGATTTGCTGTAAAGATGCGTGGTCTTCGACTTTAATTTCTTAAACAGTCTCAAGGATTCTCAGTAAGCTATACCTCGTATTTTCCCTGGAAGAAACCCGCTGCGTTTTCACATTAGGACACTCCAGGAGAAACTTCTAGAATAGTTTGAAAGTTATTTATTATGTATAGATTATTGAACAGAACCTACAAAAACTTGTAATTTTCCTATGTCTCTATTTTTCAAACGTTCCCTTTTTATCAAACTTGAGTTAGTTAACATAAGTGCGATTATCGCTTAACACAAAGCAGGTATTTATTAGTAATCAATTAGTGAACACTCCAATAAGATCTAATTCATGTACTAGTTGTAATATTCCACATACAAATTTGAGATCAAAAGCGTCTTTAGCTGTAGCAATTATAAGCTTGTGAGAGAATTCCTCGACTAGTTACCGCTTTGATCACAACCTGAACAACGTACCTACCGAATCGGAACAGAACGGCGGAAATTGTCTTCCACAATAATTACCTCATGTATTATATTTTATAATCAATCTATATAAATAAAGATTAATCGCTAAATGTGTTCGCTGTCCCTTGTTTTTTTTTAATATTTTGAAGTTGGAGTTCAGCAGTCACCGTTCAATAGTTTTTCATTTTCACCGAACGACATCTGTTGGGTCAGCTTGTGTAAAATACTAATAAAACTACGAGAACTTATTACGAATAAATACATTAAAATTTTTGATTTTTAGGAATACCACAGGTGTTGCGAGTGGGCTGCAGACCATAGTAGGATTACGGTTGAGGGATGAGGAAGGGATAAGGTAATTATATAAAAACTACATCGTTACTATAAACACTTATTCCGAGCATTCATGTGCATTATGTGTATTATTGTTTATAACTATGTATAAACCATAATACAGCTATTGTTTGAGGTAGCTTTGAGATGTATAGAGCTTAAAATAATACCGGATTTCATGAGTAAAACTTTTAAGCTCCTTTATTAATTTAAGAATATTATGGGTAAGAATGAATTTCACTAATTAAAATTTCATTTATACTTAAATAAATAAATTGTAATAGCCACTACTTTACATTGAGTAAGTTTTAGTAAATTCGTATAGGTAGCCAGAATATTTAACGGGTTTCTCACAAAGTGATTTTTGAGTTAAATTTCCAAAAAATGTACCAGTTTAATGTTTAACCGTTTTTTTGAAAAAGTATTTAATGTGAACACGGATCGTTTACGATTTTATTAATTTTAAGTAGGTAGATCTTAATTTAAAAATACGATTTTGGATTCCATGGATTGGTAATATCACATATAATTTATTTGAGTTATAAATTTTGTTTATTCCTCTCGATACCATTGACATGGTCAATGGTGTCACCGGGAATAAATTTCGTCAAACTAACCACTTTGACGAAATCTGTTACTGTTTTTTCTTTTACAAATAAGAATCAGTCCTCTTAATAATTCTTAAACTTTTCGAAATTATTATATTGTGTTAGTTTAAAAAATAATGAGTATAAAAGTACCTATTTTTACATACCTACTGTTCAAGGTTATATTAAAAAAAAATAGTAAAATTACTGCTGTAATTTTTTGTATTGTTCAGCTTATTTTGAATTAATTATTTTTACACATTATTATTTAATTCCTAAATGTTATTTAATTGAACACTGATAAAATAATCTCTAATTTATTAAGTGCCTATATAAGTAATTGATATTTTAAATTATTTACAAATTATACTTGGTGTAATTTTAAAATCTCGTTGTGCAAGGCTAATTTGCTGATCGAGGTAATGTTCTACAATGATGTCAATCAAGCGTTATGTTTAAATTTTTTAGTGCTTCTAGGGGTTCCGCACCGAAAGTAATGAAAATGTGTTGCTACTGATATCTCTAAATTTACTAAAAAAAATTCTTACAATTGAATGTAACATTTAATTAGAGAAAAAAGTAGAAAAGTATATATACGATAAAAGTAAAAGAGAAAGTACAAATCAATACATAGTATAAAGTACAAAAATTCGTGAAACAGGGTCGAATCTCGAGGCAATTATCTGTGTGTACTGTCGTAATTACCAGAAACTCGGGAAGTTAAAGCGAGATAAGCGGCTGAAGCCGAATTTGCATAAACCGTCGGCTCTCGCATTCCTTACAAAATTGGTATTGTTGAGGGTACATTACGACTGAGGTACGACACTCATATTAAGCGCTGAAAAGATTGTTATTACACAAACCTATCAAGATAGGGGCGTTAATTCTGGCAGATTGTTGTAGCAACTCTCTTAAAATATGCCTTGTCCCTATTTATAAAATACTCGGCACATAAAAAAAAAAACATAATATAAGAGTTAATTAGAATGAGATGGATGCAAGAAACAAGACAGAAGCAAGTTTTCGGATAATAATCAATTTCTATATAAATAATACGAGATTTTTTTTATATTAAGATCGGCGGACAGGCTGACGGCCCACTTGATGATAGGTATACCGTCGCCTATAACACAAACAACGCCAAAGCTGCTGCAAGTGCGCTACCAACTACAGTAGGAATAAGGATAAGGGGTTAGGAGGGGATAGGGAAATGGGTTCTGACATCCCTTACTCACTCACCGAAACACAACAGCACACATGCTGTTATTTCACGGTGGTCTTCTGTAAGGGGGTGGTTACTGCCAAAAATAAATGATGGAGGCGTGAATGAATTCACTCCTGCATTAAATGTACCTAATCTCATTACACACACATAACACACAACTTTGTTAACTGGTATTAATTACAGATTTCATAAAGAAAACAACTTCAAAAAAATAAAAATATGTAAGGTCAAGCGGGGCTATTCCGCCGATAAAAAGTTAGGCTTGAACTTAAAACACTTTCAGTGTTGCCCATCGAAATAATATAACGTTCGTGTCGCCCCTATAAATGGATAAATGCAGCACACACAGTGTTTATTTGTTAATCGCTTGTGTCACGTTTGCAAGAAACGAATAATTAATATGCCAAATAAGACAGCATATGGAAAACGGCGGAATAGACCCTCCGTGGGGCTATTACGCCGTTTGACTACTTATAACTTCCCCATCCATGAAGCTAACGAAATAAAATTTAGTATCTAAGTGCAAAAATTTCCGATGATATGTATGCGATGCAAGACTTAATATAAGCCTGATAGAGTTCATTTTCCTTAATAAAGGTTTAAAAAAAATGGTGGGGCTATTCCGCCGAGGTTCCATACAAGCTAGTGATGTGCCGAATGTATTTCGATAATTTGAATTTGTTAAAAACGTTTTCGGTTTCGAGCGTAAATACCATCGGATATCCAGGTGAATCCCGGAATCGTTGCAGTCTTGTGCGTATTGTAGATATCTGTATATCGTAATATCAGGCTGCTGCTAAAACAGACATTTTTTCTATTACACACATCATCTAATATAAGGCCGTCTGAATGGCTAATTCAGTGTATGTTTTTTTCTTTCTAGCGCTTATGATGGCGAAGCATTTACAACAATAAGTCTTTGTTATTATGCATCATGTCTAGTTATTATGCAACTTTTTGTCAAAAATACAGAACACACGAGTTAATTAAAACACATGAAAATTCGGAAAACTATATAAAATACATTATGTCGATATTCATCACAATTTTATCGAATGCCCAATTCCTGATTTTTTACAACTTTATATTAAAATGGTGGTGCTATTAATAATTTTGTTCAGAATAGTCCCTTCTTTAAATTTCGTGGAGCTATTATGTCGAATCTCATAACTTATTAAAAACAAAGCGCAGAATAAAACTAGATAGTCCTGTTAAAAAGACCGTCCTGTTTTTGAAATCAGTACTTACCTACCTTAAGAGACGTAAAAATAACTCGTTTCACAAAAAAAACACGAAAATTTTGGGACACATTTTCACAAACACATTATACAAAATGGTGTCCTGTCAAAACTTGTGTGTCGATCATACAGCTTAGAAGCTAGTACCGTCAACTATATTTTAATGTAATAAAATATATTATTAGATAAAAAATGATAGAACTAAAGTTATAGCCAAAGGACGGAATAGTCCCTCTGGCGGAATAGCCCCGCTTGACCTTAATGTAAGTATTTTACTTTTTGTGTAATCTATAAAGATTAATAGAAAACAACTACTAAGTCTAGAGAGCTGAAATTTGGAACATAAGCATCAGTTAAGAAAAGGATTTTGAAAATTTCAACCCTGTGAGAAGCCGAGGCCGATTCGCCAGTGAATGATAAAATATTTCATAAGAAAATAACGATTTCATTTAATCTTTATACATGTGGATATGTCTGTGAAATAACGTCTTCTTTCCTTCGTTTTTCCCTTTTATTAATGTGTATAATAATAATGAATCTTGTTCACACGTATTCATTATTATGATGTTCATATTACGTCATAATACATAATAACGGTTGTATTTTGTTGATTAGGAGGCGTCTGTCGACGTCAGACCGAAATCCGGCAATAGATTAATGGAGTTGGTTTGCTATGAATTAAAATTAATTTCAATCATTACTGACTTATACTATAAATGGAAATTCTGTCAAATAGTTATTAGTTACGTCTCTCGCTTTGACAAGCTTTTAGTTAATTTGTTTTGCTGGTACAACTAACTGGGCTTCGATCAAATGTGCGGTACATTTGCCGCACCTACTTCACATGTTGTCGTTGTCACTTCCAAATCGTGTCACCATATTTATGGAAAATTTATTTATGGCGTCAAACTTTAATGGTATGTCTGTATAAACTATAGGCGTATCACATTAAACATCTTTTAGGCCAATAGCATATATCGTGTTCTCTTTTGATATAAATACATATTCTATATGTTAATTTTATTAAAAAATAGCGACCCGCCGCCGGCTTCGCCCGGCGTGCAATTTTTATATATTTATTCATTCCCCGTTTATCCCTCTTTCCATTACTGAAAACCGAATTAAAATCGGTATATCCATTCACGCGTGATGCCGTGACCAAGGGAAATGGGGATTCATTTTGTACCATATACATATAGAGATTGTTTTGTACCATGTCGCAACTAAATCACATGAATTTAATCAAATAAAATAATTTCTGATGTTTTTAAATTTTTTTTTTGGAAATGGTTCTATAAATGTTAAACATATTATTAGTATCAACTAGCTACGTCCGCGACTTTGGTTACGTGTTGAAATATGACAATTTATGAGCCGCAACTTCGTACGCGTCGGTTCGGTAGGTATAGCGCGTAACTTTTTTTATTTTGAACCGATTGGAATGGAACAAAACTAAATGTTATGGGAAAGAGCGATAAACGAGAAAGGTTTGTGTATATAATTTGCAGAAAAAAATTGCTTCCTTGCGGAGCCGGTCGCTAGTTACATATAAGTACATAGGTACATAATTCATTCTCTTGAGAGATTGCTCTCAACAAGTAAGAAAATGTATTCACTTTTAATATAATGCAATAAAGAGGGTGCGAACATTGACTTTTCTTTCCAAGTTTTCGCAAGACGCGTTTAACTCTTAAGACAAGCTTTAAAATGAAATATCGTCATTGTCAAACCGAAATCTGTTATGTTCACTTTTTTGAGATTCTAACATTTTGACCTTTGAAAATAGATCACTGTCTTATTTATCATATAAAAAAAAACTTTTAAATGCTTATGCTCTGTTAAACTAATGCAAATAGTTGCAACTTTCTGCAACTATTTGCATTAGTTTAACAGTAATAGTAAATAGTGTGTCTAATGGAAACAGTTGCATGTGTCTAATGCAAATAGTTGTCGAACTAAGTAAGACTTTTTAATAATCGTAGCATCTGTTATGTGGAAAATTTACTCTATTATCAAAAGAATAAATGAACTATTAAAATTCCAAGACAAATAAGCTTGCGTGTAACAACCCAGTTTCAAATTGAATACCTTTTTTTTTAAATAAACTTTCACGTAAAAAAATTTCAGGAAAACGTTTTTGTCAATATCTCAAAAGCATACCTTTTACACATAGTAGTAAAATTTTTTTTAATAATATTTCATAATTTGGTTCTTTACCTGAGGCTTGAAGACCCTGTGAAATCATTTTATTAAGAGTCATAATAATTTTATTTTCTAATTTAACTTAACTTTCTTGTTTAAGAGTAACATATTTCGATATATGTATATTGAAATTGTAATAATTTTAACTAGCGATCTATTCCCGGCTTCGGACGGATGCATTTTTTCTGCAAATTATATACACAAACCTTCCCCGTTCCAATAGCGAAAATAGTATTATAATCCGTTGGGTGGTTTAGGAGAAGTTAGAGGAGAAACACACAGAGAGAGGCAGAGAGACAGAGTCGCTCTTTGCCTCTGTCCTCAAACTTATACATATATAAGTTTCTGTCAGCGGAAGTCGTGTAAACGTCCCAAAAGCATTTTTAATTAAATTAGAGTTTCGTGTAAATTAATCCTTAAAATAATCTCCAAATAGAATCATTATATTGTTTAGAAACACAATCCCAGTCTGCGTATTAAAATGAAATTAGATTTCATATAAATTGTATCAATTAGACCTCAATTAAGCTCCGTGTACTAAGAACAGTGTTTCGTAATGACGAGCTAATGATTAAAAATTAACTCCGAATCGGTCATTACTTTGATGTTTTTTTCTTATCCACAAAGAAAATAAAATAAAAATAAAATAATTTTATCTTTTATCTATACTTGTACAATAGATAAAAGGAATTTGGTACGATTACTAAGCATTACTGTGATAATCTTCAAGAACCCCTCGGTCTAGTGACTATAGTGTTGTGTAGATCTTAAGTTCAATTTCTAGGAAGTTTGTTTTGATGAAAACAAACTTTCAACGTAGTCTCCTTTTTAGCTCGATACACCTTTCGCAACCATGCTTAATAGCTTTAATACCCTCTTTATAGTAGAACCGTAAAATTTCTCAAAATAACTATTAACCGCAAACTCTCTAGTTAACGCAATGTGATCGGTATATACACGTATAGACAATTTTTTCAATCCCTTTATCTATCAAAACCCAGATTGTAAAGAACCTAGAATCCTCAAAGCCAGTCAAATACTCATACCGCAAACGGCGGCTACATAGCTACGCATCCTAAAAAGGATGAAGCGATGCTTCACAACTGGACAGCTCCTTTCTTCGTATAAGGCACAAGTCCGATCGTGCATGGATTATTGCTGTCACCTTTGGGATGGCTCAACAAAATATCAACTTGCCGCACTCGACTAGGTGGATGGTAGAGTTACGAGGCTTATTGACAGCGGCATGATAATAAGAACTAAGCTGCAGAGCTTGGCACATAGATGCAAAATTGTCTGGCTGTGTATTCTATAAGATGTACTCCGGAGAGTGTGCTCGGGAGCTGCATGAGATTATACCGCCTTCCCCTTTCTTCTATCGGACATTCAGATGTACGGTTGGTTACCATCCTCACCTTGATGAAATCCCTCTAATTTGGATCAAGCGATTTAAAACATTTTTTATAATGCGCATTGCTAAAGATTGGAACTACTCTGCCGACGTCTGTATTGCCGAGCTTTTCAAAGGTCGAGTGAATGGGCATCTTCTGGGTAAGCTCGCTCCATCATTGGCCTCATCTTTCCTACATGGTTAGGTGCTGGGGCCAAGAGCAAACCCATCTTTAATAAAAAAAAAGCGAAATATAAAAGTAGAGATGCTGTTATTTATAAATATTTTTACTGCGTAACTCATTGAATCCTTACACAATGTTAATTACCTACTTAAGACATTCGTGTAACTGTTGTAAAATTTCTTTATTATTTCTTACTTAACTCCCAAGTAGCACAACTGGGTGGGAAATAGCTCGTATATCATATCTATTTACATACTTAAGTGAAATATATAGCCATGATTAAGTTCTATATAGGTGGAAAGAACCCTTAGGCAACCAATATAGAACCACGGGGAGAAAAATTGCAGCCTATTTTTGGTTCTAAATTGAATCCATAAGAGATCTCACGATTACCTTAAGTGTCTATTAGAACTATGGATGAAAGTTATGCGCAGTGAACTATTTATTCACTCATTGACCGAATTAATAATTTCAGTTCGGTCAATGAGTGATAAATGAGACGCCAAAGTTCCTTTGAGTGACGTGGCAACTTGTCAATAAGTTGTTTTTTATAAGTGAATGTTATCTGCCATTTTAATTTTAGATTTATACCTCTGTTTGGGTAAATGATTAAAACTTCACGTTATACAAGCAATGAAACAAGCACGAAATTCCTGCGAATTTTTTGTTACTGTGAAACTATAGTATGGTTTCTTTGTAAATTTCGATGCGCCTTTGATTTGATCAGGAATATTTAAAAAGAGAGTGCTAAATCAAATAAGGAATTGATACTGATAAGAAATAAAACTGTTAAAAACCTGACCTAATGATTGTAGGTTACGTACAATGTTAAAGTAACATCGTCACAAATATCAAAAGTCTGTGATTATGCGCAAGTGTGATAAAATTCTGTTTAAAATAATTCATTTTCAAGGACTCCAATTTGTAAACATGGCGAAACAAAAAAGATCTTACAGTGTTTATTTTCACTTATTTGTTCTCTATTTGGAACTATCAGGTCTGAAAATCACTTATTTGTATCTTGCGAGTGGCAAAGCAGTGAATGCTATTACCAATACTAAAGTAGGGCCAATTTGATAGATCACATTTGACATCTGTCAGCTTAGGTTCATAGTAAAGCTTCATTGTCAGCTTCTGTCATTATTTCAATAAACGTTCAATAAACATTGAACGCTATTCTTTAATAATAGCGTTCAATGTTGCACAGTAATTTTTTCAGATAAAAATAGACGTTTATTGAAATAATGACAGAAGCTGTCAGTGAAGCTTCACTACGAAGTTAAGCTGAAAAATGTCAAATGTGATCTATTAAATTGGCCCTATTTTAATTATTTGCTCTTTTGTAGGACGAATAATGTTATTTTGACAAGGGCAATAGAAATAATAAAATTTGGAACTATGTCCTAATTTTGGAACTGTTAGATCGTTAGTGGTTTGAAATAAGTGAAAATAACTGCTTTTGGTTTCAAAAACCTCTTATTGAGACTTTTATGAGTCTATTGAGACTCCTATTTATGCGTTGGAGTGGCAATAAGGTACTTCTGGGCCTTAAAAGTTGCAATCACTTTAGGTTCCAAAAGAGCCGTAAAATTATCTTTTTAGCCACTATTGGTGATATACTACTCTATTATACTTGTCATTTGGAATTAAAAGTTCCAAATAAGGGTATGTTCCCACTTATATGTAAACGTTGCTTATAAGTGACTTTAGGGCCTTATATAGCACTATTGCTTCTTATATAGTGACAATTAAAACCTGCATGCAACTTTAAGTAGCAAAATCTACTTTACCCAACCATAAGTAATAAAACAGAAACAAAAAACGTTCCTAAGCAACTACAAGTGAGAGGATGAACTTATATACAATTTTGAGTTGTATTTAATGTTATAAGTTTTATCAAACACTGTTAACCCACTCATTTAGAACATAAAGCTATAAGATAAGCTGCAAAATTCACTAATGTGCTGCTTGGGCTATCTCCTTTAATTATTAGTGAACTGTTTTAGTGATATACATATATGTATTTTAGACATTAATTTTGTGTACATAAATATACATAAAGCAAGTCCTCTGTTAGAGTTGCGACCCATTTCCGTACCCGACAACGGGTCCGTTTTTCTCTAAACGGAAATGAGATTTCCCGACTGATATAATGGCTTTCCACAGATTATGTCATGCGACGCTTGGAGTTAAAAGTATTATATTTTCGGCATTTTCTGACAATGCGCCGCCTTGGCACATCTAGTACGTTAGTACTTTTATTTATTCTGTGCATCTAGGTACCGCTGGCAACAAATTGCCAATTTAGAGTATGCTAATAATTTACGTTTAATGGTTACATGAAATAGAATATTAAAATTTTTGTTTAAAACTTTAGAAATATCAAGTATTATTCGCTTTTATGTACCTTTTTTTTATAATAATAGTCGCCTGACAAGCACACCGTCAGTGTGATGGCACTGGCAGTGTTGTACATGGTAATTTTGTGTCACTGTGCTAAAATCGCCCGTGGCAATTTAATTATCTCAGTAATTATATACAATCTGCATATATTATCATGTAGTTCATTATCTATCAAGATGAAGTTAAGATATATTTATTGTCGAGTAATAATACCGATAATTTATAAATGAAGAGAAGAATTGGAAAAAATGCCCGGAAAATTTCATCCATGCGAAGCAGGGGCGGGATAGCTAATACATAAATAGATAACGTTAAAAATAAATTATGGAGTAATGTAACGCCCGCGTCTTGCATCAAGCGAGTCCCGTCGTCGCATCGTGTTGTTGCGAGACCACTTGAATTAATTTTCTCACATGTAGTTTTTAATTTACTATAACTCCTAAGATACCTATTAATTTAAATTGTATTACAATATTACAATGTGTATGAAATTTTAACTTGATAATGATTAATACTATATCAAAGCATTAACGTATCATGCATCTATGCCTTTTACTCAAGAATCACTTTGCTAGATATAAACTGCATGAAATCCTTCAGTAGTCTTTAAGATCATTGCGATAATTTCAGCCATTGATTGTAGGTATAATCGTGTTCTGAATTGTCCCGCGAAAATGTTTTTTTTTTCTTTGAATATCTGGTCTCTGGCAGAATATCAGTGTTGTGGTCTGCACCACAACTGTATACAGAGCCAGGGTTCCTATTCCTCTTGTTACTTGTTTATATATTTGTTTGTTTGTTTTGTTTGGAATTATTATTTGTTCATACAGTGTTTATATTAGAGGAATAAAAGTTGCTTTCTTTCTTTCTTTTAAATACTTTTTTTTCAGTGATATAAGTACATACGAGTATATATGCTTTGCTTAAAGGCTCATCCAGAAATATATACTTGCATAGTTATAACTGATGGATGTTCAAGTAATCAAAGCTGTAAAGTAAGGCAAATATCACAATATCTATCATCTCAATTTGAAAGTAAAACTTTTATGAGAAAGATTAAGCGTTGAACGAACTTTTCCAACAGGAAAATAATTTTATAATCTCTATATATAAAAATGAATCCCCATTTCCCTTGGTCACTGTATCACGCGTGAACGGGTAGACCGATTTTAATTCGGTTTTCACTAATGGATAGAGGGATAAACGGGGAATGTTCATATGATATATAAAAATTGCACGTCGGGCGAAGCCGGGGGCGGGTCGCTAGTTATTTTTTAAATTATAATATAATGACGATATGTACAGTAGAGCCTCGCTAATCCGGACCCCCACTAATTCGGTGATCGCGGTAGTCTGGATGCAGGCAGCGGGTCTATTTGCGGGGAAAGCGGGAGGCATTTCACATCGCGCCGCGGCGCCCGCACCTGCGCTTTACTACTATGTAGTAGTAAATATTTTTTTACTACATATACATATACATATTTACTAGTGTATCTTTCGATAATAAGAAATAATAACTAAACACATTTCATAAATTAGTCTTTCATTTAGTTATTGGTTATACATGTTTATGTACATACATATAAACTTCAAGTCCGGACGACAATCCGGACACCTTGGTAATCCGCCAAGGGGCGATTTTTTGCCTGTCCGGATTAGCGAGGCTCTACTGTAGCTAGAACGATTATTTTTTATTTTTAAACATTTCTTGTTGTGAATTCTGCATAGATAAATTTCTTGTTACAGAAGAACAGAGTTTGCTAAGACATGCATTTTACTTTATATTATATTTTACTTAAAAATGGGCTCCAATTAATGAACGTAGGCATTGTAAAACCTATTCATATTATTATGATGAAAATAAATAAGAGTATTGCTTTAAATACAGTTTCTAAACAAACAATATTCATATAAAATTAATTATATACAGTAAGTACATGTGTAAATGTTATTTCACGAATAAGTTCTGAATTTGCTGCGGCTTCAACGAAATTATTCCAGGTCGGAATGATTCAATTTGTCGTAGCGATACATTACTCGGTGGGCTTATTTAATTTGCAGGCGTCTGAGAGCGCTCGACATACTAGAGTGCTTGCTCTTAAACCCTTTTGCTTGTTTAACTTTTATCACTTTCAAGGGATATTTTCTTACCATGAGCTCCATTTATTATTATTTTTTTAAGTTTGTTATGTTGGTTGGTATTAATTATTTATGATGGTTGATAAAACGTAAATGTTAAGAGACTTTACGAGTTGAAATAGTCATGTTTGATTTTTATCTAGAAAGAAGACTTCAATTAAATTGAAACTATTTGTTTGTCTGTACATGGGTATATAACCAGATCTTACAATAATATCCCAGTATGTACTATCACATATGGTGTGAAAAATATAAATTATAAGTATATTATAATAAAAAATAAAAAAGTCATCATAATTAAAATAATCTACACTCAATTAATAATAATTACAAACAAAAAAAAATCTAAAATATAAAAATCACAGAACATAAAATGCACAAAGCTTTTAATACGTTAATACAAGAAGCGATGACTTTGAACTTTTTTTTTTCAATTAATGTATGAACCAATTAGTATTTTAATAGTATTGTAATGTGTATGAACGCTATTGACTAATACTAATGGCGATAAAAAACTTGGATTATTTTTTCCATCATGGTCGAATTTAAAATAAATCTAGTTGTAATATAATCTAGTTTAATAAGAGAGGCCACATTTGTCACAGAAGGCAAATATGCCAAAGAAGGCAAGTACATACCATCAATTAAAGAATTTACCATAAACCAGTCGACTAACCAACCTCTTACGAAAGCCGGCTTCGTTTCTTCTCTCTATCATCTCTAGATAAATCAGCGTAATATGTCTGATATTTCTTTTGAAATTAAAATTTAAATAATAATATGTGTAAAACTGCTTAAAGCAAAATAATAATATTTGCTGATTCGTTTACAAACTTGGAAAAATTGGTGGTAAATGTTTTTAGTTTAAAATTATAAATTATTGTTATAGTTTAAATTTGACATTTATTTATTTTCCCCTTATTTTATTCTTTTCTTAATTTTTTTGTTACGTTATCTTTCTGTTATCATCACTCTTAATCATAAAAAACGTGTTATAATATAAACCTTTAGGGTATAATGTGTTCTATTATTTTCCTGCAATTTAAATGTGAACATTTAAAAAGAAAAATGTCTGGTTTATCTTATTTGACGCTTTTATTACTCCTTATATTAAGGTCGTCAGACAGGTTAACGCTCCACAGGGCGGCTCTGACGGCAATCGTGGGACAGGACTTGCCCTTACCCGCTGTCGTCAGGGCAATGACTGAAAGTCTTGACGGCTGGGGTGCCTGCGCACATCGCGTGACAACCTCAGGGCGTCAGAAGGGGACGTGTCTGACGCCCTGAAACACCCAATAAGGACGCGTGGTGGCTCACGGCATTCCAGTGGACCGCCACATTTGAAGTGAGGCGAAGCCATCGTCCTAAGTTGGGTTCGAAGAGAACGTAGCGGTGCGTGGGGATCCGAGGATAAGGCCTCGCTGTGAAGTCGGACCCGCACATCACCGCTGATGGTGGAATCTGGGGGGTTTTAGTGGGTATTCCCAGTGACAGGTTACTTCTCACCGGGCGAGTCCCACACTCCCCCTCGTCGACGAAGGATAGTGCGTAAACGTCATTTCCCCTGCTAAAAAAAAAGAAAAAGTGGCTACTGTCGCCTAAAACACAAGCAACGTCACAGGTGCTGCAAGTGTGCTGCCATCATAATTAGGATTAAACATAAGGAACAATGTAAATGAATATATGAACAAATGTAATTTTTGTTCGTAATAATAATTTAAATTCTGTTCCAATTTGTGTCATATTATTCTATTGTATTGTACAAGCTCCACTTGTAGTAATTGTGTTTGGCGATGTTAAAAGCAACAGGACGAGCAAAAGTGTTTACTAACAGAGTGCGGTTGTTCATGGTAAACATTCATTGGGCTGAATCTCATTAAAACCGTCCTCGTCAATCAGGGGTAGCAACAAAATCAAACCACAAAGGTATTATTGTATTCATTATTTTGTAAAAAGGAAAAGCAAGTACTATAGTCTAGACAAAGGGTTTATCTCTGTCTAATTAAGTAGGCATAGGTAATTCTATTTTTAGTTGGGTACTTTGTTCTCAATAATAAATTCTAAAAATAAAAATTAATTAATAAAAATGAATTAATCTATATAAATAAAAATGGATCTTCGAAATGTATGTACGCCCATAACTTTCAAACGGGTAGTTTTGACTAATGGAAAGAGGGATAAACGGGGAATGTTCATATACAGGGTGGTAATTTGAGATGGGTCATTAAGGGCAGCTACCTAAACCATTGTAGCTAGAACAAAACACTCTTAGGAGACTATCCATTATTTTAATAGTTACTCCCATCGGCATTCAAAGATTTTGGAAAAATGGTACAGTCAGCGAGAAAAAGGTCAATTTTCACGTTTTGTTTTTATAACGCCAATCGATTCTGTTACTTATAAGGATCAATTGACCCCATGGGACCACCTGAGGTTAGAGTACTACAAACGTCAAAAAACTCAAAAAACTACTTCCATACATTTCTTACAGACTGAGATTGAAAAACAAGTTCAAATAATGTTTTTAATTAAAAAAGGCGGCAATCACTACAATTGAAACTGGCTAGGCAATGTTTTAATTTGAATTTGGAAGGAAAACATTTTTTAGAAACAAATGTTATTTATTATTATTATTGCATGTCAGCTAAATTGTGAAAATGGCTTCAAATTTAGATCACATAGATTTATTAGAAGCATATTTTATTAATAATATCAGCTGCCATGGAATGGTATAAGATTAAATACCCTATACCCCATATCAAAAGTTATAAAAAATCTCCTAAATATTCTTGTAGAGTGTAGCTCCTTTAAGAAAAATCCTTACGACAACAATGTATTCTTGATAAAAAAATGGCGGTTGCAATTTTAACACTCGTAGAAGCTTTGAAGTCGCTGCCGAAATAGGCATTTCCCATAACCAAGTTTTAAAGATATGGAAGAAGTACAAATACAAATGCTGTCGTTGTGGTCGTTGAGACCTCTTGATTTTTTTTTTTGGATATCTCAAAAATGGAAATTACAAGAAAAAGTAGGTAACATTACAGTTCAAGAATTGAAAGACGCTGTCACAACAACGGTGTATGGAATTAACGCAAACAAAATATCAGCGGTTACACGCTCATTACGGAAACCGTCAAAACGGCAAACAATTAGAGCAACTACTATCGTAGATTTATTACTTACGATCTTTACTTGTTTTTAAAGATTGGCAATTGTAGTGATTGCCGCATTTTTTAATTAAAAAAAAATATTTGAACTTATTTTTCAATCTCATTCCGTAAGAAATGTATGAAAGTAGTTTTTTGAGATTTTTGACGTTTCTAGTACTCTAAGCTCAGGTGGTCCAGTAGGGTCAATTGATCCTTATAAGTAACAGAATCGATTGGCGCTATAAAAACAAAACGTGAAAATTGACCTTTTTCCCGCTGACTGTACCATTTTTTCAAAAGCTTTGAATGCCGATGGGAATAACTATTAAAATAATGGATAGTCTCCTAAGAGTGTTTTGTTCTAGCTACAATGGTTTAGGTAGCTGCCCTTACTGACCCATCTCAAATTACCACCCTGTATATAAAAATTGCACCACGGGCGAAGCCGGAGGCGGGCCGCTGGTGTCTAATAAAGTCGAAGAGGATGTTGGTGGTCGATGAATTTAAATTCATCATCATATCACAAAAAAAGAGATAAAAGAACGAAGAGTGTACAGGTCAAGGAGCCGCAAGTTCTGTATCAGGGCTCCCAAGTTCGAATCCCTGCCAATTTGGAAATGAATTTTTCATAGTTGGGTTTGGTCTGACAAGTAGTGGTGAGGCACACTGCGTTTCGCAGTCATTTGGGCAGCCCGGCTGGCGGCAGTAACCATCTCCTTACAGAAGACCACCATGAAATGCTACTATTGTCGGCGGCGCACTCCCAGCACCTTTCTGTTACAGGCGTCGGTAACCACCTACCATCAAGTGGATCGTCAACCTGTTTAACGACCTTAACATAAAAAAAAAACTTTTAATCACAATGAACCGTTAAAGATTGCATCTTTCCGTTTTCATTTCAGAAAAATTGTACATTCGTTGGATGCTAATATGTAGCCAAATTGTAATAAAATCGGGTCTTATTTTGAGGTGCAGAGTAGATGCAGAGAATTAGAATTTCATTTCTAATTCTCTGCATTTCGTTGCATACGCTGGTTAAACCAACCTTTGCCGTCTGCTTTTTTTGTTTTACTTTGGTCAGTTGACGTTTATCAGGAATCAAGCCAAAGATTAATGGATATAGCTTTTAAATATTGGTACCACATTATACATTATTTTGGGTTAAGATGAACTAAAGAATACAGTCCGTGTGGCGGTAATAACCAACCACTTGCAATATTTAAAGGTAGGGTTTGGAAAAGTCACTTATAACATTTTAAGCCTTATATGTGTTAGACGAAGTTAAATCTTTAAAAATCCAAAATAATTTTATTTTATTTTATTTAATCGAAATACCAACAAAGTGACAAAAAAATACAATAAATATATAATTACAAATAAAGAGTACAAATTGTATAGCTTATTATTATTAAATAGATTTTCTTTATTATTACAATTAGAGTGTACTTACTAACTAAACAGAGATAAACTGCTTTAAATTTTTGAAGACTCAAAAGAAATATTTTTTTTTCATTTTTTTTTTCATTTTCGTTTTTAAAATAAACTATTAGGCGGTTAAACACAGTTGTCATTATTTTGATTTATTTATATTGCTTGCTGTGCCCGCAGTTTCTTACGCGCTGTAGTTGGTTTTTTAAAAGTTCCACAGGAACCTAACCTATATTAATCTAGTAATATCCTCTATATTAATCCAGTAATAAACTATGCGTGTGCCAAATTTCATACAAACCCGTTCAATCGATTTTGCGTGATTGAGTAACAAACATTCAAACATACTAAATAAAACATATAATAAATATAATAACATATATAATATGATATGATATGATATGATATGATATGATATGATATGATATGATATGATATGATATGATATGATATGATATGATATGATATAATATAATATAATATAATATAATATAATATAATATAATATAATATAATATGATATGATATGATATGATATGATATGATATGATATGATATAATATAATATAATATAATATAATATAATATAATATAATATAATATAATATAATATAATATAATATAATATAATATAATATAATATAATATAATATAATATAATATAATATAATATAATATAATATAATATAATATAATATAATATAATATAATATAATATAACATAACATAACATAACATAACATAACATAACATAACATAACATAACATAACATAACATAACATAACATAACATAACATAACATAACATAACATAACATAACATAACATAATATAATATTGTTGAAATCGTTCTGTGACAAATGCCGTGAATAATAATTCTTGCAACGTTTTCATTTCCATTTAACAATGTTCAAAATTTAAATTATCTTTGAATTTATAGATATGGTCTTTTGGTAAATAATATTAGATCAGCTTTTATTGATAATAATCAATATTTTAAGTATTCACCGTTACATTGTAACGGGTAACCCCGTTTACAAAACATTCCACCAATAATACCAAAATATGATCTTTAATAACGGTAAAAAAACTCGCCTTATCACGTCATGTCTTTCAATATATCACACGCATGCTATTAATTTTATTGAGTTATTTATCTCATTTATAACTATAACTATAGTTATATAAGTTTGGAGGGTTTCATATCGAGGCATGTTTCACATAGTTTAGATATCAGAGAATCAAATATTTCGGCCTTTCCTTTAATTATTCTCTAAGATTATATAGGGAAACAATGCTAAACATTCACAAGACCGGAATGTCTAAAGTAATAGTAGGTATCTATTAGTACCTACTCTAGTAGATATCTATTATTTCTTTCAAGAATTAATTTATTCTAAACTATATCTAAAGTACCTAACTTTGAGATTCAAATTCAGTTGATAGAAACTAAATAAAATATATGTATTCTACATGATTTGCTTTTAAAACGTGTATATGTCCTTGTAACTGTAGTAAATTATACCAGAGCGTATAATAAAATTTATTGCACTAATAAATATGCTATAAGATTAGATTGCGCTTTTATTAACTAGTTTTTGTGAGTTCATTATTTATATTGTATGTCTTTAATATGTGTTCTTTGACATAGACTTTGAGATTATAATTGCTTGGCAGCGATAACAGCATTACAGAGCCTGGATGCGCGGTGTAGACGAGTTGATATAACTTTCTCTATATAAAAATATGTACCTCGATTGTAAATTGAAATTTTCGATCGATGTATATTCGGCTCGTTGGTCTAGGGGTATGATTCTCGCTTTGGGTGCGAGAGGTCCCGGGTTCAAATCCCGGACGAGCCCGTATTGATTTTTGATTTTTTTTTTACAATTTGCTGCAAAATGTATATTGCAACAGGTATATTGTGTTCATTTTCGTGTGTAATTATTTAAAAAAAATCTGACTACGAAAAAATTTTAAATTTTTTTATGAAAAATATATTTGACATCTATCGATTGTGCATATACATCGTCGTGCCGAATATACATCGATCGAAAATTGATATAAATAATTTGCTGTTTGTGTCATACGTATTGAGATTTATAGTTCATATTTACAATTTGCAAGCTTTAGCGATATGCCTAAAGATAGCAAAGGTTAAGGCTGATTTTTAAAATAAAATATCTATTCACCATTATTTACAGTTGAGATATAAGTAAAAGATAATTTCGATTCCATCTCCAAGCGGCTCGTTGGTCTAGGGGTATGATTTTCGCTTAGGGTGCGAGAGGTCCCGGGTTCAAATCCCGGACGAGCCCACTTGGTTTTGAGGTTTTTTTCAATTTTTGTTCAATGTGAAATTTTTATTTATTATTGCAACCGGCAGACATGTTGATTCATTTGATGTAGGCGCTACCTTCGTTTCGTTTATGGTAGAATCGTACGTAAGCAACACTGTATCGAAGATAGTGTGTTGCCGACCTGGATACGACAAGGAGTAGTAAGGGATAAGGGCCATCGACGTAACAAGTGTTGTGAAAGCATTGTGAAAATGAAATTAATTTTTCTTCAGAACGTGTACACGGTCGGTAAAAATTTTAAACTATGACAGATTTATCTTAATGATTTTTAAATGTAATGTAATTTTACAATGTAATTTATTACATTTAACCTGAGCCATATTTCAGATGCCTGAAATAAATGAAGTTGATTTTTATTTTATTTAAAAACCGTAATCCTTCATAGTTAATCCCAATAAGCATTTGTAGCGTTGCTTATATTTAATAGGTGACGATAGCCACATACTATCGAATTGATCGTCAGCCTGTCTGACGACTTTGACATTTAAAAAAAGCGGTAAAAGGAAAGCAGATGCTTTATGTAATGACTAAATAACTCAGTTCGGGAGATAATTATGTTTTTTGTTTTATTGAGAAAACGCCTTCAAGTATGAGATTTATTAATTCTTTCCTTTCTTCTTCTTTATACACAATAGCCACTTAGCAGTTCTGTTGCTGCTCATAATATGTTATTGGCTGAAGTAACACTCCTGTTCATTCTCCTACGTGAATCCAACAATTGTAGTGTAATAAACACAAACCATGTTAACAGGCAGCTCTTCTCAGAGCTAATCGGATTGTTCTGTTATTTGTTGTATGCTGGTAGCTACAATTTTAAGAAAATATAAAACCAGTAAACGAATAAAATAATGCGGTTAAAACGTATAGATGTCATGTGGTATCTGGACAAACAGCTCTTCTACGAAAAGGCATATTGAGGATTGCTTCCAAAATATATAATCATTTATCAGTTTAATCAAGGAACAGAGAAAAAGAAGACTTCAGAATTAATCCTAATTCAGTCTTGCTCGAAAGGGGTAACTGCTGGGACTGATAATTATGTACTTGACATTTAAAAAATTATTATTATAAAATAACTTGGCAGTAAATTGTTAAATTAGAAGTAAGATTATTTGTAAAGGAGCATCGATTTTTTTATTCTGCGAATGACAATGCTCTAGAGGCGATATTTTATAATATAGTCTAAAGTTGAAATCTAAAACAATTTTGACGAGTTTGTAAAATTGTATCTAACGAAAAATATGATATTGGAAAAGTCAGTTGTTTTTATAACAAAATCAACACATCCATATGAATAATGTGAAATAAAGACAACGTCAGTTGCGACGTGGACGGTCAGGGCATGTCAATTTGTTTGCGTCACTCGAATTGATCGCCGGACCGGCGACACACGCCACATACACAAACACAATTTCACAAACGAGCTGAAAGCGAGTTCCGTATGTAATTTTTCACGGCGCATGGATACAGGAAAAAGTGGCCCTGATGCGTACATTTTAATTGAATGTCACATTTCGAGGCGCATTCAACGGAAGCCAATTACTGAGAATTAAATAAAAATAATACTTATTCGTGGAATAGTGAAGAGTATCACAAAATATGTAATAGGGGTATGAAATTACTGTTTTATCACATTGGCCACTTTGAACTTTGAACTATAAATGTGCTATTGCTTTTCCATATATCCTCTCGCTGGAGAGTAGTATATTCTTTGCAATAGATACTCTTCTTGTCTAGTTAGGTAAGGATCTTACCAGGAAATACATTTGCATCATTCTGGTAGGACCGACCTATGTAGACCGGTATGTTCAAAGCTTGCCGCTAACCAAGTGAAAGAAAAAAAAAGATAGAATACATTTTCAAATCGCATGAAAACATTTCGATGATTAAAATTGAATTTTCTATATAACAACGCGTTCGATTATATAATTTTTTTCTCATTTAGTAAACACTTTTATTCTTTACATATTTTTCCGGAGCAAAAGTGACAAAATGTCGGATCGTAATCTGTCACAATCTCACCGTTTTCAGAGTAATACTGAATGACAGCAAATGCGCAAAAGAAAACATAAAACGGAAAAAATTTTATTCGAACTTCGTTAAATTTGTTTAATTATTTGTTTATTGTTAAATTAATACTAAACGACTTTCTAAAATGTTTTCTTTTTTGTTTCAGGATGCACATAGGCTATAATTGACCCGTAAAATGAAAAGGCTTTTTCGTGTACAACGAATTTACAAAGTAAGTCGACGAAAAAACGGTCGAACGAAAACGTTTCTTTCGAACGCTGCTATAAAGGTAAGAGATATATGATTTATTTCTATGGAAAAGTTGTAGAGTTTGATAATGTTTACAAAAAAGTCAGCGACAGCATATGTCTAACTTTTATATGTATATTTAAGCCACAAAAAAAAAAACAACTTAAAATCGTTAGGTGATTTGGTCATATTGTCAACAAAATTATGAATCCTTATCAAAATCAGCAAGTTTATCGTCACAAATATTTAATACATGTGATTTTAGCATGTGATTTTACTGCATATGTTTTGGAGGTATGGTTAAAGGCATAATATGATATATGTAAAGCGCGACCGCGCCGTGAAACTATAGAGGCAGTGCAAAGTCAAGACGCATCCGCTACGACCGCAAGGTAGATGATTGGTTTTTTACTGATACCGAGTAACAATCTGAATTGAGTAAATGTTTTAACACATAAGAAAAACTGAATTTGCGTGAAAAAGCTAGTACTTACTAAAAACCCTATTTAAAGGGAGTAGTGACCCAGATTCGAACAAGTGATTCTTTAGACAATTAATGTGCCTCTTTAGATGAATAAAGCTACTTAAACAGTTCAAACAAAACATTCGTTTGAACTGCAGGGATAGCAATTATAAATTGTGTCATCTATTCATTTATTTATTTATTTATTATTACATGGCCTTCAACGAGGCAGGCATCAAATAAAAACACACAAGATACCGCCGCAATTATAGGAGGCACAGCTTGCTCTAATAAAAGGTCCAGAGTAAAAAAATTGAATAAAAGCAAACAAATTCTATAATACAATTAATAATGTCATTTTATTGATATTTGCATCAGAATATAATGTCAGCAATAAACAAATCTCAACTCTGAACCACGGGCAAGGATGAGTCTTTTAATTTTAGAAATCGCGTCGTTATAAGGGCCGAGATCGTGACTTTTTTTATGTTAAGATCGGCAGACAGGCTGACGCTCCACTTGATGGTAGGTGGCTACCGTCGCCTATATCACAAGCAATGCCAAAGTTACTGCAAGTGTGCTGCCGACTACAGTAGAATTAAGGATAAGGGATTAGGAGGGGGGATAGGGAAATGGGCCCTGGCATCCCCTACTCACTCACCGAAACACAAAAGCACACGTGCTGTTATTTCACGGTGGTTTTCCGTAAAGGGGTGGATACTGCCGCCAGACGGGCTGCCCAAATGACTGCGAAACGCAGTGTGCCCCGCCACTACTTTCCAGATCCAGACCAGAACCAAACTTGAAAATTTTATTTTTCAAAGTTGACCCTGCCGGGAATCGAATCCGGGAACCCTAGAACAGAGTGTTAAGGCAAGCACCCCAACCACTTATCCAACGGGCTCGTCAAAACTTAGGGATAACTTAGGGAGTCTATGGTGAACTATGGTGGAAAAAAAGGTTACGAATTATATGAATGGTCTCATTGCAAAGAGCGGCAAATATTAATTTATTAAACAAAATATTAGCTTGAGTAAAGGCAGTTAAGAGAAATAACGAAACAACAAAAACATAATTATCTCTTTCCATTTGTGAAAACCTTATCAGAATCCGTTGGATGGTTTGGAAGAAGTTAGCGGAGAAACAGACAGAGGCGAATAGCAAATTTACTTTATAACATTTATTGAATATAGATATAAAATAAATATAGATATAAATACAAATATAGAAGAGATACGAAACAACTGACCGGACCGTCTTATCTGAGGTCAATTGATCAATTTTATTTGACTCATTTGCTGAACATGGGGTTGACGTTTCAATTTAGACCCGTCAGGAGCCAATCTCTGACACATGGCTTTGCGGATACAATATTCTATTACCTCGAACTATAATTGACATTCGATTTACGCCGTTATTCTTTTCGGAATAAGTTCTTTATTACATTCGATCAAATAGATTTCAGTCAATTTCTTTAATATTTTATTCGATTTCAAATTAGTAACTTATTGAATTTTTAATAGTTCAACTGTTATTGGAGTTTTCACTTCTATCAAAAATCTATATATAGTTATATACATATTAAAAAATAAAGAAGCTGCCCGCTTCTGTAAGTTTCTTCGCTATGTTATTCTAAAGTACACTGTAGACTTTGATACGGTTTTCACTATGGAAAGAGTGATAATCGATGAAGGTTTGTGTATGATAATGTGTATGAAAAAAAATTGTATCCAAAAAATTGTAAATTGTAATTTTGTTGTAAATTGTAACGCCTAGACTTCAATGCGATCATTTCGTGTGGAATTTTACCTTAAGTAACCTAATAATTTTTATTTTAAATCTTTGTTGTCCTAAATAAAAATAATTTCTAACTGTCTGTTCTTCACGACTTCGTCTTGGTATAATTAGTAGGTACTTGGTGTAGCCTATAATGTAACAGCCATCATCAATCTCCGTACTAATTAAGTGATTATTTAAATAAATAATAATTAATTAAATAACCGTTGGATGAGTGGTTAGGATGCTTGCTTTGATGCTCACGGGTTGCATTCCCGGCAGGGTCAAATTTGGAAATGAACTTTTTACAGTTGACTCTTGATTTGGAAAGTAGTGACAGGGCACATTGCGGTTCGCCGTCATTTGAACAGGGCGTGTGGCGGCAGTAACCACCCTCTTACTTCTGTGAAATAACAGCACGTTTGCTGTTGTGTTTCGCTGGTGAGTAAGGGATGCCAGAGCCCATTTCCCTAACCTTTATCCTTAATCCTACTGTAATCGACAGTAGGATTAAGATCGCGCTGTCAAGGTCGTTCAAAACCGCGATAGGTCCGTCACTGTTCGCGTACAACGCTGTACTGATCGTCCGATATTCAACCTTATGCGATTCTAAATAAGGTTGAATATTGAATGTTACGTTTGGCTCTGTCTAGGTCCGTCGAAGACCGCGTTAGCGCGCTATTGATCATTCGATATTCAACCTAAATCACGTTAAAATAAGGTTGAATATCAAATGATCCATTTGACCGTATTCTTGCACAGAAGTAAAGGACGCAAGTCTCAAATCATATTTGGTTTATTATGAGAATAATAATCGGTCTAGGCAATTTTTGTCTTTTATGTAACTAATAAATCGTATTTTCTTTCTATGAGTATTCATTTTACACATGTAGGTAACTAAAGTTTTTTCCGAGAAAAATGAGAAAATCTTGAAAAAGGTATCAAAAAAAAAAAAGTATCGAGTCAATTTCCATCAATTGTGATTCTGTCTTTAAAATGACAAGAAAAAGGTTTTAAAAACATATTATTTCAGTTTTACATTGATGAGATATTTGGTTTAGTTACAAACTTAAGTTACAAACTTAAGTTTCTAATTATTGGATTTTTACAACGTAAATATCTTGTTAGATTTTCATATATCTAACATTTTGTATATCATATTTTAGAAGCATATGTGGGTTTTGTCTATATGGGTTATTGACTATATGGGTTATTTGAAAGTAGCAGGTACCCCTGACTTCGACAGCTTTTAAAAAATAAAAGATAAAACGCTTGACATTTTATTTTTGCTAAACGTTGGATCTTTTCGGCCGCGAAGAAAATTTTCCTGAAATTCTATTCTAATATTGGTGAGAGATTTTTTCTTCAGTCGGATGAGTAGTTTCGAAGATTATCTCCTACATACATACAAACAAACAAACATACAAACTTCCCCTCTTTATATTATTAAGAATAGATATCTATTTCCCAGGACTGTCCGGAAACCGAATTAATATTTAATGGAAATGAATTTCCACTCTTTATCGACATAATTTTGTACCTACGTTATAACTGGAGCACATTCATTGGACGTACGATAATAATTTGAATAAAGAATGGGAAATTAATTCATTCATTTGAGTTCGAATAAAGGTTCATTGTGGCGTGACAAATAGCTTGGCGCTAACATTTCGCTACGCATACAATTTCTCTCGACGGAATTTCTAAAATAAATTAACTCACCATATAGATGTTAAAACAATGATGTTAATGCTCTTTTATTAGAATTTACTAAATAACAGGTTATTTTAATTAAACTTCTCTAAAGGTGAAAGCTTCGAGCAAATTATGGTCAGTGGTCACTGAACCATGGTTAAATTAAACCATTGAAGTGAGTTCGCTAACAGAAAACGTATTATGAGTCTGAATTCTCTGTGTGATTACAGCTAGTCAGTTTACAATTAAATATCTACCTAACATTGGTATTTATTTCATGAATTAAATTTATTTACAATCTAAAAAAAAATCTACATATTTTTAGTTTGTAAATTAATTTGATTTGTAAAGTAAATTAAAATATGAAAGTTAATGGCTGTATTGGAATTATGAGCTTCCAGAGACACCTCTCTATGGCACATAGAGAAAACTTTTGGATCTAATTTAAAGCAAAATAATAATAATAAAAAAAAACAGCAAAGTAAATGACTGCGTTTTACGCCCTACTCGAATTCATACTTTTTAGATGTAAAAAGCAAATAATTGCTACCAAACGAAGTTTAGCTTAGCCACTACTAAGCTAACTTGATTAGTGGTAGGGCACACTGCATTTCGCAGTCATTTGGGCGGCCAGTCTAGCTAACCACTCGCTTACAGAATAAACGCTTATACCATGAAATAACACAGTATGTGTGCTGTTGTGTTTCGGTGAGAAAATGCCAGCAGAACCCATTTCCCTATACCTTCCTAATCCCAATCCTTAATCCTACTAAGTTCGGCAGCACACTTGCAGCACCTGGACCTTGATTCTGAATGACAATTACGATTTCACGCTTTTGTCTTACCTTATCAAAACACGTAATGTCTTGTCCTGACATTTATATAGTAAGAGAATGACTTTTTAGCAGTTATCGTAAAAATTTGAGGATATGACGTGGTTTCGTAGTAAGGAATTTTGGGAATCGCTAAGTGGTGTTAGTGAATTAGGTCACTCTAGTATTAGCACCTACCATCAGGTGGACCGTCAGCTTGTATGACGACCTTAATATGAAAAAACTATTAAGGTCTTCTAGAAATAACTGCTCTGCTTCAACGTTCTATTCTATAAATTAACAGTGTTAGCTTTTCACGCAATGCACCTAATTTAGCAAAGATTCAAAAAACAAATGGACAGTAATAGGTATAGTAAATAAAAATATTCAGCACGTTCAAATATTTAGAAATATTCCAAATGATCAGCAATATCCATAATCATCTAAAATCAAAGTCATCTCAAATCTTAAAAGTATACGTTGGTAGGCAAGCTGATGGTGGGTGGTTACCTTCGCTTATTAACAAAAGCAACGGCATATTAGCTTCAATTATATCATACTAATACTAATAATTTTATTGGTGATATTTTTTACATTTAACAATTTCTATTACCACCGAGTATGTAGAGCCACAACCACTGGGTTTGGAAGGGTGGCTGCCTATTCAACTAGAAAATTAAGGGGGTCTATGATCAGCACTGGACGGCTAAGATGATTATGATGAATAATTAAAATCAAACAACATCTTCTGAAACAAGTTTTATTTAATTACTGTGTGCCCGTGTATCGTTTATTCGTGAAATATTTTCTTCATTGTCGCGAAGTTACACGAGGGCGAATTGTGCCGACGATTAATTTCGTAAGCTGTGTAATCAAATTTTAATCTCATTAAAGCTCCATAATGGATATTCGAGAATTTCCCTTCTTTGCGCTTTATTGTGTTACGAAAGATGACTTCATCGTTGAAATTGAGATGACTTCACAGTATGATTCGATGTCTTGAGTGTTATTTTAATACATTAATTCTATCATTTAATAGATTTTATAACCGAAAATTATTTAAATCAGATTATTCCAAATCAAATTAAAAGATTTCACCTATTTGGTCAGGTTGGGTCGCTAGGTCAAGAAGGTTCTCGAGTGGGGACCACGGACTGGCAAGCGCCAGACGACCTGATAAGGGCCGGGGTCAACGAAGGATCTAGGCTGCTTCTGACCGGTCCTACTGGAAAATTATGGTGGAGGCCTATGTACAGCAGTGGACTTCATATGACTAAGATAATGAATGATATTGGTATTGAATTCATTCAATATCAATATAAACCAAAATATTCACCAATATTTTTGTTGATTGCGATAAAACTGATTATATTTTAACTAACTTCGTACAGCAAAAAAGTATAAAAAGCACAACCTTTATCCTTCCCAAGTGTACGCCGCCAATAATATAAATAACTAGCGGCCCGCCCCCGGCTTCGCCCGGCGTGCAATTTTTATATACCCTAAAACATTCCCCGTTTATCCCTCTTTCCATTAGCGAAAACCGAATTAAAATTGGTCTACCCGTTCACGCGTGATGCCGTGACCAGGAGAAATAGGGATTGATTTTTATATAAAAGATAATAAGGCTGTCTTCATATAACGAATTTCATCAAAATTGACACAGTATTTTAGTTTAGTTTTGAAAACTCAACAGTCTGTTTTATTGTTTTTAAATATCAGTATAGATTTGAAAGATTTAAATTTGCAGTCAGCGTCGGATATAACAGGCTAGTTGACAAAATTTGGAAATTAGTTTAAAACTATAGCTTAGCGTCTATTTCACCCCAAAAATATATTATTTTAAGAAAAATAGGTCTTTTACATTAGTATTTTGAGTTTTTAGAAATGAATTTGAAATTGACCGCGAAAAAGGCCAAGACTGTCATGGCGTGTTGAATGACGTGACACCTCGCAAAACAGCCGTGTTTCTTTATGACAGTCAATTGTGTTTTTTAATAAATAATGAATTCCTCGTATTACAAATACTGTGTAGTGCCCCAGTGTAAAAGTAAAACGATAAAAACGCCAAACAAATTATTCATATACGTTCCAAACAATAAACAAATATGAAGAAAGTGGTTAAAAATGGCAAGGAGGCAAGATGCTCTTACTTTATCAACGAGCCCGTTGGATAAGTGGTTAGGGTGCTTGCCTTAACGCTCTGTTCTAGGGTTCCAGGGTTCGATTCCCGGCAGGGTCAACTTTGAAAAACCAACTTTTCAAATTTGGCTCTGGTCTGGATTTGGAAAGTAGTGGCAGGGCACACTGCGTTTTCGCAGTCATTTGGGCAGCCCGTCTGGCGGCAGTAACCATTACAGAAGACCACCGTGAAATAACAGCACGCGTGCTGTTGTGTTTCGGTGAGTGAGTAAGGGATGCCAAAGCCCATTTTCCTATCCCCCTCCTAATTCCTTATCCTTAATCCTACTGCAGTCGGCAGCGCACCTGCATCAACTTTGGCGTTGCTTGTGTTATAGGCGACGGTAGCCACCTACCATCAAGTGGGCCGTCAGCCTGTCTTAACTTTAAAAAAAAATATATATGAAAATCATTTTGATGTAAGTATTAAACACAACTTGATGTATCTATTTATAAATGTATAGTAAAAGAAATGAATTTTGCAAAATCTATTATGTAATAGACAGTTAGTTCATGTAAAACAGATAATTAAATTTGATAATTCTGGCGTGCATTCTTTTTCCATCTAACCAAATAGGGAAAGAGAGGAGTTTTAATTGAATTCGGGGAAAATTGGATGGATACGAGGACGTGTGAAAGGTTTTCTTTTTACTTGATGCTTTCCCGAGAATCGCGTAGAAAGGAAGCAGGAAAAAGTTAGCATTTCTCTTTAGTTACGTAAATTGTTGTCAATGAAACGAAGGAAACTGTTTTTACATTTCAATTGGCATCGCTCAACTGGCATTATTAGTGTTACACTTATGCATAATTATATTAAGTATACAATGTTAGACTTTGAGACTCATTCCATTTTTTTAATTTATTTATTTTGTTTTATGGAAATTTATTAGTACAAATTTTACATGTGGGAAGGATGAGGCCGACAATGGAGCGAGCTCACCCAGAAGATGCCTTTCTTTTCAAGGTTCGAACCTTGAAAAGAAAGGTTTCCGAGCTCATACAACCCTTTGAAAAGAAAAGGGTTGTATGAGCTCGAAAATACAGACGCCGACAGGGAGTTCCAATCCTTAGCAGTGCGCATTATAAAAGATGGTTTTAAAGCGCTTGGTCCGAATTAGAGGGATTTCGATAAAGTGACGATGGTAACCAGCCGTACGTCTGCATGTCCAATAGAAGAAAGGGGAAGGCGATATGATTTCATGCAGCTCTCGAGCACACTTTCATTAAAAAGTCATTATAAAGTCTACATAAACGAGGCATGAACGTTTTTTCCTACAAATTGTTTTACTAAGAAGTGCAAAGGGCAAAGGTCGATTCTTCAAGTTAGTATGCGGAAAATTTGGATATAATTTGATAATAATTCAGGTGAATGAATTTTACCCTTTGCAATTTTCATGAAATAACAAATATCACTAATTTTACGCCTAGACTTTAGAGAAAGGAAATGGTAGCGACTTTTGTAATCAAGGTATCGAAGAAATTTCTTCTGTGTCCTCTCAATACGCGAAATATATGTTTGATACTGCGGACTCCATATTTGTGATGCTTATTTTAGGTGGCTGCGTACAAAGGTACAATATAATATTTTACAGTTTTGATTTAATTGATAAAGCCTAAGGCTTTATTGGACTAAGATATAACAGTATCTATGTGCTTATCAAAAACGTTACGGTCGTCGTACCTATATAATACCCAAATCAAGAAAAATGTGTACCTTGCGCAAGAATCGATCGAAACCACAACCTTAGTTATTTTAGTATAGAAACATGTTTGATATGTGAATTAGTTTCTAAAAACAAAATTAAAACAACTTTTTTAGAGTGAGAAAAACATCTATGCAGCAGTTCACTAGGATCCTCTGCTTGCTAATGCAAGCAAAGATATGAAAGTAAATCTTTGATCACACAATAGAATAATGAAAATTCAACAATTTAATTGGAACAATTTAATTTAACAATAACTAATAGTTGGAGTGACATTTCAAAGATTGAGACGCCTTTGTGGCGTTTAGCTTTGAACGTGTGCTATAATATACATTTAATAAATGTGGATCCGCTCCGAAATTTCTTGCTGGAAAATTTTGAGTGTTTACGCCAAGAATTTCGATAAGTTTTTTAATGAAACTTTGTTGCTTAAAATCGTACATAACTTCAAGAAACACTTGCGGTAACAAGATTTGAGTCATAATCATAAATAGAACAAGTTTACTAATCAAACGCGAAGTTTGTGGACAATATCCGTTGAAGAACATGTGCTGGCTATGACGTCATACTTGTCTAACCTGTGCTCTGCTGGTAGGAAGTTACGTAACTTCCTCTGTCTTTAACAGTTAACTAACAGCTCACATCACAAGGAAAGGAACAAAGCCCTTGTGTACAAACTTCGAGATATTAATTTAGTTTTTATCTTAAGTGAAACACTCATTTCGCTGTTCATTTAACATACATTTCATGTCATTGAGTGTATCCGGCGGTTTCACCCGCCATTTAATTTAAATTGACAAATGCTAGCACATCTCTCCTCGCTAATGCTCGTTTCTCGTCGGGCGGTAGGTTAGGTTAGGTTCTCGTCACCTACACGCGCTATTAAAGCCCAAGATGCCAGAAGTAACTTATTTTCTAAAAGACAAAATCGAGTAGTGTATGGTAGTGTTCCTATGTTCTTTGAACGTATGCGTATCTGGGTAGACGGCCAATTTAGAGAAATGTAAGTAAAAATTGGACTAATTTCACTTATACTCCGGCCATTATAAGAGTGCTGTTCTGACAGGTGTCAATTCCATACATTTTCTGTATCGTTTATTCGGAAATGAACTTTATGCAATGGACATAAAGGCATACATAGAATGACCGTACTATATTTTCTAAAGGCTGATTTTTTAAGTCTGGGAGAAGATTGACCCTTAGGATTTGTCTGGGATGACATATAGTTTTGAAATAGTGCCCCAAGTAACATATATAGAAATCAAGTTTTAGAAAATAAGTAAAGTTCAGTAGAGCTAAAATAAAAATAGTAAGTAAAGTTCTATAACTAGTTTGGCTACAAATACTGTTTCATAAAAACTTCTTCTTTTTTCAACTGTTTATTCATTTTGTATTTGGAAAACGCTTATTATGTAAGAACTTCTTTTGATTTCTTTATTATCAAATTACAATATGGAACATATGTTACATACAATATGTTAAAGAAAATAGGATTGCAGTGATTGCCTTACAACAGAGTGGGTATGGAACCGTCGGTTATATTCATGACACTACAACAAGCAAAATGACAAAGTGTACGATCACAGTTCTAAAGAAGCTGCCCTAGTGGCAGGAAAGGTATAACGTGGTCATCATTCTGCGCCAGTTATGATTTAGTGGGGGTTGATTTATCAAGGAGTCACAAAGCTTCATTTTTGTGAAAAAGGTGTGAAGATTGAGGAAAAGTGTATCAAGAGACCGTCTTGGATCGTGTTCCAGATTTTAGTGTGTTCAAACTAACAAACAAACACTTCAACTTTATTGTATTAGTATACCTATATAATATATATTACATTATGTTAACCTCGCCATGAAACTGGAACACACGCGCGAACGCGCGCCCCTCATTTAATCACGATAGAAACATGTGCACTAGCTTGTGGAAATAGGGTTTAATATGCCATGTATTATTTTTAGATTGACACTTCGATGCGCTTCGACTCTGACTCAGTATGCGCCGACCCTAAGTTTACTGGTTTTTAATTCAGTAAACTTAATTAATCAAAAAGTTAAATTTAATTTTTTTTTATTATCTTCCACTGTCTGAAGAATTTTCCTTAAAATTAAAGTTTTAATAATACACTGATTTAATATAAAATTATCCAATTTTTTATATACATTTTTCATTTAAGTATTATTTGTATGACTTGCACACTGCAAATATAATTTCATTGAAATTTTAGAATTTTATATGAAATGACGTCACTGTTGTCTTTTTAATATCTGAAGTGACTCCTGCAAATGATGTTCAAGACTTACATTAGTGGTATTAAGATGTTTTAAAATATACATTTTTTCCAACGAAGTTTTCTCATATTTTATTTTTGAAGCCGACCCGGCTTCTAAGACCTGGAAATGATGTTTAATTTCAAATCCAAGAGTTCTTTAACCCGACCGGCCAAATATTTTTATTTATTTCGTTGGCTTCCATTTTGCGTCATATTGCCTTGAATGAATCCAGGCTAGCATCTGGCATCCAACTTTCACAATAATGTATTTTTATATTGTATATTAAAAAAAAAACATGCACGTGAATGAAATATACAAAAATATTGGCTGAAAATGTTTGTTGAAGATTTATGATTTAAGATGTTTTTCTCGGGAGGTTATTTGTGTAAACACGTCTCCGCAAGATCTCCACGCTATTGGGGCGCTATTGGGGAAAAAGCACGAAAAAGTTTCTTCGCATTTTATATGAAAATACAGGACATTATTTTAAAAGTTTATTTACATTTAATTACAGTATATATGTGCCATTTTGTTCGATAACTTTTTGCCATTCTGTTGCTAGTGACATGATCCCGTTCCTGTAGAAATTTTGGGACTTCTGATAAAAAAAAACTGGACAAGTAGTTTTGGCAGTCCTCTCTTGATGTTAACCTGACACTGCCTAAAGAATTCTGAAGAGACCGAAATAGGTGGAAATCTGAAGGTGCAAGGTTAGGGCTATATGGCGAATGAATTAACACCACCCAGCCATACTTTCTTAATTTTTGCTGAGTGGCTAAAGATGTGGTCTAGCGTTGTCGTGATGAAAGACTCTATATATAAATTCCGGCCGCTTTCTCTCAACTTTTTTTTTTTTATGTTAAGGTCGACAGACAGGCTGACGGTCCACTTGATGGTAGGTGGCTACCGTCGCCTATAACACAAACAACGCCTAAAGCTGCTGCAAGTGCGCTGCCGACTACAGTAGGATTGTAAAGGGATTAGAAAGGGGGATAAGGAAATGGGCTCTGGCATCCCTTACTCACTCACCGAAACACAACAGTATATGCTGTTATTTCACGGCGGTATTCTGTAAGGAGGTGGTTACTCCGCCAGGCGGGCTCCCCAAATGACTGCGAAACGCAGTGCCCTACCACTACTTTTCAAATCCAGACCAGAGTCAATTTTGAAAATTACATTAAAATTTGTATTTTTCAAAATTGATCCCGCCAGGAATCGAACCCGGAGCCCCTGAGACGTTAGGCAAGCACTCTTGCCACTCATCCAACGGGCCGTCAAAACTTCCTGGCTTTAATCACAACAGTTGTTAGCAGTAGTTATCCGAAGCAATGGTTCTGCCCGGCAGTAAAAGTTCATAGTGAACAGAGCCCTTCCAATCCCACTATACACACAGCATCAACTAATTTCGAGTTAATCCGGATTTTGGCACAGTCTGTGAAGCCTGACCGACCCTTGACCATTGTACGTGATCCACTTTTCATCACCAGTTATCAATATCTTCGGTTCGGTTTCATTACGTCTGAATAAAGAATCGCAAGTGAGTACACGATTTATAAGGATTCTTTCAGTGACCTCGTTAGCACCCAATTATCAGCTTTTTTTGTGTACCCAGCATTTTTCAAATGGGTCAAAACTGTTTTGTGGATAATTCCCATTATTCAGTTATGTCTTAACTACTGATATGCCGATCTTGCTCCACTTTTTCAAAAATGGCGTCCATTTTATTTCAAAAATTGATCTAATTCTATACTGACTTAAGAGTATGTCTGTAGATAGATATAACCAAGTGCGCACAATAACCGACATTACTCCGTCACGGCACGTTAACGCCACCCGATGCCTTTTCTCCCGTAACAACATATTAGGTAACATAGCCAACGAATGTATTTCCTCATGTAATTTCCTCAGGAATTCGTGCCAAATTATTTTATTTGGCGATAAGATTACGATAACGTTAATGTATTCTTTTCGTCTCATCAAAATGAATGTCTGTCTATCGACTGGAAAAACGAAGTCATAATTCTAAACAAAGGTAACATGTGTAATTCATTCTATATACACGTAAATGTTTAGACTTCAGAATCAGAATTCTTTAGACAGTGTCAGGTTAATATCAAGAGAGGACTGCCAAAACTACTTGTGGCGTTTTTTTGATCAGAAGTCCCATAATTTCTACAGCAATTGGGATCATGTCACTACCTACAAGTTGGCAAAAAGTCATCAAACAAAATGGCACAGTATAAACACTGCAATTAAATGTAATTGAAAAAAATAATATATATCTTGAGTTTTCATATAAAATGCGAAGAAACTTTTCCCCAATCTATTACAACTAGCTGAACTCGGCCACGCTTCGCTTCGGCTCATACGGCGGACCTCTGCACATATTCTTAAAAAGCATTTATGGGCTTCCTTAGGCGCTTACCCATAGTGCGGCGGCGGAGTGCACGTGGGGCGCGCCGGTACTGGACACTGCTTATATATAATACTATTGATCTTAGCGTGATTTTATATAGCCTTTAGCCATCCTCTATAAACGGACTATTCAACACTAAAATAATTTTTCAGTTCGAACCAGTAGTTTCTGAGATTAGTCCAACCAACCAAATAAACAAACTCTTCAGCTTTATATATAAAGTATAGATTATCTGTGAGTTGGTTGGTTTGGAGTATCCCTATTCGGAGTTTGAAGCTATCTTTTAAGTTAGCATGGGATAGGGCAGAAGAATTAACTTTGACATTTGACATACGATGTGCAGTTATTTCACGGTGGTCTTCTGTAAAGGGGGTTACATGGGCCAGATTATACAAACAGTTACAAGCATGCAAAACCTATTAGAGAGTTGTTGCTAAAGATTTATCAAATTACATTTGAAAATACATGATACAACAATCTCTTATGAAAATAATCATTGCACAGTCAACAATGAACCATAACGAATAGCCTAAACACGAACGCACATTATGTAATCCTCAATGAGTGCAATGTGCCTCAAATCGCGGTCGTTCCGCTGTGTCACCGATAAAATTTGCATTAATTACAATACGGCGGAGCGTAATCTGGAATTACGACTATTTGCATTCGCCAATAATGGTCTAAAATACATATGAGTGAAACCAATTTTGTGCTCACAATTAAACCGTTATTGAAGGAACTACCTAAATAAATAATACTGACCAAAATTCGACATCGGATTAGTGTAATATAACAGTGAAATTAAATGCATTTTTAGTGCACTTGCTTTAAAGTAGATTTTACCACGAACACCGCCTCAAATTTCTCAATGTATTTTTTTGCTTCTCTTCAACGTATCCAATAATAGTCCTTATGCGAATGTCCCGGGGAGGCGCCTTAATAGTGTTTTCGTGTCTCGTATTTCAACTACCAACATTAAAATATTAAAACAATACTATTTCGTTTGCATTTGAGCTTCGTATTTCGCAGATTTGGTTGTTGAATTGGATTCTCTTTAGAAATTATCTGTTAATGTAAAACGTGAAAGTACTTTATATGCATTTGTTTGACTTAAAAAAAGTTATCCAATCGATGACAGGTGACTGTTGTGACCTATTAAAGAATAAGGATAGGACCTTCATTAATGATGAGGAATGCGAATAGATTACAAAAATTCAGAAAGTACAGTCGGAGTACGAAAACCTTCGTCCGTTTTCAAATCAATTCCTTTATCAAGTCGTAGACTCTTAGTACCTTTTGAAACTAAAGCACTAAGCAGACAACTGACAGACGTTTGAAATGAAATTTTGGCATGACTGATAATTGTCCTGGTCAAGCAAATGTCGACTTTCAGGTGACGAACCTTTTCTTACCCTGAGTTACATAATTAATTATCGATATAGGTATATGGTACATTTTGGTACTAAGTAAACTAAATATTTATTTAAGTTGCGAAATATTCACAAAGACAATTAAGAGATTTTGTGAACAATAAAAATATTTATTTTTGTAATTCCCAGAATATCCCAAATGGGACTTTTCTTGTGAGACATAATGGGAATAGACGAACAGTTTATTCGTGCTTATTAGACGGACAATATGGGACAAAATATTGTCCCATATTAATATTACGTGCGGTAAACTGCCGTGTAAGGGCGAAACGAACTATGTATTTTATTTTCACAAACCAAGATGACTTCCAAATTGACTAAACTTGTCCGATGAAACCGTCAAACTTGCCAAAAGTCGTCAATGATTCCCATAATGAGTCACCGGTTCACTGTCGCAGATATCTTCGCAAAAGGTTTGAAGATGCGCTTTCGAATCGCACAAACTGACTCACACTTGGCCCGCCGCCCTTTATTTATAGTTGGCGCCAAACACCTCGATGTATTTCGATATTTACTAGAGAATCTAAAGAACATCGTAAACAAGCCATTGAAATTTGAGAATGCTATTTCTGTCGAAATGTAAACTCTATGTTGTAAACATAAGGACCAATTTCCTTTGACACTAATCGGGAAGTAGCGTGATTACCATCGATAGGGTGGGACGTTCGAGACTTTCGTCCGGCGCGAACGCTTATTCCAGAATGTTACATAGTCGTAACATTAATAACTTATGACGACAATAGGACAATAACATAGGTACGTCCTTATTAAAATGTCTGTAAATATTTTTATGTAAAAGTAAAAAACCAAATAAAAAAATAGGGGGGGTGTTTTTTGTGTGTAATTTATGTAGGTGGCTTATGGCTACATATCTTTGCCAACCAGGTTCTTCCAGATACTCTAACAAATCAAACCATTCACCGATTTTCTGTAAACATCCGGAAAGAATATAAATAAACCCGGAAGACATTCCGTCTTTTATTAAATGAGCTATTTATCAATGGAGTCTCTGCGTTTTATTAAACGAATAAATTACTTGGCGACCATAGTCAGTGGTAGACGTAAATTAATGGCAAGAAGTTACTGATAAGACTGTATCTTTGTCGAAACTGTAGTTAAGTCAGTTAATTTTGCGACTCACCGCTCAAAGCTCGTCGTCTAAAAAATCTTGGGAAAAACACTTTGGTAAGTAGGAGATTCATCAATCTTAAACTTCTAATCGCTCTGTCTCCGAGCTAAGATAAAAAGTTTGAAGGATCGACCGACGTTCGGTCTGCGTACCAGGTGATACATAGATAGTTATTATTTTTAATGCATTATTATCAGAGCAAAGGTGACAATTGAGACCTTTTATGATAATACCCCAAGTAAATTTAATAAAAAATGTGATTACTTAATTATGTTTCTAAGGGCAACACTGATTTATATATTCTGGATCTTCATACCCCTAAAATTGATTTAATTGTAACTATTTACTAGTGATTATCAATTCTAATTAACCTTATAACTCCAATTCACGGAAATCGATAATTAATTGGCCGCATCGTGTCAGTGATTTTTTTTTTATTTTAAGATCGGCAGCCAGGCTGGCGGTCCACTTGATGGTAGGTGGCTACTGTCGCATATAACACAAGCAACACTAAAGCTGCTGCAAGTGCGCTGCCGACTACAGTAGGATTAAGGATAAGGGATTAGGAGGGGATAGGGAAATGGACTCTGGCAACCCTTACTGACTCACCGAAACACAACAGCACACGTGCTTTTATTCACGTTTGTAAGTTCGACTGATTTGTACCACCTACCTATGTCATCTCTCCTTCTCGTCCTTTGTAATGAACACCGAAACGATACGGAATACTTTTCAGTCACACAAATCTTGTTTAATTTACCATGAGAATTGTACAATATTGAAATCCTCAAACTAAGTTTACGAGTCTCGCTGAAACATGTTTCAATTAAATTGTGATTTTATCATCTAAATATTTACAGTAATTATTTACAAATTGTATTAATTAAGGCGGCGTAAGTGAAATTGACTTTGAAGTATTTTGATGACCATTATGCCAGCCGTATACGATCAACTCGATGGGCTGATCATGTAGGCTGGCAATATAGGTTAAAAATGTATGTACCTATAGTTGACAGAAAGTTCTCGATAGATTTGCAGCCGGAACAAGTGGCCACGCTCGGCCACGTCGTTACCAGACCTCGCCGCCGCCTCTTACCAGCTCGCAGCTCGCCACTCGCTAATTGCGCGTAGTAAACGCCTAATATGTGCCAATAGAAATCACTTTCTCGTGTGATATAATAGATATTATTTTAAAAGAGCTCGTAGCAGTCTGTTCGTTGTTGTTTCACAGAAAGTCAGGCGTCTCCTTACTTGATTTTTTTAGAAAAAAAAGGATGAAGGTATCTTGAAAAACCTTTCTAAGCTCCGTAGACCAAGAAGTATTTTCTTTTTCTTTTGAAAAGTGATTAAGGGATGCCAGAGCCCATAACCCTATCCCTGCCTAATCCCTTATCCTTAATCCTACTATGGTCGGCAGCTCACTTGCAGTGCAGCACCCGTTGCGTTCCTTGGGTTATAGGCGACGGTAATCACATACTTACCATCAAGCGGAACCGCTAGCCATTCTGTCGATTCTTAACTTAAAAAGATATAATAGATTGTCCTTCCCCAGAGTTTAGACTTTATTTAAATGTATTATTTAAATGTTAATGAAATAGTTTTTTCTTTGGGATATATTGTGGCGCAATAAAGCCAGACAAATCATAAATTCTTAACTAGAAACGATACATAAATAATGATTCGCGTTTCGTTGGTTTGCCAACAAGTAGATATCTCAAAGACTACCCCGTGTCCCCAGAGACAGATATATCTTTGACGAGGGTCCCTAAGCTGGGCTTAAAGTTTAATTTCTCCTTTATTGTATTGTACCTGGAATATAACTAACTCGATTTACCGTATAGACAACTTGTAATTGAATTAAATTTGATTAGTAATACAGGTTGATGTATGACCTTCTGCAACATGGTTTATTTAATTGCACGCGAAGTTTACATTTTAGAACGTCAAGATTTTTAAATAAATGAAGAAATATATTTATATGTACCCACATATGTATAAAGAAGGAAAGAAAAAATTATTTGCATAAACGTGACACACGAACAAAGATAATAACAAAAAAATACATATACATAACGTATACATATACATATACATATACATATACATATACATATACATATACATATACATATACATATACATATACATATACATATACATATACATATACATATACATATACATATACATATACATATACATATACATATACATATACACATATATGCACACATTTTGTATACACACGTAAGGAGAAAAATCACCAAAGATACTTTTCACTTTTTGTTTTGTTTTTCTAAGATAAATAATCTTGGATATCTTATAAAGTTACATTAATTGTTTTAGCATCAGCCGCTTCACAAATGGACCAGAAGAATTTTATATTACACGGAAAATAAGCGACACAGAAATATGTAAATACAAGAGTAAAAAAGAAAACAACAACTGCGAACATTTTATTATAAGACCGCTTAGTACACCGACAGCAAGAAAATGTTTACATTTGAAGGAAAAGAATGATGGACGAGGAATTTGTAAAACGTTTCAAATATTTATTGTGTCGCCCATTTATACACTCAATTCACTCTTTTATGAGACATCTTTTATGTAAATGTTATCTTTCATCACTTTTATAGCGGTTTATGTTGATTTATTATATAACAATTGCTTTTGAAACTTGCTGTACTTACATTTCAAGCTGTCATTCTCGCCGCGAGGGGTTGAACTTGTTAATCGTGTCACGGTGATATTCGAGTGACAATTCGAAATTCAAAAATACCGCCAAGTTCATATAGAACTCTCAAATGTCTGTAGTTTTTGATTAATTTAATTTGAGTTTGATTGAATTGATTATAATTTAAAATTTGTAGGCAAATTAAAATTAAAATTAAATCTATACATTACATAGTCATCGCTTTTTAAATACATCTCATATCTCAGCCGTACGACGTCCACTGCTAGACAAAGGTCTCTCTCCTAATTCGCTATTTAATTAAAATTAAAATAGTTATTTAATTAAACACGTTTGTATAGCTCTAAGCCCATAACTCGAAAAAGACTGGAACAATTCGGCTATTTAAAAAAAAGTTAATATTATTTGAAGTCCGAAAAAGGTTGAAGAGGTATGAAGACAAAAATTGGAAGAAATTGCATCCGAGTGTTTTAAGGTAAGTCGTTGCTAAACGAAAGTTCAAGGCGCCAGAAATAAATGCCTAATAACTCATCTCTTCAACTCTTACCCATTATGATTACTTTCTCTTTAAGAGTAACAGCTGGTATAACCTTAATAGCCATTGAAAAAAATTCAATCGAGACTGCGTCTGCCAAAAAATAACATGCCCTAAACATACTCAAATTCTTGAGTATTGGCTAATAACACGCTAATAAAATAAAAATAAGTATATACATATTATACATGTCTATACTTTTTTTATGTTAAGATCGGCATACAGGCTGACGGTCGACTTAATGTCATTGCTTGTTATACAAGCAATGCCAAAACACAAGCAATGCCAAAAGCTGCTACAAGTAAACTGTCGACTACAGTAAGATTAAGGATAAGGGATAAGGAGGGGATAGGGCAATGGGCTCTGGCATCCCTTACTCACTTACCGAAACACAACAGCACACAACGTGCTGTTTTTTCACGGTGGTCTTCTGTAAGGGGGTGGTTACTGCCGCCAGACGGGCTGCCCAAATAACTGCGAAACGCAGTGTGCCCTGCCACTACTTTCCAGATCCAGACCAGAGTCAAATTAGAAAAGTTCATTTTTCAAAGTTGACCCTGCCGGGAATCGAACCCGGGGACCCTAGAACAAAGCGTTAAGGCAAGCACCCTAACCAATCATCCAACGGGATAAAGTCGCTGTCCGCCTCTGTCTGTTATAACTTTTTCTATACTTTTTCTATACCACCAAACGGATTTTGGTACGATTTTCACTAATGGAAAGAGCGATAAACTAGGAAGGTTTGTGTACATAATTTGCAGAAAAAATAGCATCCTTGCGAAGAAGATCGGACCGCTAATACTACTACCTACAAAATATATTTTTTATAGTTGATTTTATATTGTGAAGAGACGGCACCAATGGATAAAAATTGCACATATTATGTGCTGTGCATAGAACAGTTTATGTAGGTATCGTATAGTGCACCTCTTCTCTGTCACAGAGTACTAGGGTATCTCTGTAGTAGACCTATAAAATTGGCAATCGGATAATTTCAACAATCTTATTACTCCAGTGAAGATGTCATTTCGTTGCGCTCCAATCGTACAATCCACGTGCGAATGCGGGGAGGGGAACAGAGCGGAGTTGTGGGGAAGCAGTTCGCATTCCAATGAGGTGCTGAGTTTGCTTCAGCGTAGTACATACAACCTATTATTGTTTATGTCATTGAGGTACTAACGTACTAGAGTAGGGGTTTTTCCTTGTCGCCCAAAATTCTGCTAGCCCCAAAATTTTTATTATTTGTTACTAGCTATGCCTGCGAATTCGTATGCGTTGAAAAATGAATTATATGCCTCACATCTTTATCACTGTGACAACGGGGGCGCCGATGTTTTTATATATTTAAGCGATCTTTCGGGAACCTAACATTTTTTCAGGATAAAGAGTGTCCTATATGTTAATCCAGGTAATAAACTAACTGTATGCCAAATTTCATCCAAATCCGTTCAGCCGTTTTGGCGTTATTGAGGAACAAACATCCAAACACATAAACATTATAATATTAGTACGATTAATGGCACGACTCTGTAAAGGATTGGTTGAGCTCATTTTATTGTTTACGATTTGCAAGTGAAAGTTTATAAAACAACAACTATTGCCCGCAAATTCGTCTGCATTTAAAGTAGATATGGGGTAAAGAAGATATCCTAAGTAAAAGTTTTGCTAATCGATAATAGTTATTAACTAAATACGCTGCTACGCTTCTAGAATATAATTTTCTCGCCATTAAAAAAAATTAAGCGCGGTGTTTTCTACGGTGCTTACTGGTTGCATTCAAAGACGTACTAAATGAGATGTACGTAGTACGTAGGTACCTAGTAAGTACATCTGGAACACGGTGAGTGTTCGGAGTGTAAAATCGAGTAAGTTCATTTATATCGTTGGTTTATGTATTTTTTGTTTTATAAACAAATATGATAAATGATGTCATTATGTGTACGAGTTAGACAATTAATTTAAACTCAAACTAGAAATGGGTCTTCAGTCCTATTAGAAGTTTTATATTAGAACATTTCATACTTCAGTATATAGGCACGCGCGCTGTTGAGAGCACTTTATAATTATTTGTAAGGAGAGGAAACAGGGACCTAGTTGTTGATCGACGCTAATTAAATCTTTCCTCTTCCTTCTCTTTGTTTTTAATTTCCGGCCCGGCGAGTTCTCATTTTATTAGAATTCCTATTTAAAACTCGTGAAAGTCAGCGGCAACTGACTAAGCAAACGGACGGTCATGATTGATTGTTTTAATGGATTTAAAACGGTGCGTTGGACATTTTAAAGAGATTTATTGAATGCGAATAGCTTTCATTGCTTAATTTCTTTTTAGTGCAACTTCATTGTGCTCTTGATTGTGTTACTCTGAAAGAAGTAGATTTGTGATGCGAAAACTGTGATATATCTATAGAAAATTGCATAATGCATTACGTAGTCGCCGCCTGTTATTTGCTGTCAGCACAAAGACTTGTGCTGAGAATACATGATCTCGGAGAAAGAGACATTTTTCATACTCTGTCGGCTACGAATCACATGTGTCCGTGTGGCATGATACACCGTGAAATTACAGAATACCACCGTGAAATAACAGCACGTGTGCTGTTGTGTATCGGTGAGTGAATGAGAGATGCCAGAGCCCATTTTCCTATCCAATCCCTTATCTTTAATCCCACTGCAGTCGGCAATACACTTGCTGCAGCTGTGGCGTTGCTTGTGCTATAGGAGACAGTAGCCACCTACCATCAAGTCGATCTTAACTTAATAAAAAAATAAAATATATATATGATTCATCATCATCATCATCATCAACAGCCCATTATATGTTCCCACTGCAGGGGCATAGCCTATATTTATGGTTGCATACTATACCTACATATTATGTACAAGGTAGCAAAATGTGCGTAAGAATACAATTCGAGCATATTGATACATACTTAGCAGCTAACAATGAAATGAATACAAATAATGGCGAGGGTCGGCAACAGCGCGGCGCGGCGCGCAGGCTGGCAACGTTCCGTATACACAGCTTGGAGACGTGGCTGCGGTGTGTTTGCGGGCTGGCTGCGTTCCGTATAGCTGGCCGCTAGTAGAATACAAAGAAAACAACCAGTGCCCAATTGTTATCTCTCTAACATGTAACGATTAGAATAATATATGTTGCTATCTATTTTGTACTTTGTAATAAAATATGAATATGAAATAAACGATGCACCGCAGTCTGTTCCCGCAATGACGAATATGTAATGCGTCAAGCATGTATGTATCATTAATGGAAAAAAAAATTGTGACGAATAAATGATTCCTTATTAGATTCTACAATTTCATGAATGAATTTACGAATAAAAAAAATACATACTTACATTTGACAAAATGTAAGGGAAATTTTAAAAAAAGCTAATAAACTAAAAAGGCCCATTTTAAATTCATTTCCAAAGTTAACCCTGCCGAGAATTGAACCTGCTGCGCCTGTCACAAAGTACAAAGTTCATTCATTACTTCATTAGTTAGTAAATTTTTTTTTTTTTTACTATAGATGGGTTTGCTCTTGACCAGCATCTATCCATGTAGGAAGGATGAGGCCGAAGATGGAGCGAGCTCACCCAGAAGATGCCTATTCACTCGAACCTTGAAAAGATTTGGGTTATATGAGCTCGGAAATACAGACGCCGGCAGGGAGTTCCAATCCTTTTTATGTTAAGTTCGGCTTAACATAAAAACTTCCACTTGATGGTAGGTGGCTACCGTTGCCTATAACAAGCAACGCCAAAGCTGCTGCAAGTGCGCTGCCGACTGCAGTAGGATTAAGGATATGGGATTTGGAGTGGATATGGAAATGGGCTCTGGCATCCCTTACTCACCGAAACACAACAGCACACGTGCTGTTATTTCGCGGTGGTCTTCTGTAAGGGGGTGGTTACTGCCGCCAGACGGCCTGCCCAAATGACTGCGAAACGCAGTGTTTTTTTGATCCACTCCGAGGGACACTACATAACTTCTTCATTAAGGGTGAAATATAAATAACTTGAAACAATAAACTATGAATATTTACGAGAATTTAAAGGTATTTAAAGATAAAAAAATATGCAATAAGAAATAGGAACAAAAAACAAAATGGTAATTATACCTACGCTGGAAGACAAGCTTCGCTGATGATCAAATATGACTTGGTCATATATATAACGCATTCCAATAACGCTGAACTGCTGTTCAATGGAGAGGCGAACCAATTATTGGTCCACTCAACGGTGCATACCACTGCGAACTCTCAATACAAGTGTTGGTAGGGCTGCCGTTTGTCTACGGCTGTAATAATTTGCTTCTAGCGTCTGTCTATGTACCTACAGCAGGAAAATTTCCGAGTAATTTTTGTAATACAAATATATAATTACCCTTATTTGCTTGAAATTAAATAATTAAATAAGCGCTTTGGATGAGTAGTTAGGGTGCTTGCCTTAACGTTCTGCTCTAGGGTTCCCAGGTTCGATTCCCGGCAGGGTCAACTTTGAAAAATGAACATTTCAAATTTGGTTCTGGTCTGGATTTGGAAAGTAGTGGCAGGGCACATTGCGTTTTCGCAGTCATTTGGGCAGCCCGTCTGGCGGCAGTAACCACTCCCTTACAGAAGATCACCGTGAAATAACAGCACGTGTGCTGTTGTGTTTCGGTGAGTAAGGGATGCCAGAGCCCATTTCCCTATCCACTCCAAATCCCTTATCCTTAATCTTACTGCTGTAGGCAGCGCACTTGCAGCAGCTTTGGCGTTGCTTGTTATAGGCAACGGTAGCCACCTACCATCAAGTGGAAGTTTTTATGTTAAGCCGAACAACATAAAAAAATTTATTAACTAACGAAGTAATGAATGAACTTTGTGCTTTGTGACAGGCGCAGCAGGTTCAATTCTCGGCAGGGTTAACTTTGGAAATGAATTTAAAATGGGCCTTTTTAGATTATTGGCTTTTTTTTTAAATTTCCCCTACTTGCATTTTGTCAAATGTAAGTATGTATTTTTTTTACTCGTAAATTCATTCATGAAATTGTAGAATCTAATAAGGAATCATTTATTCGTCACAATTTTTTTTCCATTAATGATACATACATGCTTGACGCATTACATATTCGTCATTGCGGGAACAGGCTGCGGTGCATCGTTTATTTCATATTCATATTTTATTACAAAGTAAAAAATAGCTAGCAACATAATATTATTGTAATCGTTACATGTTAGAGAGATAACAATTGGGCACAGACATGATTATTTCTCCGTTATTTAAAGTAGAAACCTAAGCTACATAACGTTATTATATCTGTTAAAACATAGATTTTAATAATTTTTATTATTACGTAAACCTCAATATGAATAAAGCTTTCTTTTAATTCCATTTACGAGATACTTCTCCCAACAAAAAAGAAATAACACTGTAGAAGTTTAATCTTCACCGACAGAGGGCGCCGCCATGAAAAAGAACATGGTATCGCTACGTAGCGCGTCCAATGTACGCATACACGATGATTGCGTTTTCCAAAGTGTGGTGATTAGGCTTACTCTGTCTAATCCCGGGTTCGAATTCCTGTATTTTTCGAAGTCTTCCGGTACTCTCTGTATCAAAGGGGACTATAATTTACTTAACATAATTAATTGATGACGATGATAAATAGTGCCGATATTTGATTAAAGATGTCCAAAATAATCGTTTGTATCGATTAGTGTTGGGTAGGACACGACTTCAAAAAGAGTTTGTAAGAGTAGCCTCTTTTTTGTACTGAGCCAGTACAACTACAATGTCCTACTTCAAATGAGGCGAGGCGTACTGAAGGTGATACGTTTGAAGTTACGGCTACAAATATGACATTTGATGTTATGCAGTGCATATGAATTCTGATTGTCCTGGTTGATGACATATTATTAATCCAGTATCGCAAAGTAATATGAAATTAAAAACACAGTAAATATTGTTTGTAAATAGGTAAACAAACAAAAAATAAAGAAATATATTTTAAAGTAAATAGATAATAATAAAGCTATTGAAAAAAATTACAAATTAATTACAATGCAATAATAATCACGTGTAACTTTCTTAATTTGTTTGTAGCATGTGTGTGCCTCGTTCCCTTTCTCTTTCTCTCTCACCTCATTATAGTAGCATAGTTTATTTACAGGAGTGAGTAACGCGACTTACGCGACATAAAATTTGAAGTAGTACACTTTGAAATGTTGAGCCGCTCTTACATTTTGACGTAATGTACGGGACGAATGTACCGCCTCTTGTATGTCCTACTCAACACTAGTATCGATACAATACGTATCGCAACCAATCGTATCGATACATCGATATTTATCCAATTTTTAAACACGTTAAAATAAAACAAAAGTATTAGTTCAATCAAACAGTAATGCCCCTGCCACACACTCGTCGAGTGGCATGGGAAGTAGCGAGGGAAGGAGGCAGAGACGTAGTGTGGCAATGTTACTCGTCATGCCGCACGTCATGCTCCTCGTCTTGCCCACCGATCCATGTTTTGTCGGTTTTTAAGCGCGATTCAAAGAGCGGCAATATGAACGCGAGTCACCGGCCACATAATCGCGGGCAGACGCACTCCGAATCGAGCGCTCGCTGTGGAAACACTTCACGCGTACGCTTAATCATGCCGCCGACGGCTTTTTTAAATTGTAGTAAAATTGTTCATACTGCTTCTGTAACGAATGAATAAATAAAAGTATAAAACAACTAACTATATAATTAGTATTAACTAATTATATAAATGTTTATTGCAAAAAAAAGTTTTGTCGTGCGACGCGAATTCTAAAATAAAAAGAAAATATCTTTTCTTTTTTTTATGTAAAGATCGGCACACAGGCTGACGGTCCACTTGATGGTAGGTGGCTACCGTCGCCTATAACACAAGGAACGCCAATATTCTTGAAACTATTTCACAGTGGAAGAATAAATGTTTGTGCACTCACCAAAGTCAGTGAAAGTTTCGGCTATAGTTATTGAATTGTTCGTTTATAATTGTTATTTATTAATAATTATAAATATTAGAAGAAGTCTAAATAGTTAGTTATAATTTATTTGGTTAACACGTATTATTTATTTATTTACACAACACTAATACTTTTTATATTTTTTATTTTTCACTCTCTAACAACACCATAGCAACTGACACTTATTTTTTCCTTTTTTATTTTATATATTATATTGTCTATTGAAAGTGAAGTAGTATGTCAGTAATCAACCTACTTTAACAAATATATGTGCCAAGGAGATAGAGAAATGGGCTCTGGCATCCCTTACTCACTCACCGAAACACAACAGCACACGTGCTGTTATCCGATTTAAAAAATCTTTCGCCAATATTGATATATTGACCGCGCCGTGTAACTACAGAGGCAGTGCAAGATCAAGACATATATCTGTGGTTCCCGGCGCAGTCGTGCTTATATCGTAATATTTTTAACGACAAATGCAAAACAAATGCAGTAAAAATCACACGTATAAATACTTATGACGATAAATACTTATGACTTGCTGATTTTGATAAGGATTCATAATTTTGTTGATAATAAAATGTAATAATTTGGCGAGGACGACGACGACGACGTATATTTCTATAACATTTATAAAATTAGCTAAAAATGCGTGCGCACGCTCTCTCAATTTCAACGTCCATTCTGTTGCAAAAGCAATGACCTAGTGCGGCGCGTCGCGATTAATCGCGCGAGTAGAGAAGCGTGTGGACAGAAGGGCAACATCGCGGCAGCGCGAGGAGCAGAGCGATGAGCAGCGCGAGGAGCATAGTGTGGCAGAGGGGTAAAAAATAATTTATTTCTTAAAAATGGAAGTTATACCTATTAAATAGGCTTGTGCTAAACAACTCCGGATAGAGATTGGATATACGACATATCACTCCGGCCAAAGATATATATCCACTTAACATATCCATATCCTCTTACATATCCGAGGTATTGCAATTCACTCGCTCCCAGATCCCAGATTCGTTTGAATTTGAAGTTATGAAAGTGATGGAGCGTCGTCGGAACCATATCCTTTGATTTAAATATGGGCGATGCGTTATGTATGTTTATTTAACGCTTAATTTTTTTATGATATTTTGATTTTTTTTTATGCTAAGTAGACATTAAAACATAATTAAATTTTTGAGCTTTATACTTTATATTTGATTTAAAATGATAAAATTGTGAATGATGGTATCACTTTATGTCGTCAAAACGGCAGTGAGAAAATTTCGAAAGCAAATTATTTACGTTGTGTATTTTATCATACACATATTCTTAACAATATGAATCGTCAGAATTCATATTGTTAAGATCAATCTTAACGTTATCATGAAATTGACATAAAATTATCAATAAGAAAATTATAATTATAATATTTTTCAATTTCTGTAAACTTCACTGCTGCCACTCTGTACACCTATTACGGAGCCTTTTCTTCAGTTATATGTTTTTTTTTTTCAATGTAATTACGTTATTTCACATATTTAAAGATACGAATTTAAAATACAAAATCTATGACAATCTTTCATGGATACGAAAAACAGAGTTAAAATCGCTTTTAGCTTGCTTGCGTCCAGTAATACATTTTCATTTCAAGCGCTACACCGCTGTTCGTATATCCACTTGAGATCGTTCATTCCCATTTGACAACTGCGTTCTCTCTTTTACTCTCGGACCCATTTAAACATAGGAACGAAATGGATATATTTGGATATAGGATATACTAATTTGTGAAACAGAGACTGAGCGATTCATATCCAAATGAAGATACATATCCGAGGATATAGATGTGTCCGGAGTTACTCAAGCCTACTATTAAAGTGTTTTATTAAAAACTATAACAGGCTATAACACTATAATAAAACTTTATACCTATATAAAGCAAGCAAGAAAATTATTTTATTTTATTATGCCGGTACCTAACATTAGATAAAATACCTACCTACCTATCTACAATTGTCGGTTAGGTAGTGCACAAAGCGTGCCGCATAACGCCAGCCCGGTTGGTCGGTGCGAAGTTTGTTTACATTAATCTCTCCTTACCAAAACATAGAGAATGTTTAATATTACAGGTTCAAAATCATAATTTTAAGCAGATATACATGGATTCGATATTTTTACCTGGAGATACGATATATCGATGCGTATTGTATGGTTGTGTATCGATACAAAATATCGATATATCGCATTGCTATGTATCGATACAGCATAATATCGATTCGTATCGCTCATCTTTATATTTGATTTGATTTGTATTGTATTTTGTAATTGTAAATTTGTTTGAAAGGCCCCTCTACACGATGGGCCATCGCGATGGCCCAAGGGCGTATTTGTGACGGTCGACGGATGGCTTATGGCGCGTGCGATGGCCGTGGAATGGCCGTGGTGTCGGTTTTCCGGCCGCACATCAAAGGTAGTGGGCCAACGATGGCGGTACGCATCTACACGTTGGCCCATTCCCATTCCATTTCTTTTTAATAACTTTATTCTTGTGCACATTAAGAAAATAAAGGTACGTGCTGTATAGATATATTGCCGCAGCGGCTAATTCTTCCACGTCCATCTCGAAAAACGTAGATCACATCAATGTCGCCATCGTGTAGTTGCGTTCCCAAATGTTCCAACCATCGCATGGCCATCGCGCTGGGCCAGCGCTGGCCCATCGTGAAGAGGGGCTATAACACAATAACACAACACGTCCTCGGGCAAATGTATAGTTTGTAATTGTATGTAAGTATGTTATGTATGTAATTAATATGTAATGTATGTATTTAATATTTATTTACTATTTAACTCGTCTAAAAAATAAAAGTAAGGTAACACCGTAACAGTTTAAAATGAGTAAATATGTACCTAAATAAGGAAAAACACCAATATTTTCAATGTATAATTCCTATATTTTAATTTAAATTGCATTCTTTGAGTCATTTTAGGATTTTTAGGTTTATTTCGAGTTTTGATTTCTATATTATATATTTAAATTTAATTTAATTGATAAAACCCCACTTCCTTGGACCAACTAACCATGAAGAGAATATAAAATAGTCCTAAAAATAAAAAACGCGTTTTTATGTAAGTATAACTAGCTGAGTCTGCAATTTCGTACGCGTGGTATTCGCTATAGTGCGTAACTTTTTTGTTTGTAAACCGATTTGAATGAAACAATAACTACATATATGTTATGTTACGGGAAGCTTGAATTGAAAACCGCATTCAAATCGGTTAAGCCATTTATGTGATTAGCGTGCACAAACGCACAGATAAACAGACAAAAATCCTAAAACCTATTAATTTTACTTCGGTAACTTAAGTGCAAATTGTTTTGTTTAAAAAACAAAAATTGTTTTGTTGAAAAAATATTTAATGTACAGTCACAGCCCGTTTACGATTTTATTACCTATATATGTATTACTCAAGGACTCCATAATTAAACTCTAATAAAACATAACAATCAAGTACAATACAAATCAAGCCACAACTAAAACTAATATTAAACTTTAAACTGTCACGTATATTTTTCGAAGCGAAGACGATATTTGACATATTTTTGATAGAACAACGAAATATTTTCACTGACTCTGTGTACTAATTGAGTGCCTGACACAGAGCACCTTATATTGACGTTTGCATGGAGTTCCAAATTATTGTTTTATTTAAAGGATTTATTGCTTTCTTTTGGTTGAAATACCAAATTAATTAAGCAAATTGGAATGTTTTATTCATTTGCTATAGAAACTCTGTAAATTATTAAAAAAGTTACGGTTAGTTCGTTTCTATTTGAGAGTTGATTCAGTGCACGCGAACGATCGTGACTGATACGCTATGATGGGAGATAGTCTACGTCTATGGTATTAATGTGAAATATGTCACTAACAGAGGTCATGGCTATTTGAATTTTTATTTCGGAATCCAAATTTGAAACAATAGTCCCACATTTTTGGGGATTTTAATGTAACGGATTCTATACTTACTGGATTTTCTAAATTGATTTTTTACTTTGGATTTTAATAACGATGGATTTGATCTTGGCAAAATTGATTTTGGTGCTTCTTCTGTATTCTGTATACTGCGGATTTTATTCTATCCGGACGGATTTGATTTTGGTACTTCGGATTTTAATAACAAAGATTTGATTTTGGCACTTCAGATTTTAATAACGACTATTTGATTTTGGTACTTCGGATTTTAATAACAACGATTTGATTTTGGTACTTCAGATTTTAATAACAACGATTTGATTTTGATACTTCGGATTTTAATAACAACGATTTGATTTTGGTACTTTGGATTTTAATAACGACAATTTGATTTTTGTACTTCGGATTTTAATAACGACGATTTGATTTTGGTACATCGGATTTTAATAACGACGTTTTGTTTTTGGTGTGGCTGTATTGGTATTCATGTTTTCTAAATTTAATTTATTTTGGGTTTAGTAACCGAATTAGATTTTTACTTTGAAATCTAATTCAGCCTGATTTTTTAATTTGGGGTTTTAATCGAATTTAATCGGTTTTAATCGTACGGCCGGATTTTTCTACGTGGGATTTTGTTTCTACGACGAGGTTTGTTTAAGGTTTCTTATATCTACGGCTGCCTGGGGTTGGCCACTAAGGTAAAGAAGAAAACTTATATTTTATTACAATAGATAGACCCAAGGCTACCTCACAGCACGAACCCTACGTTCCTTGATTTTTTATTTGATACATTTGGGAAATCTTAGAGCGAACTGCTTTACACTCAGCTGTAGGTACCAGCGGCTCCTGTGTACAAAATTATTAAATCTCTTTTGACTATTACACAGTAGTTTGTACTCAAAATTTAATAATAAATTTTACCTCACGTTCACCTTTAAATTTTATTTTGCTTTATTCAAATTATAACTTTATCAATGTTTCCTTATCAAATTACTGTTACAGGTTACAACAAAAAAATAAATAATGAATGTAACGATACTATCGAAATATTTACATCTAGGTGCTATGTTTGTTCACTTTTGTTGAGCATAGTAACACCCATGTGGATATTCCATCGAGAATATCCACATATACACATATCCACATATACATATACTCCTTCGTATCGAGATAGGCTTACAAAATTCAATATAGTAACACTCGAGGACCGCCGCAATTATTATAGTCTCTTGTGTCTTTTCAAAATAATTCATTCCTACATAGACTCGCCGTATCTTCTATCGCTTATTAATTTTAATATAAAACCTAGAACCCGAAATCCTTTTATTAATACCTTTGCCTTACAAGTACACATTAATAATACCTCATTTTATAACCCGCTCGTCAGGATATGTCGACAGTACAACGATCTCCTCCCTAAGCAAGGCAGTAAGGTGGATATATTCGTAAATAGCTTAAGTAAATTCAAAAAGAACATCATGGCCATAGTAACTGCGCGTGACGTTGCACTACAATAGCGTGTCATAAGGAAAACAAGATGAACCATTAACATGAACATTGTCAATTAACAATTAATCTTAATTCATAATATTTCATTGCAATATGTATATTGCAATGTATATTTTTATTGTAGCCTTGTAGGCACGTGCTTTCATCTTAAAGTAACTTTTTATAAAATACAGCTAAGCTTGTCTTTGGATGAAAACGCGTCTCTCTTCTGTTATTTTAACGGTAACACTGGTTAGTTTGGACGTGCTGTGTGCACATGTTTTGGTTTGCTGTCTAGCACATCTCAATGAATAATTCTTTTTCCAATTAATCTTCAACGACAGCATCCTGTTTTGTGTACCTCATATATAAATAAATAAATATTATGATTGTCTTAATTAGGAAAACAAAGGTAAATTGAGTTCGAATAAAATAACAGATTAATTAAAAGAATTAAATTATTATACGTCCAAAAAGGAGCTAAGGAGCTAAATAATTTTTTTGGAGCCGAAAGCTTCTATATAGAGCTAGATTTAGCTCTAAAAGAGCTGATTTGGCAATGCTGATTAACAAGTCGTGCATGATTCGAGGTCGGGGTTACTAGTAGTCTAGTACTAGTACAATATTTCTTGAGTTGCTACAAGTGCTGCCCTCACGCAGAGTATTTCGTGTCACTGCGTTTTGTTTCTACAAGATTCAGTTGAAAAACTAAATTGTGGCTATTAGACTAAATCCGGGGTTTTACTCTAATAGCCACTTTGCCCTCAAGGCATTTGACGTCAAGTTACCGGAAAAAGTTTCACATATTCTTTTATGCGAACGCCAATTTGCGTTCAAGTTGAAAGGAAATTTTTGCTTTCCAATTAATGCTCGCAAGTTGATGATTTCTATGTCAAATTGACTTCTAATCCCGGGCGTAAATTTCAGGCGACTTGAACTATGCAGTTCAATATTCAATATTCATAGTTCAATATGCATTGATGCAATCTGTAGTCAGAAACTGAAAATCGTAAAGTTGACGGAAATTTGGCGCCAAGAATTTTGCTTTAGCAAACGCTGCTATCTCGGTATTTCATTAAAAACCTTAAAAATTGTACTACATACAGTGACGGTTTTTTATTTTCATTTTAAAATTGTGAAAAACGTATTTATTTTATCAAGTTGCAATGTACAGGTAAGTTGTAGGCATTGGCGATAAGATTCAAATGAGACTGATTAAAAAAAAAAATATTTTATTTCTCCTTCTTAAATATTTTAATTTTAAAATAATTTTTCATAACGCAATTTGACTTTACATTTGATTCATTTCGCCAATACCTACAACTTATCTGCGCATTGCAACTTGATAAAATAAACTCCTAGATGTTCATGTTTGATTAAAAATCTTTCTAAAAACGGAATATTTCCAATTATTAGTATTCGTCCGGGAATGTGTTTACAATATAAACCTTTACTTTGCTAATATGCCTAGACTAAAATTGCAGTTAATTAATATAATTAAGTATTTATTTATATTTTATTTAGTGTTCACAATCAACGCATGATTCGTAATACGCTGTTGTATAATACGTATTACGAAGTATTTTATAAGTTTGTAAAAGTATGGTGTGGACTGTGGACATGGAATTTATTAGCTTACTCCTTTATGCAAAAACTGCTTAAGTCATTGAAAGTAAAATACGAGCGATACTGTATCATTTTACCAAACAGCACCGATTTGCATGAACATTATTTGGATAAATATTTATTTTTGTAATACCCAAAATGTCCCAAATTGGACATTTCTTGTGGGACATAATGGGAATAGACCTTTAGTTTCTGCTTACTTCAAAGTTGACCTTGTGCCGAGGGTCATTGAAATCGATTGGAATCATCTTTAAATAAGTTGAATGAACGTCAGTTGACATTAAAGGACATAATTGTGATTTATTAAACAGTTTCGACCCCTAAAAGCCACCCCCTAGAACAGTTATAATAAAAAAAATCCAAAATGTTCTTTATAAGGATATATAAATGTTCTTGTTTTTTATAAGTTCTTTATAAGTTCTCAATAAGGATTGAATATTTTTGCTTAAATATTTTTGTCAGGCGTTAGAATATTTTTATTTTTCAACAAAATAAATTAATCGTAATTTTCACTTTGTGCAGTTTCAATCACATGTGAGTGTGTGTTATAACAAGAATAATTATACAGCTAGTAGATTGAATTTCCTGTCTAACCAAAGCTTCCTTTAGTGAGTGAAGAGAAGGAAATGTCAATAAACACTTAATCTCCATTAACAGGAATCGAGTCGGACGGCCGTGGTTGTAGACTTGACCGATATCTCTGAATAATGGATGAGACTGCCTCGGGCCGCGTGTGACCTCTGCAATTTATATATTTCGGTTGCTACCTCCTTTTCAATGACCAAATGACGTACTGACATAAAATATCACTGAGAACGTATTTCAGTTATAAAATTTGTGAGATATCAAATATGCATTGATTCTAAGTCAATAATTAATGAGCAAGAGAGTCAGAAGTCATGTCAGCATAAAAAGGTGCCTTACATGCTAAATTTGAAATTGGAATTATTTTATGAATTAATATTAATTTATATTTAGTTGTCATATTAAAAATAAATAAGTAGTCAATACTTTAGTAAGCTTACAGCGTTCCTAAGTGAAAAAGTCCTAGGGCAGCCAAAGGCCTCCTTTCTATGTCTTCTTACAGAGGCTAAACTGACCATCTCTTTACAGTAGATAACCGTGGGATAACAGCGCTCTGTCTTGTGTTTTGGGGCGTGTGTAAGGGATGTTAGAGACTATTTCCCTAACCACACCATGTCAATGATACTTTATACTATCAGAGCCGGCAGCGGTTTGCTTATGTTCATAAGCTGACATTAATTACAGAATTTTTTCTATATCAGTATTTTTATATCGTTGTAGATGTAACTCACTTAGTTTGAATCTCGTATAATACGTATATAATCTGCAAGTATATTTATTTGATTTATATTATAATTAATGATAAATGTGTCATTGGTATTAATTTCAGTACAATAAACAATCAAGTGCACAAAGTATCTATGTTAGAAAATAATATTTATCTACGTATTTAGAAATAAATGTTAGCATATAGTCGTACACATTCTAAAAATCGACTAGACTTCTTTTTTATGCGGCATTCTAACGAATATCGGGCACAGTTAGTATTTTTTTTAAAGTAGGAGTAGTCAGACAGGCTAACGGTCCACTTGATGTAGGTGGATAGGGAAAAGGGATTTGACATCCTTACTCACTTACCGAAACACAACCATAACAGCACACATGCTGTAATTTGCCGTAACTCACTGTGCGTTGCCACTACTTAAAACAAATTAGAAACAAATTGTTTCTTACAGCTTACCCAGAGTTACCTTGTTATAAGACAATAATATACTGTTTTATAGATTGAATTAACAGCAAGTCCCTGGTTAAGACCAGGACAGTCCACCACCATCGCTTAAATAATTTTTGAAAATATTGCTCATTTCGATCTCATGACCCTGAGTTATTAATACTATATAAACGGTAAAAGATTATCGATCAGCCAGGCGAAAGAGTTATATTGGAATCTCCGTGGAAACGTCGCGAAGAATACTTCCTTGATTTGCGGTCATGAGGAATTAACTGTAGCCGTCATTAACTGTCATGAGGAATTAGAATTAAGCCCGTAGCGGAAGAATCTAGAATTTTTTTTCAATCACTTGGTTTTTTTTTTAGTTCCTACTCGAATAAAATTTTATAATATCAAACCACAAAGGTGTGAATCGATATATCGATGATCAGTTCGCGACAGAAGCGGCCTACCGCTATCCTCGGCAAGCACTCAGTCTTTGCCATTACTTTTATGGCCTTTCCATGTACCTCGCTCGTAATAAAGATCGTATATCTCCATTCATGAAGCATTAAGATGTATGAACACGTAAATGTAAGGTGGAAGATGTAGAGTTTTGTAGGAAAAAGTGATCCTTACCTTAAAGGTAACGACTGGAAACGTTTTCTTCAATTTATTTTCAACAGTAGGTACTTGTTTTATTTGTTGTGTTTCTGTGAGTTAGGGATGTCAGAGCTTACAGTTACATTCTTTTCCCTTATGTTTTATCTTATCAAGGGTCGGTAATGTTTTAGTTAGTCCTATAGCTTATAGGCGACGGTAGCCACCTACCATCGAGTGAAACGACAGCCTGCATGCCAACATTTATATCAAAAAAGAAATACTACCAGTATTTTCGTCTACCAACGAACATATAAATGCGCGTTTATGAAACATGAGTAGGTAGATAGCGTAGAAAATAGATTCTCCACTCCATTGTTCACTGATGTGTAAGTTGTGCATTGTTCATTATAATAACAGTTAGTGTGTATTTTTTCGGAATACCAAGAATTTTTAATAACATAAAAGCTTTACTCTAAGGGATTAAAAATTAAAGAATCCCTTTGAATTGTAAAAATCGATGTAATCGCGTTTACAATAAGATTGTTAGAAATTGAAATTGATATGGATTGCTTAATTTGAAATATTTGAGATACTTATTTTAAGTAGTGGCAGGGCACACTGCGTTTCGCAGTTATTTGGGCAGCCCATCTGGCGGCAGTAACCACCCGCTTGCAAAAGACCACCGTGAAACAACAGCACGTGTGTTGTTGTGTTTCGGTGAGTGAGTAAGGGATGCCAAAGCCCAATTCCCTATCCCCTCCTAATCCCTTATCCGTAATCCTACGTAGTCGGCAGCCACTTGCAGCAGCTTTGGCGTTGCTTGTAGGCGACGGTAGCCACCTACCATCAAGTGTATATATATCTGTGTCATGATCTGTTTGAAATATGTTTGATTAAAAAACACATACGACTTTATAATTGCGGATCGCCAGAATACACATCCTGGGCTTGGTTGTGATAATTATACATATTACAGGCCTCAATTTGTCTAACCTCAAATTAGTCCCTTTTGATCAATGATTTTAAAAGTAAGGATACGCCCAACGGAACATTTTACACAAATTTACTTCTTATAGACTTATATACTACACTAAATATTAGATAATACCTACACCAAATTTCTAAGAAAAATAAAATAAAAGAATGACGTCAATACAAGGTCAATACAATGTGTTAAAATTAATTATTTTTACTTATCGATGATACGATTTTTCCTGTTCCTTTTTAACCTTCTAATCATAGCTTTGCAGCCTTTTACTACGCAACTAAAACTTCTCTCAACCAGAATCTTGCGCGGACGAGGGACGACGACTGCCGTTTTAGGGCCAATGCGCTGGTGCCATTTCGCCGCGCCGTTGTATTGGCCCGGTCCTTATTGATATTTTTTTCATAGTCGAAATTTGATATCGCGCCAGATAATGGATCTGTTTGTTTCTGTGAGTATGTCCATATGTATAGTTCCAGGCAAACTGACAGGCCTTCTAATGATCGGTGCCACCAAAACTAGCAACACAATAAAGTAGCACATTGACTCTTCAATCTTTTGCTCCATTGTACGAAAAACATTTATAAATATTTGATAGGGTAACTAATTTAATAATTGAGTAAGTACCCGGAGTAAAGCGCCCACAAAATGACGTCATTACGCAGCGGAAGTGTCCATAAAATGCGAGTGGAATGCTTTTTTCCGACGGGTAGTATGCTAATAAAATTCATAAGAGAATCCTTATTGGTACACGTAGAAATCACGGCAAACTCTTCTAATAATTAAGAGCCGGGAACTGAGTAAGTGGTCGGTTCCTCTTTCAACCTTGGGCATTAAATGAAGTTATAGATAAAAGCAGTATACTCAGCTTCTATCGTACCAACGTGATGAATTGGTTAACCATAATTTTCCGAGTCTGGGTGACACTGACATCAGTGTTTGAAGTTTTCTTCAAATCTACATTGGCATTGTGTAACTAAATTGGTTATTACTCTGGGATTATGCCGGAAGAGTACAACTACAAACCATGCTTTCCGAGAGGTTTTTCTGTGATGTTGTCCTCAGACAGGCTGACAGTCCACTTGATGGTAGTGGCTACCATCGCCTATAACGCAACCCACGCCATAAGTGCTACTAGTGCACTGCGAACTATAGTAGGATTAAGGATTAGAAAGCGATAGGGAAATGGGCTAGAAGTGGGCATCCCACACTTACTAACCGAACCAGAGCCGAACACGACAGCACACATGCTGTTATTTCACGGTGGTCACCTCTAAGGGGGTGGTGTTACTGTCACCGTATGGGCTACCCAAATGATTCTGAAACGCAGTATGCTCCGCCGCCACTACGAAATATGCAGACATTTAACTTTCAGATATGAGATCTTACCAGCAGCGAGGTATTATGTACCAGAAACTAAATGAACGGGATTGGTTCATCTACCTCGTTGTCAAACTAAAATGTGAACTTTTTTGAGATTTCAACATTTTGATCTTAGTGAATAATTCACTGCCTTATCTATCGTATAAAAAACTGCTAAGTGCTTATTAGCACTAGGTATTTTCGAACTGGGGTCTGCGCACCTGGCTGGCTAGCTGTGTGTGCCAGCACAAGGTCCCTCTCCGTCTGGGGATTGCCCTGGTGCCTCCGGGCAATCCTCCATTGGTGTTAGTAATACGAAATTATAATGCGGCTTTAATTAACTAACAGGTTATGGGCCCAACACGCAGATAGAATTGCTAGACGGCTTAAGGAAATACTTTAAAATCAAGGATTTAGAGCAAGCTCGGCAATGTCTCGGCATGAGTTTGGAACGGAGAACATAAGATACGATTTTCTTGAATCAGAGGAAGTTTATTGATACCTTGCTGACCGATTATCGCTTGGTAGGTGTGCTGTCGCAGTGAGCTTCTTATCTCAGTATGATTTATGTTGCCAGTTAATACACATGAAGGCGGTTAAGCGTATTGTACGTCTTACGTTTAAATGCAATGGAAATTCTAATAACTCATTGATTACAGGTTTCGTAGACAAAGACTGGGGAGGCGACATTAAGGACGGAACATCGTATTCAGGATACATGTTTAAACTAGGATCGAATATGATATCCTGGGAGTGCAGAAAACAAATTGCATGGCTTTATCGTCGACTGAAACTAATTACGCTGCGCTATCTGAAGCATCCGAGGAAGCTGTCTATCTACAGAGGTTAGTCAGCTATATTGCAAAGATGTGGGCTCTACAATTATTAAGTTGTTTGTTGACAATCAGAGTTCCCTCACGTTGGCAAATAATCCTGTTTCTCACCGACGAACGAAATACATTGATATTCGGTATAACTTTGTTCGTCAATGCATATATCACAAGAGTATGTCTCGACTAAAGATAACCTAGCTGATATCTTAACTAAGCCATTGCCCCGATGCCCCGTGTTAAATTTGAAAGGTGTTTATCTGGTTTAAGTTTAGTTTTGAATGCTTGATACTGTTGTTTTTCAGGATGTTGAAGGTTGCTTGAGAGGAAGCGTTGAACGGTTGCTATGCGATCAATCTGTTATTGTAAAGTTTTATACAATCAATCATTGTTTTGAAAATAAATATCACGAAATAATACTGCGACTCTAATTAACTAAAAAATAACATGTACTGTTTTTCATTGAGATTCGGCAGGAAGACGGGACATGGTACCTGATGTACCTATATACGCCCACCATAAATACACACTAGTATTTCCTCGTCCCATTAGGCCGGGCGCTCATTGGGACTTTTAGTCACGATGACTTTTTGTTAACAAGTCGAGTGCTATGAAGACATATGGGAGTGCGCTGACTGTGGTGACGTGACATTAAGGTGACAAATAGTTCCAAGTGCCCGGCGACACTAGGTGACGTGACTGTCACCCAACCAGTGGCTCTAGCATGAGTTTACGATACTACACTCGCTAGCGAGAGCGTAAAACATTTATATGGAAAATTGATAATTTGACATTGACAGTTCACGATTTTCCATACAAAAGTTTTACGTTCTCGCTAGCGAGTGTAGTATCGTAAACTCATGCTAGAGCCACTGTACATTACTATGGAAGTGCGCTAACTGGGCAACTTTTTATCACTCGGTCGGCAGAATTGCACCGAAAAGACCTGTGTTGCGGGCAGTTGTGAGTTGTACTATTGTAAGAAGAATGATGGCGGCTTCTCGACAAGAGGAAAACCTTGACAGCAAATTACTAATAGAGGAAGTAGAAAAGAGACCAGCGTTATACGAAAAACATTTAAAGGAATACTCGAAAACTTAAATAATCTTTCAGTGTATATGGGATGCACCCAGTAGCGTTTTCTTCGTATCATTTTTCTTCTACGTATTTCAAGAGCACAAATTATGGCAACCTGTACGTAATCCATTTCAAGAATGAGCGCGTTTTGTTACCCAGTTACGGACAAGTGGGCGCAATATGGGTGACAGTAGGTGACAGTGACAAAAAAGTCACCGTGACGAAAAGTCCCAATGAGCGCTCGGCCTTACTCTTATACCTCAGGCGTATTGATTTCGTGAAGTAATTCGGCGATTATTTCTACATTAAATCAAAACTAGTTAAAGAACATTGTCAAATTAGAAATTTAAAATTTTAGAAAAGTACCTTCAAATTTTAATTTTAGAAAGTGCAGTTGCAGGGCACACTGCGTTTCTCAGTCATTTGGGCAGCCTGTCTGGCGGCAGAAACCACCCCCTTACAGAAGACCACCATGAAATAACAGTATATGTGTTGTTGTGTTTCGGTGAGTGAGTAAGGGATGCCAACTCTGGTCTGCAGCGCGCAGCACCTGAGACGTTGCTTCTGTTTATAGGAGACGGTAGCCACTTACCATCAAGTGGACCGTCAGCCTCTCTGACAAACAAAATCTATACTTACAAAAAAATAATAATATTCATTTGTTCAAAATCGAAAATTTCCGAAACTACTTTGTAGATCACCATGAAATTTTGCATATCACGTTTTTAGGGGCACAGAAAATGACAATACAGTTTGCGCTATTTTTTTTTGGATTTGGTAGCCCAATTCTTGAAGACGGTTAAAGGCTATTTATGTACACATTTAGACCCGTAGTAGTAAGTTTCAAGACCTAGGTTAAAGAAAAAAGTAAAAAAAAAAAAAACTTTAAGCAATAATGAAGTGATAGCACGACGGGAGGTCTGTGCTCTTGTCAATTTAAATTAAACGGTAGGTGGAAGTCGGGGAATATTATGTACCTACTCTTATGACGTATACTAATTCATACTAATGTCACCTAATGTAGCAGCTTTAGCCGGCACATTAAAAATTGCTAATGCGATGGCAGGTGATTGGAATTCGAGAGCAGTCTAGAACAAAAATTTCAAATGAAATATGTATGCAATTAGCTACTTTTTTGACTTCATTTAGTTCAGAATTTCTAAGTCTTCCTTAATTTTATTCATTTTTTATTCCTTATTTTTCAAACTTTTCAAATTACTTATTTACTTCCGTTTATTGAGCGATATTAGTATGAACTCATAAAGTAATAATCTGTTACCCATTTGGCTTTAAGGAAAAATAAATTTCTATCATAAAAATGCCTATTCTTCTATACATGTAATAAAATCGTAAGCGAGCCGTGTCTGTACATTAAATATTAAAAAACGGGACAAGTGCGAGTTGAACTCGCGTGAAGAGGGTTCCGTACGATGTTACCTATCCGCACAATATTGAGTGATTACCATGTTATTTTAATATCATGGACTTCTTATAGGTTTTCCTATAATCTTTAAAACTAATTGCTGTATTTTTTTTTCGAAATTTTAGGTATAGTAGTTTCGGAGATAAGGAGGGAGGAATGGTCGGACAGACGGACACACGAGTGATCCTATAAGGGCTCCGTTTTTTTATTCGGACGTACGGGACCCTAAAAAAAAACATTTTGTACAGTTATATTACCGAAGTAAAAAAGTTTTTGGAATTTTTGTCTGTTTGTCTGTACGTTTGTTCGCGCTAATCTCAGAAACGGCTTAACCGATTTGAATGCGGTTTTCACTGATGTATTATAGCAAGCTTTCCGTGACATTCAGTGTGTTTTTTATTCCAGTCAGTTTACAAAAAAGTTATGTAAATTTAAAGAATCACGCCCAACAATTTTTCGATCTAAATTCAATAAAATAACTCTTCGGTTGAATTGGCTGAAACTTTAGTTAACTATAAATTATCATCTGTAAAACGACGATGATTGAAAGTTTATATAAAGCTTAAATATTCAGTTTAGGTGATTTTTAATGTTTCCAATTCAAGTTGACCTCAGATCTATATGATCAGTCATATTAAGTAGGGTTCAGCTTAGGCTGGTGAGTATTCATATATAATAAAATCGTTCTTTGTCTACTATGCTTTTGTGCATGCTGATGCAGCTAATCTCAGAAACGGCTTAACCGATTTTCATGTGGTTTCCACTGATGTATTGCAGCAAGCTTCCGGTAATATTTAGTGTATATTTCATTCCAATCTGTTTACAAACAAAAAAGATACGCGTTATTCCGAATACCACGCGTACGAAGTAGCGGGCTCAGTCAGTTATTAAATAATATTCAAGTAATTTAGATATACTCCCCTTAAAAAGAACTACGAAAAGTCGCGGCAATGCATTTATAACGTTGCCTTCCTTTATAGGTACTTACCCAAACAGTGATTAGTCACCGAGGCCCAGATATCTATTCATAAAGAGCAATATGCATACACCCGCAGCCCTATTATCTAACTCCGTCTGCTGTGCGATAGACGACAGATTTGTGTCAAATTGCGCAATTTCACAGTAAGATCGCGTTTTTGGTATCACGTAACTCACAACAGACGTGTGGTTTGCGATAAGCGACGGTGCTGCCTCTTGCGGACGACAACTAAACTAAAAGTGCATCATTTCTCTATGTTGCCCATACAATCGCAGAGATTTGGTATTATGTAAAAATTTTGACAGCTCGCGACAGCAATCAGACGTGCGATTTTGTGTATTTTTTTGCGACCACCATTTTACTCGTTGCAAACCAATTGCAAACCGATTGTGTACGCTAAATTAATTGAAATATCTAATAAAATAACATTTTATTGGTAAGTATGTAAGTATCGATAGATTGTTCGTTCATTGATTTTTTGTATTGTGTAAATCGACACACGAAGATTTAAGAAACTGTTGAAATTGCCTTATTTTACGTGATGGGACTGTGTTTAATTATAACTGTTTTTTTAAGAATTTATAATGGCTCGAGCTTTTTCACTGATGGTCGAAGAATTTGAGCATAGAAGAAGTTTTATAATCGAGAACAGACAATTACGACGTAACCTCCGTATCCCTAATTTTCACATCACATTGTCGGAGTTTCTCGCAAAGACTATTGAAAGAAGCATTTTTACAGCTTTGTTTAGACCTCAGGCCTCAAATGCAAGCCCGCCGAAATATTAAAATCAGCATTGAATGCAAGGTATGTATCGTGTTTTTATTACAAAAAGTAATTCCCACTTTTAAGTTGACTAAAAGTAAAATCTTTTGATTTTTACTCATTAATAGTTTTTCTATTAAAATCTCTAAAAGTGGCATTAATACAAGATCAATTAATATATGTACATAGTTTATATTAAGAGTACATTATGTTTCAATATTCCTATACCATACCTATTTTCTTGCTAGGCTCTTGCTGTTAACTTTAAGTGAGCAACTGATGAAAATTAGATACCTATGCATTCTATACACCCTTGCATGTTAAGTTCGATCACATGTTTTACAGTTAGTAAAACAACCTGTGACTTCACAGACTGAAAATACTTTTTATTTGAAAAGAACATCTGTACAATGTTTGAATATCCGTCAACAAATGTGGCCAGTATACAATCTCATGAGTATTTATTTTAATATTATTCTAACACACTCCCTTACTAAAATAAGATACACACCACAAAACAAATAACATCATAACATGACAATAAAATTAAAGAATATGCCTACAAAAGTATTAATTTTGCACTTCTGTAATTCCAAACTGTTTTATAAATTTATGTTTTTGACAACTTATACTTTTTGTGAGAATATCTGCAGTCATATCATTTCTATTTAAATAGTTTATTATTACAGAATTATTTTCAATGGCAGTTCTTATAAAATGATATTTTTTTTTTTTTTTTTTTTTTTTTTCTTTATTTGGTTTGCAAAACAGCACACAATCTAACATAAAAAAATAATATCAGTAATTTAGAAGAAAACTCTACAATGATTGTGCCTTTCACGATGCAAACACAACTTAACAAAATAAAAGTGACAGTAATAAACAATATGAAACACTAAAATAATAATAACATAAAGATCCAATACAAAAATAAAAGGAAAAGCAATAATACAAAATAAGTACCTAAATAAATAAAAAAAAAAAAAAAAAAAAAAAAACAACTTCAAAATTAAATATTTGTACATAATATTAAGCACTGTCCTTTGCTAGTTCAACCTTCAAAGAGGCCAAAGAACCAGAAAAAATGTCAAAGTTATTTTGTAATGCGTTAATGGCCCTACATAGGCGTGGGAGAGGAGAATGTTGGCCCAAATTCGTCTTCGATGAAGGCGGAGTGAGGGTTTTTCTGTTGCATAGGCGACTATAAGAGTTCGGAACAGTGAAATTCAAGCGCTCCAGGAGATCAGGCGAGTCAATATAGCCTCGGATCAACTTAAAGGCAAATAAAGCGTCACAAATCCTCCTTCGCACTCGCAAAGTTGAAAGCCCATATTCCTTAGCTCGCTGTTCATAACACTGCAGCTTGTCGCACTTACCATCGGTATACGCTAAGCAATACAAAAATCTCTTTTGAGTGCGCTCAATGCGGTCGATATGAACGTGGTATGTGGGATTCCATACTACGCTACAATATTCCAGAATGGGACGCACATTTGCATTGTAAATGAGAGTTGTCAGATTAGGATTCTTAAACAATTTCATTTGCCTAAATATAAAACCCGATAATTTAGACGCTTTATTCACAATGTTGTCAATATGAGAACGAAAACTCAATGACATCAACATCAACATATTTGACATCAACATGCTTGCTTCTCTTATGAAACACATAGTTTTTAGTTAGTTTAGGTGACTAATTTCTACAATTTAACTCTCAATATATTTCTCAAGTATATAAGTAGCTTCTTTAGTTGCCTCACAAATTACCATATACTCTGCTTCCGTACTTGACAAAGCTATTGTCTGCTTTTTACATTCATATGAGATTATACCACCAGACATTTTAAACATGTAGCCAGTAAAAGATTTTCTATCTAAGCAATTCGATGCCCAATCAGCATCTACATAGCCTACCAAATCATACTCATCATATTTAAGTATGTCTATTATCTATTATGTTGCAGATAAGTGATGGTGACTTAAATATTTTAATCGTAAATGCAACATTTGGTGGAGCTGCTCATGATGCTTAGATATAGATAAACTGTGAAATCAACCACCATATGCAACGGCTTCATAATGGTGGTGAAAGTATTTTGTTCCTAGGTTAAGCTTTCTTTATTTTTCTCTTGTCAAATTTATTTATCTACCACTTCTACTTTCTTACACTTTCTAAACTTCTACTCTACTTCTACTTCTCTTCTGAAAGAATTTCAAAAACAAATATCTTCTCCATATTCAGGTCAGTATAGATTACCTGTATAATTGTATAAATCCACACATTAAGTTGAACAGAACTCAGCAAAAGTGTGTGCCATTCGTTAAGACTCACTGGGCTGTCATTGTTTTGACTTTTTATATTAACTATATTATAAAAAGTTTTACAAACAAAATTAAAACATTGAGCAAAATTCTTCTTTTTTAAACTTCAGATATGTACTGATGTAAAAACATGTCTTTTCAGGTGACTCGAGCGACCTCTTAAGACCTTGGCTCCTAACACAAATTAAAAATTCACTGTCATGCTAGGATCACAGTGGAATGCTACATAAGAGTATTAAAAGCATGTTGGCAATGTTTACTCGCTCACAGATCTCTCCGCTACAAAAATAATAAATGCCTATGTTACATTGCACAATATCTGATCTGATGAAGAGGAAGACCCTTTTATGCAAATTCTGTCACAATATACAGGAGGTGAAGAGGCAGTACAAGTGGAAAGTGGTCGTCAGCGGGAATTGGTTGTGCAAAGCTTGTGGAGATTTAAATAATGTGATACTTTTATAGAGATAAACATAGTGAATTAATTTCATTAATAAAACGAGATATGAAATAATGTTTTTCTTTTAATATGTACTTCATCCTAACAACCAGTGCCTACATGAATCCTTTGATCTATCTTAAAACTTCATTTACCTTTTGTTGTTTAACCTCTATAACACTTGTAGTAAAAGTTTTACAGGTAAATCACTAATGAAACAAGATATGAAATAATGTTTTTCTTTTAATATGTACTTAACATCTTAACAACCAATGATACCTTTGATTTATCTTAGGTAAATAATCACAAATACTGCTTGTAATAATATATGAAATGTATCATGCCCGTGATGAATCTTTCCATAATTAACATTCCTAATGTTTTACCTCTAATAAATCAAATTAGAACTTAACATTTGAACACTTTCAAAATCGGTTTGAAAAACATTAAATTATTGTTTTTTTTTTTTAATAAAATAATCATATATTTTTAATGAATCAAACATTCAACTCGAGCAAGCAGATCTAACTCGGCGCCTTTCACTATCTACTTTGTCGAACTTGTGGACACTGTCTGTGATCTGTTTTAAGTAATTTGGGTTGTATGTTAATCAATATAATAATAAATAAACGCAGTGAAATTGTTTATAAGTACTTAATACTCTTTCATATTAATTTGATAAATTTTAATCTAAATAATTAATGTTTATATACTTTTTACAATAAATATACAAAAAACCAATTAAAATTACAAAAAAAATTAAATTGTGTCTGCGAGTTAGTTCCTCGATCGCAAATATTCACAGTAGAGGGCGCTATAAAATGCATTCTTACGACAACTTAGCAATTGTTAGCAATCGCCTTAGATAATACCAACTTTTAGTGTCGTCTGCTAACCGATTGCTGTCGCGTGGCTGTTGCTGTCTGATTGCTTTATTGTCGTCTGCTGTTAGATAATAAGGGTGCCGATGCAGTTGGTAAATACATAGGTATAGTTTGCACTGTGTTTTCGGTCTATTCTGGCGGTCGGTGTCCCAATTCCGAACAATACGGAAATAGGAGACTGGACAAATATTATTTTTAATCGGCTTATTTTAATTGAGGTATCGTATCGAGCTTCAACGAATGTCGCCCTATATTTCGTCTTTACCTATTTCTTTTTGATGTAGTATATTGTGTTTTATAAAAAAAAATCTGTCGGTATGATTCTACGAATAAGCATTTAATAACGATATAATAGTCTAGGACTGTATATTTTTTTATGTTAAGGTCGGCAGACAGGCTGACGGTCCACTTGATGGTAGGTGGCTACCGTCGCCTATAACACAAGCAACGCCAAAGCTGTTGCAAGTGCGCTGCCGACTGCAGTAGGATTAAGGATAAGGGATTAGGAGTGGATAGAGAAATGGGCTCTGGCATCCCTTACTCACTCACCGAAACACAACAGCACACGTGCTGTTATTTCACGGTGGTCTTCTAAACCAGAGACAACTGTTTAAAGTAAATCCTAATGAGAATTTTCAACGGGACTTTTTAAAGCCAGTTTTGCTTCGATTCGCTTTCCTTATTTGGAAGTATTATGATATTATACTCTAGAAATTCTTAACCGCGTACTTAGAATAATTTAAAATGATTTGCTAGCTGATATTAAAAAAACACCGTTTTTGTGTTAAAGATAATATATTATTGACATCTACATAATAATTGCATTGAGTTAGAAACACTCACTTATACATACATGCGTATCTATATATAATAAGGATGGAGTTGGTTTATTTTGTTGGACGCGTTTTAAACTCTGAACTTTAAATATTTTTTTGTATTTGATAGATCTATTTTTGAGGAGGGTTATAGGATAGGCTATAATTAAACGGCGGGTGAAAGCAGGGGCCAAGGCTAGTTTGTTATGATTTTACCGTTGATATACTATTTTTTGTTATTTTTATATAAAACATGAAATCTTCATTAACAGGAAAGCGGACGACCGATTATTTCATCCCATTATTCATTCATTCATTATTACTAATTTTTTAAAATATAAATTGGACATCAACCTCTATAATATATCTATGTTTTTTTTTATAATATATAAGTTAATCTAAACACCTTTTAAATTCAGTAGATTTGGCGCCTTCAAAAGACGTTCAATATAGAAATGAAATAATTAAAAATGAAATAAATGCAAATAAATAGATAAAGAATGTTTTATCTTTGCTATAAAAATTCTATAAAATCGGTTCATATTCGGAGAGTAAAACTGATTTTTTTAGGTACAATTGGGTTAAAGCAAAAGTGCAGTTGTCCCTCTCGCTTAGTATTAGGAAAATATCACGACGAGTGATACACTCTTATTACTAAACAACTTAACAACTTTATTAATGAATTAGTAAATAGTCACTGTTTCCATGGGTTGAGATAGAATTTAAATTAAAGACTTCGCCTTAAGTCAATTCGTAGATTAATTAGCAAATTAGAATGTGTTGAATAAATAATACTGAAGTCAAGTCTGAGGGTAGATTTACATTGTTCAGTTACTCTGTCCAAAGTTGAGTCGAGATTTTAATGACTAACAGTGAGATTACTTATACAGTAAGAGCAGTACTGATCAATTATACTTTTGATATCAATTTATGCAATAAAATCTAATTTAAACTCGATCAACACTTTATTTAATGTTAAGATCGGCAGACAGGTTGACGGTCCACTTGATGGTAGGTGGCTTCCGTCGCCTATAACACAAGCAACGCCAAAGCTGCTGCAAGTGCGCTGCCGACTACAATAGGATTAAGAATAAGGGATTGGGAAGGGATAGGGAAATGGGCTATGGCATCCCTTTCATCACTCACCGAAACACAACAGCACACGTGCTGATATTTCACGCTGTTATCTGACTTTAATTTAAAGTAAATAACTATTTCAATATTTATAATATATATTGTATATATAAGGAAGACTCTTTTAAGTAAGCGTATAATATAAAGTTTCGCGTCTTGGCCTTGTCAAAACATCAAATTTCCGAAAGCTGATACGAGAAATATAAGTAAAGCGCTCTTTCGAAGAGAAAATTGAATTGAGTTTGGCCCTGAAAGAGGAAGTTAAGAGAGATGGCGGCGAAGCCTTCACAAATATTGACTGCGGCCGAGGCGCTCGAAACTTACGAATTTTCCTCACAAACTTATATCGAGCGTTCGCAACTTTTGCGAACTCTTCAAACTAAGAATAAGCTAACGCGTCGTAACTGGCACAATGTACTTAGAAATACTTTCCTAATTCGAAAAGAAAATAATAGGAAAGGAATTAAATAATAAAAATTAAATAATTTTGAAGATTTTCAAAACGACGTTATAATAACTTACCAACAAGTGGACCTTCCGTTTGCTTCACCCTTAAATGTAAAAATGAAATTTGATTATTGTATGGTAATGAAATACTCACTTCATAATCATCATAATAATCATCTCAGCCGTAGGACGTCCACTGTTAGAGAAAGGCCTTCCACCTAATCTTCCAAAATGACCGATCAGAAACAACCTGGATCCACCGTCGACCTTCGACCCTTATCAGGTGCGGCAAGGTCTGTGGCCTCCATTTGAGAAACTTCCGACTTCAGCGACCGTCGGCTCTTCGTACTAAGTGTTCTATCCACTACCACTTCAACTTACTAATCTTCCAGGTTATGTTGGTAACTTGTTCGTCTACGTATCTCTTCATTCCTGATTCGAGCTCGTAGTGTAACCCCGAGCATAGTCCTCTCCATAGTTCTCTGAGCGACGTTGAGCTTTCTTACGAGGCCCGCAGTTAGAAACTTTTTTATGTTAAGATCAGCAGACAGCAAGCTAACGGTCCACTTGAAGGTAGGTGGCTACCGTCGTCGCCTATAGCACAAGCACGCCACAGCTACTGCAAGTGCGCTGCCGACAAAAGTAGGGTTAAGGATAAGGGATTGTTAGGAAAATGGGCTCTTGCATCCCTTACTTACTCATCGAAACACAACAGCACGCGTGCTGTTATTTCAGGGTGGTCTTCTGTAACGGATTGGTTACTGCCGTCAGACGGGCTGCCTAAATGATTGCGAAACGCAGTGTGCCCTGCCACTACTTTCCACCAGCCCAGAGCCAAATTTGAAAAATTAATTTTTCAAAGTTGACCCTGTCGGAAATCGAACCCGGAACCCTAGAACAGAACGTTAAGGCAAACACCCTAACCACTCATCCAACAGGGTCGTGAAATGCATCATATACACTTGCCATATTATGTCATAAAATGTCACTTATGACACATAATTTTTTTTTTGTTTTTTAATACAATTTTAGTCCCAAAACGAACATTAGGTCTGTCTGCTTGCACATTCATTTTTTATACTAGCCATCTACCACGGCTTCACACGATACAATTTATTTATGCAATTAATACACAAACTTTCCGTTAGTTTTTTCACTAATGGAACGATCAAAATTCGAAGTTCGGTTCAAAATTCGGTTTTGAAGGAACAGACAGAGGCAGACAGCGACTTTGTTTTATTTGTATTTATTGAAGATATTAAACGAAATAGGTATTATATTTTATAGTATTTATTTAAAAAAAAGTCTTACGCATAATATATAATTACTAATTAAATGACATACAATAGTGATTGTTCAGAAAGAACATGATCACACCAAGTTTAACACTATTTGCAAAAACACAATGAAAATAAACTAACACAGTGAGCTTTCGTCCTTTCTATACCCACTCTTAATTCACTTGTGCACAAAAATAACTTCAATAGTTAATTCTCAAAAAAATATTTTTCTTAATCTAACATGATATGGTTTGTGAGTTTCGTTATTTATGTATTTGACTTAAAGAAACTATGAATTTTATTACTATTTTACTATTTAAATAACTACAAACTACTCGTGATCTTCAGAATATTTCTTGCATATATTTGGCAAATATGTAAATAATATTGACATATGTCAGTACAGTTAATTTATTCCTAATCTAGTACACAATAAGGTATAGCTATGCTATTTTGGAAATATACGAATTGACTAAACTTATCTTCGGATATACCTCCTCAGAGAGTTATTTATTCCTAGCAAGACCTATCTATAAAGCACAAATATAGAAACAAGCTTATAAATTCGTGATACTGAAATGAAAACCTAGCTAATTTAATTGAATACTAAGAAATGCAAAAAATCATTAAATATGATTTCACACTATTAATCTACATCCACAGTTCCCAACCTGGTCTAGGTGGACCCTCAGTGGTCCACGGAAGACACAACGGGGGGGTCTACGTTGGCGTGACACAAAAATGGGGTATACAATTCGTAAGCGGGGGTCCACGAAAATTTATCTGCTTTCGATAGTGAAGAACTAATATGTTGGCTTGACTTTACCTATCAATGTAGGCAGATATTTTTTTAAGAAACTCAGCGATTGTTACTTATAAAAACTTTCTTTTTATTTTTACCACTCCGAATGGGGAGTTTTCTAAATTAAATAAGTGAGAATTGATTGGTTAATTAATTAATTGATTGTGCTGTGAGCTAAAGTTGGATGGGATCACTTTTTTGATTGGCCAACTTTACTTTTTTGACATCCACTCACAGCACAATCAATTAATTAATTAACCAATCAATTCTAACTTATTTTATTTAGACAACTCCCCATTCGTAGTTGGAACTCAGCCGCAACGCATTTTTCCATAGTTAGGTCTAATCTTCACATTTTTTGTCGAGTTTTGAGAATATGATAGAAATGTAGCTGCAGGGGGTCCACCGGAACCAGCTAAATTATGAAAGTGGTCTATGAGAAAAAAGTCTGGGAACCTCTGATCTACATTAATATAAAGTGTTTACTACATAACGCGAAATTCAGAAAAGTGCACTGTGACGTCGTAATATTGTAACTTACGATGGTGACATACATGCTATGCGTTAATCAGTCATCAAATGACAAGTAGTGGAGTAATTCCTTTTGTGCAAATCAGTTTAGCAACTCAAGTTTGTTTAACCTAAAATGCGGAATGGATTGAATTTTTTTATTCGATTCGGTTGAGACTGTGGTCTTCTGGATCGTGGCGGTCTATGTACTGGCTCGTTGGCTCCGGATAATAATGGGGACTGGAAGTCATCTATCATCTCGTCTGTATTTGTGATATAGTCAACGTGATCACCGTCATGAGTTTCTGTAATGTTATGCGGTTCAATATTTCCATTAGTACCATTTGCAACTACATCAACAATTGTACTTCCAACGGTTTCAGTTATATTTGTATTAAAAATCAAAGTTGACTTCTCATTTATTGAGTCTGTAGTGTTGACAGAAGTTTCAGTGGAAGCGACAGTAAATACAGGAGATGATGATGTTGTTTTAATATTTGGAAATATCTGAGTGTTTGAATTTATAATTTCTGTGGTGATGGGCTCGGTTTTCGTTGCCGCTGTTGTTAAATCTTCCGTCACTCTCTGTGTACCAGAGTTGTCTGATGTGTTAATGTATTTATTAATATTGGTGGTTGGTACATTCTTTGTAGTATCTTCAATTGGACTGTGAGTTGATGATGTGTTTTCGAAAATTGGGAACTTTGTGGTGATTTCCATTGTCGTAGGAGTTGTATCAGAATCGTCTTTAATTATAGTTATTTTTATAACTTGATGATTGAGTGATGTGTAATTAAATTCAGCTTTATTTGGAGTTTCCGTTGTGGATTGAGGTTTAATAGCTTTTTCACTTGATTCAGTACTTGTTATTTCAGTATCGGGTTGAGAAACTAAATAATCACTTTGACCAACATTAATTCCCGATACATCGCCTGAGGTATTTGAATAAAATATTTTTTCTCCACTGTTTATGCCTGGTTCTTTTATAATAACTGTGAGGTCTATAGTAGGATCCTCATCTGTCTTGTTATAATTGTCTTCAGAGGGAACTTTAGATGTAGTAGAAGTTATTTCTTTTTCAGTAATTAGAGTCGATGTTAAATATGATTCTGTGACTTTTTCGTTTTTGCTCACTTTGTTATCTCTTATTTTCAAAGGTTTAGTTTTTGGGTCATTCAGTTTTTCATTATATTTCTTGGGCAGACCAACCTTAATTTCCTTCTTCTCATCTTTTACATCGACTATATCTTTACCTGTTGATGGTCTTGTAGATGAAGTTATGTAAATTTTACTATTGTCTTCTGTGGTAGTGGCATAATTAACTTCATGAGGCTGGTCGTTTTGTACTTCTAATATACGTTTCATGTAATGTTCCTCTGCAATTTGTTGCGCATGTTTTTCTTGTAACGACAAGACTGTCATATCATCACTTAGTTTTGCTTTGGCCATTACAAGAGGAGGCACAAAGTGATCTGTTGGTTGAGTGAATATTGTTTCAAAATTACCAAGACGTGCGAGTTCTTCGTGAATCATTTTATGTTGCATAAGCTTTTCATCTTCTAATTTTTCGGACTGTTCGTTCGTTAAAGAGTTTTCTTCATTAGCAATTTGTGGTATGTCGTTTCTTTGAAGATTGTTATCGAGATAATTGCTTTTGTCCAAAATCCTAGATTTTGAATTTAACTGGTTATTATTTTGCAATATTTCCTCTTTTATATTATAAATAATAGGTTGAGATGCAGGTATTTCCGTATAGTTAGCAACATCGTTGTTCGTGGTAACTGTTTCTTCAGTAACGCCATCAGAATTATCTAAGTCAGTGAAAGTAGCGTCTGATGTTATTGGCCATGAAACGTCAGTTAATGTCACACTGGCAATACTTGTTGTTTCCTCTTCTTCAGAACAAGACAGATCTCGAAGTAGATTTTCTCGTTTCTGTGAAATAAGTGACATATTATTACACCGCTACTTGTACATGTGCATTATTATTCATAGATCTGAAAACAGTAACAATTATACACATTTTACACATACTATACATCAACAGCCTATTATATGTCCTCACTGCAGGGGCACAGGTCTACCCTTTCAACAAGGGCATATAGGCTATATGGTCCACCACGCTAGCCCAGTGCGGGTTGGTAAATTTCACATGCGCCTTAAAATTTCTTATTTAGCGTATGCAGGTTTCCTCACGATGTTTTCCTTCACTGTTTGGGAGCAGTCACTAAATGCACCTAAGTTTTTTTAGAAAAACTCATTGACACATGGCATAGCCGGGGATTGAACTCGGACCTCTAGACATGATAGGCGGCGTCTTTCCCGCTGCGCCACACATACTATACATTACGTTAATTATCATACCACGTTTCCAGTGCATTGTACTCGCTTTACACCGGCTAGACCACAGTCTGCGGTGAGTTGAACAGCGGCGCTTTCGGGCAAGTAAAGTACTGTGAGTGCTGGTAGAGCTCGAACCATACATCCATCATTACCAAGTGCCCATTGAGGTACTGAGAATGAAAAAAACATATTTTAGCACATTTTGATGCGAAATGAATTTTCTTTATTAATATATATCCCAGATAACAATAAAATACAAAGTATCTACCCGGCAGTTCACAAATGAAGGCGGCAACAGTTGGTCCTCCACAATTCCGAGCCTCCCAGCGGTAATCGGCGGCCGGGTCTGCAGCAGCACAAAGTGGAGCAGCACGTGCATCCGGCGCAGAACTCCAGTAACCGTCACCGCTTAAACCTCGGTAATCGCTGAAAGAAACATTACTTTTTTATGTTATGATCGGCAGACAGGCTGACGGTCCACTCGCCTATAACACAAGCAACGCCAAAGTTGCTGCAAGTGCGCTGTCGACGACAATAGGATTAAGGATAAGGGATTGGGAAGGGATAGGGAAATGGGCTCTGGCATCCCTTACTTCACTCACTGAAACACAACAGCACACGTGCTGTTATTTCACGGTGGTCTTCTGTAAGGGGATGGTTACTGCCGCCAGACGCAAATGACTGCGAAACGCAGTGTGCCCTGCCAGTACTTAAAACTACTGCTGTTTTATTGTTATTTTAATTCCGCTTTTAATTTAATATTTTAGATTCAATAGAAATAATGAAAAAAGACCATTAAGGTGGTCCTTAAACTGTCAATTATTTCAATCTAACTGTGGAGTCTCATTATATTTTAGATTTTTTTAATGTTGTATTCAGTTTAAGAGTCACCTCTTAGGAGTTCTTGCGAGTAAAAGTCTAGACAAAATTACACCTACATAACCTTTCAAGACCTGACCTTTCTTGAGTATTAAATAGTGGACTAAAAGATTTTTAAATTTATATAAGGTCTTCCAGAGAAGATATCCTTTTTGAGCCTATTTGAGTATCAAGTAATCTTTTTAATAGCCTATGGCATTCTACTGTGGGGCAATCTGCTAAGTTTCAAATTGTAATTTTTTTATTGATGAGTAAGACTATGTGAATAATTTATAAATTCAGCTACGGATATTTATTGAAATATAGAACATTTATTGACACCAAAACCATTCCTAAGATTGGCAGTAATATAACCAATATCGAACAACTTAGTTATAAGCTAAAGCTAAGCTAAGCTATAAAGTGTATGACAATATCAAAAGTTAAACAAAAAGTGTAAATATAAATACTTCTAAAAAGTTAAATTTAAATGCTCCTATTAAATAAATTAAAATCACCGTTTAAACAAAAAAAAAATGCACATTTTTTGTATATACTCATTTAATTATAACAAATTGTTTAAAATGATTGTGTTACAATTAACAATTGAAAAGAGCAATTATAAGATTCTTAATTTTGGAATTAACATTTCGAACTGTTGATAATTTTAATTAAATGTAATGATTATAAGAATAGTCTAAAATGTAGTACTTTACAATAAATATATAATTAAATTTAAATGTGCTATCTGTATATAAAAAAAGTCATTAAAATAAAACCTATTAAGTATATTAATAAACGTTTTAACTTACGTCCAAGTGAAATCTCCATCAGGATTACTTCGTATAAGGCCAACCCAAACGGCACTGGAGATATCCAACTCTTTCAGGTAGGCTCGCACAGCGTCGTACTGAGCTGTCGTATCCACTGTAGAAAACAATTCATTTTATAATATATCTACTGACATTGATAAATTTTTATTACGTAAGTATACAAATTACAATACCCTTTTTAAAGAAAATTGGAAAATTATCGGACATCATATTGTATAATACGTAAATATGCCAATAATACGTACGGCGAATGGACTACCGCTTATATTGTCCCGCGCCTTATCAATAACCTACCTTCAGATCTGTGTAACAGTATAACAATTACAAACATTAAAATAAAATTAAGGCAATATTTTTTAAATTATATTTAAATATATCAACATAGTAGTTTTTTTTGTTTATAGTTAAATATTAAATATTTTAATGATAGTTTTAAAGCTTAACATGATAGCACAAGGTTAAACCTGGGTGGTTTTAGTGCTATCATTAATGTATATTTCCCAGATCCTAGGGCCCATTCTCCTACCATCTCCGTTCCCCATTATATTTATAAGCGATAAGGATACTTCCCATAAACTTGTGTATATTTTATATAAGTCGTCAAAGTTTCGTTAGTAAATATAAAAAATTGGAAGTTCCCCTAAGTAAATACAATAAAAATCTGATCTGATTCGCAGATATACATAATGGCTTTTGCACGTAACGCAGAATCAAAGAAAAAAATGTTGCAAATTCTTCCTTAGTTTCCGTACAAAAGGGAAACCAATGGCAAAATGTAAAAGGTAAATCATGTCCCGCGAATGCTCACGTAGCAGCCTACTTACAAGTTACACGCTTATCAATTTTTCGTAAGAGTTTGCTTTAAGTCCGATTTCATTTAGTTTTTATGTGCCTAATAATGATCCCATTGAAATTAAAATGTGATTCATATTCATTATTTCTATATCATCATCGACATCCATCATCTCAGCTGTAGGATTTCAACTGCTGGACATGAGGCTTTATCCATAATTTTCCAGTCAAAAGCACCTGGATCCAATATCGACCCGGGGTCCTTATTAATCGTCAGTCCTTCTTTTGGGTGGACGTCCTACGCTGCGTTTGCTGGTGCGTGGTTTCCATTCGAGAATCTTGTGACCCCAGCGTAGATGGGTTCTCCGTACTATGTGTCCTGCTACTTCAATTTACCATCCGCCGTTTTATGTCTGTAACTTTCATCTGTCTACGGATCACCTCATTTCTGATTCCATCTCACAGTGTAACCTCGAGCATAGTCTCCTCCATAGCTCATTGTACGACGTTGAGCTTTCTTGCGAAGTTCATTGTTAGAGACCATATCACATAGATATATTCCACATGTCACAGATCAAAACCTGTTAAGGCACCGAAAATTTGACAAAAAAATTATGTAGAAAAATTGTAATAATCTCTGCATTATACAATTAATAAAAATAATATGAACATGGACATCTATATAACAATAAAATAAGTAAATATTGCATAATAAATTGGTCACACTGCGTTTCGCAGTCATTTGGGCAGCCTGTCTGGCGGCAGTAACCACCCCCTTACAGAAGACCACCGTGAAATAACAACACGTTATGTTTCGGTGAGTGAGTAAGGGATGTCAGACCCCATTTCCCTATCCCCTCCTAATCCTACTAATCGTAATCCTTAATCCTACTGTAGTCGGCAGAGTACTTGCAGTACCTGTAGCGTTGCTTGTGTTATAGGCGAAGGTAGCCACCTACCATCAAGTGGACCGTCAGCCTGTCTGCCGAATTTAACGTTTAAAAAAAAATCAATAATTTTTACATTTCAACTTATTAGGTTCCGTGTGGAACCTATTTATATAGAATCTTCAATAAACAATTCACCTGAATTCATAAGTATTTGTCCAATAGACACTATTTTAAAAATAATATAAAATTGTATATTTGAATTATCATTAAGTGAGGGGCCCAATCTGTTATAAGCCGAGAGATCTGTATAACTACTGAACTGATTTTTTATGAAACTTAACACAGTAATATGGTTTATGGATCAGAATAACTCATAGCTCATAATTTATAAAGATACTTGGACGAAAAGTGTGGTAAAAGCTTAAAATAACAACAATTGTCTGCATTCTCGGTGACCATGTGTATCGTTACCAAAGATGTCCCTAATGTCTCTTTTTTGTATTCCAATTTCGAATTTAACACGGTGACACAGCTCGAAGTGATTGACGGCCTATTTTAAGTGTCAAATAACAACAGGAAACTACGCCATTCAGGGTTGTCACAAGAGGGAAATTTGCATTACGTTGGAGGAGCGCGAAGCCGACAAGCCGCCTTATTCAAATTGACGTCATTAAGTCGGGCACACGCCGCCGCGTCTAGTCATCTTATCGTGAAACGAAGCGCCCCACAAAGCAAAGACGTTAGCATTTAAGTGTACCAGTTACCTGAACATACAAAGAAGACACCCAACCCGCTGTGCCAACCTTGAATTTCTTGATAACTCGTTAATCTTAATTTATGGTTATTTTTCGTGTGAAAAAAATTGGTGTTAACCTTTCTTGATATCAATTATTATACTTTGTTATAAATTTTTTCATGTTTGCTAACAAATTTACCATGTTTTCCGTGTAACGGTTGAAAAGTCTATGAATAAAACTTACAATATAAATTAATAGCTTCACAAAGTGTTCGCATAAGTGATTCTATAATCATTTATGCAAAATGCTATAATAATCTATGAGAAAAAATTAAAAAAATATATATAGGTATAGTAAACGAGAAAAATTGTTTACTATATTTTTAAGACTGTTTCTATATTCGCACTAGCCACTAACGCAGTCGTGTGTGGTCTCTTGTTCATAAAAGTAATGCTTAGTATATTACGCCATGGTCGCATTATTTTCGTTGCCTAATTTGACTTCTTAGAGTAAAATTTAAACCTAGATAAAATACAGTCCATAGTAGACTTTATTTGAAAAGTTTGATTCGGGCATTTTAAAGTGGATTTATATTACACCAGGTCGTGCCCCGGTCAAGATATTCATAGTATGCTTTTGTATGAACCAATTCATACTTCACACATCCTGTATACAAAAATTTATACAAAAAGTTCTATTTTTTGAAAAAAAAAGAAAGTAAATTATTGCCAAAAAAAGCTTTCTCGTTATAGTAATAAGCTTATTAATTAAGTTCTGTACTAAAGTTTTAATCGCCTACTTTTATTTCTTTTTTCATATTTTTGACACAATATTTAAGTAAAACCTTCAAATTGTAAATCTGTTCTGTTAACACGGAGAAGCTACAAAATCTTGTTGTGCATATTGCACATTAATTCATAGGTTATTGGGTTGCGCTCATTTTGGTGAAAAATGTATTTGGTGTTAAGTTAGTCCCTGTCTTAAATAATTTGATTAAGGTGGAGACAAACGCTAAATACTAAAAATATCCATTGTTTAATGAAGATGTTACAAGAAATAGACAAGACAATTGCTTTGAAAAAAATATATATTATACTTAAACCTGTAAAGAAACAATTGTATTAATTAGAATTTTCGTTAAATTAATAGAAACTCCACAAAAAAAGTTACAACACAAGAAGAATTTGACTTTTATTGAAAATTCTCTCGAAAACGACTTATTGCGCGCATATGAATCCTGTGCCTATTAATAAGTTAATGTCAGTTTAAAAAATTGTATTAATAAATATATTTTTTGCGTATTATTGGTATAATAATGGTAAAAAAAACACAATTTCTAGGCCTGTTGAATTGTCTCCGCCGCCAGCGAGTTCTATTGTAAATGTCATTTGCCTAAGTGAAGCCCTTAATATCAACAGTTGTATGAAATACAAGAAAATGTCGTTCAATAAAGTGAGGAGATGGAACTTTAAATCTCTTTTATTAACGTATTAATATTCCCAACGACTGAGGGGGAGTTTAAGGTCTGCGACATTAATTACCTGACAGCTTTCAAGATTGTACTTATTATATCTTTTGTCGTATCGATTGGCGGCACGCAGCTACGCCTTTGAACCGAATATAAAAGAAAAGAAATAAAGCCCTATAAATCCTTTCAGAACTCATAACAAAAGAAGATTAACTCGGTCTGTAATAACACATTGTGGTATTATCCCGATACCGCTTTTTACTTGGAAATATTTTATCTCCGAGAATGAGGATAGCTTTAATTATATTTGCTTTATTACTCGTGAAATACTTGATTGTTTCCTTCCTTGTTTACAACTTTATACGCTTGTAATTATGAGAATTTAATATTAAAAGTCAGAGTTTGCCTTTTCAAACAATCTTTATTAATTTTCTTTGTTCTTTTTAAGGGGAGTATTTCTAAATTACTTGAATATTTATTTAATAACTGACTGAGCCCGCTACTTCGCACGCGTAGTATTCGTTATAGCGTGTAAATTTTTTGTTTGTAAAACGATTGGAATGAATGAAACACTAAATGTTACGGGAAGCTTCAGCGAAAACTCCATTATAATCGGTTAAGCTGTTTCTGAGCTTAGCGGGCACAAACGCATAGCAAACATAGAGATAAAAATTCTAAAAACTATTTTTTTGACTTCGGTAATGTAAATATAACGTGTACAAATTGTTTTGTTTTTTTTTTTTTAAAAACATTAATGTACTTACAGACACAGCTGATTTTATGAAATGTATAGATTTTTTTTTTTTTTTTTTTATAATGATAGATCAAGCATTTGACCGCAGTCTCACCTGATGGTAAGTGATGACGCGATCTAAGATGGAGCATGCTTGTCTATTAAGAACCGATTCACTCGCGACTTGAAGAGTCCAGGGTTGTAGTGTTGTGGAAACAAGGGTGCTGGAAGTTGGTTCCACACGCTAGCAGTTCGAATCAAAAAAGTTGACCCGAACCGCAACGTGCGGATTTTAGGTATATCAATCATATAAGGGTGACATTTAAATGTGCGCCTTGTTGTCCGATGGTAGAAGGGGCTAGGGGGGACTAGCTGGTGCAAGTCCAACGCACACTCTCCGAAGTAAATCCTGTAGAACACCGAAAGGCTGGCTACCAAGCGCCTGTGCTCAAGACTCTGCAAGCCAGCCCCGGTAAGGGAGTCATCGCCAATGAGTCCTATGGCTCGCTTCTGAACAGCGTCCAAGGCCTCAAGCTGATACTTAGCGGAACCGCCCCACAAGTGGGAACAGTATTCCAAGCAAGAACGAACTTGAGCCTTATAAAGGTCAAGGAGCTGTTTAGGCGCGAAATACCGTCGTACCTTGCTCAGAATGCCAAGCTTTTTTGCAGCAATTTTTGTCTTGGACTCAATAACTAGCTGACGTGCCCCGGCTTCACACGGATGCACTTTCCCGGCATTTTCTCTGCATAAAAACCTTACTCGGACTAAGACGAATTTTGCGCTTTCAGACCTCAGACTTAAAAAAACTTATGTTTTTTTAACTTTATTCTATCAGAGTCGGTAGAGAACTTTCATCACCCTGGTATTACAGTGACAAGTTTTTAGAATATGGTAGCCACCTACCGTCCTTTCTCTTTTAAAAAGGGCAGTTATAATTTTTTAAAAATACAAGTCCAACATTAGTGGATGCGGCAATGGATATTCGGTTTAGTTTGGCATCGAAATAAAAGTTTCTCTTAAAAATCTTGGCATAGTTACACTTAAAATCGAGGCAATTTGGCTTTTATACCCTTCAGAGTTGGAGTTGTTAATAGCAAACTTTCGCATCAGAACGTTTGGATCGTAAGGAATTCCGATATTTCACCCCTGGCCCCGAGTGTAGTAACACATGAATGTTCGTCTGGCTTCTCGCCAACCAACCCCGGGCCCGGTGCGAACGCGGGAAAAACTCCCGAACACCGCCAAGTCAATATTTGTGAAGCCATTTAACTGTCCCACCACCCGCTGCTCTCAATATTTATCGCTTGCTTATCTACTTCTAAAATTGAATCATACAAACTTTCATATCGGAAGACGGCTTCGTTACGTTTCAAATCTGTTTCTTGTATCGTTAATATTATAATGAAATTAACTTTTTGATGATTTCTTTATATACTTTTATTGTGGGACAATGACTGGGGGAATACTGATATCTATATACAAAAGAAAGAAGTGTTAGTTACACCATTTAGTATAACTCGAGAACGGCTTTTTTTTTGCTGGACCGATTTTTGTGATCTTTGATTTGTTGATTTTGTCTCCGCCCCGAAGAGCAGAATAACTAATAAAATATCTGAAATATTCACAAATAAAAAATTTCTCATACATTTTGTATGAAACAGGCTTGAGGCTTGAACAGCTATACGAAGTTGGCAGAGTCAGCTAGTATATTTCCATATAACAGCAGATGGCTACCGTCACCTAGAATTACAGCATGCTCATGTCCTGTAATACTTTGACAGAATAAAAGGCAAGGTGAGTATACATCGAACAAGACTTGTGAAAATGAATATTAAACATATCAATGAATATGTATATTCAATCATATTCAATCAAGCCGAACCATTATTCAAATTTAATAGGGTTGAAGAACAGAAATTATGTACAAAAGACTATTACTCCTATATAATCACTTATAACTGATTGATTATTTGGCTGATAATTTCTTTATCATATTATAACTTTAACCCGCGGTTTCATCGGCACCCTGAAAAATAAAAATGAACGCCTGACAAAAATATATGAGCAATATTTTATCATTCTTTGCTAAGCGTTGAATTTTTAGTTTTATTTTTGATGATTCCTCGAGAATAGTACTTTTTTTTGGATGGAAGGTGGCCCACGTCCTCTTCAGTATGTAAAATTTCATGATGATCGGTTGAGTAGTTAAGGCGTGAAAGCATTACAAATAAACAAACTCTCTTTAAAATTTATAATATTAGGACTTTTGTATTATGGTATAAGAGACTATGAGGTTTTCTGTCAGTGATTTCTCGTAGAATATGCAATCCGAACTGGTAGTAAAAGCAGAAGAATTGACAATTATTATTGTAAAGAGACTGAAATCTATATCTTTACATATAATAAAATCGTAAACGAGACGTGTCTGTACATTAAATATTAAAAAAAAAAAAACAATTTGTACACTTTGAACCTACTTATATTAACCGAGATCAAAATATATTTCGGAATTTTTGTCTGTTTGTGCGTTTGTGCACGCTAATCTCAGAAACGGCTTAACCGATTTGAATGTGGTTTTCATATATGTATTGTAGCAAGCTTCCCGTAACATTCAGTTTGTTTCATTTCAATCGGTTTACAAAGAAAATAGTTACGGGCTATACCGAACACCACGCGTACGAAGTTGCGGGCTCAGCTAGTTTAGTCATTTGCAATTATTTTGTTTTCATTTATACACTAGCTGTGCCCGCGACTTCGTACGCACTGTAGTTCGTTTTTGAAAATCCCACAGGAACCTAAAAATTTTCCAGGACAAGAAGTATCCCATATCTTAATCCAGAAAATTAACTATCTGTGTGCCAAATTTCATACAAATCCGTTTAGCCCGTTTTGCATGATTGAGTAACAAACATACAATCTTTCGCTTTTATAATATTATATTAGGATTATGATTGTAATGCCCCTGCCACACACTCGTCGAGTGGCATGGGAAGTAGCGAGGGAAGGAGGCAGAGACGTAGTGTGGCAATGTTACTCGTCATGCCGCACGTCATGCTCCTCGTCTTGCCCACCGATCCATGTTTTGTCGGTTTTTAAGCGCGATTCAAAGAGCGGCAATATGAACGCGAGTCACCGGCCACATAATCGCGGGCAGACGCACTCCGAATCGAGCGCTCGCTGTGGAAACACTTCACGCGTACGCTTAATCATGCCGCCGACGGCTTTTTTAAATTGTAGTAAAATTGTTCATACTGCTTCTGTAACGAATGAATAAATAAAAGTATAAAACAACTAACTATATAATTAGTATTAACTAATTATATAAATGTTTATTGCAAAAAAAAGTTTTGTCGTGCGACGCGAATTCTAAAATAAAAAGAAAATATCTTTTCTTTTTTTTATGTAAAGATCGGCACACAGGCTGACGGTCCACTTGATGGTAGGTGGCTACCGTCGCCTATAACACAAGGAACGCCAATATTCTTGAAACTATTTCACAGTGGAAGAATAAATGTTTGTGCACTCACCAAAGTCAGTGAAAGTTTCGGCTATAGTTATTGAATTGTTCGTTTATAATTGTTATTTATTAATAATTATAAATATTAGAAGAAGTCTAAATAGTTAGTTATAATTTATTTGGTTAACACGTATTATTTATTTATTTACACAACACTAATACTTTTTATATTTTTTATTTTTCACTCTCTAACAACACCATAGCAACTGACACTTATTTTTTCCTTTTTTATTTTATATATTATATTGTCTATTGAAAGTGAAGTAGTATGTCAGTAATCAACCTACTTTAACAAATATATGTGCCAAGGAGATAGAGAAATGGGCTCTGGCATCCCTTACTCACTCACCGAAACACAACAGCACACGTGCTGTTATCCGATTTAAAAAATCTTTCGCCAATATTGATATATTGACCGCGCCGTGTAACTACAGAGGCAGTGCAAGATCAAGACATATATCTGTGGTTCCCGGCGCAGTCGTGCTTATATCGTAATATTTTTAACGACAAATGCAAAACAAATGCAGTAAAAATCACACGTATAAATACTTATGACGATAAATACTTATGACTTGCTGATTTTGATAAGGATTCATAATTTTGTTGATAATAAAATGTAATAATTTGGCGAGGACGACGACGACGACGTATATTTCTATAACATTTATAAAATTAGCTAAAAATGCGTGCGCACGCTCTCTCAATTTCAACGTCCATTCTGTTGCAAAAGCAATGACCTAGTGCGGCGCGTCGCGATTAATCGCGCGAGTAGAGAAGCGTGTGGACAGAAGGGCAACATCGCGGCAGCGCGAGGAGCAGAGCGATGAGCAGCGCGAGGAGCATAGTGTGGCAGAGGGGTAAAAAATAATTTATTTCTTAAAAATGGAAGTTATACCTATTAAATAGGCTTGTGCTAAACAACTCCGGATAGAGATTGGATATACGACATATCACTCCGGCCAAAGATATATATCCACTTAACATATCCATATCCTCTTACATATCCGAGGTATTGCAATTCACTCGCTCCCAGATCCCAGATTCGTTTGAATTTGAAGTTATGAAAGTGATGGAGCGTCGTCGGAACCATATCCTTTGATTTAAATATGGGCGATGCGTTATGTATGTTTATTTAACGCTTAATTTTTTTATGATATTTTGATTTTTTTTTATGCTAAGTAGACATTAAAACATAATTAAATTTTTGAGCTTTATACTTTATATTTGATTTAAAATGATAAAATTGTGAATGATGGTATCACTTTATGTCGTCAAAACGGCAGTGAGAAAATTTCGAAAGCAAATTATTTACGTTGTGTATTTTATCATACACATATTCTTAACAATATGAATCGTCAGAATTCATATTGTTAAGATCAATCTTAACGTTATCATGAAATTGACATAAAATTATCAATAAGAAAATTATAATTATAATATTTTTCAATTTCTGTAAACTTCACTGCTGCCACTCTGTACACCTATTACGGAGCCTTTTCTTCAGTTATATGTTTTTTTTTTTCAATGTAATTACGTTATTTCACATATTTAAAGATACGAATTTAAAATACAAAATCTATGACAATCTTTCATGGATACGAAAAACAGAGTTAAAATCGCTTTTAGCTTGCTTGCGTCCAGTAATACATTTTCATTTCAAGCGCTACACCGCTGTTCGTATATCCACTTGAGATCGTTCATTCCCATTTGACAACTGCGTTCTCTCTTTTACTCTCGGACCCATTTAAACATAGGAACGAAATGGATATATTTGGATATAGGATATACTAATTTGTGAAACAGAGACTGAGCGATTCATATCCAAATGAAGATACATATCCGAGGATATAGATGTGTCCGGAGTTACTCAAGCCTACTATTAAAGTGTTTTATTAAAAACTATAACAGGCTATAACACTATAATAAAACTTTATACCTATATAAAGCAAGCAAGAAAATTATTTTATTTTATTATGCCGGTACCTAACATTAGATAAAATACCTACCTACCTATCTACAATTGTCGGTTAGGTAGTGCACAAAGCGTGCCGCATAACGCCAGCCCGGTTGGTCGGTGCGAAGTTTGTTTACATTAATCTCTCCTTACCAAAACATAGAGAATGTTTAATATTACAGGTTCAAAATCATAATTTTAAGCAGATATACATGGATTCGATATTTTTACCTGGAGATACGATATATCGATGCGTATTGTATGGTTGTGTATCGATACAAAATATCGATATATCGCATTGCTATGTATCGATACAGCATAATATCGATTCGTATCGCTCATCTTTATATTTGATTTGATTTGTATTGTATTTTGTAATTGTAAATTTGTTTGAAAGGCCCCTCTACACGATGGGCCATCGCGATGGCCCAAGGGCGTATTTGTGACGGTCGACGGATGGCTTATGGCGCGTGCGATGGCCGTGGAATGGCCGTGGTGTCGGTTTTCCGGCCGCACATCAAAGGTAGTGGGCCAACGATGGCGGTACGCATCTACACGTTGGCCCATTCCCATTCCATTTCTTTTTAATAACTTTATTCTTGTGCACATTAAGAAAATAAAGGTACGTGCTGTATAGATATATTGCCGCAGCGGCTAATTCTTCCACGTCCATCTCGAAAAACGTAGATCACATCAATGTCGCCATCGTGTAGTTGCGTTCCCAAATGTTCCAACCATCGCATGGCCATCGCGCTGGGCCAGCGCTGGCCCATCGTGAAGAGGGGCTATAACACAATAACACAACACGTCCTCGGGCAAATGTATAGTTTGTAATTGTATGTAAGTATGTTATGTATGTAATTAATATGTAATGTATGTATTTAATATTTATTTACTATTTAACTCGTCTAAAAAATAAAAGTAAGGTAACACCGTAACAGTTTAAAATGAGTAAATATGTACCTAAATAAGGAAAAACACCAATATTTTCAATGTATAATTCCTATATTTTAATTTAAATTGCATTCTTTGAGTCATTTTAGGATTTTTAGGTTTATTTCGAGTTTTGATTTCTATATTATATATTTAAATTTAATTTAATTGATAAAACCCCACTTCCTTGGACCAACTAACCATGAAGAGAATATAAAATAGTCCTAAAAATAAAAAACGCGTTTTTATGTAAGTATAACTAGCTGAGTCTGCAATTTCGTACGCGTGGTATTCGCTATAGTGCGTAACTTTTTTGTTTGTAAACCGATTTGAATGAAACAATAACTACATATATGTTATGTTACGGGAAGCTTGAATTGAAAACCGCATTCAAATCGGTTAAGCCATTTATGTGATTAGCGTGCACAAACGCACAGATAAACAGACAAAAATCCTAAAACCTATTAATTTTACTTCGGTAACTTAAGTGCAAATTGTTTTGTTTAAAAAACAAAAATTGTTTTGTTGAAAAAATATTTAATGTACAGTCACAGCCCGTTTACGATTTTATTACCTATATATGTATTACTCAAGGACTCCATAATTAAACTCTAATAAAACATAACAATCAAGTACAATACAAATCAAGCCACAACTAAAACTAATATTAAACTTTAAACTGTCACGTATATTTTTCGAAGCGAAGACGATATTTGACATATTTTTGATAGAACAACGAAATATTTTCACTGACTCTGTGTACTAATTGAGTGCCTGACACAGAGCACCTTATATTGACGTTTGCATGGAGTTCCAAATTATTGTTTTATTTAAAGGATTTATTGCTTTCTTTTGGTTGAAATACCAAATTAATTAAGCAAATTGGAATGTTTTATTCATTTGCTATAGAAACTCTGTAAATTATTAAAAAAGTTACGGTTAGTTCGTTTCTATTTGAGAGTTGATTCAGTGCACGCGAACGATCGTGACTGATACGCTATGATGGGAGATAGTCTACGTCTATGGTATTAATGTGAAATATGTCACTAACAGAGGTCATGGCTATTTGAATTTTTATTTCGGAATCCAAATTTGAAACAATAGTCCCACATTTTTGGGGATTTTAATGTAACGGATTCTATACTTACTGGATTTTCTAAATTGATTTTTTACTTTGGATTTTAATAACGATGGATTTGATCTTGGCAAAATTGATTTTGGTGCTTCTTCTGTATTCTGTATACTGCGGATTTTATTCTATCCGGACGGATTTGATTTTGGTACTTCGGATTTTAATAACAAAGATTTGATTTTGGCACTTCAGATTTTAATAACGACTATTTGATTTTGGTACTTCGGATTTTAATAACAACGATTTGATTTTGGTACTTCAGATTTTAATAACAACGATTTGATTTTGATACTTCGGATTTTAATAACAACGATTTGATTTTGGTACTTTGGATTTTAATAACGACAATTTGATTTTTGTACTTCGGATTTTAATAACGACGATTTGATTTTGGTACATCGGATTTTAATAACGACGTTTTGTTTTTGGTGTGGCTGTATTGGTATTCATGTTTTCTAAATTTAATTTATTTTGGGTTTAGTAACCGAATTAGATTTTTACTTTGAAATCTAATTCAGCCTGATTTTTTAATTTGGGGTTTTAATCGAATTTAATCGGTTTTAATCGTACGGCCGGATTTTTCTACGTGGGATTTTGTTTCTACGACGAGGTTTGTTTAAGGTTTCTTATATCTACGGCTGCCTGGGGTTGGCCACTAAGGTAAAGAAGAAAACTTATATTTTATTACAATAGATAGACCCAAGGCTACCTCACAGCACGAACCCTACGTTCCTTGATTTTTTATTTGATACATTTGGGAAATCTTAGAGCGAACTGCTTTACACTCAGCTGTAGGTACCAGCGGCTCCTGTGTACAAAATTATTAAATCTCTTTTGACTATTACACAGTAGTTTGTACTCAAAATTTAATAATAAATTTTACCTCACGTTCACCTTTAAATTTTATTTTGCTTTATTCAAATTATAACTTTATCAATGTTTCCTTATCAAATTACTGTTACAGGTTACAACAAAAAAATAAATAATGAATGTAACGATACTATCGAAATATTTACATCTAGGTGCTATGTTTGTTCACTTTTGTTGAGCATAGTAACACCCATGTGGATATTCCATCGAGAATATCCACATATACACATATCCACATATACATATACTCCTTCGTATCGAGATAGGCTTACAAAATTCAATATAGTAACACTCGAGGACCGCCGCAATTATTATAGTCTCTTGTGTCTTTTCAAAATAATTCATTCCTACATAGACTCGCCGTATCTTCTATCGCTTATTAATTTTAATATAAAACCTAGAACCCGAAATCCTTTTATTAATACCTTTGCCTTACAAGTACACATTAATAATACCTCATTTTATAACCCGCTCGTCAGGATATGTCGACAGTACAACGATCTCCTCCCTAAGCAAGGCAGTAAGGTGGATATATTCGTAAATAGCTTAAGTAAATTCAAAAAGAACATCATGGCCATAGTAACTGCGCGTGACGTTGCACTACAATAGCGTGTCATAAGGAAAACAAGATGAACCATTAACATGAACATTGTCAATTAACAATTAATCTTAATTCATAATATTTCATTGCAATATGTATATTGCAATGTATATTTTTATTGTAGCCTTGTAGGCACGTGCTTTCATCTTAAAGTAACTTTTTATAAAATACAGCTAAGCTTGTCTTTGGATGAAAACGCGTCTCTCTTCTGTTATTTTAACGGTAACACTGGTTAGTTTGGACGTGCTGTGTGCACATGTTTTGGTTTGCTGTCTAGCACATCTCAATGAATAATTCTTTTTCCAATTAATCTTCAACGACAGCATCCTGTTTTGTGTACCTCATATATAAATAAATAAATATTATGATTGTCTTAATTAGGAAAACAAAGGTAAATTGAGTTCGAATAAAATAACAGATTAATTAAAAGAATTAAATTATTATACGTCCAAAAAGGAGCTAAGGAGCTAAATAATTTTTTTGGAGCCGAAAGCTTCTATATAGAGCTAGATTTAGCTCTAAAAGAGCTGATTTGGCAATGCTGATTAACAAGTCGTGCATGATTCGAGGTCGGGGTTACTAGTAGTCTAGTACTAGTACAATATTTCTTGAGTTGCTACAAGTGCTGCCCTCACGCAGAGTATTTCGTGTCACTGCGTTTTGTTTCTACAAGATTCAGTTGAAAAACTAAATTGTGGCTATTAGACTAAATCCGGGGTTTTACTCTAATAGCCACTTTGCCCTCAAGGCATTTGACGTCAAGTTACCGGAAAAAGTTTCACATATTCTTTTATGCGAACGCCAATTTGCGTTCAAGTTGAAAGGAAATTTTTGCTTTCCAATTAATGCTCGCAAGTTGATGATTTCTATGTCAAATTGACTTCTAATCCCGGGCGTAAATTTCAGGCGACTTGAACTATGCAGTTCAATATTCAATATTCATAGTTCAATATGCATTGATGCAATCTGTAGTCAGAAACTGAAAATCGTAAAGTTGACGGAAATTTGGCGCCAAGAATTTTGCTTTAGCAAACGCTGCTATCTCGGTATTTCATTAAAAACCTTAAAAATTGTACTACATACAGTGACGGTTTTTTATTTTCATTTTAAAATTGTGAAAAACGTATTTATTTTATCAAGTTGCAATGTACAGGTAAGTTGTAGGCATTGGCGATAAGATTCAAATGAGACTGATTAAAAAAAAAAATATTTTATTTCTCCTTCTTAAATATTTTAATTTTAAAATAATTTTTCATAACGCAATTTGACTTTACATTTGATTCATTTCGCCAATACCTACAACTTATCTGCGCATTGCAACTTGATAAAATAAACTCCTAGATGTTCATGTTTGATTAAAAATCTTTCTAAAAACGGAATATTTCCAATTATTAGTATTCGTCCGGGAATGTGTTTACAATATAAACCTTTACTTTGCTAATATGCCTAGACTAAAATTGCAGTTAATTAATATAATTAAGTATTTATTTATATTTTATTTAGTGTTCACAATCAACGCATGATTCGTAATACGCTGTTGTATAATACGTATTACGAAGTATTTTATAAGTTTGTAAAAGTATGGTGTGGACTGTGGACATGGAATTTATTAGCTTACTCCTTTATGCAAAAACTGCTTAAGTCATTGAAAGTAAAATACGAGCGATACTGTATCATTTTACCAAACAGCACCGATTTGCATGAACATTATTTGGATAAATATTTATTTTTGTAATACCCAAAATGTCCCAAATTGGACATTTCTTGTGGGACATAATGGGAATAGACCTTTAGTTTCTGCTTACTTCAAAGTTGACCTTGTGCCGAGGGTCATTGAAATCGATTGGAATCATCTTTAAATAAGTTGAATGAACGTCAGTTGACATTAAAGGACATAATTGTGATTTATTAAACAGTTTCGACCCCTAAAAGCCACCCCCTAGAACAGTTATAATAAAAAAAATCCAAAATGTTCTTTATAAGGATATATAAATGTTCTTGTTTTTTATAAGTTCTTTATAAGTTCTCAATAAGGATTGAATATTTTTGCTTAAATATTTTTGTCAGGCGTTAGAATATTTTTATTTTTCAACAAAATAAATTAATCGTAATTTTCACTTTGTGCAGTTTCAATCACATGTGAGTGTGTGTTATAACAAGAATAATTATACAGCTAGTAGATTGAATTTCCTGTCTAACCAAAGCTTCCTTTAGTGAGTGAAGAGAAGGAAATGTCAATAAACACTTAATCTCCATTAACAGGAATCGAGTCGGACGGCCGTGGTTGTAGACTTGACCGATATCTCTGAATAATGGATGAGACTGCCTCGGGCCGCGTGTGACCTCTGCAATTTATATATTTCGGTTGCTACCTCCTTTTCAATGACCAAATGACGTACTGACATAAAATATCACTGAGAACGTATTTCAGTTATAAAATTTGTGAGATATCAAATATGCATTGATTCTAAGTCAATAATTAATGAGCAAGAGAGTCAGAAGTCATGTCAGCATAAAAAGGTGCCTTACATGCTAAATTTGAAATTGGAATTATTTTATGAATTAATATTAATTTATATTTAGTTGTCATATTAAAAATAAATAAGTAGTCAATACTTTAGTAAGCTTACAGCGTTCCTAAGTGAAAAAGTCCTAGGGCAGCCAAAGGCCTCCTTTCTATGTCTTCTTACAGAGGCTAAACTGACCATCTCTTTACAGTAGATAACCGTGGGATAACAGCGCTCTGTCTTGTGTTTTGGGGCGTGTGTAAGGGATGTTAGAGACTATTTCCCTAACCACACCATGTCAATGATACTTTATACTATCAGAGCCGGCAGCGGTTTGCTTATGTTCATAAGCTGACATTAATTACAGAATTTTTTCTATATCAGTATTTTTATATCGTTGTAGATGTAACTCACTTAGTTTGAATCTCGTATAATACGTATATAATCTGCAAGTATATTTATTTGATTTATATTATAATTAATGATAAATGTGTCATTGGTATTAATTTCAGTACAATAAACAATCAAGTGCACAAAGTATCTATGTTAGAAAATAATATTTATCTACGTATTTAGAAATAAATGTTAGCATATAGTCGTACACATTCTAAAAATCGACTAGACTTCTTTTTTATGCGGCATTCTAACGAATATCGGGCACAGTTAGTATTTTTTTTAAAGTAGGAGTAGTCAGACAGGCTAACGGTCCACTTGATGTAGGTGGATAGGGAAAAGGGATTTGACATCCTTACTCACTTACCGAAACACAACCATAACAGCACACATGCTGTAATTTGCCGTAACTCACTGTGCGTTGCCACTACTTAAAACAAATTAGAAACAAATTGTTTCTTACAGCTTACCCAGAGTTACCTTGTTATAAGACAATAATATACTGTTTTATAGATTGAATTAACAGCAAGTCCCTGGTTAAGACCAGGACAGTCCACCACCATCGCTTAAATAATTTTTGAAAATATTGCTCATTTCGATCTCATGACCCTGAGTTATTAATACTATATAAACGGTAAAAGATTATCGATCAGCCAGGCGAAAGAGTTATATTGGAATCTCCGTGGAAACGTCGCGAAGAATACTTCCTTGATTTGCGGTCATGAGGAATTAACTGTAGCCGTCATTAACTGTCATGAGGAATTAGAATTAAGCCCGTAGCGGAAGAATCTAGAATTTTTTTTCAATCACTTGGTTTTTTTTTTAGTTCCTACTCGAATAAAATTTTATAATATCAAACCACAAAGGTGTGAATCGATATATCGATGATCAGTTCGCGACAGAAGCGGCCTACCGCTATCCTCGGCAAGCACTCAGTCTTTGCCATTACTTTTATGGCCTTTCCATGTACCTCGCTCGTAATAAAGATCGTATATCTCCATTCATGAAGCATTAAGATGTATGAACACGTAAATGTAAGGTGGAAGATGTAGAGTTTTGTAGGAAAAAGTGATCCTTACCTTAAAGGTAACGACTGGAAACGTTTTCTTCAATTTATTTTCAACAGTAGGTACTTGTTTTATTTGTTGTGTTTCTGTGAGTTAGGGATGTCAGAGCTTACAGTTACATTCTTTTCCCTTATGTTTTATCTTATCAAGGGTCGGTAATGTTTTAGTTAGTCCTATAGCTTATAGGCGACGGTAGCCACCTACCATCGAGTGAAACGACAGCCTGCATGCCAACATTTATATCAAAAAAGAAATACTACCAGTATTTTCGTCTACCAACGAACATATAAATGCGCGTTTATGAAACATGAGTAGGTAGATAGCGTAGAAAATAGATTCTCCACTCCATTGTTCACTGATGTGTAAGTTGTGCATTGTTCATTATAATAACAGTTAGTGTGTATTTTTTCGGAATACCAAGAATTTTTAATAACATAAAAGCTTTACTCTAAGGGATTAAAAATTAAAGAATCCCTTTGAATTGTAAAAATCGATGTAATCGCGTTTACAATAAGATTGTTAGAAATTGAAATTGATATGGATTGCTTAATTTGAAATATTTGAGATACTTATTTTAAGTAGTGGCAGGGCACACTGCGTTTCGCAGTTATTTGGGCAGCCCATCTGGCGGCAGTAACCACCCGCTTGCAAAAGACCACCGTGAAACAACAGCACGTGTGTTGTTGTGTTTCGGTGAGTGAGTAAGGGATGCCAAAGCCCAATTCCCTATCCCCTCCTAATCCCTTATCCGTAATCCTACGTAGTCGGCAGCCACTTGCAGCAGCTTTGGCGTTGCTTGTAGGCGACGGTAGCCACCTACCATCAAGTGTATATATATCTGTGTCATGATCTGTTTGAAATATGTTTGATTAAAAAACACATACGACTTTATAATTGCGGATCGCCAGAATACACATCCTGGGCTTGGTTGTGATAATTATACATATTACAGGCCTCAATTTGTCTAACCTCAAATTAGTCCCTTTTGATCAATGATTTTAAAAGTAAGGATACGCCCAACGGAACATTTTACACAAATTTACTTCTTATAGACTTATATACTACACTAAATATTAGATAATACCTACACCAAATTTCTAAGAAAAATAAAATAAAAGAATGACGTCAATACAAGGTCAATACAATGTGTTAAAATTAATTATTTTTACTTATCGATGATACGATTTTTCCTGTTCCTTTTTAACCTTCTAATCATAGCTTTGCAGCCTTTTACTACGCAACTAAAACTTCTCTCAACCAGAATCTTGCGCGGACGAGGGACGACGACTGCCGTTTTAGGGCCAATGCGCTGGTGCCATTTCGCCGCGCCGTTGTATTGGCCCGGTCCTTATTGATATTTTTTTCATAGTCGAAATTTGATATCGCGCCAGATAATGGATCTGTTTGTTTCTGTGAGTATGTCCATATGTATAGTTCCAGGCAAACTGACAGGCCTTCTAATGATCGGTGCCACCAAAACTAGCAACACAATAAAGTAGCACATTGACTCTTCAATCTTTTGCTCCATTGTACGAAAAACATTTATAAATATTTGATAGGGTAACTAATTTAATAATTGAGTAAGTACCCGGAGTAAAGCGCCCACAAAATGACGTCATTACGCAGCGGAAGTGTCCATAAAATGCGAGTGGAATGCTTTTTTCCGACGGGTAGTATGCTAATAAAATTCATAAGAGAATCCTTATTGGTACACGTAGAAATCACGGCAAACTCTTCTAATAATTAAGAGCCGGGAACTGAGTAAGTGGTCGGTTCCTCTTTCAACCTTGGGCATTAAATGAAGTTATAGATAAAAGCAGTATACTCAGCTTCTATCGTACCAACGTGATGAATTGGTTAACCATAATTTTCCGAGTCTGGGTGACACTGACATCAGTGTTTGAAGTTTTCTTCAAATCTACATTGGCATTGTGTAACTAAATTGGTTATTACTCTGGGATTATGCCGGAAGAGTACAACTACAAACCATGCTTTCCGAGAGGTTTTTCTGTGATGTTGTCCTCAGACAGGCTGACAGTCCACTTGATGGTAGTGGCTACCATCGCCTATAACGCAACCCACGCCATAAGTGCTACTAGTGCACTGCGAACTATAGTAGGATTAAGGATTAGAAAGCGATAGGGAAATGGGCTAGAAGTGGGCATCCCACACTTACTAACCGAACCAGAGCCGAACACGACAGCACACATGCTGTTATTTCACGGTGGTCACCTCTAAGGGGGTGGTGTTACTGTCACCGTATGGGCTACCCAAATGATTCTGAAACGCAGTATGCTCCGCCGCCACTACGAAATATGCAGACATTTAACTTTCAGATATGAGATCTTACCAGCAGCGAGGTATTATGTACCAGAAACTAAATGAACGGGATTGGTTCATCTACCTCGTTGTCAAACTAAAATGTGAACTTTTTTGAGATTTCAACATTTTGATCTTAGTGAATAATTCACTGCCTTATCTATCGTATAAAAAACTGCTAAGTGCTTATTAGCACTAGGTATTTTCGAACTGGGGTCTGCGCACCTGGCTGGCTAGCTGTGTGTGCCAGCACAAGGTCCCTCTCCGTCTGGGGATTGCCCTGGTGCCTCCGGGCAATCCTCCATTGGTGTTAGTAATACGAAATTATAATGCGGCTTTAATTAACTAACAGGTTATGGGCCCAACACGCAGATAGAATTGCTAGACGGCTTAAGGAAATACTTTAAAATCAAGGATTTAGAGCAAGCTCGGCAATGTCTCGGCATGAGTTTGGAACGGAGAACATAAGATACGATTTTCTTGAATCAGAGGAAGTTTATTGATACCTTGCTGACCGATTATCGCTTGGTAGGTGTGCTGTCGCAGTGAGCTTCTTATCTCAGTATGATTTATGTTGCCAGTTAATACACATGAAGGCGGTTAAGCGTATTGTACGTCTTACGTTTAAATGCAATGGAAATTCTAATAACTCATTGATTACAGGTTTCGTAGACAAAGACTGGGGAGGCGACATTAAGGACGGAACATCGTATTCAGGATACATGTTTAAACTAGGATCGAATATGATATCCTGGGAGTGCAGAAAACAAATTGCATGGCTTTATCGTCGACTGAAACTAATTACGCTGCGCTATCTGAAGCATCCGAGGAAGCTGTCTATCTACAGAGGTTAGTCAGCTATATTGCAAAGATGTGGGCTCTACAATTATTAAGTTGTTTGTTGACAATCAGAGTTCCCTCACGTTGGCAAATAATCCTGTTTCTCACCGACGAACGAAATACATTGATATTCGGTATAACTTTGTTCGTCAATGCATATATCACAAGAGTATGTCTCGACTAAAGATAACCTAGCTGATATCTTAACTAAGCCATTGCCCCGATGCCCCGTGTTAAATTTGAAAGGTGTTTATCTGGTTTAAGTTTAGTTTTGAATGCTTGATACTGTTGTTTTTCAGGATGTTGAAGGTTGCTTGAGAGGAAGCGTTGAACGGTTGCTATGCGATCAATCTGTTATTGTAAAGTTTTATACAATCAATCATTGTTTTGAAAATAAATATCACGAAATAATACTGCGACTCTAATTAACTAAAAAATAACATGTACTGTTTTTCATTGAGATTCGGCAGGAAGACGGGACATGGTACCTGATGTACCTATATACGCCCACCATAAATACACACTAGTATTTCCTCGTCCCATTAGGCCGGGCGCTCATTGGGACTTTTAGTCACGATGACTTTTTGTTAACAAGTCGAGTGCTATGAAGACATATGGGAGTGCGCTGACTGTGGTGACGTGACATTAAGGTGACAAATAGTTCCAAGTGCCCGGCGACACTAGGTGACGTGACTGTCACCCAACCAGTGGCTCTAGCATGAGTTTACGATACTACACTCGCTAGCGAGAGCGTAAAACATTTATATGGAAAATTGATAATTTGACATTGACAGTTCACGATTTTCCATACAAAAGTTTTACGTTCTCGCTAGCGAGTGTAGTATCGTAAACTCATGCTAGAGCCACTGTACATTACTATGGAAGTGCGCTAACTGGGCAACTTTTTATCACTCGGTCGGCAGAATTGCACCGAAAAGACCTGTGTTGCGGGCAGTTGTGAGTTGTACTATTGTAAGAAGAATGATGGCGGCTTCTCGACAAGAGGAAAACCTTGACAGCAAATTACTAATAGAGGAAGTAGAAAAGAGACCAGCGTTATACGAAAAACATTTAAAGGAATACTCGAAAACTTAAATAATCTTTCAGTGTATATGGGATGCACCCAGTAGCGTTTTCTTCGTATCATTTTTCTTCTACGTATTTCAAGAGCACAAATTATGGCAACCTGTACGTAATCCATTTCAAGAATGAGCGCGTTTTGTTACCCAGTTACGGACAAGTGGGCGCAATATGGGTGACAGTAGGTGACAGTGACAAAAAAGTCACCGTGACGAAAAGTCCCAATGAGCGCTCGGCCTTACTCTTATACCTCAGGCGTATTGATTTCGTGAAGTAATTCGGCGATTATTTCTACATTAAATCAAAACTAGTTAAAGAACATTGTCAAATTAGAAATTTAAAATTTTAGAAAAGTACCTTCAAATTTTAATTTTAGAAAGTGCAGTTGCAGGGCACACTGCGTTTCTCAGTCATTTGGGCAGCCTGTCTGGCGGCAGAAACCACCCCCTTACAGAAGACCACCATGAAATAACAGTATATGTGTTGTTGTGTTTCGGTGAGTGAGTAAGGGATGCCAACTCTGGTCTGCAGCGCGCAGCACCTGAGACGTTGCTTCTGTTTATAGGAGACGGTAGCCACTTACCATCAAGTGGACCGTCAGCCTCTCTGACAAACAAAATCTATACTTACAAAAAAATAATAATATTCATTTGTTCAAAATCGAAAATTTCCGAAACTACTTTGTAGATCACCATGAAATTTTGCATATCACGTTTTTAGGGGCACAGAAAATGACAATACAGTTTGCGCTATTTTTTTTTGGATTTGGTAGCCCAATTCTTGAAGACGGTTAAAGGCTATTTATGTACACATTTAGACCCGTAGTAGTAAGTTTCAAGACCTAGGTTAAAGAAAAAAGTAAAAAAAAAAAAAACTTTAAGCAATAATGAAGTGATAGCACGACGGGAGGTCTGTGCTCTTGTCAATTTAAATTAAACGGTAGGTGGAAGTCGGGGAATATTATGTACCTACTCTTATGACGTATACTAATTCATACTAATGTCACCTAATGTAGCAGCTTTAGCCGGCACATTAAAAATTGCTAATGCGATGGCAGGTGATTGGAATTCGAGAGCAGTCTAGAACAAAAATTTCAAATGAAATATGTATGCAATTAGCTACTTTTTTGACTTCATTTAGTTCAGAATTTCTAAGTCTTCCTTAATTTTATTCATTTTTTATTCCTTATTTTTCAAACTTTTCAAATTACTTATTTACTTCCGTTTATTGAGCGATATTAGTATGAACTCATAAAGTAATAATCTGTTACCCATTTGGCTTTAAGGAAAAATAAATTTCTATCATAAAAATGCCTATTCTTCTATACATGTAATAAAATCGTAAGCGAGCCGTGTCTGTACATTAAATATTAAAAAACGGGACAAGTGCGAGTTGAACTCGCGTGAAGAGGGTTCCGTACGATGTTACCTATCCGCACAATATTGAGTGATTACCATGTTATTTTAATATCATGGACTTCTTATAGGTTTTCCTATAATCTTTAAAACTAATTGCTGTATTTTTTTTTCGAAATTTTAGGTATAGTAGTTTCGGAGATAAGGAGGGAGGAATGGTCGGACAGACGGACACACGAGTGATCCTATAAGGGCTCCGTTTTTTTATTCGGACGTACGGGACCCTAAAAAAAAACATTTTGTACAGTTATATTACCGAAGTAAAAAAGTTTTTGGAATTTTTGTCTGTTTGTCTGTACGTTTGTTCGCGCTAATCTCAGAAACGGCTTAACCGATTTGAATGCGGTTTTCACTGATGTATTATAGCAAGCTTTCCGTGACATTCAGTGTGTTTTTTATTCCAGTCAGTTTACAAAAAAGTTATGTAAATTTAAAGAATCACGCCCAACAATTTTTCGATCTAAATTCAATAAAATAACTCTTCGGTTGAATTGGCTGAAACTTTAGTTAACTATAAATTATCATCTGTAAAACGACGATGATTGAAAGTTTATATAAAGCTTAAATATTCAGTTTAGGTGATTTTTAATGTTTCCAATTCAAGTTGACCTCAGATCTATATGATCAGTCATATTAAGTAGGGTTCAGCTTAGGCTGGTGAGTATTCATATATAATAAAATCGTTCTTTGTCTACTATGCTTTTGTGCATGCTGATGCAGCTAATCTCAGAAACGGCTTAACCGATTTTCATGTGGTTTCCACTGATGTATTGCAGCAAGCTTCCGGTAATATTTAGTGTATATTTCATTCCAATCTGTTTACAAACAAAAAAGATACGCGTTATTCCGAATACCACGCGTACGAAGTAGCGGGCTCAGTCAGTTATTAAATAATATTCAAGTAATTTAGATATACTCCCCTTAAAAAGAACTACGAAAAGTCGCGGCAATGCATTTATAACGTTGCCTTCCTTTATAGGTACTTACCCAAACAGTGATTAGTCACCGAGGCCCAGATATCTATTCATAAAGAGCAATATGCATACACCCGCAGCCCTATTATCTAACTCCGTCTGCTGTGCGATAGACGACAGATTTGTGTCAAATTGCGCAATTTCACAGTAAGATCGCGTTTTTGGTATCACGTAACTCACAACAGACGTGTGGTTTGCGATAAGCGACGGTGCTGCCTCTTGCGGACGACAACTAAACTAAAAGTGCATCATTTCTCTATGTTGCCCATACAATCGCAGAGATTTGGTATTATGTAAAAATTTTGACAGCTCGCGACAGCAATCAGACGTGCGATTTTGTGTATTTTTTTGCGACCACCATTTTACTCGTTGCAAACCAATTGCAAACCGATTGTGTACGCTAAATTAATTGAAATATCTAATAAAATAACATTTTATTGGTAAGTATGTAAGTATCGATAGATTGTTCGTTCATTGATTTTTTGTATTGTGTAAATCGACACACGAAGATTTAAGAAACTGTTGAAATTGCCTTATTTTACGTGATGGGACTGTGTTTAATTATAACTGTTTTTTTAAGAATTTATAATGGCTCGAGCTTTTTCACTGATGGTCGAAGAATTTGAGCATAGAAGAAGTTTTATAATCGAGAACAGACAATTACGACGTAACCTCCGTATCCCTAATTTTCACATCACATTGTCGGAGTTTCTCGCAAAGACTATTGAAAGAAGCATTTTTACAGCTTTGTTTAGACCTCAGGCCTCAAATGCAAGCCCGCCGAAATATTAAAATCAGCATTGAATGCAAGGTATGTATCGTGTTTTTATTACAAAAAGTAATTCCCACTTTTAAGTTGACTAAAAGTAAAATCTTTTGATTTTTACTCATTAATAGTTTTTCTATTAAAATCTCTAAAAGTGGCATTAATACAAGATCAATTAATATATGTACATAGTTTATATTAAGAGTACATTATGTTTCAATATTCCTATACCATACCTATTTTCTTGCTAGGCTCTTGCTGTTAACTTTAAGTGAGCAACTGATGAAAATTAGATACCTATGCATTCTATACACCCTTGCATGTTAAGTTCGATCACATGTTTTACAGTTAGTAAAACAACCTGTGACTTCACAGACTGAAAATACTTTTTATTTGAAAAGAACATCTGTACAATGTTTGAATATCCGTCAACAAATGTGGCCAGTATACAATCTCATGAGTATTTATTTTAATATTATTCTAACACACTCCCTTACTAAAATAAGATACACACCACAAAACAAATAACATCATAACATGACAATAAAATTAAAGAATATGCCTACAAAAGTATTAATTTTGCACTTCTGTAATTCCAAACTGTTTTATAAATTTATGTTTTTGACAACTTATACTTTTTGTGAGAATATCTGCAGTCATATCATTTCTATTTAAATAGTTTATTATTACAGAATTATTTTCAATGGCAGTTCTTATAAAATGATATTTTTTTTTTTTTTTTTTTTTTTTTTCTTTATTTGGTTTGCAAAACAGCACACAATCTAACATAAAAAAATAATATCAGTAATTTAGAAGAAAACTCTACAATGATTGTGCCTTTCACGATGCAAACACAACTTAACAAAATAAAAGTGACAGTAATAAACAATATGAAACACTAAAATAATAATAACATAAAGATCCAATACAAAAATAAAAGGAAAAGCAATAATACAAAATAAGTACCTAAATAAATAAAAAAAAAAAAAAAAAAAAAAAAACAACTTCAAAATTAAATATTTGTACATAATATTAAGCACTGTCCTTTGCTAGTTCAACCTTCAAAGAGGCCAAAGAACCAGAAAAAATGTCAAAGTTATTTTGTAATGCGTTAATGGCCCTACATAGGCGTGGGAGAGGAGAATGTTGGCCCAAATTCGTCTTCGATGAAGGCGGAGTGAGGGTTTTTCTGTTGCATAGGCGACTATAAGAGTTCGGAACAGTGAAATTCAAGCGCTCCAGGAGATCAGGCGAGTCAATATAGCCTCGGATCAACTTAAAGGCAAATAAAGCGTCACAAATCCTCCTTCGCACTCGCAAAGTTGAAAGCCCATATTCCTTAGCTCGCTGTTCATAACACTGCAGCTTGTCGCACTTACCATCGGTATACGCTAAGCAATACAAAAATCTCTTTTGAGTGCGCTCAATGCGGTCGATATGAACGTGGTATGTGGGATTCCATACTACGCTACAATATTCCAGAATGGGACGCACATTTGCATTGTAAATGAGAGTTGTCAGATTAGGATTCTTAAACAATTTCATTTGCCTAAATATAAAACCCGATAATTTAGACGCTTTATTCACAATGTTGTCAATATGAGAACGAAAACTCAATGACATCAACATCAACATATTTGACATCAACATGCTTGCTTCTCTTATGAAACACATAGTTTTTAGTTAGTTTAGGTGACTAATTTCTACAATTTAACTCTCAATATATTTCTCAAGTATATAAGTAGCTTCTTTAGTTGCCTCACAAATTACCATATACTCTGCTTCCGTACTTGACAAAGCTATTGTCTGCTTTTTACATTCATATGAGATTATACCACCAGACATTTTAAACATGTAGCCAGTAAAAGATTTTCTATCTAAGCAATTCGATGCCCAATCAGCATCTACATAGCCTACCAAATCATACTCATCATATTTAAGTATGTCTATTATCTATTATGTTGCAGATAAGTGATGGTGACTTAAATATTTTAATCGTAAATGCAACATTTGGTGGAGCTGCTCATGATGCTTAGATATAGATAAACTGTGAAATCAACCACCATATGCAACGGCTTCATAATGGTGGTGAAAGTATTTTGTTCCTAGGTTAAGCTTTCTTTATTTTTCTCTTGTCAAATTTATTTATCTACCACTTCTACTTTCTTACACTTTCTAAACTTCTACTCTACTTCTACTTCTCTTCTGAAAGAATTTCAAAAACAAATATCTTCTCCATATTCAGGTCAGTATAGATTACCTGTATAATTGTATAAATCCACACATTAAGTTGAACAGAACTCAGCAAAAGTGTGTGCCATTCGTTAAGACTCACTGGGCTGTCATTGTTTTGACTTTTTATATTAACTATATTATAAAAAGTTTTACAAACAAAATTAAAACATTGAGCAAAATTCTTCTTTTTTAAACTTCAGATATGTACTGATGTAAAAACATGTCTTTTCAGGTGACTCGAGCGACCTCTTAAGACCTTGGCTCCTAACACAAATTAAAAATTCACTGTCATGCTAGGATCACAGTGGAATGCTACATAAGAGTATTAAAAGCATGTTGGCAATGTTTACTCGCTCACAGATCTCTCCGCTACAAAAATAATAAATGCCTATGTTACATTGCACAATATCTGATCTGATGAAGAGGAAGACCCTTTTATGCAAATTCTGTCACAATATACAGGAGGTGAAGAGGCAGTACAAGTGGAAAGTGGTCGTCAGCGGGAATTGGTTGTGCAAAGCTTGTGGAGATTTAAATAATGTGATACTTTTATAGAGATAAACATAGTGAATTAATTTCATTAATAAAACGAGATATGAAATAATGTTTTTCTTTTAATATGTACTTCATCCTAACAACCAGTGCCTACATGAATCCTTTGATCTATCTTAAAACTTCATTTACCTTTTGTTGTTTAACCTCTATAACACTTGTAGTAAAAGTTTTACAGGTAAATCACTAATGAAACAAGATATGAAATAATGTTTTTCTTTTAATATGTACTTAACATCTTAACAACCAATGATACCTTTGATTTATCTTAGGTAAATAATCACAAATACTGCTTGTAATAATATATGAAATGTATCATGCCCGTGATGAATCTTTCCATAATTAACATTCCTAATGTTTTACCTCTAATAAATCAAATTAGAACTTAACATTTGAACACTTTCAAAATCGGTTTGAAAAACATTAAATTATTGTTTTTTTTTTTTAATAAAATAATCATATATTTTTAATGAATCAAACATTCAACTCGAGCAAGCAGATCTAACTCGGCGCCTTTCACTATCTACTTTGTCGAACTTGTGGACACTGTCTGTGATCTGTTTTAAGTAATTTGGGTTGTATGTTAATCAATATAATAATAAATAAACGCAGTGAAATTGTTTATAAGTACTTAATACTCTTTCATATTAATTTGATAAATTTTAATCTAAATAATTAATGTTTATATACTTTTTACAATAAATATACAAAAAACCAATTAAAATTACAAAAAAAATTAAATTGTGTCTGCGAGTTAGTTCCTCGATCGCAAATATTCACAGTAGAGGGCGCTATAAAATGCATTCTTACGACAACTTAGCAATTGTTAGCAATCGCCTTAGATAATACCAACTTTTAGTGTCGTCTGCTAACCGATTGCTGTCGCGTGGCTGTTGCTGTCTGATTGCTTTATTGTCGTCTGCTGTTAGATAATAAGGGTGCCGATGCAGTTGGTAAATACATAGGTATAGTTTGCACTGTGTTTTCGGTCTATTCTGGCGGTCGGTGTCCCAATTCCGAACAATACGGAAATAGGAGACTGGACAAATATTATTTTTAATCGGCTTATTTTAATTGAGGTATCGTATCGAGCTTCAACGAATGTCGCCCTATATTTCGTCTTTACCTATTTCTTTTTGATGTAGTATATTGTGTTTTATAAAAAAAAATCTGTCGGTATGATTCTACGAATAAGCATTTAATAACGATATAATAGTCTAGGACTGTATATTTTTTTATGTTAAGGTCGGCAGACAGGCTGACGGTCCACTTGATGGTAGGTGGCTACCGTCGCCTATAACACAAGCAACGCCAAAGCTGTTGCAAGTGCGCTGCCGACTGCAGTAGGATTAAGGATAAGGGATTAGGAGTGGATAGAGAAATGGGCTCTGGCATCCCTTACTCACTCACCGAAACACAACAGCACACGTGCTGTTATTTCACGGTGGTCTTCTAAACCAGAGACAACTGTTTAAAGTAAATCCTAATGAGAATTTTCAACGGGACTTTTTAAAGCCAGTTTTGCTTCGATTCGCTTTCCTTATTTGGAAGTATTATGATATTATACTCTAGAAATTCTTAACCGCGTACTTAGAATAATTTAAAATGATTTGCTAGCTGATATTAAAAAAACACCGTTTTTGTGTTAAAGATAATATATTATTGACATCTACATAATAATTGCATTGAGTTAGAAACACTCACTTATACATACATGCGTATCTATATATAATAAGGATGGAGTTGGTTTATTTTGTTGGACGCGTTTTAAACTCTGAACTTTAAATATTTTTTTGTATTTGATAGATCTATTTTTGAGGAGGGTTATAGGATAGGCTATAATTAAACGGCGGGTGAAAGCAGGGGCCAAGGCTAGTTTGTTATGATTTTACCGTTGATATACTATTTTTTGTTATTTTTATATAAAACATGAAATCTTCATTAACAGGAAAGCGGACGACCGATTATTTCATCCCATTATTCATTCATTCATTATTACTAATTTTTTAAAATATAAATTGGACATCAACCTCTATAATATATCTATGTTTTTTTTTATAATATATAAGTTAATCTAAACACCTTTTAAATTCAGTAGATTTGGCGCCTTCAAAAGACGTTCAATATAGAAATGAAATAATTAAAAATGAAATAAATGCAAATAAATAGATAAAGAATGTTTTATCTTTGCTATAAAAATTCTATAAAATCGGTTCATATTCGGAGAGTAAAACTGATTTTTTTAGGTACAATTGGGTTAAAGCAAAAGTGCAGTTGTCCCTCTCGCTTAGTATTAGGAAAATATCACGACGAGTGATACACTCTTATTACTAAACAACTTAACAACTTTATTAATGAATTAGTAAATAGTCACTGTTTCCATGGGTTGAGATAGAATTTAAATTAAAGACTTCGCCTTAAGTCAATTCGTAGATTAATTAGCAAATTAGAATGTGTTGAATAAATAATACTGAAGTCAAGTCTGAGGGTAGATTTACATTGTTCAGTTACTCTGTCCAAAGTTGAGTCGAGATTTTAATGACTAACAGTGAGATTACTTATACAGTAAGAGCAGTACTGATCAATTATACTTTTGATATCAATTTATGCAATAAAATCTAATTTAAACTCGATCAACACTTTATTTAATGTTAAGATCGGCAGACAGGTTGACGGTCCACTTGATGGTAGGTGGCTTCCGTCGCCTATAACACAAGCAACGCCAAAGCTGCTGCAAGTGCGCTGCCGACTACAATAGGATTAAGAATAAGGGATTGGGAAGGGATAGGGAAATGGGCTATGGCATCCCTTTCATCACTCACCGAAACACAACAGCACACGTGCTGATATTTCACGCTGTTATCTGACTTTAATTTAAAGTAAATAACTATTTCAATATTTATAATATATATTGTATATATAAGGAAGACTCTTTTAAGTAAGCGTATAATATAAAGTTTCGCGTCTTGGCCTTGTCAAAACATCAAATTTCCGAAAGCTGATACGAGAAATATAAGTAAAGCGCTCTTTCGAAGAGAAAATTGAATTGAGTTTGGCCCTGAAAGAGGAAGTTAAGAGAGATGGCGGCGAAGCCTTCACAAATATTGACTGCGGCCGAGGCGCTCGAAACTTACGAATTTTCCTCACAAACTTATATCGAGCGTTCGCAACTTTTGCGAACTCTTCAAACTAAGAATAAGCTAACGCGTCGTAACTGGCACAATGTACTTAGAAATACTTTCCTAATTCGAAAAGAAAATAATAGGAAAGGAATTAAATAATAAAAATTAAATAATTTTGAAGATTTTCAAAACGACGTTATAATAACTTACCAACAAGTGGACCTTCCGTTTGCTTCACCCTTAAATGTAAAAATGAAATTTGATTATTGTATGGTAATGAAATACTCACTTCATAATCATCATAATAATCATCTCAGCCGTAGGACGTCCACTGTTAGAGAAAGGCCTTCCACCTAATCTTCCAAAATGACCGATCAGAAACAACCTGGATCCACCGTCGACCTTCGACCCTTATCAGGTGCGGCAAGGTCTGTGGCCTCCATTTGAGAAACTTCCGACTTCAGCGACCGTCGGCTCTTCGTACTAAGTGTTCTATCCACTACCACTTCAACTTACTAATCTTCCAGGTTATGTTGGTAACTTGTTCGTCTACGTATCTCTTCATTCCTGATTCGAGCTCGTAGTGTAACCCCGAGCATAGTCCTCTCCATAGTTCTCTGAGCGACGTTGAGCTTTCTTACGAGGCCCGCAGTTAGAAACTTTTTTATGTTAAGATCAGCAGACAGCAAGCTAACGGTCCACTTGAAGGTAGGTGGCTACCGTCGTCGCCTATAGCACAAGCACGCCACAGCTACTGCAAGTGCGCTGCCGACAAAAGTAGGGTTAAGGATAAGGGATTGTTAGGAAAATGGGCTCTTGCATCCCTTACTTACTCATCGAAACACAACAGCACGCGTGCTGTTATTTCAGGGTGGTCTTCTGTAACGGATTGGTTACTGCCGTCAGACGGGCTGCCTAAATGATTGCGAAACGCAGTGTGCCCTGCCACTACTTTCCACCAGCCCAGAGCCAAATTTGAAAAATTAATTTTTCAAAGTTGACCCTGTCGGAAATCGAACCCGGAACCCTAGAACAGAACGTTAAGGCAAACACCCTAACCACTCATCCAACAGGGTCGTGAAATGCATCATATACACTTGCCATATTATGTCATAAAATGTCACTTATGACACATAATTTTTTTTTTGTTTTTTAATACAATTTTAGTCCCAAAACGAACATTAGGTCTGTCTGCTTGCACATTCATTTTTTATACTAGCCATCTACCACGGCTTCACACGATACAATTTATTTATGCAATTAATACACAAACTTTCCGTTAGTTTTTTCACTAATGGAACGATCAAAATTCGAAGTTCGGTTCAAAATTCGGTTTTGAAGGAACAGACAGAGGCAGACAGCGACTTTGTTTTATTTGTATTTATTGAAGATATTAAACGAAATAGGTATTATATTTTATAGTATTTATTTAAAAAAAAGTCTTACGCATAATATATAATTACTAATTAAATGACATACAATAGTGATTGTTCAGAAAGAACATGATCACACCAAGTTTAACACTATTTGCAAAAACACAATGAAAATAAACTAACACAGTGAGCTTTCGTCCTTTCTATACCCACTCTTAATTCACTTGTGCACAAAAATAACTTCAATAGTTAATTCTCAAAAAAATATTTTTCTTAATCTAACATGATATGGTTTGTGAGTTTCGTTATTTATGTATTTGACTTAAAGAAACTATGAATTTTATTACTATTTTACTATTTAAATAACTACAAACTACTCGTGATCTTCAGAATATTTCTTGCATATATTTGGCAAATATGTAAATAATATTGACATATGTCAGTACAGTTAATTTATTCCTAATCTAGTACACAATAAGGTATAGCTATGCTATTTTGGAAATATACGAATTGACTAAACTTATCTTCGGATATACCTCCTCAGAGAGTTATTTATTCCTAGCAAGACCTATCTATAAAGCACAAATATAGAAACAAGCTTATAAATTCGTGATACTGAAATGAAAACCTAGCTAATTTAATTGAATACTAAGAAATGCAAAAAATCATTAAATATGATTTCACACTATTAATCTACATCCACAGTTCCCAACCTGGTCTAGGTGGACCCTCAGTGGTCCACGGAAGACACAACGGGGGGGTCTACGTTGGCGTGACACAAAAATGGGGTATACAATTCGTAAGCGGGGGTCCACGAAAATTTATCTGCTTTCGATAGTGAAGAACTAATATGTTGGCTTGACTTTACCTATCAATGTAGGCAGATATTTTTTTAAGAAACTCAGCGATTGTTACTTATAAAAACTTTCTTTTTATTTTTACCACTCCGAATGGGGAGTTTTCTAAATTAAATAAGTGAGAATTGATTGGTTAATTAATTAATTGATTGTGCTGTGAGCTAAAGTTGGATGGGATCACTTTTTTGATTGGCCAACTTTACTTTTTTGACATCCACTCACAGCACAATCAATTAATTAATTAACCAATCAATTCTAACTTATTTTATTTAGACAACTCCCCATTCGTAGTTGGAACTCAGCCGCAACGCATTTTTCCATAGTTAGGTCTAATCTTCACATTTTTTGTCGAGTTTTGAGAATATGATAGAAATGTAGCTGCAGGGGGTCCACCGGAACCAGCTAAATTATGAAAGTGGTCTATGAGAAAAAAGTCTGGGAACCTCTGATCTACATTAATATAAAGTGTTTACTACATAACGCGAAATTCAGAAAAGTGCACTGTGACGTCGTAATATTGTAACTTACGATGGTGACATACATGCTATGCGTTAATCAGTCATCAAATGACAAGTAGTGGAGTAATTCCTTTTGTGCAAATCAGTTTAGCAACTCAAGTTTGTTTAACCTAAAATGCGGAATGGATTGAATTTTTTTATTCGATTCGGTTGAGACTGTGGTCTTCTGGATCGTGGCGGTCTATGTACTGGCTCGTTGGCTCCGGATAATAATGGGGACTGGAAGTCATCTATCATCTCGTCTGTATTTGTGATATAGTCAACGTGATCACCGTCATGAGTTTCTGTAATGTTATGCGGTTCAATATTTCCATTAGTACCATTTGCAACTACATCAACAATTGTACTTCCAACGGTTTCAGTTATATTTGTATTAAAAATCAAAGTTGACTTCTCATTTATTGAGTCTGTAGTGTTGACAGAAGTTTCAGTGGAAGCGACAGTAAATACAGGAGATGATGATGTTGTTTTAATATTTGGAAATATCTGAGTGTTTGAATTTATAATTTCTGTGGTGATGGGCTCGGTTTTCGTTGCCGCTGTTGTTAAATCTTCCGTCACTCTCTGTGTACCAGAGTTGTCTGATGTGTTAATGTATTTATTAATATTGGTGGTTGGTACATTCTTTGTAGTATCTTCAATTGGACTGTGAGTTGATGATGTGTTTTCGAAAATTGGGAACTTTGTGGTGATTTCCATTGTCGTAGGAGTTGTATCAGAATCGTCTTTAATTATAGTTATTTTTATAACTTGATGATTGAGTGATGTGTAATTAAATTCAGCTTTATTTGGAGTTTCCGTTGTGGATTGAGGTTTAATAGCTTTTTCACTTGATTCAGTACTTGTTATTTCAGTATCGGGTTGAGAAACTAAATAATCACTTTGACCAACATTAATTCCCGATACATCGCCTGAGGTATTTGAATAAAATATTTTTTCTCCACTGTTTATGCCTGGTTCTTTTATAATAACTGTGAGGTCTATAGTAGGATCCTCATCTGTCTTGTTATAATTGTCTTCAGAGGGAACTTTAGATGTAGTAGAAGTTATTTCTTTTTCAGTAATTAGAGTCGATGTTAAATATGATTCTGTGACTTTTTCGTTTTTGCTCACTTTGTTATCTCTTATTTTCAAAGGTTTAGTTTTTGGGTCATTCAGTTTTTCATTATATTTCTTGGGCAGACCAACCTTAATTTCCTTCTTCTCATCTTTTACATCGACTATATCTTTACCTGTTGATGGTCTTGTAGATGAAGTTATGTAAATTTTACTATTGTCTTCTGTGGTAGTGGCATAATTAACTTCATGAGGCTGGTCGTTTTGTACTTCTAATATACGTTTCATGTAATGTTCCTCTGCAATTTGTTGCGCATGTTTTTCTTGTAACGACAAGACTGTCATATCATCACTTAGTTTTGCTTTGGCCATTACAAGAGGAGGCACAAAGTGATCTGTTGGTTGAGTGAATATTGTTTCAAAATTACCAAGACGTGCGAGTTCTTCGTGAATCATTTTATGTTGCATAAGCTTTTCATCTTCTAATTTTTCGGACTGTTCGTTCGTTAAAGAGTTTTCTTCATTAGCAATTTGTGGTATGTCGTTTCTTTGAAGATTGTTATCGAGATAATTGCTTTTGTCCAAAATCCTAGATTTTGAATTTAACTGGTTATTATTTTGCAATATTTCCTCTTTTATATTATAAATAATAGGTTGAGATGCAGGTATTTCCGTATAGTTAGCAACATCGTTGTTCGTGGTAACTGTTTCTTCAGTAACGCCATCAGAATTATCTAAGTCAGTGAAAGTAGCGTCTGATGTTATTGGCCATGAAACGTCAGTTAATGTCACACTGGCAATACTTGTTGTTTCCTCTTCTTCAGAACAAGACAGATCTCGAAGTAGATTTTCTCGTTTCTGTGAAATAAGTGACATATTATTACACCGCTACTTGTACATGTGCATTATTATTCATAGATCTGAAAACAGTAACAATTATACACATTTTACACATACTATACATCAACAGCCTATTATATGTCCTCACTGCAGGGGCACAGGTCTACCCTTTCAACAAGGGCATATAGGCTATATGGTCCACCACGCTAGCCCAGTGCGGGTTGGTAAATTTCACATGCGCCTTAAAATTTCTTATTTAGCGTATGCAGGTTTCCTCACGATGTTTTCCTTCACTGTTTGGGAGCAGTCACTAAATGCACCTAAGTTTTTTTAGAAAAACTCATTGACACATGGCATAGCCGGGGATTGAACTCGGACCTCTAGACATGATAGGCGGCGTCTTTCCCGCTGCGCCACACATACTATACATTACGTTAATTATCATACCACGTTTCCAGTGCATTGTACTCGCTTTACACCGGCTAGACCACAGTCTGCGGTGAGTTGAACAGCGGCGCTTTCGGGCAAGTAAAGTACTGTGAGTGCTGGTAGAGCTCGAACCATACATCCATCATTACCAAGTGCCCATTGAGGTACTGAGAATGAAAAAAACATATTTTAGCACATTTTGATGCGAAATGAATTTTCTTTATTAATATATATCCCAGATAACAATAAAATACAAAGTATCTACCCGGCAGTTCACAAATGAAGGCGGCAACAGTTGGTCCTCCACAATTCCGAGCCTCCCAGCGGTAATCGGCGGCCGGGTCTGCAGCAGCACAAAGTGGAGCAGCACGTGCATCCGGCGCAGAACTCCAGTAACCGTCACCGCTTAAACCTCGGTAATCGCTGAAAGAAACATTACTTTTTTATGTTATGATCGGCAGACAGGCTGACGGTCCACTCGCCTATAACACAAGCAACGCCAAAGTTGCTGCAAGTGCGCTGTCGACGACAATAGGATTAAGGATAAGGGATTGGGAAGGGATAGGGAAATGGGCTCTGGCATCCCTTACTTCACTCACTGAAACACAACAGCACACGTGCTGTTATTTCACGGTGGTCTTCTGTAAGGGGATGGTTACTGCCGCCAGACGCAAATGACTGCGAAACGCAGTGTGCCCTGCCAGTACTTAAAACTACTGCTGTTTTATTGTTATTTTAATTCCGCTTTTAATTTAATATTTTAGATTCAATAGAAATAATGAAAAAAGACCATTAAGGTGGTCCTTAAACTGTCAATTATTTCAATCTAACTGTGGAGTCTCATTATATTTTAGATTTTTTTAATGTTGTATTCAGTTTAAGAGTCACCTCTTAGGAGTTCTTGCGAGTAAAAGTCTAGACAAAATTACACCTACATAACCTTTCAAGACCTGACCTTTCTTGAGTATTAAATAGTGGACTAAAAGATTTTTAAATTTATATAAGGTCTTCCAGAGAAGATATCCTTTTTGAGCCTATTTGAGTATCAAGTAATCTTTTTAATAGCCTATGGCATTCTACTGTGGGGCAATCTGCTAAGTTTCAAATTGTAATTTTTTTATTGATGAGTAAGACTATGTGAATAATTTATAAATTCAGCTACGGATATTTATTGAAATATAGAACATTTATTGACACCAAAACCATTCCTAAGATTGGCAGTAATATAACCAATATCGAACAACTTAGTTATAAGCTAAAGCTAAGCTAAGCTATAAAGTGTATGACAATATCAAAAGTTAAACAAAAAGTGTAAATATAAATACTTCTAAAAAGTTAAATTTAAATGCTCCTATTAAATAAATTAAAATCACCGTTTAAACAAAAAAAAAATGCACATTTTTTGTATATACTCATTTAATTATAACAAATTGTTTAAAATGATTGTGTTACAATTAACAATTGAAAAGAGCAATTATAAGATTCTTAATTTTGGAATTAACATTTCGAACTGTTGATAATTTTAATTAAATGTAATGATTATAAGAATAGTCTAAAATGTAGTACTTTACAATAAATATATAATTAAATTTAAATGTGCTATCTGTATATAAAAAAAGTCATTAAAATAAAACCTATTAAGTATATTAATAAACGTTTTAACTTACGTCCAAGTGAAATCTCCATCAGGATTACTTCGTATAAGGCCAACCCAAACGGCACTGGAGATATCCAACTCTTTCAGGTAGGCTCGCACAGCGTCGTACTGAGCTGTCGTATCCACTGTAGAAAACAATTCATTTTATAATATATCTACTGACATTGATAAATTTTTATTACGTAAGTATACAAATTACAATACCCTTTTTAAAGAAAATTGGAAAATTATCGGACATCATATTGTATAATACGTAAATATGCCAATAATACGTACGGCGAATGGACTACCGCTTATATTGTCCCGCGCCTTATCAATAACCTACCTTCAGATCTGTGTAACAGTATAACAATTACAAACATTAAAATAAAATTAAGGCAATATTTTTTAAATTATATTTAAATATATCAACATAGTAGTTTTTTTTGTTTATAGTTAAATATTAAATATTTTAATGATAGTTTTAAAGCTTAACATGATAGCACAAGGTTAAACCTGGGTGGTTTTAGTGCTATCATTAATGTATATTTCCCAGATCCTAGGGCCCATTCTCCTACCATCTCCGTTCCCCATTATATTTATAAGCGATAAGGATACTTCCCATAAACTTGTGTATATTTTATATAAGTCGTCAAAGTTTCGTTAGTAAATATAAAAAATTGGAAGTTCCCCTAAGTAAATACAATAAAAATCTGATCTGATTCGCAGATATACATAATGGCTTTTGCACGTAACGCAGAATCAAAGAAAAAAATGTTGCAAATTCTTCCTTAGTTTCCGTACAAAAGGGAAACCAATGGCAAAATGTAAAAGGTAAATCATGTCCCGCGAATGCTCACGTAGCAGCCTACTTACAAGTTACACGCTTATCAATTTTTCGTAAGAGTTTGCTTTAAGTCCGATTTCATTTAGTTTTTATGTGCCTAATAATGATCCCATTGAAATTAAAATGTGATTCATATTCATTATTTCTATATCATCATCGACATCCATCATCTCAGCTGTAGGATTTCAACTGCTGGACATGAGGCTTTATCCATAATTTTCCAGTCAAAAGCACCTGGATCCAATATCGACCCGGGGTCCTTATTAATCGTCAGTCCTTCTTTTGGGTGGACGTCCTACGCTGCGTTTGCTGGTGCGTGGTTTCCATTCGAGAATCTTGTGACCCCAGCGTAGATGGGTTCTCCGTACTATGTGTCCTGCTACTTCAATTTACCATCCGCCGTTTTATGTCTGTAACTTTCATCTGTCTACGGATCACCTCATTTCTGATTCCATCTCACAGTGTAACCTCGAGCATAGTCTCCTCCATAGCTCATTGTACGACGTTGAGCTTTCTTGCGAAGTTCATTGTTAGAGACCATATCACATAGATATATTCCACATGTCACAGATCAAAACCTGTTAAGGCACCGAAAATTTGACAAAAAAATTATGTAGAAAAATTGTAATAATCTCTGCATTATACAATTAATAAAAATAATATGAACATGGACATCTATATAACAATAAAATAAGTAAATATTGCATAATAAATTGGTCACACTGCGTTTCGCAGTCATTTGGGCAGCCTGTCTGGCGGCAGTAACCACCCCCTTACAGAAGACCACCGTGAAATAACAACACGTTATGTTTCGGTGAGTGAGTAAGGGATGTCAGACCCCATTTCCCTATCCCCTCCTAATCCTACTAATCGTAATCCTTAATCCTACTGTAGTCGGCAGAGTACTTGCAGTACCTGTAGCGTTGCTTGTGTTATAGGCGAAGGTAGCCACCTACCATCAAGTGGACCGTCAGCCTGTCTGCCGAATTTAACGTTTAAAAAAAAATCAATAATTTTTACATTTCAACTTATTAGGTTCCGTGTGGAACCTATTTATATAGAATCTTCAATAAACAATTCACCTGAATTCATAAGTATTTGTCCAATAGACACTATTTTAAAAATAATATAAAATTGTATATTTGAATTATCATTAAGTGAGGGGCCCAATCTGTTATAAGCCGAGAGATCTGTATAACTACTGAACTGATTTTTTATGAAACTTAACACAGTAATATGGTTTATGGATCAGAATAACTCATAGCTCATAATTTATAAAGATACTTGGACGAAAAGTGTGGTAAAAGCTTAAAATAACAACAATTGTCTGCATTCTCGGTGACCATGTGTATCGTTACCAAAGATGTCCCTAATGTCTCTTTTTTGTATTCCAATTTCGAATTTAACACGGTGACACAGCTCGAAGTGATTGACGGCCTATTTTAAGTGTCAAATAACAACAGGAAACTACGCCATTCAGGGTTGTCACAAGAGGGAAATTTGCATTACGTTGGAGGAGCGCGAAGCCGACAAGCCGCCTTATTCAAATTGACGTCATTAAGTCGGGCACACGCCGCCGCGTCTAGTCATCTTATCGTGAAACGAAGCGCCCCACAAAGCAAAGACGTTAGCATTTAAGTGTACCAGTTACCTGAACATACAAAGAAGACACCCAACCCGCTGTGCCAACCTTGAATTTCTTGATAACTCGTTAATCTTAATTTATGGTTATTTTTCGTGTGAAAAAAATTGGTGTTAACCTTTCTTGATATCAATTATTATACTTTGTTATAAATTTTTTCATGTTTGCTAACAAATTTACCATGTTTTCCGTGTAACGGTTGAAAAGTCTATGAATAAAACTTACAATATAAATTAATAGCTTCACAAAGTGTTCGCATAAGTGATTCTATAATCATTTATGCAAAATGCTATAATAATCTATGAGAAAAAATTAAAAAAATATATATAGGTATAGTAAACGAGAAAAATTGTTTACTATATTTTTAAGACTGTTTCTATATTCGCACTAGCCACTAACGCAGTCGTGTGTGGTCTCTTGTTCATAAAAGTAATGCTTAGTATATTACGCCATGGTCGCATTATTTTCGTTGCCTAATTTGACTTCTTAGAGTAAAATTTAAACCTAGATAAAATACAGTCCATAGTAGACTTTATTTGAAAAGTTTGATTCGGGCATTTTAAAGTGGATTTATATTACACCAGGTCGTGCCCCGGTCAAGATATTCATAGTATGCTTTTGTATGAACCAATTCATACTTCACACATCCTGTATACAAAAATTTATACAAAAAGTTCTATTTTTTGAAAAAAAAAGAAAGTAAATTATTGCCAAAAAAAGCTTTCTCGTTATAGTAATAAGCTTATTAATTAAGTTCTGTACTAAAGTTTTAATCGCCTACTTTTATTTCTTTTTTCATATTTTTGACACAATATTTAAGTAAAACCTTCAAATTGTAAATCTGTTCTGTTAACACGGAGAAGCTACAAAATCTTGTTGTGCATATTGCACATTAATTCATAGGTTATTGGGTTGCGCTCATTTTGGTGAAAAATGTATTTGGTGTTAAGTTAGTCCCTGTCTTAAATAATTTGATTAAGGTGGAGACAAACGCTAAATACTAAAAATATCCATTGTTTAATGAAGATGTTACAAGAAATAGACAAGACAATTGCTTTGAAAAAAATATATATTATACTTAAACCTGTAAAGAAACAATTGTATTAATTAGAATTTTCGTTAAATTAATAGAAACTCCACAAAAAAAGTTACAACACAAGAAGAATTTGACTTTTATTGAAAATTCTCTCGAAAACGACTTATTGCGCGCATATGAATCCTGTGCCTATTAATAAGTTAATGTCAGTTTAAAAAATTGTATTAATAAATATATTTTTTGCGTATTATTGGTATAATAATGGTAAAAAAAACACAATTTCTAGGCCTGTTGAATTGTCTCCGCCGCCAGCGAGTTCTATTGTAAATGTCATTTGCCTAAGTGAAGCCCTTAATATCAACAGTTGTATGAAATACAAGAAAATGTCGTTCAATAAAGTGAGGAGATGGAACTTTAAATCTCTTTTATTAACGTATTAATATTCCCAACGACTGAGGGGGAGTTTAAGGTCTGCGACATTAATTACCTGACAGCTTTCAAGATTGTACTTATTATATCTTTTGTCGTATCGATTGGCGGCACGCAGCTACGCCTTTGAACCGAATATAAAAGAAAAGAAATAAAGCCCTATAAATCCTTTCAGAACTCATAACAAAAGAAGATTAACTCGGTCTGTAATAACACATTGTGGTATTATCCCGATACCGCTTTTTACTTGGAAATATTTTATCTCCGAGAATGAGGATAGCTTTAATTATATTTGCTTTATTACTCGTGAAATACTTGATTGTTTCCTTCCTTGTTTACAACTTTATACGCTTGTAATTATGAGAATTTAATATTAAAAGTCAGAGTTTGCCTTTTCAAACAATCTTTATTAATTTTCTTTGTTCTTTTTAAGGGGAGTATTTCTAAATTACTTGAATATTTATTTAATAACTGACTGAGCCCGCTACTTCGCACGCGTAGTATTCGTTATAGCGTGTAAATTTTTTGTTTGTAAAACGATTGGAATGAATGAAACACTAAATGTTACGGGAAGCTTCAGCGAAAACTCCATTATAATCGGTTAAGCTGTTTCTGAGCTTAGCGGGCACAAACGCATAGCAAACATAGAGATAAAAATTCTAAAAACTATTTTTTTGACTTCGGTAATGTAAATATAACGTGTACAAATTGTTTTGTTTTTTTTTTTTTAAAAACATTAATGTACTTACAGACACAGCTGATTTTATGAAATGTATAGATTTTTTTTTTTTTTTTTTTATAATGATAGATCAAGCATTTGACCGCAGTCTCACCTGATGGTAAGTGATGACGCGATCTAAGATGGAGCATGCTTGTCTATTAAGAACCGATTCACTCGCGACTTGAAGAGTCCAGGGTTGTAGTGTTGTGGAAACAAGGGTGCTGGAAGTTGGTTCCACACGCTAGCAGTTCGAATCAAAAAAGTTGACCCGAACCGCAACGTGCGGATTTTAGGTATATCAATCATATAAGGGTGACATTTAAATGTGCGCCTTGTTGTCCGATGGTAGAAGGGGCTAGGGGGGACTAGCTGGTGCAAGTCCAACGCACACTCTCCGAAGTAAATCCTGTAGAACACCGAAAGGCTGGCTACCAAGCGCCTGTGCTCAAGACTCTGCAAGCCAGCCCCGGTAAGGGAGTCATCGCCAATGAGTCCTATGGCTCGCTTCTGAACAGCGTCCAAGGCCTCAAGCTGATACTTAGCGGAACCGCCCCACAAGTGGGAACAGTATTCCAAGCAAGAACGAACTTGAGCCTTATAAAGGTCAAGGAGCTGTTTAGGCGCGAAATACCGTCGTACCTTGCTCAGAATGCCAAGCTTTTTTGCAGCAATTTTTGTCTTGGACTCAATAACTAGCTGACGTGCCCCGGCTTCACACGGATGCACTTTCCCGGCATTTTCTCTGCATAAAAACCTTACTCGGACTAAGACGAATTTTGCGCTTTCAGACCTCAGACTTAAAAAAACTTATGTTTTTTTAACTTTATTCTATCAGAGTCGGTAGAGAACTTTCATCACCCTGGTATTACAGTGACAAGTTTTTAGAATATGGTAGCCACCTACCGTCCTTTCTCTTTTAAAAAGGGCAGTTATAATTTTTTAAAAATACAAGTCCAACATTAGTGGATGCGGCAATGGATATTCGGTTTAGTTTGGCATCGAAATAAAAGTTTCTCTTAAAAATCTTGGCATAGTTACACTTAAAATCGAGGCAATTTGGCTTTTATACCCTTCAGAGTTGGAGTTGTTAATAGCAAACTTTCGCATCAGAACGTTTGGATCGTAAGGAATTCCGATATTTCACCCCTGGCCCCGAGTGTAGTAACACATGAATGTTCGTCTGGCTTCTCGCCAACCAACCCCGGGCCCGGTGCGAACGCGGGAAAAACTCCCGAACACCGCCAAGTCAATATTTGTGAAGCCATTTAACTGTCCCACCACCCGCTGCTCTCAATATTTATCGCTTGCTTATCTACTTCTAAAATTGAATCATACAAACTTTCATATCGGAAGACGGCTTCGTTACGTTTCAAATCTGTTTCTTGTATCGTTAATATTATAATGAAATTAACTTTTTGATGATTTCTTTATATACTTTTATTGTGGGACAATGACTGGGGGAATACTGATATCTATATACAAAAGAAAGAAGTGTTAGTTACACCATTTAGTATAACTCGAGAACGGCTTTTTTTTTGCTGGACCGATTTTTGTGATCTTTGATTTGTTGATTTTGTCTCCGCCCCGAAGAGCAGAATAACTAATAAAATATCTGAAATATTCACAAATAAAAAATTTCTCATACATTTTGTATGAAACAGGCTTGAGGCTTGAACAGCTATACGAAGTTGGCAGAGTCAGCTAGTATATTTCCATATAACAGCAGATGGCTACCGTCACCTAGAATTACAGCATGCTCATGTCCTGTAATACTTTGACAGAATAAAAGGCAAGGTGAGTATACATCGAACAAGACTTGTGAAAATGAATATTAAACATATCAATGAATATGTATATTCAATCATATTCAATCAAGCCGAACCATTATTCAAATTTAATAGGGTTGAAGAACAGAAATTATGTACAAAAGACTATTACTCCTATATAATCACTTATAACTGATTGATTATTTGGCTGATAATTTCTTTATCATATTATAACTTTAACCCGCGGTTTCATCGGCACCCTGAAAAATAAAAATGAACGCCTGACAAAAATATATGAGCAATATTTTATCATTCTTTGCTAAGCGTTGAATTTTTAGTTTTATTTTTGATGATTCCTCGAGAATAGTACTTTTTTTTGGATGGAAGGTGGCCCACGTCCTCTTCAGTATGTAAAATTTCATGATGATCGGTTGAGTAGTTAAGGCGTGAAAGCATTACAAATAAACAAACTCTCTTTAAAATTTATAATATTAGGACTTTTGTATTATGGTATAAGAGACTATGAGGTTTTCTGTCAGTGATTTCTCGTAGAATATGCAATCCGAACTGGTAGTAAAAGCAGAAGAATTGACAATTATTATTGTAAAGAGACTGAAATCTATATCTTTACATATAATAAAATCGTAAACGAGACGTGTCTGTACATTAAATATTAAAAAAAAAAAAACAATTTGTACACTTTGAACCTACTTATATTAACCGAGATCAAAATATATTTCGGAATTTTTGTCTGTTTGTGCGTTTGTGCACGCTAATCTCAGAAACGGCTTAACCGATTTGAATGTGGTTTTCATATATGTATTGTAGCAAGCTTCCCGTAACATTCAGTTTGTTTCATTTCAATCGGTTTACAAAGAAAATAGTTACGGGCTATACCGAACACCACGCGTACGAAGTTGCGGGCTCAGCTAGTTTAGTCATTTGCAATTATTTTGTTTTCATTTATACACTAGCTGTGCCCGCGACTTCGTACGCACTGTAGTTCGTTTTTGAAAATCCCACAGGAACCTAAAAATTTTCCAGGACAAGAAGTATCCCATATCTTAATCCAGAAAATTAACTATCTGTGTGCCAAATTTCATACAAATCCGTTTAGCCCGTTTTGCATGATTGAGTAACAAACATACAATCTTTCGCTTTTATAATATTATATTAGGATTATGATTGTAATGCCCCTGCCACACACTCGTCGAGTGGCATGGGAAGTAGCGAGGGAAGGAGGCAGAGACGTAGTGTGGCAATGTTACTCGTCATGCCGCACGTCATGCTCCTCGTCTTGCCCACCGATCCATGTTTTGTCGGTTTTTAAGCGCGATTCAAAGAGCGGCAATATGAACGCGAGTCACCGGCCACATAATCGCGGGCAGACGCACTCCGAATCGAGCGCTCGCTATGGAAACACTTCACGCATACGCTTAATCATGCCGCCGACGGCTTTTTTAAATTGTAGTAAAATTGTTCATACTGCTTCTGTAACGAATGAATAAATAAAAGTATAAAACAACTAACTATATAATTAGTATTAACTAATTATATAAATGTTTATTGCAAAAAAAATCGGCACACAGGCTGACGGTCCACTTGATGGTAGGTGGCTACCGTCGCCTATAACACAAGCAACGCCAAAGGTGATAGAGAAATGGGCTCTGGCATCCCTTACTCACTCATCGAAACACAACAGCACACGTGCTGTTATTTCACGGTGGTCTTCTGTAAGGGGGTGGTTACTGCCGCCAGACGGGCTGCCCAAATGACTGCGAAAAACGCAGTGTGCCCTGCCACTACTTTCCAAATCCAGACAAGAGCTAAATTTGAAAAGTTCATTTTTCAAAGTTGACCCTGCCGAGAATCGAACCCGGGAACCCTAGAACAGAGCGTTAAGACAAGCACTAATATATAAAATTTTAATATTATAAATAAGTAAAGTTTGTATCTTGTAGGAGGTAATCTTCCAAACTATATCCGATTTAAAAAATCTTTCGCCAATATTGATATATTGACCGCGCCGTGTAACTACAGAGGCAGTGCAAGATCAAGACACATACGCTACCACCGAGAAACAATTTGGATTCCGCGGGCACAGCTAGTTAACAATAAAAGCGTAGCGTAACGTGTCTTGATGTTGCACTGCATCTGTGGTTCCCGGCGCAGTCGTGCTTTACAATTATATCGTAATATCTTTAACGATAAATGCAAAACAAATGCAGTAAAAATCACACGTATAAATACTTATGACGATAAACTTGCTGATTTTGATAAGGATTCATAATTTTGTTGATAATAAAATGTAATGCGTCCTCGCCAAATGTAATAATTTGGCGAGGACGCGACGACAACGCATATTTCTATAACATTTATAAAATTAGCTAAAAATGCACAGCGCGCACGCTCTCTCAATTTCAACGTCCATTCTGTTGCAAAAGCAATGACCTAGTGCGGCGCGTCGCGATTAATCGCGCGAGTAGAGAAGCGTGTGGACAGAAGGGCAACATCGCGGCAGCGCGAGGAGCAGAGCGATGAGCAGCGCGAGAGCATAGTGTGGCGGAGGGGTAACGGACCCAGGCATTTTCTTACTCATACCACAGAATAAATAATAGTACTCATACTCTGACATACAACAGCACACGTATCGTTATTTCATAAGTCATTATTATTTCACGAGATTTTTTTTGTCGGTTTGATAGACAATTTGAAAAAAGAAACTGACAAATAAGGACGTGCTTAGTTATTTAATTGGCCACAGAAACCTCGTCTTTTATATTTTAAGGATATTTTATATTTATATTTTTAAGATTTTCGTTCAGTGATATCTGAATTCAAAGCAGGAAAATAGGAGAAATGAGGAGATTCTTATTAGATTGCGAAGCACCGCAGCCACAATTTAACCTCGGAGGATTTCAATAAATACATTTCGTTCCATTTGTACGGGCAAATACATCTAGAACTCGAGGCCACTGCGGTGTTTGTATAGGTACCACATATTTTAACAACTTCAGTCCAATGATTTTTTCAATTCCAAATTGGAACTAAATAATATTAATTATATTATGTAATTAAACACCATCAAATGATGTTTTTTCTTTTAGGTTAAGATCGGCAGACAGGCTGACGGTCCACTTGATGGTAGGTGGCTACCATCGCCTATAACACAAGCAACGCTGTGCTGCCGACTACAGTAGGATTAAGGATAAGGGATTAAGAAGGGATAGGAAAATGGGCTCTGGCATCCCTTGCTCACTCACAGAAATGCAAGAGCACTAGTGCTGTTTTTCACGGTAAGCGGGCGATTACTGCCGCCAGACGACTGCCCAAATGACTGCGAAACGCAGTGTGCCCTCTGAAACCAGAACCAAATTTGAAAAGTTCATTTTTTCAAAGCTGACCCTGCCGGGAATCGAATCCGGGAATCCTAAAACAGAGCGTTAAGGCAAGCACCCTAATTAAAATGAACTTTTCAAATTTGGCTCTGGGCCCCGATTCAGTAAGCCTACGTTTTCAAAACGCGTGAATTGAATTCGATTTAAAAAAAAAACAAGTTTTTTGTATTCAGTAACATCTGTCAATTGAAAACGCGCGTTTTAAGCGTGGTTTTTAACTGTCAAACTTTCGACATCACAAACGATACGGATTTGGCGCGTTTTCCTGCGTACCTAATAATTTTTCGTAAATTTTGTTTGCGTAAATTTTATTTAAATTTTGAATTATGGATCTTGGTTGGCTTATGGAGATATCTCTTTCCCCACCAACTAATGTCTGATAGGATCCTGTTGCCAAAAATGACAGACATGACAATAGCTGCAAATAAAATTACAGATTTCTATTAAATTATAAATTTTTAATTGGGTAAAATTTGATAGGTAGGTAGGTATAGCAACATGATGATTTCTTATACCAATAAACTTTATAAACACACCTTCAATTCTAATGGTATAGAAGTATTTCTTTGCGTTGGTATAATTAATGGTTTTACTTCTTCTAATATATACCTAAACAAGTTTTTCGTCACACGATATTTCTTTAAAAACATTACGTCTGATATTTCAAAAGGGTCTGATGTGTCTCGCAAGTTGCGTTTTATCTATCATACGTGCTCTTTTATGCTGAGCACGACGAATCAACCTTAATCGTCTAATATTATCCATCTGTAAACAAGAAGCAAACATTTATATTAGTTTTATACATTGTTTTTATAATAATTGTATTCGTTTTATACAAAGCTATAGAAATTGTTTATTAGTTCATGGGTAATTAATGTAATTAATTTTTTACGTACCTTTTCAAAGAGTATACAATTATACAAAAAATGTATAAGGTAATCCGTTAAACATCTACTTTAAAACAAAGTAACAAAAATACAAAGAGGTTACGTTATAGTTTGTCAAAAGAGTGAGATCAAATCCAATGCTTCGCTTCTTCCTTGAAATTATTTGTTACGAAATAATATATAACATTAGTGAAATAAACCATAATAAATAAATAAACCATAAGCAAAATGATTTAATAATGTTATAAACTTTTAATAATGTAATGTACGTTTAATAAATATGTACTATATTAAAATATCAAAAACCGATAAAAACATCGGTTCCCGTTATTATGCAGCTTCAGAACGTCGCTGCGAAAGTCATAACGTGCCAGAGACAATTTAACTTTTGCTTACTGAATGCGAAAGTTTTAGTAATCGAAATTAACGCGTTACGTTTTGAGACGTTTTTAATTCACGCGTTTTGAAAACGTGCGATTACTGAATTGGGGGGCTGGTCTGGATTTGGAAAGTAGTGGCAGGGCACACTGCGTTTTCGCAGTCATTTGGACAGCCCGTCTGGCGGCAGTAACCACCCCCTTACAGAAGACCACCGTGAAATAACAGTACGTGTGCTGTTGTGTTTCGGTGAGTGAGTAAGGGATGCCAGAGCCCATTTCCCTATCCACTCCTAATCCCTTATTCTTAATCCTACTACAGTCGGCAGCGTACTTGCAGCAGCTTCGGCGTAGCTTGTGTTATAGGCGACGGTAGCCACCTACCATCAAGTGGACCGTCTGCCTGTCTGCCGACCTTAACATAAAAAAAAAATTAAAAAACTTTTTATCGGGCAAATTTATACAAAAAAAAAAAAAACTATTTTCTTAGATTAGTGTCCAAAAAGCATTCTCGTAAGAATAATAAAATTTTCAGCGACAACTGAATTTGTTTTTAAACATTATTAACTTAAGTCCTGTACTAAAATTTTAATCGGCTTCTTTTATTTCTTTTTTCATATTGTACCGGACACGTTACCGGCACCGTTTGCTGGGATTGGAGGAAAACACCACGTAACTAGATCAATGTATTCAGAGCGGGCTTAGGCTCAGAGTCTCAGCGGGAGCGGTCTGTTCGTGCCACTTCGCGTCCTATACCCCGACTGGTTGCCTACTACGCGCACTACACTATTCTTCCCGGTCTCTTCATACGACCGCGTTGTTCAGGCCTCTTCATACGGCCAGGAATTCACACACACCTTTTCTTCAGCCTTTTCGCGGCTATTCTTCGGGCCTCTTCATACGGCCAGGTCGGTGACTCCTTTGCGATCGTGGAAGTGGAAGTCGAAGTGGAACTAGGAAGTCGGCGCGTTTATATAGGGCGTATCCCCACCAAGATTCTCTCAATTCGCGGAATTATCCCCACTCTTCCTAAGCCCGCTCTGTGTCTTTATTCATTATTTACATCTGTGCGTTTCATTTTTTATCTTATCCTAATGGAATTTCTACAGGATATTTCCCCTATCTTATTCTACATATTTACAATTTATTTACAAGAAATATCCGTTCTAAGGACGTGTAGCGAGACGGCAAAGGTAAAGTTTAGGGTCCCCCTGTTGCCGTCTCGCTCTAACCTGTTGTCTTCGTCTTTTTATTATTATTATTTACAATTCTATATTTCGTCGCGTACACATATTTTACACTATATTTAAGAAATTCTTAATTAGTACGTTATTAGGCTGCGCTCATGTTGCTAAAAATTGTGTTCGGTCTGAGGTTAGTCCCTGTCTACGTTAAAAAAGATTTAGAAACCCGAATCTATCGATAAAGCTAAATAGTTTTAACGTTGCTAAATTTACAACCTTTCTTATATAACTTATACAACCTTTCTTATTTAACTTGTAGACAGGATGCAATAAAAATATAAAATACAGTGACAACAGATTCACTGCGTCTGTTTGTCCATTTAAGTAGATTTTTCACGGATTTTAATATGGTTTTTAATAAACTTAATATAAACTAAAATTTATGGTCGCAGTCTGACCCGCCTTACCATATCTACTAATATTATTTTAATATTGTAATTAAAAGCAGTACCGTGAGTCTTATATTCAGCCAAGAAGACAGACCACACGCTAGTTCGAATCTCGATAGAACAGAAATTACGTAAAATTGTTTCGCAATCATAAATTGGCTGCGGTAACCATCCCTTACTTCTGTAAATAACAAATGTGTGCTGATGGTGTTTCGGTGATATGTATTTTGTTTTGGAGACAACTCGAAATCTGGTAAAGATGTTATTTTTAACTTCTCTCGCAATCAAAGCTAAATTCATACAATTAATTATTTAACTCTACAATTATTAATAAATTAAAACTTGCACTCACTTTTGTCACTGAGTTTTAAAAGCGCAGTGATTATAGTGCTCAAAAGATTATAGTGCATTTTCCCTATATAAAATTTGTACCAAAACGTTTTCTGAATAGATGGTAGATTAGTGTAAAGTTGGGGTCGTATACTCGTTACCCTATTGAGACACGTGAATCATCATGAAGAGCAGATAAAACGTTCTTCTATGCTCGTCTTGTGTCACGTACACACATTGTCGCCACGTACCGATTGCCTTTTCTCCGTGTCGTATAAATTGTTACTTTTTTTGACATACGATTTATACAACTAGAAGTTATCCGTAACTTAGAATGCTATGTTTCGTTTTCAATGGGAATTTGTGTGTATATTTTTTTTTTTCTAATCAGTCAGTTAAGTAATAAGTAGCGAGTAGTAATAGAGGGAGAGCTAGCTACGGAAATAGGTTTGCAATTTATAGAACAATGAAATCCCTCTAGTTAGGATGTCGTACTATCATTATTAATTAATTCGAGCGCCTGGCAGCAGTTCAGCGGTGGATGTGAGAGTGGATGGGCAACAAAGGGGTTGTAAAATCCATTGAACGTGTGCAATTTATAGAGCTCTGAGTTTGGTGTGATATAATAGCTAATTATGTATTTAATTCGAATATAGCAATGCCAGGCGTTTTAATTGGGGGAAAAGTAGTGCCAGGTGACATACAAGGTGCGGGAAAAAGTGCCAAAGTCGTCTCATTTATAGACGACTAGGTCTATACTTTTTAATTAGAGTGAACCTTCAGAATCGTGTGTGCAAAAATACAGGCGCGAATATTCAGTCGATCAACCCACCAGGCGACGACAAAACGCAACTGGTTCCAACTCGCGCCGGCCGCTTGCGTCGCGTCGCCTGCGCGCCCCGCGTTGACCGCGCGCTACCCCCGCCCGCCGGGGTATACTTTATTTATTATGTAAAGAACTAATTAAGAATAAAATCGTTGCAAAATATTATGTATTGATAACTTTTCATTCATGTTTCAGGTCACGAAAAATTTTGGAGAGCTAACATTTCGACCAACATTCAACATGATATTACAAATTACTTTTAATATCTAATATTTGATACAAAATAAATAAATGACACAATGACGATCTTAATATTATTGCCCCAAATAAAACATAAACAGATTCTATACACACGTTAAACGTATATTTTTGGCTGCGGTTTAAAAAATTGGTACGGATTCGATCCCGGGTTGTGAAGTTTCTTAAAACCCGCCAAGTGCGAGTCAGTCAGGCTTAGTAATAAGGTCCCGTTTTCACCCTTTGGGTAACGAAACACGATAAAATTTGACCCAGTAAATGAGAGGACTGAGCACTTTTTCACGCATATTGGATGTCACCTGGCACTACTTTTCCCCCAATTAAAACGCCTGGCATTGTTACATTCAAATTAAATACTTAATTAGCTATAATATCACACTAAACACAGAGCTCTATAAATTGCACACCTTCAATTGATTTTACAACCCCTTTGTTGCCCATTCACTCTCACACCCACCGCTAAACAGCTGCCAGGCGCCCGGATTAATTAATAATGATAGTATGGCCTACTAACAAGGGGGATTTCGTTGCTCTATAAATTGCAAACCTATTTCCGTAGCTAGCTCTTAGACTATAAGTAGCGTCCAAACGTAGGCAAGTCAGTAGTCATAAGTTGCCTGAACAAGAAGACGACTAGTCGCGTCAACGGTTGTTTTACTCGACTCAAAAAAGCAATTCATTATTTATTGTTTCAGCAAATTCATTATTATTTTTTTAATTCCAGACTGTGTCGATCTATTATTTTCGAAAGAAATTCGTTCGATCCAAAATCAGTTGTTATAACATATCATAACCTCAAAAATTTTAATAATAGTTAATACATATCATAACCTCAAAATTTTAATAATGGCTGCATCTCTAGCCAGATGTGATGAATTAAATAAACACTAATGTTTGAGGTATTTTTGTATAAATATAAATGTAGTTTTATCAGACCATTTCATTTTTACACTAACAAAAATTAAATCGCAAGTTTCCGCGGCCGGGGTTAGCAAATATGGTACTGTACTATATTAAACTCGCCAGTTCACATGCCGGTCATTTAAGTTGGCGGGGTACGAAAGACGCAGGAGAGGGGCTATTTCTCACTGGACTCGCCGAAAAATAGGATTGCATTCTATTCAACTCGACTCAACAACTTACTACTTAACTCGCTTTTGGCGTTCAAACTACAATACCAACTTAACTCTCCGATGAGGCAACTTAACTAGCTACTGTACTTATTGAAATGTAAACCGGACATAATACGAATTAATTTCATTATATTAATTCGTATTAGTAATTTATTATTTTTTGGAACGTGTCATGATCAAAAAAATTAAAGGAAGCGTTTTATTATCGACCTGATCCACGTCAAATCACGTAGGTAAAGACAATGCCTAGATGATTATCTATGTTTTATTAGCAAGAAATTTCACAATGTCATTAAATAATAATTTGGCGTAGTATCAATACCATTCAATTGTGAATAAATATTATTTGCCTTGTGATTTGTCGAAAAGCTCAATTAAGTCTATTAAGGTTATTCCTCGCGGCTACAAGATGTTATCGTCAATACAACCTGATCTCCAATTACCTTGTCGAATCCCTGACAAATTACCTGTAGCAATTTGAGTCAGGGCACGTTTTAGAACTGATAACTTACGTTCAATTAGGCAATTACCAAGAAATGCCTGTTGCTAATCGCGTTACGTTTGCTCTCACGCTTCTGAACTCACCGTCTGTCTTAACTCAATACGGCGTACATGAGGACTTTGTTAAGATTTATAAGAAAATCTTTACCTTAATTTATATCTAGATTGAGACTAGTCTTAAGTACTAATATCTGCGTGATTGAAATGCAGTGCCTTTTTTCGTATCTTGTAGAACGGACAAACTATTGACTGTCGACTTGTAAGCTACGGCCAGCATCCGCGGCTTTGTTGATGGCGAAAAGAGAAGTTCGAAATTATTCATTCAATAGATTTCAAAGAAACACTTTTAAACATCAGTTTATTTTTACCAGGATTTTGGAAAAAAAAACTACCTAGACGATTACGATACTAAGAAGAAACTCTAAATATTTCAATTGTTTTTGTTTTGTAGTCTCAGAGAAATTAACATAGATAAAAAGATAATAACAGGTCGTTGCAAAAGTTCGTACGGGCACGTATAGATGGCGATGACATCTAAAGTAAAAAAATATTTTTTTATTTATTTTTTATTTATTTATTATTTATTAAAACAATAGTGTTTCATTTGACTTAACATTGGTGTAAACAAAAACTCATTAGAGTTTTACCGTACACCATGTGCCGATTACAGAAAATTTCGTCTGCAAATTGCATAATATCTTATAATATTGAGTAATCTGATTGATTTATGATTTATTGATCTAGTTTGGTTAAATATTGATTAAAATATGGATATTGATAAAGTGCATATTCGTCACCGCATTTTATTTATATTTAATCAAAAAAAGACAGCAGCTGAAGCTTCAAGAATTCTTTGCGAAACTTATGGCGAATTCGTTGTATCCAAACGTACGTGCCAAAAGTGGTTTCAGCGTTTTAAAAGTGGCGATTTTGATTTAGACCACACACCTCGTTCTGGTAGGCCGCAAACCCTACAAACAGACGGACTGCAAGCTTTGTTGAATTACTAGAACCAGCTTTGTTATATCAAAATCTAGTTCCGCGTACTTCTGGAACAGTATCAACTTTATCCTGGATGATCCCTATGCTATTTTCTGTACTCCTGACAACTTAAAGCGTTAAAGGCGTGAAAGCGTAACAAGCTAACATCGCATTTATATTATTAGTGAGGATATATGAATAATGCTAAATGTAAAATAATGGCTTAATAGTAATAGGCGACACTGCGTTCTGCAGTCATAAACTGAGGGAATAACCATCTCTTTACATATTCTGCTCGTGAGAGTGACTAAGGGATGCCAGAGGCCATTCTCCTACCCATCCACCCTTTCAGATTTTATATAATAGATAATAATAATAGATAACAAGACGATAGTTGAAGTTTGTTTTACTACTTATGTTGAACAAAGGACAAATAAATAATGCTGTCGTGCTAGTAAATAATTACGAGTCTAAATAATTATTGTTGTAAATGGAATATTGTAAGTCGAAGACTATTGAGTAACATTAATTAAAATTACGATTTATACGATGCTTGTTAAAGCTAAATCTTTGATTCACTTTATTGTGACAGTTCTTTACTAACATGGAAATTATACTTAGGACTAGCGAACCGCCCCTTCTTCCCAATGATGCAATTATATACAAAAACCTTTCTCGTTATCACTCTTTTTATAAGTGAAAATCTAGAAGTGACAACTATTACAATTACAGATTTGTCTAACTAAATTAATCTAAAGTGATAAGTGATAAGTGATCTTACTATATGTCGTCAGCAATATCTATGTCACCCTGGCTCCTCAGCGAAATGGAATGTAAACATCGCAAATTATTACATCGTAGACTACGGTCGATGCATCAACGAAAAATGTATCACCCCACACTTTGATATGGCTAATTAAATAAAAAGAAATCTATAAGAAAATTAATACACTTAGATTACGTGGAGTCGAAAATTTATTTCAAAATGGAGCGATCTTTTTATGTTTCCTGCACCATGATAAGATAAATGAATCCCAATATATTTTTCTTCTTAAAGTGCCTATCCACTACTGGAAGTTGGTCTGCTCTGTTAATTTGTGCCTGTCTTGGGCCAGACGGAACAGATTATATATTCTACACTGGAGATATAGATCCATTCCCTGATGTTGCATAGCCAGGATTTCTTCCGCCATCCATGGCGCCGTCTCCCTTCTTTTTTTTCCGATCATTAGCAACTGAAGCAGTTCATGTTTGTTGTTGTACATATTAAATTTTGCGCTTTTTGACTGTCTACAATAATTTCCTGGTCACATCTAATATCGCAGTCATGAAAATAATATTTTAGGGCGAAAATTAAATTTATTTATTCATTTAATCACTTGAAATCTTTTGTTCAAATACCAAAGACGTCATAATTATAGTTGTAACGTGTTTTGGCTTAAACATAATTTCCTTTATATTAATTTACATGAAAATTATGTAAATCATATAAATTTTTATACGTATCTAAATTAAGACAGAAATTGATTTTATTCAGTTGACATTTACTTTTACAAATTTGTGCTCATTTGAAAAATGTATGTTGTGCGAAAAAATGAATTTGACAAGAGAAAATTTTCGCTCTATGATTTTCTTTACAGTCTTAATCAACAACAAAGTTATGATACACTTCGATTGGCATTCATGACGAAGCCCCATCCCGTTCCACTGTTTATAACTGGTCCAGTGAGTTTAAACGTGGTCGTAGCAAACTCATTGGCGACAAATGATAATAACTTGAGTTATGTGCGGCTCATGATTGAAACAGATAAAAGAGTGACATACCAACATATTCGGTCAAAGTTAGGCATTGGTATAAGCCAAATGCATAATCTCTGCCAAATGATTTACCAATAAAAGTGAAGGAAGAAGTGAAGAGAAAAAGATGATTGCCTCATTCTTTGAACGGAAGGGATATTTTGCAACCCTTGCGTTCGAAGATCAAAGGACCGAGGTATATTAGTAGGTAAATGTTTGCCAGTTGTCTTGGAAAATGTTCTACAGAAGCTCCCAAGAAGTAGGATCCTCCTTCACCACGACAATGCTCCAGCCCACTCCACCAGACAAAGAATCAAATATTATATTATTGAACGTGGCATCAGTGATTTCTATTTATTCCCAAAAAGAAAAGCTAAACTTAGAGGAATTCGTTTTATAAGGTGAAAGCGTTCGAAAACGCCGTGAAAGAGACCCCTAAGAAAAATGGGCCCACTGCTTCGGGCAGTGATTTCATCGCATGCGACGGTGCTTACAAAGGAATGGAAGCTACTTCGAAAAACAATAAGAATTCAAACAGCTTCCTACATTATTTAGTTTCTAAAAACTTTCAGTGTTGCCCTCGTATCTCTCTTTAGCTTTTATATTTATGTATCTTTTCAATGCCTTTGAACGAATTTTTTGAAAAAGTTTTCTTTGGCTTCTAGGTGGTTTTAGAGTTAGTTTCCGATATGCGACTAGTAAGAACTAGAAAAATATACCATCACCTATTTGCAGTGTTCACATTTGCACTGGTTTAAAACCAAATTAAAAGAATTTCTTAAAGAACGGCAGAAGCAGCAGAAAAATTTAACACATGTTTCAATCAGATATTGTAGCAGCGTAATTAATAAATATAAAATTATTGTCACATTGTATACGAATTAATATATTAAAAATTATATTACAGTTATATTTTATTACTATAATAGTATATTTTATCTATATATTTTGGATATGGACGGAGCTCTGTGAAGTTAAAATGAGGTCTCCAACTGAAGATCAGCGCTGTGTGGCTTGTAGCACATGCTTAGTTGGGTGCCCATTTGAAGGCATTGTTAAGTACGGTTTTGTTAACATTAAAATTGTACATAGGTATTGGAAATTTGTATTGTGTACATGTTGTGTCCGTTTTCGAATAAAATGTTTTTCTTTTTTCTCTTCCATGGCTCAAAAGTGGCCGAAAAAAGAAGATTTTCCGTAATATCCAAGGAAAAGAATTACAGAGTAAACCTTCTTTTTAATCTCAAATGAAATTCTCCATTAATTGGTAATTCACGAGGACTTTTCGCCGTTTGTATTGTGAAGTTATGTAAATCGTAAGGCTTATCTTTATCTCGTTACGTCCTTCGTGCGAGATCAGCGCCGAGACGATATCGTTAAACAGGTACCGCTCTTATTTATAGGATTTCACGCTTGTGCACACGGATTTAACCCACTTTACTATCCGGAGATAGAAGGCGTACTCATTTTTTACTGTCTATAAAGCAGCGGCTATCTCGTTTACCGGATACAAGTCTAATCAATATGGCTCTGTCTTTAATTTTAAAGACAATTCCTTTTCTTTTAATGTTTTAGTAAACATTTCCATTACAAACAATACAATCTTCGCAAACTTTTTGAAGTGTTAGATTTTTTTTAAATATATCTTTAGCTCTATTGACATTGCTGTAATTTTGATGGGAATTGTGATATCTCTAGTTAAAATAGATTTTTTAAGCTCGACAGATAGGCTGACAATCCACTTCATGGTCTATAACCAGGGCCAGATTAATCATGTCAACCCTACGCAATCGTCTCAGGGTTCCATAACGGTTTTCTAACTTCCCCAACTATGAAATTCCATTTACAATTACCCTATTAAAAATGTTATTAAATGCAAGCGTCTTAAGTCTTTAAGTCTGATAAAATCGTCGCGGTAAATATATATATTACTAGCTGTTGCACGCGACTTCGTCTGTGTATCTTTATAAACTATCACTTATCTTTGTAAATTACATTATTACTGATAATGTAATGTAAGCTTTTTATGAGTACCTAAGTGAAAGAATTTTTAAAATCGGTACAGTAGTCTTTGAGTTTATTCATTACAAACATACATTTGTATGGAGGAGGGTAATGGGGGGGAGATGGGGGAGGGTGAGTAGCCTATGTTACTCGCTGATTTCTATGTTCTAGTTTTCTATAGGTGACAGAATTTTTAAAATCGGTCCAGCAGTTTTTGAGTTCATTCATAACAAACATATAAAAACACATACTTTTCTCTTTATAATATTAGTATAGACTAGAAAAATAGTATAGATTATTCTTCAATAACTTGAAATACGTACCTTCCGAAATGTACTGAATTATCACGAAGTAGCAGAAAAACAGAGCAATATTTTTTTTATTAAGAATTTGTTATGTACAAATCTAATTTAATTTTCATTCAAAATGTATTTGCTCTATTTGTTTTACTGCGAAACACAGTACATTATTTATATAGGTTAAGTATAATTAATACGGCGTAGACATTGTTTTGTACACACGCGCGTGTATACATCTCTAGAGATCGAATAACCAATTAAAATTTGTTATTTGTTCATCGACAAAGCTACGTTAAGAGCGGAGACGAGACAGACCGAGGGTACCAGGTATTAAGTGATATTTAATAACCTTATTTATTATAAAAAGGCCAAGTTTTGTTTGTCGGTTGGCTTACCGTGACATTTTACTACTAACATTCGCGCTTGTTTTTTCTAACAAAGACCATGTTTCACTGGTAAACTGTACCAGCTATTTCAATGAATATTTGAACGCACCAAGTAAGTAACAATGCGATTAAAAAAAATATATTATATCAAAGATTACAGGACATGAAACACAGCTGAATGATATGGACAGAGCTGAGTAGCTAAAGTTAACCACAGACAAAAGGGTACGGCGGCGGCGACAGCAGCGCTATGAATAGAGGAGACTACGTCACGAGAGTAAGAGATGTGAGAGCCCATTTTCTATCCCCTTCTTATCCCTTATTCTTTATCCTACTAAAGTCGATAGCGCATTTACGGCATTAATAGCGCATTTGGCGTCGTCGCTTGTGTTAATAAGCGACAGTAGCCATTCACCATCAAGTTGAACATTAGCTTGCCTGCCCTTTGTAACGTAACCAACACCACAGACGTAAGTGCGCTGTCGACGTCAGTAGAATAAGGGATTAAGAACGGATAGGGATATAAATACAAAAACCTATAAAATTCTATCCTATATCTTCTTGATGTTAGTATTGAACACTCATCTTATCTTATATATAAAAATGAATCCCCATTTCCCTTGGTCACGGCATCACGCGTGAACGGGTAGACCGATTTTAATTCAGTTTTCACTAAAGGAAAGAGGGATAAACGGGGAATGTTCTTATATATAAAAATTGCACCACGGGCGAAGCCGGGGGCGGGTAGCTAGTTAGTTATAACAAAATAACTAGTTAGTGACATAGATCTCTATGCTATTTCTTCTAGACCTTAGTAGTCTATACTCATTAGTTACTCCCAAGAAATCTTTGTTTTAATGTTAAGGTTCGACAGGCAGGCTGACGGTCCACTTGATGGTCGCCTAGCAACGCCACAGGTGCTTCAAGTGCGTTGCCGACCATAGCAGGAGCAAGGATAATGGAATGGGAAGGAATAGGAAAATGGGTCTGGCATCCCTTTTATTGGAAAAAAACCATAAACAATTAGTAAGTCCCATAAAACTCTATCCTTTAAGTAATGGTCAATACTCATTAGTTAGTGGTAATTCTATTCCGGGGTAAAGAAAGAAAACGTTCTAAACAAACATGGCTGTTGTCACGCACGCGATAAATTGATAACAAAATGTTTGTCCGCTCGATGGACAGCAATTAGGGCGCGTGCTGTTTACCGTAGGTGTCCAGTGACAAACAACGGCAAAGCCTTGTTTACACGTTTCGTCCAGTCAAGGCTAACACTTACTTGCTTGTTTATTCCCATGAATCACCTACATTTGTCCATGATTATTTGACATGGAATGTTCCACGATATTGTGTTGTGTGTTATGAAGTACTAAGCGTCCAATTAATTAATTAGTTTTCCATGGAATGGAAAGTTGTATGATTATTTGTATAATGCAAATTCTGAAATTAAAATAGACTAACTTTTTAGTTATAAAACAAAATTACCCTTACTTAATGATCACTGATTTAATAAATGATTAATTAATGATTTAAGTAGTGGCAGGGCACACTGCGTTTCGTGTCATTTGGGCAGCCCGTCTGGTGGCAGTAACCACCCCCTTACAGAAGACCACCGTGAAATAACAGTACGTGTGCTGTTGTGTTTCGGTGAGTGAAGTAAGGGATGCCAGAGCCCATTTTCCTATCCCTTCCCAATCCCTTATCCTTAATACTATAGTAGTCGCAGCGCACTTGTAGCAGCTTTGGCGTTGCTTGTGTTATAGGCGATGATAGCCACCTACCATCAAGTGGACCGTCAGCCTGTCTGTCGATCTTAACACGTCTCTTGGAGAAAATAAATTTGATGCTTATTGACCAATAGTTTCTTGATAGGTTAAGTAGTTTTGTCTTGCCGCCTTTGTGAAATATGACTTTCAGTATCGTAAGAAATTGTTAATAATATACAGATCATCTTAAGTTAACCGATAGGTACAATATTCTGTAATATGCATGAGATTCTTAATATCGAATTTTCTGTGTGTGGCACGGTCAAATCAAATATAGATGGGATATTGGGTACGGCCGTGGGTCTTTTTCAATAACCTAAATAAACAAACATGAGGATTTTCTTACATGTTATTATACATATGTATATACCTACGTATTAGTCAAAACAAAATAGGGGTCAAAAGTTAACTTACATCTTATACGTATTTTATTTAACAAATACAAATGATAAGAAGCAAAATATTAATTCTTTATTATCTGAAATTTTTGCTTGTGGTGTTTGAGACCAAATGCTGGCCATAATTTTCAGTAAACTTTAAATTTGAATAATTGTTTATTGTGTTTAATATGGATTTTTGTTTTAGCTGGGGATCATTTTAGCATTGATTTTCAGCAAGGTATCGTATTTTTTTTTTTGTAATTATCTTATCAAGTGAACAATGCTAAGAGTACGAAGGCATTTGGACTCGATTACTACAACCAGAGCCGTTATACATTGATTCAATAAGAACATTGGCAGCGCTCTGTTGGGTTGCAGCTGGGTTTTTCTCGAAGAGCTATCAAAAATGTTTGGAATCGTTTCCAAGAGACGGGCATTGTTGCCAGAAGACCTGGTTCGGGTAGACTTCCGACTACAACTGCTTTCGAGGACCGAGAACTTGAGCGCCCGTAGAACTCGAATAACGACGGCTCGGAAATTACAAACTCCTCTTCGTCTCGACAACGGGTAGTCGGGTACTCGTGTCAGTGACCAAAGGATTCGAAATCGCACGAAGATCAGCAAAGATCAAGACAACGAGTAAGTAGTTCGAATTCAACTAAATAAGGTTTAAGGTTCTCTCATCAATATTTGGACGGACGAGTGCAAAATGAAATAGCTTAGTGACGATCGGCTTATTAGGATACGGCGAAGACCTGGCGACGAATTTACTAATGACTGTGTCCACGAAGTTGACCGTTTCGGTGGTCCCAACTCAATGATTTGGGGTTGGATATAGGTAAATGATTATCATTTTATGACGTAGGGCGTATTCTAGACATTAGATATATCTATTAAAAAGTAAGTCTTAAAAGTTAATCGCATGATTATAATAAATAGGTAGTATGCAACAAAACTTTTGTATTCTATATTTTTATGCGAATTCCTAGTCCTGTATGTGATAATAGAACTATTAATTTTAGATTGATTGCCGCTGTATCTATATAGGAGAATTTTATTTTTTATATAATATGTATGCTCATTAAAATTTATATCTTTAAAACACGCTACGGATGTTTTTAAATAGGACTAAGGGTTGGAACATCCCTTACACACCGAAGAATAAAAGCACACTTTTTGGCTGTTATTTCACGAATATCTTCTAAAATAATCACTGCTATCAAACCGCTCTACCTCTTATGATTAAGAAGTACGATTATGAGTATCCCATAATTAGAAAAAACTATACTATGTGCAATCGTACACTTTATTGAATTACCTATGTAATAAATTATTAAAATTAATATCACATTAATTTGAGAACCGAATTATATTATATTCCGATTAAACTAGTTAATAAAGTACACACAAGGAAGAATTTATTGTTGTATGGAGGCGTTAATTGGCTGACAAACATTACTTTAATAGTCTGACCGAATGGGACATTATTGATTTTTGTGCCGTCTCTCTTTCATTTACAATTATTTTACACTCTGTCGCTGTGATATGCATTTAGCATATTGTTTGTGGTTTGCTATTTCTATGTTATAAATTAAACTAAATACATTTAACCTTTATTTTAAATTATTAAAAAAAAAACATCGCGCCTTCTTGGAATAATAATAAGTAATCAACATAAAAGTTATAACTTCTTACTATGTCAATGTCAATGTCAATGTCAATGTCAATGTCAATGTCAATGTCAATGTCAATGTCAATGTCAATGTCAATGTCAATGTCCATGTCCATGTCCATGTCCATGTCAATGTCAATGTCCATGTCCATGTCTATGTCTATATATCTATAAAGTCGCTGTCCACCTTTGTTTCTCCGACAACTTCTTCTAAACCACGTAACTGATTTTAATACAAATATGGTTTTCAGTAAAGTAAAGAGCGATAACCAAGGAAAGCTTAAATGTATAATTTATAAAAGAAAAAATACATCCACGTGAACCACTATCATATTATAAATAGACAACTACTATATTCAAAAATTATACATAGGTATTATTTTTTTAAAGAAAACCAACGAATTATACAGTAGGTATTTTAATTAAGTTCAACATTTTCTCATAAAACGATGTGACATGTGACAGAATCTATTGATACAGATTAATGTTGACTTATTAATCACGAGTCTGTAATACCTTCCTATGTGACAAGCACTATTAGGGAAGGCAACGGTACTGTGAAGTTATCAGCGTATATTAATTAATTTGTTTAATCAAGGAGTTAATTATATTAATTCAAGAAATACCTTAATATATAATTGAATCACGTGATGCCAAAACAACACAAGTACATGAAACATTGAGATAATGTAACGACATGAAAACATATTTTTGAGGAACACAAAAATCTGATTAAACAGTAATTCTGCATTTCTATAAGTTGTATTCGTCATTATACTGTTCTTTTAACTGCTACTAATAACTGTGAGTAACATTTAGTAAATGTTTAGTAGTAAATGTATATCTCAGTCTATATATGTATCTGTCTTATATGTTATCTGTCTATATCCAAGTCTATATGTTTATCTAAATATGTTAAAAATAATATCTGGAAATGTATGGTTCTGTAACAACAAAGGCATTTAGTGATATTTAAGTGAAAAATCAAAACAAATGTCACATATTTATTGTCAGACACATTTAATATACATAAAATTGTACTAAAAACTCTAGTTAATAACCTTTTTCTAGTTGGCCAATTAAAATTTTCTTCACAGAAGATCTTTACATGTTCAATTTTTTAATAATGATTGCTTTTAAACCATCTGGATATTCACAGGCATTTGGCAAAGTATCATTAGTTACGCTAGATTTTTTTTAACATAAATGTTAGGAGACGTGTTGTTTTTAACCCCCGACGGCCGACGCAATACAGTGTTGTTATAAGTTTGACATGTGTATTTGTGTGTCTGTCTGTGGCATCAAAGCTCACACACAGTAAGACCGATTTTGATCCAGTTTTTTTATTTGAAAGCTGACTTAATCGAAATGGTTCCTAGCTATAATTTATGAAGATCTATTCGGGTGTTTAAAGATCATCAGCTCAATTCCTAGTTGACGAGGAGATCTCCATATAACTCCCGCATTTTCTATTGAGTTGAAATTTGTTGTACCTACTGTTATTTCTGTGGTATTTCCATGACATGGCAACCTTGATCTGATAGTGCAGCAACTCCTCAGAAACTTACAGCAGATATAGCATGTTTAGGCTTAATTAGAATGATCGCAATAGATGTCGGAGGTTAGTTCATAATTTTTAGTTACAGCTTGTTGCACAATAATGTGAGGAGAGCTACACGAATTTACTGTGAAAGACTGACTTATACAATAAGTGTGGTTTTTCAGCAAACTTGTACTCGTATTTGTGGTCATATATACAAAAGAATTAAATTGATATTTAAAAAAATGTCGGTTATGCTGTTTTTGGATCACATTATTCAATTAATAGTTATTATTTAGGTAGTAATAATAATAATATTCAATACACTTTGCCAGGCGGTGAGGACGACCATAGACAGGGACCGATGGAGGCGGATGGTGCCGTCAAGATTGGGACCTCGTATCGAAACCACGATCCTGAGTAATGAGGGACCGACTGGAGAGAGTTATTCAATTCAATAATACCATTACCTTTGGCCTACGACTTCGTCCGCGTATCATATAAATTGTAAACCATGTGTTATTCTGATTTTCAAGTTATAATTATTACTGTAAAGATTCCTCAAAATGCGTTGAGTAGTATTTGCTAAAAGAGTCTCATACATCCAAACGTTGATCCTCACAAACTTTGGCATTTACAATATTTTTAGGATAATGGAAAATAGCGGTTTTTGTTCAAAAGTGAAATAGTGAAATACTCTTTCACTATTTGAAAGGTATACACATTTCAAATATCTGACAGGCTAAATATTATGTAAAACTTACTCCCTCAATTGCGTCTAATTACGGAGCAATTAATTAATACGAGTAAAACCGGGGTGCATCGGTCCTCATAAAGTCATCATATTTGTTTAAAAAGTGTTAGAAGCCCCCTTTAAGAGAAATCGCTCCTGGAGACAGCTTTATAGCAATTGCATGGTTATCCATCTGAAGCAAATCCCTTTCCGCCACTCCATGTCGTTGGTGTAGCTCATCACGGGGCGTCCCATATATCGTATTCATCGGATCTGCAAGCTAAACGGATTTTGCTTTGAAGATCTCCAATTTATGAATTCGACCTATCACGAACTTAGCGATGTAGTTCCTGTAGCACGCTAGAGTAATTTTTGTTATAAGTTTCTAGAAGGCATGAAATATTGATAGGTGAAAAAAATTTTCGACCCTGTAGAAGTATAAAACAAAAATAATTGGTGTTTTTTCCAATTTACACAAAAATGGTAAGAGCTAGAAAAAAGTTTCAGAGAAATATTGTAGAGAATTTTATTTGTCATCACTTTTATTACTAAAATTAAAATTAACAGAGTTAGGGAGGTTAGAAGATATGAGTTAATGAATGTACAAAGGTACAAAGATCGTTGTAGGGCGTACAGAAACCCCCCCTAGGTATGCTAGGACCTTGTCGTGGTGGGGAGGCTTAACCCTCGACAATCCGGGCGGTTGCAGGGGTCGGTGGGGTCACCGGCCTTCGCTTGGCGGACCAGATTGTCGCTGGGGAACGAAGAAAGCACACCCGTGAGGGCTCCGAGCGGGCTCCGAACATCGGAGTTCGTGGCGGAGCAAACGTTGGGGGGCGGTGAGAGACGGCACCCCCGGTCCTTGTTCGTCGGACCGAGGTATGGGTCTCGGTTTTGCGCTCGGATTCTCTCGGATGGCTCTGTCGCTCAGTGGTAGTCGGGCAACTCACGTGAAGACGGAGCTCTACGGCAGAGAAGGACCGTCTGGCAGAGTACCGCAATCGTGGCCTTGTGGGGGGTGGTGAAGACCCGGTTAGGGCCGCCGGCTAGTAACCGCCCTCCGCAGTCCTCCGGAAGAGTGAACACCCGGCCTCGCCACCCGGCCTAGTAACTCTTCCGCGACGACAACACAAGGTGGAGCCCGTCTCTCGGGCTGCCGCGATTGCTGTGGAAATGTCAGACGGAAACCCCCTTTGGGCCGCCCACCCTTAATGCCGTAGAGATGAGCGGCCACATGAGCAGGGGTTATCCGAAAGTTTCAGGTAGAAGCGGCCTCCGACTCTGTGGTAGGTTGTGCCGCAGAGAAGAGGTAATGGGGTGCTTCAGAGGTGAAGCCCCTCGCTGACTGCCCGCTGCGAGAGGTGAGAATGGGCGGCTCGTGCCGCTTCGCCCGGGGGCGGTGGACATGGGGTCATCCGCCGTCATCATAACACCGGGCAACGAGGGAAGACGTGCTGTGTGTTTCCGGCAAGTCTCTTCACGGCGCGGAGATGAAACTCCGCGCCTAATCGAGGTGGAGCCCGCAAGTACGCGGGCCTCGTCTGGCGGGGGAGGCAGATGCATGTTTTCCACGATCCCTTACCCCCCCGTCCATAGACGGCGCGAGGAAGGACCGTGGGTTTTTAGTGGGTAGAAGTCCCACATACCCCACCGATCTCCCCATGGTCGGTGGGGATCTGGCTCGCAGATTTTCCCACGCAAAAAAAAAGGGCGTACAGAAAAGGTCATAGGGCTCCTTTCGTCTTGAAAAAAGTACTGTTCGTGCCCCTTTTCATATGTGTAAAAACAATTATTAAATATTTATTGCTCAGGCGTTGAAAATTTTATTTTTAATTTTAAATAAAATTTGATGTTTTTTCTTAATGTAATAGTCAGCAGGGTCGTAGGTTGCTCCCATACACAAGTAACGACATATGTGCTGCAAGTGCGCTGCAGACCTTATAGGATAAAGGATAAAAAACTAAGAGGGAATAGCGAATTGACTCTGAAAACCGCATTATTAAATGACTACAGAAACAGTAAGACGGCGTCACATTAGCTACCCAATTCATGACTGCGATACGCAGTGAACCCCGCATTGCTAGTATATACGGCCAGCGCTATAAACTACCAAGCGCTATTATGCTAGTATATAAAGTGATTTTTTTTTCATTAGGGGAAATGGCGTTTACGCACGCGTTTAGGGGGAGTGTGGGATTCGCCCGGTGAAGTAACTTGTCACCGGGAATACCCACTAAAACCCCCTCGGATTCCACCATCAGCGGTGATGTGCGGGTCCGAGAGTTCACAACGAAGCCTTATCCTCGGATCCCCACGCACCGCTACGTTCTCTTCGAACCCAGCTTAGGGTGATGGCTTCACCTCACTTCAAATGTGGCGGTTCACTGGAATGCCGTGAGCCGCCACGCATCCTTATTGGGTGTTTCAGGGCGTCAGACCCGCCACCTTCTGACGCCCTCAGGTTGTCACGCGATATGCGCCGCGGCATACGCCTGAGTGGATCAGCCTGGGGGTCTGCCTCGCGGGCCCGCTAATTGGCCTCTTTTCAAGTTGCAGAGACCCAATACCTACTTATTTACTGATATATTATTTTCCTTTTAATTACCAAGTAAATTAAATATCAAATAACATAAACGAATTTAAAGTTTCCGTTGTCACGGTTCGATTTTTAAAACCATTAGGTTGTGTTACAATGCTTTTAGCGGTTACCATGTAATGGAACCGTCCCGTGGTCCAATAATAATAATAATGATAAAAAACTCTGGCACATTTAAAACTCATTTGCTTCATTACTCTTAAAAGTAGAGTTTCGTTCGAAGTGCCTCGAGCTGTTCTAGATTCATGCCGTTGAATTAATGACGTATAATAACTCTGATGGTGAGGTTGTGCCCTAAACGTCTGCGTTGATGAATAATGGGGCCATTAAATGTAAGAGCAAGCATCGTTGTATGGCCCGCTTCATAAATAACGCAGCTTACATCGCACAAGTAACTTACAAGGTTTAATACAAGTGCCGCCAAAACTTATATTTTAATTTAATATACTCGTAATAAAGTAACTCTTAATACTTGTATTTGACAGTTTGACTCCATGATATCAACGACTTAACTGAGAAAAATCTTTAATGTAAAGACACGCTTCCTTTACGATTTTATTTTTATATGTATAGATGGAAAGATGCTGTTTTAGAAGTAATGACTTGTCTAACAGGCAAATTAAACAAGGGTCCTATTTTGTTCTATATAATCAATTTCATAGTCGCCTCGGATACTCATCTCACTCTCAACGCTAATAGAATTTTCGAAGACCCTCACCAGTCCTGATTGATTTAAGTGAGAATATTTATAATTATAATCATAAGTGACTATAATTACTTTTGCTTTTAGTCTATTACAAATGGAGACATGTTTAGCATGTCGAATACAGAAGCACTACGATAGAATATTTTTTTGTATCATACAAATCAGAGAACAATTTATATTTCTTACAAGGAAAGAAATGAGCTGAAAGTAAAAATTTTGACTTTTTAGTTAAGGTCGGCAGACAGGCTACACTACATAAGCAACGCCACACTAGGTGCTGAAAGTGCGCTATCGACTACATAGGATTAAGGATAAGGAATTGAGATGGGTTAGGGAAATGTGCTCTGGCATCCCTTACTCACTCACCGAAACACAATAGCACACTGTGGTCTTCTCTAAGGGGGTGGTTACTGCCGCCAGACATAAAACTAATAAAACTGTTTTTTGTAATGATAACATAAATTCATATTGGTTCTATATTTTTTTAAATAAATTTAATTAAAACTTATCGGCAGTTACGCCGCAATACATTATTTTTGTCTATAATGAGTTGCTTATTTCTATAACGTAATTTAAAATGTTTCCTTTTTGATAGATCACGAGTTACTGATTACATAGATAGGTTTTGCAGGCGTGCCGCAGCTCCGGAAGATATTATGTTTAACATTTTCACATTACAAAATTTACCATTTATACGGCGAATATTTCAAATAAATATTTGTACTAACACAGAGATGTTTTTTCTATTGCGTTTCCTGTGTCGGCTGAGCGTTCGGTCCACTGGGCTGTAAGTGCTTATTCATACCCTATTGGTAAAACTACATGTCTATCATACGTACAAGTGCATTAGTCTATATGTATCATAGTTCATCTAGGTAAAATTAAATTTTAGTTGTTATACGCCTATCTAATTTTCTAAAAATGGAAAAATGTAACACTTGAGAAAATATATGAGTAATATAACGATTTTTTTTAATATTTTTAGATGATACCTCAGGAACCTAACATTTTTTTTCAGAATAAAATATATCCTATAAAAATAAAGTAACCCAGATAAAAAACTATTTGTATGCCAAATTTTATCCTATTCGGTTCAGCAGTTTTTGCGTGATTGAGTAACAAACATACAAACTTTGGCCTTTTATAATATTACTATCTGGTGTTGTATGAAGGGGGGGGGCTAAAGAGCGGAGATGGGCGGAGGGTGAGCAGCCGATGTTACCCGCTGATAATGTATAGCTTTCTATATGTGAAAGAATTTTTAAAATCGGTCCATTAGTTATTACAAACATTGCAATTCATTACAACATACATTTGTATGGAGTGAGGTAAAGGGGGTGAGATAGGAAGGGTGAGTAGTGTAGCCTATGTTACTCGCTGATAATGTAGCTTTCGCTGATAGTGAAAGAATCTTAAATTGGTCCAGTAGTTTTTGAGTTTATTCATTACAAACATACATACAAATCTTTTCTCTTTATAATTTTATTATGAGAGTGATTTATAATAATATCTGTATTAATTAGTTAAATATTAGAAGTCCATATATAACACAGTCCCAAAACAGTTTTAAACATTTTTATGTGATGTGGCTAGCAAGTGCTCTGTCAACCCTGACAGAATAAAGGACGAAGTAATTTGTATGCCCGTGTTTCACGTTAGGTATTTTTAACATGAATTTGTGACATTTTTCATGTGAGCCAACACTTTGGTACCGAGTGAAGCATGAGGGTAATGTTACAAAGTGTAGCAATTGTAAATTTTATGACTACGAACGGACGTCTAATATCATTCGTAAAGTAAATTCATTACTAAGATTGTTCAAGGGTTTTATTGTTGTTATCAATTAACAAAAATAACTGAAACCTTAACTTTGTTGATTGAAATTGTTGATGTTGAGTTTTGAATGAATATATTTTTTTATGTAGATGAGCATAAAATAAAAAGTTAAAACAGTTAGATACACACACACACATGTATGTGACGGTCACGCGAGTTCAATGCTTTTTCACCATCCAAAAGTGCCCAACGTACCTAAAGAAGTTTTCACTTAAAAAATATATTAATATACAAAGAATTTACGAAACGAGAGCGCACTTGCATAATTATGCGACAAAACGATTTTTATTAAAAACTATAATGTATTTTAAAAAACCAACTGTAAAATTTAAGTTTACGGTTATACTAATGTTCATAGAATATTTGGAGGTATAAATTAGTCCTGTTTGCCTGTAAAATGTAAATTTGTGTTTTAAAAGAGGTTTTTTTTTTGAAAATTTTTTCTCTGTTATAATAGTTTACCAATCGTGTAATCCAACTACCAAAATGAAGTCAGTAACATGAAGAAACAGATTACCAAACATCACTTTCATATGTTTTGTCATTGCTCAGAAAAATCTAAATCCCTGCCGCCAATTCATCGTCTCAAGTAATTCTTAAGTTTCTCAAGTAAGTCATATTTTAAGAAATGATACATTATTAAGTAGTTATACCTAAACGATTCGTTTACATTTATTTATTTATGTTAATTGTGCTTAATTCACAAATGTATGTACGTACTTAAGTACATAAATCCTACACAAGAAGTTGAAAAGGTTTATAAGGTCTTCCATAAAGACGTGTTGAATTGTATTTATTATTTATGTAATGTATTGAATTTATGTAATTCTTCTATAACAGAGAAAAAAATTCAAAAAAACTCTCTTAAAATAGATTTTACAGGCAAACGGGACTAATTTATACCTCCAAATTTTCTCCTCACATTTCTGTATCTTGATACAATATACGAACTAACCGAATAGTGTTTGTATTTGGTATTGATAGATTATATTCCAACTTCGAATATTAGCACAGTCGAGTTTCGACTGACCGTGTTCGTGACCCCTCAAGCGATCCATTGGCACACCTATGTATGCCGGCCAAATTTAAAACCTAATAAAACCACACCTCTTCGTAATGTCTGTTCATAAAATAGATTAGGTTAACCTATATATTCATTTAGGTAATGATATTCTCCCTAAACGGTCGTAGATTATATAAATTGCAACTAACGCTATATTTAATGTGTTTTTAGGGTTCCGTACGTCCGAATAAAAAAACGAAACCCTTAAAGGATCACTCGTGTGTCCGTCTGTCCGTCGCTCACAGTCAATTATCTCGGAATCTACTAGACCGATTAAGTTGAAATTTGGTACACATATCAATTTCTGTGACCCAAACGCAGAGGTGTGACGTGAATAGATGAAATTTTTGGGGAGAAGGTGGAAAATTTAAAAAAAAATTTGAAAACTGCACGTGTGACATATCAAATGGAAGGTCTTGTTGTGAAGATCTTAAATGTATTTTTTTGTAATTTTAAAATAAAGAGTTTCCAAGTTATTTAAGAAAATACACGAAAATTGACCATTCCCCCCCCCCCCTTATCTTCGAAACTACTGAACCTAAAATTTTGAAAAAAAAATACTGAAATTAGTTTTCTAATTATAGATTATAGGAAAACCTATAAGAAGTCCATGATATTAAAATAACATGGTAAATCACTCAATATTGGTAACATCGTACGGACGTTCTTCACGCGAGTTCAGCTCGCACTTGTCCCGTTTTTTTTCTGTATAAAAAGTATGTCCTGTTCTGTTTAACGTGTATATAAAATTTCATGATGATCGTTTGAGTAGTTAAGGCGTGAAATCTTAACTAAAAACAAACTCACTGTCGCATTTTTAATATCAGGATTAAACGGCGGATGAAACCGCAGGAGACAACTAGTGCTTAATAAAATTATAGATTAAAATAAAAACGTATATTAAAATTTTCATATAGGTTTTATACGTTGGGTAGCTAGATAAGGTTTAACTGTTCGAAATCAAACAGAAATTACTGCAAAAATGTGTAAGTATTGATTGATGATTTTCAAATACAAAGTAGAGTGCGGTTTAGTAAAAATTGCGAATAAAATTCGCCATTTTTACGAAATTAATCCATCACAATTATTGCGTCGTCAAAATATCGGCATACGCCCCAACTGGAGGGAAATTGAAAAGCTTTCAGGCAGCCGATCGGGCGAACCTGTTCACGTATCGACTAATCAATGAATTGATTTCACAGCCTGTGCAAATATTTTTTCACGTGAGTTTTCGAATCAATGAACAAACCGTTAATAGACTGGTGAAAAAAAATATAAATAGAAAAAAACGCCATGTGGAACGCTAATCATACCACACCCCGCATACTGGATATTACTATGCTCCGACTACATCTAGACCTGTTCTCGCTGACGGTCGCTGAGGTCCATAGCGTGATGCGAGTTAAGTTTTTCCTATAAATATAGGAAATTCCTATAAATATAGGAAAAGTATATAGTTAGAATAAAAATATATTTTCAGTAAGGAGAATGTAAGCACAGATGTAAGTCTAGATTAAGAACAACTCTGCCTGTAGATATACTAAGTAAATAAATTATAAGAGACTGTTTGTTTTGGAATAAATAAATAATCTCTATATTTGAATCCCCATTTCCCTTGGTCACGGCATCACGCGTGATCGGGTAGACCGATTTTAATTCGGTTTTCACTAATGGAAAGAGGGATAAACGGGGAATGTTCATATATATAAAAATTGCCCCGCAGGCGAAGCCGGGGGCAGGTCGCTAGATAAAAATAAAGTTACTGAAGTCTATATTGGACTAATATCGTCTAGCACTATTATTTATTTTGTACTAATTAAAACCTTTGTACATAAAAATATATTAAAAGACCTTGAACCGATCTGGCATATCGAACCGCCCCCATTTTGATATTTTTTTCGAAATTGCGGCGCACGGCGAAAGTAGTATCTCGTGATCCTAGTAGTATGTAATATACCTACTCTATAATAATAATCAGCCTGGAAACGATTACTTGGATACAATCTGACGCATATAGAGACACGTAATATGTCTATTTTTAATGATTGTCGCTATACCATATGTCGATCTTTACCTCCATATACATATCTCGCTAACGTGACGCCTTAAGGTACCATGTTACTTGACATTTTTTGTTCGTTTATGTGTGGGACATACCATTTTTATCGTGCGCTACGAATACGAAAAAAAAATCAAAATGGCGGGGAATTAATATGCCAGCTTTCATACAAAAATATTCACTTTGATTTATGGCTAGAGAAAAACTTTAAGAAGTTTTGTGAAAATTAAGAAGTTTTGTAAAATTAAGTTGTCGCGAATAGCGTCGCAGTCATAATAGAATTTTTTGCTCGCGTGCAGGTGAGCGGTGATTCAGATTCCCAAAAATTGTATATTTTGTAAGTGCAGCTGCATTATAAATAATTGCGAGCCACCTGTGTTGATGGAGCAATCCCAAGCCCATTATATTACAATCCTATGATATTTGTAAATAAATGATAATAATCACATTTATTTTACTTTCCATTTTGTGCCAACCCTTGCATATCTGCGTGTGACAGCGTAAGTACTTGCACGGGCGGCGGCAAAGCGTTTCCGGACTGTAAGTACGGTTAGACTGTGGTAGTATTAATGAACTTTATCAAATTAAATTTTGTTATTAATGAAACTTTAATTACAGAATTTTAATCACTCCTTCATGTATATACTAATTTGACATATTTAAAATGTCAATTTAATAATTTAATTCAATAAAATATTATTGTATCCGAATAACATTACTAACACAGTGTTAATTTTTTGTCATGTCATGACTAATCCGGTTATTCTCTCTCTGATTATCTTTCTTGAAAGTAACCGTCGAGGAAGTAAACAGCGCTCTTTCTTTCTATTCACACTGGCTGAATGGAAACAACCTTTTTAAAATAGGGGAAAAAAATATGTACAATTTCTTACTTCAAATACCAAAACTTGTAACTCAACAGATCTGATATGAGCATAGAGAAGTAGACCCTGTAACTCTTGGACTGATGTCAAAGACTAAATTGAAATTGGACTAACAACTAATTGACTAACCTTGGACACAAATTTCAATGGGATCCGCATATCATTTAATTGGTGAATAGAATGAATAGATTGGTGAATATAATGGTGAATGAATGAATCGCTAAATAGGTGAACTTCAGCATTCTCGGTTTGAAAGATACGGCAATTGCCATTGTAGCCACTGTAAGGCTGTTATACTCTAATTACTTTTACAGTAATTATGTCTTTGGCCTACAGCTCTGAGGACATGCAGCTGATAATATACATACAATACTAGCACCGTAGTATTGTAGAAAGAACTATTTGTGCCTTCTATGAGAAATAAATTTAAATAAATTAAATAATACACTTATGTTTGATTGCTATGGTTATAACACAAGTTTTACACAAATTGGCTACACACTAAATAAGGTTTATTAAAATAAGTATATCTCTTATATGTATACGTTTTTGTAACGAGATCTTAATCCAATAAAGTGATTGTTTCACAAATTTATGGTTGAAAGGAGTATCTGTGTTTTTGTTGAACTCTTCTTTGTAAAAATCCGCATTCCGAACTGGCGAATGATACTTGTAAATACAGAATTGTATTTGTTTGAAATTTGTTCTAATAAGTAAATAATTCATTATTTTTATCTATACTAATATTATACAAAGCTGAAGAGATTGTTTGAATACGCTAAATTCTGGAATTACCAATCGGATTTAAAAAACAATCTTTTTTGAATTTTGATAGGCCGATTCTTAAGGTTATTTGTAGGATCCTTATAAGCGCACCAAAAAAAAGTCCAAAGAATGCTAAGAAAACGAAGTAATAACGCGTGCTGGCAGTGACATGCGACGCGTTGAGTCAGCATTATCGAGTAAAGCGCAAATAAATTGTTGTTTCAATGAATGGCGGGTTAAACCGCATGACACAGCTAGTTAGGTAATAACACTTGCATAATAGCGAGGTAGCCCAGTTAATACATGCTTACATATTTAAGGGCTTCACTGAGGCAAATGACATTTACTATAGAACTCGCTGGCGGCGGATCCAATTCAACAGGCCTAGAAATGGTGTTTTTTTTTTGTTTTTACCATTAGAACAATACACAAAATAAATTTTTTTATTAATACAATTTTTTAATCTGATATTAACTTATTAATAGGTACAGGATTCATATGCGAGCAATAAGCCGTTTTAGAGAGAATTTTCAATAAAAGTCAAATTCTTCTTGTTTTCTAACTTTTTTTGTGGAGTTTCTATTACTTTAACGAAAATTCTAATCAATACAATTGGTTCTTCACATGTTTAAGTATAATATATATTTTTTTCAAAGCAATTCTCTTGTCTATTTCTTGTAACATTTTCATTAAACAATGGATATTTTTAGTATTTAGGGTTTGTCTCCCCCTTAAGCATATAGCTTACATTTAATGCATATTTTCAGAACATAAAAGGAACATATAAAACATATAAAACATATAAATGTTTCTTTTAACCTTTTATTAAAAATATTTTTATTAAGTGTTAATTAATTTCAAGAGGATAATTTTTTCACGCAAGATTTACGGCGTATGCAAAAAACCTCTGACTCATTTAACGTACCATTTCCTTAGCAAGCTACTCATTTTCCGCAGAATAAAATATTGACAACAATTTATTGAGGTGACACGTACAAAATTTTCACACATAATGTTGGATTTTAAATCATAATAAGGGGAAATGTACAAGTCATCCTATTTGATGTGAGCTTACGTTGTTTACACTGAAACCCTTTTCAAATAAAAAGAGGTAAGTGAATTTCTCTGGAAAAAAGAAAGTAAACATTCCTTTTATAGGTCGTAAACAAACTGGTCGGCCTAATTTATTCCATAGCGGAAATTTTATTTCTATTTTGTTAAAATATATCAATTTAGGGTGTACGAATTTACATAAAGAGAGTCGAAGTGTTACAGCGGTAAATATGTGAGATGTAGAGTCATGCCAACAGATTCAATTTTATTACAAATTTGATGGAGGCTTAGACCGGTCCTCCATCATCACCGGTTTCCCGTGTAACTACGGACTCTCCGGTTAGATGCATTTGGTCACAGTATTTATACAATGTTTCAGAAACACTTCGTTAGCGTGATGCAGGCCTTGCGTTCTGATTGGTCGAATTTTTGTGACGTGTTAACGTGAAGACTTGCGTATTGCGTTGTATGCCTTCTCTACTTACGCCGTGTTGTTAAATTTGGCAACGTCGCAAAAATTTAAACGGTGAACCGACTTACGCGCGGGAAAATTAAAGACTCAAGTTTCATTTTTATGAATTTTAATTAATAAAATGTTATTTAATAATAATAATTAATTATTATTAATTAATATTTTATTTAAGCATACCAAAAATACTAGAATTCGATACTGAAATGATAATTATAACTACACATTTTACGTGATATATTGCAAACTATTTATTGCATTTTTGAATGCCTGTAAAAAGCAGTACATGTAAATGTACTTACTCTAATCATGGAAGAAACTTAAGAAAACACAGATGGAGAATTCACATTTTATTTTACAGATTAAACAAAAAAATTATAAAGAGGTGTAAGCAAATAACCCAATAGTAATAAAGTAATATTTGAATTCTAATTTCTTTAAGTACAAAACTTGTACGGAATAATGAAATAAACATTAGACGATATCTTACTAACTTAGTGAAAATTTTCAAATTAGGTGAGAAATTTTCGATAAGATACCTATGAACAAATGCCGCATGCAAACGAGAGCGCGTTTGCTTATGCCTAAGGTCGTATGCGACAAAACGATTTTTGTTAAAAAACTATAAAGTATTTTAAGAAATCCAACTGTAAAAGTAAAGTGTAAGTTTATACTAATGTACATAGAAAATTTGGAGGTACAAATTGGTCCCGTTTGCCTGTAATATGTAAATCTGTGTTTTAAAAGAGGTTTCTTTGAGTTTTTTCTCTGTGTTATAAAAGTTTACCAAACGTGTAATCCAACTGACAAAATGAAGTAAGTAACATGAAGAAACAGATTACCAAACACCACTTTCATATGTTTTGTCATTGCTGAGAAAAATCTAAATCCCTGCCATCAAAATTTCCAATGCGTCGCCTTAAAATATAAGGGACCGGCTACCCCTGGAGGGCCTCTTGCGACGACGGCGTTTTGAGCCGCCGAAGGTACAAGTGGCCACGGGCCGAATGGTTCCCCGAAAATTTACAAATTTACCTAGCTAGCAATTTACAAAAGTATAGAATCAATTAACATAAAAAATTAAAAGTCAGAACCATGCATTTATGTTTGGTCCTAGGTAGAAAACACATTTAGTTTACGCTTATTACATTTTTGTTCGTTTTGCTAATTATTTTCTTTTTTTATAGTTATTTAATAAAATGTTAGTTAAAATACGGCACATTGATTTAAATAAATCGTTCAAAGAATGCCCTGCCTCACATTCTCCATTTATATCGATAAAGAAACTATCAGATAATCGTTAAACATGTTAAAATCTCCCTTATATTATCTGATTTTATTAAAATTTATTTTGTTGCTGCATTATTAATAGTGTATTCACAAAAATTTCATCCATACATAGGTAAGTTAACAATTCTCTCACGTACACGTTAGTTTGAACACAATATTTCTAAGTAATTTCTAGTGTTTAGTCTTCTGGCTCTACATTTAGTGAAGATCACAAATGTTGAAGGTATCGTTTGTGTGGCTAAAACAAATAATTACTTACATAATAATTCGTATCATATATCTATGATGTTTGCACACAGATTGGAATGAAATATACACTAAATATTACCGGAAGCTTGTTACATTACATCAGTGGAAACCACATGAAAAACGGGTAAGCCGTTTCTGCGATTAGCGTGCACAAAGGCATAATAGGCAAACAAAGATTTTATTAAATATGACAAATCACCATTTTCATTTATATAAACTTTCAATCATCATCATTTTACAGATGATAGTATATAGTTAACTAAAGTTTCAGCCAATTCAACTAAAGAATTATTTTATTGCATTTTTATCGAAAAAATTTTGGACGTGATGCTTTAAATTTACATTTAATTTAATTTTTTGTTTGTAAACCGATTGGAATGAAACAAACTCATGTTACGGGAAGCTTGTTATAATACATCAATACTGCATTCAAATTGGTTAAGCCTTTTCAGAGATTAACGTGCACAAACGCACAGGCAAACAGACAAAAAATCTAAAAACTATTTTATTGATGACCTCGGAAACGTAAGTACAACGTGTTTTTTTAATATTTCATGTACAGACACAGCTCGTTTACGATTTTACTAGATATACCTATGTATTGTTATGTAAGTAGAATGTAGCTTCGACTAAGTCCCTTCTTATTGTTACTTGATCTCAATTGAGGACATACAATTAGCGCAATTGTCTTACTTTATAGTCATTCATGTGGTTCCCTGAGTACAAAAGCCTATATAGTATGTAAGTTCTTAATTTAGAGACAAATATGACTGATCTAATATCTAGTCTGGCTCTAAGGAAAAAATGTCACAAATGTTTTTAGATGCCTTTGATAATGCATAATCAATATATTAAAAATTACAAATCACAGAAAAATTATGGTTGAGTAATTTAATCTCTGGTTAAATTACATTTTTTTTTCGTATTATTCTCTGGTAGGATTTTGGTTCAGTATGAGTTGTCCTTGAAATTTTAACTCATTTCCCACAAATTGACCAAAAATTTAATTATTATATATAATATTGTTACGACTAACTATGGAACTTTCTGGAAAAAGTGTTCGCGCTGGCCGAAAGTCTCGAACGTCCCACCCTATCGATGGTAGTCACGCCACTTTCCGATTAGTCTCAAAGGAAATTGGTCCTTATGTTTATAACATAGAGTTTATATTCACAGAAATAGCATTCCCGAACTTTCAATGGCTTGTTTACAATCTTGTTTATATTTCTAGTAAATTCGAAATACATGGAGGCGTTTGGCGCCAAATATAAATAAGAGAGCAAGCGGGCGAAATGAGTTAGTTGTGCGAAAGCGACTCTTCGGAGCTTTTGTGAAGTTATCTGCGACAGTGAACCGGCGACACATTAAGGGAATCATTGACGACTTTTAGCAAATTTGATGGTTTCATCGAACAAGTTCAGTGATTTTGGAAGTAATCTTGGCTTGTGAAAATAAATTGTTCGTTTCGCCCTTATACGACATTATAACTCACCCCGCACGTAACAATATTATGTCAAAGTTCAACGAGATCGACTTAGTTCAACGAGACTAGAAGAGAAAAGATTTGTAAGTATGTATGTATTTTTGTATGTTTGTAATGAATAAACTCCAAAAACTACTGGACTGGACCTGAAAATTATATCACCTATAGAAAGCTACATTATCAGCGAGTAACATAGGCTACTCATCCTCCCCCCATCTCCGCCCTTTATCCTCTTTCATAGAAAATTACAGTTCTTCACGAATAAACTCAAAAATGCTTAAAAATAAATGTCCACCCTTACGAAGCCGGGACGCGCCGCTAGTCGCTCAGACACATTTTATATACCTACTATAATAAATGAATAATTTATAATACTTAATTGTTAGTTTGATTGATATGGCAATTATGTTTCACGCGCGAGACGAGACGGGAATTTTTTATAAGTTTATAAGTAAAGTTTGTTTATTTATTTTGTATAATTTATTCTACTTATTTAGTAAAATTTATTAGTAAAGCAAATAAAGAATCAACACAAAGTAAAATAATGTAAAAAAATGTTTGAAAATTGATCAGTCAGCTTGAAGTGACATTAATTTTTTTAAATTAATAAAATACTGTTTGAAATTAAAACAACGAGTAATTTTACTAATAAGAAAAATAAAGAAACGTCAGCTGCATATTATTGAGTGTAAAGATCGTCAGTTTATTTGTCCAAGCAACTATGCAACAGTCAGATGCTCAGCGCGCAGCATGTTTGTGACGCTGACTGATTAGATTCCATATGAATGACTGACGTATAATCCGCTCTTTTCAATATAGCTGATTATTATTTTCTCAATTTAAATAATCTATATAATAATTCTGTAAATTTTTGCCCGACTGTATGACGTAAGTATGGTTAGACATGGATTAGACCAAAGATGTTGTAAGACTGTGCTATTGTCGCCAATAAGCCTGACATCGTGGTTATCCCCTCGAATGATTTGACTTACCACTAATAAATATTGTAGTCTTTGTTTGACGTATTTTGTAACATGAGCATTAAATTTGATCTAACCTGATCGAATAATATCATTATCAATATAATGATGAGCCTGTTGGATGAGTGGTTAGAGTGCTTGCCTTAACGCTCTGTTCTAGGGTTCTCGGGTTCAATTCCCGGCAGGGTCAACTTTGAAAAATGAATTTTCAAATTTGGCTCTGGTCTGGATCTGGAAAGTAGTGGCAGGGCACACTGCGTTTCGCTGTCATTTGGGCAGCCCGTCTGGCGGCAGTAACCACCCCCTTACAGAAGACCACCGTGAAATAACAGCACGTGTGCTGTTATGTTTCGGTGAGAGAGTAAGGGATGCCAGAGCCCATTTTCCTATCCCCTCCTAATCCCTTATTCTTAATCCTACTGATCGGTAGCGCACTTGCAGCAGCTTTGGCGTTGCTTGTGTTATAGGCGACGACGGTAGCCACCTATACCATCAAGTGGACCGTCAGCCTGTCTGCCGATCTTAACATTTAAAAAAATCTAAAGAATATTAACGTCCTAATGTATTTATAATTAATGGTTCTAATTCCATTTATTTTAACAAAGGACTACATACACGACGGTCCTCTAGACGTGAAGAAGGGTTAGAATAAAAGTAGAAGGTGTCTTCTACTTCTAGCGTTAGAGACAAATTATGTCCGCCGGTAGATAGTAGACGCATAATTGACACTGTATCCAGATATTTGGTTTAGGAAATAAAATCATACAATAAATATAAAGACAATCTTTAATACCTTTTTATTGCACCAAACTCACAGGAAACCAAAATTTTTGTTCCTTGCACTGCTTCGCTGCGACTCAGTCTACTACGGATTAGAAGGTATACTTCTAGAAGCACTCTTCTGTTAAAAGGCAATGTTTTGTGAAAATTTAAAGTCAATCCATTGGTTATTTTTCGAGTTTTGTTGACACAAACATATGGAGGCGGAATTTTTATAAATAAACATGGGAGTAAAGACAATTTTTTTTATGTTAAGATCGGCAGATAGGCTGATGGTCCACTTGATGGTAGGTGGCTACAGTCGCCTATAAAATAAGCCAAAGCTGCTGCAAGTGCGCTGCCGACTACAATAGGATTAAGGATAAGGGAATGGGAAGGGATAGGGAAATGAGCTCTGGCATTCCTTACTTCACTCACCGAAACACAACAGCACACGTGCTGTTATTTCACGGTGGTCTTCTGTAAGGGGGTGGTTAATGCCGCCAGACGGGCTGCCCAAATGACTGCGAAACGCAGTATGCCCTGCCGCTACTTTCCAGACCAGAGACAAATTTGAAAAGTTCATTTTTCAAAGTTGCCGGGAATCGAACCCGAGAAGCCTAGAACAGAGCGTTAAGGCAAGCACCCTAACCACTCATCCAATGGGCTCGTGGCTTACCAGGTCAGTGCCAGTATAAATTTAATGTAGGAAGGATTGCTATACAAATAGTCATTAAACAAAATTCAGGTTGAACTGGCCAAAGCCAGTTTAATGTCAAAACATTAAAGCATCAGAATCAGACAAAAGGCATAAGTGGGATTCAGAACTACTGAGCGCATTAGCATCGATTTACATAAACGGATTGGGGGTTCTGAGTCCAGTCGGATTTAAATAATAAATGGTTCCGTTTCGAAACTGGTGCCCAACGGAGTTTAGACAAAGGAGTGGCCAGAAAGAGAACATCATTTATTAACATCCAACGTGCCTTTGCGCACAGTAACGCTTTTCATGGAAAGATTAATAGCTTGACCCCGATCAAAAACACGTTATCATGTCGATGATGAAAGAAATGCTACTTCTGTACATACGAAATGGCGAATTCCAATAGTACCAGGACCAGACGAAACTGTAAATGAAAGAGCGAATTGGAATTTAGAGAATGAAACAAAACAAAGCCCAAGGTAAGATTCGAAAAGGCCTTTTGTCTATTCGAAATGTTAATCTCTCGGATATATTTAAGCTGTGAACTCTCAACGGATTTATATGAAATTCTTAAGAAAAGTGTTAAAAATGTACCAAATATATATTTATATATATACTGCTAGAAATCAACATTGTTTTGCTTTAAGACTTCAATAAAATAATCAATTTATTATCAACTAGCTGTGCCCGCGACTTCGTACACGTTGTAACTTTTTTTTGTAAGCAGATTAGAATTGAATACAAGGGGCACACTGAAATGATCGGGAATAGAATATTTCTGATTGAGTTACAATAAAACCTTTTTTAGAATTTGAATACTGGCCTCTTAGAATCTTAATGACATTCAAACAATTAATTTTTTTTTATTAAAAACAAAAACTATGTTGGTTTAAAGTTGACACGTCGTTAACAGAAATGGAGCTCACGCGTGAACATTTCCGTGCCATAATTTATCACAATTTTCGTCGCGGCTTATCTCAAGATAAATGTCTCAGCGAACTTGTTTCGATTTATGATGTTGAAGCACTGAGTCAAACGACAATATACCGCTGGTATGCCGAGTTCCGACGCGGCCGTGTGTCGCTCAGCACTGTTTCTTCTGCAGGTCGACCAAGAACAGCGGTCACGCCTGAAAACATCGCAGCTGTGCGAACTATTATATTAGATGACCGTCATGTGCATACGAGCAGATTCGGGCTGTTATCAGTATCGGAATGACTGCAATTCAGTCGATATTACATAATGAGCTGTGTGTAAGAAAGCTAGTTTCCCGCTGGGTTCCCCACAATTTGTCCGAAGAGCAAAAGGCGGCTCGTGTAGATTGGTGCCGGAATACTCTGCAACGCTTCAACGGAGGGAAGTCAAATGCCGTTTATAATATCGTCTCAGGTGACGAATCATGGATTTATTCATACGAACCTGAAAGAAAACATCAGTCAGCAGTTTGGGTCTTCGAAGACGAGGTCAAGCCAACGAAAGTGGTTCGCTTCCGCAGCGTGTCAAAGAAAATGGTCGCTACGTTTGTCTCGAAAAAGGGGCATGTTGCTACAATTCCTTTACAGGAACTCAGAACGGTTACCGCCGAGTGGTATATCACGGTTTGTTTGCCAGAAATGATAGCCGAACTCCGAAAAAATAACCCGAAACGTCGCATCATCTTACATCACGATAATGCGAGCTCCCATACGGCTCGGAAGACAAATGATTTTTTGAAGAAGGAAAACGTTGAGCTGATGAGCCATCCTCCGTACAGTCCTGACCTGAGCCCAAACGATTTCTTTACATTCCCTAGAATGAAAGATTTATTACGCGGTCATCGGTTTGAAGACCCCGAAGCAGCTGTGGAAGCGTACAAATCAGCCATTTTGTCAACATCAACTTCAGACTGGAATTACTGTTTGAATGATTGGTTTGCACGAATGGGAAAGTGCATTAAGTTGATCTGAGAATACTTCGAAAAACAATAAAATACAATTTAGCTATACCGTGCATGTGGTTTTTCTTATTTCCGATCATTTCAGTGTGCCCCTCGTATACACTAAATATTACCGGAAACTTGCTACAATACATCAGTGGAAACCACATGAAAATCGATTAAGCCGTTTCTGAGATTAGCGTGTACAAAGCCATAATAGGCAAACAACGATTTTATTATAGACTAACTAAGCCCTAAACTTCGTAAAGCGTTAAAGCTATTCGGTAAAGCACCTAACTTTCTTGTTTGTAAACCAATTGGAATGAAACAAACACTAAATTTTACATCAGTGAAAACCTCATTCAAATCGGATAAGCCTTTTCTGAGATTAGCCTGCACAAACGCACATACAAACAGACAAAAAATCTAAAAACTATTTTTTTGACCTCCACAACATAAGTACAACGTGTAGAATTTGTTTTTTTGATAAAATATTTAATGTAAGTACGGAAACGGCTCGTTTACGATTTTATTATATAGATTAACTATTTATATGTATTTGTATCTATATTTATTATATAAATGTAGATTAAATATTTGTCAAAAATGTATGAACAAAATTTCTTTGTGAACTAAAATGTGCTTTATATTCAGCGCTAAGCAAATTGAATGACATACTTTCAATACATAAACATTGATTTATGATCCTAACTATAATATCATAAATACGAAAGTGTGCTGTGTTGTTACTCTTTCACGCCTTAACTACTCAATCTATCATCATGAAGTTATACATAAGCATTGTTAAGAGTAAAGAAAAGGACCTTTCATTCAAAAAAAAATTACTATTACCAAAGAACGCTGACAAAAGCTAGTTATTTATGATTTCTGATTTACTATCAAGAAATTCCGAAACTCATTCCTCTATCCCCGCCTTGTTCCTATCTTTTTATCCTATTAGGGTTGGCAGCGCATTCAAATACTCTCTCTTTTACTTGAGGTTGTTAATGACGGTGACCACTTACCATCTAGTGGTCCGTCAGCTTGCTTGCTATCCTTTAAAATCTTAATTATTATATTTTTATTAACTTTCAGCAGACAGGCTGACGGTCCACTTGATGGTATGCGGCTACCGTCGTCTACAACACAATCAACGCCACAGTTGCTGCAAGTGCGCTACCGATCAGTATTAGGATTAAGGATAAGGGATTAGGAGGGGATAGGGAAATGGGCTCTTGCATCCCTTACTCTCTCACCGAAACATAACAGCACACGTGCTGTTATTTCACGGTGGTCTTCTGTAAGGCTTGTTTTACAATGTCCGAATAAAGTTACAATTAGGCTATTTGTCGATTAAATGTCCAGTCAACGCTTTGTCTGCGTTTCACAATCGTTGATTAGCGCTATTCAGTTATTAAACTGCTAAGTTATAGGTTAGATCATGTGGCCTACTATCATACTTAACTGACGAATAATACTGACAGTTGACATATTATTTTTACATTTTGGTATTATTCAATAAGTGTTCATTTAAAATGGATATTTACGAGGCGATGGAAAATGAAAACGATAATTTTTTTGATCTCCTTTCACATTTCTTTCACATTTCTGGGACATATAGAAAAAATATAGAAGAAACGTTTCGTTACCCGCAAAATATGCTTCATATCAAAGTATTCTTTTAGTGTTCATGTACCAAAAATATTCTTTATATATATTGAGACGATGAGACCGGTAACATTAAATTATTTTATATAAAAAAATGCAGTTATTTAATTTGTAATAAAATTATGGCATAATAATATTTGTATAATATTAATCAAGGCACGATATTGTACGGAAGAATAAGACGTTGCCAACTCGCACTTGTCGACTACCAATTCAGCAGAATTAGTTATGAGTTGCATGATTGTGAAACGCAATGATTTATGTCACAAGTATTTTATTCGTAGCACATTGTGAAACAAGCCCTTAATATATGTATACAATTATGTAGGTATATGAATTTAGAGGAATAAAGTTGGCATTAGAAGAGAGGAAATTTTCTACATAGAGGCCAGTTTATCAATTATCATTTGAAACAAAAAAAAACCATAAGAAACAATAGCATTAAATAAGTATATTATTATAAAAGTTATTATTTCTCGAAACTAATACGCGCCAACTAAGAAGAAACAAAACATGAAACAACCTCTGGGGAAATTTCGCCAAGAGAAAGTGAATAAAGTTCGCTTTATGAAACCAAAGTACTGTCTGTTTTCATTAACTAATAATATAGTGCGCACAGAGTGCTGATATTAATTTGTTATGTAGTTGGTGTAAACATAAATATTCTGTATACTTTTGTTGAGGTCTCTTTAATTTAAAAAAAAAACTTCTGCGTTTAAGTAGGATGTCCATTTAAGTGGGACAAACAGTCCAATAGGTATAGTGAACTTCGAGAAGGAGATCAATCGTGGAATCTAGCTCGGATGGGCAGCATTCGGGAACCTCCGAGACATCTTCTAGTCAGATCTCAGTGTCTTAAAACAAAAGTTTTCGACCAATGTGTGTTCTCACTGGATGACATATGGCGCTGAAAACTTGTCTCTAACTATGGGCCTCGTAAGAAAGCTCAACGAGCTATGGAGAGGGCAATGCTCGGGGCTACACTGCGAGATCGAATCAGGAATGAGGAAATCTGTAAACGAACGAAAGTAACCGACATAACCCGGCGGTTATAGTGGCAGTGGGCAGGACACATAGTATACGAAGATCCGACGGCAGCTGGGGCCGGAAGGTTCTCAAGTGGAGGCCACGAACCGGCAAGCGCACGTAGGATGTCCGCCCACAAAGTGGACAGGCGACCTGATAAAGGCCGCAGGTCGACGGTGGATCCAGGATGCTTATGATCCGTCCTTTTGGAAAATTAAGGGAGAGGCCTTTGTCCAGGAGCGGACGTCGTACGGCTGAGATGATGATGAAATATATAGTTCGATTAAAATGTTATTTCTTAAATGTCTGTAAGAAAAAATAATCTGTTTCCAATTTTATCTTTTAATTCATCTCATACCTTCATTTTTCTTTTAAACTCTGCATGATTAGGTAATAAAAATACTCGTAAAGTCTATATCAATGCTGATACTAACGCAGAGCAGTGAAACGCCGCCATCTTGAAGTAGACAATTGACTTCTTAGTGTTTAAGATTCGGGTCACATAGGGGTTGTGTGCGCTGGGACTCGGCTATAACTCCTCTCCAAACATGATCGTAGGCCGCTACCGTCTATAGCAAACCCGCGTACGTGATTCGCCATACACTAATAGCATACTGTCTCTGTTGCCTTTATCTGACACAAGTTAAGCAAGTATCCTCTACTTATTCTATATGCCAAATCTATCTACGCTTTGCCAATTTTACCCAAAAATTAATAAGTAATAAAAAAATTTTTTTTTCTAGAAGTACACATTTTTAAAAACATTTAAACATGTTGAATATTTTATTTTCTGTTAATTGTTGGATAATATTAACATTAATATTAATTCTATGAATATTAATATCAAAATAGCATAATGCTATGATAGCTATAAATCAGTTTTCGTTTCCTTAAAATATGTTAAATTAAAAACAAAACGTATTTTAATTAAAAAGTATTAACCGTTTTAAGGATAGCAATTAGAACTGATAATTGCACAGCACAAAATATTATAACAAAATAAAAACCTTATATCATGATGCCATGCCTATGCCACGTTAATAAAATTACTATCACAAATGTTGGAGACACGCTTATTATGAATTTAAGAAAAAGTTTTTTCTTTTATTAGTTCATCGAAATCACATTTTTATTCTTCTTCTTTCTGTGCCTCTCTATTACTGAAGGTCGGCAGTCAATTTCTTAAATTCTTAATCTCTCCTTGTCCTTCGCAAATCGAAACAATTGTTCTACGGTTTTAATACCGGTAAGGCATTCCTTAATCAGACCCAAAAAGAAAAAAGCACACATGCTGCTATTTCACGGTGATATTCTGTTAAAAGGTGTTTAAGTACTGCCGCCAGATGCGCTTCCCAGTTTGTAAAACGCAATTCGTCTATCCACTGCCATACGTACATAAAAAGGCGAAAAGTTGGGACGAAATTGTGATGAAAATGCGCAATATTTTCTTACGTAATAAGATCACCAGTAAAAAAGTTCTATGTTTACAACAATGAATATACCGGGATCAAATTCGTCAAAGATATTATATTGGGGACACGAGCCCCAACAAAATTGTGCCCAACAAAGCCTCAAAATTCGTTCTTATTTATATTTGTGATTACACTAACTCTTTCACTTGGCTATGCTTGGGCATTTTTCAATGTATATAAATATACATTTTTTAATGTATATTCATAATTTTATCGAATAGGAAACCGTTTCCAGTGAAATTATGTGTTCATTGTTTTAATCCAGTAATATAAACAGTCAAACAATTATCCTTTATCCTACCAAGATCTTTAGCGTCCCCTCGGGGGATTGTTGTGTTTACAGACAATGTTGGCCACCAGCAAACAAGTGAACGGTTATGTTATATGATTTATCATAAAAATATATCACACATAATATATTTCGAATATATACAGAATAATAAAAACAGTCGAAGCTGTAGTCACGGTACAATGAAAGTTTCACAAACCACGTCACCAAAGTTGAACCTCGAACTTAATATTCAAAGTTGGAGTGGCAATTTACACAAGAGTTCCATCTGAAAGGCCGGACTGTTAAGCAGATGCTTGAATAATGTAAGCAGCTGAAGGGTCCCTCAATGAGGACGTTTCAAAACTTGTTCAATGGAATCGACGGAAAGAAATATAACTCGATGCGATAGAAGGGAATAACGAAACGAATTCGCAACTAACTTTTCTGGTTGCTAGTTGTTGTTTGACTTACTGTCTGATTCCAGGCGCTGTTAAAGATTTAAATTACAAACTTAGTTGGTTCTGTACCTTGCGTTATATTATTTGTTTTTCAAAGACTTGTAATATTCATTTAACTTAAAGACTGTGACCGTTTCGCCTATACTTGTTGCAGTCGAAAAGTACAGCGTTGTGCGTTGTGCTTTACAGAAGAGCAGGTACAGTTCATGTATTTTTGTGCCAGAGCCCATTCGTATATCCCCATCTTGTCCGTTACTATTTATCCTATCAGAGTCGTATCCCAGTTGTACCCTCCTCGGTAACTTCAATGCTGCAATGTAACTGATGTTTTTAGGTTATAAAATAAATGAATATGATCTATAATGAATAGAAAGTGGCCTTGAATCGTAACTAATGCGCAGTGAGCATTAAAAATGCGACAGTGAGTTTGTTTCTTAGTTACTATTTCACGCCTTAACTACTCAACCGATTATCACGTAATTTTGCATACACCACAGACATAGATAGTATAGATGACGCAAGTTCATCAAACTGTATGAAACCAATCGTGCCACATTTTTATTGTCTACCATGACTATGACGTCACGAGCACAATTTAGTGATGTAAAAACACAAAATAAGTCGTTTCCCCTCACCCCGCAATGCAACTACGCGACGACTAGTATATCGAATGTTCAACGCCCAACTCCTACGGCACGCCAATTTAGTATACCACGTACCAATTTCAACGTGAGATGACGCGAGCACGCAGCTGGCTACGACATTTTCGTAACATTGATTTTAATTAAATTACAACACATATCATAAATAATCATAAATAACAAAACTACTTACCGATGATACGAAACGTCTCCCCTCACTCGACAAACCATTTTTCACGTATTCTTACAATTAACGTCAGCGCAATTAGGCATTTTTTTGTTTCTCGAAAGTCGACTTTCCGCAAACACAGTCGAAAACGAACTGAGGCTACAACCGGGCCGTAGTTGAGCATTGCTCAAATTGCGGCAGTGACGAACTGCTTGCAGTATCTATACTATCTACGTCTGTGGCATACACGTTGTCAGGGATATACAGAAAATGACATAGGGTGGTTTTCATCCAGAAACTTTTTTCTGAATGAAAGGCACTCTACGTCTTTTCTATATCCCTAACAACGTTTAAATAAAATGAAAATAAAAAATTCAAGACCTGAATAAATTTGTGAGAAATAAAGATTGAATAAATATTTTAACACCTAAGAGAAAGGGGCTAAGCAAAAGCTAGTAGGATATATTTTTGACATATTAAGCACATCAAAAATCTTGTAATCTATACTATCAAAGTATGTCACGGCAATCAGGAACTAATGCAGTATTAAGTAACAACACACAAAACTTCAATTGGTGTTGGTGGAGTTTGGTCAAGACATTTGGTTATATTAATGATTCATCTGACCCCAAGAGTTTCTCACATAGTCGCTGCTCTAGGCGTGACAAGTCAGCAACCCTTTGTAAATGTTTGCAAACTTGTCACAATGTCGTATTTGTCCCAAACGAAATATTGTTTAATTAAGAGTTTTTCTAACAGAAATTCTTAAACACACATAATGTTTTTTTCTTAATCTTCGGGCTATAATTTAAATTTTTAAAGTAACTCTCTTAGTTTTCGCATTTAAAGCAAATTTTGTATAAAAAGTGCTTGAATCGCATGGGTTCATAAATTAGGTAGTACTACTGTTGGCAGTGACCATATTTTAAGTAGTTATATAAGAGGAACAGGGCGTGGTCTCGGCAGTGGATTTATAATAACCAACTTCGTCCTCATGAACATGTTCTGATGTACTCAGTTCCGAGTGGAATGCCAATAGGGCTACCCATGTGCACTATTGCTTTATCTATTTCATAGTAATGCATTAGTGGCACGCTGACGGTCCACTTGATGAAAATGACGGTGGCTACCGTCGCCTATAAATAAGCAACGCCACAGGTACTGCGAGGGCGCTGCAGACCATAGGGTGAAGGAAGGGATAGGGCAATGGGCTCTCCGGTCCATCCCTCTCGAAGGGCAAGGAGACACCGGGGAGTGCCAGACGGGCTGCCCAAAACGTAGTTTTAGCAGCCCTACTTCCAAATCCAGACTTACTGCCATTACTTTCCAAATCCAGACCAGAGCCAACTTTGAAAAGTTCTTTTCCATAGTTTACCCCTCCGGGAATCGAATAAATGTTAGATAAAATTAATATTTGAGCAATATTGAGTTCTAGTTTATTTCGATTAGAATCTATGTTGATTAGAATTTGATTTTCTTACATTGAGATTACATTCTTACATTCTATATATATATATATATATATTTAAAGAAGCAAGAGCTACATTTCTATAAAGCCATCCTAAAATTTAAATCGTTTTCGGTATAAAGTAAGCAAAAAGGTCAAACGACATTTGTACCTTCCATTGCATACATTTCAATTTCATGACGTTAATATATGTTGAAAGCTCCACGTATTTTTTGTTATGAATTCTCCGTCCAGAAAAATGTCCTCATAAATAAGAGGGGTTTTATTATTAAATTTTAGTCAATTTAGCACAGACATAAATAAACCTAATATGCAAAAATGTTATGTTGAAAGATGAGTTATCTTTTATTACATAATCTAAAATTAGATTTTCTCTTTTAAAAGTAGAGTACGAAAGTTAGAAACGTTTAATAATTGGCTTGAAATTGTAAAATGTTCAGGTAAAGTTTTATTGGGTAATTTCTGTGTCCTTGTGAAATATTAACAGTAATTATTTTACTTAAATATAATATGATTTAAAATTAGAGAAGATAAGTGACATTTTTAGTCCTAGATCTATTTAACTAACTAACAAGTCTAATCATAGTCAATTACCTACTTACATTTTCCGTTTATGACCTACGGACCAACTTGCCGACCATTGGTCAGTAGGGAATTTAAATAAACCTGAAAAGCATTGCCCCACGGTGAAACAATTTCTGCATGTCCAACAGACCAACTTCTTAATAAATATGTAAAGTTTAGCAACAATACTCACATTTTTTCAAACTTTCAAATATTAAATATAATCTTTACTTATAACTATATACACACTTGAAGAAATTATTTTATTTATAAAGAAAGGAATACCTTATTATCTACTAATGAAATGAAACAAATACTAAATGTTACCAAAAGCTTACTACATCAGTGATAACCGCATTCAAATCGGTTAAGACGTTTCTGAGATTAGCGTACACAAACGCACAGACCAACAGACAGAAATTCTAAAAATATTTTTTAACCTCGGCAACATAAACTAAGTAGAACGTGTACATTTTTTCAAAATTAATTTAATGTAAGTACAGACAAGGCTCGTTTACGATTTTATCATAATTAATAACATGTATTGATTTGTCATTTTTATTTTATTTGTTATCGTCTGGAAGTCTGAGTAGTACCCCCCGAGTTCTTTATTTTTGTACTTCAGAATAAAAATAATTCTAAACAGCTTCGACCAACCGTTGATTGGTCGGAAGGGAATAATTTTTTCAATATTTTCCCCACACGGACCAGGTCGGTAGGTCATAAATGACATTTTCTTAAATGAGGCCACATTTATCCTTTTTTATCAAAAAGTTTAAGATTTTATCCCTGTTTTCATTTTAAAATACCGTCAGGTTTTCTTTAAATACAATTTTTTTCTGGGACATAGTTCAACTAGCGTTCATGACGAATCTATGCAGATTTCAGTGAATTCAGACTAAAAATAAAATACCATTTAAACCCTTTTCTGAATACATTTCTAATTCGATAAACTTAGTCTAGACGTAATTTGTCAAGAATTTCAAAGAAGGCAACGTCGTTTGCGAAGATAAGTGTTGTTTTTGTTCCAAAGCACTTAATCCGTCAGACTAAAATGAAATTTACCTATACATATAGTAGACTGTTGTATATTTTCATTACATTATATCTCTCTATTATAAAAATGAATCCCCATTTCCCTTGGTCACGGCATCACGCGTGAAAGGGTAGACCGATTTTAATTCGGTTTTCACTAATGGAAAGAGGGATAAACGGGGAATTTTCATATATATAAAAATTGCACCCCGGGCGAAGCGGAGGCAGGTCGCTAGTTTTATACAAATTTATTTTGCGTCGGTGGCACATTGGGAATGATTCGGCTATTATGTTGAGAGATCCGAGTTCGATTCCAGGTCATGCCATGTACCAATGGTTTTTTTTTTTTAAACTCAAGTGCATTTACTGACTGAAGGAAAACATCGTGAAGAAAACTGCATGCAACAAAGAAGAAATTCTAAGTCGCATGTGAAGTCCACCAACCCGCATAGGCCAGCATGGTGGACCATATGGCCACCACGCCATATAGTCCACCACGCTATTTATTTTTTCAGTAACGAAACACGCTAAAAAATGCTACACGTGCAGAGAAAGGTTTTTTGTCAAAGGAAAAACATTCAAACTATATTGGTTAAATCCTACAGTCGTTAAAACTATTTTGATGAAATATAGCTTATATATGCATCAGGCAGAGGCTATAATTTATAATGATAAGCGGTCGAATTCGTGGACAAAGGCTAGTCTGCCACATGGAAATCCTTGTCTTTGAATAATGAAAAATTATGATATATTTTTTTATCTCCCTTACATTATTATTATTAAAAAAAGTCACCCGCCGCGGATGTCTGTCTGTATGTATGTAAAAACTACTGTTCGCTATGTAAACTATGTTCGCGATAATCTAAAAACTACTGAACGAATTTTCATGAGATTTTCACTAATGGAAAGAACGTTAACCGAGGAATGCTTAGGTCACTAGTTAAATACATATATAATTAGTATGATAACATACTTGTTTGTTGCGTTTGCGTGTATGTATTTCTGGTACATACTACAGAATTATTAAATACATACGTATTTAATAATGTATTCCTATACAAAACTTTAACAAAAACATCATTATTGACTGTTGTTGTTTTTTTAATTACATTTAATTACGCTAAAATGTTTACATCAATTAAAATAACAAAAATATAGAGTATATAGAGTAGGTATTATATATCGATTTCGTTTAATAATCGTTATTTTTTTCTTACATAGCAATCTATATATTCTATTTATAAAACTAGCTGAGCCCGCAACTTCGTACGCGTGGTATTCGGTATAGCATGTAACTTTTTTGTTTGTAAACCGATTGGAATGAATCAAAACTAAAGCTTCACGGGAAGCTTGCTACAATACATCAGTGAAAATGCTATTGGTTGGTTAACTATCAAATTGGTTAACCCGTACACGGTTAGCGTTTACAAACACACAGACAAATATTCTAAATACTATTTTTTGACCTCGGTAACATAAGCACAACGTGTAGAAATTGTTTTTTTCTTAAATCTTTAATGTACAGCACGGCTCGTTTACGATTTTATTATAAGTATAGACATAGATAAAATCGTGTGCCTCTGTCTGTTGCTCCGTAATCCGTATTTCCGTACGTCCGAATAAAAAAACGGAAACCTTATAGGATCACTCGTGTGTCCGTCTGTCCGATTATCTCCCCCCCCCCCCATTATAGGAAAACCTATAAGAAGTCCATGATATTAAAATAACATGGTAAATCACTCAATATTGTGCGGATAGGTAACATCGTACGGAACCCTCTTCACGCGAGTTCAACTCGTACTTGTCCCACTTTTTTCTAAACCGGTGGCATTTGTAACAACTGAATGGTAGTGAATGCGGGCACAGTGATTCTACAGAAAAGTGTTAACTGACAAAACTACGTACAGTTGAATAAGTAGTTCGAAGAATTGTTGTTACAAACTTTGTATAAAATGCAACATTTACATATCGCAGTCATTAGACAGTTGCTGGCCGAGGCAGGTCGGTTTACTCACATAACCAATAATGACGGCTGACCCTTGTCATCGGTCGGACCTGATTCGGGCCCCGATCATATTCCAACCCTCCAATTTATGACTCATACTCTAACATCAGAAACCAAATGAAACATATAAAAATGAAAATCAATAAGACCCAAACGACCCGAAGCGACCGCGTCTTTGATATGAAAAAATATTACCGAAGCGTTTGAGACATCCCACTTATTTATCGTCTTCGTACTGGAAGCAAATTTGAAGGAAAGTTAAATTAAGCTTACGTTGCAAAAACAGTCATGTTAATACATTTCAAACCCATTATAACAATGTGCTACCGACCCGCTCCCGTCTTGGCATGCGTGCAATTTTTTCTGCAAATTATACACAAACTTTCCTTGTTTATCGCTCTTTCCATTAGTGAAAACGATATCAAAATCCATTGAATTTGTTAAAAGAAGTTAGCAGAGAAACAGACAGAGGTAGATAGCGACTTTGTTTTATGATAGTCGTATCTATTTTTACTGTTACGTGCGGGGTAAAATGCCCGTGCGGGGTAAAAGGTAACGAACGATTTATTTTCACAAACCAGCAAAATGACTTCCAAAATCGCTAAACTTATCTGATGAAACCGTTAAACTTGCCAAAAGTCATCAATGATTCCCTTAATGTGTCGCCGGTTCACTGTCGCAGATAACTTCGCAAAAGGTCCGAAGAGTCGCTTTCGTATCGGTGGTTGTCGCACCACTCTCATCTCGCCGCCTGCTCTCTTATTTATACTTGGCGCCAAACCCCGATGTATTTCGAGTTTCCAGAAAATCTAAACAAGATCGTAAACAAGTTGCTGAAAGTTCGGGAATGCTATTTCTGTTAAAATGTAAGCTCTATGTTGTAAACATAAGAACCAATTTGACACTAATTAATTAATTTAGTCTGTACAATTATTCGAGAAGGGGCGTGGCTACCATCGATAGGGTGGGACGTTTAAGACTTTCGGCCGGCGCGAACGCTTTTTCCAGAATGTTCCATAGTTAATTGTAACAATATTTAGAAAGAAAGAAAGAAAGAAAAAAAGAAAGAAACGTTTATTAGCATATTACGTATATAAGCGAAAGCTGAAATGGGTAGTCTCGCACAAACGATCATCAATAAAGCTGATGATAAGGAAGATAAACATTGTCCAAATAACCCTAATTTTGACAGAGTGTTAATGGAAACACTTCATTTATTAAATCCAAGAAACTAAGGCCAGTGCCATCAAATGGGTACTTTCTTAAGAATACTTTTCGTTTATGGCTAGATCAAAAAGCTTGAAAAAAATATTTATGAATTATCGAAGTTTAAACAACATTTCTATCGTATCACTTTAAAAAATGTTAACCAAACAGCGTTTTTGACTTAAATTCCCTACTGCTCCTAAGTGGTACAGCGATTGGAAATATATACACGCTAAAAAATTAAGAATCTGTTATACTTTAAACACAACACACTATATGTAAATCAATCAACATTTTCATCAAAACATCGAGATATACCTACTAATTCCGGTTTGCGGCTCTTGCGCCGTAAGAGTTTGATTTTATGTAAATTTACAAATAAAAATTATATATGAAATTGACTATGACAACTATGAAAGTTGACAATGTCGCGATTGGATAGATTTGTGTATGCTCTGAGATGTTTGCCAAATTCAGTGTCAGAAAATGCTGCTACATCTGCTTATCATGGCTATGTGGCATCTTTGCTTCGTTACGGTATTTTTATTTGAGGTAACTCTGTCGATGCATTAAAATTGTTTAAAGTTCAGAAAAAATGTTTGAGATCCTTATGTGGCTCTCATATTGTATCCGACTATTTAAGAGGAATATAGCACTATTCGAGAGGTTGAACAAACTACCCTTGTACGTCACCAAAAAAATAATTTGTTTAAACCAATAAACCGTTTACGACTCTGTGACAACAATGCTTATTCTATGGCAGTCAAACTTTATAATAAATTACCTAAGGATGTTAAAACGTTGACTTTATATAAATTTAAAAGGTTTTTGTTTGCTTTTTTGCTTGATAAACGTTTTTATAATGTGAATGATTACCTTAACTACAAATAACTTTTATGTACTCTGACTTTTATATTTTAGATTATTGTTATTATTTTTTGTTGCTATTATTAATTGACCGAAAATTATTTTAATTATGATTGACTTTTTTATTATATACCTACTTATGATTTACATATATTTTGCACACCATATGTGGTAGTACACGCTGGGAGGTTATTATTGTAAGATCTGGTTATACCCCCATGTACAGGCAAATAAATGGTTTGAATTTGAATTTGAATTTGAACTACAAAATAAATAATTTGTTTTTGTTTGTGTATTTTTTTATTATTTTACGGATGGCATGTGAACAAGTCCCTAATTTCAGTAAAGACGAACGAATATTTTAACCACTCACTGATTTCGGTTTATATGGTTATTTGCTTATTTTGTCGATCCAGCAAATTCCAGGCATTATTACGCCACCTACATATACTCATTTCGGGCGGATTAGAAATGTCATAAGATTCCCGAATAGCGTGACATTGGAAGCTACGAGATAGAGAGTCTGTATAGAGCAAAATACAATTTGAATAATGTATCTACGCATATATAACTATTCTCGTAAGCTTCCTTAACAATCTAGAAGTTTCATTACAATCCGATACATGGTATAGGAATGTGAAGAGTAAAGATAAACAAATTAAAATATCAAAAAAGCATTCATTTTGTAGATAAAAGGACTTCAACTTCTCCTTCCACGTTTTGAAAAAATGCCTAATTATTTCAAGTAAATAATTTTCGTGAGTATGTAATCTAACTGAATTTTAATTTTTTGATATTTTTTATGATTAATTTAGTCTAACCTACATATTTTTGGCGCAAATATCCCGTCGATTTTAAAATATATTGTGTATTACATAGGTATAAGGATATTATTTTATTTTGAATCATAATTAATTAAGACTTTATTTATTATTGATTTATACTTTTATTTATTATAGAAATAAGAAATAATGTATACCATAAAAATATAATATAAAATGTACCACCGTTAGTCAGACTTGAGTGAAATTTTTTGCTACAGTGATGAAAATACAATTATTTTTTTTCAAAGTTATATTTTCTTTAAATATAATAACTTAATCAGAAAAAGGCGATATGCCTTTTTCTTTATGTAACACTCTTAGGAGTAAAGGAGTTATTCCCTAAGTACTCTTAGGGAGTTAGTTTAATTTGTGAAGAGTAAAAAATTTTAATAAGATTCTATTCTTAAGTTCAAAAGAGATACATAGAATATATATGTTGTGTTTGTCAAAAATATTGAAAATAATAAGTAGGAAAGAAGAATATTGATGACAAATAAGATTAATTGGTAAATTTGGCTTCGTTTAAGATAATCTAAATTTAAAGAACTTCATTAATTTTAAGTTACCCAAGAATAAAGTCATTTATTAACGATTTAGTCTTATTACATAATTTAAAAACTCAAGATTTAGTTGTTGTTTTAGAAAAATTTTTTTTATTTTTTTATGTAAATTTGAAAATACCATACGACAAAAGTAATAAACTTTTATCGAAAACAGTAGTAAATAAAAATGATCGTTAAAAGTGATAAATTTCAAGGTTCTCATTACATCTATCGTATAATATAAATTATGTAGGTTAATTCGATACAATTTAGATTAATGCACCGACTCGCGGATGTAATCGTCTTATAGGAGACCACCGTGAAATAACAGATCGTGCGCTCTGCACACTGTGCTGTTATATTCCATTGCGTAAGTAAGGGATGACAGAACCTATTATCCTATCCTTAATAGTCGATTAGCATTTATATTATATCCCCGATACACTATTTTCTCTATTGCTGGTGTTAAACTGTGACCAAAAGATCGTCCGCTTGCCTATTCGCCACAAAATCACTTTAAAAGTATCGGACTGAATTTCGGTTAGTAGTAATATTAGAAATTAATATTTAATCATTGGCTTTTCTCTGCAATGAATGTTAAATTATAGTCTATATGTTATTCTGATTTTGAGGGTTCCGTACGTCGGAATAAAAAAACAGAACCCTTATAGGATCACTCGTGTGTCCGTCTGTCCGACCATTCCCTCCTCCCCCTTATCTCCGAAACTACAGAACCTAAAATTTTGAAAAGAATACAGAAATTAGTTTTCCACTTATAGATTATATAGGAAGACCTATAAGAAGTCCATGATATTAAAATAACATGGTAAATCACTCAATATTATGCGGATAGGTAACATCGTATACGGAACCCTATTCACGCGAGTTCAACTCGCACTTGTCCCTTTTTTTTAACTATATTACTGTCTCATCAAAATTCGATCCTTAGTTTTTGCTTGACAGTATATTATTCATCTGACAAGCCCATTGAATGAGTGATTAGGGTGGTTGCATTAACGATATGTCTCAGGGGTCCAAGGTTCGAAACTCATAAACCACAAGACTAGATATCAATTTTATCTGTAAAATATGAATAAGTATTATTTATAAAATACGATCGTAAGTTTTCGTATATAGGCGTGTTTGTAGTACACTTTTCTTAATCGACAAATTTATATTACGAAAAAAACGATATCTATTCCATTCGTATCGCACGTAACACGCGTGCAGTGCTATCTCGAGGTATACGGTTACGAGTATATTCGTGATAGAGCGCTATCTCACAAGGAGCAGGGGTCGAGAATGCCATCAGCGGTAATGGGGTCTTGGCTATTGCCGTCGATTAGCTCTAACGGTTCCCGGGAATATTGAATGTGCCCCTACACCACTACTCTGACTTCTGCGTCGAACAAAAGCCCAAAATACGTCAAGTAGACTCTCGCCGATAGCTTACTCCATTGTATTAATGAAAGCTCTATTAAACAATATATTGTTTGCGTTCCACCCTCACCCCGCAAAGTTGCTACTTTGTTCTCACTCAAGTAATCCCCTATTTGGGTGTGTAACTTAGTTGGAAAATCCATTTCAACTTCCCCATTCAGCGCGGTAAACACAATCTAATGTTAATGATAAATACTGATTTTGAAACTCATTAAATTTTGTTTTTATTTTTTTGTCAGACAACATAGATTCTGGCTTGTTGTCTTTTTTGCTGTCGACAATTTAGCCGATTGTTGGTAAAAAGGCCGTGATTATTGAGTTGGTTCGCATGTAGTACATGTTACGCCACAGAATAAATAATAGTACTAGCGCACGGAAGTTGCACTCCTTTCACATTCAATGTGAGCGATGGTAGGCAATTATATCTCGGCACACACGGAGTGACAAAGGCCTGGTTACACCCCTAAATGTATTGCTAAGAGCAAAACTCAAGAACGGCTTACGAATTTGTCATTTTTCTTTTAATATTCGTTGAAGTTCTGAGGAACCTTTTTATGAAGAAAAAAATTAGAAAAATTGCCAGGATATTTTTTTTTAATTTACACATCAGCTACCACAGTTCAAGAGCTTTTGACAAACTGCCGTTTGTCGGGTAAAATGACGTATTAAAAAGAGCTGAACTAAAAAAGGTTATATGAACAATATTTTCGTATTGTAACAAATATGTTCGTTTCAGATTTTATGCTGGCATACAGTCAAGAAGAAAAGTGAAAAAAAGAAATAGAAAATACCTGTAACAAGGTTGGCATGATGAAATTGGCACACAGCGTCGGCTTCATACCAAGAGATGCGGTCTCTGAAGTAACGGTAGAACACTGGAAAGCCTTCCTCCGGTAACATCCATGTATTGCTGATGTTTATCTGAAACAATAAACTCAAAATTTACTTCACTGGAAATTATTTTTGCCATTTGTTTTATATGCCATTCACAAATATAGTTATATTTATATATATTAGTATGGTTTTACACGCAATAAGATACAATAAGAACAAAAATATATAAAATACATTATTGAAATAAAATTAATTAAATAAGATAATAAGAATTTTATAAATTATTATGGTCACAGATTAGCACAAAAACATAAAATATGCTAGGAAATACCAGCAGAAATAACTTTGATTTTAATGGTTTATTCATATTTATACAATATACTAGTGAATCGACCCGGCTTCTTATCCATTAATAATATTTCCGAATTAGTCTAGCTAGTCAAAGTGTTATGCTTAACAATATATTTAGCAATTCATTTTTATTTAGATTTTAATTTTATTGAATTAGATTTTAACTCGGAACGTTAATTCAATTTACAGTCTAGGCAGATAAGTACTTAAATTTGAATATTATAGGTTTACTTATATTAGGTTACTCATCCAGCTATATATATATATATACCCACACAATAGAACACTATTTTTTTTTTTGGAAAATAATAATTTTTCTTCTATATTATTGTATAATAAATATGTAGTAAAAGAAAGGATTTATTTATTATTATTTTAACAAAAAATTATGCAAAACTTATCTATACTAATATAACTAAAGCTGAAGAATTTATTTGTTTGTTTCTTTGTTTGTCTGTATGGTTGAACGCGCTAATCTCAGGAACTGCTGGTTCGAATTGAAAAATGTGAATGTTAACTGAAAATTTAAAAAAATATGGTTTAACTTATGGTTTTGATCGGCCCGTTGGATGAGTGGTAAGGATGCTTGCCTAACGTCTCAGGGGCCCCGGGTTCGATTCCCGGTGGGGTCAAGTTTGGAAATTTTAATGTAATTTTCAAAATTGACTCTGGTCTGGATTTGAAAAGTAGTGGTAGGGCACACTGCGTTTCGCAGTCATTTGGGCAGCCCGCCTGGCGGCAGTGACCACCCCCTTACAGAAGACCACCGTGAAATAACAGCATATACGTGCTGTTGTGTTTCGGTGAATGAGTAGATTTGATTTGAATGAGTGAATGAGTAGAGCCCATTTCCTTATCCCCTCCTAATCCCTTATCCTTATTCCTACTGTAGTCGGCAGCGCACTTGCAGCAGCTTTGGCGTTGCTTGTGTTATAGGCGACGGCAGCCACCTACCATCAAGTGGACCGTCAGCCTGTCTGTCGACATAACATAAAAAATAAATAAAAAAAAAAACTTTTTGTGTTGGATAGTTCATTTATCGAAGAAGGCTATAGGCTATATATTATCACGCTACCACGAACAGGACCCGAACTTCAATGAAAAATGTTGCAAAAACGGGGATAATTATACTTTTTGAGAGCTTGAGCCATTTTGAGCCTTTTTGAGACGGAATTGTTCCCCTTTAAAAGTTCTAAAAAAAGGTCCGCGACAGTATATGCTATCTTTTAAGGTTGACTCACTATAACCTTTTTTATGGTAATCAAATTTGTTCTAAAATAATGCATTATTTGCGAAGGTGTTTTTATAAATATGATATTAATCCTTATCCAAATAAATACGTTACTCGTCAAAAGTATTTAATTTTGAACAATATTGCCCTTGACATAATTTGATTTCAATGAATATCATAGGAGATATCATAGTCTTAAAATAACTTCACAACAAAATAATGATCAAGTACTACGCGCGCATAAGATGTGCAAGGGTAGTCGTGAGGAGGGCTCCTGCCTGCCGCGCGACTCAGACGCGTATTCGTGTTCAGTGAACTGCTTTTTTTAAAAAAAAATGCGATATCTCATCGTATAACAATACTTACATTAATAAAATGCCTAGAAAAGAATTCAGCTATCTCGGCAGTCTGCTACAGCAAAACATCTGCAACTTTTTTCTAAAATACAATCGTTGTTTGCCTATTATGCTTTTGCACACGCTAATCTCAGAAACGGTTTAACCGATTTGTATGTGGTTTCCACTGATGTATTGTAGCAAGCTTCCGGTAATATTCATAGTCAATTTGGGTTAAAAATGCAGTGAGTCATCGTTGTCAGCCTTGCACGGCCCCTAACAAATCAGGTCGCTCAAAAATTAGAAAATCAAGTTCACAATGACTAGTCGAATTGAAAGAAACGGTTGTATCGTTTGTGCGTTACCTTCAATTTTAAAATTTAAAAAATTAATACCTCACCCATTCGTAAGAATAAAAGTGGCGCCGTAATTCATAGTGGAGGAAAGACGAGTAATCTATAATGTTTTTAAACATCTTAAACAGTGTGATTTAAGTATCAATGTGGAGAGTACAGTACTAAAAACAGCAACTGCATGCGGTGTGTCCGAGAGAACAGTTTATAATATTATTAGTGAACAAAAGGAAACTAACACATTAAAATCGCCAGTGAAAGAAAGAGCTCGACTATCCACGATTGATAAATTCGATGAATTCGACAAATTTGCAATAAGAAGAAAAGTTCATTCAATATATTTAAATAACGAGTACCCTACATTAAATAAAATTATGACACTTTGTGAAGCTTATGAAGATATTCCGACATTCAAACGTGCCACACTTCATAAAATACTGCATGAGCTAGGATTCAACTTTAATAAACGAGATAGCAGAGCATTATTATTAGAATGCCTGGCACATAGACGCAAAGTTGCCTGTCTGTGTGTATTCTATAAGATGTACTTCGGTGAGTGTGCTCGAGAGCTGTATGAGATTATACCGCCTTCCCCTTTCTTCTATCGGACATGCAGACGTACGGCTGGTTAATTCTCACCTTGTCGAAATCCCTCTAATTCGGACCAAGCGCTTTAAAACATCTTTGCGATGCGCACTGCTAATGATTGGAACTTCCTGCCGGCGTCTGTATTTCCGAGCTCATATAATCCAAATCTTTTCAAGGTTCGAGTGAATATGCATCTTCTGGGTGAGCTCGCTCCATCGTCGGCCTCATTCTTCCTACATGGATAGATGGTGGTCAAGAGCAAACCTATCTTTAATAAAAAAAATAAAAAATAAAAAAAAGAGAAGACATTGTTTTATGGCAGCGTAAATATCTCAGACAAATAAAAGAATACAGAGAAGCAAATAAAACCATATATTTCCTTGACGAAACGTGGGTAAACGCGGGACATATTAAAACAAAAGCATGGTTGGATACAACTATAAAAAATAATAGACATGCTCTTCAAGAAGGCTTATCTACCGGTCCAAGAGCTCCTATGGGAAAAGGTAAAAGGTTAGTTGCCCAAATAAAAAATTACATTGGTGCCAATAACTCAACATTCAAGATAAATGACGTAAAAAAAAATTTCGCAATACTCTTAATAGCAATACTCTTAATAGACGCTAATCGATGGAAGAAATGCTGCGACCACGTAATACAGGAAGAGAATGCCATGTGGAACTTGGATGACGTCATGGAATTAGCAGAACAAAATACGAAGGAAGATTCCACTGACACTGATTAAAATATATTGTTAAGGGTTTTATTTTTATTTAAGACAATTAAATTAATTTTTATCCATTAAACTTAATCTTTTAAAATATAATTTGTTTGATCTTTACAAATCTTTAATTCCACTGTAAATACATCTTTACCCTACCGTTGCACTGACGACTGTGTATATTTAATTCCAATCTGTTTACAAACAAAAAAGCTACGGGTTATTCCGAATACTACGCGAACGAAGTTGCGGGCACAGCTAGTTAATAAAAAAGCCAAGCTTGCAACTTCGTACGCATGGTATTCAGTATAACGTGTAACTTTTTTGTTTGTAAAGAAACATTGTTGAAATGAAACAAAATGTTACGGGAAGCTTGCTATACTACACCTGTTAAAACAGCATTCAAATTGGTTAAGCAGTTTCAGAGATTAGCGTGCACAAACGCACAGACAAACAGACAAAAATCTAAAAACTATTTTTTTTACTTCGGTAACATAAGTACGTGTATAAATTGGTTTTTTGAAAAAATATCTAATGTACAGACAAGGCTCGTTTACCATATTACTTATTAATTATAGCTGGTGCTCGTAACTTCGTCCGGGTGGAATTCGGAATAACGTGTACTTTTTTCTTTGTAAACAGATTGGAATGAATGAAATATTCAAAGAACGATTTGATTATATATGAAGAGTCACCAGCCTAAGCTAAAGCCTACTTAATATGACTAATCATATAGATCTGAGGTCAACTTAAATTGGTAATTTCAAAATCGCCTAAAAGGATTATTTTTAACTTTATATAAACTTTTAATAATCATCGTTTTACAGAAGATAATATACTAAAGTTTCAGCCAATTCAACCGAAGAGTTATTTTATTGCATTTTTATCGAAAAAATATTGGACGTGATTCTTTAAATTTACATAACTTTTTTGTTTGTAAACCGATTGGAATAAAACCAACACAAAATGTTACGAAAAACTTGCTATAATACAATAGTGAAAACCGCATTCAAATCGTCTCTGAGATTAGCGCAAAAAACCCACAGACAAACAGACAAAATTTTAAAAACTATTTTTTTCTTACTTCGGTAACATAAGTACATGTATAAATAGTTTTTTTTCTAACAAATATTTAATGTACAGACATGGCTCGTTTATGATTTAAATATTTATATTTATAGATGTACAGAAGAAGTAATCTGGCTCGATAATCTTACTAGCCAGCTCGATGACAATCGAATTGGCCAACATGACAAACCTTGGAGTTGTCTGTCGTAATAAAAATAAGAGCACGCAAATGCTGTTGAAGGACGCATTTCATTTGTAAAGAGAAAGCATACGAAGATATGAAAACTTTGTTTGTTTGGAAAATGTACTGTGTTTTACGGTTAAAATAGGAGAGGAAATGCAACTTTCTTGGCAAGCGAAGTTTTGCCACTATACGAACGTTCTGACGCATACGAAGATAAAAATATATAAGACAAGACGAATGAATTGAGGTGTTAAAACTACAAGTCAATGCTGTTTTGTCTTTTTAAAAGGAAACATTCAAAGGGGACTGAGAATGGAGGCGGACGAAATTGTCACAGAGCACTTTTATGTTAATAGGTTTTGCGAAACAAAGTTTCCTGTTCGATCTCATTTGTATAGATTCTCATTTGCATGAACGAGCAAACTGTTTTTGTTTATCAATACAAAGTGCCGACGTTCAGCTCCAGTGGAACTCGTTTTGGAAGCCAGCGTGCATAAGCTCCACTTGCCTAAAATTGCATGCATAAGCTCCAAAAGTATCACGAACAAACACCGAAAGCAGGAGCCGAAATGTGCAAGCGAGTTGTAATGAACCGCGTCCGATTCGTGATAAGTTTAATATAAAAGTTGAAATTGTCCCGCTGAGTGTCTGACTTTGTTTCTTGTGAGCCGTCATCTGCGAAATCTCAAGGGACGAGTTTGATTACAAACCGACGACGACGCTCTACGAGTTCTTGCCGACGTTCGGTACTATTCCTGGTTTTTCATTATACCTAGTGTTATTATTAAACCGCAGTGTTCACTTGACACAATATCTAACAATAATATAAAAAGAGAAAAGGTTCAGGTTCTCTCACCCATACGAACAATATGGGCTGTATTAATATTTTCAAGAAAATTAGAGTACCTTATGAAAATTACAATAACATTGTAATTTGTTGTTTGTTTGCAACGGATAAACGCAAGAAATACATAACTGATATTAAAACCCTACGAAAATTACAGTAAGTAACTAAAATGTAACTTGACATTCCCTGCGAAAACTAACAATGATACATAAAATAATTTCCTACGTTGTACTCATCATTACCCACAAAAGGTTTGTGAGGCTATATTGTTTAACTATTATAGTTAAATCGCAATAACAGTTTTTTTTTAAATTACTTAATTACAACATATGGCTAGAATCGAAAGATAATAAAGATGAGATTCTTTCATGATATTAATACTTATAGAGCTAAATAGTTTCATAATCAAGGTTGATTTTATACATGTAAATTTCTCTAAAAATTATTCTAACCGGACATTTCGTTTAGAAGTTAGGACGGGTAGAAAAATGCTAAAAGTAAAAAAAAATGCCGCGGTGGGAGCGAACAGTCGCATTGAGGCTATTAGTACCTACAAATTTTATTTTTTGTTAAGCTTATAATATTATCTTCTTCTATATATAAAAATGAATCCCCATTTCCCTTTGTCACGGCATCACGCGTGAACGGGTAGACCGATTTTAATTCGGTTTTCACTAATGAAAAGAGGGATAAACGGGGAATGTTCATATATATAATAATTGCACGCCAGGCGAAGCCGGGGGCGGGTCGCTAGTATTTTATAAAGATACGCGGATAAGTCACGTGTAAAAGCTAGTTTCAGATGTTCATAAATATTCATGAAACTTCACTCAAATTTCTGCTAAATACAAACATTATATTTTGGTTTATATTTTTCCTGAATTAAGTAAGATCTCTAAAATACCCTAGAGCTCTCAATTTTCTTACGCCCAATTTTGGTTGTGTGAATTGATCCTTAATTATCTTGTTTACGGCAAGTTATAGGTAATCCATTCGTCAATGTCCACTGCGAAGCCGAAGCCAGTTGTCAGCAAACATTGTGCTTCTACATTTATTATTATATCAGTATACTGTATATTTCTAATTCATATTTGTTGTTCAGCTCTACAACGAAAAGCAGTAATCAACAAATTCATTTCAGTTCGTTAATAGAAAGCTATAATTGCTATTTGCTTGTAGTTTGACTCCTTGGAACGAACTTGCAAAGGAAGGTTGAAACAAACTGTCCCGATAACTTAATTAACAAGCTGAACTCCCAAGTTCCCCGTTAATCCACATGTACGTATATTGTTAAAACGTTTTGTTTTGTTAAGACGGTGAATAACGTCGCCCGTCAGCTTTTCTTCGTGTGTACAAACAAATGATGATAAATGTTTTCCTGTTCTTAAATCTGATATGAACTTTATGGTAACCTTTTAAATTCTTATTGTCTAAAATAGAAACAGGTTCGAAGTATAGCTCCCGGACTAGAGAGCCCTTGATATGGATAAGAAAAAAAATCATAATATGTTATCTGCAATCTCACTCAAATTTATTTATTTATTTTACTAGCGACCCGCCCCCGGCTTCGCCCGGGGTGTAATTTTTATATATATAAACATTCCCCGTTTATCCCTCTTTCCATTAGTGAAAACTTAATTAAAATCGGTCTACCCGTTCACGCGTGATGCCGTGACCAAGGGAAATAGGAATTCATTTTTATATATAGAGATTTTATTTCAGATAACAATATACATTGTTTGTTATTTAATTTACATATCGTCATTGTCAAACCAAAATCTGCTATTTGCACTTTATTGAGATTCCAACATTTTAACCTTAGTGAATAGTTCGCTGCTTTATCTATCGTATAAAAAAAACTGCTAAGTGTCCAACTATAATATGTCCTCATGCTATGTACAGCAACTAGAATCTGTTATGTACAAAATTTACTCTATTGTCAATATAACAAATAAATTATTAAATTTTCATGTTAAAAAGATATATAACTTTAATCGTAACAACCGTAAGTTTCAAATAAAATATTTTTTTTTAATAAACTTTCATGTAAAATTTTTCAAGAAAACGTCTTTTGTCAATATCTCAAAAGTATACTTTTTGCACATAGCAGATTTTGGTTTGATAACGACGATATGTACAATGCCGAAATACAATAAGAATAGAACAATAGAACATTAGTAAAATGTTTAAAAATTGAAGTTATATCAGCAACAGTTTTCAAGATTCTGTTGGCACTCGCTCTTGTCCTCTCTAGCAACGACGCCGTTTTCTTTCTAATAATTCTTGCTTCGGCAAACATTTGAGAGCCAGTACAAAAACGAGACAACCCCATCAGCATCCTAATACCGTTGTTATATTGGATTCGCAAGATGTTGATGGATTTGTTGGTGTAGTTGGTCCACAGATTACTCAATACTCATGTACAGATTTTAACAAATGTTACGAGTTTTGCATTTAAAAGTTTGTAGTCTAAATGCGTTGAGTCTAAAAACATGCGAGCTTTTTTGTTACCTTTGTAAAAAAAAATCTTTACCCTCAATTTAAGCTTTGCTGCAGTCAAGTAGAAGGGACCGTCGGCAAAATTTGATACAGAGCCCATCTAGGGCAAGCTACGCCACTGTATGTTCATCATCATCATCATCTCGGCCGTAGGACGTCCACTGCTGGACAAAATCCTCTCTCTAATTTTCCAAAAGGACCAGTCAGAAGCAGCCTGGATCCACCGCCGACACGTCCCACATACTAATTCGCCGGATTATGGGATTATGACTGTAACTTTCGTTCGTCTACGGATCTCCTCATTCCTGGTTCGTCTACGCTCAATGAGCTCTCTCCGTAGCTATTTGAGCGAAATATTGACCTTTATAAAAATAAAATAAAAATAAAATAAAATAAATCTTTATTTGCGCGAACACATGTTTACAGGATTTTAATTTGTATACAGCAGTTACAGTACAAAGTATGTTCTACCCGCCAAGGGCATGCAAATATTTGTGTTTAATTGTTTATAAACTATATTAATATAAAAAAGGAATTAATGTTTCTTATTATAAAATTCTTTAACATCATAATAACAACAATCTAATAACCATTTTGTTAATGCTCTTGTAAATTTAGGATCCGGCAATTTTTTTATATTATTAGGTAGTTTATTGTATGTTTTAATTGCCATAACATAAACATTTCTATTAAATAGTTCTAATATACATTTAGGTCTTTGCAATAAATTTCCTTGTCTAGTTATTTTGGTTCCTATTTCGTTATTTTCGACAAAACAGTTCGGATATTTTCTAACAAATATACACAACGTCTTTATATACAAGCAAGGTAAGGGAAGTATATGTAACTTTTTAAATAGTGGCACACAACTCTCCATAAAGCCCACGCCAGATATTGCTTTGATGCATTTTTTTTGGGCCCTAAAAGCTCTTATTATTTCGACAGAGTTACCCCATACCAATAAACCGTATGTCAAAATCGAAGAAACGTAGCCATGATAAGCAGTGATTGCTGCCTCAATAGACACAGTCAATCTTAACCGACGTAGTGCATAAACAAATCTGTCTACTTTATCACAGACCAGACCGACATGAGATTTCCAATTACAATGTTTATCTAACATTACGCCTAAATATTTTATACTTTCCACTTCTTCAATAATTTTACCTTTGTCTGTAACTTGAAGAGGTGTAGATTTAGTTTTATAAGTTATTAAATAAAAACTATTTATAAATTTAATAATAATGTACTGTGCCCTATAAGTCTATATTTCGCACGAGATCCCCTAAATAATAATGAAGTCATAAAAAGCATAATGTTTAGTCCATTAAACTATAACAGTTTGATTTATAAACATATACATAATACAGTTGTAACTTCAAATAAGGCAGTTACACGCATTTGAGTAATGTATACAGTTATCACACATTTGTGTTCCTAATGGTAATATTCAAATGCTATTCAAAGAATATTCAAGAGGGTCTTAAAGAATACGAGAAAATACATAATGTCATATAAAAATATGAGTTTGTACGTTTGAGAATGTCAAATTCTTTAAGAAAAGTTAGCGACAACTATACCTAGATATGTTTTAGTTGTAATCTATGATTTTACTGTTTCCAAAAATTTTTTTTCAATGAAATTCATAAAAACCTATTCATTACTGTCTACGTTTCTTCTTCTGTCACTTTATACTATAAAAGAAGACGACAGAAGATAATCGCAACACAATAAAATATGGTTAACATACATACATACATACGCTACAGTACGTATGATTTTTTTCTGTAAACGTTGTCAGATAGGCTTACAGTGCACTTGTGCTGCAATTTTGCTGCCTTGCAGCAAAGAAGAACTCATTTTCATTGCTCGATAACTCTGTAGATATATAGCATCCGGGTACTCCCCGATAGCGGGGGGTGTTAACAACTAATGAAAGTCATAATCGATACTTGGTCGATAACTCGAACGATATACGGCATGCGGGGATTCCTCGAATGGGGGGTAACAACTAATGAAAGTCATAATCGATAATTGGTCGATAACTCGAACGATATACGGCATGCGGGGATTCCTCGAATGGGGGGTAACAACTAATGAAAGTCATAATCGATAATTGGTCGATAACTCGAATGATGTACAGCATGCGGGGATTCCCCGAAATGGGGGGTAACAATGACTTAAAGCTATAATCGATACGTGGTCGACAACTCGGTCAATATACAGCATACGGGGACACCCCGAATGCGGGGTAACAATTAATGAAAGTCATAATCGATACGTGGTCGATAACTCGGTTGAAATACAGCATGCGGGTATTCTCCGCCAGTGGCTTAACGACCAATGAAATTTATAGGTCCGCATGCAGGATACAGGAACTGACGCAACTCAGTTCACGAGTTTTTAGACGTGATTGACGTTACGCAAGTAAAATGGCTGATTTACAAATGCTGACAGTAAACAACTGGCAAAAAGGAATGCGGGCCTTGTGGCACGCGTAAACATGTCCCGCTCCCCGCATGCAGGTACTATTGACCAATGAAAATGAGCCATAAGGATAAAAGATTGGGAAAGGATAGGGAATGAACTCTACCAACCCTTACTCACTCACCGAAATACAACCAAATATGTGTTATATTTATTTCATGGTGGTCTTCTGTAAGAGAGTGATTACTGCCGTCAGACTGGCTGGTTGGCTTTAGTGGTTGCAGTGTACCCTGCAACCACTAAAGCACAAAAAAATTTGAAATAAGTATTTTTCACATTAACATTTAGCGGAGGGATGCACAGTTTTCGCCTAATAATCACGGATTTTCTAATTGTTTGGAGAATATAGCGGTGTTGGGAGGAATCGCATTGTTGTTATATAAAAAATTTCATACCTTTGTCGAGCATACTTTGTACTGTACCTGCTGTATATGTATTTTTAATTAATATGCACATTATTGTCAGGTATACTCTGGCTAATGTTTTAGGCGCCTAAAATAAATCATTCTTTTTTTACACATTTCCCAACCGACTCGACCCGCCTTCGTAGAGGAGTAAATTGAACCAATTAAAGGCTTACACAAAAATATGTGAGTTTTGTTACATAGCTTAGAGAAATATTTAAAAAAATGAAGAAACATTTTCATATATGTAAACATTAACATCATTTATTATACATTTCGAATAAATTATGGCTACATATAATGTTAATAGTTTAGATAGCACTTAAGACGGTTGGTTATGCTTGGAGACTTAGCGTAATTAGACGCATGTGGAGTAATGCGGCTGTTGAAATTAACCCCTCGGGGTGAATACAAGCGCGCAGTTAATACGGGAAATGAGACATACGTCGATGTACCAGTTAATGAACGCTTTAAATATGAGTAACTGTTGCCTATTGCCTGCAGGCTTCTTGAGTACTTTTACGAATGAATGAAGAAATATATTGAGCTTGTATATAAGAACAATAAGAATTTATATATGAATCAAAATTCTTAACTAACTTCATCGAAGGGAAAGCAAGGCGGCAGAAATCCTGGAAACGTAACATCAGGGAATGGACCGACATCTTCACTATATAAGTTTTCAGAGCTGACAGTAAACCTCCAGTAATGGAGAGGCACTTTAAAAATAAGAAGAGCTTTATAACTGTATGCAGTTAACTTATTTAAACTAAATATGAAACTATGATGCCAAGGTATTTCTATTACCGAAACTCGAAAAGAAAACTAAGGAAAGAACTTTTAAAAATTTGTTAACTTAATATTTTCTTTGTAATGTTAAACCTACTAGTAAGGTAACGTTATTGTCTTCTTAGAGTTTGTTTTTATATTTAGAGTTATAATAAAAACAAATGGGGTGAAATTCACGCTTGCGTATACGTTTCAAGGGAATATTATTCTAATAACACATAATTTGAAGGTACTTTTATGTTTTGTTTAGGTACTACGCCAATCTGACATTAGCAGTCATATTTTCAAAGATTAAACTTGTACCTTACAAGGTTATTTATGTATTATAAGCAAACAAATAACATATTTATTTAATTCTCGATATTCGATTATTGATTAATTTAATACAATATTTAATTTGATAAATATAAAATGGTGATACAAACAAAAGTCACTTTAAATCATGATAGATCAATTACGTCATTACAATTAAAACCAAAGTTAATATAAATTTAATTAAATAATGTTATTGAATTGATTAAATTATTTAAATAAATGACGCTTACCGCTCGTCCTTGAACTGAGGCAAACAGTGCCAAGAGCACAACCGAACACCACAACATTTCGTAGCCGCGTATAGCGACTCGTAGCTAACGGTGTAACGGCGTAGCGTAACGGCCGACCGTAGAGCCCGAGTGTCTCTGCGTGACTGCCGCAAGCTACGACGTTACGAGGCTACGAGCTAGCTTCACGCTACGGGTATTGCGTGCAGCGCGCCAATTGCCTTACGATGCGACCTCGATGCTTGGACCTTCCTCGTATATTATGTAAACAAAACGTTCAACAAAAACCAGGACTTTATTTTCTTTCGCTGTATATTTCGTATTTCGTCCCGCACTTTAGAATTCAGAATTAATTAAAGGGCAATAGGTATCCTGTGTGTACCTGCAGAATACATTATTATATTGTATTTCCATAGGTCATTTGATATCAAAAAGTAGCCAAAATTAAATTTTCGATTTGATTTAGAAAAATGAAGATTTCAAACTGAGATTAAAATGAAGCTCGACTATAGCGTAGCTATTTATTCTTTCTTCTTTCCAGTCGGTGTTTCGATGCAGAGGATCGTTTTCTCGTCGATGGACAATAATTATTGCTGCTTATCACCAGCTACTATTAGTGAGTAAATAATATACTATGCTACGCTTTATGCTATGGTAAGCCTGATTTATTCAAAATATCTTCGTGGTAAACATTTCATCAGTGTGCGTTCAACTCTATCTCGCACCATATATTTTTCCAAATTGTCAGGAATTCATCGAACTGATGTTCTAAGTACTTAACTATTCGATACTAATTACTTACAGATACGCGACGAATCTTCAGAAAGCAATCCATTGAATCAGCAACATGTTTGAAAAAATATTTCAATACCTAATAGGAACAAAAAAAATGATTAATTTTTACAGCCACACATTAACGTAGCAGTATTTTAGAAATGTATGTATATAAAATATGTGACAGACATTGTACATGTATCCATGCAGATACATATGTATATTACCACTATATTTTACCTCTTTTAATATTGTTCGGTTTATATCACTCCTAGTAGTCGATATATGTGTGTGCTACTGACTTCCGTTGACCTGCGGAACTCTATGGCCAGTTGTAAAAATGACGATGGCGAACGAGTATTTCTTTATCTGAAAGAATTTTAATGTTGAAAGTGAATAATATACTAATTTTGTGTTACTTTTGTAACGGTCTACCGTATGGTGTTTTGTATTCGTGTCGCGAGACAAAAGAAACAGCGATTTTATCTTCCATTTTTGTAGAGACATCAATGGCGGCCGTTTGAGTTTTTTTTTTTTTTTCGGAACAATATTAGCACTAAAGATCTTTTGAATCGTCTAAGAGGCGAACAAACAGTGGCGCGTAATACTTCTTCTCTTGAAGCTACCTCTTTTAGATACTAACGAGGGCCCCCAAGGTTAGAAATATACTAGAAGACGGTACGTGAAGAAATTTTGGTGAGTTTTTATTTTAGTAACAAATTCTAGTATTCATATTTAATGGTTGATTTGACCAAAGAAATCTGGTAGCAGAGTTATGTGTTTGTTTATTTTATGCTCTACGAATCGTAGACAAATGTCATTATTATATTTTTGTTTGTGTTGGGATAATTCTTTCTCTCGATACTATCCATTCTATTAGAATGTACCTCGGCAAGTATATTGCCGAGGTCGTAACAAAAAACAAAATGACGAGATGCATGTACCGGAATAAATAGGGAACAATGTTGGAAGCATACATTGTACGGTGCAGACACTTTACAACATCACGTCGCAAGTGACAAAGGCTGGGGGTGGCTGGGGTCACATTCACTGATAGCAGTTGACGAGAGAAGCCCAGGGGCTATAACCTTACATGTAGACGCTAAAATAGTTTCATGAATTTTTTACTAAAGAGAAATTCCTAGAAACCTTTTTCTTTTTGATGGTAACTACCGTCACCTATAAAACAAGATACACCACAGGCGCTCCAAATGCCTTACCGAACACTAGGATAAAGGATAAGTGGTTAGGGGGACAGCGAGACAAAACAGCACACATGCTCTTATTTTATGGTGGTCTTAAGTCTGTAAGAGGGTGCCTACTGCCTCCAGATGGGCTGCCCAAATGACTGCGAACCGGAACTGTATATTTATGATCAAAAACATTACACAAAATTTGATATTTTATCCACAAGCTAAACACGACAATGTCAATCTAAATTAAAAAATGTTGTATTTATTACAAAAAGTTTTGCTTGGTAAATTTTCTAGGCTAAATAATTTCACCAAAGCTTTTTATATTGAACACTCAACTCCTCAATAAAATTATATTTTTAAAAGTTACAAACACTTTCGTATTCGGAGTATTGTAAATACTGAATATGTGTTTCGATAAAAATATTACTGTATTGCTGTACAACTCAATGTGGTTTTACCTTGATATTACATATTATATGATAACCTTTACTATAGTGTCGCCCGATATAAATTCGAGCAAACAACAAAGATAGCATAAAATCGTTGCTATGAAAAATGATGATCGATGGATCATGGTGTTCAATTTACCAATTTCGCGGGTATAAAAACATCGGTTTTTTTTTCTTTGTTTACACGAACGACTTAAACCGAATGAGGAATAGTTATTTGTTCAACTAGAGAGCAAAATTTTTTTTTTTCCTGCGAGTGCCGACTTTAAATCACGAACTAGCGAAGTAGTCTATAGAATTGAATCACGAGCGTAGCGAGTGATTCTAATATAGACTACTGAGCGAAGTGAGTGATTTAAAGGCACGAGACATAAAAAAATTTGCTCTCGTGTTAAACATACAACTTTTCACCTCAACAGCGAGTTAGGCCATCACCACTGGTATCTTCACAGCTGTAAAACTATCTTCACAGCTGGGCCAACTCTAGTTGGCTAAGGTCGGCCGAATCTAGTCGGCTATGGCCGGCCGACTCTAGTCGGCTATGGCTGGACACACTAATAAAATCCTATTCCTGTGAGTTAAATCGCGTGTTCGAAATTTGAATCACTTTTCCTCACGCTCGCAGCAAAAATCAATTTTCCTGCGAGTTTTTAGGCACCAAAAGCACCCTTTTCGTGCTGGAGAGGTGAAAATGTTTTTTCTATATTAATTATTTGTTTTATTGTGACTCATATATTGTGGAAATAACCTATCGAAAAGGCAGGTATTACCAGATGAACATGTAATTTTTTTTATGTTAAAATCAGCAGACGGGCAAACGGTCCATTTGAGGTGGTTCCATTGCCTATAACCAAGCAACACTACAGGTGCTGCAAGTGCGCTGCCGACTACAGTAGGATTAAGGATGAGGGATTAGGAGGGGATAGGAAAATGGGCTCTTAAATTAACCTTATAAATGGCTGTAAAATGTAACTTTAACTATACAAATAAATATTAATTAAGTATTCTTTATTGACTTATAGCACGGAGAAGAAGTATCTAAACTTTTGACCTGATGATGAAAGTTTAAGGTTGAGAAATCTGTTCGGTACAACCTAATAGTGATAGTTAAGAGTTTGATGTATAAATAGAGTTTGTTATAATATAGTAAAATTGTGTTCGACAACAGAAATAGTGCTAGTAATAAACAACGGAAATAGTTGTGTACAAAGTGGATATTCATGTGCGTAAATGCGACTAAAACATTGAAAGTTCGTCCATATAGACGTTATAAGTGACAGAGATAACAGTGAAGTGACAGGGACGCACATAGCATAATTATTGTTATTACTTAGTTCGGGCGACCATCTACAGTTGTCCCTCATTGGCGTATATTGTTTGACGCCTGGCACGGTCGCCAAATTTGTATGAAAATTTGTGTTTATAAAATAAAAATAAAAAAAAGAACCAAAAAAATCCTTTGGTAGACTTGTTAGTAGAGACTTTGTTTTGAACCCTACTCACTCTCTTCGGCTCCCACAGAATCGGCAGACCAGCGCGCTTCTTTAGCCGGAACCGTTGCCCACTGCACCTTCACAGCCAGACTGTACGTGTGTTTACAAAATGCTTGTACAAAATCCGTAAGAAAACTGAGGTGAACTCATATAATTCATAGGACTCATATTAGGTCGGCTTATATCCACCAGAAAGTCTTCCTGTTCGATCCGTCCATCTTTGATCCGGTTTCCCCTTTGTGTCGATATTTGTAAATTATTACCGTTGGATCCGTTGTACTGCGGACCATAATAAAATCAAAATATTAATTATTATATTATTCCCGTTAGTGCCGCCATGGAATTTTGAAAGATAACATGTACAGTGAGGGCGAGAGTGCGAATCACATATATTTCTTTATTAAAAAAAAAAATCTCATCCTAAGCTAACATCCTCTGTCACATTAGCTGTATGTATGCATGTAGGTATACAGACATTGATTTGATTTGATTAGCTGTGATATTACTAGATTTTATATTTTTATTGCATTTATCTGTCGGCTGTTGATTTATTTTGATATAAAAAAATCGTTTTATTTGGGCGATGCTACCACATGAAAATTGCTGTTAATTTGTTTTAATTTGAAATTAATAATTTTTTCGCCATAAAAATATTAAACATTGAATAATTTTATAACCATAAGTGACCGTATAGTAACAATACATTTAAAAATTGAATTAGTAGTTTTAGTGGTTCAAATTACAATTTTTTATGTAATCTGCATAAAAGTCAAACACCAGTTTGAAAGTCGTCGAAGTGTTTGGTTATTGCACATTGTTCGGGACAGCCTACAGTTTGTGTAAACAATTAGTGATTGTGCAGTGTTCATACGTACAGTGTTCGCATAGAAATGGGCCAACGTAGTGAAATGTTGGCCCATATATACGTATGAACAAACAAAGACAACAATAGAAAGTGATAGGGACAGAAAATACTGTAAATAGTGTTATTGCACAACATTTAATATTATTTCATAATATTGCACAACTTGCGCAATCGTGTCATCACCCATTTGTTATTGGCGCATTTGTCTCGGCGCAGGGCACGATTGTCGCTAGTTGAATGTAAATAATTGTATTATAAATCGACCTTTTTTCTGAATAAATTGTCTTCGCTTCACCGCATTGACCTATGTGACTAGTACGGACTTTGTCTTGGAACCTCACAAACTCTCCCCGATCTGACCCACCGATCGGCTAGATCAGCGACGCTTCTTCACGGGAGCGTTGCCCACTAGCGCGGTACACAGCCGTACCGTAAACCAATGTACGGGAGCTTACAGGCCCGTACATTTATGGTCCAATCGAGCCGGATATAGCCGATTGTATAGCGCTGTTGGTCAGTCGAGGAGAGTGCCTAGGCAATGCCGGTGACACGTAGCACCACCGCTCGGGATGACGAGAGGCCTACAACCTCCGCGTCCACCGTTCGGGACGCCGCGAGGCCTACAACTTCCGCGTCCACCGTTCGCGACGCTGCCGCGTCAATCGTTCGCGACGCCGCGTCAACTGTTCGAGACGCCGCGTCGACACTTTGGGACGGCGAGAGGCTAACTACCTCCACGTCCACCCCCGCGGCCATGCATGCCAGTTCCACGGACACATGGTCAGCGGGGTCATCGGCCGTAACGGCAACATCAACGTCAGCATCCGCGACGTTGACTTCGGTACCGGCGGGAGAAGACGCAAGTCAGATCGGCGTGAAGCGTCACCCGTCCGGTACACACGGCACAGAGGCCGTGCATCGTTCGGACGTGCGCTCAAGCAAAAGAGGCACGTCACACTCGTCTAGAAGAAAGACGAAATTAGCGAAAGCTAAAATAGAGCTGTTAAAGCTACAGATCGAGCTTGCCGCCGCCCAGATAGAGGCAATCGAAGAATCTGACGCCGACACCATCGACGACAACACCGTCGAAGACCTCGAAATCACGAAGGAGAGGGTCGACACATGGGTCAATAGTCAAGCGCTCAGCGCGGCTGGTGCGCCACCCCCCATAGTTCGAGAAGTCTGCATAGCGCAGACTCACCAGGCGTCACCGACCACGCCGACTCCTTTCCCCGTACAACAAATTGAAGATCGGCAAGATAACGGTAAGCCCGAAACAGATCGCATAGTGCCCGCTGTAGCGCCCGTTAGCCAGAGTATCGGGCTAACGGAATTGGCTGCAGCGATAACTTTGGCCGCCAAGACAGGCCACCAAACGGCTCCGCGCTACTTCACGGAGCTACCATCGTATAGCGGGTCGCATCAGGAATGGCTATCATTCAAAGCGGCCTACGAAGAATCGCACAAAAATCATAGTGAAAGTGAAAACATAGCTCGCTTAAGAAGAAGCCTTAAAGAAAAAGCCAAAGAGGCAGTCGAAAGCCTCCTCATATACAACGTAGAAACAAGTAAGATTCTGAAAACGTTAGAAAACCGGTTCGGCCGACCGGATTCTATCGCCATAACGGAACTGGAGCGGTTGAGGGCACTTCCGCGGCTAACAGACTCGCCGCGTGATATATGTGTGTTCGCCACTCGAGTCACCAACACCGTCGCAACATTACAAGCACTTGAAAAGTCATACTACCTGTTCAATCCGGAAATCACCAGAACAACAATAGAGAAACTCCCTTCAGGACTTCGTTACAGATGGTTCGAGTACGTAAGTAAACAACCAAAAGAGCAACCCGATTTGTTGAAACTTTCACGATTCTTCGAAATCGAGGCGGAACTCTGCAGCTCGTACGCACAGCCAGAGTTCACGCCGCCTATGGAGACGAGTTACGCACCCAGGCGAACTCAGAAGACTTATTCCGCAACGGAAAATCAACATCGAAAAGTGTCTGCCTGTCCGGTATGTGCCAATACCGGACACAAAACAGAAAAATGTTCGAAGTTTATAGAAGCAGACACTAGGACACGTTGGAACATCGCAAAGGACAAACGATTGTGTTTCAAGTGTCTACATTACAAAAATAGAACACACAAGTGTAAAATATCGAATTGTAATGAAAACAATTGTTCGCGTTCGCACCATAGACTGCTCCACTTCGAAGAAAAGGTACGTGCTAGTGAAAAATTCGAAGTTGTCGCTTCCGCTTGGCAACCAAAGGAGACACATTCGTTTCTGAAATTTGTGCCCGTTCGAGTCTCCGGTTCTCAAGGAAGCGTCAACACCTACGCACTACTCGACGACGGTTCAACGGTGACCCTCATCGATAATAGTTTGGCGCAACAAATAGGCGCGAAAGGGCCCGTTGATCCGCTCCACATAGAAGCAATCGCAAATACCGAAGTGGACGCAAATCGGTCACGTCGTGTAAAAATAACTTTACACGGCGCGACAAACCACCGCACCATTCGAGCACGCACCATGAACAATCTACAGCTCTCTGCGCAAACAGTATCGGAGCGAGACCTGTCAGACTGTCCACACCTCAAGAACATTAAAGAACACCTCAAATATCCACGTGTCCGACCGAAGCTTCTCATCGGTCAAGACAACTGGGACTTATTGCTCGCCACACAGACCAGGAGAGGACAGCGACATCAGCCGGTCGCGTCTCTAACGCCGCTCGGATGGGTGCTACATGGAACACAGACACGCCTACTAGGGCGCCGTGTGGACTCTATCAATCACCTCACCAATCGTACCGAAGACAGTATGGACCAACAGTTGAAACAGTATTTCTCTTTGGAGTCGCTGATGATCACTCCAAAGAGACCCTCCAACGACATCGAAGAAAGGGCCGTCAAGACGCTTGTCGAACATACTCGACGAAATAGTGACGGGCGCTACGAAACATCGTTGCTGTGGAAATCGGACGATTTTCAGATGCCCGTCAACTACGACAACGCGCTCAGACGACTCCACCATACTGAAAAGAGGATAGATAGAGATCCTAAACTTCGAGATCGCTATGAGCAGCAGATGAACGCGCTCATAGAAAAGGGATACGCTGAACGAGCGCCTCCCCATCGTACGCCGGGAAAAACGTGGTACCTGCCGCACTTTCCCGTGCTGAACCCCACCAAACCAGGAAAGGTCCGCATAGTACACGACGCAGCAGCTAAGACGATGGGACATTCGCTCAACGACTACCTGCTCACCGGACCTGACCTCATTCTGTCGTTACCCGGGGTACTCATGAGGTTACGACAACATCGAATCGCCGTGTCATCCGATATAGCCGAAATGTTCATGCAAGTGAAAGTTCGACCGCAGGATAGAGATGCGCTTCGGTACCTATGGAGAGGCAGAAAGCGAGGTAAAGATCCTCCAATAGAGTATAGAATGACCTCTCTCATATTCGGAGCCACATCGTCACCTGCAACGGCTATATACGTGAAGAACAGAAATGCCGAAAGATACAAAACAACGTATCCGGAAGCATACACGGCGATTATTCGAAATCATTACGTTGATGATTACCTTCAAAGCTTCAAAACAGAAGAGGAAGCTATACAGACAGCCCTTCGAGTACAACAAATTAATCGGGAGGCCCACTACGAGTTGCGACAGTGGACATCCAATTCAAAGAAAGTACTCGAAGCGTTCAATGAAAACTCCGAACCGATCGATAAAAGGAGTATAGATCTCGACAATAGTTCAAACATAGAGCGTCTCTTGGGAGTCATATGGAGGCCTGCAACCGACGAACTTACGTTTGATCTCAACATGGCTCGACTACCCCCTGGCGCCATCCTAAACACTCAACCGACGAAGAGGGAAACTTTGAAAATAATCATGTCTCTCTTCGATCCGCTTGGACTCGCATCGCCTGTCACCACAAGAGCCAAGCAGATATTTCAGGAGTTATGGCGCAGAGGAACAGATTGGGATCAAAAAATAGATGCAGACCTCGCTAGCCAATGGACAGTATGGCTAGAACATCTGAAAAGACTCCGCGATGTCAACATACCTCGCTGTTACCCGAACTACAGTGACGCCGCCACAATCGAGTTACACGTGTTCGTGGATGCGAGCGAAACAGCATACGCCGCAGCCCTATACTGGCGCATCATCAGGCCAGACGGACAAGTGTCGTTGGCGTTCGTAACAGCGAAGGCGCGAGTCTCACCTCTCAAGCTGACGTCCATCCCGCGTCTCGAGCTGCTTGCTGCAGTGATGGGGAGCAGGATGGCAACTACAGTCATCGAAGAGCACGATAGACGGCCAGACAAGAAGATCTTCTGGACCGATAGCAAGACCGTGCTCACCTGGCTGCAAATAGGCGCGAGGTCTTACAAACCATTCGTCGCGCATCGTATAGCAGCAATAGAGGAAAATAGTAAAATCGGCGAGTGGCGTTGGGTGCCTACCAAATTGAACGTTGCGGACGATGCAACCAGAGACGTACCCAACGACTTCAACTCGCAACATAGGTGGTTCAACGGGCCTAGTTTCCTTCTGGAAAATCCTGATCGATGGCCACAGGAAAAAGTTGTAACCACCTCACCGACCGGCGAAGAAAAAGTACACGTGACTGTTGTAAAAGAACAATCGAAATTGGAGCAGTGCATCCCGAATAGCAACAGATTTTCGAAATGGGAAAAGCTCGTTCGAAGCACGGCACGTGTGCTACATTTCATTCGACTTTGCCGAAGAAAAAGGGATCACGTAAACTACAAGAGAACACAGAAACGCACAGAGAAAGACCCGTTGTGGCGGGAACATAAAATCAAACAGAATCCCACACAACCGAAAATCACACAATCCCAACAGTTTGAGAAGACCTACTTACCAATCCCCACAGACCTTCTGCACGAAGCAGAGTTACTCCTCATTAGAAACAGCCAACAAAAGACTTTCTCAGAAGATTTACGTGATCTCCGAAACAATAAAAAAATAGCAGCGCAGAGCCGACTGCGCCACCTAGCTGTGAAGATCGAAAATGGCATAATCCAGTTAGTACCACGTATCGGCGCTGCATGTGACGTCACCGATCGACAGAAGAGCCCTGCAGTACTCGATGGGAACGAGTACGTGTGCAGGCTCTACATAGAGTACGTCCATAGGCAGTTGCATCATGCTGGCGTCGAGACTACAATAAACGAATGTCGACAATACTACTGGATCCTTCGGCTACGTCCGGTAACGCGTATGATTATTCACAGATGTCTCCACTGTAGGATTCGAAGATCACAGCCACCAGTGCCACCTACAGGGGACCTACCACCGTGCCGGCTAGCACACCATCGACGTGCGTTCACCTACACCGGGCTCGACTACTTCGGGCCGCTCGCAGTGACGGTGGGACGCACAACACAGAAGAGATACGTCGCGTTGTTCACGTGTTTAACGACGCGCGCCGTACACCTCGAAATCGCAGCTTCGCTAACTACAGACTCGGCCGTGATGGCGTTGCGACGCATGATAGCGCGTCGCGGGTGTCCCATAGAAATATGGTCGGACAACGGCACCAACCTACACGGCGCCGAACGAGAACTTCGGCAACAAACAGATCGGCTTCTTCAAGAAGAGGCAAACAAGAAGAGGATTAATTGGCGCTTCATCCCTCCCGGTGCCCCTTTCATGGGTGGGGCCTGGGAGCGCCTCGTTCGCAGCGTCAAGACATCCCTTAACAACGTGCTACATGAGCGGCGCCCCACAGAAGAGGTACTCGGCACATTGATCGCCGAGGTCGAGTACACCGTCAACAGCCGGCCGCTCACACACGTCTCGGTTGATCCGGACGATCCCGAGGCGCTCACGCCTAACCACTTGCTGCTGATGGGATCGGGCCGTGATTAACACCTCGGCGTCTTCAACGAGGAAGACACCATCGGGCGCACGCACTGGCGCGCCTCACAACGTCTCGCCGACTTGTTTTGGCAACGCTGGCTCAGGGAATACCTTCCTGAGCTTCAGCACCGGCGGGAGCCCCAAGGAAGAGGGCGGCAAGTCACCATCGGAGACGTTGTGCTCATCGTGGACAACACCCTTCCTCGCAACACATGGCCGCGAGGAAGGGTCATCGCGGCTTATCCTGGACCCGACGGCGCTGTGAGGACAGTCGACGTCGCTACCGCGGCGGGGACTCTTCGCCGACCGGCTAAGAAGCTGGTCATCCTGCCAACGGAGCCGGCTGCCCTCCAGCACACAGAAGATGCGTCGACCTGACGACGGCGCATCGGCGGGAGAATGTTCGGGACAGCCTACAGTTTGTGTAAACAATTAGTGATTGTGCAGTGTTCATACGTACAGTGTTCGCATAGAAATGGGCCAACGTAGTGAAATGTTGGCCCATATATACGTATGAACAAACAAAGACAACAATAGAAAGTGATAGGGACAGAAAATACTGTAAATAGTGTTATTGCACAACATTTAATATTATTTCATAATATTGCACAACTTGCGCAATCGTGTCATCACCCATTTGTTATTGGCGCATTTGTCTCGGCGCAGGGCACGATTGTCGCTAGTTGAATGTAAATAATTGTATTATAAATCGACCTTTTTTCTGAATAAATTGTCTTCGCTTCACCGCATTGACCTATGTGACTAGTACGGACTTTGTCTTGGAACCTCACAAACTCTCCCCGATCTGACCCACCGATCGGCTAGATCAGCGACGCTTCTTCACGGGAGCGTTGCCCACTAGCGCGGTACACAGCCGTACCGTAAACCAATGTACGGGAGCTTACAGGCCCGTACACACATATTAGTCTACTTTTATACCAATATATAATTTTTTACAGCAAAATTTCATCGAAATTGATTATATATAACTGCATTTATATAATATCAGTATATATTAATATACTAGGGTTGCGTCGATATATATATGAAATATTACCCTTTTTTTAATAAAATTTATACGCGATAAAAAAAGATTATACTACTAGGCACAAGAAGGACTCTTCTTCTTTGTCTCCGGAGATCATCTTGTGTATAGTGTCAATTTACCTAGTATTATTATCTATTATCCCTCTATCTTCATTTGCTGGCTTTGAGAATGGCCAGCGGGCTCATCCTATTAAACGTTCGATCAAAAACCATGGACTGTGTGAAAAAAGTTCTGATATATTATTGTGAAAACATCGACATATAAAATTGACAGGAGTCAGAGATGAAGTCCCTAAATAATTTGAACCTGCCTCAGTAGCCCTGACTGCATTGCAGGTGTAATATCGCTGCTAACATTTACTGCGTTAGTAGAAATTTAACAGACCTATCGGATAGTTACGTTATGATATGTAAATACGAATCGCATTGGTGGAAGCAATATCAGAGCGACCACTTATTCTGTTTGCCATTGGGAATCAAAATCTACCGTAATATATGTATTATTGTCGATATTCTTTGGCAGGCACCTGACATCCGCAAGATACGAATCTATGCGAAGGGAAAATTCACAGGTGCCGTTTTGCCGTTTTTGCCGTTTCGAATAACCAAATAACCACCTTGAAATTATCGGCAGATTATTGCTAATCAAATTATTTTATACTAGCTGTGCACGCGACTTCGTACGCGTCGCTTTATAAAATATTATTCGTGGAAAACGGCAATTTTGCATGGGGAGGGGGGGGGGGTAAAGAAGGGAGATGGGGGAGTGTGAGTAGCCTATGTTACTCGCTGATAATGTAGCTTTCTATAGGTGAAAGAATTTTTAAAATCGATGGGGTAGTTTTTGAGTTTATTCATTACAAACATACAAAAATACATACATACATACAAATATTTTCTCTTTATAATATTACAAATATAGATAATTTGGATTAACGAAATAGAACATTCTTAACAAAATGAATATTGTGCATGTGTGCGTGTGTCTGCTTTTTTTTATGATTGCATATTCATAATCAAAAGGTTAATAGGCTATCCTAGAGAAATTTTATTATGAATGAAGTTTTAAAATATGTAAGTGCTTACATAACTTATGACTTTACATTGGCAATTAATTTTAATTATATATTTAATTAATTATTGCGATAATTAAATCATCGTGTAAAATATATTTACCTTAACAATAATGAGAACTCTTCAAACAGATTTATGTAAATATAATTCATTCTTAAAACAAAATTCTACGTAATAACGTCATCAGGAAGAACCGAAGACTGATGAAGCACAAAAAAGCTAAGTTTCCTTATTTAAATAAGACTCGGGAACAAGATGCTTGAAAATTTGCATTTTATTTTTCAGTTGGTATAAATCGTAAGTATTATTTTGTTATCAGGCTTGCATTAAACCAAAAAATGTCGCTAGATATTCGGATGGGGTCTGTTTGAATTTTTTTCATGTTAAGGTCGACAGGCAGGCTGACAGTTCATTTGATGGTATAGGTGGCTACCGTCGCCTATAACACAAGCAACGCCACAGGTGTTGCGAGTGCTCTGCGGACCATAGTAGGATTAAGAAAGAGATAGGGTAATCGGCTTTGGCATCTCTTACTCACTCATCCGAAATCAAACAGCAGACATGTTGTTATTTCACGGTGGTTACTGAAACGACTGCGAAACGCAGTATATCCCGCCACTACTTTCCCAATCCTGACCATAGTCAACTTTGAAAAGTTCATTTCCATATAGTTGACCCAGCCGGAAATCGAACCCGGGACCCCTGAGACAGAGCGTTAAAACCACTCATCTAACGAACATAATTATATTAATACGTATATAACATATCGAGTTGGTCGTAAAGAATAAATAATATTTTGCCATCACTAGGAGGGCCTCTTGACTATTCCAAAAATTCGTATTTAATCTTATAACAGTCTTATCGTTTTTGAGATTGCGGAATATTTTCGTATTTTCTAAAATGTCACACTTATTACTTTTTTCATGCTATAGTCACACATGAAGCAATTTTCCCAGCAATTGGCATTTATACTATTATTAGGATATCTTTAACTTTTATTTTAAAGGGCAAGAAATTATTTGACATATTCGAATGTCTGCAGGCAAACATTCGGTACAGTGGGTCATCAAGATCACATATTTTGTGATGCCATATTTTACTACTGAGACAAATGCTAGCTGACATCCGCTATATCCGCGAAACACAACAGCACTCGCGCTGTTTCGATAAGGTGTTCTTCGACGAGTTAAATACCTTTTGCCCAGTTTATTAAATCAGTTAACGCCTGGTGTTGAAAGTACAAAATGTATTTTATGAAAAAATCCTGATGATCTTCAGCATGCATTGAATAAGAATCGCTAATAGCCAATTAAGCAATACCTTAAAAAAAAATAGAAAAAACGAGCAAAGAATATGCGAATGAAATGCTTTTCTAGACACATACATATTATAATAAATGTATTGAGCTGTTATAGGTTACCTACCTACCACAGCACAAATTATTCAACATCGTCTCAAAACAACTTGTAATGGAAAATTAACCTGTATTTCTATGTATACATAAGCTTCCTTTTACATTTTCAACGAGCAAATATTCAAAAGGATCTTGACTCCCTGATATACAAAATGCTTTCTCTCTGGAAATGGTAATAGAGCGGTATCGACTCTTTGGCCCGACGAAGAATGATTGCAAATTTTACTTACAGAATACGAGTTTGAATGCTTTGATATGAAATCCGTTTTTTTTTTGTTTATATTTCAAGTTGGCGATGCTAACAAGCTCTTGAAAATACCCTGCTATAGCCAGTTGCGGCGTCATTCAGGATTAACTTTTCTATTAAAATCATACTCTGAGCTGGAATTATTGAGAAAGTTCATGCAATTCGAATGTTTTTGAATGTTTAGAGTTATGAACATGTCTGGATGAAGTTTATCTTTCGGTTATACCGGTTATACATCGCATGTGTACCTAATTTTTATAAACACATTTATATTTTATATCCAGAATTTTTTTTATAAAATAAGTTAAAACATTTCGTTTATGGAACCATAATCACATTATAGTCATATGATTATGAAATAAATGTTTTCTTTATCATGATGAATAATCTTTGTGATTATGAAATAATATGTTTTCTTTCATTGTGTCTGAAGAATGTTTGCCAGTTTCAATCTGGTCACAACATGAGCTCAGTTTCGAAGAATGGTGACATTTTTTTAAATAGTGACGAGATCATTTTTATGTTAAGTTCGATGGACAGGTCAACTTGATGGTTAACTTGCAGGTGCTGCAAGTTCGCTGTCGACCATAATAGGATAAGAATAAGAGAAGGGGCTCTGGGCTCTTACTCATTCACCGAAACAACAGCACACATGTTGTTATTTCACGGTAGTCTTCTGTAAGGGGTTTGTTACAAAAGCTACAATGATGAGGACCTGCAGCCTGCCTACTGCTATTTTCATAAAAAAAAAAACCTTCAATTTCTTGTTGAGTAATTATTGTAGTTAGGACTACGTGTATATTCCACACGTAAACGAATGTAATCGTTGTTCTTTCGTGAAGCTTCCATACATTTTGTCCATATTGTTTTAGACCTGTTTGTGTTACCACTTACCAGTGATGACATATGGCGCTGAATCGTGGTATCTAACTACGTGCCTTGTAAGAAAGCTCAAAGTCACTTAACTAGCTATGGAAAAGGCTATGTTTGGGAATATTTTGCAAAATCAAACCAGCAATGGGAAAGGTCGCATAGTACAGAGCCGACGGCCGCTGAAGCGAAAAGTTCTGAAATACAGAGCACGGAACGGCAAGGGCAGCGTAGAACGTCCAATCCACAAGATGGAACTGAGGACCTAATAATGGCCGTGGGTCGACGCTGGATTCAAGCTGCTTCTGACCGGTCTTCAATTATGGGACACAATGGACAACAATTATTGCCTAGGTTCTATGATTAAAAACCATTAAGAGCGAGTGGATGTCAAGTAAATTAATGAAGTTAAAATCAGCTCATATTCACCATATTAATCAACATGAACGATGGGAAAATTATAATTAATCTATTTTAATTACGTGTTGTCTTAATCATACCCACCGATGTAGTTAATTTTATTTAATTAAACCGTGAGTGTAATAATATTTCAACAAGCAACCTTATAACTATTTTCATGAAAATCAGATTTATATCCATCGAGCAGCCATCGAGGTCAGCTTTTCGGGGTAAATTGTAAATTAAAACTTAGTTACTTTTTAATTCACAAACGATATTTTAAACGACGTTTAAGTACGTAAATAAATCATTCACATTTATCTGAATTTCATATTGCATAATATAGCCTTGGAAATATAAAATAGAAGAAAAAATAAAATAACATTTGTTAAGTAGTTGAAGTTTACGAAGTAAACACTTAACAGCACTTAAGTAAACACTTAATTTTTTCTAAAGTACCTATTCAAAATTTTGGATTCTGAACAATGTTTTTAATAAAATGTCATTTTCGATCTAAATTAGGTAGGTAACGTTTTAACGATGCAAGTTTTTGTACGGGAAATAAACTAAACAACGCAATACAAAGAATATATCTATATGGCATACTTAAAGTTAAATGTTTAAATAACTTAACCACAAATTTAAGCAATCGCTAATAACTTTAAATTAATCGTCCTCTGGGAGAATGTGATCGACTTGACGATATCTTAGTTTGACTTCGGTCCCATTAACCAGCCGATCAATGCCGCATATAAACGTTTCTAGGCCTGCGTTATTAGGCCTGAAATAATATGCAGGTTTATTTATATCCAGCAAGCAAATGCCGTTGCTGGGACGAATTGACTGTTTCTTCATAGAGTACCTAAAGGTTATCCGATATTGATGCGTATAAAAACTTTGAGCTAATTAAAACTAGTTTTCGCCCACTAGTGTTAATTATAAGTCTTAGTTTTAAACTCGTCAATAGCTCCTAAAAAAAGAAAATCGGTTCACAAATAAATAAATAAATGAGGGAAGGTACTGAAACGTTTTATCACAACATAGTCGTTATAATCTGTGGTTTTATCTATGCTGGCCCATAATGCAAATTTATTGGATGTTGTTTCTAGTTTACAGACTGTGGAGCCATCTAGATAAATACTTATGTATCAGCAACTACTAAAGTCCAGTGTCTGTTTATAGTAGAAAGAAATGTGGTTTATATCGCATAGATGGCGCTATATGCAAATGTAATGTTAATGCAGCAAATGTACATATTTTATCTAAATGCATAAACAACAACATTTATACTTCTTCAATAAAATTATTATTTTTAGTATCATTTCAGTATCAGCAGGCAAAAAAAAAAATTTAACATTTTGTTATTTAAAATTAAAATAAAAAGATCCATTGCTGTCATCGTGCTTGAACTGCCTGTCAAATAACAGAACAGCGGATGCATTTCTTGCATTACACACGCCTTTTTTTATCTTAATTTTCTTATTAATTTGTACCTTATTTTTTATCTTAGGAGGGTCGGCAGAATTTTGCATGGCCTTTGTGTTATTTGATTATTATAGGTGACAGTAACCATCTACCATCAAGAAGACTGTAGTCAACCCATTTACTTCTCTGTCCCTCTAATTTGAGTATAAGCACTGTTATTCGTTTGTGCAGTATCAGCACTCAGCAATGGTTCTTACAATCTTTATTTCATTAAACTTAGAAGGGATATACGCGTTGGGTAGCAACTTGGTTGCATCAAGTAGACAGTCAACCTGCTTGCATCATGAAATAAAAGACATTCATTACAGAAATCTTTATTTTGGTGAGAAATTGAGTGCTATTCGATGTAATAAATATTAATAAAAGGGGTTTGGACGTGTTGAAACACATGTCGATTTATTCCTTACTAGCTGGTGCCCGGAACAATACACGTTTAAAGATAAAAGATATAACGCCTGACTAAATATGCATGGCAATTTTTAGTAGTGGTAGTGGCATAATTTTTTTTTTTTAATTGGATGAGTAGTTTGGAAGATTACCTCCTACATACAAGTAAACAAAGATAAAACTTACCTCTTTATAATATTAGTATGGACTAGTATAGATAACTAGTATGGCTCCGAACATCGGAGCTCGTGGTGGAGCAAACGTTGGGAGGCTCCAGATGCCAGTTGGAGCTTTGCCGGTCACTGCTGATCCGTACTCGGCTCATGCGGATGTTGGCCAGTGAAAGACGGCACCCCCGGACCTTGTGCGTTGCAGCGAGGTATGGGTCTCGGTTCTGCGCACGAGAACCGGCGCGGGTCGCAGCGGGCGGATTCTCTTGCATGGCTCTGTCACTCAGTGGTAGTTGGGCAACGTACGTGAAGACGGAACTCTACAGCAGGGAAGGACAATCGGGCAGAGTACAGCAATCGTGACTTTGTGGGGGGGTGGTGAAGACCCGGTTGTGGGGACCGGCCTAGTAACCGCGCTCCGCAGTCGTCCGGAAGAGTGAACACCCGGCTTCACGAACTGACTTAGTAACTTTTCCGCAACGACAACACGAGGTGAAGCCCGTCTCACGGGCAGTCGCGATTGCTGTGGAAATACCAGGTGGAAACCTCCTTTGGGCTGCCCACCCATAATGCCGTAGAGATGAGCGGCCACATGAGTGGGGGTTATCCGAGAGTTTCAGGTGGAAGTGGCCTCCGACTCTGTGGTAGGTTGCGCCGCAGAGAAGAGTTTATGGGATGCATCAGAGGTGAAGCCCCTCGCTGACTGCCTGCTGAGAGAGGTGACTCGTGCCGCTTCGCCCGGGGGCGATGTACATGGGGTCTTCCGCCGTCTTCACAACACCGGACAACGAGGGGAGACGTGCTGTGTGTTTCCGGCACGTTTTTTCCACGGCCTCGTCTGGCGGGGGAGGCAGATGCATGTTTTCCACAATCCCTTCCCCCCCTAGACGGCGCTAAGATTTTTAGTGGGTAGAAATCCCACATATGGGGGGATCGGTGGGGATCTGGCTCGCAGATTTTCCCTCGAAAAAAAAAAGATATGATGATTAACGATTGCCACACCGCACAAGCGGTTGATATTATAACTAAAATTATAAAACGAGCGCTGTTTCTGTTTATTTGTCTAAAAATAATTTATATTTACATCAAAATAAAAAATTTTTGTCCGTGTTATTGAAATTTGGATCTAAATAACGTTTTATTGTTGTGACAGTAAGATAGATGTAAATGATTTACAGAAGTCTCTATCCATTTTCTGAAGTACCACACGTTTACATACACACTGGGTTTAAAATTTCTAGCGCACCCATCTCCAAAAGACGTTATACCCACCACCATTCTGAAATAATATATTAAATTTTAATGGTAAAACCATAGATTAAAGGATGATTCATATTACACCGTGCCGTGCGCTCGTCGTGTTTTTCTCAAAGGCGGCCCGGTGAAGTATGAATTGGTTCATACAAAAGCATACTATGACTATCTTGCCGGGCCCCGGCCGGAACACGGACGGGGCATGGCCCGTTGTAATATAAATCCATCCGCTGGCGTTCCGACCAGATACCGCCCGTGCACACAAAACATGCGGCAATTAATACTACGCCGGAGTCCACGTACCCGGCTCCAGTCTCAGGTGGGGACATAAAAAGTTACACTTTGTTGGTTTAAAAAATAAACAATTTCATTTATTGATGTTAATTTCCACATAATTTGGATAAAAGTTATCAAGTTTTAACCTTTTTTTACTCACACAAGTGAGCATCAGGACAAATAGTCAATGCACATCAGAGAAATTAGTTGCCGCACCTCTGGGACTATTTATTAGACGGGCGGTATCTGATCGGAGCGCTAGCGGAGACCAATCATTAATCTATAGGTAGGACATTCTGCGTTACGCACTTATAAAAGAGTCAGCTATCTGGAGGCAGCACATATCACTATCTTACAGAATTTAACGTGAAATAAAGGATTGTGCGCTATTGTGTTTCGGTAGCATTTCTTGCTCACACAGTAACTGATTTGAATCGATGGGAGTGACTGAATGAGCTGTCTTATTTCTCCATATACTTCTGATCAGTACTTTACCATTCAAAAATTAACCTTTTACGTTACCTAGTGCAGTTTTGTTACAAAACTAATTTTGCTCAAGATCAAAGCTTAAGATGCTAAGAAGATGCTGAGATTTTTTATAATATTTTTTTTTTAATTATGACATGCTTTACTTCTTATAGATAGCATCTAGGAAACAATGAAAGTTCTATTAGAGGATGTTTTCTAAAATTATATTAAAGATTATCTACTTAGTTGAATTAGATTATGTAATTATGTATATATGTATGTAGAAATCCAAATATGTCTAAATCTAAATAAAATATCTAAAAATAAAAATATAACGACTGACATCTTTATTGCCATTATAGATTTGTCTGGTGTTGGATTTTTATTTTTAGATTATCCCTCTTGAACAGTGTCTTTTCGAAATGAAAAGTTTATTTCCTTTTTGTATCGCTGAAAATGCGTATCGTAAAATTTCATGATGATCGGTTTAATAGTTAAGGCGTGAAAAGGTAACAAACAGACAGAGTTGTCCTTTCATATTTTATTGCATTCGTTATTAAATTCGTTATTGTAATCGACAATATTCCAACAAGTACTGAAGCTAAGGATTAATAATTGCAGAGGATTCAATGCTACCGTGTGTTGGAATAAGGTAGAGAATAACTAATTTTTTATCACTCTTCATTAGCTGTTGCTGTTTTAAGTTGGTTGGTTACGCCAACCAACTTAAAACAGTAAGTTATGGATGTTTAAATTATTTGAGTTCACACACATATCTTAATATCATTACAAACTATTATCAATTGCCTTAGTATAACTAATGACTGAAGCTTTGAATTACCCTTTCCAAAAAACACCACCTCCAGAGTCTCCTTTGCAAGTGTCCCGCTTTCCGTCACCGTAAAGGCAGAACATGTCTGGTGTTAAAGGCAGCTGATGCCAGGCGCTGCAGGTCGGTGTTGATATGAACGTCAACCTCGTCATCATCAATCCGAGCTTCGATACCGGTCCACCATACTGGAGCAATACAATGTGCCTTTTTTAAATGTGTCAGCATCGGGAAATCCGAAACCAACCAACCGAAATACTCTTATAGAGAAGAGACGAGCTACCTTAAGCAAATGTAAGTCAAGATGTTGTCATTGTAGAATGAGAAGATTTAAGAAGGACGACGCCGATGCTGTAAGTATCTTCTCTGCTAAGACCCTTAAACTTCTTCGTGGAATTTGATTGTCTTGTACTGTCCGAATTTCATCCCTCACACACTCTAGACAAGGAGTAGAAGGTATACTATTCAATGCATACTATGGCTTACTATGACTGCATGCAATTTATTTCTTTAAATTATATACGCAAACCTTCCTCGTTGATTTATTGGTGTTTTCTTTAGCGAAAAGCGTATAAAAATCCATTGGATCGTTTAGAAAACGTTAGCGGATAGATAGACAATGCGGACAGCATGCTTTTATATTATAACTAGATGAAAACCCGGCTTCGCTTGGGTGTAATGTGACTCATAATGTGTACACATGTAGGTACAAAATGTAGGTAGATATTTCTGTAAGCGGCATAGATTTCGCTCAATGTTTGCGGCAAGACGTTTCGTTTTACACAGTCACATGAGCCACAGTTCTTTGTAATTGACACTTTGTTTTTAAAATGTATGGTGCGACGACGTATTGAGCGTATGTGCGCTAGTATGAATGAAACGGAACGTTTATTAACCACTCAAGATGTCACAGGTGTCAGTGAGTGACGTTTCGCTAGAGTGGCCAATATGGCGACTGCGATTTGTCTGTCAGCACAGATTCGGATTGTCAATTATTTTTGCAGATATATGTTGTCGACTCGAAATCTTTATTTTTTTATGTTTTATTATTCAGGTAAGGTTTCAATCGAGTCTACCGTACCCCTTGACGAAATTATTAATATAGAAGATATGTATAGATATAGACAGATAAGTATAAATATATTACTGGCTAAGTCCCGTGGCATCTCGGTATTGGTTCGCACATAAAACTTAATTATTTAAATAGTTGTATAAACGGATACAACATAGAATAAATATGAGTTCAAACAAATACCAGTGGTATTAATTGTTGATGTAAAAATTAAAAATTAATTGTTGATGTAGAAATGTAAAAATTTTCTCCTTAAAAAACCCCATATAACTGCCAAATTCCATTGTATTCCATTGTGATAACATGTTGCTGGAGTTTTACGAATAATTTTGTTTCGATATTTTGATATAATATAATCATATGTACATTTGAGCCAATACTGGACAATTCACCCAAACATACATCAGAAGGAGCTCACCCGCCGAAACAAAAATTAAACTCCGAGTACGGAGTTAGAATAAGAAAAACAATGTTTGGATATGTTTTCAAATATCATACCTACATAATTTAATGTATCAATTAGGTGTTACTTATTTCTACAATACTAGTAGGAAATTTCTGCTTCTACTTGCAATTTTAGTGCAAAATCTTCAATCAAAATTTTCACTTTCTTGTTTCTAATTTGAAAGCGTAGGATGAAAGGGAACAAATATTTGTATTCTCTATTTGCGAATAATGAAATCAAATGTTCTGTGTTATCTTATCACTTCGTCTGAGTTGAAAAATAAAAAAATATAACACTATTGATGACGCTATCCAATGACGCTACTACATTAGAATTAAGTGACATCTAACGGATTTGGGTAGAACTGTTTGGTTATACATCTGTGCATTTTGCTCTAATTTGCAAACCCTCGGGAACCTAAGAATAAAACCTTAACAAATTGTAGACCTATAGATTCCTCAGGAATCAATCTGTTGTTTTATGAAAACCGCATGAAAATCCGTTCAGTAGTTTTTGAGATTATCGTGAACATACATACAGACAGACGCGCGTCGGATTTTTTTTTAATGTTGAAATCGGCAGACAGGCTGACGGTCCACTTGATGGCATGTGGCTACCGTCGCCTATAACACAAGCAACGCCAAAGCTGTTGCAAGTGCGCTGCCGACTACAGTAGGATTTAGGATAAGGGATTAGAAGGGGATAGGAAAATGGGCTCTGGCATCCTTTACTCACTCACCGAAACACAACAGCATACGTGCTGTTATTTCACGGTGGTCTTCTGTAAAGGGGTGGCTACTGTGTCCAGACGGGCTGCCTAAATGACTGCGAAACGCAGTGTGCCCCGCCACTACTTTCCAGATCCAGACCAGAGCCAAATTTGAAAAGTTCATTTTTCCAAGTTGACCCTGCCGGGAATTGAACCCGGGAACCCTAGATCAGAACGTTAAGGCAAGCATCCTAACCACTCATCCAACGGGCTCGTCAATAATAATTTTATAATAGTCTGGCGGAAAAATCTCAAAAAGGGCCTGCTTTCAACAGTTAACGGCAAATAGTGAAACTTTTTGCCACCGGGTTTTTTTAGACTAATTCGACCCTGCTGAACACGATTCTGCCCGATGTCACCCCCTTCTCCGCTCCCTTCCCCCCCTTTCCGCTCCAAATGTGTCCCGATCTGCGGTTTTTTCAATTTTTTTCGGAATCTATTAGAGATAAAAGAAAACTGTCTATGACAAAATTAATCTGCATTAAATTCTCTACAAAATTCGTATACAAATGATTTGATAGACATAATAACTTAAGAAATAATGAGTGTCCAAACTATGTAAATTTTTATTTTTTTCAACATTTTTGTATTTGCAGTTAATTTATCGAAAAACAAACGAAGCTGTTATGAAGTAGTCAAGGAGTGAATTATTCTTTATACATTTACCTACAAAACAAGACCTTACTTATCCACGTACGAGTATTCGTTCACGATTTATAGGTCGTAGCGTAGAAGCCCCACCGCCCGCCGCGCGTCACGAAGATACATAATATATAGGTGGTATGAAAGACTATACTTAAATATCATAAAATTTATTATATAAATTATAATTCATTAATAATATAGTGCTTCAGTGTTTATAATTGAGTGTTTTACATATTGATCCGTTATTGAGTTATGTTTCATATTAAACACACCATTAAAATTAAGCTATGCTCGAAACACGCATGTACCTATTTAAAATAACTAGGCACTTTTTATAAACATTTCCTCATCATAATAATATCAGCCAAATGGTCTCCACTGCTGGGCTTAAAATTGTATACAAGAAAAAAATTTAATTTTATATAAACATCTGTGGATGAAGGCAGGAACCAGGGCTGAGAAAAAGTATATCCCTATCCATGAGATTGCAAACAATGTTAGCAAACAGGAAAAAGAAAGTTTCCCAGCCCTGCACGCTTTGACAGAGGCTGACATAACGTCTTATATAAGCCGAATGAGCAAATCAGAGGCTCTGAAGGTTTTTTTCTCACTACCGTCAGCTCCTCTCTCTTTTAGGAGTATCCCCATTGACCAAGGAAACGCTCGCGGACGTAGAAAAGTTCATGGTTCCACTGTCTAAAATTAAATCTCCTATAAACACAACAGACGAAGCAAGGCATGCACTCTTTTCCAGAGCTGCCACACCTGAGACTCTTCCACCGACTTCAGATGCAGCTCCACTACATATATACAGAGCACATTACCAAACTTTCATCTGGAGAAACGCACCTGGCTGCTATTGTAAAGGGATTTGTGCCAACAAAAGACAAGAAATAAATTAATTTCGCATGATTTTAGTTATATTTCATGCAGAGTTATCATTCAGTCAAAAAATTACCGCGAATTGATTATTTAAAAAGCCTACTTAAAGTAATTGTCGAATTTTAGTTTGGATAACTAATCCATATTTTGTGTTTTATTGACCGATTCCCGGTACTTTCTTAACATAGTAGTTAATTATGCAGACTGTATTGAAAAACTTATCTAATTATCGTATTTAATTATACCTATCAAATTCCAGAAAACCTTATTTGCTCCAAATCTGTTATCTTTATATAGAAGTTTGATATATAGAGCCTCTGATTTGCTCATTCGGCTTATATAAGACGTTATGTCAGCCTCTGTCAAAGCGTGCAGGGTTGGGAAATTTTCTTTTTCCTGTTTGCTAACATTGTTTGCAATCTCATGGATAGGGATATACTTTTTCTCAGCCCTGGTTCCTGCCTTCATCCACAGATGTTTATATAAAATTAAATTTTTTTCTTGTATAAAATTTTAAGCCCAGCAGTGGAGACCATTTGGCTGATATTATTATGATGAGGAAATGTTTATAAAAAGTGCCTAGTTATTTTAAATAGGTACATGCGTGTTTCGAGTATAGCTTAATTTTAATGGTGTGTTTAATATGAAACATTGCTACATAACTCAATAACGGATCAATATGTAAAACACTCAATTATAAACACTGAAGCACTATATTATAAATTTTATGATATTTAAGTATAGTCTTTCATACCACCTATATATTATGTATCTTCGTGACGCGCGGCGGGCGGTGGGGCTTCTACGCTACGACCTATAAATCGTGAACGAATACTCGTACGTGGATAAGTAAGGTCTTGTTTTGTAGGTAAATGTATAAAGAATAATTCACTCCTTGACTACTTTATAACAGCTTCGTTTGTTTTTCGATAAATTAACTGCAAATACAAAAATGTTGAAAAAAATAAAAATTTACATAGTTTGGACACTCATTATTTCTTAAGTTATTATGTCTATCAAATCATTTGTATACGAATTTTGTAGAGAATTTAATGCAGATTAATTTTGTCATAGACAGTTTTCTTTTATCTCTAATAGATTCCGAAAAAAATTGAAAAAACCGCAGATCGGGACACATTTGGAGCGGAAAGGGGGGGAAGGGAGCGGAGGAGGGGGTGACACCGGGCAGAATCGTATTCAGCAGGGTCGAATTAGTCTAAAAAAACCCGGTGGCAAAAAGTTTCACTAAATGCCGTTAACCGTGGTTTTTTTTAAAATTTCTACCGGACTATAACATAGATTATGCTACGCTACAAACCTTTGTCCAACCCCAACCAATCGCTGCGAAACTGTCCTCTCCCTTCTTCATCCACGCATTGCTATCTACAAGAATGGCTTTCCTTGAATTTTTGTGAAATTTTATCGGTCTTTCAACCATTAATAACGCAATATCGCAAGCGAATTGAATAGTTTTGTTATACTCTGGGTGAATTATGAAGTTCAACACGTCATACAACTCAGATCTTGGATCCAGTGCCGCTGCACCTAGAAACAAATTCTTATATAACATCCACTTATTTATTTTTTTCTTTTTTAACTTATCCTATTTAGATCACATGTAATTAAATATCTAAATATTTTAATAATAACAAATGCGTTTCGTAAAATGACTTAGTCATAATAATATGACTGGGTCACAAAGTCTCTAAGAATAACAATGACTATAGGTATATAGAAATGAATAAGTAACATTACAATTAGTTAGTAAGTCATACCTTCGCACACAAATATGTATATTTAGGAGTAGGTGCCTAAATAGGTACCATTTTTTATAGATGCGTATTTTTATCTGTATAATAAACAATTATTTGTGTGTTTTTTTATGTTTTATCTGTGTATAGATACAAATATAATTTAATCTTATTCTTATTTTTAAGATTTCTGTCATTATCATTATCATCATTGTTTTATTTGTATGCTTCCAATTCTGTTACACTTAGTTCGTTGCCTCTCTCTCTCTCTTTCTCTCTCTCTCTCTTAATAAAATTAATTAATCCTAATTATTTTTTTATTATTTTTAAAATTACTTACATTATTTGATGTTTGTTACTTATTCACGCAAAAACGGCTGAACGGATGAAATTTGACACACAGTTTATTGCCTACATTTACATATAGGATACGTTTAATCCTAGAAAATTGTCAGGTTCCCAAGGGATGGTCTAAAAATTTAAATAAATAATTTGAATTTTTTTGTATAATCGGTATAATAATCGGTAGCATCTTTTATAGGGTAAATTTTGTATATCTTCTTCTGAATCTTCATAAGACTGGAATCTGTTTATTCTTTATAAAATCAAAAAATCAAAATCAAAATATTTATTTATCAATTAGGTTTCTCCAAGAAACTCTTATGATCGTCATTTCGAATTACCAGTTAAATTTAAATTTACCAGGGTTTCGGAAAAAAAGCCAAGATGACGATCCTGAGAAGAAACCCCGAAAGAAACTCAGGATACTATTCTTTTTGTCATCTTTACAATATAAAAAAATTACAATAATTATAATCATACACTTAATACCTAAAGTAAATATACAATACTAAGCATAGTATGAGCTCCGAATCCAGGCTTTAATTCCAGGCTTCATTGTCACTTAAATAATCAGTAACCTTATAATAGCCTTTCGAGAGGAGTTTGGTTTTAATGACAACTTTAAATTTATTTATAGATAAGGTTCTGATCATCTCAGGCAGTTTATTATAAAACCGTATACACTGACCCATAAAAGTCGCGTCTTATGTAAATCTAAATTATTTTTAAACCTAGTACCTATATTGTGTACATCACATTTTTTATTAAATTGACTAATATTTTTATGCGCGTAAATTAAATTTTCATAAATATACTGACATGTAACAGTTAAAATCTTAATTTCTTTGAACTTTTCTCTGAGGGAAGACTGCGGATCTAGTTGATAGATGGCTCTAATGGCCCTTTTTTGTAAAATGAAAATAGTATTTATGTCCGCAGCGCCACCCCAAAGAAGGATCCCATAACTCATTACACTGTGAAAGCAACTAAAATAGACAATCCTAGCTGTTTCGACATCCGTTAGGCGTCGAATCTGCTTAACTGCATAAACCACAGAGCTAAGTCTTTTACTTAGTTTCTCAATATGTGGAGCCCATTGTAATTTAGAATCTACGGTAATACCTAAAAATACTGTCGATTCCACGGGCTCCAATTTCTCACTACCCAAAATCACATTCGTTCCAATATTTTTAACATTCGGGGTACTGAATTTAACAAGTTTAGTTTTCGTGGCATTTAAAAGGAGATTATTAACACTAAACCAATGCACTACGTTAGAAAGTACATAATTTACCTCATTATAGCACCCAAGTTGCCTTTTAACCTTAAATATTAATGATGTGTCATCAGCAAATAATACAATATTGTGTTTACTCACAGAATGAGGTAAATCATTAATATAAACTAGGAATAAAAACGGACCGAGAATCGATCCTTGAGGGACGCCCATTTTAACTAGAGAACCCAGAGATTTCCTACCATTAACATCAACCTTCTAAATTCTATGGCTGAGATAAGAAGTCAGAAGATCGAGAGCCTTATTCTTAATTCCATAGTGGCACAATTTCCTTATTAAAGTGTCGTGCTGGACACAGTCAAAGGCTTTGGACAAATCGCAAAAAATACCAAGAGCATCCTGCGAGTTTTCCCATGCCTCAAATATGTTTTTCAATAGTTCAACACCTGCGTCCGTAGTAGAACGCCCCTTAGTGAAACCAAATTGTTTATTAAAAAGTAAATTATGATCATTGAAATGTTTAAGCAATTGACTCAAAATAATTTTTTCAAAAATTTTACTAAGGGCCGGAAGTATTGAAATCGGTCTATAATTAGCGGGATTAGTTGCATCATTTGACTTAAATAAAGGCACAACCCTACTAATTTTCATTAGATTAGGAAATTCGCCAGATGTAACACAGCAATTGAACACAGTTGCTAAATGAGGTGCAATAATATTTATTACAGAGGCCACTGTTTTCACTGACATGCCCCAAAGATCTACAGTTTTTTTTATTACAATTGTCTTAAAGAATTTTAAAATGTCACCTGGGCCAACAAATGTAAATTCAAACGCTGTATCACACTCTTTTACATTCTGTTTAAGTAGATTTTCAGCAACAATTGACGATGAGTTTAGTGTCCGAGTAAGGTTAGCAGGAATACTGGAAAAGAAATTTTCAAACTCTGTCGCCACATCCATATCTGCCTTAATGTCCTGATCATTTATTTTTAAATGAAAGCTGTCTTTATGAATTTTATTTCTTCCAGTTTCCCTGTTAATGATGTTCCATGTTGTTTTTATTTTATTTGTCGCACTCATAATTTTGTTTTTTACATGAATAGATTTTGCCATGTAACAGACTTTTAAACAATTTTGAATATTTTTTTACATATTCTCTAAACTCTGGATTATGATTATACTGTTTCTGACCATACAACTCATAAAGCCTATTTCTACTTGTGTAGATGCCATGAGTTGCCCACTCATTAAATGCCATAAAATTGCTAACTAAATGAGATTTTTTGAATTTATAAATAAAATTTTAATAAAATTTTTTGAATTTTATTTTATAAATAAAATACTGCAATCTTTCCATGATACATGTGCACATATATATTCTCTTAATAACAAACCATAATAAATAATATAAATAACAATACATTTTCTATATTAAAATAAAATTATCAAACATAACTTTCTTTTACGATCTCACAATTCATTTTTTTTACGTCAAATCAAAAACAACTTATTCTTTTCTAATTCGATCTTTTTTGAAAATCAAAGCTATTTAGTTGCAGCCAGTATTTAAGTTCAAAAATTCATTAACAGCATCCACCCTTAGCATTGCTTGTAGTCCTTAGCGATGGCAACCAACAAGTATTCAGTGCCCCCCTTTATCATAAATTATATTATCAATAAAATTAATGATAAAGCCTTAAACATAAAAATTTTTGCCCGCTACTTTGTACACGCCCCTCTTATATTTTATTTCTTTTAAACGTTTAATTTTTTTATATTTTTAGATAATCCCTCGGAAACAGTACTTTTTCTGGATGAAAGGTGTCCTTTTCTCTATTCCCGACGACGTTTATGCAAAATTTCATGATGATCGGTTGAAAGAGTAACAAACAACATAAAAACAAACAACATAACAACAAACAAATTTATAAAATTAGGATAACATTTACCTGTTCTTATGACCATGTCAACCGTTTCTTTGTTATGGTCGAAACAATGTGCAGCACTAAGAATAACCCAACTGGTTAGTATAGTACCAGCACATAGCGACCCTAAATTGTAGAATTGCACCGCGAAAGGGTAGTTTTCGATATCCACCGATTCACCGCCAACGATACGCCCCTCGTAAAAACTCTTACCATCCGTTGTCCCGAAATGACAGGAATAATTGGGCAATGAATACACTAACAAAATGCACAGTGCTCTCGTAGACAATTTCAAGTAAGACATGTTTCATTGGTAAATTGCACTAATCATTAATGGAATTTTAATTTCGAACTCTTATAGGAATATAAAGTCGTTTTAATGATTCATTAGTCATGTTTGATTTCACTCATTAAGCTTTATTGCCTCTGTTATTTATTACGTATTTTGTTGCATTATCTTCATTTTGCATTAAACGCAAAATCTTTAATTGCATTAAAGATTTTAATATATTTATATGTATACATAACGTATAATCGTTATGTATACATATAAATATATTAAAATCTTAACCGGAGCCGTGTCTGTAAATTGAATATTTCTTCAAAAACACAATTTGTACACGTTGTACTTATGTTACCATACTGAGGTAAAAAGCTTTAAGAATTTTTAACTGTTTATCTGTTTGTCTTTGCGTTTGTGCGTGGCTAATCCGCGTGGAATATATGAAATTCTATCTATGCATATAATAAATCAAAAAAAACAATTTGTACACGATGTACCTAGTAGGTACCGTGTACAAATTGTAAAGTACCTACTTATGTTACAGAGGTCAAAAAAATAGTTTTTAGAATTTTTGTCTTTTTGTCTGTGCGTTTGTGCGCCCTAATCTCAGAAACGGCTTAACCGATTTGAATGCCGTTTTTCGTAACATTTAGTGTTTGTTTCATTCCAATTGGTTCGCAAACAAAAAAGTTCCGCGCTATACCGATTACCACACGAACAAAGCCGTTTAGCTTAGTTTTCATTTTTTTACAATAATTATAACCTAAAGAACTTATAATGAAGTTATACAAGTATAATGCAGTATGTTAAGAAGTGTTAGTAGGTACAAACTTTATAATGAAACAAAAAAAGGAAAAAAATATTTTACACTAGTTGATGCCCACGACTTCGTCCGCGTTGAAAATAAAAGATTTAGAGCCTGACGAAATGTGTAAAGCAATATAACGCCTGATACTTTATTGCTATTATACATTTGCTAGGCTTTGAATATTTATTTTTTGATAGCTGGTGCCCGCGGCTTCGCCCGCGTAAATATATATCTGTAGCCTATGTCCATCCTGAAATTTTATTCTAACTATTGGTGAAAGTTTTTTTTTTTAAATCGGATGAGTAGTTTCGAAGATTATAACCTACACACAAACATACAAATAAACAATCATACAAACTTTACCTCATTATAATATTAGTTAGATTTATCAAAACTGTGTAAGCTGGTCACTCTCAATCTTTAGTAAATACATTTAAATAACAGACGTTTTACTATTTTATTAGTGAAAAATATCTAAACAATCACACGAATCTACGTCTAATAAATAAAGTTTTATTGGTATTAAATTCAAATATATACAGTGAGATAAAACATAATAAACACTATGCATTCCCAACTTGACTTAGAGATGATTCCTTTTAAACATATCACAGCTGTGAATCATTGTCAATACACAAATTGATTTTGTACACAAACCAAAAATCAGATTTAGAACGCATGAAGGAAACCCTGTTACAACTTAATAAATTCAGCGCAACATAAAATCAACCGATCTGTTCAGGTTTATGTTGTCTCGCTTCCGCTCCAGTGAACTCTGTATAGAAACGAGACAGCTTACTTTCGCGGGGAAACACACGCCACGCACAGCTGGTTGAACTTTCCGCCCGCCCGCCTTCGCGCACTCACAATCAGTCGTCCATAGCCGGCCGCCTACAGCGCCGCGCGCGGCTTCTAGCAGCATTACATAACCTCACTACCAACCAACAAAAAATAAGCCCGTCTTCGCTCATTCCCTTCAAAAAATTACCTTCAGTATTAAGATAGTTAAAAGTCTTCTCTTCCAAACGATTCTGGTGCTTTTGTCCTGCAGAAAATTAAAGAATACCTTCACCAAACCAAATCAAAACAAAAGTGAATATCGATTTGATGCAGATGTTTAAAGAAAATAAACAATATACAGAACGAAACACTGTGGCAATTAATCACTTGTTAAAGGTAAAAAATTTCTAATAGCTGTTTATGTCATAAGTTCTTTTTTAATTTATAACAAATTGTGTCACTTTTTATAGACACGAGAGGAATGACTAGAATATTTATTTTGGCAACAACATAAGGCAATAAAATAAAAATAAAATTTACAACATTTTAAAATAAATTGTAATTTCGAACTCTTACAGGAATGTTATGATCTTATCTTGAGTGTTAGAATGGAGATCTGTGTTTCTTCTTGTTAAAATTCTATAATATCACATCAACCACAATAAATTAAATGCTTTACTTATACTCCCCACTTATTGTTGGCAGGTGCATTTTTTCAAAATATTCTTTCTAACAAATCTCTACATATAAAAATGAATGAACCTATTTCCTTTGGTCACGGCATCACGCGTGAACGGATAGACTGATTTTAATTCGGTTTTCACTAATGGAAAGAGGGATAAACGGGAAATGTTCATATATACATATAAAAATTACACCCCTGGCGAAGCCGGGGTGGGTCGCTAGTATAAAATAAAATTTGGAATTACGTTTTTAAATTGTTAGTAATTCTAACTTAACTTTACCCAATCATAGGCTATAAAGTAACAATTCTTAGAAGGAGCTTATGCAAACATCTGACAAATGTAGGTATAATATGATAGTTTTAATTGAGCAAAAAAAGTTTTTAAAAGTAATTGCCAGTAACCACCCCACTACAGAAGACCACCATGAACAGCAATAGCCCTGTTTTATTTCGGTGGGCAAGTCAGGAGATATTGCAATGGAGAACCCATTGTCATATCCCTTCCTTGTTCCTAACTTTGCTTTTTGTTCATAGTTCGACGGTAGCCATCTCTTATCAAATATACCGTAAGCCTGACTTCTGAAATGATTTTACATGAAAAAAGCTGTTTAGATTTTTTTTTCTTAGATTTCTGTTTCTTATATTTCTTATATTTGCTGTTTGGAAGATTTTATTTCTTATATTGGTATCACATTTAAGAATCATTGGGATGATAAAACTGCAGTCGAAAAAGACTAAAACCTGAAAACTTTAACACTTCTTTAAAAATTGGAGCTTCGTAAGTCTATACAGTAGGTAGTGTGAGCTATGGTACGTGATACGGAAGCGACAGTTGATAGTTTTTGTGAAGTATCTGCGACAGTGAGTTAGCGACACACTGAACGAATTAGCGACGACATTGGCGAGTTTAACGGTTTAATCGAGAAGCCTTGTGATATTTTGGAATAAATGTTGGTCTGCAAGAACCTTTCACCCTAGCATGGCATTTTTACACACTCAGCAAGTAAAAAATAATGTAGCTAACCTGACAGAAGTCATTCTCTCAAAAGCTATAGTGGACTGTGGCAGCTGATGTGTAACTTAAACAAAAAAAAAGAAATTTCTAATTATTCAAAAAACCCTCCTCGGACTTCAAGTTTTTTTTTTAATAGTTGAATTGGTTCAACAGTTTTCCGGATATGTGCTAAGCAACATATTTAGCGAATGTATGGATTATAATACATATTTCGAAGCTTCGATCCTGGTACTTTCTCGAAATATGTAGTGCTTCAAAGATTTGGGCCACTTTAAGAAGGCTTTTATATGGAATTAACAACACACTTAACCTCCTTTAGTATTACAGGTTTAATAATTTTCTATTTATACAGATTTCTCCTCTGTGTAATCGGATTTAAAGGGTACGCTCACTGCACGGTATCTTTCTTTTGTATAGAATGTAATTTAATATATAACCGCCAGCTTACTTTTAATATGTTTTAATTTTATTATATTATAAAATATAAGATATTGTGGAGTTATTTTAAAACTATATCTCCTAAGATATTCATTGAAATCAAATTATGTCAAGCGCAATTTTTTTCAAAATTAAATACTTGTAATGAATAACGTATTTATTTGGATAAATATCATTTTTATGTAAACACCTTCGCAAATAATGCATTATTTTAGAACAAATTTGATTACTATAAAAAAGGTTATAGAGAGTCAACCTTAAAAGATAGCAATATGTTGTCGCGGACTTCTTTTTAAAACATTTTTGCGTAACTTTAACCATTTACGCAGCGCACGCAACGGAAGGGTTGATTTTCCCATTTTTGAAACATTTTTCATTGAAACTCCGCTCCTATTGGTCGAGCGTAATGTTATATGGCCTATAGCTATCCTTGATAAATGGACTATCCAATACAAAAATAATTTTTCAATTGGAACCAGTAGTTCCTGAGATCCCGACTCTCTCGCTCTGCTAGTGGGTGATGGTTCAAACAAACTCTTCAGCTTTTTTATATTAGTACAGATTAATAGTTAATATGGGATACATAATCTTAGCAAATATTGAGAACATTATTCTTAATATTAACTTGAATATAACTTCTTAACTTCTTAACTTAATTTTATTCTAACTATTGGTGAAAGTTTTTTTTTTTTAAATCGGATGAGTAGTTTCGAAGATTATAACCTACACACAAACATACAAATAAACAATCATACAAACTTTACCTCATTATAATATTAGTTAGATTTATCAAAACTGTGTAAGCTGGTCACTCTCAATCTTTAGTAAATACATTTAAATAACAGACGTTTTACTATTTTATTAGTGAAAAATATCTAAACAATCACACGAATCTACGTCTAATAAATAAAGTTTTATTGGTATTAAATTCAAATATATACAGTGAGATAAAACATAATAAACACTATGCATTCCCAACTTGACTTAGAGATGATTCCTTTTAAACATATCACAGCTGTGAATCATTGTCAATACACAAATTGATTTTGTACACAAACCAAAAATCAGATTTAGAACGCATGAAGGAAACCCTGTTACAACTTAATAAATTCAGCGCAACATAAAATCAACCGATCTGTTCAGGTTTATGTTGTCTCGCTTCCGCTCCAGTGAACTCTGTATAGAAACGAGACAGCTTACTTTCGCGGGGAAACACACGCCACGCACAGCTGGTTGAACTTTCCGCCCGCCCGCCTTCGCGCACTCACAATCAGTCGTCCATAGCCGGCCGCCTACAGCGCCGCGCGCGGCTTCTAGCAGCATTACATAACCTCACTACCAACCAACAAAAAATAAGCCCGTCTTCGCTCATTCCCTTCAAAAAATTACCTTCAGTATTAAGATAGTTAAAAGTCTTCTCTTCCAAACGATTCTGGTGCTTTTGTCCTGCAGAAAATTAAAGAATACCTTCACCAAACCAAATCAAAACAAAAGTGAATATCGATTTGATGCAGATGTTTAAAGAAAATAAACAATATACAGAACGAAACACTGTGGCAATTAATCACTTGTTAAAGGTAAAAAATTTCTAATAGCTGTTTATGTCATAAGTTCTTTTTTAATTTATAACAAATTGTGTCACTTTTTATAGACACGAGAGGAATGACTAGAATATTTATTTTGGCAACAACATAAGGCAATAAAATAAAAATAAAATTTACAACATTTTAAAATAAATTGTAATTTCGAACTCTTACAGGAATGTTATGATCTTATCTTGAGTGTTAGAATGGAGATCTGTGTTTCTTCTTGTTAAAATTCTATAATATCACATCAACCACAATAAATTAAATGCTTTACTTATACTCCCCACTTATTGTTGGCAGGTGCATTTTTTCAAAATATTCTTTCTAACAAATCTCTACATATAAAAATGAATGAACCTATTTCCTTTGGTCACGGCATCACGCGTGAACGGATAGACTGATTTTAATTCGGTTTTCACTAATGGAAAGAGGGATAAACGGGAAATGTTCATATATACATATAAAAATTACACCCCTGGCGAAGCCGGGGTGGGTCGCTAGTATAAAATAAAATTTGGAATTACGTTTTTAAATTGTTAGTAATTCTAACTTAACTTTACCCAATCATAGGCTATAAAGTAACAATTCTTAGAAGGAGCTTATGCAAACATCTGACAAATGTAGGTATAATATGATAGTTTTAATTGAGCAAAAAAAGTTTTTAAAAGTAATTGCCAGTAACCACCCCACTACAGAAGACCACCATGAACAGCAATAGCCCTGTTTTATTTCGGTGGGCAAGTCAGGAGATATTGCAATGGAGAACCCATTGTCATATCCCTTCCTTGTTCCTAACTTTGCTTTTTGTTCATAGTTCGACGGTAGCCATCTCTTATCAAATATACCGTAAGCCTGACTTCTGAAATGATTTTACATGAAAAAAGCTGTTTAGATTTTTTTTTCTTAGATTTCTGTTTCTTATATTTCTTATATTTGCTGTTTGGAAGATTTTATTTCTTATATTGGTATCACATTTAAGAATCATTGGGATGATAAAACTGCAGTCGAAAAAGACTAAAACCTGAAAACTTTAACACTTCTTTAAAAATTGGAGCTTCGTAAGTCTATACAGTAGGTAGTGTGAGCTATGGTACGTGATACGGAAGCGACAGTTGATAGTTTTTGTGAAGTATCTGCGACAGTGAGTTAGCGACACACTGAACGAATTAGCGACGACATTGGCGAGTTTAACGGTTTAATCGAGAAGCCTTGTGATATTTTGGAATAAATGTTGGTCTGCAAGAACCTTTCACCCTAGCATGGCATTTTTACACACTCAGCAAGTAAAAAATAATGTAGCTAACCTGACAGAAGTCATTCTCTCAAAAGCTATAGTGGACTGTGGCAGCTGATGTGTAACTTAAACAAAAAAAAAGAAATTTCTAATTATTCAAAAAACCCTCCTCGGACTTCAAGTTTTTTTTTTAATAGTTGAATTGGTTCAACAGTTTTCCGGATATGTGCTAAGCAACATATTTAGCGAATGTATGGATTATAATACATATTTCGAAGCTTCGATCCTGGTACTTTCTCGAAATATGTAGTGCTTCAAAGATTTGGGCCACTTTAAGAAGGCTTTTATATGGAATTAACAACACACTTAACCTCCTTTAGTATTACAGGTTTAATAATTTTCTATTTATACAGATTTCTCCTCTGTGTAATCGGATTTAAAGGGTACGCTCACTGCACGGTATCTTTCTTTTGTATAGAATGTAATTTAATATATAACCGCCAGCTTACTTTTAATATGTTTTAATTTTATTATATTATAAAATATAAGATATTGTGGAGTTATTTTAAAACTATATCTCCTAAGATATTCATTGAAATCAAATTATGTCAAGCGCAATTTTTTTCAAAATTAAATACTTGTAATGAATAACGTATTTATTTGGATAAATATCATTTTTATGTAAACACCTTCGCAAATAATGCATTATTTTAGAACAAATTTGATTACTATAAAAAAGGTTATAGAGAGTCAACCTTAAAAGATAGCAATATGTTGTCGCGGACTTCTTTTTAAAACATTTTTGCGTAACTTTAACCATTTACGCAGCGCACGCAACGGAAGGGTTGATTTTCCCATTTTTGAAACATTTTTCATTGAAACTCCGCTCCTATTGGTCGAGCGTAATGTTATATGGCCTATAGCTATCCTTGATAAATGGACTATCCAATACAAAAATAATTTTTCAATTGGAACCAGTAGTTCCTGAGATCCCGACTCTCTCGCTCTGCTAGTGGGTGATGGTTCAAACAAACTCTTCAGCTTTTTTATATTAGTACAGATTAATAGTTAATATGGGATACATAATCTTAGCAAATATTGAGAACATTATTCTTAATATTAACTTGAATATAACTTCTTAACTATCTTAAGAGTGCTTCTTAACTAATCAGTACTTATTATTTCTTTTAACAAATTAAACTTCGATCGAAATCCTGAACAGGAAATAAACTAATAATCGGCCCAAAGAATAATATTTTTGTTTCGTTTTCATAATGTTTCAGGAAGTTTAATGAATATGTTTTTTAGATAAACGCAAAACTTTATAATATTCGCTTATATAGATACGTTACGTCAATATCGGAGCAAACTATTTCTCGAAATTAGAAATTTCAATGCTATATTACTTAAATTAATATAATGCGTGGTTGTGTATACAAATACATACCTTAAATGCGAATATCCAAAGATGTTTTCAATTATATCGACTTTCTTAAAAATCGGCTAGAACCATTCGTTTCAGTAGGAAAGAGTCAATTCGATTCGATCTCAAAAGAAACCTCTTTATTTTGTGGCAAGAATATGTTTAAATAATTGTTTCTATGACGAGTTCACTGCAGTCAGGTATACTGCATTGCATAAAATCGTGAACGTGATCAACGCGTGATAAAAACACTTGTTCAGGTGCACTTAGGAGTTTAGTTTTCTTTACGTAAGTCTTCTTTCATAATAATTTAATAAAGAGTTATACATTTATATTGCACATATCGCTTTTAAACATTTTAGTTAAAGAAATATATTGCGATATATTATGTTACTAATCTATTCTTTATTCTAAGTATATATGTAAAGAGAAATACATAATTTTCTTTAATTTAAATACTTTTTGGTTAAACTGCAACCTCCATGTATGTTGTAAAACTATTTTTTTTACTTTTGCTTCAATATAAAAAGACTGTCATCTGAATTCTGAAGTAAATTTATTATAATTTAAAATATATCATAAACGTTTGTGTGATTTAGGATTCGACATTGTAATTAAATAACATTAAATGTTGTTTCTTTCCTTGCAGGTAAAGTTTTGTTAATTTTGTTACTGGATATTTTATTATTTATGTAAATATATAATTCAGACCGGTGTCTACATTAAATATTTTTTCAAAAAATAATTTTTGCACGGTTTGCTTATGTTACCGAGGGTCAAAAATTAGTTTTTAGAATGGTTGACCGTTTGTCTGTTTGTTTGTGCGTTTGTGCACACTAATCTCAGAAACGGCTTAACCGATGCCGGCTCAGCTAGTATGAAATATAATTTGCTAATTTTAGGAAAATGAATTTTCTATTTGTACGCACTTATTAATGACAGAATGTTATAGGACATTTATTTTATTCGATATTTTTATTAAATTTATTCATTTCTTTCTTTTTTAAAAAACACAGTAATTTAAAAACATTAAATAAAAAGTAACTTCATTTAAAAACGTACTTATAACTAGCGAGCTGTCCCCGGCTTCGTACGGTTGGAAATTTTTTCATCAAATTACACGTGGAAGGTAAACAAACCTTGCTCGTTTATCAACCTTTCCATTAGCAAAAACCGTATTAAAACCCTTTGGGTGGTTTAGAAGTTAACGGAGAAAAGACATGCACAGCGCCATTATTTTATAATATGTTTAGATATAGACATATACATATATAGTATAGCTTAGCTGACTAGAGTCCGTGTAGACTTAGAATGTGATCAAACCGCGTTATAACCGAGTGAACGAAGACCAATCAGCCGCCTATAATCCTGTTAGTCGCCACTTTGCCATTCAATTGAAGGGATTGAAAAGTTCTAATAAATAAGAATAAAAAATGCTTTTACTTTTTGCCGCTATACAATTCATTTTTATTCTTTTTTTAACATTATACAGGATGTCCGGTACTTAATAAACCTTGGAATTGAAAATAAGTTTAGACGTAACCAGATTTTCGCTTCAATTAAAGTTGCATGGATTTCGAGATTTTTGCATATTTACATATTTTTTTTTGAAAATCGACACCCTCATATCACTTATACATATATGTATGTACCGTTTCCTCAAAAGAATTTCTCAGATATTTTTTTAATTTTTAAGAAATTTATTAAAATTATTGAAAAATACTTAAAATCATTCAATAGTCAAAAACCCTTTTAAAATATTGAACAAAAATCAGTTTGAAAATATTCCTTCTTTTGTTGAAATGGCATGTAAATAATTTATAGAGGGTGTCGTTTTTCTAGACCTATCTTGGATTCCAAGGTTATCCAATAATTACTGAACACTCTGTATATACTGTTCTAAAACATGTTTCGACATTACTTTACTTACTACCTGAAAACAATATTTATTAATAAATTATTCGTTATTATTTCTATGCCTACAAGTAATACTTAACAGACTAAAACATAAACTATAAACATAAGAGTAGGTGACACAAAACTTTGAAACAGTAAAGAAAATCCGTTCACAAAGGTATTATTAACTGCTTCTCTTGTCTCCCTTCAAATTTAAGTGGCTTGATCTCATAATCTCCAATTATTGCTCACTTATTTTGTTAGGTACCTACCTACATGTAGTACCTTAGTTACTTGCTCCGGTTTCGCCGAGTGTAATTGGTTAAAAGTCAATTTTATGCTATACTAGCGACCCCCTCTGGCTTCGCGCAAAGTTGAAATTTTTTTAAATCCTTTTTTAACTAACTTCGAATAAAATAAACCTATGTTCGAAATGTTTTTTTGTTTTCTTTTTCTTTGAATTTCTGGTCCCTGGCAGTATATCAGTGTTGTGGTCCGCACCACAACTGTATACTGAGTCAGGGTTCCTTTTCCTCGTCTTACTTGTTTATATATTTGTTTGTTTGTAATTATTATTTGTTCATATATGTATATTGTGTTTATTAGAGGAATAAAAGATGCTTTCTTTCTTTCTTTCTTTCGTTCAAATTTCAGCTTTCTAGCCAGACTGGTGCCAGTCACTACCTCTTTACAGAAGACCACCAAGAAATAACAGCAAGTGTGCTGTTGTGTTTCGGTAAGTGAGTAAGAGATGTCTGAGCCTACTATACTGTCATCTGCAGGGTATTACTTCTTAGCTTTGCGTGTTACATGACTATGAAGTCAGTCATCAATAAATATTTTTCCACGCATTATTTTTCTATATTTTTGTGAGGCAGTCCGTCCATTAGATGGATGGCGTACAAATATAACTCATGCAATCTACGTAACAACTTTTTTCCATCTTTCGGGCAGGAGGCGAATGCCACATCGGAAAAATACCTCGTCTTTTAAGGCAATTCATGAATCAACCCACTTTTGTCTTCATAAGAAGTGGTAATCGGAACAAGTGGTAATCGGAAGAACAAACATCTGGAGAATACCTCGGGTGGAGTGGGATTTCCCATTTAAGTGCCTCAAGTTGTGTTATCACCGGTTTCGCGACATACGGACGAGCGGATTTCGCGACAATCAGAAAAATGACTTTGTGTGTCTTACGAAGCTATCCGGCCGTTTTTCCTTCAGTGTACGGCTCAACTTGTTATCGGTAGCGTTCCCCAGCTATAGTTTCATTCGGCTTTAATAACTTATAATAAATCACGCCCCACTGATCCCACCAAATACAGAGCATGAACTTAGACCTGCGGACTTGCCGAGATCGACATTGTATCGGCACGCTTCTCGACATGTTAAGTTTTTTTAAAGTACAACAATGATACGTCCTACTAAAATATTAGTTATTTTTATAACAAGTTTTTATACGTAACACAACTTATACAGTATTTTGAAAGTTACAAATAAGAACTTGGTCGATTTTTAGACCTCGTCACAATTAGGACCACGAATTTACGAAATTATTCAAGTTTTATTTGTTGACAAATTTTGAAAGAATTCTAGTTATAAATAGCCGGTGGAGCTGTGTATGAAAATTGTAGTTATTTAAAAAACAAATTAGACCGTACAAAATTGTAACCTTTCGAAATAAAGACAAAAGATACAAGGGGACAAAGCGTTTGAACAAAGACACCCGGATACCTTATCAAGAGTAAGTACCTACTTTCAAATCAGCTAATTGGTTCTCTGCATTGTTTAACTGTCAAACGTCAACTTTAACAATATAATGAGGTCCAATTGACTGGTTCAATTTTGACATGATTTAAATAAATTGCCCACGTTAATTAAGACACAATTTGGGTGGATTTTTTCATTATCTTAGTTAGGATCGTGGTAATTTAGAATGTTAGTAACCAAAGAACATAAATTAAGTTATCCATTAAGAAAAAAACATTTGTTTCAATATTCCCCAAATACATGTTTTATTATTAATTATTACTGCTTTGGAAAAGTTGATGCGATTACTGGCTGGAATATATTTACCTATATTGAATTAACAGTATCACTGTTTGAAAAACTTTATTAATTCTAAGATAGGTTCGAAGACTCATTAATTGAACCAATTTATTATATCATTATTGTATTGAATACGCCTCGATAGTTCGGAATCCCTTCTATGATAAGTATTGCCAACAGTTAGAATTAGTGCTTCCGCTCAAGGTTGCCGTATGTTGATGCATTAAATAATCACTACCTATGTAGTTTAAAACAGCGACGATTGCTTCTGGATGCTATGTTCTTGTATAATGTTTGCGTAACCGCTATGACTGTGACTACTTAGTAAATAATTATGTATATCGATTGCCAAGCAGTTCGCAACGTATTCAAGATTGTTATATGCATAAACTGTTTATGCCAAAACACTGCAAAACTAAGGCTGGTGAACGTGCGCCTTTGTATCGTGTTATGCACGCATATAATAGTTTGTTTACGCAAATTGGTCTGTTTGCAACTAGTCCACAAAAATATAGAAAAGATAATATGAAATCAATGCATAATCTTAATGAGTTTTTTTTTTTGTTTTTTTTTGTTATTGTTTTTTCTATCTTGATTGTTTTATTGGTGTGTATTTGTATGTCATCTTTGTATAAAATTTGTTTACTACTTTGTGGAAAATGTTGTTGAATGCACTATTATCTAAGTTTATATATGTTTAATTTATTTTTTCTTTAGTCTAATATACATGGTGTAATTGTTTTTTTCCCCTAAGAAAATAAAATAAAATAAACTAGCCAGTACCCGCGTATTAGTCGGCGTTGAGAAATAAATAAATAACGCTTGACGAAATATATTAAGCAATATATTATAGCCTGACATCTTTATTGCTGTTATACTTTGCCAAGCGATGCCAAGCGTTGAATTGGTGAAAGAATTTTTTAAATCGGAATAGTAGTTTCGAAGATTACCTCCTACATACAAAATTTACCTCTTAAAAATATTAGTGTAGGTAGAATATTAATTTCGCTCGATTTCCCAAATGTGAATTATATAGCAAAATTTTAAATTTAGGTAATTTAAAATTTTGCTATATAATTTAACGCACAGCTACACTAAACATTTTCTCATTTACATGAATGTATATTTTTTTAATGAAAAAAAAAACCCTTCAAAAAGTTCATGTCGTCCGATCGGTGGGACGAAACGGAATTACAATTCCTTGTAGTCCGATTAATCGAACCAACAGGAAAAAAATGTTCATGTTGTTCGATCGGTAGGACAAAGCCAGTCGGACCACGTGGCCAGAGCGCTCTGTCCAGAGCCAACTGGAACAGTCGCTCGACCGAGCCAATTCCAGTCCACACCCGGACATATACTCAGTAACCAGGACTTCTTCCTTCGCCGCAGCGCGTTCCTTCTCTTCCATGGTTCGTTCTCCCCCATGGTTAACTGAAACAGCATAATTATATCTATCGTGTGGCCAAGATATTCAATCTTGCCCTTCTTGATGCTTCGCATCTTGATTATTCTGGGCATATTGATTAACACGTTGGAGAACGGTTTCGATTCTGACCTTATATGTCTAGTCCAGCTAATGCAAAATACTCAGCGGTATCATTTTAAAAATTAAAAATTAGCACAAAATAAAAAGATTTGTATTAAAAAGGACCTTTTGAGTAACTCGTTGATGAAAAGTCATTGAAATGTCGCCGTAATAAAAGAACCTAAATAGAACACACATAATAATAATTAAAAATAATCTCAATAAAAAGGTCACTGGACGCTATTCTTAGACGTAGGTAATTTCATTTCTAAAGATTTTTTTTTTTTACTTTAGTGTAGTCTAGATAAACAGCTACATTAAAATGTCATTTTCTACAATATATTTTATAAGAAAAACTCTAGCAGTAATTGGGGCACCCCGCCTGGCGGCAGTAATTGAAATGACAGCATGCGTAGTGTTATGTTTCACTATTAGTGAGTAAAGGATGCTAGAACCCATTTCCAAGACCGTGCACGATGGCGAGCCTTAGGAGAGGCCTACATCCAGTACTGGAGAAACACAGGGAGATGATGATGAAAAATTAATAGGTAATAAAAAAGAAATATTAGTACTTACTAATCAAAATAAACATAGATTAACTAAAATACCAACTGTATTTTAGTTTATCTATACATCAATACATATAATAAAATCGTAAATGCCATACATTAAATACATTAAATATTTTTTCAAAAAAACAATTTATGAACTTTGTACATTGTATGTTGTTTGTCTGTGCGTTTGTTCGCGCTAATCTCAGAAACGGCTTATCCGATTTAAATGCGGTTTTCACTTATGTATTATAGCAAGCTTCCCATAACATTTAGTGTTTGTTTTATTCCAATTGATTTACAAACAAAAAGTTATGTAAATTTAAAGAATCACGTCCAACATTTTTTCGATAAAAATGCAATAGAATAACTTTTCGGTTGAATTGGCTGAAACTTATTTAACTATATATTATCATCTGTAAAACTATGATGATTGAAAGTTTATATAAAGTTAAAAATAATCGGTTCGGTTCAAGTGATTTTGAGAGTTCCAATTTAAGTTGACTTCAGATTCAGATCAGTCACATTAAGTAGGGTTCAACTTAGGCTTGTGTCTTCATATAATATATAATAAAATCGTTCTTTGCCTACTATGCCTTTGTGCACGCTAATCTCAGAAACGGCTTAACCGATTTTCATGTGATTTCCACTGATGTATTGTAGCAAGGTTCCGGTAATATGTAGTGTATATTTCATTCCAATCTGTTTACAAACAAAAAAGTTACGCGTTATTCCGAATACCAAGCGTACGAAGTTGCGGGCTCCGCTAGTATAACCATAAATATATAATAAGGTACGCAGTTACCTTTAAAAAAGTTTACGTCATTGTGCTTTGACACAGAAGCGCCACAAGATTGGATGAGTTCCAAATGCACCCATTTTTACGGAACAAAGGATTTAAAATGACATAGAGAAACAAAGATTCTAAATACAATGGAACTCGAGTACTACTTAAAGTGTTCTTACTTATTTAGATATCTTATAAGTCTTAAAATATTTCAAACCAAGGACCTCGGGGTTTTACAATTTTAAAACATACAAATCAAAATGAACGTAGGTGTCTTTATAAAAATACCTCTTAAATAATATTGTTATTCGATTTCCCAGAATTTCCTCTCCGGATACAGTCCCGCTGGTATCACAATTATATGAGCGAATTTGGTTGTTTTTTTCTTATCTAAATTGTTGTTGGCTCGCTAAACTTGGAAAATAACCTATATGATACTCCTAGCAGAGTAAGGCAATCGTTAGTAATTTCTTATCGACACACGCTGTTTTAGGCTTTAAGGTTTTATTGTTTCATTTTTTTTGTTTAATTAAAAATGCTTGGATTTAAGTTGATGCTTGAACATTGCGAAATTGCATAAAATATAAGTATAAACGTATTATTGGCCATATTTGAAGTCTGGAATTTATTATTCACTCACTGAAAAACAATTGCTGTTAATTTCACGGTGCTATAAGGGTGTAGTTACTGCAGCTTGTCGAGCTGCTCAATTTGTAATTGCGAGACGCAGGATGCACTGCCACTTAAAAGATTCTTTCAAAAGTTGACCCTGCCAGAATGCCTTCTCGAATGACCTATGTGCTCCCTGTCATGATATAATATTGAAATGGACCTGGAAATAAAATTGGATGTGGATACTCTGCCCGAGGTGATAGGTCACAAGGACACCCAAAACCGTTTTTTCGTTTCGCAGACAGGATTGTTAAATCTGTCGCCGGAAGGAAAGGTTCGAAAGTATAGAATAATTTGTATATTTTATAATTACCGAATAATTAATGGTAATTATAAAAATAAGTATATTATAATTGCACTAACAAAACTTTTATGACCCTTACTATACCTCACGTAGAAGCTAGGGTCTATAAGCTTTGTAAACACTTAGAACATGTAAATATTTTCTTTTAATTAATAAATGTAAGCAGCAAGCGCCGCTATCTACATAAAACATAATAATAAAAATGTTAATAAATAGCTGCTAGTTTACCGAATAAATAGGTAAATCAGAATACCGATATTAACATAAATTATAAATTAACATGCAAGTGTTTAAAGCGAAATGGTCCGAGTGTTGCGAATAGATTTTGTTTTGTATACGTACATTTGTAAACCATGTGTCTGTGTAACCTTGTCCGTTTTGCGACTGGTCGGCCTCAACCCAAACGCAGGCCACTCAACATTGATAGACAAACGATCAGAAGAATGGGGGCACACGCGTTCGTAATTAACACAATAATTTTATATCTGTAGACACGTTTACTTGCCGAGTTATTTTAAATAGTTTTTATAGGCAACACTAAATTAAGGCACGTTTACATTGAGTCTTCTGTCTTATGATTGTCTTGAAGCTACTAAATTGTCTAAGCTACGCAAACACCAGCAAAACAGTCCTTGAATTGCTTTGTAGAATTAGAACTTCTAGCTTAATTTTTATCGCCTATTCACTTCTGTATTCAAGGTTATTTCTTTTTTTCCTTTTATATTCAAGTCGTCAGACAGGCTGTCGGTCAACTTTGATGGTACGTGGCTACCGTCGCCTCCCCAACAGACTTGAATACACTGTGAAGAAATAACGTTTTTTTTTTTAACATGAAACTATGCAGCTAATTTTCTAAAGAGCTGTAAATAAATAGTTGCAGAGACGTCAAAGAACGCATATCTTGTAGCTCTTGCTTGTGTCCTTAGGCAACGATGGCCTAGTCACTTACCAATACGAGTATGTATGTATAACTACAGTACAGCGCGAGGTAGCTACATATGTACCGTCAACCTGTCTGCTTCCTTTTCTATAAAAATACTTCACCGTCCCTTTACTGTTATAGTATTTAATTAAAGGGTAAATTTTCTGTACAGTTTTTCAATTGACCTCTTAATTAATCACTCGGTTCAATCCCGTTACATTTGTAACTCTTAATGCAATATATTTTTGTATCAGCCTATTATAAATAGGTAGTACGGCCTAATTAATCACATACGGCACAATTGTACGACTACTTTTCTATATGAGAAGTTGGCGAGTACGTCAACGCTCGAGCGATCAGGTATTCCACTTGATGGTAAGGGTTATCGTCGCCAAACGATATGAGACGATATGAGGTTAGGGGGTGGTTACTGCCGCCAAAAGGGCTTTTTTTATTTAAAATCGGCAGACAGGCTGACGGTCCACTTGATGGTAGGTGGCTACCGTCGCCTATAACACAAGCAACGCCACAGTTGCTGCAAGTGCTCAGTCGACTGCAGTAGGATTAAGGATAAGGGATTGGATAGGAAAATGGTCTCTGGTATACCTTACTCACTCACAGAAACACAACAGCACACGTGCTGTTATTTCACGGTGGTCTTCTGTAAGGGGGTGGCTAATGCCGCCAGACGGGCTGCTCAAATAACTGCGAAACGCAATGTGCCCTGCCACTATTTTCCAGATCCAGACCAGAGCTAAATTTGAAAAATTCATTTTTCAAAGTTTACCCTGCTGAGAATCGAACCCGGGAACCCTAGAACATAGCGTTAAAGCAAGCACCCTAACTCATCCAACGAGCTCGTTAAATTTATGAATTAGCTGCCCAATTTATGAACACAGTGTGCCCTGCTTCTTAATGTGTCATTTGCCATTAGAGCAACGTTACGTTCAGGTATACTACTTGGTGTCGCTAGTACCACTAATGGTACTAGTGATGCGACGTAGTTGCTCTAGTACCATGGACTACTATTAATAGTACTAGTGATATACTAGTACATGAACCCCGTAGTTGCTCTTGTACCATTTGATGGTACTATTAATTTCTAAATTATTAATTTAATTTTTATGAATTTTTTTCTATATTTTGACTTGAATATGCAAGAATTGGGCCATTTGACTCTTAACTACAACAACATAAAAAGAAAAGACTCATATGTACATCAAGGAAAGGAAAAGGACTCTCACTAGCTTTTTCATCTCTTTTATCTGCTAATATCAAGAAATATGGAATACTTACGGTTACAAAAATATGAAATATGCTGAACATATTTCACGATAAAAAGTCCAGTCGTCCGATAGGCGCCATGTTGATATGTCATTGTAAATACGAGAGATAACTGTCTTGACATGGCCGTACCTTGTAAATGTAATGATTAATGAGACACCTGTCGCTCAGTAACCACCAAGAATTCCTGATTAACCTCTCTTAAATGGAAACCGCCCAACCTGACAATAACAGAAATATAAATTATTATTTATGATAATACTATCGGCCCGCCCCCGGTTTCGCCCGAATGCAGTTATATACATTGACCTTCCTCGTTTAATTGCTCTTTCCTTTAGTGAAAACCACATCATAATCCGTTGCGTGGTTTAGGAGGAGTCTGCGGATATAACGACTTCAATTTATACTATGTAAGGATTTAGGAACAGGCAAACAATAAAAGGTATTAAATTTTAAAAATAGATATTGTAATGAAATCCATGGTTGCTAAAAACACTAAAAATCAACGTTGTTAAAAACTCCATTAAAATTTCTAATATTAGATAGACAAGTTACTAAATTCAATTACTAAATTTTTTTTTAGTTCTCGAAAATGTATAAATAATAATTATTATTATTAGTATTCAAAAGTAATTTTATTATATTTATCAGCGCGATCAATATACTCGTATGTCAGCTAATTCTACGTATGAGTAAAAACGTCGCACTTACTTCGTAACTTACTTAAGAGATCATATTTGTCTGCATAATGACGTCACAATTTTTTTTTCGCTGTTTGCCTTGGATTTTCCTTTTATGTATTAAAATTTTAAAATGTATTGATATTCTTCATTAGATTCACTCATTTTGATAGAAAGAAAAGCAAATGAAAAATAGCTGGAAACAATATTTTACTAATCTGTATCTTTTTTGAAATGTAACCTTTTTAATGTCATCAAAACCAGCCAGATACAAATAGTAGATTTTATTACAAGTTTATACATACTATATGCGAAAAGGCTTTTTCCCCGACCTAATATAAATTATCTTAAAAATTATTAATGAACTGAATCATCTACTTTTACAAATCATCATTCTCTTTAAAAACTCTGTTATTTTTTTGTTATTAAAACGTCGAAATCGTATTTTCTTAATATAAAGACTCTTTTCCTCTAATGATTATACAATACAAAATCATAATCCACACAAAACATCACAAGTTGTCTCCATCTGAATATACCTGATAATTAAAAAATTGCATCATATAATGAATAAAACTTCCAATAATGATGTGTAAACTGATAAAGACTTTCTCAACATTGAATACTCAATCAAAAACGTCAGCGTTTCCAATGTTTGCTCTATTTTCGTAGTCAGTCAGACAACCGCAACGTACTGGAGCAGGCGTTAGTTAGCTACGTCGCTCGACCTCCGCCGGTGAACTCGACACGAACGCGGCTTCGGACGCCTGACAACCGCCAAAACTTATTTCTGGCGCGAGATCTTTGACACATGTGCATTTTTTAAACAAAGAACTCTTTCGTCAGCCTCAATACGTTTTGTTATTATTTTTCTTTGCTGGCGACACTGTTTTAAACAAGTTTTAATAGAAACATTCTATTTGTGAAACATCTAAATTTAAAATAGGAATTCAAAGTGAAACCGTAAGTATTATTATTAAGAATGTTTTTATTTTTTATTTATTTACTATATTAATTTAATTTTCTGATGCCTGTATGCATACTGTAACGCAATATTAATAACGCAGTATGACATTTATGGGTGTAGAAAACTAATTAATATGCTTGTGTTATTAAGCAATTTCGACAAAATGCTGAATCATTGAACATTATTATATATTCGAATTTCGAAACGTAGGTATTACACCGGCATCTGTCAGTTTATTGACGAAGGATTGTAATTATTTATAATTTGAATTTCTAAATAATATCCGCTTTGTTCCACGATGTAAACAAACATAATTACAAGACGTGGGTAGCTGTGGTAACTAGGTAGCATTATTACGAATTTGGCGCAAAATTCATATTGCAATAATATTGTACATTTATTTGTAACTACAATAATTTTTCATTATTTTTAGTAAATGTGCACTCATTATACCTGACGCGTGCACCTTTAGCCAACTTGCTAGTAATTTTTTCATAAATATATTGTTGAAATAGCCGTTAAATATCTATACGTTCCTTAATTTCTAACTCTGTAATTAAGACACAAAAATTTACTCTAGAAAAAATTTAAAAAATCAAGATACAACTGAACAGACGAAAAAATGCCTTTCCTAATATTACCGATAATGTATAAAATTTATAAAAAAATATAATTAATAATCTTAATTATTTACAAATAGTGTGTTTCAAAAGTATTAAGTCCCAAATATGCAAGGCTTATTTGCTGACCGAGGTAATATCCAGCTGGATTCGCCAGTAATGTCGACCAAATGTTTTGATAAAGTGTTAAAAATTTAAGCACATTGGGACCCCACGGACACAGAGATTTGATACCGAAGGTAATAAAAATGTAGCCGGTATCGATATCTCTGTATTTGTGTATTTTGCGATTCTCGGCCACGTCTGCAGCAGCATCAGCTATAGCAACTGTTCCATGAATATGGGACGGTGCCAATAAGTGGACGACCCATGCTCCATGAAACTAGGGACATCCCATAAGGTCTCTTGCCATTATCACGTACGATACAATTTGGTTCACCATTGATATTACATTAATGGTGGCAAGAGACCGATGTATGATGTCATTTATGCTGGCGTGCCTTGAAATACGGCCGGCGCTATTAACAATTATTCTTTAAATAAATTTATAATTAAAGTATATATATTTTATATTTTATCTATTTAATTCAAAGTACGCAATCTAGGGATATCATTGTAGTTATACACCTATTTTTAAATCAACAAAATATAACTGTTAGAGGGAGATTATAATTTTAAAAGAAATGAAATATTTCGCAGTATATGCCTAGGGAAGTATACCTTGTAGCCTAGGATCACACCTCTGGCGGTGTGGATCTTTCGCGGTAGGGTTAATAGGAAAGTATAGAGTGACAACAAAATAGGATGCGCTTAGCTCATTGGTTGATGGCGCAGGGGCATACGCAGAGCCGTCTGTCTTAACCATATGGGACGCCGCCGGGGTTCGCAAAATCTAGCGCCCCTTTTTTAATAAAAAAAGAGTTTTCACTAGTTTTGATCCTTATTCTAAAATAAAGTTAATTATATTTTGAAATCTCGAACTCAATTTTTCTGGCAAATTTTCGAACGACATCATTCTTTTAAAACCGCTTTCGATTCTTTATGGCCAAATTTGTTAATGTATCATGAGTCACAGTTGATCGTAAACAGTTTTTATATTAGTTTCATTTCTGAAAAAGACCTTTAGCCCTTTGCTACTGTCAGAAAGTGTTAAATACCAGCGTAAATATATTGAAACATTAAACAACACGGACAATAAATAATTGGAGTAAATATAATTTAAAGTGGAGTGGAGTTGTGTTTTTATTTATAAAAAATAAAGGCATCAATTACAACTCATTGAATAGATCTTCTTCATCAATTTCCCATCTATTTACATGTTTTAGCTTTTGTTCGAGATTGAAACAATGTACTCTTTTTGATCTCCAATTCCAACGTTTTGCAAGAATTAAAATTTCTTATTATGGTCTGTTAACAAATCGAATAATTCATTTAATTGTAAGATCGCCCGTCAAATAACAAAAAAAAAATAGTTTAAATTTTGTTTATGGATCTCTACTATGGGCTCATCTACAGCTTTGTAATAAATTTGTCTTTAGGTGCTTTGTCTTTTAGATGAGCAATTTCAGTGAATTCAGATTCACATTCTAAACTTTCACCTATTAATTGTAATAAAAATTAATTAGTTTTGAATCAAGCAGCAACTGTTCAAATGCACTGTCTGTTCGGCAAGTTACGTACAGTAGGTAAACAATTTACATATTTCACTCACTTAAGAAATTATTTACATAATTTTAATGGTATTTACCAATCTCATCTACGGGTTAATGAATGTGTAATATTTTGTATGAATAACCATTTTGGTGCTGATTGGATTTGGGGCAATCAGAAACCACTGTTTAAATAACTTTCAAAACTAGTAGATTACGCATGATTATATGTGTATAAGGCGACCTTATGGGGTGTAAACCGTATAAAGGTCTTGCACCCGGGTGCTACGCACCCCTTTCACTCCCAGTTAAGACGGCCTTGGGCATTCGCCACGGTGCGACTACTGAAACTACTCGCGGCATCCAGCACTGTACAAAAATTTGTGAGCACGTTTTGCAATTGCCCACTATTGATAATTATCGAATGTGAACTTTTTTATGCGGGGGTAGTAGTACACTATTGTATGCGCCAAGGCTATTGGCACACGGGGCCATAAATCATTCAAACGCTAGGGTTGGGCATGTTCTGCACGCTTTGTCGATACTTTGAGTGCCTACTCATTGAGTATTGCTAAGCCAGATATTTTTTTCAATTTAATCTACAATCAGTTGCCAGAATAATTGGAAATGTTGCAAATGAAATTTGTTGCAGCTAAATCGACTGTAAGCATGATGATATTTCTTCGTTCTTAGTATATAGCGATTGTAAATATTGTAAGCATGATGTTTCATATTTTAAATTGTGTATAATTTTAGGGCTGTGTATTTTGTTTAATAAATAAATAAATCAATAGAATAAATAAGATTTTATTTATTCATAATAAAACAAAAGTTTTATTTACATAATCGATAGTAACATGGCGCATTACTAGTCCTCGCGATAAGGCCAGTAAGTGCGAGAGAGCATGCGATATTGGCAATGCTGCTCCAACGTTTTATGGCCCCGTGTGCCAACAGCCTTGGCGTTCATTATAGACAGGCGAGCAGGCAAACTTATTAGGAGTGAGGAAGATAGGACTAAGTGAGGGTAGTTAGGAATAAACTAAGTAGCGAAACCAATAACCTTAAATTTATTTTTGTAATATTAAATGATAAATTTAAGAATAATAGTAATATTAATAACGATTTTTTTTGCTGAATTTAGGTTACGATAATACTATCTACAATAAAAAAGCTCGCTAAATTTTGCCCTTTTAGAGGGTGCAATCTTAACAATACTACATAAAAGAAAAAATCTAATTAATTTCTATTACTTACATTAAATTGTCAGACTTACGATATTTTATATTTGTCAACGAGTAAATGCTTCATTTTCTTCTTAAATGAATTAATATTGAGTTCCTTAACCGTTTGGTTCCATCGAATTTATTATATTTTCTAATAATATTGAGAAATTCGTTGGGAATTTATCATCATAGTATTGTGAGTCAATATTATTACTATTCATTATTACCAATGAGCATAATAACAACAATAGTTGGTTTGTTTTGTATATACTGATGTAAATTTTATCTCTTTTAGTGATCGTTAACTTTGGACGTTCGACCTTTTATCGCTATAATTATGTATCTACTAACTGATAATGCGTCAAGGCCCGAGAGAGACTATCACGTAGAATGTACTGCCCTCTTTTTCATGTAAAATCAATACTAACTTGTATACAATTTTTACAATTGTATACAATTTCTGCGTTCCGCAGTCATTGACAGCGCAGCCCGTTTGACGGCATAACTAACGCAGCACTCGTGCTGTTGTGTTTCAAAATAACAGCACACTGGCAACCCCCCTTTTAATACCTGTGAAGGCGATAATAGCCACCTTCCATAAATCGTCATCTGCATACCTGTCGATGTCTATAAAAAATTGTACCTACCATTTTCCCTGTCTGCCTCTATTGTTAGTCGTTTACTGGTTAGTGTGTTATTGGCACTGTTTTCTTATTAACCTTATTTATTATATATAAACCTTACAAGCCATACTCGTTGCAAGCAACCAAACATCAAGTAGACCATCAACCTTCGTGGCAATTTTTTACCTAACAAAAAACATTAATGGCGACTGAAATCTGTATACAAACTTTGATATGGTTAGATACTAAATCTAAGTTTGTAACAACCAAATTCATGAGCCATTAATTGTTTTAAAAAAAAAAACTCTACTACATGCTGTGCCAAAGTTGTGTTTGCAACGAAATTTATTGATATATGCCATTAATACCTACTATGAATTAGTTGATATTATGTTAAGATCGGTAGACAAGCTGACGGTCCACTTGATGGTAGGTGGCTAATACCGTCGCCTATAACACAAGCAACGCCACAGCCGCTGCAAGTGCGCTGCCGACTACAGTAGGATTAAGGATAAGGGATTAAGAGGTGATAAGGAAATGGGCTTTCACATCCCTTACTCACTCAGCGAAACACAACAGCACACGTGCTGTTATTTAACAGCACACGTGTGCTGTTAAATAACGGTCTTCTGTATGAGGTGGTTACTGCCGCCAGACGGGCTGCCCAAATGACTGCGAGACGCAGTGTACCCTGCCACTACTTTCCAGCTCCAGCCAAATTTGAAAAAATCATTTTTCAAAGTTGACCCCGCCGGGAATCGAACCCGGGAACCCTAGAACAGAGCGTTAAAGCAAGCACCCTAACCACTCATCCAACGGGTCCGTCAAAACACCTCTCTTAACACACTGCACAATCTTTAAGAAAAAGAAACTTCATGCACTTACATTGTTTATATTGTACAGTGAGCAAACCAAATACCTATACTTACTACAATTCTGAAGTCACGATAGTCCCAAATAAAATGACAAGCTTAACTAGAAACATCACATGTGCTATTGTGTTTCAGTATCTGAATAAGTAATCCCAGAGAATATCGACAGCTTATCCATTGCCCTTTTCTCCTAATAAATTTGACAGTTGCATTCCATCCATTCGTCTTAGTATTCCTTGACAAACAGTATTCCAGACGCTTACAATTAAGGGAAACTTCAACCTGCTTACCGAATTATATCAAAGAAAAAGTTACTATGCATTACCTGGGCTATCTTATTTTTATGATAGCTCTAACCCATCTAAAAACTTGATCAACGCGGACAATAAGTACTTATTTCAAATTATTTGTTTTTGTTTCAGCTACGACGAAAAACCTGCGAAGCGAAAATGTTCTGCATTTGCTGGAAAACAATTATAGTAAAAACAGAAGTAGTATTAAACCGCAGATAGGTTTAACAATGGTTATCCACAACGGATAATATAAACGCAATATTCTTTATTCTTTTCATTCGTTCCTAATACTTACCTTCCACAAAATTACCTGGGCTTCCGTTTCTTTCCATTAAAAGCATTTAACTTACTACCTATGAAAGGCTAAACAAACAGTGCCTATACAAAATTCTCGCATTATAAATACTAAAATAACACAATAGACATATCTGCTCGACAATATTCTTCAAAGAACGACATTATTTAAAAGGAGAGTGCATTTTATATGTATATAAGAAATAGTTATTTAAGCATAATCATATCAACTGTTCAGCTGCCTTATCATATAGTGTCAAACATACTACTAACTAGTGCCAACTGACAAAGATGTCGCACGGCGTAGTAAAGAGTTCCAAGAACGGGAAGGCTGCGCAAGCGCAGGATTCGTCGCGAGAAGGTTCCGAAAGTCCACCCCCACCGCCGGACGGAGGCTGGGGCTGGGTGGTCGTCTTCGCCTCATTCATGATTCACATTGTCAGTAAGTATTGACTTTTACTTATACATTAAGATTTTATATTGAAAGGACATTCGTTCAAAATTCGAGATTTTGGTAATGAAAGTCTTTCTTATTTTCAGTGATTTCCTGTGAATATTTCAGATTTTGTAAACGGGGATAACTATCGAAAATTAAAAAACTTCTACTTAATTGGAACAATTGGAATTTTTATACTTCCAAACTTAAATATCTATAAAACCTCATTACAAGATATTTTCCCAGTAAAATCTATAATTTCTTCTTACCTAATGGTACAAGTTTCAACCGTTAAAACGAAAACCTAACACTGATGGCCCGATCTCCATACAAAACTGATTGATCTCCTTTAATATTAGCGTATGAATAATATCTGACGAGTCACGGCATTTTGAAGATTTGAGGGCATTTTATTATTGTAATATTAACAGTGATATGGGCTGGTTCTGTGACTAAATTGATTGAATAAAAATAGTCACAAAATAAAACCATTGTACCTTTTAAAATAATATCCAATTTCTTACCGATAAAATTTCTCCTGTCTTTTCACATAATTTCTTTAACGGCTGCGTCTTTAGAATTTAATCCATCTTTTTTTTTTTTATCGACACTATCTGTTGGCTGTTTAAGAAAAGCAACTACTAAGTATGAATTAAACCTCATTTAAGGTTAAACGCTATTACCACTTTATTTCTGATCAATAGATCTAATCTCAGTAAGTATTTATATCATGGCTGGCTAACAGGGCATCTGTTGAGTAGGTGGCTACAATCTCTTATGAATATAAGCACAGAGGAATGTCTCTATCATTCCGTACCTATTTACACATAAAATAATGGCAAATCTTATTTAAATACGTGGTTATTGCTGCCAGATGGTTTTCCTAGGTTATGACTGTCAAACCCAATGTGCAATATTGAAAAATCATTACAAATATGTAAAACAAAAATAATTGTTTTAACATCTCAATAACAATAATTGTTTTGTCGTGATTTTAAACTGTTTAAGTTTTTCAACGCTACATCTACTCTCATAATGTGCCAGTTATATTCATTCTACATAGATTATAACACTATACATATAATAAAATCGTAAGAGCCGTGTCTGATCGTAACATTAAATATTTAAAAAAAAACATATAACTTGTACTTATTTTACCGTGGTCAAAAAATTGATTTTAGAATTTTTTGTCTGTACGTTTGTGCACGCTAATCTCAGAAACTGCTTAACCTATTTGAATGCGGTTTTCATTGATGTATTGTAGCAAGCTTCCCGTAAGATTTAGTGTTTGTTTCATTCCAATCAATTTACAAATAAAAAAGTTACGCGCTATGCCGAATACCACGCGTACAAAGTTGCGGGTTCAGCTAGTTAAATAATATTATCTTCAATTATAAGAGATTGACGTTTCTGGATTACGCGTGATGTAGGTAAAGGAATCTGTATAGAATCTGTTGAAATGATAAATTTCTTAGAGTAATTTAATAACCGGCAGAGCATTGCGTTCGCATCAGATGTAAATTGGGCAGCCCGTTAAACTAGCAGTAACTATCCCTTTACACTAGACAGCCGTATCATTACAACTCGTGTGCTGTTTCTTATCGACTCGTAAGGTAACCACCTGCCATCACTACCATCAAAGATACAGGCAGGCAGGTTGCCTGCAACTTTTCCATAAAAAAAATATGAATAAATTTTAATTTACTAGCACAATTATAATAACCGGCTTATGATAATTATATCAATATTATCCTCAATCCTAACTCATTAAACCTAACTCATACTAACGTTTACTCTGTTTCTATAATAAATAATAATTGTTCTGTACACTTTGTCGCGTTTCGCACGTGTAAATAGCACACGTTATCGAAAATGGTGTTTGTTAAGCTGCGATTATGCTCAAACATTGGCCACGAAGGTTTACATTTTAATTCATTACACATTTTCAAGCAATTGACGCGCTCTGAGAGCGCAGTGATTCGTATACTTTACTACAGTCGCAGGTACAATACCTCTTTCAGCTCTTTCTGTTTTCCAAATTAATAATAATTATGATAATAGAAAATAGTATGAGAAAACCTGACTGTTCTAAAAGATTGCAATGGAGTCCTGCCCGATGCGTAAGTGGACTTGAGTATGTATAATAGTATGTTGGTTGAAGAAGAAAAAAATTAGTATGCTTCATTAGTAGGATGTAAAATTTACCTCAATATACATAGGTAAGAATATAGCTCAGTATTTTTTTTTTCTTATTAATTTGTGAACGGATTTTTGTTTGTTTATCGGTTATTAATATAATAATAAAATTTTAATTTCTTCCAACAAATTACAGTTAGTAAATATTAAGTCTAGATCACAATTTTCAACTTTGCTAGTTTTAAATCAATCCTTACATCTAAATTAGGCCGAACCTGTATTTTAAATGTAAGCTACTTCCGATTACATATACCTATTTAATATTATTTGCTTAATATGATTACACAGAACGTTATATTATATTTCGATGGATTACACTCAATAATAAAAATGTAATAAGTAGGGCAAGTAGACAATTAGAATAAAATGTTCACTCATACACAATGTGAGACTCATAAATACTCATTCCTGGTGGTTAGACCACAATAAGTTCGAACCTAAGATTAGTTTTATTTTTTATTTACAATTTTTGATAGGATCTTATCAGGGATCTTTAGTGTTAAATATCATTAAAAAAACTGCACACAGTTTTTCCCACATATGAAATTATTATGGTCGAATTTCGGCCATTGAGCGATCACTGTAGTATATAGTACCTATATAATATATATATGGTACAACCACAGCCACGTACAGATCTGTCCTCATTTGATAATTTACTAAGACTGTTTTACTTTTGAGCCTTCTCCGGGTATAAGTATGTTTTATAAGCGATGGTAGACAAATCTATATTATTTTAAAATTTGAAAGGAGAATGTCCTAATAAATTTTCCAAATTTTTACAAAAACTTTATGATCTTTTTTAAACTTCAATTAAACTTTATTTTATCCTCCTTGGCAAATAATTGCAATCTAATTTATTGTAGTTCATTATTAGTTTCATATTGTTAATTCAATTAATTTAATTTAGTACGAAAACATAATGCTTGCATAATTTAGTACGAAACATTTTGCTTTCAAAGAAAGCATAATGTGACGCGTTCTAGATTAGTAATATAATTATTAAATAATTAATTAATGAAATAAAATTATTTATATTTAGATATGATCTGGTTTTACGTATTAGGTACTGATTATCTGTAATTTTCAACACTCTAAAATTCATAACGTAACTCCTTAAAATTAACCAGATTTTACTTCGTACCCACCTCTAAAACCAATGAAATCCAGTTCTGCGTTAGTAAGCGGTTCACATGTTTAAACGAAATTTCCTATGAGTAACGTCAAAATCTACAAGCTATTAATAATAATTAAGTCGAAAACGTTTCAATTACTATTAGTAATTAAGTCACTTCTAAAAAAATGTATTAACAAATGTATTATTATGTATTATCAAAAAAGTACTATCAAACGAAGAAATAAAAGCTCGGTTGATTCTTTTCATTCGCTTCACCCAGAGAGTAAAGTTTACACAGACGGAGGCGCCGAGACGTCGGCGCTAAATTTTAGTTTTGTTAATCGATATTCGATAGAAATTCAATGTTGTTTATGCCCAGCACTATTCAGCTGATGACATCACATCATTATTTTTTGAAGATAACGCAATTCTTCAGAAACAGACATTCTAAAGACTGCTAAGTTTAATTTAAGATAACTGCTGGATTCCTTATGAAAGACATTATTTATACTAGGCGCTCAATTTGTACCTCGACAACGCTTCTTATAACGCGGTGACCTAGACAAAAGCCTTTTTCTGATTCATAACTGTCCGGCTATCTGGCTCTCAGCCCAGACATAATACTTAATACGTAAAGAAGACATTATTTGGGCTGACTTTTACTTTGATTTTATGGAGGAAAAAGTATATTACGTGCATTAAAAAATCTGAAATTAATTTGAGAAGCAATGTGCATATTAATTAAATAATTAATAATTCATTTATATTAAACGTTTAATAAATATATTGGGAGATCTCAGACAGCGCCATCTAATCCTAAACTAAATAGAGCTCGTACCATGGGTGCTAGACAAATCTATATAAATAAATAAGAATCCCTAAATGTTGCTAAGCGAAAGACTCGAGAAGGGCTGTACTTATCTGACATTTTTTTTTAATACCTATTAGTCCGAGAAGGGCTCTTATGAAGACAAAAATTGGAATTCAATTAAAATTAAACGTCGAGTGAAACCGCGGGACACATCTAATAATAAAATTAATTTTGTACTTTCTTTGTAAATATATACATACAATACATAGAAAACACCAATCAAGACAATCTGACATAGGTACTATTAGGTACTCGTGCATACAAATGTTTGTCTCAAGGGAAAATCGAACCCACAACCTCTGACTCAGCAGGCAGAGCCACTACCGCTGAGCCGTGAGCTCGTGAAATACCTCAAAACTTTCAGCTACTTATTGATGTCTTCATGTAAAGTTGAATAATTTTTGTTTCACATATGTCTGGCACTAACAAACAGATAATTTTATGTAATTACGAGTTGACTTGAAAGTATTGATTTATTTACCCTTAATTATTGTGCCTGTCAGGGTCAAATTTGATATAGGTAAATAATGGTAAAAGTAAACTTAAATGTAATATCCACTCAGTAAGGGCACAGTAAGGGGCCAAATGACTCAGCGTTTAGTTAATACACATTATTGCTCAAAAAGTTGCAGAAGAAAGCTGTTAAAATATTTCTCAGTAGGAATTGGAGACGTATTTAAATCTTACTTTTTTGAAAATTTGTGTATCTTTAAAAAAAATGACAAAACAGCTCTGTTGTGCCTTTTCTTGTTTATAAACGGATTTTCCTTTTTTGATTTAAAAAAAAATTGGAAGCCATTGGATTTTTCGAAATTTTCAAAATAATTATTTGGAATTTCGATCAACAAAAATACAAGTCTTTTTTTACTAGTACCTACATACTTATTAAGACTAGTACTCAAACTAGGTCAATTTCTCTTGCAAGTAAATAATAAAAAACTCAAAGATGTGTTAGATAATGGAGCCGAACGTTTATCTACAGTATTACGGATGCCTGATATTTCTAATTAAAATTCATTAACTCTAGACATGAGCTCTTGCTTTAATTAATGCGATTAGGTACAAAAGGAAATAATTGCCGAAAGTAATAAATGAGACGAAATAGATTGCTTATTTGTGTTTATGTACAGATACGTCCATTTTTATCTTTAAAAAATTATACTTATTATAGCAAGTAACTGCAATGACTGCCATGGTAATATTTGATCTCGCCTGAGGATAACAGAATTAGGCTAATTTATTGACTTATTTTAACTCATCTCGTTGCTTAGCAACCTTAAATAATTACAGTAGGTAATGAAACTTTCCGTTTGAAATGAAAGACTAATAGATTTTCTTGTATTCATTAGGCCCGTACTGCTCACATTCCAAATGATTTTAATGAACACAAAATATTACTCTACTCTATGAATATATAATTCAAATGACATGTTTAGCATGTATTTTTTTGACATCTTTATGTCAATGAAAAGAAATAAAGACTCCCTTGGAAAAAATTCAAATGGGCAGTCCTATTTGATGGAAAAATAATTTACAAAAGACCTTGAGCAAGCGATGCATGCCCCAGCCAATTTCTCTGTTGCTCCGCATTCAGGGTCAGCAGCGAACTTGCATTCTACTTGGTATTTTATTCACCAAGTGGGCTTTCGGACTTTCTGCACAGGTTTTCATAAAAATGTAAGAAAAATGATATGACGGCACATGAGAAAACCGAAGACTATAGTACGGTCATTCTATGAATGCGTTTTTGACATTTCTTTATGTCCATTGCATAAAGTTCATTTCCGAATAAACGATACAGAAAATGTATGGAATTGACACCTGTCAGAACAGCACTCTTATAATGGCCGGAGTATACATGCTCATACATTTCATAGTGAGTAATAGTGACAATTGATTTGAGCGAGCTGTCAATGTCTAACCACTTTGGCGACACCATGGCGACACTAAGTACACTAATGACAGCAACGCATGGTAACTGAATTCGCAAAAGTCTTCCTGAGTTTGAAAATCGAAGGATTGTAAAATTGTCAATGTAGAACATTGACATTTAGGATTTAATTATATCCAGTGAATTATTATATAAATCCTTAATTCCCAAAGTGATCCAGGCCGACCCCCGGGGGTCCACGGTAGACTCGACGGGGTTTTACGTTGGCGTGACAAAAAATGGGGGTGGCAAAAAAAAACAATTCTCACTTATTTCATTTAGAAAACTCCCCAATCGTGGTTGGAACTCAGCCGCAACGCAAATTTCCATAGTTGAATCTCGTCATCACATTTTTTATAGAGTTTTGGGAATATGGTAGAAATGTAGCTGCAGGGGGTCCACCGAAAGCGGCTAAATTTTGAAAGTGCTCTATGAGAAAAAAAAGTCTGGGAACCTCTGATAAATCATGTAAGCTGTCTTTTTACAGACGATATCCTCATTATTCACTTTTTTTTTCACATCTACAAATATTAGCGTTTCTTAGAAAGACATGACTTTGTATGATGAATTTTTGGAGAGAGCGGTCTTAATACGAAATTAAAACATAATAATATTTATAATATTAGGATTCTGAAAGCTTGCGTCAAAAGTTGTTAAATATGTCATTCAATTTTCATTTACTCTGTTTAAAGTTGCATTAGTTGGATCCTCAAACACAACGACATAAATAAATTCACGCAAAACTCCAATGTCTTGTATCATTATTTGCATTGTCTTTTGAACATACAAGTCTCGTATAGTTACGCTGTACAAACATGCAAACGAGTTGCTTTTACACAAGAGTTAATGTTGCGTACTTTGTAGCGCGCAGCTTACCTACATATTAAAACTGCCTCAAAACATCTTCTGTAATTAATTTTGTGCCCTTTCGTAATCTCCATATATGCTTGAACTTTATAGACCCGATCCTAACTTAGGATAGAGTGTTTATTTCCGGACCTCCGGTCTCATATGTCGGCATTAGAACGTAACTTGACGCGTCTCGACGTTAAATAGAAGTGATGGCTCTCAAGATCGCGAGAAACGAAAAACTTTCTCACTATCATTGAAATGAATGTGACTCATTTATTTACTCAAAACGTTTGCGCTTTTATTTGCCGCTTGAAGCGATAAATCATTGTCTGAATTGCCTTCCGAATGGAAGGACATTTTTTGAGGTTATTTAAACTCAAATATTCTGTCTCAAATGTCGTCAAAAAACATTAGATAACACAATTTTTCGTTTCCTATCTGTTTAAAAATTATTAGTGCAAATAAAAACATGCTTTTTAAAACTTTTGCCATTTCGCATAAAAAATCTTTTACTTGTTCAAAAGTTTTAAAATTATCTATTTTATGCTTATTTCTATAACTACCAAACTATTTATATAACCCTGTCTATTAATACATTTCATATACCTATGTTTCTTTGACTTCTATAATATAAATTCTTGATATATATAATATATAAATAAATAAATAAATACTTGTTCTTTGTTATAACATTTTTTAATTAAATATGAGTTATTTAATTTTAGTAGGCTTTCATCTAAATTTTAATTGTAATACATCTAATTTATATTCCATACCCAACTCAATCTTTGATCTCAATAGACCCATTGTTTGAAACATTTGTTTACATAGCAGCGTATTATAGTTCTTGTTTTAAGGTCAATAGTTAATGAGTTTTCAATTCTAAATACATAGAAAGTTTAGAGCAAACCTTATAAACCATTAGGTATGCTTTCTAGAAATTTGCTTCTGCGGTTTTGACTGCATTTCAAAGGATTGGATAGGTTAAATACTTTGCATAAAAAAATGGTTCATTGGACAATCTTTTTTTACGTCTATTTAATACAAACTAGCGACCCGCCCTCCACTAAAAACTTTCCTCGTTTATGACTCTTTTCCTTACTAAAAACCGTATCAAAATCCGTTTGGTGGCTTAGAAGTATTTAGCAGAAGTAGCAGAAATACCTGATTTTTAGATTTTTTAAATGATACCATTTTAGAAACCAATTCGAAAAACAGGCTGATGTTTTCCTTTTAAGATTCGCAACACGCGTAGAAAAAATATAAATATATTTTTTCTGTCTATAAACTTCACTAGTGGGCTTAGCTAGCTAAAAATAGTTTCAGATCTGACAACCAATGCGCCCTTTTGGATTCAGATAGTACCTACATGGGCTCTTCAGCCCATGTAGGTACTATCTCTTCAGCCTGGGACACTTTTCTGGCCCTACAGCGACGGTGATGACGTAATCATCACCCCCCATGGCCCAATGGCCCCCAAATTTTTGTGATGCTATGCTACATGCGATTCTATATTGTTAGTGGTTATTATTCTGGAGAAAACGCTCTTCCCAATTTGACATTATCGTTTCGTCTAGGTACATAATACCAGAAATGTTTGTAACTTTATTAAAAAAAGAACATATTTTCATTTTAATTTTTGAGACATTTTAGTAAATAAATTGGAATTCGTTATATGCAGCTAGAGACGTGTCCTATAATAGTTTTTTACATCAAAAAATTGCTTTTCGAACGGTATATATTACTTATATTTTATCACAAACAGTTGCTAAAAATCTGCTAAAACAACGTAGCATAGCACAAATGCTCAGCTAGTCGTTTGGCAACAATTTCCTATATAACACAAGTTTGTATATTGTTGGTGATTATTATTCAGGAGAAAACGAGCTTTCCAATGACATTATCATTTAGGCGCCAATACCAGAAATTTGAGCTTGAAATGCATTCAATTATAGGCGTAAACAGTTACCACATTACTACGAAAAATTAACAGAACTATTAAAAAAAATAGGTCCTATAAGATACTATCGCGAATCATAATAGTGAATCGCAGCTTCTCACTGTTTGATAATTAAAAACGAGAATCACGCTTTTCATATATTGCCAAATCACTCCCCACAATTAATTAAATATCTAAGAGAAATTCTTCAAACACACTCTGAAAAAATGCTTATTTTTTTTAATCGTAATTTTATTAAATATTCTATCTTATATATATAAAAATGAATCCCCATTTCCCTTGGTCACGGCATTACGCGTGAACAGGTAGACCGATTTTAATTCGGTTTTCACTAATGGCAAGAGGGATAAACGGGGAATGTTTTAGTATATAAAAATTGCACCACGGACGAAGCCAGGGGCGGGCCGCTAGTATAATCTAATAAATCAGAATAATAATATCATTTTCACTGAAATATATTTTAAATATTAGTTTTTTTTAACGTCGACAGACAGGCTGACGGTCCACTTGAAGGTAGGTGGCTACCGTCGCTAAAAACACAAGCAACACATATACTGCAAGTGCGCTGCCGACTACAATAGGATTAAGAATAATGGATTGGGAAGGATCAGGGAAATGGCTGAGTTTAATTTAAAAAAAATTTCAAGACAGTTTTAATTTATTAGTAAATAATGGTAAAGCGTTTTTGTTTCAATAACACAGACAGACACTTTAACTTCATTTACCAGTAAAGATTGTTTATCTTTCTTTATTTTATCTGTTTTTCTTTATGACGATTTAACATATACAAAGACATTTTTCGTGCCATATCATAACATTAGTTCTCAAGGTAATTTCAATCAGTAATTGCATAAATTTTACTTTTAATATACCCATTTAGATTACTCCTTTAATAAAGAAATTGCTCTGTAGACTAGACAATAAAATTCTTCCATGACTAAAGCGTGACGAACGGGAACGATCGTTATATTAGTGTAAGATTTTCGTGACAAAGTAGGTACATGATGGGGTCAACTTCACATTAACACCGTGCTCCACTTGAATTCAGGATGGCGAAGCTAATGAGGTGTTATCTTATAGATACGACACTTATCAACACGCATCTGGTTCTCACCGGCTTGTCAACCCATTTCTATTGCGAAGTGTGTACTTACGAGTAAATAGTTGAATTAAAAAGCTGGTGGATCCAGCGGTTCCTTCTGGCCGATTCTAGTGGAAAATTGTGGATGATGCTGATGTCCAGCAGTGGACGTCCTCCGGCTGAAATTATGAAAACAGAAATAGAGGCCATATGAATAAAACTTCACTTACCCAAAACACAGGAATTACGTAATATTAATTAACTAATGACCCGAACTTGGCTTCGAACAGATGTAATTCTTTCTTCAAATTGTATACACAAACCTTTCTTGTTTATCGCTCCTCCCATTAGCAAAAATCGTTTAGAAATTCGTCGGGTAGTTTAAAATAAGTTAGCGGAAAACAGACAGAAGCGGAGAGCGACTTTATTTTATGATGTTTATAGATATATATTTATATATTCAAAATTCTACCGTTATTGTTTGCAAGCCCCTCTTTTCCACTGGGCACTCTGGGCAAGCGTCCAGGGCCCCGTCATCGATGAGGGCCCCTAGTTCCCGCCTAACTACACTGAGGAACGCTCATTCGCCAAATTGAAAGGAATAAAAAATTATTAAGAAGTACAATGCTTCAAGAGAGATTGACCAGTTTGTCGCTGGTGTCCATAGATTGAGATGTACTCAAAGACATAGACTTTGAAGAAGTGAAGTGATTGCACATCTTAAAGCTTAAAAGCTATCTCTTCAATCAACTAAAGATTTTAAGCACTAGATAACCTGATATAGGAAATGTTGAATAAGTTACTATTCTGGATTATGTTATAATTATACCTATTTAATGTAAATATAAAGAAATAAAAATAACGGTTGAATAAACGTAAAATTTGACTTTAATGTTAATTTTGCCTATTTTAATAAAATAATCCTTTGTCATAGTCATAGGGGCCCCATTATTCTAAAGTGCCCAGAACCCCCAATAGGTTAAAGGCGGCTCTATTTTATTTCATTGTTTTGCTTTCGCTTAAATAAAACGTATTGCTTACGATTGTGGGGCCCATTCGTAATTACGACTACTTATCACTTAGTTATAGATAAAGAAATAAAAAAATAATAAGAGATGAAAAGCGAAGTGTATTAAAACGCCCGTCCTGTGTGATCTCTTAAAGAATGCGACCGAACGATAAGAGCGTCTTAATAATTCTTTAATAAATTCTGTCGTTGATAACCTTTAAATATGCCCTCCAGGGGTTATTAGGTTTATAATGAATTATTATATATTTATTAAGAACTCTTAATGAAATTCCCATAAGTATAAGGATATATAAATTTAGGAGAATTTATTTATTAAACTTATAATTAATATAATAGATATTTTGGGAGTATTGATATTAGGACATAAAGAAAAGATTGATTATTGACGAGCCCATTGGATGAGTGGTTAGGATCTAGAAACAGTGGCAGGGCACACTGCGTTTTGCAGTGATTTGGGCAGCTCGTCTGGGTAGAAGGCAGCACACTTGCAGCAACTGTAGCGTTGCTTGTGTACCATCAAGTGGACCGTCAGCCTGTCTGCCGATATAAACATAAAAAAAGAATCGTGTGCTTTACTAATTAATCTTACTTAATAAGACGCTCAATCTTGTATGAAACGTCCGCGTTAGACCGCAGAAGCCGTACGTAAGTAATTTCTCTTTCTAAAAAAGAATGTGTTTTTCGGTATTGTTTATTTCAATTATATATTTATTACTAAGTCACATTGTACATAATTATTACAGTACGTTATGGAACCCGTTAATAAAAACATAGTCCTCTATCTCTCAAATAAAATAAAAAAACTAAATATGAATTCATTCATGCTGGTCTCTTCTAAACAGTATAAAGTTGCTGTCCGCCTTCTCCGCTTATTTCTTCTAACCAGCTTATTTTGATAGGGTCTTCACTAATGGAAAATACAATAAACGAGAAATGTTTATGTAAGTATATAAAATTGCATCCGAGCGAAGCCAGGGCGGGTCGCTTGTTAGGTAACTAAAATGAGCAAAATATCAAATTAAAGTAAACCTCATTGTGATACATAAAAAGAAAACTTACATTTTTTTTTAAATATTATAATAATTTATACGGTGTACAAGCTATTCTTTGCTACATATTAAATTCAATTTAGAATGTACATATTGCTTAAACTACATATTTTCAGCATCAACTTTATTTTATTATAGAAATACATGGTTTATCATTGTGTAGGCTCATCATGAGTAGACGTACACGCAATACAAAACAAAATTATAGTTATTAATGATAAAAACATTTTTATCTCCTGGACCACACATACTTCATAATATACCTACTTATTTATAATGTTACTGTGCCATAAACTTGTATTATTAGTGATACATTGTTTATTTTTAGAATGATGTATTTTGCACGCTCTCTGTAGATAAGCATAACTAAATAGATACCACAAACATCGAGGGACAAATATTTATATAAACTAATGAAAACTTGACAATGTCGACAGAAAATTAAATACTTTATTGAATTAAATTAATTTGAGGAGTCCAATGGTCGAGCGTTTGTCTTAGTCGTCCCGGTTCGATTCCTGGCAGGGCCAACTTTGAAAATGAACTTTTTTTTTAAAATTGGCATTGGCCTGGGTATTACAAGAGTAGCAGGGCATACTGCACATCGCCATACTGCACTTTTTGATTTATCCTCGTAGATTGTCATTTTTAAATATTACCTACTATTGTTCCAGTTAGGACCAAATTCCAGTCTATTTATAAACTGATATTTAGTTTAATGAATAATTACTATATATTTTTTATTTATCATTGTCACAATAAGTTTAGACACCAAGACAGATTGCCTAGCAAACAATATTCATGAGTATGAGTAAATATAAATAACAAAAGGGAGAGGTCATAGGTTGATATTTACGTCAATACACGTAATGAATTCTGAGCATTGATCTGAGCATGCAATGTTTTTTTTAATTCAAGTACAAATTCATGAACATACATATTTTGTAATTTGCGTGATTGAGAACGATTCATTAAAGATTCACGAATTCTCCCCTAATGATACCTTTTACCGAACTCACGAAGCCGACTCCGATGAAAGGGTTCGTTCCGATTTAAGACATAACAAATTAATATCAAGGACGGCTCAGGCTTTGTTCAGTGTTCAATAAATTTTAATAACAAAGTTGGTTTTATATTATGTATATTTAAATAACCTCTTTACTATAAATAAATCTGCCAACTATTTTCAACATTATATCATGATTTAAGGGCTTCACTTGGGCAAATGACATTCACAATAGAACTCGCTGGCGGCGGAGACAATTCAACAGGCCTAGAAATTGTGTTTTTTTGTTTTTACCATTAGGACAATACACATTTTTTTTTATTAATACAATTTTTTAAGCTGACATTAACTTATTAATCGGTACAGGATTCATATGCGCGCAATAAGCCGTTTTCGAGAGAATTTTCAATAAAAGTCAAATTCCTCTTGTGTTCTAACTTTTTTTGTGGAGTTTCTATTACTATAACGAAAATTCTAATTAATACAATTGGTTCTTCAAATATTTAAGTATAATACTTTTTTTTTCGTCTTTCTATTAAGCAATTGTCTTGTCTATTTCTTGTAACATCCTCATTAAACAATGGATATTTTTAGTATTTAGCGTTTGTCCACCTTAAAGTAAATTCTCAAAATGCGTTCTATATAATTCTTACATATTTTCTTTTTACGTACAAAAAAACTCTTCATATAATTGTAATTACATTGCATACCATAATCTTCTATAACTATAAATATTATAGAATTAAAACTATATCTGCACAAGTGTACATATTATAAAACTAGCTACGCCCGCGACTTCGTACGGGTGGTATTCGGAATAGGGCATGTTTAACTTTTTTGTTTGTAAATTGATTGGAATGAAATCACGGGAAGATTGCTACAATACATCTAAAACCTATTTAAAAAACTATCTAAAAACTATTGCTACAACAAAAATTCTAAAAACTATTTTTTTGACCTTGGTAACAATAACAACGTGCACAAATTATTTTTTTGAAAAAATATTAAATATTTAAAATATTTAATGTACAGACCACGGCTGATTTGCGATTTTATTTTATTTCTATAAATATTATAGAATTAAAACTATATCTGTACAAATGTACATACCGCGTGGTATTCGGAATAGCGCGTAACTTTTTTTGTTTTTAAACCGATTAGAATGAAACAAATGTTACCGGAAGATAGATCATCAGTGAAAAAAATTCATGCGATGTCGTTTCTCAGACAAACATTTTAAAAACCATTTTTTTGACCATGGTAACAATAACAACGTGTACAAATTATTTTTTTGAAAAAATATTTAATCTACAGATTTCATTATACGTAATTATGTGTCTGTCCGCCCCTAACTTCTCACCACCCAATGGATTTTGACACTGTTTTCACATCCGATTTCTGTAAATAATTTGCAGGATAGCAATAGCATTCGTGTGAAGCCGGGGGCGGGTCGTTAGTTAAAGTTAGCAATCTCTATTTGACAAAATACCCAGCAAAATATTGTATACAAAATTGTTTGTTTTCATTATTATTCCATTTCATTGTACATTTATGCTTTTTATGCAGAAAATGAATTATCTTGAGATTAGTAATAGATTTATCTAATAAATTTGTTTCAGTATTTATGCGTTGTCTCAATCCAATTATACAACAAAGAATACAAATAAATTGTCTATACCAATGACGCAAATTGCCTGATTGTGACAACAGTAACCTTTAAATGAATTTGAAATTTTCGTTTGTAAACCGATTGCAATGAAACAAACACTACGGGAAGCTTGCTACGATGCATCGGAGAAAACCGCACTCAAATCGGTAAAGCTGTTTCTTGATATTAAAATTCTTCTTCTTTTTTTGTCAAAATAGGTATTTAATATGGCTCATTTACGATTTTATTGAATGTATTATTATTATTATTATTATTTCTTGTAAAATTGTTATTTTTATTAAGGCTAGATTGTATTATAGTTGACATGTTTAACTAGCAAACAGTTTAAAAAGGCAGTATTATTAAGGTATTGTCCAATGGCTTTGTATGGAAACAGTCATAAAGTTTCCTGCTTGTGCAATAAACTAACGAATTGCAATTACTCTATTTATTAGTAAACCATTCATTTATCTTTTAAATAAATATAAACATTATTATCGCCCCATTAATGTAACTAGATAATATGTACAAATCTTACCAAATAATTATATGTTTATTCTAAACTATGATTTGTAATTACCCTTCGAATACAGCATCTACGATTTCAGTAAGGTCTTCTCCCACTTGCTTAAAAATGGCTTCATTATTAAAAAAAAGAATACGTCAATTCACTCTTTCTGTCCACACACTGGCTATGTCCTGGAGGGCAATGAAAAAATTGCTGGACAGTTTTAAGCGTGACCAACTAGATTACCGAGCCTCGTTATGCCTCGACCAACTAGTTCATTAGAAGACGACCGCCATACTGTCAATTTTATTCAGAATGAACGAATATTTTCAACATTATTACATTTAGAAATTGCTAAATAAATAATAAAAATGAGTACTTCATCGGAAGAAATGGATTTTTTGCCTATTATTTCCTCGCAAACTTTGATTTATAATACATTAAATAATCAAAGCTCGCAAGTTAGAGAAAAGTAATATTATACAAGTCTCGGCCGAAATAACAGTTGATGGCTTCGTTTGTTCTTTGGTCAATTAGCTTGCCTACTTACTTACTCATACCATTCAGCAGACAATTGCTTTATTTCTGGCCTGTGGCCAGTAGGTAAGCCTAATTTAAGTGCTATTGAATTAATAACAATTTAAAACATAGATAAGTATTTATCTATTATTAAAATCATAGAGGTCAACCTGACTGCCGACTTTTACTTTTATAAAAATTCATGTGATCATTATTTTTATAATTATTTTGAAGAAAAATAAATCAATCGAAAATGTAAATTAATTGAAAAAAGTTAAAACACCGGAAAATACTCAGAAGCAGGATATAACCTCTGCCTATTTTATTTTTATAAAATTCAATTTTAATTCAATTAAATGAGCGTCATTACAGCACTGTTTTGATTGCTCTACTTATATTACATACCTAAGTGAAACGAAATCTTTGGATCACTTTTTAAGAAAGGGAAGCCGCAGAAAGTCAGAATTTTGCTACACTTAAAGTTTATGTGGAGAAGGGCTGGAGGGCTGGAGAAGGCTAATATTTTTATATAATATGCATAATATGCATTAGAAATACATTAAATTAGTAATTAAAATAAACATTATACACACTACCGCGTGTTTGACACAAGCACACACGTTTGAAACTACATACCTACTTATATAATATGTATAGTATTGTATATTTACGGATGAATTTCAACCATTAGGCGACCCTAGTCCAAGTAGATTGTCTACCTCAATGACGTAAATGCCACGACTGATTGTGACAGTTGGAATCTTTACGATGACGTAATTAAACCTGATCCCTATTTCAATTTATAGAAATATTTTTTTAAAAATTAAGGAATGTTTTAAAAAAAGTTAATATTGCCCTTTATTTAATATTTTTTTTTTTTTTGCTTAAAGCAACAAGTATCGAATATGTCATTGCGAACTAAGAAAATATATGACGAAAGGAAAGGTGTGGCTGCAGCAATGCGGCAAACGAATACTTTTTATACGCATACAAATCTCTAGCCCTTAGATATTATGGACGATGCTTGCTTACCGGCGATAAATTCAAGCAGTTTGTTGAAATCTGAAGGGACCTCTCGCGACCAATGCACACATATACTCCTATTTATTACAAACAATTTTGAAAAAAAAAAGCTTCTAGTAACTAATATTGTGTTTCTCTAGTAATCGTTCCTTAAAAAGCCCAATTAAAATTAAATAATTTACATTGACCCGTTTAAATTAGATAGTTATAATGAGCTTTACATTTTGTATTGTTAGTCCACAACAAGTTTCCACTGTAGCTTAACATACAAACTTATTAACAGTCTTTCTCAAATAAGAGGTTGCTGCATAGATATTGTGATATTAGGTAAATTCGTTTCATAACTCTGTACGGGGAATTGACAGCAGTTACAGTAAAAAATCGTGACATATTATCATTTTTGAATTGTTTCTCTTATTTCACGCAATTATGAAACTGGGCATAATTTTTTTATTATCAAGAACATATAAGACAGATAATTAATTAAACATTGTTCCCTTTTATCAATGCCAAATACCGCAGAAATTAAGAATATAAAGTACCTAATTTTCAATTTGATAATGATTAACTATATGCCTTACTCAAGAATCACTTTGATAGATATAAACTCCATGAAATCCTTCAGTAGTTTTTAAGATCATTGCTATAATTTCAGCTATTGAATTACAATTTCAGCCATTGATTGTACGAGGGTGAATCAAATATAAACGAGACTTATTTTTTAAAATATTTATTTTGATTTTAAACGCACAAACAATCATAGTTTATTTTTCTATATAATCTCCTGATTTAGAAACACATTTTTCCCAGCGTATAGGTAATTTTTTAATTCCTCCCAGGTAAAAAGAGTCAGATCGTGTTTGTAGCCAATTGCGCACATATGCTTCAAATTCATTATCGCTGTGGAATTTTTGCCCTCCCAAAGCTTCCTTGAGAGGACCAAAGACATGGAAGTCGCAGGGAGACAGGTCTGGACTGTATGGAGGGTGTTCCAGTGTCTCCCAACCCAGTTGCTCCAATTTTTGTACGGTCAGGGCTGCTGTATGGGGGCGAGCATTGTCATGGAGGAGAATCACTTTTCTCATCGGAAGGTCTCGTCTTTTGCGGCGATATGCAAGTCTGACCTCAGTCAAAAGTTTGCAGTAGTATGCCGCATTAATTGTTCTGCGCTCATGCAAAAAATCAAGGTGCAGCAGGCCACGCTGGTCAAAAAAAACGGTAGCCAAAACCTTGCCAGCCGATAATCGTGACTTGGCTTTCACTGGTCCGGTTTCTCCTTTCTTCCTCCACTGCATACTCGCTTGTTTCGACTCAGGGGTGTAGTGATGCACCCACGTTTCATCACAGGTGACAATGTGAGAAAGAAATGGGTCTCCTTCTTCCCGAAATCGTGCAAGAAGACGCTCACACACTTGAAAACGATTCAGTTTCTGGTCAACTGTGAGAAGGCGAGGAACCCACCTGGCACACACCTTGCGATACCCTAGCTCCTCTGTGAGTATAGAGTACGTGCTCCCATAACTTACTCCAACCTTAATTGCAATATCCGAAGTTGTTAGACGCCTATCACCTTCAACAAGATGACGAACACTGTCGATGTTGCCCGCTGTAATGCTGGTGTGGGGTCTGCGGTCATGGCTCTCATTTTCAACACGTTAACGGCCCTCCGCGAACTGTTTATGCCAAGCAAACACTCTAGCTCGCGACAGCGTCTCTTCCCCGAACTGTGCAGTCAATCTTCTCAAGATTTCGGCCGGTTTTACACCTTCTGCAGCTAAAAACTTGATAACAATACGTTGCGCAATAGAGGGAGGTACCTCCTGCTCGGACATCGTAACGATGGACACTGAGCGAGTCTATGATGATGAGTCACGTGCTTCCCCTACTCCTGACAAACCAACCTAACAGCCAATAACAGCGGAACGTTCTTCCATCACTATTGCGCGCGCAGGTCCAAAAGTCTCGTTTATATTTGATTCACCTAGTATAATCGTGTTCTGAATTGTCCCGCGAAAATGTTTTTTTCTTTTAATATCTGGTCCCTGACAGAATATCAGTGTTGTGGTCTGCACCACAACTGTATACAGAGCCAGGGTTCCTTTTCCTCTTGTTACTTGTTTATATATGTTTGTCTGTTTTGTTTGTAATTATTATTTGTTCATATAGTGTTTATATTAGAGCAATAAAAGTTGCTTTCTTTCTAATAAAGCTGTCTGTATCTGTTGGTTCTAAATTACACCTATTTTTATTACCAAATAAATATTTACTTCATTGTGTTGGTAATATCACACTTGTGTAGAAGTGTGACGTCATCATGAGCGTTAACTCTACTACCATAACGTGTATTTGTACAGCTGAACATAAGCGATGACATTGACGCGCTTGTGTAATCAAAGAGTATAAAAACTAAATAATACTCACGTTGACACCAAACGTTGCTCCAACTTTCCGAGGTGCATCCGTACCTGTAGTCAATGATCTCAAGCTTTTTGGCTCATACCTCAACTTTGGCACTTCTATCGAGCCCAAAGCCCAAACAGCGCCCAAAAAGCTGGACATCCTAAATAGGATGAAGCTTTACTTCACGCCTGGATAGCTTCTCTCTTTGTACAAGGCGCAATTCCGATATTACTCCCACTTTAGGGATGGCTCAGCCAAATACCAACTTGCCGCACTTGACTCGATGGATCGCAGAGCTAAGAGGCTCATTGGCGCTAGTGCGTTTTAAGAACTAAGCTGCAAAGCCTGGCACATAGACGCTTGGTGTGCAAAATCGCCTGGCTCTGTGTATTCTATAACATGTACTACGGAAGTGTGCCCAAGAGCTGTATGAGCTCATACCACCTTCAACTTTTTTCTATGGGATATTCAGACGCAAGATTGATTACCACAAGACCTAATCTTGTCAAAATTCCTTTTTTTTCGGACCAATCGCTTTAATACGTTATGCTACGGATTGGAACTACCTTCCAGCGTCTGTGTTTAAGAGCTCATATAACCCAAATATTTATTAAAGGTCGAGTGAATAGGCATCTTCTGGGTAAACTCACACTATCGTCGTCGGCCTCATCTTTTCTGCACAGCTTGATGCTAGCCTAGAGCAAACCCATCATTAATGAAAAAAAAAAGAAATTATAAAAACAAATGATAACAAAAAGTTTTTCCAATACGTAAACAAGAAAAATTTCACTCAATTAAAAATGTTCTACCAGGGATATGTTTGAAGGTTGAACATAGTGACTCTCGTGAAACGCCAAATCTCTATATATAAAATTGAATCCTGTAGCGCCAATTAAGGACTCAGGCGGTAACTTTAAATTTACGCACTCTCGAAGAGGGCGCCACATTCGCCGCTGAAGGAATAGGGGGAGTGCGCTGGATATTCCTCATGGAAGATACTGCCACCCGCTGGATCGAGCTGTTTGCCCTACGCGAGGCAACAGCCGAGGTGTGCGCGAAGCTTCTCATTGAAGAAAATTTCTCGCGTTACGGTTTTGTTCGCAGGGTTGTGTCCGACAATGGCGTTCAGTTTGTCAGCCGTGATGCAGCAGATGATGCACATACTGGATCACCCCGAGGCTAATCCGGCTGAACGAAAAAATCGTGATATGAATCAATCCTGGACGTTATTGTCCATCCTCGTTAAGGAAAATCATCGGTCATGGCCAGAGTTCTTGCCTCAAGTTCGCTTCACACTAAACAGTGCTGTCTGTTCTAGTACTGCGTGCAGTCCCGCCTATCTCATGTTCGCGCGCGAAATGAGGACGCCATTCGAAGCAGGACGTGATCTCCGCAGCATATTGTCAAAGGACAACTTCGTGCCACAGATCACCCCATACCTCGACGCCTTCATAACCAGGTGGAAGGAGATAAAGGACAAAACTGAAAGGACACAAGACAGGCGTAAGGAAAACACGGATCATAGACGTCGCCCCTCAAAATGGTATAAGGTGGACGACTTGGTGCTGTTGTCCTGTCATCACCTTAGCAACGCCGCTCAAGGAAAAACTAGGAAATTCATGCCTAAACGCGATGGCCCTTATGTGATTTCAAAAGTTGTTAGTCCTACCACCTTTTGGGTTTCAGATAGTGTTACCGAAGCCGATGTGGGTAAATTCCATACTCATGATCTCGCTCCATTCATAACAAGTTCAGGTGATGTTGTTCGACCTTTAGAACCTCATAGACCCAGGGGTAGGTAGGCCTAAAGTTAAGTCAGATAGGGCAGATGGCGGGGCGTATTGGCGGCTTGGAGGGGGAGTGTGTAGCGCCAAGTAAGGACTCAGGCGGTAACTTTAAATTTACGCGCTCTCGAAGAGGGCGCCACATTCGCCGTCCCGCTCGATACAAAGACAATTGCGTAGGAGAGCAGCGCGCTCTCGCGCCTTGTGACTGTATTAAATAGGGCGTTGGCTCTCGGTCGTTTCCGCGTTCAAGCATCTGTATCATCATGTATTTTGGTTCTTCAAATATAAATGAGTATGCCTACATTTCCGAGTTTTAATGCTTCATCCGAAGCATTACAATCCCCATTTCCCTTGGTCACGGCATCACGCGTGAACGGGTAGACCGATTTTAATTCGGTTTTCGCTAATGGAAAGAATGATAAACGGGGAATGTTCATATATATAAAAATATGAACAGGGGCGGGTCGCTAGTCAATAAATAATTTAACATCAACTTTTTTTATATATTTTATCCAATTGTAGAGCCTCTGCAGTTGGATTTAGCCTTACCTTTTTATTTTTAAACTCGATTGCCCTTACAGTTGTGTCCTAGATGAATTATCTTTTTATCTGATGACCTAGTAACTTATTTTTATACTATATATAATGTATTATATAAGAATATATATTATATATTAATGTAATATATAAGAAGTATCCAGTGTGTGGCCGGGTTCAGCTAGTGTAGAATAAATCTGTTAGAAACTGTTACCATTCATCACATGATACTTCTTATATATTACATTTTTTTTTCTAAAATATATGGAGCCTAAGCCTCCTTATAACATTCAGCTCTGCCTATGAAAGTCCCGTCACAATCAATCAACCGTTTCGAAGACAGACAATTTTTTTTTTTTTGTTACAAGTACCGTATTAAGTAAGTATGATGTAAGTACATTTATTTTTATTTAGCAGTTATTTTGATATTACAAACAACGGCTTAAATTTTATTTATTAGTATAGATTATATGACAATAATATCTCCTGATTTATAACGAAGTATTGAGTCATGGCCGGAGCAAATTAGAGGAGGCACGACAAAGTATTTCAATTTTTTCATAGAATTTTGTACCCTATGTAGTTGGAAGCGCACTTGCAGCACCTGTGGCGTTGCTTGTGTTATAGGCGACGGTAGCCACCCACCATCAAGTGGACCGTCAGCCTATCTGACGGTCCTTAACATAAAAAATAAATAAATATTATTTTAGTTTGTTAATGCATTTTTTTATTATTAAATTATATTTCTAAATTAATCACTATTAAATTTGGTATGATTTAATATCATAATCTACCAAAAACGTATGCTGAATTTCCACACAGATATTAAATTTACTTTTAATAATGTTGTTGAGCCCACATCAATCAATCAATATAATGATGGCTTGGCGTTATTGGGGCTATCAGTATGTCATTTTATTTGGTCTTCTACTTTCATACAAATATACGAAACCATAATACGGGAATCCCACTCGCTCTCTTGGCCGGTTTAACCCTGATTCCTTTCTTTATCCTGATACTTTATTACTTATGAATAATTAATTAATTTATAGGAAAACCAGCAAAATATCTATTTGGTCAGCAACTTTTTTTGGCTGACCTAGTACTTGCTGACCAAATAGGTTTCTTAGCTTATCAATCATTTACTGGTTAGGTTAGTTTTTTTTTCTGATAATTAGATGAAATAACAGTTTATTATATTTTATTTAACAATTTATTATATATCATGCATAATATTTTAGTATTCACTTTTGTGTATATATACTTACCTAAGTCGAAAAATAGCTTATTAAAAACGAAATTGTCTAGAATACTAAATTGGAGGTGTGTCATGTCAATCTCCGAATTCGTAATTTTTTTTTTATACCTACCTAAAAAAACATAGAAAGTCATAACGCTTATATGTATATCATTTATATCACACTATTATCGATAACTCTTGTACAAGTTATACCAGATGCGAATCACGACGATCGATCAAAGATAATTTATCAAATCGACATTTTTTATGATGTCGGATTTTGGATTTATTATTCGCAGATAATAGATAAATATCTATCTATTATTAGATAGATGTTTCCTAGTGTGTACATTATTATCCAGATTATGTCTAGTATGACGAGATAACTTCTTTACAAGGTGCTCCAAGTGCGTTACCGACTACAGTGGGATAAGTATAAGTAATTAGGAGGGGATAGGCAAATTGATTAATACCTTCTTCAGTTTCTTAACGTGGTAGGTATAGGTAGAAAGCTTTAGTTTACATGGCGATCACAAAGTTTCAGCAATGGATGAGGGGATACTGGTACTCTAGCAGACAGAAATAGCCACTAAGAAGATAATAAGACCTTCTTGAGAAGCACCATGAGCCCAGAAAGACTATCGGCGTAATCAGTAGGTACTATCATTGAATCTGAAATTTAAAATTTTTATCTCTTAACATTAGTGTTTATGTTAGATACTATAATGTATAGTGTGTGTGAGCTGAGCTGATAGAGGCCTCGGAAAGCTGATGTCGACGTCCACATTTCGTCTAGCGCCGCAACCATTGGCTACGTCCAACTTAAAAATGAAACTTCTCTATTTCTTAGTGTGCGTACCAAAGTGTATTAACAACATTAGCGGATTTAAAAAAAAACTGATTTTATATGCTCTCTTTTCCCATATTTTATATGTTGATTTTTTTATGTTTTCTTTTCACATGAGAAATACACAAAGGCTTCCTTCGCTCAATAGCCACTTGAATATCATTTTTTTATAAATACACAAACATGATAAACTCTGAAATTATTGTTTAGTGGAAAATTTATCCTTAAATAAGCAACAATAACAATCCTTAAATAAACAATCCTATGATGAACTAATAAATAATGTACGATCCGTACTGCGGATCTAACTTCATTAAACTTTGATATTGCACGGAGATTATCTCCGAACGAACTTAATATTAGATTAATAAAGACTGTTGTAGGGTTATAAATCTGTATGTATGTACAGGTGAATCATAGTCGTTGCTTTAATAAAATTTATTAATTTTTATAAATTAAAATTTTCCTTTATTAAAGTATCGACAATACAACTTACTTTTTAATTATTATAAATTAATAAATTTATTTCGGCAATATTAAGGAGAACCCCATTTTGTGCCAAAAATGTGTATATCTACAAAAAATCTCCCTTTCTTACTTGATTACCCCGACTAAAAAGTGGTCTCACTCTCATTAACAATGCCCAAATACAGAAAATGCGTGAATTTCCTTTCCTTATACGTTGACTGTCTTCATGAACACATGCTTTGTGCTATGGAGTATGATATAATAGTGTTTAAAGCGGCATTATCCAAGAAATTGATAACCTAAATTTTTTTTACAAACTCATAATCATGAAGATTGGGCTCATGAAACCTTTTTCAATGTTCTATTTGATGGCCTATTTTCAGTTCAGCTGGGCCTTGATTCTGTATGGCAATTATGATTTCACGCTTTTGTCTTACCTTATCAAAACACGTAATGTCTTGTCATGACATTTATTTATATGTAAGAGAATGACTTTTTAGCAGATATCGTAACAATTTGAGGATATGACGTGGTTTCGAAGTAAGGAATAGCTAAGTGGCGTTAGTGAGTTAGGGCCCAGGCATGGCCCAGACTTACAGTAATTATTAAATTACTTGATTCTTACAGCTCCACTTGCGTCAATAATCAATTTATTAACATCAAATTTATCATCCCTCAGGAAAGCATATACCTTGTACTAATATTATACAGAGGAAGAACGGATTTTGTTGTTTTTATGTGGAAGATAATCTCCGAGACCGTATTTGAAAAAATCTTCCACTGTTTGAAAGATACATTATTCTCGACGGACATAAGCTAGGCTATATACACTATTACATACACTAACTTCCAATTACACGGGCGAAGCCAGGGAGTTCTAGGACATGGCACTGTGTGCCTAGAATTACCGGGGCAAGCTAACGGTCCACTTGATGATATGTGCACACGTCGCAGACACGAGCAACATCAGGAGGAATCCAAGTGAGCTGACGAATTTTATCTCAATTCCACAAATGAAGCGAATATTGTTCAAAAAGTTAAACATCCTAATAAACTTTAACATTTATAATAATAAATTACTATAGAAGAGATTAAATTAGTTATTGCAAATGTTAGTCGATGTGATAAACTAACAAAATATTAATTAAAAAGCGAGGAGATTGATAAAACATGTAATTATTGTTCACTTTAAATGATTCACTGTAATGAGAAATAGGTCGATTGACCCTCAATTGAACAAAGCGAACTGAATGTAGGGTCAACCAAAGTTTGATCAACAATCAAACAAGTGCTTTGATTTATTCATAACAAACCGATTATATGTATTTAAGTTGAATTATAATAAAAAAATTTTTTATAATGTATCGAATGTATCACACATTATTAAAAAATCTCTCTCTGAAACTCCTTATAAACCATCCAAAGGACTTTGATTCAGATTTTTCTAGTGGAGCGAACGACAAATGAGGAATGGTTGTGTACATGTTACAGACCAAACCCGATTTTAGGACAAACTAGTTTTTCCTAGGCCAAACCAGTTCATTCTTTATGCGATAAGATAAAACGGTACAGACTAGGCTAAACTGGTTCGTCCTATGGCCGATAGGAGAAACTAGTTTAACCTAGGCTGAACTGGTTGAGCCTAAAATGAATAAGTACACTTCAGTATAAATTGGTTTGACTTAGTCTATACTAATTCTGCCTAGTGAAAAACTTAGGTTTACTTGGTACACGAGTCAAAATAAACTAATATTAGATTGTTTACAGTGTCAAATAAATTTCCTAGCCATGACGATGATGATGCGTACAGGCAATAACAAACAACACTATTTTATTTTTCTTTAATAAAACTTTTATGTACTTAGGATACCAATTGGCTACAAAGACGTGATTTCTCATACCATCTAGTTGTAACATCCTACTATTATGTTACATAGTACATAATACCTTATGTATTACGATGACATTATCTGTCATTGTTATTGAAGTAGTGGTTCCTATATTTTATTTTAAGACATACAATGTTAAAAGCCTAAACTGGAATACATCTCCTCTGTGTGAGAAAGTATGGGCTATAGCTAATAAAAGCTAATCTAACTCCATTGCAGACTGTACATTTCTTCGAGGATTACCTGTCTTCTCGGACTTGTAAGCTTCGGATTACAAGTCCGAGAAGACTTTGTAAGCTCGGATTGAAAATAATTTGTAATCCACACATGAAAATGAATAGACTCACAACCGCAATTTGAACGTGAATCTGCCGAACTATGTATATCGCTTTTATATAATTAACATATTTGTATAGTTAACAACTGCGTTCTTATTAACTACTATTCCATTTCTGTAGCCTTTCTTAAGAAATTTATACTAATATAACAAAGAGAGAGAACAAATTTTATAAACAACTGTGGCGTTATTTGTGTTATACTGGCTACCGTCCAATATAACACAAACAAAGCCACAATTGCTACAAATGCGCTGCCCATCATAGTAGGGTTTATCAGCAGCCTATTATATGTCCCCACTACAGGAGTACAAGCGTACCCTCTCAACAAGGGCATATGGGCTTTATGGTCCACCACGCTGGCCCAGTGCGGGTTGGTGGACTTCACATGCACCTTAGAATTTCTTCTTTGGCGTATAGAGGTTTCCTCGCGATGTTTTCCTTCGCCGCGCCGTTTGAGAGCAGTCAGTAAAAATGCACTTAAGTTTTTTTTAGAAAAAACCCATTGGTACTCGGCATGACCGGAGATCGAGCACGGACCTCTCGACATTATAGGCCGCGTCTTTCCCACTACGCCACCGACGCTCTTCGACATAGAGAGCATTCTGCTGTTGTTCTGTAAGAGGGTGGTTACTACAAATTTAAATTTTATAAAGATTTATAAAACTATTTATAAGTATCCCACCAAAAAGTACCTTTAAAAGCCATTCGGACAAAATATTAGCACTTCAATTGCGTATTCTAAATATTTTTTTCCTAAAAACTTAAAAGAAAACTTTAAAGAAGATTATCGCAAATTATTCGTATTTTGTAAAATTGTACCTATAGAAGAAAAAACATAATTTATATTATTAAAGGGACTATATTTTAACGAAAGTTTAAAAATTCCAAAAATAACTTACTCAACCAGATTATTTGATTAATCAAGATATATTTACCCAACTATAACAACCTTTACGGAAAAAGACGTCTGGCTTATGTCATATCGAATTTAATAAATCAACTAAAACATTAAAAAGCGACCTAACAGTAACACCCAAAAACATCACATATAAGCTAAAACAACTATTTACAATTAACTACAGATAAATATAATTTTAACAACAATACAAAAACAGTTATAAACAAGTAATATTAATTATTATTGTAAGATATTTTAATTCAGAATACGACACAAAATAAGATATTATCTTAAAGTCATTGAAGAGTCTGAAGTGTACGTGGGGGCGTCAAGTGAAGGTTTATTTAAATTTTCTGTAATCGGCACATGGTGTACGGTAAAACTCTAATGAGTTTTTGTTTACACCAATGTTAAGTCTAATGGAACATTATTGTAATAATTAATAATAAATAAAAATAAAATTACACATGAATGACCCGGAACGCCCGGAACCCGTCGGTCTGGTACTCTTTATAGTATAGTAAACGAATCATCAAAATGCGTACCATAATTTATATGGTATACATACATTTGTAGATAAAGACTCTGTTTTACATAGCTATGAAGGCTGCTATGGCGAAGTACCGCTTTACAATGCCGTGGCACACGATACAGCTGTCTATACCGTGAGCTGAAATGAAAGGCTAGACGTTTCATAGTTCTTTGTTCCAACAGTCGAAGCCAGTTGTTTGTATCAAGTGTAAAGCTTTCTCGACAAGTTTTCCGCTCCAATATTGTTCTCAGTTCTGAGAGAATCTACATGTTTGAATAATGGACAATTTACTTATATCACTATACTTGTCGATAATTTTATTGCTGTTCATAGACCAGGAAAAATCATAACCAAGAAGAAACAATTTTATAGTTTCAGAATTAGTAATATAATTATTGCTGAACCAAGAAAATTTAATAATAAATTAATAATTAATAACAAATTTGATTTAAGTAGTGGCAAGGCACACTGCGTTTCGCAGTCATTATAGGGATGCGAACTTGCCCTTCTGCTAATAAGCCATAGGGCAGCCCGTCTGGCGGCAGTAACCACCCTCTTACAAAAGACCACCGTGAAATAACAGCACGTATGCTGTTGTGTTTCGGTGAGTGAGTAAGGGATGCCAGAGCCCATTTCCCTGTCCCCTCCTAATCCCTCATCCTTAATCCTACTGTAGTCAGCAGCGCACTTGTAGCAGCTTTGGCGTTGCTTGTGTTATAGGCGACGGTAGCCACCTACTACCATCAAGTGGACCGTCAGCCTGTCTGGGGATTTTAACATTTAAAAAAATGTTAAATATATTTCGCCAAATAATTAAATAATAAAATAAAATATGTAACATACAAATGCAATGGTTTTCGGAAAAGAAGAGATTCCATGAATTCATACCATAAATTTTGAGTTGTACGATATGTGTACGTAACATGTAATTTAATATTTTTTTTAATTTATTTACGATTGCCATTCGTAACTTTCCACACTCGTTTTTTTTAAACACCTTTTTTAATTCTATCCGCCGTGTCTATTTATTTGTAAATTTAACTATTTCCTTCGATTATATTATTTTTATTATTTACGTCCTATCTAAATTTATATTCCAGTACCAATTATATTTATTATCTTTCAATCATGAAATCAAATTTATGCCTGCACATACCCTATTACGTTAGGTATTTGTGTGTTCAGTAACTTCGAATTTTATAATTTTACGTTTAATAATATACATTCATAAAAACGTAATAAAATACAAATTGCATTATTTTCTTTACAGCCGATGGCATGACCTACTCGTTCGGCGTGTTCTACGCAGAGTTCCTGACCTACTTCAATGAGGGCAAAGGCAAAACTGCTTGGATCGTCTCCATCCTTGTCGGGGTCACACTTAGTTCAGGTAATACAACCTTTCGTTACATTATCTGCTTGCGTAACGCTTCCATGTTTAAATTTAACATTACCGCTACAACTTTTTTAGAGATTTTTTTAAGTAAATTATACGTTATCTTGATTTTATGGCCTTAATGTATACTTTATTTACGGATTACAAAAACTTGTGGAATACAGATACATAAATGCATAAATATTCTTTTTTAAAATTAATAGTAACAATTATTTTGTTTAACGCCACCTATTGCCGATTTTCAGTAAGATGGCTATAGAATAGAGCAGAAAAAGCTTGTTTAACTACCTTGATTAATATGTAATATCGCTTTTTGTGTGATTAATGATGTAAATGAAGACATATTTCTTAGGTTTAAGCCCAACGAAGTGTGTATGGAATTAATACTATAATCCAAAGATTTTAGCATTAGTTTATGTATCTTGCCTTCGGATTATTTTATCCTATTAAGATCGTCAGTGTACTGGCTACACCAATTATATACCATCAAGTGGAGAGTCAGTCTGTCTGCCGACCTTTATCTTTTTTCTATCTCTATATATAAAAATGTATCCCCATTTCCCTTGGTCACGGCATCACGTATGAACGGGCAGACCGATTTTAATTCGGTTTTCACTAATGGAAAGAGCAATAAACGGGGAAAGCCGGGGGCGGGTTGCTGGTATAAAATTACTGACATTAGGTTAGGTAATAAATTTAGGTCAGTGTCCTATTATGAAGTGGGTGTTGTATTGTCATATTGATTGTTGATAAAGGCATTTAATGAATGAAGCAGCGACAGCGAGGTGGTTGAATTTCACTTTCCGTTTTCGAGATGTATTGTATCGCTTTCATAATTTTACACAAATTAAGGTTCAATGATTTAATATTAGTATATTCCGGTATTAATAAGTATTCTTTATGTCTATTTGTAGAAAAGCAATTAATTATCTTGTATAAATGTTCTCAGGTCCAATATCAAGTTCATTTGTAAACCGATGGGGATGCCGCGCGGTGACTGTTGCTGGTGCTTTGCTTTCATCCGTTTGTGTGGTGGCGTCAGCATTTGCAGGCAACGTACTCACTCTTATCTTCACAATTGGAGTTGGTGCCGGCTTTGGATTCGGTCTTATATATCTACCAGCTATAGTGAGCGTCACTGTTTGGTTTGAACGCTATAGAAGCCTTGCTACAGGTATGCACAAGAAAAGTTTATCATTTTAACATATTTATTAAATTACAATGGAATATTACTTCCTCTCTTGGTTTGACTGGCCTTCGAATATTCTTATTTTTAAACAATTATTTAGAAGCCGATATCACTAATTAATAATACGCAAATTGGTTTTCAGGTATTGCAGTATGTGGATCAGGTCTAGGAACATTTCTTTTTGCGCCACTAACCTCAAGTTTAATTTCAAATTACGGGTGGCGTGGAGCTATGGCAATCATTGGTGCCCTTATTCTAAATTGTGTGCCGTTGGGACTAATGTTCAAACCAGTGCCTGAGCCTCCTAGAACTCCAGTCACAGAACCAATGTTACCTAAATCTAATAAGTCGCCGTTGAAAAGATCTCAAAGCACTGAACATGTGATTCGTGCAAATGGAAAAGTGGAAGATAGTGATGTTTCAAGACTAACCTTATCCCAACCGGCTTTGAACAAGCCTCACGAACCTACACTCTCCAAGCAATCACACTCACGTCATGGTAGTGGAATCATGCAGAGACCTGACATATTGTATCAAGGAAGTATGACTAGTTTAGCGAAATTCAGAGCTCCGTCACCAGAGAGACAAATGCGTGCACATTCAATAGAGGAACGCGAAGAAACTTGTGGATGGCTGCCATGTTCAGTTGAGTCAAAAGCAGCTCTGTCAGAAATGCTTGATCTATCACTCCTCGTAGACCCTGTCTTTATTCTATTTTCTTTATCGAACTTTTTAACTAGCATAGGATTTTACATACCTTACGTCTATACAGTGCCTATGAGCGAAAAATTGGGTGTAGAAAACCCCGCTTATTTAATTTCAATAATAGGAGGATCCAACTTGATTGGCAGGATTATTCTTGGATACATCAGCGATAAACCTTGGGTGAATCGACTGTTGGCTTATAATATTTGCCTCACGATTTCTGGAGTTAGTGAGTAAAAAGATACATTTTAATCAAAATATCCGAAATTTGATGTTAATGTAATTAATTCATTGTTTGTATTTTCAGGCACTGCGTTGGCGATGGTGTGCTGGGAATTCTGGGGATTAGCATTATATGCGACTACGTTTGGATTTACTATCGGGGCTTATGTTGGCCTTACTTCTGTAGTGCTGGTTGATCTGCTAGGCATCGAGAAACTGACTAATGCTTTTGGACTCCTTCTTTTGTTTCAAGGCATCGCGTCACTTATTGGTCCACCTTTTGCAGGTATTTTAACTTATAATAAAATCGTCGATGACAAGCAATATGAAACGTGTAACAAAATCAATGCTTATGTTTTCCAGGATGGCTTTACGATGAATTGCAATCGTATGCGCCGGGCTTCTACGTAGCTGGTGGAACTATCGCGTTAAGTGGAATCATTCTGTTTCTAATTCCTGTACTGGAGAGGCGCAACAGCAAGAGAAGATGGAACGAAGAGATGGTAATGGAACAAATTTAGCAGGATGCCTTCGGACGGCGGTGGCGCGAGTTTCCGGTGATCGTGCTACACAGTCCCTCCACGCCGTCGTCCACAGATTCCACGGAGGACACGTACAGCAACAGGGTATATACGACTACAATAATAGAAGAGAATAGTACTTATTTTAACAATGAAGATAGATACGAACTTGTAAATAACTACTATGGAGGGATGGATGAACGCATTGAATTTAATGATGATCATTAAACTCATTCCAGAAGCGGTGTGTAAATTGAGTGTGGTGAAGCTTATAATGATAGTGCTAGAAAACAAAGGTGCAATATAATATTAGTCGTATACATTGATCTAATTTTACCTAACTCTTGTTTTCTATGAACTGCAACAAATTTAGCCTTAGTCATAGTGTTTTATGATATATACATAATATTTACGGTGTCTAAATATTTAATAACGAATGTCTTGGAGTGAATGGAGTTACTTCGTAAATAGCCTTATTGTGGACCAATCGTGGTTAAAGTGGATGTTAATAAGGTTCAATATACCTTACAAAAGCATATTCTACTGTGTACATGTGATCTTAAAGGGAATATTTCAATTTTACTGATTATATCTACTATTGATTTCGCGTAGTTCATAATTTTTTTCCACGTTGTGTTCAGTAGTATATTCAATATTTTCGAGGCGCAAAACTTCACTGCGGATTTCTATTGTTTGTTTTCTGTAAACTGAAACAAAACGTGTACATTTTATTCGATTGTAAATTTCATTACAAAATTCTTCTTTGTAAAATCAAACATGTACACATCTAATCGACTGAATTTAACTTGCGACTGCTCTGGTATACTATTGCCTACTTCATACAAATTATTTGGTCTATGTTTTTTGTAATATATAATATTTTTAACTCTTCGTATCTGATACGATTACACTGTTAAGGTAATATTAAACAATTTAAAAACTAAGTAATTCTAGCAGTATTATTTTTTCTCACCATGTTTTGTTCGGATATCTAATCATCCTTATCTTTGTCCTCTTCAGTACTGTTGTTGGGCGCACAAAGAGAAAACATAGTTTTACGTATTTGCTCGTCAACCAAAAATAAGTTGATAACAGTGAGTGCTGGAGATACCTTCAATGATAAAAAGAAGATTTTTTAGAAATACCTCGCAGAAGGTTAAGTTTTAGCGGCAAATAAAAAAATTAAAATATGATTTTATATAAATTGTCGACAGGTTTGGAAATGATGAACTTCTACGTTATATTTGTGTCATCATTTCCATACTTGTGTTGTTTTAATCAAACATATTTCGTATCGTTGAATAGATCCCTGAAGTTTATGAAGATCAATTGTCTTTTCCTTTGATTTACAAAAAAACTAAGGGTAGCCATGACAGCAGAAAAACTCCGTGACATGACTGAACGGATACTACATGGGACAGACTCAGTTCAAACAGTGTATTCAAAAATATTTTTAATAAATCTCTCCTGTACAAAAGACGCGGTTTGCGGGCCAATTTGTGGGGAATACCGCGCGGGTGTTCTGTGTGAAACGCCCCGGAAAACGTTCGCTTCCCGCTTTCCCACTTCCGGAGCTCTTACCGCCCAGTGTGTTTTGCGCATAACCGCTAGTTACCTTAGTTCTACTTAAATCCGCCATATAACAGCCTACCAATTACTCAATGACTACTTTTCTTACCCAATGCAACCACATTGCCCACTTTACATAAGAAGCAGCTGGTTTCCAGACTTCATCGCTATTGAAGAGTTGAGACATCACAACGCTTGCTCTTATGATTGCAATAGGCGTCCAACATAGCAAATTTAAACATGTCATTGAAACCGTGCTCTGTAAATAAAACAAGAAAATAATTTTATTGATAACATTGCACTGCAAAATAATAAATTCGGACGACATAGAACTGGGTTCTACGACTGTAGATATCTTTTAATGTCAACAGGCAGACGATAGCCTATATTGTCATCATCCAATAATATTTCTTCGCTGAGTCCTTAAAATATGAATGATACATATAATGACTAAGGGCTCGTGTAGACAGCACCATGGCCGCGCCACCGCCCCGTTTTAAGCCCGTCGACGCACCACTACCGCGCCTCTAAGCTGCGTATACGCAACGTTGCCAACCCGCCTCGCTACCTAATCCTGGCAGTATTTGTGTTTATTTCATATCTGGTCACTTATGGTGAACCCATAAATAGGTACTTCATCTATATAAAGCCTAAAGGTAAGATCATTTTATTAAAAAAAATTGTATTACATACCCGTGTAAAATTAATTTCATTCAAGTGAGACGTGTTTCTATACTTCTTTTCCAGCGACCGACACCAAATAAGCATCATGGACCTAAAAGAAATTAGATTATTTTAATAATATACTAGCGACCCGCTGCCGGCTTCGCACGGGTCAAATTACTTAGGCTGGTACTTATGTATTGAGCTTTGGAAACACTGAGCGCTTTAGGCACCAGCTGGTATTACTATTGAAATGTTTGACTTCTTTAACATAACCTCAATTATAACATTTATTATTTCAACTCGATTTGCGTTGTTTCCTAAAGTAACTTGAAAAAAGCGAGTAAATGGAATTATCTCCTGAAAAATTTCGTTCAATGATTTTTTCGACTTTTGCGTGGATTTATAGACCACAGTGCTTCGATCAACTTATTCGACTTTTGGCGAAGAAGCTCCATCCTAGGCCACTGTAAAAACGCTGCTATATAGTCCCATAAAATTTTCTAGTTTTATGGGACATTGTAAATATTTTTTTAAATTATTTCATGTATAATAAATAAATAATATATGCGAGTTTACTTTGCAAAACCAATTTTAAGCATCAATATTTGTTTTTTCATTAGTAGGCTCAATACATAAGTAGCAACATTCGTATAACTATATAACTATATAGAAACCTTCCTCGTTTAACGCTCTTTCCATTAGTAAAAAATGCTTAAAAATCTGTTCAGTAGTTTTTGAGATCATCGCGAACATACATACAGACAGAGAGAAGCGACGGGGGTAGTAGTATACTGTGCTGATGTTGTCAGTTGTATCAAAAACTGCAAATACCACATATATGCAGATGATCTGCAGATCTACACCTCATTTCAGGCATCTATGACACTAGATTCTATTAAACTTTTAAACGAGGACCTTAGTAGAATTGCGGGTTGGTCTAAGAGAAATTCTCTTGTTCTCAACCCAATCAAGTCAAAATATATGGTCATAGGTTCTAAAAAACAGCAACAAGATATATTCGCATGCGCCTCGCGTTGAAATTTTGAGTCAAGGTATTGATAGAGTTGATGAGGCCCGGAATTTAGGATTAATAATGGACAAGAATCTTCGTTTTGAAAGTCAGATACTTGAGGGATCGCGCAACTGTTTCTATCGTTTGAAGGTGTTATACGAAGTACGTGACCTTTTGAGCGTAGATCTTCGGGTGCAGTTGTGCGAATCATTGGTATTGTCAAGGTTGAACTATACGGACGTAGTCTATGGCCCATGTTTGTTTGGTAGGACGCAGAGACTCATCCAACGTGTTCAAAATGCATGTGCGCGTTTCTGTTTTCGCATTCCTCCGCGTGCACATGTGACTCCGTTTCGTAATAAGGCTGGCTTCTTAAAAATGGCATTAAGACGCAAAATTCACCTAGCCACGTCACTTTATAATATAACTGCGTCTGAGCGTCCGAATTATCTGCGTGAAAGATTGGTTTAAAATCAACCACGCGGGGGAAGGCTGCCTCCCTGCATCTTGTTGCCGAGAATACGGACTGCGGCTTATAGGGGATCTTTTAAATATGCTGCAAGTAAATAGTATGGAATACTATACCTCCACCTTATTGGAAGCTTCAAACTGTAGCTACTTTTAGAAAGAACGTTAAAAAACACTTTTTAGGTTTACAGCGTGAAGAAACATGACTTGTGGGATTATTTATTTATTATTATTATTATTGTTTTAATCATCTTTTTTAATCATATTTTTGTGTTGTATGTTCACATATTTGTACCTATATGCCTATGTTTTGGTGTTTACTTTTTTTATTTTTGTTATTATTTTTGATAGGGGTTTAATCTTTTCTTATGTTTTTTCTTACGGTTTCAATTTTGTCTTATTTGTTCTCTTTCTGTTCCTTTGTTTGTTGTTTCTTTGCACAGCTTTTTTCAGGTATTTTTCAGGCCTTGACTGAAAATCAGCGCTGTGGGTCCCACCCATCGCATTATGCTGAGTCAGGGACCTATTTCGGACGCACCACTACGCTTTTTTGTTAATATTTTTTTGATGTACATATATATATATGTATTTCTTGTATGTGTGTGTACGAAATAAAATTCTTTCTTTCTTTCTTTCTTTTTCTTTATATGTTAGAGTTAGTTTTATACTGTTTCAATTCGTCATGAAATTTGAAAGCAGACAATAAGATATCAAATGATAATAATTTTATTAAATTTAACCCGATGTACCTAATCTATCATACTTACATTACAACAGTCGGTTTGACGCTCCGCAAAAGAAAGATGATTATGACAAATCCTCTCTTCCAATTATTCGGTAAGATCATGTCAAATGTGCAAGAAGTACACGTGAAGTCGTATCCGTACTGACCGATTCCAAACAAGGGTGGGCATGAATACAGAGTGGAGAAGAAAAAGCACAAGCAGAGGTATAAGGTGTAATGTCGCTTTTGCATCGGCCAACCTGAAAAGTATTTTAATAACTCGTTAAACTAGGGACTACCTAATATTTTTGATATACCTAATATTTGAATTTAAAAATTCAATTCGTCATTATAACAAGTTTTTTTTTTCTCTTTTTTGATTTAGACAGGATGACGACCAAATTCATAGGTCACCACCGTCGTCTATTAACTCAAGCAACGCCATAGGTACTGCAAATACACCGCCGACCTTTATAGACTCACCAAAACACATACGAGTACTTGCTGTTACTTCACGGCCGTCTTCAATAAGGGGGTGGTTAACGCCGCCAAAATGACTGCGAAACGCAGTGTAACCTATCACACTATTGAATAGTTTATTTCCAAAGTTAGTCATGCTGGAATTCGACTCCTGGAGCCCTAGACAGAGCATTAAGGCCTGGCATCGTAACAACTCGACCAAAGGGCTTGTCATTTTCTTGGGTTAGTATATGTTTTTAATTTATATGTCAATTTTCGGTCAAAATTCACATTTTACTCTTCTGGGATACATTAATATTTATAATAGCTTTTACCCGCAACTTCGCGAACCTTTAAATGAAGCCCGTGCTCTCTGATATGTAAACTACTAACTTTTGCCGGCGACTTCGTCCGCGCCCCTTTTTACTTAGGTGTTAAAATATTTATTCAAACTTTATTGCTCATATATAAAATATATGAGATCAGGCTTATACTTTTTATTTTTAGATGATCCCACAGAACTTTTTTCTGGTCCGTTTTTTGAAAGGTACCCTATATCCTATTTCTTTATACCTGAAAATGAGTATGAAAATTTCCTAGCGGTCGGTTCAGTAGTTAAGGCGTGAAAGCCCAACACAAAAACAAACAAACTCACCTTTGCATTTATATTATTAATATAAATAATTGGATGGATAACTGTGGCACAGTAAAGTTTGCCACAGTTATCCAGTCAGATTTTTTTTTTCATGCAAAAAAGAGCCACGAACAACCATGCATTCTAACAAATTATTGCATTTATAATATTAATACATACTGAAAAATTCTAAAACAGCTCTCCGGTCTGAACCTCGCTGTCATAAAGACATTTAGCCTTAACGTGCCATAATTATTGTAATATCCGATCTTGCACGTAAATAAAACACAACACTGAATCAATCCATCCAAAATATGACTTATTTTAATCAGACCTTATTTTATACCTGCCTGCTAAATAACTTACTTACCATTGGTATTGTATTTGGCGAGAACATATCTCTCTATGCATACGTGAGTCAGGCATTCGATTTCTAACACAGCCAAAAATGTTTCCCAAAAGCCAAAAAAATCGCATTTAAAATTTTGAAAGCCTTGCCATCTGAAAATTAAGTAATAAAAGAGTTTAGAATAAAATAAACTCCATAATCAATTATTAAAAAAGGCTAAAAAATTAAGTATATATTTCATTATTAGATAATATTAGTATTCATTAGCAAAATATATGTATCAACAACAGTTACTCGTTCACGAGTAACTAGATAATATGGAAAGAATACGTTATTGCGTTCATCAATATTGACATAAAATTTCAACTCCCAATTTCACAAGAAAACTAAATCTTTTCATATGTCTAGATCGTCGAAATTCAAAATTAAACGTAAAAATCTAAGATTCGTAAAATATTTTAATTAGATACCTTTCTTAAATAATTGTTTTTCTAAACCATAAAATTAATTTTGCACTTACCTCTCCATGTATTTAATGAAAGTTAATTGCGAAAATACGGGAACCAAACGCCGGACGCAGGAGGTCAAAGTAAAATTTGCCAAATTATTGTAACTGCGGTCGAGTTTCAGATTGGATGTGAACAAAGCAAAATTTAACCACGAACCGAGAACTACCGATATTAAACCTGAAAATTATAATGGATATTACACTACATTTATCGACATATCATATTAATTAATTTATAAGTGCTTAATATTAAGTGAACAATTCATCCCTTACGCACTTGCCGAAATACAACAACACACATGCTTTTATTTCATGGTTGTATTCTGTAGTGAGTGGGTTACTGCTGCCAGACGAGCTGCCAATTTGTGACTGCGAAACGCAGTGTACCTTGCCACTACATACTTGTCATTATCGAAATATATCCAATTTGTTTTAATTTTTATTTATCAAACCTTTTTTATTAAATCCTTTTTTACTTTAATAATATTAAATTGTAAATTCGAAAGTTTGTATGGTTGTTCCTCAACAATGCAAAAACGGTGAACGGATTAAGATGAAATTTGTCACACATTGATACATAGTTATTACTTAGATTAAAATATAGGATCACCCTTCGTCGAGGTGATGAAAATATCAGGCGTTATAACTCATATATTGTATTTACATTTTTCAAAGCGTACGAAGTCACGGTAACAGCTAGTTATTAATATATTAAACTTAGGAAAAGTCTGATTCGATATCGCTAATACAAAATCTCTAAAAGTTTCTAAAAGACAAATTTGTAAACACTGTACACAATTTAAGTCTCGGACACCATAGAATCTAGGACAAATGAAAACGCAAAATTTGTTCGAAAAATAATATTCACCTCGAATCATATCAGTTGTTCGAATCATAATATATACTTAATGGATATAATATTATTGTGTAAAAAGTGAAAATCTGTAATTGATTGTAGGTTTTATACTATACTAGCGACTTCTTTCGCGTTGAAAACTAAATTATATAATGGTATACATTGACGCCAGACATTATACTTTTATTTTTTGGATAGCTTGCGCCCGCGGCTTTGACCGCGTGGAATTTTAGGCTTATATCCATCTGGAAATTCTATTCTAACTATTGGTGAAATATTTTTTTAAATCGGATGAGTAGTTTCGAAGATTACGTCCTACGTACAAACTTTACTTCTTTATAATATTAGTATAGATTAATTATATTTTAATTATTTGTGCAATTATTTGTGCAATTATTCTATGAAAATATAAAATACAAAAAAAATCTCTTTTTCTTAAAATAATTCTGGAGTGAAGTTGGGTCACATTGCCAGAAGAAAAAAACTATTTAAAGAGATTAACATCGTCGCCAGAGGCCACTATGAAAGTTTCACATGACCTTCAATAAAGAAAACAAGACAAAGAGAAGAGAGACAAAAAGAGATCCTATTTACAGTAAATATTTGGTATAATAGTTTGAGTGTTTTAAGATACTGGTGAGAATTTTAACGAATTATTAATAGGGAGTCATTAATATAAGCAGCGCTTAATTAATAACTCCCTATTAAGAATTATTAATAATAACCGTCATGTTAATTTAAAATTCTTTAAAATATCTTGTCTTATGAGAAATTGAAATTTGAATTTTGATTAAAAAAAATACATAATTAGGTATCTCTCATCATCAAAATTTAACAAAAATCTTAATTGCTTCACGAATTTTTTACTTATAACTTTATAATTTGTTCATAAAAATTCAATTTCACTAATATGGTTAGTAAAATTCATTAACTTATTACTATAAAACATAAAAATAAAGCACCTGTTACTAAAAATCCTTCCTGTACGGTCTCTCTTTCGTCTATGTCAAAAATGTCATTCCAGGCACACTCCCTGTGATACATTTCATCAATAGCCATCTCGCTTTTCTCTTTTGTGATGAATCAGATTTACATAGAAATATTTTTGCACTGAGCTGATAAAATTTAATTGTTTATGTTAATTTATTGAAAATGATAAATTTTTATTATCTATTGGTAATTTTCCAGGCAACGACCCATATTGACTGAGTCTCGATTTGCAGCGACTGGTGGAAATAACGAGATAATTCCCATCTAGTACTTGACAGAGTTGGCTACCTTCCGTATCCACTTGTAACACTCGACCTAACACTTATCATATTACTCATATTCATCTAATACGCCGTACGTTACGCCAAGTTACGCTCTGTTTGTCAATGTATTATTCTTTAATACTTGTTTCGCAAATAATGTTACCGAGACACACACCTGAATAACTCATAAATTCCTAAAAAATTTAAAACTGGAGAGCATTTAGGTTGAGATATTAAAATCCGATTACACAAACGCCTAGTTAATCAATAATTAGCCATAGAATGAAGATTTCGAAAATAATTCGTCAGTAATCCCTGAAGAACCAAATAGGTCGGTAAGTAATAGAAGCGGATAAACAGTCAGGCTACACAGCATTTTATAGAAACGTTTATCTAAGTCTTCCGTCAATAAGAGGATAAGTCTTAAAGATGTTTATTCTTCTAAGAAAAATTGCAAAAATGTTAATTGGCATGTAAATGAGCCTAGATATGTAAAATGGGCTAGAAGAATTCTGTATTTAAATACTTTATGTCTGTATCATAAGGTTTAAATTGTTTTGCCTCGGGTCATAAAGATATTCAAAAGATTTTTTAAGTATCATTCCATAAACCAATAATTTTTCTAAAATATTATTTGACTCTGCTCTGGATCTGGCAAGTAGTTGCAGGGCACACTATGTTTCGCTGTCATTAAGGCAGCCCGTCTGGCGGCAGTAACCACCCTCCTACAGAAGACTACCGCATAATAATAGCATGTGTGCTGTTGTGTTTAGGTTTGTGAATAATGAATGCCTGAACCCATATCCCTATCCCTTGCTAGTCCCTTATCCTCAATCCTACTAAGGTCGGCATCGTACTTGCAGCATCTGTGGATTGCTGTGCCGGCACCGAAAGGCGCGTTGAAAATTGATGGACTTGAGCACAATAAAATTTAGACCACGATTGGACCAACGTAATATTTTCAGACGAAGCATCTTTTTTTGACATCGAATATAACGTCTCGGGCTTGGTCAACAGCCTATAACAGATTGGTGATCAGAACAGTAAAACAACCGGTGAAGGTCCATGTTTGGGGATGCTTCGCGAAAAGGGGTTTTCGTAATTTACATTTGTTTATCTGGACCCTGGATGTTGCCAAGACTATCAAAATCTATAAAATAGCTTTATTGCCTTCTGCTAAAGCGATGTACTCTAGAAGAGATGTTGATTAGATACTACAAGAGGATAACGACCTAAAACATAGAGGTCGTCTGTGTACCGCCTGCAAAGCTCAAAACAACATCAAATCAATGGAGTGGCTCTTACAGTCACCAGACGCGAACCCCATAGTAAATGTTTGGGCATTGATGAAGCTAAAGTTGGGTGGAAGAAATGCCCATATCACCGCCGAGCTAACTCGACGTATAAAAAAAGTAATATGGAGGTAAAGTCAGGGTAAGAAAAGGTTTCACACCTGAAAGTCGACATTTGCTTGCACCAGGACAATTATCAGTCATGGCAAAATTTCATTTCAAAAGTCTGTCAGTTGTCTGCTTAGTGCTTTAGTTTCAAAAGGTACTAAAAGTCTACGACTTGATAAAGGAATTAATTTGAAACTGACGGAGGTTTTCGTACCCCGACTGTATGTACTGCGACTACGCGGAAAAATTAGTGGAAGCATGCCTCAAAGATGCCAGGCTATTATAGAAAACGAGGGAAACTGGACACCTTATTAGACAAAAGCATCCAAATACACATCATAAACTTTTGTTATACTTAGTTTCATTCATAGTGTAGATAACTTCCTGGTGTTGTCAGCTACGTAGCAATGAAAAATAATACAGCAAAACTGCAACAGTTGGCACATCCAAACACAATCATGTACAAAAAGTGATGCGTTTCAGAGAAACATGTTAACTAAATTTGTAGATACCAAAAATCCAGATACTGAATATTTTCAAACTAAATTTTCTCGAAAATTTACAATTTTTGACCCGTAATATAACAGGGGTTGAATTCTCCCGAGAGGATTACGAGTAATTTCCGGGTCATCCTTTTTAAAAAATTAACTTCTCTAAGTTAAAGTCGACATAACTCGAAAACTAACCGATGGATTGACTTGAAAGTGGCCAGGTACAACTAGTAAATAGATATATACGTATATGCTGTTTCCTCAAAAATGTTACAAATAAATAAATAGCTGCTGTTCTCGCAGTCGGTTTGACGAACAGTTAAAAATAATTTTAAAAATAATTCAACCATTTATTCTCCATTTCTCCCACCATTTATTCCAAAAAAAAACTAGTCATATATAAAAATCAATTTATTAATTCAAATAAATTATTTAGACATATTTCTGAAAATCTCATATGAAGTTAACTTTCTCAGTTACTCCATTTTTTTACCATCCTTATTCAACGTGCACTTCGATTCCTTTAAGCAGATTCTTTCCCTTTCTTTTAAACATTCTGTCTACTTGAATCCTTTTCTTGTGTGAGATGTTTTCGTCCATTTTATCCTTTTATTGCTATTCCCGGTTGTACCTTTTTGCGACAAGAGGATGTAACAGGGCGTAATTCTTCTGCATACGACCAAGCAAAGCCGCCCGCAACCGTTCGTCGCATACCAGGTAACATAACACCGGTACGCTAGTTGCAGCCTAAAAATAAATGTTCAAATTATATTATTTAAGAGAGTCTTTAATCTGTATGTTATTAAACTATATGTAACTTAACGACTTCTTTACCGCCCAAAGCAAATAAAAAGTTGGTAAACTATATATCTTACCCATAGTACATACTCCCTAGTAGTAAAATTTGTTATCTAACACGATCAATGCAGCCGCCTAGGTTATTTCTAAAAGTAGCTTGCTCTTTGTTGAGAGATTTCTATTAAGAGACTGCGATTCGTCATTCATCTACTACTGGGATCTACGAACTTCCTATCAAATAGATCTGCTTATTCCTTGTTATATATGTGTGTACGTCGCAATATTTAAAAATATACATATATGATCGGTCATAAAATTTCCACATTATGACTTCTGTCAAAGCGAAAAATTATTTGAAAACCAAAAAAGTAATTATAAAATGGAAAGCTTTACCTCGGAAGCAATAGGGGCTAACAAAGCAAGAGTTGGGGGCACATGAGGCTTGTAGCCGTATAACAACAACGGTATCCACTGCCAACCGGCTTCAATAGCAGCTGGTATCCAGAGAGCTAATGTGATAAAACTGGATGCGTGGACGCTCTGAAAAGTGAAGAAAAATATTTTAGTACTAGCTGTGCCCCCGACTTCGTACGAGTAGTATTCGGAATAGCGCGTAACTTTTTCGTTCGTAAACCGATTGGAATGAAACAAACATTAAATGTTAAAGGAAAATTGCCAATATATCAATGAAAACCGCATTCAAATCGATTAAGACGTTTCTGAGATTAGTGTGCACAAACGCATAGACAAACAGACAAAAATTTTAAACATTGTTTTTTTCACCTCAGTAACATAACTACAACTTGTACAAATTGTTTTACTTATTGAAAAAATATTTAATAAATATGGTTCGTGTGGAAAGCCTTTTATATTATATGTATTGATGATATATATTACATGTATCTGCAAGCTGAATAATAAATTTTATAAATAATTGAGTTTGGTTTTGGGCAAAATTTTAAAATATCTAAAATTCTACAAAAAAAAATTTCTGTGTCTACATGGTAGCCGTCTTCAAATAAATATTTAAGAAAACGAACGCTTAAGTGATATAAACGAAATTAAACAAGTTTTGTTTGATTTCACCTTGAAAATTTATTGAGACTAAAATTATTGAAGCTAAAATTAGTAAAACACGAAGAACAGATATCAAATAAACATTTTTCTAATAACAATCAAATAATCAATTTTTACTAGTGTTATATGTAAACTAGTCGAAATTCGACAAAAATCATTTCGAAAGCAAAAACAAAATAAAATATGTGTAATAAAAAAGTGGAACTGGTTCCGATGAACACTCTCTGAAGAATCTCAAGAAATTGTATGAGTCACTTTTATATAAACCATTCCGTTCTTTTAAAATGATTACTTTGCATTGGTTCAAAACTGTTGAAGTTTTTTAAAAGCCATTTATTGTACCTTCGTAAAACTATAATAACTCGGTGGACAGGACGATGGTAAGATGGTTATCATCTCCAATTAAAACAAGCAACACCATGCCTATCTTAGTGCGAAGGACAAGGAGTTAGGAAGGGATACTGTATAGATAGTTTACCCTTGTAAGACGTTTATGTTCGCGTAGTTCTTCGCCTCTGTAATATATCCTTTCCAATCGCACAGCTTTTCCAGCGAAGTAAAATCTAAAAATGTACAAATTTGTTTATTCGAGTTAAATAAATTGTTGTTTGAAGATTAAAGCAAACTTACATAGAAACAACAGGGACTGCTCCGCAAACGATGACGTACGGAACATTGAAGCCAAGATGTTTGGCGCTTGATAAGAAGGACGGCCATGAGAGTGTACAAATAGTCCCAGTGGTATCACAAGAATATGTACCAGTTCCGAACAACGGTGGGATAGCAAATAATATAGCATTACCCCAACACACGATTATAAGTATCCAATAAAGTTTTAAGCACGGTCTTCTTTCTGAAATATTTAAAAAGTATATTAGAAAAAAAAACACATAAGTTTTCTTATACCTTAACCCTCATAAAACTGTAGTGTTAATACAAACCAAGTCTGTAATACTTTGCTAATATGTATCTTTCTAAGACTGTTACCGACAATGCTGTCATTTGTAGAATTCCAAAGAATTGATTTAAAAATGCAAAGAATTGGCAGCATGCCGTACCGAACAACCATCTGTAATATAAATTATTATAAGGCTATTTAATTACATATTAAATGATTTAAATTATAGTCAATATTGTAACATAGTATACTTTTTTGCTATTGCTGACGATCCCGAAAATGGAAATCCGAGCAAATTTCTACCAAACGACGCAGTGCAAAGATTAAGCACGAGTATGTGACTCTTGAATATGATTAGGTGACTATGAATGAAGGTGCTGAAAAGCCAACCGTTCAGGAGCACCCCGAATGTACCTGCCAACAAAAGCAATTCTATGATTAACGCATGACCTCTACGGGAGTAACTAAAAACGTCCATAACTCACCAAAAACAATAAGACAAGCCCCCAACAACGTCTTATAAGAGCCGTCAAAATAATACCAAGGACACTCGTTTCCATTGTAATCTAAATAAGCTTGCATTATTCGCGTACTACTTTCGCTGATTAAACTAAATGCAAGCACCGATAGTTAATTTCACAAGAAACACGATATCCTTAATAACTTAAACGTCCACCTTGTACAAGAGGTTACAGAGACTGCTCAAGTTGGCGAACCAGCATATACTTAGTAGACAAAAGAATAGGATCATGTTTCTCGTCCTGCTAACACTTTATGTGACACATCACAGGCTCAAACGTGTTCCTGACTTCATATTCCTTGTTGAGAACATAGAGCATTGCTATAATTTCAGACAATTATTATTCGTTTCTCAGATATTTACTTATAAGTGGATCATTATTATATTATTATTAAAATGAAAATAAATTATTTACATGTATTTTTTATTAATTAAGAAAACTTATTTTGTACATAGATTACTCTGCCAAACTGCAAAACACTTTATCTGCATTTGTTGAAACCAGGTTGTGTAGAAAATTTTATGGTACGAATTAATTTCTATGATAAATTTAAATACAATATTTCAATTAAAATATCAATTTCAGAGCGGCCTCCATTCACAATATGTTCTGCAATATTATTAAAATCAATTTTATGTCTGTGCACTATCTTACACTATCATGACCGAGATAAGTCACAGTTGCATTATGATGTGACCCTCAAGTATCCTTATTCGCATAAGAATTCGAAATAACAATATTATTTTGAATATTGTGAAAGTACAGTATTGCTTATACCAAAATGTACATACTATACTTGTAAATGTGCTACTATACCTACTCATATGTACTTCCTTGGACGCGTGATGTTCACTGGTATTATAGTAGACGCATTATCAACTGAGTCGTCGAGCAATAAACATCGATGGCAATAGGAATGTGCAACAGAATATAAATTGATATCTATAAATGGTACGGAAACCGGCCTTAATGGACAGATTCGATTTAATCTACTAGCAAATTTTGGAAAACTAATGATGTACTCGAACTTTGCGGCCTAATGCTATCTTTTTTTTGTTATGTACATTTTTTTCCATAAAGCCAGGTTTTACAAAGTTTTGACCGTTTGAATTATTTTTTGTACGGGAAAAATAATATATTTTTATTTAATCAAAAATCTAAAGATATGTATGTATTGTTATAGCTGATATACATGTATACTAAAGCTCAACAATAGACTTGCCTCGATTTCTCAATAATTTAGATGTTTCATTTAATTCTGACAACAAAACAATTTCTGAAAATTTAAAGAAAGATGAAAGAGATGAGGAATATTGGGATGAAGATTCTTGAATATATTGTGACCCTTTTCCGGGCCACAATACGATCTACACTGTTTCTTTAGATTACGTCTAAACAAACATTTATCAAGATAAATATAATAATCTGATTTCTTTTTGTAATTATAAAAAACAAATTAGTCTAACATGTTACAAACTTTTACTTACAATTACATATCATATCGTATCAGATTATCGAAATGCGCCTCCGCATATCACTATCCACACCATAAGACCTGTAAGTGCGAGCAAGAAAGACTGATAAAAATGATTTATTACGTGACGACTCAGTTGATAATGCGTCTACTATAGCTACGAGCAACCAGTTATTCTCTCTCTCTCTCTCTCTCTCTCTCTCTCTCTCTGTGTGTGTGTGTGTGTGTGTGTGTGTGCGTGTGTGTGTGTTTAGGTATGTATGTCCTATTGTTATCCATATTTATACATATTATAAAATAAAGTCGCTGACCGCCTCTGTAAGTTTTTCTCCTAATTTCTCCCATACTACTCTGCAGTTTTTGATACGATTTACAGTAACGGAAAGAACATGAGGAAGGTTTGTGTTTATAATTTGCAGTAAAAATTTAATTCGTGCAAAGCCGGGGGCGAGATGCTATTATTAAATAAAATAAATAAATTTCAAATATAAATAGAATCGAGCCATAATTTTAGGAACATTAATAATCAACACGACACTTTCCTTTTTGTACTGGTTCAAATTGTACCTAAATTTTAAGGAGGAAAATGGTTGCATATGCGAGTATCGTTGCGCGATCTTTCGGTATTCCCTTTGAATTTACAAATTCGCATGCTAAATATAATCCCGTTTTAACCTAAGCAACCATCAAATAGTGTAACATACACAAATTTAAAAATAGCTTTCCATCATCGAGCTTGTCTACCTGTGCAATTTTCTTATACGCAAGGTAATCTTTGAATTAAATGCATTATATTTGGATTTAATGAAAGTGGAACTAATATTCATATGTCACGATTATAATTTATGTATAAATATAAAATGATGATTGTAATCAAACCGTTCGATTCGATACGACACGGTCTTGGCAACGCGAGTGAAAATTATGTCAGGTGTTTCACTTACCACAGGCGGTCGGCGCACGTCGATCGGACTTACATAGTTAATTGAGGAGAAGATCACACAAGTTTTGGCGTTATAATAATAAATCACTGCCCAGTCTCGTTACTGACGACGATTTATCTGTTATATTTTCATTGAGTGCGTGTGCAGTGTTAACACCGGGCGGGTCGTTGCAGGATGTTGTCGATGGACCAATTGACTCAAATGTTAAAAAAACACCTTGGTCTCTACAATCCTATAGATGGTATATCACACGCGACCAAATGGGTAGTCGCAGAATCGCCACTAAGCGGACGAGGACTCATTGTCACCGAAGACATAAAACCTGGCGAAGTGCTCTTTGTGGACCGTCCACTCATTTATGGACCTCGTTCAGCAAATAACATTCAACGCGGATGCACTGTGTGTGGAACTTTAAACAGTGATAAATTTTTCAATTGTCACATATGCGCGTTATTGTTGTGTTCAGAAAAATGTCAGGATAATGATATACATTATACGGATTGTGCCATAATTTCGCGATGGAACGCCAAAGTACCTTTAGAGGAAATGGATGACACTTTATTGTCGCAAGCGTTAGCTGCGATAAGAGCTCTTGAGTTAAACGAGGAACAAAGACGACTTATGACTTCCCTTGCAGCCCATTTCCTGCCTCAACATGGAGCAGAAGTGAGAAAGTTGAAAGAATATTTCGATATACAAGACGAAGAAGAGGAAATTATGTCACATGCTTGCTGTGTCCTTGATGCTAACGCATACCAAATTGCTACTCCTTATGGAATAAAGGAGATGAGTCAGAGAGGTCTGTATCCTGTTTCTGCACTGATGAATCACAACTGTGTTCCAAATACGCGCCATAGTTATAATCGAGATTTACAAATGATAGTAAAGGCTGTCAAGTCGATTCCGGTCGGTGCAGAAATATTTACAAGTTACTCTGGATTATTGTGGGGCACACCTGCCCGTCGCACGCACCTATATAAAACTAAACATTTCTTGTGTAAGTGTGAACGTTGTGCAGATCCAACAGAAAATGGAACGTATTTAGCAGCCCTCAAATGTTTCTCCTCTGAATGTCCGGGTTCCCTTCTTCCAATTGAACCATTAAATTTATCTTGTTCGTGGCGATGTTTGGATTGTGGCATGCGTGTCCCGTCCAAGAATATAGCAGCTATTCAAAGTGCCCTTGGAAGTCTAATGGGAAGTTTAGACTTTAAAAATATCGACGAATTGGAAAATTTCCTTATAAATCGAATGGTCAAATTCATTCCTAAGACCAATCAAATCTTTGTTGATCTTCAATGTCAAATGATCTGGGAAATTGGTGAAGTAGATGGACTTCGTTGGCAAGGTGAGGCGCATTTTTTTTTTCTGTTTTTTTTTTCATGTGAAATTTATTTTAAAAAACACAGCAGAAAAACATAAACACTATCGAAAAGATTTCCATACTCGTATATATTTTAAACCAATTTAATAAAAACTCATTTTTAATAAAAAAAATAAATGAGAACAGTTTTAGCAAAATATTAAAAGTTCTGCAAAAAGGTTTATTCAATCAAAATATTACGGAATGAATTTGTGTATTTGATATCTTTATTCAATCTTTATTATACACAAACACTTGAAAAATTATTGTACATTTTTCAATATAAAAACCCAGTTACGACATTTTTACGTAGTGCACGAAGCAATCAAATATTAACACGCCGTTCCGCACGTCCATCATTATGGCAGACAGACAAGACGTGTTTGATTTGACAAAACATATTATGCAAGGACAGATGTGTACTTTGACTAATATTTCTTTAGCGTTATCAATTATTAAGTATGCGGAAAAAATATGTCGTATATCTATGTATTTAGCTAAAATACTAATTATTTTATTTCATGTGAATAATTGCATTTGTATCGTGTATAACTAGTATACAATCCAAATGAATATATAAATATTATATTAACATGCCTAGAATGATGAATACAAGTTCGAACTCGATGTCGTCGTACTCACGCCCCCATAAAATATACATAAATAATTCTTTTAAAGGTATGCATACGCTACTAAAAACGTTACTGCACATCAACTATATTCTACGAGTATTACAAGATTTCATGTCTTGGAATTGAATATATATTTATTATTTAATTAAAAAAAAAATATATTTACCATAATTACTAATAAAGATATCGAAGATTTAATTGAAATGAGCTTATGAGCAACAACATAGGTTTTCTGACAGTTTCTTCCCCATAAAACAGTTTCCGATCCAATGGTAAATTAATTTGTCTAACTTTATTGTGTTTGGCGAGTTATTTACAGTGTAAAAAGTTTATATAGATCAAAAAATAAATATGAAATATCAAGTAATTCGTACAGGCAGGGTGCAGCAGATTAGAGAGATGAAACGCTCTACGCTAAAAGTCCTGAAAAGTCTGTGATAAAAGTTATGTTACCTATCGCAGTTCTTCTTCTTAATGTGCCTCTCCATTACTGGAAGTTAGGCGTCACCTCTGAAAACTTGTGTCTGTCCTATTCACTTGATATGTTCTACTCTGAAGATCCCAGTCCATTCCTTAATTTTACGTAGCCAAGACTTCTTCCGTCATCCAGGTAAGGTTTCCAGGTGATCGAGATTCGTCTGGATTTACTGTTGAGATTCCCGACAAAATCCATAATGTCCCAAGAAGCAGCTTTTATCTAGTAAGCAAAAGAAATTAAAAATTCGGGCACGGGTTCAAAATCACATCCTGTAAGCAATTCTTAGTGTAAAAAGTGATTAGTCTGTTAAATAACTTGTACATCAAAGAAATAAATCCCATGATCATTGATTGTGATGTAAATTCTCCAGATATTCAAAATCATATCTGTCGTTGCGTAACGTCCAGTCCAGATATTCAGTTTTACGCTTTTTTTACTGGCCTGCAACAATTTCTAAATCATACCGACACGCCAGAACACCTCTCCATAGTGACTCTTTGAGTCCAGCCAGCTTACACAGTAGATTAAAATGGCTATAATGATAAATTCAGGCAAAATAATAAGACGCCAAATTATTACATTGATGTAATTATTTTTAAGACTCGATATGTAACTTAGGTGATCACAATTTGCATCTTATAAGGCAAAAATTATTACGAAATCATAAATTTTAAACATCCAACCACGCATTTCCTACATAGAAAATACTATATTTATTTGACACGTGAGTTTGTTTTAAGATTTATTTCAGAATCTATTTTAGTAACTACTTTCATAACTACATTACTAGTTCGCTGGTTTGCGTCAGTCAAGCGCGGAACTTGCCTCTATCACCTGTAAACGCGTTAAATTTAAATTCCAGCATGTCGCTCCTCCTAGACGTACTTCAAAAACACTTGCAGCAAGACCCTGAAAACAAAACGAGTCCTAATTGGGTGATTAAAAACTCACAACTCAGTGGTAGAGGATTATTTGCATGCAAGCCAATAAAACGGGGAACATTGATCTTTGTCAATAGACCGCTTATTGTTGGTGCCCGCGGTGACAGTGTTGGGAAGAAATTTTGCACAATCTGTTACAAAATCAGTGATGAATCGTACAATTGCAAAAAGTGCTTATTGCTAATGTGTTCCGAACGGTGTAATACATCAACAGATCATTTAAAGGAATGTTCTTTCATAACTCAAAACTGGCGAGCGACGTAGAATTGTTTAGAAAATTCTTCGCTACTTGTTGGTAACCTAACATATTTGCGAGCTTTATTATTGAACGAAAAAGAAAAGTTGTTGCTAACAATGCTTCAAAAGCATGAACAAGATACAACTGATAATGTTATAGAGGCGTTATCTTCAAAATATATAATACCCCCAAAGGACATACAATTAATGAAGCTAACCTGTTCCATTTTAAACGCAAATGCGTTTCGAATTTCTCAAAAAACTTCTGAGAACAAAATTCCTTTAAGGGGACTGTACCCATTGTCATCTCTTCTCAATCACAGTTGTATACCTAACACCAGAAATGTAATGAGGGAGGATTACGCAATAAAAGTTTACGCCACTAAAGACATAAAAACCGGAGAAGAAATACTGACCTGTTATACAGGTTTACTGTGGTGCACTCCAGCCAGACGCTGTCATCTTTACAAAACTAAACACTTCTGGTGTGCATGTCACAGGTGCGAAGACCCAAGTGAGATGGGCACAAAATTATCGGCTTTAAAGTGCACTAACAAGGAATGCGTTGGTGTAATATTACCCTTAAACCCTTTAGATCCAAAAACTGAATGGCATTGTGATACATGCAAAGTCAATGTGTTGCCTGCTCAAGTGAGTGTCATGCAGAGTGTGCTGGGAAGCCTTGTGGGGACCCTCAACCTAGATGACCAGATTCGGCTAGAAACTTTCATGTTAGAAAGATTAGCCACATTCATACCTCCTTCGAATCACATATTTGTTGATTTAGAACTACATTGGCAATCAGAACGGGATTTGCAGGTGCATTTCATAGATTCTACTTTTTTTTTAGAAGTAACAATTAATAACAGTCAATGCTTCTTTAATTAATTTAATTCAATCTAACATCTAAAAGAAGAAGACAATTATTAAATTTAGAACAAGTCTTATAAAATATTAAATTAAATCTATGAACTATCTTATTATATAAATCTTATTAAGTTCCGAAGTAATGACTTGCTACATATGGACTTTTAAGAAATGCTCTGACTTTAACCAATTAATTCGTAAACATTTTTAAGATAACGTATGGCAGTCAGGTTAACAAACCTCTTGGTGTGGCAGGTGGCTAGGAATACTAGCATCCCTAGTGGGAGAGAATACAATTGTCCTAACAACCCTTATAGGATTAAAGCTTATATTTAAAATATCATGAATATTTTAAAACATCATGAACCTTTTAAAATATCATGAAAATGTTCATGATATTTTAAAATATCATGAACATTTTCACTTGGTCTATATTTTATATAAACGACGGTAAGCATGTTGACGGTCCATTGCTAGTTTGGTGGCTACCATGGCAAAACAAACATAATACAAGCAACACCATAAAGATGTACACACCTTGATAGGTGACAGGATAGGGGATTGGATAACCCCTTACTCACACACCGAAACACACTCAAACCTTCAGTGAAGGGCTCAGTATAAGACTACAGAAAACGGTTTGTTCTATCACCACATTATTTGGCTATCACTAATCCCTATTGTACAAGAACGATAGGAACATCCTATTTAATAGTCTATGGTTATTTAACATTCTCCTTTCTGTGCTGTCACTTTTATACATCAATCAACTTGCAAAACATCATCGTCACTACTTCTAGGAAAATACATTTTTGAACATGTCTCCTGTGTATAATAAAACAAGTAACAACAAAATCTCTTTTAATCATTACAATTAAAATCCAATACACCTCTTAATACGAATATTTAGTCGTATTGATATCTAACATACGTTTTAACGTGTAAAACACATCATGTTAAATCAGTACCTAAATTACTATTTTTAAAAAAGGAAAATAAAGAGACATATTTATAGAAAGAGAATTTTTAGAAAGATTTATTTTGGAATATTGCTCAAATTTTTAAAACGCTGGCTTTTGAACTAACGTAACGGCCAGGTAATTTTATTTCAACAATGTGCTTTATTCAGTCCTATACTAGCAACTGACAATTGGAAAATGCAATAATGGAATCTCTAATAATGTTTATTTATTTCATTCTTACGATATCGTTATTCAGTGAGTTAACCTAAGTTGTACTCGTTAGCTGCGTACTACTGGAGGCATCTATGGATTATTATTTACTGATTTTTTTCAATTAATCTACGCGAATGTCTGATCTCTATAAAAAAAATATTGAAATCCGGAACAGGAACTATCTGTGTGTAAAGTTTCGATCAAATATGTTTAGTGATATCGTAATAAAAGAACCAAGTATCTTCACAACGACGACTCGTTAAAGAGATCGTTGGAAGAGTAGTTAGTGTGCTTGCCTTAACGCTCTGTCTTAGCGATTCCCGGGAGGGTCAACTTTGGAAGTGAACCTTTCAAAGTTGGCTCTGATCTGAGTTTGAAAAGTAGTAAAGTACGCTGCATTTCGCAGTCATTTGGCGTTTTGGCACTACCATCAAGTGGACCGTCAGCCTGTCTGTCGGAGCTTAATTAAAAAAAAACTTTCGGATATAGGTGTATAATAAGGTTAATACGTGGGACACACTAAAAGTTTCAGGAATTAATAAAAAAAAGTTACTATGAGTGGTCAAAAATAAATTTATTGTTTTTCAAAATATTCTACGTTAATGTATGCACTTTTTTTTATTAAATTCAAGGTAGCGCTTGATCACTATCTCACCTGACGTGAGGTGCAGATGCGGCCGAAGGTGGACCACGCTTACCTAGTAAATGCCCATTTACCCTGTTTTTGAAGACTCCACTCCTTGGCAGTCCGAACAAGAAAGGTGGAACTAAAACGCTTCGTGCGTGATCGAGGAACATTGACCACGAAGGGATGAAATCCTCACCCACGCCTAGTGTTCCACAAGAGAAACGGTTCCGGTTAGATTAATTCGTACAGAATAGATGCACACTCTCAAAATTGATTTATTTTCATAGGAATAAATCAATTTTGATAACATTTATGCCACTCCGCCGTGATGACCTCGGAAAAACGTTTTTCATACTCTTCGACAGCCTCTTCGGGTGATGAAAATCGTTGACCGCGTAACTGGTTTTTAATTTTTGGGAACAGAAAATGTCGCAGGTTTCAGGTCGAGACTAAATGCAGGATGGCTCGTAAATTCCGTTTGTCTGTCTGGTCGTGCAAGAACTGGCATCGTGGTTTTTTTTCTTTTATGTTAAGATCGGCAGACAGGCTGACAGTCCACTTGATGGTAGGTGGCTACCGTCGCCTATAACACAAGCAACGGCAAAGCTGTTGCAAGTGCGCTGCCGACTACAGTAGGATTAAGGATAAGGGACTAGGAAATAGGGAAATGGGAGATGGGAAATGGTGCAGTATGATACAGCGTTTACCGTTATTTTTACGGAGTTCGTCAATAACTTCCGATAAACAAATATTCGTGTACCAATCACTATTCTCCAAAGCAACAGCAGCCACGTGTCCAGTTTTATTTTTAAAAAAAGAAGCAATCATCTGCTTAAAGGCACTTTGCACGCGCACTATTTTGGTTGGTTTCGGCTCATCTTGAAAGACCCATACTCTCGATTGCTGCTTTGTTTTCAGATAATAGCAATAAATCATCGTCACCTGGTGCTATATCCCACACTAAAGACGCCCTTTCGTTGAATCTGGTAAGAATGACAATACACCAAAAGTGACGCAGTTCCTTTTTTGAACCTCAGTCAAATTGTGTGGGATTCACCGAGAGCACAACTTTTTCACACGGATATGTTTGTGCAAGCTTGACGGTATTTGATTCATGCCTATATCTAAGAATGCTCAAATCTCAGGTCACGTACCGTCTATTTCGATCATACGGCGCACAGCACCGATGTTTTTGTTGTTCACAACGGTGGACGGGCGACCATCACTGAGATTGACACGACCGCGTTTGAATTCTGAAAACAAAGCTATAAATAGTCGTCTTGCATGGTGCTTCATCGCCAAAAGCAGTTTGAAGGCAAGCGAACCTCGTAGAAAATCATACTAAGAAATTTTTCAGAAGTTAATCCATGATGATGTAAGCAAACAATTTTTAAAATGACGCCACAATTGTAAAACAAGTGACAGATGAAACAAATTGTATTCTAAAGTCAAAGAGTTCCATTTTCAAATGTTGTAAATACTTTTTAAATATTGTTTATGTAAGTGGCCAGTTCCAGTAACATATAGTGTGCCCTATGTAGTTTACTAGGGCGGAGTGAAAAGTCTGGTAAAAATTTATTTTGGATTAAAATTATCGCAAATAGCATGGAACCTCCTTGTTCACAACTCTTTCGAAGGACTAAATTAAAATTTTTAGCCAGTACCGCCGATTAGTTTTTTTGTGACAGCCATTAAAGAAAAATAATTGAACAAGTTTTTGCAAAGATGGAGAAAGGTGAATTTCCTGTCTTGATTAAACATTGTTTTTTGCGCAAAAAATCTATTACGGAAACGAAAAAAAAACTTGATAAATATTATGGGGACTCTGCTCCGTCGATTAAAATGATTCATGAGTGGTTTACCGATTTTCGCTGTGGTCGTACAACCACAAGTGATACTGTGCGTCCAGGACGCCCAGTTGAGGTCACTACTCCAGAGATGATGGCTAAAATCCACGACATAGTGTTGAACGACCGAAAAGAAAAATTGAGGGACATAGTCGAGATAGTAGGCATCTCAGACGAACGTGTGCGCAATATCTTACACCAACATTTAGATATGAAGAGGCTCTCCGCTCGACGGGTGCCCCGTTTACTGACTGTTGATCAAAAACGTATGCGTGTGACCACTTCGGATTCGGGTTTGGCGTTGTTTCAACGAGATTTTGCGTCGTTTTATAACAGTAGACGAAACATGGATCCACCATCATACCCCAGAAACCAAACAACAATCGAAACAGTGAATTGCTACCGGCGAACCAGCTGCGAAGAAGGCCAAAGCAGTTTTATCGGCCAATAAAGTGATGGCTACAGTTCTTTGGGATGCACGTGGAGTAATCCATATTGACTACCTAGAGGAGGGTAAAACGATTAATGGCTAATATTATGCCAATTTATCAATTTTACACAATTTTACGTGAAAAATGACCACATTTGGCTAAGAAGAAAATCCTCTTCCACCAAGACAACGCACGAGTGCACACCTGCGTGATTGCCATGGCAAAACTTCATGAGTTGCGCTATGAGATGCTTTCTCACCCACCGTATTCGCCAGATTTAGCCCCTTGTGACTATTTTCTGTTTCCGAATTTAAAAAATGGCTTGGTGGGAAAAGATTTGGCTCCAACGAAGAGGTCATGCACGAAACCAATGCCTATTTTGAAGGGTTGCCTGAGTCGTATTTTATGGAAGGGATCGAAACGCTGGGTGAAGTGCATTGAGCTACACGGAGACGACGTTGAAAAATAAATAATAATAATTCTAAAATAATTTAGAAATTTCAACACCACATCAATATAATTTCGTCAAATTAACGATACATAAATTGTATCCACAAATTCATAATATAATTTAATTAGACATATTATACAAATTGTGTTGTGTACACGTTGGTATAATTTAAACCACCTTATCCAATGTAGAATATAATGTTTCTAGGACATTGCATTGCGGTTTTCTTGTAATTCTGTGTCAAGGTTTTGTGAAAATTAATTTCAATAGATGTTTTAAATGAATTGTGCAACGAAAAAACCTATAAGGATTTCAAATCCTTCTACATCCTTGTAGACGATGTCTTATACCTACGTCTGCAAAGATAGTTAAAATTTGAGTGTCAGAGAGACACGCCCAAGCTTCTTTGGGTATAACTCAAAACAGACTTTTTTAGTGTTTTTTTCTGTATTTTCGTATGTGTGGGTAAATTTCTGACTATATTAGTTACAAAATATTCTCATTTATCATACAACTATCGATAACATTACGGTAGCCCAATTCAAATCCTGACGCCCAACTTGAAGTATTGAACAACCATAGTGAAAAAGGTGAATAAAATAAAAATTACTGAAATACTTACTTACAATAGTCGTATACAAGTTCGCAATTATTAACTGTTTAGGTTCCTCCTTGAATAAAGCTGATCAAAGCAAAGGCACTTGTGCTGTTGTATTTCAAACTATAAGTAAAGATGATAGAGCTTATTTCAATTCTTAATGTCCTTTTAATCTTTTCTTTTTCTTTTATCCTGCTAAGGCTGGTGGTGCTAGGGCCTGGTGTTGGTTTTGTTTATAGGCGATGGTAGCCACAACATGTGAACCGTCAGCTTTCCTGTCAAGTGAAACTTCTTCGCGCGCGACGAAGTATAATTTCAAGGTCGAATATTGTGTGACGCTTCAGTGTAACGATCGCGTGATGCTTCTTGTAACGTTTCTGCATGACATTTACCGCTTACTAAGTAGGTATATATATTTGATCGCCAAAGAAGTTTCACTCCTTGCTCTGTACACGCACCTGTTTTTTTTTAAAGATAAGATGACTTGTGACAGAGGTGTCCGAAATGTCAAAGTTGTTTAAAATTTGAATAGGCTGAGTATTGAGTATTGAGTCTTTTTAAGCTCAATACTCAATAGTCTTTTCAGACTTTTACAACTGTCGAGTCTCTTATCTTTTCAGCATCAATATGTTTGAACTTGTAATAACAGTCCAAATGACGATTAAATTAAAGGTCTGCAGAGGATTTATTCGACCACTAAAATTCTTTACATAAATTTGAATAGTAGGTACAGGAGTTTACCTACATACTTACTAGACAAAGCATAGGTTCATCTCAGTTCTGGAATAGTCTTCTCGTTAAGTTAGAATCTTAGCAACATTTTAATTCCATAAATAGCAATTGATAAATTATTTTCAATTAGCTTCCCACGGATTCAATTTTTTCTACAAATTATTACATATTTTCTCATTTATCGGTCTTTCCATTGGTGAAATCAATCGCGTTCAATTGCAAATCGCGTATTGGTAGATGGAAGTACTACCAAATCTTCGCATCGTCTTCCGAATACTAGCATTCACCCGACCGAGCATTTTGTAGCAAGTTATGTATACCTAAGTTGAGTAATTTCTTTGCTTTATTGCTAATACATTTGTAAATTGAGTAAGAATTAAATTTTATATGGCGTTTCCATTTAACTACGGCACGATCCGTGTGAGCACGATCACGATGACAAAATAATTCGATAAGGTTAGATGCACGCGTTATGATTTTTATGTTAAAATTAAATACGTGTAAATATATTTTTTTCCGCGACTTCGTTTTTCTTAGGCGTTGAAACATTCATTCAATATATTATATTGTGACATTCGTTGAATTTTTTATTTTTTATTTTTAGAAAACGTATTTTTTCTGGATGAAAGGTACCCTATAAGGCTACAACTTACCCTTTTTCCCTAAATACTTTATTTTTTTGCGGTTTTAAAAAACGAATATTTAAACACTACTAATATAAATGCGAAAGTTTGTGAAAAAGTATGTTTGTTACTCTGTCACGTATAAACTGCTAAACGGATTTGGATGAAATTTACCACACATATAGTTTATTACCTAGATTAACATATTGGATACTTTTTATCCTAGAAAAATATTGAGTACGCGAGGTATCGTATAAAAATTTAAAAATAGCGCTACTGTCGCCGTGGCCGAACTTCGTATTGAAAGGTATGAAAAACCAGTCTTAGGTTCGTTCGTTCATTCGTTAGGTAAAAGTAAAAGTGAAAGGCAATCTTACAAGAATTACAGTAAAAAGGTTTTTAATTAAATACACAAAATATTTTACCACGTAATTTTATTTGGTCGACGAATATTGGTGTATTATGAATTATCATGGCAACACTTTTTTTCTTTTTTGACGAGGAGTAATCCGCTTACAGATCTCCTGCCGCTGGCTAGACGGCAGGAGTATGTGGGGGTCGGCCAGCGCCTGATCATAGCGGCACTGGGAATACCCACTAAAACTCCCCGGTGTCTCCTTGCCCTTTGAGCGGGGTGGACCGGGTTCTGCCGAGGCAACAACTCCGATCCACCCCAGGGCAGCCTAGCCATTGCTGACTAGGCTAACTCCAATGGGGGATTGCCCGGAGGCACCGAGGCAATCCCCAGACGGGGTGACCTTGTGTAAGCACACATAGTTAGCCAACCATGTGCGTAGGTCCCCTAAGACATTTGAAGAAGGCTTCGTATGCCCGCCTTCTCCTGCCCAACCGCCTACGTCTGAGGAAAGCGAGACCGGCCTCTTCCTCTCGCTCCCTTTCAGCTGCTTCCTTTCCAATTGGTCACACTATCAAGCATGGCTTCGACCATGCTTGACAGTGTGATCTCTCCACCACCCAGCGCCGCCCTCAACTCCCGGCGCTGGGATCTGCAGGCCGAACATATCTGGAGCGTATGATCGGCCGTATCGTCAGGATCGTATCGTCAGGATCGTCAGGACTCCTCCCTTTATCATGGCAACACTGGCCTACGCACACTTTTCTATAAAACTGGCTTCATTATGTTGTCCCCAAAATTCTGTCTCGTTCTTATTTGGTCTGAGGTATAAGTATCGTAATCGTATCAGCTCATCTACTTAGTTGAGCAGAATAGGCTTGACAATGTCTGTGGGGCTACTAAGCTAGCCGTTCAAATATATATGCCAATATTTAATTGCAAATTAGATTTTGTCTTAAGTGGTAAAATGAGCTACTATTATATATCTACATATATAAAAACTAGCTAATGCCCGCGAAAGGTCCGCGTATTCGGTATTCGGTATTCGGTATAGCGCGTAGGTAACTTTTTTGTTTGTATAGAGCGTATTAAATTGACAATTTAATACGTCTATGTTGTAAACCGATTGGAATGAAATTAACACTAAATATTACGGAAAGCTTGCTACAATACATCAATGAAAACCGCATTCAAATATGTTAGGCCGTTTCTGAGATTAGTGTGCACAAACGCACAGGTAAACAGACAAAACTTCTAAATACTATTTATTTTTTTACCTTGGTAACATAAGTACGTGTACAAATTGTTATTTATTTATTTTTTTTGAAAAATCTGTACAGACACAGCTCACGATTTTATTATACTTATAATATATATATAGATATATATTGTCAAATTTGAACTAATAATTATTATAAATACGAAAATAAGTTTGTTTATTACGCTTTCATGACTTGCTCAATCGATAGTCGTGGAAAATACTGTTTCCGTAGGATCATCTAAAAATAAAAACATTAAACACATGACAAAAATATATGATCAATAAGGATGGAATAAATCTTTTAACATCTAAGAGAAATGAAGTTGCGACTAAAAAAGATAACAAAATTTATCTATTAATAAATTGATTGCAAATTGTTTGCCATTCAGTATGAGCTAAAAATAGACGAAACTTACAATTTTAGTCAATGGAAATAGGTATTGTCTGGCAACCGGCAACAATGCATTTAAGCGATACACACTATTGCGCATGTGGGTCGCGTGTCGCGATCGTACATAACGTGATAACAAACACATACATAGGTACCTGCTTAGAGCTCAATTTACTTTGTATCCGACAATTCCCAAAAAGTATTTTTTTTTTCCAATTTTTAATGCCATCTATCCCCAATGCCTTGATGATTAAATAAATAAATAAATAAAAATACTAATTTTTGGGGACTTTTCTAAAAGAACGTAAACTTTTTATAATAATTTAAATTTAATTACCACTAAAATTTCCATTTTCTAAATTATAGCAGAAACCGCATCAAAAGAAAAAAGAAAAGGAACGGACTTAAGAAGTACCAAGCAAAGCATAATAATTTATGTATACCGACTATTTTAAATTAATTATTATAGAATACACGTGTTATATTATTTTATAAGTATAGGTAGGTACCTAGGAACTAGTGACATGTCCTCGGCTTCGCATGGCTGCAAATTTTATCGCTAGGTATAGCATAGCAAGCATTAATTCGTCCCACTTCTGGATCAGCCTTCTCCTTAGATTAGAATCTTTCACGTTAGGTCCTGCTAGCTTTCAGCACGTTCTAATCCTAGCAATATTTTTATTCCACAAGTAGCAATTTCAACTGCTGGTGCCATTTTTTCTACAAATTATAACTATACACAAACCTTCCTTGTTTATCGCACTTTCCATCAGTGAAAACCGTATCGAAATCCGTTCGGTGGTTTAGTAGAAATTAGTGTATTTTAGAGACAAAGGCGGATAGTGACTTTATTTTATAATTTGTATAGATATAGATATAAATGTAGGTATACTTAGAGCGTCGAGTTGTGGTTATTATTGGTCACAAACATATAAACATTTCATTGTCTCTTTTGCACTCACTAAAATAGATGACACTGGACAACGACGCATTACAACGACGCCGTTTCCATAATAATTATTGTGAACGCGTAAAATAGCGGCATTTAAAGACTTGTATAAAATTTAAATATAGTCAGTATTTGTGCTAGCGTTCAGAATAGCGTGTCCCGCATACAACGGGTACTTGCCGCGCAACGAGACAATAAAATCAGGGGCGATAACATCGCGAGGGGCAGTTGTCCAATTGACCGCCGCGTTGACATGGGTGCCGCCGCGAAAAATCCACGACCACACATCGCTACCAGGTGGATCTGCGGACCAGTTCCGTCAGTACATTTCACTTATCAATCAATAGTATCTAAAATAAATTCTACTAATCACCATTGGCAGAGTATCGTGTTAATTGGGCCAATTTTAAATTTGATCGATTGATGAATGGAATCAGTAAAACGCCTAAGTTGACCGGTGATCGGGTGATGAATTAAATTAATTTGACTTTCTCGAATGATATTATTTACGTTGTGTTTGAGCTGCAAACAATCACAGATATTTGTTTACTTACATCTGCTTTTTTATTTTTATTAGTTAATTTATTATTCCTCGCTCAATATATGACAAATCATATTAAATTTATAAGAAATATACGTAGAATATCGCTCTGTAAAGTGGTTTGATAAAGAGAGATTAATGGCTCTTAAGTAATCATTATTTGAAACGAGTTGGCGTGTTGCCTTTATCAATCTATAGTTGAAGGTCTTTGTTTCCAATACTGCCAAGTATTTCTATTTCTCCTGAGCCAAACAAAAATTATGTAATACTTTATGAAGCGAAAATTATAATTTAACTAGCGACCCGCTATATACATATATAAATCGGTCTACCCGTTCACGCTTGATGCCGTGACCAAGGGAAATAAGGATTCATTTTTATATTTAGAAAAAAGAAGATTTCGAAAAATTAAAGTCACATTCGCCCTATTCATACTAAATGGTAGATACTTGTACTTAATGGGCTCACAATTAGATTACCATTACCATTAGATACTTTGTTCTAGCTATTCTCATAAATTATGCATTGTTTTGATTCTTTTATTATTTGAACACAACAAAGACCGGTTTTTTTTTTCAGCCAATTCCTGTCTGTGGAATATTTTACTTTTTATTTTTTTAATTCAAAAGTAACATTATGATATATTTTTTACGCCATCATTTTAAGTTGAAAGAATTAACAGAGAATCATGTTGCCTCGCAAGTTCCATAGGCAACCGCTTGTGACCTGATTAAAAATTCAATTGTGCTTAACTTCAAACTATGAGTTGATGTTACATTGTAATTTATTTCTTCATTTAAAGAAAGTAATGTTTTAAACCTTAATAGTTACCTTAACCTTAATTTTAAGTAATTGTTAACAATCAGCTTGATCCAATTTACATGGGCATATCTTGATTTATTTTGAATACCAATAAAATAAGATTATCAGTTTAAAAAACTGTTCATTTTCGTTATAATTTTTAGTATGATATATCTGAATTTGTTTATTATTTAAATTTCATTTAATATTTTTTATTAATAAGCCCTTGACCGATAACTTGAAGAGAGTGACTGTCACTGCTTGGTTGGATAGATAGAAGGGCAGAGGACCGAAAGACCTATGTCCAACAGTGGACACTGATGGGTTGACGATGATGATGATTTTTTTATTTCTAATATATTTTTATTCTATCTAATACATATTATGTAGCTTGCATTGTTTCAAAATTTAACAATAAGTATAAATAAAATTCTATTACGTTAAGTACAAAATGGGCTCTTAACAACCTTTAGGTACTTCCGCATTAAAACAAAAACACGTTTTAAGTGGCCTTATCATCCGATGTAATATCTATTACCTAAATATTTGCTTCAATTAAACGTTTGTTAATTTTTCCTATACCCTCTGAAGAGCTGTCGGAGTCGCGGCTGACACTGAAAGAGGGCCTGTGTCGCGGCATTCTGCGCATATTGGCGGCACTAGGCATGGGCGACGCTCACCTGCGAGGCCTGCTTTTATATCACCTGCACGCCGTGCTGGCAGAGCGCGCCAGGCGCTGTCCTCAACTCTATGAAGTGAGTATTACGTCCAAGTTAGTTGCAAATCCCACGCAAAAATATTTCAAGCTGTACCTAACTCTAATTCTCTTTTGTATACAAAAATGCATATATACATATCATATGAATTCACTCAACGGGTAAATAATAAAGTCAATTAGCAGTAAGTTGAAAAAAGAATTATTTATTTATTTCCCGTCAATAATAAATAAGTAATATAAAACGAATCAATTCAAGCAAGATTCTATATAAAACGAAATTAACTCCATGTTTTAGTTACATTGGCAAATTTGGGAGCAAATAAATCACAAATAATCCATGCACATAAATATAAGTTGCGTTATTAGGTATCTGCTGCGTTATGAGTTATCCTTTAATTATGCTTTATTATAACATTATTCCTGCTACTTTTACCCAGTAATGATTATTTCTAGTCTAGAGGAAGCCATTCACCGTTTTGAGATTCCAGAAATAGGTCGCATAAAAGTAAAATCACCTTGGATGAAACTAACCACAGATATTTTTTATGTTAAGATCGGCAGACAGGCCACTTGATGGTAGGTGGCTACCATCGCCTATAACACAAGCAACGCCAAATTTGCTGCAAGTGCGCTGCCGACTACAGTAGGATTAAGGATAAGGGATTAGAAGGGGTGATAGGGAAATGGGCTCTGGCAGCCCTTACTCGTTCACCAAAACACAACAGCACACGTGCTGTTATTCCACGTTGGTCTTCTGTAAGGGAATTCCACAGATTTTTGTCGATGTATATCTCAATATTCATAGCCGTCCTTTCGAGGGCTGATAAACGAGTTCATAACTCGGCAGATTAGTCTAATACGACGTTAATAAAAAATTGCTATTTTCGAGATTTTCGCACTTTCAGTTTTTTGAGTGTCACAACCAGATTTCTTTCTTGTTTTGTGATTTTTATTTTTGCTTTGCAATTCTAAATAACTGTTCCGTCAATCACAATCCAAAAAAGGAATAGAATAATCACTAGAATAATCACTATGTCAATTGAAAATTTGTACCTATTTGTGTTTTGTATTTTTTAATTAACCTTGACTCCTTCGTGCTGAAAAAAAGTATAGCAGGCTAACTTGGCAAGTTACTTTAAAAGATTACCCATTTAGTGTAGTTTTCAGAATGGTACAAATAACTGTGTTTAACTTTTAAAAAAAAGGAATTTATAAACGGGGTCCCGAAATTTTGGGACACCATGCACATAATCCTATTTTAATCAAATAAATTTCATTTTTCCAGGAGCTCAGATCCGAAATTGAGAACACTATAGAGCAAGCCTACAGCATACTCCTAGGCGATATATCCTCGCCTCCAGACCTTGAACTGCGATACCGATACCTCGGGCCGGGCTGTGATAATACCCACCAAGAAAAATTTAGTATTCTGAACGCTTGAAAGTACCTTTTTAATATAAGCGGAAATACCCACTCCAAGTATATACACATTTATTTCCAATAAATGTGATGATTAGTTTTATTCTATTAAAACTTTACTTTTGTACCTAATTGACTATTATAGAATTTATATTTTATAAAAAGGCGGCTTTCATCAAGATCAAAAGAGTGCGCCTTCTGTAAGTAGGTACTTATACGTTCTGTGCCGCAGGTAATGAAAAATTAAGACAGCTTGAGTGAACTCTATCTCAGAATTCACGTGAATTAAAGAGACAATAATTATTATAAATTTTGTACCTACAATATTAATACATTTGGCAAAAAATAATAAAGTAGATAACATTGAACTAACTAAAGTTTATAAAAAAACATTAGTATGTCGTCGATTTCGATAATTTTATGATTAGTTTCTTAATTGATTTTTGTTACGGAAACGAGTGGACACCGTGACGTCACGAACGAGTGACTGATCGTGAACGGAATCGTGCTGGCGAGGCGTGACGAGACGAAGTAAGTTGATCGGGCAGGGTGGGGCAGGGAGAGTGAGAGCAAAGACATTATACCTAAACAAGATTGTGCACTGACATAATCGGTCATAACAAGATTGCACAGCTAAGTGCACAATCTTGTTTAGGTATAAGGTCTTTGAGTGAGAGAGAGCAAGTCGTCAAGCAGTCCTTTTGGAACGGCAGCGCGCACAGAACACATATATGATATACTCAAGAGAGGCAGTGCGGGTCGGACGTCCAATACGAGACCGTTGGTTTACTCTTATCTGAAATAGAGGGCTCTGTAATTTATCAACTGTGGAATACACTCGTTTTGCTTCACAACTCTTGAATTTATTTACCTGAGACCTACGCCATGAACCCCTCGTCAGAAAACATTGACTTTGACAATGATGTCGCTCAGCCATCCCTGGCGCCGACAAGTATATATTATTATTTTTTATAAACTTGAGTATACACCGCTTTTTTAACTAAAAGATGAGCCATATTTAAATTGTACCTATTGTTTAACTATTGATATTATCAATAGTTAAATAAAATCAAATGAATCAGTTAAGCATGGTGAGAGTTTGGTGGACTCGTTTGAGAGTTATAATTACCTACATTAAATATTTGAGAGGCTTAACTACTGAAGTCTATTCTTAAAATCAAAATCTTTGAAAATACTCTATATATCCCACCATAAATTACCCAACGTACCATCGGTGAAGGAACCTCGTGGGTAAAAAATAAGGTGGATCCCGTTCTTACTTAATTACCTACTCATTATTTCTCTTTGTAACGTATTGTTTTTATTTTTCAACCAAGATTACATAGTTCACTAACCATAGGTACAATTCACTGACCGCTGCAAATTGACATTTTAAATTTCCATGATGTTAATAAACTATCAATCAGATTACTAATGACGGTGTCAAATTAATTATAAATATATATTACCCAGACTAATACAACATCTTTGATATTACCTACCTATATACAACTTCTGTAATAATGTCAGGAGGAAAATACAAACCCTGTTCGAAACTAAGCTACAAACTTTAATTATGAAAAGAGAAATTGTCAATGTCATGTAAACCTGGGTTTCCCCTGAGCACAAGCTACATCCCAGCCTGCAAAATTGAAAAAAAAAACAAGCATACGTGTTATCCTAGGCAAATAGACCATAGTAAACTTTAGTCATTGCAAATCGTCAGTCATGACCATGTCATTTCTCCCTCCCCTGGAAAAGGACTATCTAACTAAAAAACTGTCAAGCTAAAAACATTTAAAAGTTCGTCAGAATGGCGCTTGTGTATAATTGGTGAATTGCTGGTAGGATTCATTCGTTTCGTTCATGAAACTACCATAAATAAAATGCTATACTACAGATCCCCATCCCATACCCCAATGCTATTACAGCGTCTCCTATTTCAGTTGCCAACGGACACTCTCATGTATAGAGTTGGTCCATGCTACGTCCCATTCCCATGGAAAATAGAGGTATTGAGTCCCAAGAAACAACATAATGAAAAAAAAAATTCGTGAACGAAAAAATATTCTGTGGACTTTCTTGGCTGACTCATTAGTCAAAGAATATACTACTCTGGCCAGAGTCAAAGAAAAGAATATAACGTAGTGATTATATTCTCTTTGCTCTGGCGAGAGTAGTTCACTCTGGAGTAGTATATTCTTCTCATAGTCAATTAGTACACTATATGCTGAATAGCTGCTCTTCTTTTATAAATTAAAATCTATATCGAAAATACTAAATTTGATTGAATATTGGTTGCAAAATTATAGAGTATAGTGTATATTATTTGAATGGAAGGAAATTACAGCAAATGCAAGATTCACAGTGACACATAGTGCAATTGTACTGTTATTGCAAAATGATATCGTCACTTAATTTATCTTATCTTTCATTGTAATCTTTTTATATAGTAGTTCTCCAGTTGTCAATTGTTAATTTTTCCCAGTATTAGCCACCTATACATTAGTACATTAGATAGTAACCGCCAAAAAAGAATGTCTTTCAGACAAGCTTTACTTTTATCTTCCTCTAATTGCCACGGATATTCTACATTAGAGTTTGCTAAAGAAGAAATATGTTCATTCTTGAAAAAGTGAGTAACTAAAACAATAAATGTTAAAAAATAAAATACCTAATCTTGTACTAACTGAAATAAAAACAAACAAAATTCTTGCAAGAAGCCTAATTATTTTTATTAAACGTCAAATCAATACAAGCCTTAGTTATAGGTGAAATAGAAATTACACACACCGGCACAATTAATGGAACAGAAAAAAAACGTATTCATTCATAAAAGAATGGCCTATTAAATTACTTTTTTATCTTTTAACTCTCATTTAAAAACGGAAAATTAGGCAACAATCACTTTTCATCGATTTATTCTTATTTCCCGCTAGTACTGACTTGTTACTGGTACAAACTGTGTCGTGAATTTTAAATACATTCAGTTAATTTTGAAAATACCACTATTCTTGCAAGAATATGGGAGCGGTTCAGTTATGGTGTGGGGTATCTTTGGGAACTTGTATGGAATTAGTGGTGGTCAATGGAAGGAATATGACTGCTGATCGGTATATCAGGGATATCTTAGAAGAACATGCTGTCCCACTTGACCTCTATAATAATTGCTTTATTCTGATGCATAATGCAAAACTAGGGCTCACAGTGCTCGCTCAGTCCAAGCATATCTAATCATCTTGGTATACTTAACAGTGATGCAATGGCTAGCAAGAACCCTGGATATGAATCCTATGGAGTTGTTAGAGATGCTTTAAAATCAGAATGCCAACAACCTGGGTGAACTTCAAAAGGCATTACTCAAAGCTTCAAAAGGCACTACTCAAGTGGCAGAGCTTGTATCAAAACATAATTCTCAGCATGCCCAGATGGATGGAAACATTAGTCAAATCGCAAGGGGAAAACACTCATTATTACTCATTCATTTATTTAAAGTTAAAATCTCACTATTCTTAAATTTTTTAAAATGTTAGTGTTATAACAAAATATAAAAAAGTCCACTTAGTTTTAATTTTGATGATTTTTAATAAAGATTTTTTTAAGGTTGATGTTAAAATATGTCATTTGGTTGGTTACTTCATGTCTGATTATTACTATTTTTTTTTTTCAATATACACTTTGTTATTTTATACTCAGCGTTTTTTTTCTGTTCCACTAATTGTGCTGGTGTGTGTAGTATGCCTTAGTTCTAATAAATGAATTCCCTCTATTATTTCAGGAAAGATGTAAAAGAACTTATTTTCGTGCCATATGCTCAAAACAATTTTAATAATTATACAGCAAAGATAAAAGAGATCATAGATCCCTGGGGGTTCAATCTAAAAGGTTTACACACGTACCCTGACCCAGCAAATGCTGTCAATTCAGCAAAAGCAATATTTATTGGTGGTGGAAACACTTTTTTACTTCTAAAAAGACTCTATGAATATGATTTAGTACATCAAATAAGGAAACAAGTGGACAGAGGAAACTTATTGTATATTGGTAGTAGTGCAGGAACAAATGTGGCTACAAAGAGCATTCATACAACAAATGACATGCCAATTATATATCCACCCTCATTTGAAGCTATTGGAATTGTGCCGTTCAATATAAATCCTCATTACATTGACAAGGTGGAAAACGAGACACATAAAGGAGAGACTAGAGATCAAAGGTTATCTGAATATCTGGAAATGTCTCATGCTGGACCAGTTCTGGGTTTAAGAGAAGGTGCTATATTGCATGTTGATAAGAATACTTTGACTTTGAAAGGAGTCAATGGTGCTGTTCTATTCAAAAAGTAACTATGTTTAAACCTTCTGTTTGTTCTTATTAAAATCATGTATGTAATACTTTGTGCTAGGCTAGAACAAAAATTTTGTTTTAAAATATGTGTTCACACACAGCTCACTGCTATCTGAAACATTATTGACAAGGCTTACCTTGTATTCAGTTTAAAGTTAAAAAATACCTCTTTATGCTATCTTTAAAGGACCTAGAACTTTCTTTTCTTTTTTCCAGAGATTCCAAAACACATCATTCGGTGGGAGAGAACATCTCTTTCTTAATCAGTGATGCTGATGACAGCAGATCCTAAGTTTCAAATGACTTCTATGGTGTATTTTTATAAAATTATTATAATTTTTACTATAAAAATGTCAACCACATCAGTCTCATAAAGTTGACATCATGAAGGTTAATTTTTGGTTGAAAATAAAATTTTCAATGTGTTGTTTGACTTGTTACGCTTATTATTGCATAAAATTACACAAATGTGAATGTATTAAATAAAAGGCAGTCCAAATGCTGCACGCCACGTCAACAAATTCACAGATAATTTTGTTTCACAAAACATTTTGTGTCTGTTGAATCACTACACTTTCAAATTCACAATAGCAACATCCAATTCTCAAATGTCTGTATTGCACTTCAAAATGCTAATAGTATCTGTAGTCCCGATTTGAAACCCTTCGTCAGCCAGTGACGGGCGCTTGCATGAGTAAGGCCCGAGCCGTGTGGAACAGCGATGGTTGCGGCGTAACGCGAGGTTGTCCGCTGCGTTCAGCCGCTGGAAGATTGCAAAGATATCGGCGCAGAGCAAGGTCACGACGCGCGCTTAACGCCCGCGTAATCTCGCAGCCCGACCCAAACAGCACTGCACGCTGACGCTTCCTCTTCTCAATGGCCACCTGAACACTCAATCCATATTATTATTGCCCACGACAAAGCACAACAGTCCTTCACACTGCATTAGTTTTGCTGTGTGGAGCACTAATCAATAAACGAAAATCCTATAGTATTTTTAATTTTGTTAAACATCATGAAAGACCTTGTCTAGGGGACATTAATTACAAATACATAATATTATAAAGAGGTAAAGTATGTATATTTATTTGTTTGTTTGTGTGTAGGAGGTATCTTTGAAATAACTCATTGGATTTAAAAAAATCTTTCCCCAATCGTTAGAATAGTATTTCAAGATGATGGACATGGCTAAATATTCCTTGCGGGCGAAGCTGTGGGCACGAACTATCTAAAAATAAAGATCCAACGCTTGGAAAAATATGTCAGGTGTTATATTGCTTTACACATTTGGTTAATCTTTTTTTTAGTAGTATATATATATTGAATGCCTGTCATGACGACGCAGTTAAACATTTGTCCCACAGTCAATGTGGATTACAAATAATAATTACTAACTCTACGGTTAAAGAAAACATTGCGAATCGTGAAAAACTGTTTCTTGCTGCTAATTTTGTGTGATCACTCAATATTTTCGACATGGTCATACATCACTTATTAAACAAAATATTGTCATCAAACACAAGAGATATATTATGTCTATGAATTAAATTCAACTTTTTCGTACTTTCCCTGTCTACGAATTAAATTCAACTTTTTCATACTTTCCCAGAGAATTTAGAAGACTGAGGCCCTTTTAAACCAACAAGGCCATTAGTTGCTACTTCAGCAAAGACTTGTACAGTACTTTTCTCTAAGTTTCAGGGAAAAAATACCAAAAAAATGAGAGTAAAGAATTTTCCGTTTTTCCCTTCATCATTTGAGGAAATCGAACGCTTTTCATATTTCTCAGATTTTTATGGTAATAAATTTTTAGATAATATTTGAGCCTCTAATTATGCTAGGTAGCGTAAAATCCATTTCTTACGATGAAATACTCATTTTTATGTAACAAATTGTAAATGTAAAAATGTTAAAACATTTCAAAATTCAGAACAGAATTGACGGTATGAATAAAACAAAATGGCGGTCGTCTTCTTCTGATCCTGTTGGTCGCGCTTTAAAACTATCCATCAATCTCTATTTGTCCTCTTGGACATTACAAGTGTGCAAACAGAAAATTGGTTGATGTCTCATTTTTTAAAAACAATAAAGTCATTTCCGAGCAAGTGAGAGAAGACGATTATTTCTCAGGTGACTTCTTGCTACCTTAATATTTACAATACATAAATCACAATGAAGGCAATTCCTTTCAATTAAAAGACTATTAATATAACTAGTTTATAGACGTTTACAATACCTGAATGGCAGCAACTGGATGCAAAGAATTAACATCTAGTCGTGGTTTGAGTTTATCTTCATCATGATTTCCGTTGTGCCCCTCAATTTTGTTCTCGTCAGAATCAATTTTGTCCCTTGTCTTAGTTATATCATCTTCGGAATTTCTATTCAATATATCCTGAACGGTCTCTTTGCCAGCCATCTCTAAGGAGACCCCGATACGAGTGAGGACACGTTCTGGTCTCCAACGGTCTAGAGCCCCACCAGCTGGAGGAACAGATTGTTCTCTTCTTCGAACATCTGCCACTAAACTTGCCCAGTCAACACCTAATGCATCTCCCAACCCAGCTAAAAGATCAATATGAAATAAGAAAACAATAAAGAGAATATAAATAAATAAATATGCCTTAAATGTTGCGTAAATGAAATTGAGGCTTATGATTTATTTATTTTTATTTTATTTATAAGATTGTGTCCGTTTGGACACAATTTTTCAAATTTGATTCTTTGTTCAGCTGGCCATTTTTTCAGCAAATGAGTTTTATTAATATCTTGCTCACCTCTGGTGCGCTCCTCTTCGAGTTCCCCATCAGATATTTCTTCAAAATCTAAGTTTCCATCCTCATCATCTTTATTATCTTGAGATTCTTTATCCTCGGCTGGCCCACTTGTGTCCTAGAAATTAAATTAATGAATTGTATGCTGTAATCATATTATGTGAAATCATGGAAATGAGCATAAATTTCATTTCAGTTACTTATACATATGCATGCATGCGTATGTGTAATGTAAAAGCAATGTTTCAAAAAATTTGGCCACCTGTGTTGATTCTCTTTCAGAACCTTCCACCTTTGATGTTGCTTCCTCTGCTAAAGGTGTAGTGTGACTGTCCTCCTCATTTGTATCTAGCATCTAAAACATAATTACGATTATAAACTTCAATAAAGTTTTGCAGGCATGTACTGCATGCAAAATTTTATTGAAGTTCTGATAATCTACGCTAATATGAATAATTCTAACATATTGTCATAGTCTATTAACTCCCATAACAATCATAAAAAAGTTCAATCCATTTGGATCTGATGAAAACCATAGCTACATAATAAGTAACTGACTGAGAGTAACAGTAATGAGTAAAAGACGTTTATATTCTGCTCGACAATAGTTAAGTGTCGACACAAATACCGCACAGGTCAATCAAATATCAAAAACGAATGTGTCGGCTAAGACATATTATGTGGAGGCACCCTGGCTGTACTACAAGTGACAAATTCAGAAAGTTTTGGCGTCAGTCAGCGCTAAACTCATGGTTATAATTTAACAAAGAGCAGTCCACATACATCTTCCCTGTTAAGAATGTCATCGGGATCATCACTAATTTCACTGAGGTCATCAGGTATAGGTTTTTCTTCTTGGTCCGGTTCCGGTCTAGGCTGGGGCTGGGGGACTGCCGCTGGCTGTGGTGGAGGTGGGGTCTTTTTAGGAGCTGGCTCAGGTTCATTTCGCACTGCAGCACGCCTTTTGTTACCGTGATCCATACGCATTCCTCGACCATAATCATCTGCAATTAAAAAAATTATATTATAGTACGGTCATTCTATGAATGCGCTTTTGACATTTCTTTATGTCCATTGCATAAAGTTCATTTCCGAATAAACGATACAGAAAATGTAAGGAATTGACACCTGTCAGAACAGCACTCTTATAATGGCCGGAGTATACTTCTCTTTCTTCCCCAAAGCATTACACTGTTAGTAAGACCTTTAGTGGCTGGACACACTGGGTGTCGCAGTAATTATAAATTGGGCAACCCATCTGGCAGCAGTGACTTCTCTCTTACAAAAATCACCATTATTTAACAGCATGTGTGCACTTGTATTTCAGTGAGTAAAGGATGTCAGAGCCTATTCTCATATCCCTTCCAAATCACTTATCCTTTATCCTACTGAGGTTGGCAGTGTACGTTCAACAACTATGATGTTACTTGTGTTAATAACCACCTAACTTAAAATGGACCATCTGCCTGCCTCAAGCCTTTACATGTAAAGAATCATGTGTCTTCAAAGATTTATAATTCGTCTCAGACATGCAGGTTTCCTTGCAATATTTTCCTTCAAAATGAATCTGAAGATTTAGAGGTAAACCCTGCTTGGATTCAAATCAATATTTTGTTCCAAATAATTTGCACTATTCTAAACAAGTTTACTAATTAATTTACTACACTTTCTTAATTAAAAGGTCAATGTATTAGTAAGAAGGAATATCAACAATGAAATTCCGATAAAAGTAAAGTGCCCTCTAAAAGATAAATAATCACCATACGAGTAAATTATATTTTATTTGAATTGAATGTAAAATCTTACTGTGTCCTCTACCACGGTGAGGTCCTGGGTGACCACGATGATGCCAGTTCTCCATTTCTGGCTCTTTGTCACCCCACTCATTCATCTAAAATTTATAATACTTGCATTTTAAAAGATAAACATTTTAATAAAGAAAACCTATTAATAAAATTCAACTATGCTAGCAATACACGGTTCATTCTAAAGTTAAGAGGTAATTATTAGAAAAACTACAATATTAAATGAAAGAAACATACCTAAATGTGGACAAGGACATCCAAGGAATAGGTGGGATAATATGAAACAGGACTTTTTATATTGTTTTTTATAGTCAACTGGTTCATTCATATATAACATGTGATAATACAGATTCACCTAAGGGTAAAAATATGATATGGTGATGAATAAATAAAGGTAATAGAAGTTATGAAGTAATTTATTAATAGGATTTCATACATTATATGATAAAAAAAAATACCTGCTCATGAATAGGCCAATGCCGCTCTCTTCCCCAGTCACCTTGACGATAATCATCACTCTCCCACTCTTTATGGTGTAAATAACCACGTTCTCTATCCATGGAGCCTGAACGACCTTCCCAAGACCGATCACGGTGGGGACGACGATCATCATAACCTATAGTTTATAATAAAATAGAATATAATTATCATACATATGACATAAAAATATCTTCAGTGGATTTAGACTGCTTTAAATTAATTTAACAATAAGGAAACAAGGCAATAAAACATATTTCTAAGTAAAAACTACTTTTTATTATTGACTTCATCAAATGTCAAAACAATTTAATTTATAGTTAAACAAACACATGTTCTCAAATACTTGCATTAATTAATTGGATTCAGCAAGTAGTGACAGGGCCCAATGGTTTTGCAGTAATTTGGGCAACCGATCTTGTCTCAGTAACCACCCCATTACAGAAGAACATCACGAAATAACAGCTAGAATGCTGTTGTTTCGTAACAGCTAGAGTGGCATTTCTTACTCTAGAGTGAGTAAGAAATGCCAGAACCCATTTCCCTTTCCCTTCCTTATCCTTAATCCTACTGTGGTCTGCAATCCGGCCGTTTTTGTTGAGTTTTGCAGTTAAAATTTAACGATTAAGTCAAACACATAATGATTCATTATTATTTATATAGATTACTAGCTGAACTCGGCTACGGTTCGCTGCGGCCCATGCGGCGGCCGGCAAGCGCATGGGGCGCACGGTACTGGACACTGCTTATATATAATACTATTTATCGTAGCGTGATGTAATATAGCCTATAGCCTTCCTCGATAAATGGACTATTTATTCAAAACAAAAATAATTATTTTTCAATTCGAACCAGTAGTTCCTGAGATTAGTGCGTAGAAACAAACTCTTCAGCTTTATAATATTAGTACAGATAATAAATCATTTTAATAGTAAAACTTTGACATTGGGGTTAGACATCTTAAACTTTATTATAAATTAAAAATGAACAACAAATATTATCTTACACCCCATAATACTATCTATGAGAATTATTATCTCCACATTTAATTCCTAAAGTGACTATGGTAATTGTAATAGTATTTTTAGTTATCATAATATTTATTTCATACTATACTATATCCACGGAAACGAGTTAGTAGAGCGCTATCTCTCTTGCACAAAATTTTAACTGTGATTGGTCGGCGATTTACACTAAGTGTACACAGAGCGAAACTTTTTTAGTCTACTCGTGCTGTCCGTACTGTGCAGACGTGTTCTTTCTTGCAATATTTGCTCAATAAATTTCCTCTACCTGTGACTCGGCTTGTTTATGGACTTTGTGCTCGATTGCTTTGTGACGACTCGGTGACTTGTATAACGGACATTTGATTGCGTACTTTGCGTAGTGACAATGGCGGATCTGTCGGATAATGGATCTATTGAAAAAAGAAAACGGCGAGCTTTTTCGTCAAACGAAAAAGCTCTGATATTGCATAGTTTTCATTCCAAGAGGAATGAAAACCCTTTGGCCTCGACCGGTCAAATTTTAAAAAGTGTTGCATTGGAAGTAGGTGTGCACTGGATGTCGGTCCATAGAATTGTTAAAGAAAAGAAGGAGTGTGGTGTGCTTAAATCGCCCAAAAAGTCGAAGATACGCGTGCCAATCGTCGATAAGATCGATGACTTTACAAAGACTGCTATCCGATGTATAGTGCATGGTTTCTTCGCGCAGAATGAAATACCTACATTGGACAAGATTTTAAAGAAAATAAATGATGATGGTACTTTGGGCACAATCAAGAGATCGACGCTACATAAAATATTTTGAAAAAAATTGGTTTCAAGTACAGCAAGAGAAGCAGAAATAGCATGTTGCTGGACCGTGACGACATTTTTTTTTGGCGAAGAAAATATTTACGATCTATCAAAACCGCTCGAGAAAATAATCAAAAAAATTATTACTTGGACGAAACGTGGGTGAATGAAGGTCACACTACTTCAAAGGCATGGACCGATTCAACAGTGAACAGCAGTCGGAGCGCTTTCATTAATGGATTAACGACTGGCTTGAGAACACCTTCAGGTGTGTATTTATTTTCTCATTATTATTGTTATATTTTTGTTACACACGTACCATAAACATTGCCTGACCGGCTTAGGTACGTTAATGACAGACACTGTTGTCTGTTTGTATCATTGTTATTTTCTATCTTTTACATCTTATTGTTTGATGCGCCCAGGTGTGCTAATGACTTTGTTTGTTTGTATTGAATGTTATTATGTTTTTGTTACAGGAAAAGGCAAAAGACTTATTATAACGCACATCGGGAGCGAAGACGGGTTCGTTGAAGATGGTCTACACGTGTTTGAATCTAAAAAACAAGGCGATTATCATAAAGAGATGAATGCCGAAGTTTTTGAAAATTGGTTCAGCGAAATTTTAAACAAACTCCAGGATAATTGTGTAATAGTTTTGGATAACGCCTCGTACCACTCTAGAAAAGTTGAGCAAATACCAACGGCAAAATGTAAAAAACAGGACATTATAAGTTGGTTACAAACAAAAGGAATTAGCTTTGAGGAAGGTATGTTAAAACGAGAATTATTAAACATTGTTAAAAATCATAGACAGCGGTACGAGGCATGTGTTATAGACGAATTAGCAAAAAGACAAAATAAATAGTATTAAGACTCCCGCCTTATCACTGCGAACTTAATCCAATAGAATTAGTTTGGGCTCAAGTGAAGGGTTACGTAGCGGCCAACATGAAAACATTCAAAATGGCTGAATTAAAAGTTTTATTAAATGAGTCCATACAAAATATTGACGCTGAAAAATGGAAAAAATGCATAAGGCACGTCACAGAAAAAGTTGAGCCCAAAATGAACGCTATGGACCATAATGTAGAAGTCATGACTGAAAGTTTAGTAATAAATGTAGGAAATGACAGCAGTGACAGTGATTCGTCGGAGAGTGAAATTGAATACTGAATTAAATTTATTTGAATCTGTCAATTTTATTAATTGTTTTGCTTTTATTTATAAATTTTCAACGTTGTAATTTTATTTGATTGTTTCAATTGTATTTCATGCATGCATCTACAATAAATAAGTATGATATTAAACTGTAATTTTTATTTCCTTCATAAATATTTTTTACAAAGAAAACAATGTAAAAACGTATGTATAAAAACGAGTAATACAAAAAGCAAAATTATTTTAAATGCGCAATTGTGTTAAAAAAAGTAGTCTAAAATAAGTCGCTCTGTGAACGCGCCTTTACTTTTCTACGGATTTGTTTACGCCCACTGTTCATTTCCTGTCCTTGTCATTTGTATGAAAAATTCAGACAGAGAAAGCGCTCTACTAACTCGTTTCCGTGGATATAGTATAGCTGAGCCCGCAACTTCGTACGCGTGGTATTCGGTATGGCGCGTAATTTTTTTGTTTGTAAATGGATTGGAATGAAACAAACACTAAATGTTACGGGAAGCTTGCTACAATAGATAGTGAAAACTGCATTCAAATCGATTAGGCCATTTCTGAGATTAGCGTGCACAAACGCACAGACAAACAGACGAAAATTCTAAAAACTATTTTTTTACTTTGGTAACATAAGTACAATCTGTACAATTTTTTTTTTTATTTTAAACATTTAATGTACAATCGTATATCATATAAACCACAATTTATTAATGAGTATGGCAAAAGAACCTCGCAATACATATATAATTCCCCATCTAATTAATAATTTACCTATCAGTCTAAAAAATAGTAACTCAAAAAAACATAAAGTGTACCTTAAAAAAATATTACCCCTACATTAAATAATTAATCCTATGAAAATAGAATGGGGCCTGCATAGAATGGGGCACTTGTGTAGTGAGTTGCAAACGCACAAAGCGTACCTATGCCTCGCTCGGCCGGTTTTGCATCTTGTATGCGATTCAGTTGGTTTGACATTGGATGTTGATGAGTTGTAATATTGTTATAATTACATATAGTGTAATGTTGTTGTATTGGCGTAAAGTAAATGTCTAGACAAACCAATAATGGTTTACAGACATTGTAAACATCTTGTATTCAATTATGTGTCAGATAATAAATAAATAAATAAAACGAGCCAATTACGACTTTATAGATGGAAAAATCTACTATTGTCAAAGCCTATTTAATATTAATTGTACTAACCGTGACCCATGGCTTTCCAAATGTAGATTCTGTGACAGTTTAGTGGGTCTCCATTATTCATCCATTATTTTAAATTATGTCCAACCATTTAGTCAAACCAGGGCACATTGATAAAGCAGAAAAAGTTGGCTTTTTTCACCAACTTGATTAACCAATATTGTCATTTTGCAAACCTATTTTTATCTAAATAAAAAGTAGCATGAACAACATAACTAATGTTGAAAATGGATAATGTAGTCTATGTAGTCTAGAGGTTACCCCTCAAATACAATCAAACACACAATTTTATCTCTATATTAGTATAGATCGACGCTATAGATAGATGGATAAATTGTTAGTTTCATTTATAGATGTATTCGGTACTTAAGTACAATTATTAAACTTACCAATATCTCTATGATCACCCATATGTTCCCCATACATTCTGTCATCATCATCAGGGTATCCTCTCGGTGGGCCTGGCATATCATATGTACCATCATAATGTCTGTCTCGCCCTTGCACACCATACCCTGGAGATCTATCTCCATCTCCAGGGCCATTGTCATATCTCTCCTCTGCTCTGTCATAATGATCTATGCCATGATTATGATCATATTGTCTTTTTAAATTCATTTCATAATCACCTTGATCTCGATCAATACTGTCCATTCTTTCCCTTTTGCCAGGCCGATCTTTCTCTAACCTATCTTGCTTTCGTCCACCTCTTTCAGTGTGGGTTTCTTGTCTGTTTTTAGAAGTGGAAGAGTTTTTATCTGGATCTAAATTCCTGTTAGAGATGGCTGCAAGAGCAGCTAGTCGCTCCTCTGGTCTGGGTAGAAGTCTCTCCATGGGTTTACTAGGTTTCTCCAAGCCTTTATCAGAACCACCCCTACCTAAACCACGGTCACGACCTCTTCTTTTACTGTCATCTCTTTTATCTTTTCTATCACGGCCACGGTCCTTTCTATCATGTCTATCCTTATCATCGTGTTTTTCTTTTCTTCTTTCAAGAGATTTATGATCACGGATCCTATCGCGATCCCTACTAGCAGATCTCTTCCTATGCCTCTCTGGACTAGTATCCCTTCGCATTTGTTTCTTTGGAGATACTGGCCTACTCCTTTCTGAACTGTCACGACGTCTGGGATCTTTAGGACGAGATTCATTACGACGAGGCGATTTTGAACGCCCTTTCTTGGGAGTTCTGCTACGACCTCTGGCCTTTTCTTTTTCACGTTCCTTATCTCTATCTTTATTCCGATCCTTGTCTTTACTAGAGTGAGGAGAAACGCTTTTGTTTCGTTCTTTCCTCATTGGAGACTTCACATGTTTTATGGGACCTTTATTGAGTCCTTTTGTATTAATAGGTGGTGTCCCACCTGATTTCTTACCAGGTGACAGTGATTTCTTACCCAAGGCAGCTTTTGCAAGTCCTTTCTTTTTATTATTACTGTCAGGTTTCTTTAAAAGTCGATCATCTTTCTTCAAGTTGGTTTTTTTCGTCTCAATCTTGTCCCTTTTTAAAGAATCATTTTTTAAAAACTTCTTCTTAAGGGGAATGTCACCTTCTGAAGAAGAACTAGAGTTTCTTTTCAATTTTCCCTTTTTTCCTTTTCTTCTAGCATCTCTGGAAAAGTTAAACATAAACATGTGATTAGTATTATATTACTTAATTACACTTCCCTATCAGCCTATATATATGTATATCACAATATAATAATTCATCCCACTGATGTATGATTTTCAATGTCTCGACAATTGATTAACAATACTGGTAGTTTCTAGGATAAGTTCCCTCATAATTTGACAAGACCATTGGTCCAGTAGTTAATGTGCTTGCCTTAGCGCTCTAGCTCAGGGGTCCCGGGTTCAATTCCCTACAATGAAATTTTCAAAGTAGACTCTGATCTGGGTGTGCAGGATGTAGCCCCCTTTCCCATTGTATGGTTATACCATGACACAAGCCTTTAATACCAGCCTCAGCCTTTAAGTGTGACTTCTGCGAGGAAACAAATCTGTATCTGTCAGGTTAGGAACAATATTTGCTTATTAGACTTTGGTTGGAGTTAGATGTTGTGAAAATTTTATTGTGGTTGCTGCAAGGTGATTGTGTGCTAGATTACGCTTACTTGTGTTCATTACCACCAAGTTAGAACTCTATTTATTAAGCCTCAAGTTGTATTCAAACTCGCAATCATGGAACCGCACGTTCGCCGCTCAGTGACTACATGGGCGCCACACGACAAGCCAGACTTAGAACAATTTTATTGTATAAACTAATTTCACAGTAGTGGTATGAATGATTTCATTGTTAATATAAATTTAAACGTCGCTGCTAAGACCTTAAGCTTATTTTACAACTAGCTGAGCTCGCAACTTCGTACACGTGGAATTCGGTATAGCTCGTAACTTTTTTGTTTGTAAATCGATTTGAATGAACACATCAGGGAAAACTACATTCGAATCGGTTAAGCCTTTTCTGAGATTAGCGTGCACAAACAAACAGATAAGCAGATAAAAATTGTAAAAACTATTTTTTTGAGTACATAAGTAACATAAGTATAATGCATACAAATTGTTTTTTTGAATAAATATTTAATGAACAAACACGGCTCATTTACGATTTTCTCTCAAATGTGAAATGCTTTCACTGCTATTCTACTGAATCAATTTACATGAAATTTGGTATGAATAAATATAGGTTGGGCAAAAGCTAGTTAATAAACAATTGAGGGGTGTAGTATCAAAACCAGAAAACATAATTTTTATCATGTTGTAACATTTTTATGTGACTAGGAACTTTAAAGTAAAATTTTACTTTAACTCAGCTCAACAGATATAAGGTTAAACTCTCACAAATGAAACAAATTCTGCAAAGTGCTATTGAATATGTTTCAAAATCATAATTGTCCATTTGACCAATAAGAGAGATAATTTCTATATATAAAAATGACTCCTCATTTGCCTTGGTCACGGCATCACGTGTGAACGGGTAGACCGAGTTTAATTCGGTTTTCACTAATGGAACCAGGGTTATCCCTCTTAGGTAAACGAGGAATGTTCATATATATAAAAATTGCAACTCGGGTGAAGCCGGGGGCGGGTCGCCAGTAAGCAATAAAAAAAGCTGTGTACAAGAGCCATATGCGCCATCATTGGTGTGAAGTATAGGAAAGTACACACTATGTAGAAATTATTGCTGAGGAAAAGTAAAGTTTATTTCTATTCAATGTTAAATATTTGTTTGGGAAAAATCAATCCATGATCATAGATAAATTTCCAATGATTGTTAATGAAAATAAGGCAAGGAAACGTAAGGGTCATTCTACCAAATGGAAAAGAAATCTGGCGAAATGGGACAGGAAGATGTACTTTAATTTAGTAATTTTGATCCTTAGTAAAGTTTCTGCATCGTTTCGTGACCATCGACGAAAAATGGATCCACTGGTACACAGAGACCAAGGAACAGTCGAAACAGTGGACTTCACCCGCCGAACGTGCTCCGAAGAAGGTGAAGACGGAATGGTAATGGCCACAGTTTTCTGGGATTCACAAGTTGTGATCTACATCGACTACCTGGAGAAGGGCAAAATGATCACAGGGCTGTACTATGCCGAATTATTAGGCCGATTTGCAGAAAAAACGGCCTCATTTGGCGAAGAAAAAAGTGCTCTTCCATCATGATAACGCACCGGCTCACACCTCCGCCCTCGCTATAGCCAAACTGGTCGAATTGGGCTACGAACTGCTGCCTCATGCACCGTATTCTCCAGATTTGGTCCCGTGCGACTCCCTTTTTATTTCCAACCTTGAAAACGTCACTTGCCGGGCAGAAATTAGAGTCGAATAAGGAGGTCATCGTCGCCACGGAGGCCTACTTTGCAGACCTCGAGAAAACGTATTTTTCTGATGGGTTAAGAACGTTGAGAAATAAATCGCCACTTTTCCAAAATTTTCGTTTTTCTTTTGTAGGCTAATCGTATATAAGAGCTTTTGAACATTTTTTGTCAAAATTTCGTTTTTATAGATTTTGATAAAATTACACTAGTAGAAAAAAAATATTGCCATAATCTTTTGTCACAACAATCCCTTAACTTTAACAATGAGCTATTTATTATTTTGAGATTTTCATCTGGGAATTGGGATTATCTGAGTTCAGTGACCTGTCACAGTTGTCATTTATTAGGTAAATTCTTTGAATCTGGCTCCTATCTTAATCTGTTAAATTGAGATTGATAAAAACTTTTCTTCTTTTTTTTTTCTTAAAATGTAATAAAATAAAGTTATTACTACCAATATACAAGTTAGCTATTATGAATGTCACTAATTTTATAAAAATTGTAAGTCTTCAAAGTTTAAATATGATTTTTCTCAACAACCCATTGACTGTGACTGGTAATTCTTTTCTATTTTTTTAGTAGAGATGGCTTTAACACCGAGAACGTAGTTTCTCAGAGAGGACAAACTTTTAACTTATTATGGGGTTGTAAGTATAAAAGTGATCTCATAGTTAGTAACCTGCTAGATGAAGATGAAGATGAACTGCCGTCCGATGAAGACGAAGAAACACTTGAGGAACTAGAACTTCTTGACGAAGAGGAACTGGAAACGGTTTTCTTCTTATCTTTACGCATATCTTTGCCGGAGTCCATTTTCATTTGTAACTCTAATTCACGCTGTAGTTGCTGTCTCCTTTTTTCAAGAACGTCTGTATCTGCATATTCTAAGTCATTTTGATCCCAGTTATCAATTTCACCATCGGGACTGCGACCTGACCTTACAACAACGGTCGAGAGAAGTCTATTTTTACCATCATCTTTTATCAATCGTTTTTGTTCACTGTCTTTATTCGCGGCTCGTTTCGATGGGCTAATTAATGTATGAGTGGCAGCAAATTTACAAGTTTTACCGTAAGCACAACTTCCGTGCTGTGCCCACTGCCTGCAGTGTTCAGTTGTTTTTTTAACACTAGATGCTTTCTTAGTACCTAGACGCTCGAAAACACTGGGTCTATTCGCTAATTCTTTCGTTTTTGGCAATTCCACAGTGATTTTTCTTTTTCCTTGCTTTGACATTATAATAAAGAAACATTTGTCACACTTAAATAAGTTAAAAATTATAAATATCAAATTATTCACGGTTTTGACCGGAGTCCTAAATTCGCCATTTTTTAATTATTTTAGCTTTCTTTTCCTTTTGTTGGTAAAGTTTTTTCGGACCACAGGACGAGTAATGCACAGACCACCGAGTAATGTACTTAAATTAAAAAAACTGTGATCACCGAACATAATTACTCTCTAGCGGAGTTCATTCTCTATCTACGACGATATAAATATATTGTGGTCTGTGGCCATGTGCTGATGTCGCTTCACAACTACATAGAAGGAAGATACTATACTACTATACTAGTCTATCTTGTCTAGTAAAACGTAGTGATTTGATTATATACTCTTTGTTTTCTAGTTGTCGGTTGCTGTGGTCGGTTGTCGCCTTTTTAGTTTTTAGTTGGCTTATCAATCTTATTTTCGTTTAAGTACACTTTATAAATTATTTCAAATTCAATAATTATCTATTTTTGAAACAATTCGTATTTAAAAGTGGTAAGACTACTTCGATCTTCGATTAAGAATGCCTTTGCTTGATGGAAAGGAAATAAATATATTTTTTGTAAGTTCCATTTACGTATTATGTCCAAACACATCCAAATTGATGTAACTGCAATAATACTGCCTCGTAATACCACGTAATAATATAAGCACTCAACAATTTATCTTTGTGGGCCTATATGCCTATTTGAAAATAAATATTTTTTTTGCTACAATTGTTTACAATCTTTTAAGTTCTTAACCTAAAATAAATAGCAACTTTCATTTCAAATTAAACTTAATACTATTTTTTTTTTCAGAGCGAAGAAGATTTACCATATGAGGAAGAGATACTAAGAAATCCTTTTTCAGTTAAACATTGGATTAGGTACATTGAACACAAAAAGGGTGCGTCAAAACGTGAAATAAATGTTATATATGAAAGAGCACTTAAAGAGTTGCCTGGATCTTTTAAATTATGGTATAACTATTTAAAACTGAGAAGAAAGCAAATTCGAGGCAGGTGCATTACTGACCCCTGTTATGAAGATGTTAATAACTGTTTTGAAAGGTCATTAGTATTCATGCACAAGATGCCTAGAATATGGATGGATTACTGCACATTCCTTACTGATCAGTATAAAATAACAACAACTAGAAAAGCATTTGACAGTGCTTTGCGTGCTCTACCTATTACACAGCATCACAGAATTTGGCCACTATACTTGAATTTCTTAAAGAAACATGATATACCAGAAACAGCAGTAAGAGTTTTTAGAAGGTATTTGAAGTTGTCCCCTGAAGATACTGAAGAATATATTGATTATTTAATTTCAATCAATAAATTAGATGAAGCTGCCCTTAAATTGGCTCAAATTGTAAATAATGAGAATTTCCAATCCAAACATGGTAAATCAAATCATCAATTATGGAATGAGTTGTGTGAACTTATATCAAAAAACCCTGATCAAATTCACTCCCTCAACGTTGATGCTATAATCAGAGGTGGTCTTAGGCGTTATACTGATCAATTAGGTCACTTATGGAACTCTTTAGCCGATTATTATGTGAGAAGCGGTCTCTTTGAAAGGGCTAGAGATATTTATGAAGAAGCTATTCAAACAGTGACTACTGTAAGAGATTTTACTCAAGTTTTTGATGCATATGCACAATTTGAAGAGTTAAGCTTGAGTAAAAAAATGGAGGAAGTTGCAAAAAAATCTAATCAACATGAAGACGATGATATTGATCTTGAACTTAGACTTGCTAGATTTGAATATCTAATGGAAAGAAGGTTATTACTTCTTAATTCTGTGCTTTTAAGACAGAATCCTCATAATGTCGCTGAATGGCATAAGAGGGTTAAGCTGTATGAAGGTAAACCTCATGAAATTATTGATACTTATACAGAAGCCGTACAAACAGTAGATCCAAAGTTAGCAGTGGGAAAATTATACACATTGTGGGTTGGATTTGCTAAATTTTATGAGGAAAACGATCAAATTGATGATGCAAGGTTAATTTACGAAAAAGCAACACAAGTTAGTTATGCCAAGGTTGACGATTTAGCGTCAGTGTGGTGTGAATGGGCAGAAATGGAAATAAGGCATGAAAACTATGAAGAAGCTTTAAAATTAATGCAAAAAGCTACTGTCTTGCCTTCAAGGAAAGTAGCATACCACGATGACACAGAAACTGTTCAAATGCGTTTGTACAAGTCATTAAAAGTGTGGTCAATGTATGCTGATCTTGAAGAAAGTTTTGGCACTTATAAGTCCTGTAAAGCAGTTTATGATCATATCATAGATTTGAAAATAGCAACACCACAAATAATTATAAACTATGGATTGTTTTTAGAAGAACACAATTACTTTGAAGAAGCTTTTAGGGCTTACGAAAAAGGCATAGCACTTTTTAAATGGCCCAATGTGTATGATATATGGAACACATATTTGACAAAATTCTTAAAAAGGTACGGGGGGTCTAAACTTGAAAGAGCTAGGGATCTATTTGAACAATGTCTTGAAAATTGTCCTCCTGAGTTTGCAAAACATATTTTTCTTTTGTATGCAAAACTAGAAGAAGACCATGGTCTTGCAAGGCATGCTATGTCTGTATATGAGCGTGCTACTACAGCTGTCCTACCAGAGCAAATGTTCGAAATGTTTAATATCTACATTAAAAAAGCTGCAGAAATTTATGGCGTACCAAAGACACGTCAAATATACGAGAAAGCTATTGAAACTTTACCTGAGGAAAAAGCAAGAGAGATGTGTATTCGCTTTGCTGAAATGGAAACACGTTTGGGTGAAGTTGATAGGGCGCGAGCAATTTACGCTCACTGCAGTCAGATGTGTGACCCAAGAATTACAAGTGAGTTTTGGAACACTTGGAAGGAATTTGAAGTTAGACATGGTAATGAAGATACAATGCGAGAAATGTTAAGGATCAAGAGAAGTGTGCAGGCTACATACAACACTCAAGTGAACATGATGTCTGCTCAAATGTTAAGTTCTGCAGCACAAGCAGCAGGCACTGTTTCTGATCTGGCTCCTGGAATGAAGGATGGAATGAGAATGCTAGAAGCTAAAGCAGCAGAAATGGCTGTACAAAGTAAAGGTAATATTCTCTTTGTGAGAGGTGAAACACAAGGTCTCAAGGAAGGGGCAGATAAGGTCACTAATCCTGATGAAATTGATATTGATGATGATGAGTCCAATAACAGTGATGATGATGATGATGACGATAGTAACATTGCATCAATACCTATTGAGCAAAAGGAGATTCCAGCTGCAGTTTTTGGTGGTCTTGTACCGAATAAAACAAAAAATGATGAGTAAAAAATTCTCTTGTATGCACCAAGGCTGTTGGCACACAGGGCCATAAATCATTCAAACTCTAGGGTTGTGCATGTTCTGCACACATTGTCGATACTTTGAGTACCCATACTCGTTGAGTATTGCTAAGAGAGATATTTTTTTCAATTTAATCTACATCAGTTGCTAGAATAATTAACTATGCATGTATAATATGTATGGATGTATCTAGAACATAATGTTGCAAATAAAATTTGTTGCAGCTGGAATCGAATATAAGCATGTTGGTATTTCTTCATTCTTAGTATATAGCGATTGTAAATATTGTAAACATAATGTTTCACATTTTAAATTGTGTATAATTTTAAAAACAAAAGTTTTATTTACATAATCGATAGTAACACGGCGCATCACTCTGACTCGCCATAAAGCCAGTAAGTGCGAGAAAGCATGCGATTTTGGCAATGCTGCTCCCAACGTTTTATGGCCCCGTGTGCCAACAGCCCTGGCATTCATTATAATAAATTGTAATTTACCAAATGTTAACCCTTTTAATGAATAAATATAACATTGACCTTGACAGATCCTTATTTTCTTATTATTCTAGATCTAGAAAAACGAGAAATAAAACTTCTATAACTTAAACAAAATATTAGTTTATTTCAGTTTGCCTCATTTTTCGAAATATATACATCAGAAAGTAGTTACTAATATACAATTACACTAAATATTGGCTTCAATGAAATATACTTACTGGTGGATGCACTATTGCCATTTAAAAACAAGGCATAATTGGCAAGTACATTTTGATCTGCTCGTTCAGCCTGTGGCTCACGATGCTGCCATCATAAGAAGAACGAGCGTAACTTCCATTTTTGATCAATGAACTTAAATACATATTCCAAATCAGCATAAAAAAATATATTTTTGTAACTAGAATTAATAATTAAAATTAAAAAAATAGGTTTTGTTTAACAAACTATACAAGGTGGAAGCTTCCGCTTAAAGGGAGTAGGGTCAGATTCGTAAGAGGTTGGATTCCGAATATGTTTCTTATTAAGTTGAATTCTGAGTAGGTCAGGATTGTGGGCAGGCACGTTTCTGATTTCCAAATTAAGGCTTTTCGTTTAAAAAAAATGTTTAAGTATTGCTTAAATAATTTTTTTAAATCTTCAGCCTAGCAAAATCTACCGTATTTTGTGTTATTTGAGTAAATGAAATTGGAATGATAATAATTTATTACACCCAATTGAAAGTTCATGACTTATGTTGAAACTGGCCAGAAAGCACTTTCACTGACCACAGTTTTGAATACAATATTATTTTGCTGACAAAAAATGACAGTAGAAAAATATTATTAGTTTATGAAGATCTTAAATTAGCACATAAAATAATGCCACTTCACATGAATGTTGAAGATATAGAGGCAACAAATTACGTTTACCCAATTATTTTCAAATTCAAGCAAGCAGTACAATGGTGTGGCATAATTATTTTATTACTGGATAGTTGTCGTACACAAGCATTTAATGAATGATTTGACGTATTCAATCTACTAATAAATGATAGGGGCAACAACATGATATAATTTATAATAGGTAACATATAATTTATATCATATAAACATAGAAAATCAAAATTTAAGTTACGACAAAATGTATGATTTTAATGAGAATTATAAAAAGACCTCAAACATACCATTCCAAAGAGGCGGCATCTTGCTTTTAAATAAATCAAAAACGACAATTCAAAAAAGAATGGGGTCTAATGGCATACCTACGAGTGTTAAATAGAAACATCTTATACAATCCAATGCAGAAAAAACAAGAAAATTACAAAAAATCTTGGGGCGTTCAATGTATTCTCTGTATTGGGATGATTTACTAATTTGATAAATTCATTAATTAATGACATTATCTGGGGGTAAAAGTAGAAAATTCCAAGTAATTGTGATTATTAGTTCACTAGTTATCCTTAGTCAACAATAGGCTGACGTGAAAAATTCGAGCACAGCGCTGTGATTAAATTCCTTACAAAACATGTGGCTGTTTATCAAGATTCTGCACCTTTGTTAACTACTGTTCAAAACTGGTCACGTGAATTTAAAAGGGGCGCAGAGGTCTGGAAACACCTTTGAGCTGTGTGTAATTGTGGTTTTGAAGAAATCAACCCCCACCCTATAACCCCTAACATAGCCCATAGTGATTACTATTTGCTCTCTAATTTGAAAGCTCAAGGCAGCAATAAATGCACTGAGGTTATGATAAAATATTTTTACTAGCGACCCGGCAAGTCTTCGCAATGAATAATATATAGCCTATATCCATCCCAAAATTTTATTCTATTAGTGAAAGATTTTTAAATCGGATGAGTAGTTTCGAAGATTACCTCCTAGACAAATAAACATAGAAACTTAATTCTTTATAATATTAGTATAGTTTGTTTTATGTCTTTTCATGCCCATACCGAAAATAAATTGAACACCCCTCGCATTTCAGCAGACAAAAACATGCTTTATTTAAAGTAAAAGCATATGACTGAATATTTTTCTGAGGCAGTTGCTTCCACAAATAATCGCAAAACAGTTATAAAATAGTATATTTCATTACAAGTGCGGAAAGGCTGTCATTGCAAAGAGTTCCGACAAATGTCTACCCGAGCCGAGGCGCAGCCGAAGGCGAGGGTTGACAGTCGGAACAAGTTGCAATGACGGTTCCGCACGTGTACTGAACGACTATTTTTAATACAGTTGCGAAAAAATGAAGCAATTTAATAAAACAAACAACTAAACTCGCAAAGAAAATTTCTGGAAAATGGCGCCAACCGTAGAATATAAGCAGAAATTTTTTTTCTACACCTATTCTGGTAGGCAAAGGAAATTATGCCCATACAGCCAAGTCTTCAGTAGATTTTTTTTATTGATATGAAATGAAATGAAACCTAACCTAAATCATTCAATCAAATCATTAAATCTGATATTGAAACAAATTAGTAGCTTCTTTTTAGAAATATACGTATTTGCATGAATCATAAAAACTTCTATGAATTTTTTCATGGTTGGTTTTTCTTTTTAATAGACATTTTTTGACAGTTGGGAAAGAGAACGCATGAGTTCGGGAAAGGTAAAAAAAAAGCACGAGTATGTAATAGCCCACATCCCGAACGCTATACGTCCCTGCACTACACCACTTTTTGAGTGTGACTGTAATTTTTTAAAATTACAGTCACATCTAACGCAAAAAATTGATTTATTTTTTTTTAATTTCTAAAAAAAAATGTCAAATAAGTTAAGTTAACAGTTATTACATTTAGGTACCAATTTAACATAGGTCTTTAATTATAAAGTACTAGTCTAACAATTTTGGTTTTCAAAGAATAAATACACCTATTCCCACAATATTGAGTGATTTACCATGTTATTTTAATATCATGGACTTCTTATAGGTTTTCCTATAATCTATAAGTAGAAAACTAATTTCTGTATTTTATTTTTTTTTCAAAATTTTAAGTTCAGTAGTTTTGGAGATGGGGGTGATCCTATAAAGGTTCTGTTTGTTTATTCAGACGTACGGAACCTTAAAAACAATTTAATAATACAGTCATGTCTCTAAATTTAATTACGTAGTTCGGACACACTTCTCACAAGACCATGATTATTTGAGAATTAGTATTCTAGAAGTTAAGGTCTTTCTCTTTGACAGGGCAGAATGCAGAAACAACTATACTGTTTTATATGTAGAGTAACTTTGACGAGAGATGGCGTTTGAGTGCATCAACAATATACTTGATTGAAGAATATTGGTGTATTAAACAATTTTGCACAAACTAAACTATACATCTTATGCAACGAAATTGTAACGTATTTTAAGTGAACTACTCGGCAAAAGTTGAAAAAACTTAACAAGCAAATAAAAACAAAATGTACTTAATTAATTTCCTTATACTCTTGGAACAAAACAAGCTACATTTATAAAATTATAACATACAAATTCGATATAGTTGTGTTTTATAAAAAAAATATATTACTATATTGCAGAGAGAAATTGTATGGTTTTGAATTAATTTAGAAATCTGAAACACAATTTGATAAAACTATATTACATCTCGGGGTGGAGAAAGAAAATGTAATGCATTTGAATACATATGTTGTTGATCAGAGTAATCTGATAATGTAAGGTCATTGCTGACACCTCCAAACATAATAAGTTCACCATTTCCTTTCACTAATGAATACATAACTAATTCTTCGGGAGCTCGATTCATTTCACCTAAACGTGGACACAACCATGACACATAATTAAGTGAATTACCATTAACAATCGTTGCAATATCTAATACATGCATAGTTAATGTATTTCTCTTAACTTTTTTAGTTGCAGGTTGTCTCTGTTGAGGATCATTTTGTGGTGGTTCAGGTTCACATCTATTTTCTAAATGAGCAATTTGTCTTTGATTAATGAGATCATTTTCTGGAGGTATAATTTGCTGTGGAGTATCACATGCAAATGCAGCCATCCTATACCTATTAGCTTCCTGTAATTGACGGACAATTTTCATTCCACGGCTCTGAAAAAAAAAACTAAAATGAAAAGAAGAACTTTAATATGATTTCTACAATAAGCAAATATTATTATAAATGTTACCTTATGCTTGTTTCTTCTCACATCTAAACTATTACTGGGTCTCAGAGATTCATTACTAGGACCAGCAATTGCATTATTGCAGCCATTTCTATTTTGTATGTTTTGATTTTTGTCCTCTCCATTACTAGGTCCTGCTAAGGGATTGTCTTGAGAACTCTCTTGTACTGGTCTTGCAATATTTAAAGAATTCTGTCGCGGTAATACACCTCGTCTACCGTTTACATTTTGATCTCTGTCTAGGGGCCTTTGCAGATTTTGTTCTATTCTGACTGAAACCGGCGCTCCCTCACGTCTATTAAGTGATGATATTCGAATGGCTGAAGTAACGAAAGGCTTGGCACTATTCCAACCGTTTCTACTTCTACTCAAACTGACAACCTTGTCTCCAACTCTACAAGCAGGATTGCACCAAATATTAGCTGACGCCCATTCATTATTTTTGACAGCTAACTCCTTCCAAGTCCATATTGGACCTTTCATTGTTAATACCCAACAATCATTATAAACAAAGCGACTTTGTAAAATCTGTACTCCTCCTAGGAGTAATAGTCTATCGGAATCCAATTCTAAAAGAGAGTGAGCATATCGCGGTGATGGTCGCGGCTTAGTTGTTGGCTGCTTCCTCCAAGTTTGAGAAGGTATATTAAAAACCCAAACATCATTTGTGCACTGTATCAATTGATTATGAATAGGGGCCATAATTAACCCACCAAATAATACCATTTCATCTCCTTTAATACAGCAAGCATGTCCAGCAATAGGCGGTGGACCAGCATTTGTGGGATTTATCAACACCCACTTATTACTATTGACATAATAAAAGTGCATATCATTATACATTGTAACATTTTGATAGTATTGGGTGAGAGAAGGGTATGTCCAGCCACCAAATACAATTAAGAAATCATTGTATATCACCATTGAAGTATATGCCTTTGGAACAGGATATGTACCAGTAGCTAAAGGCCTTACCCACTGTCTGTTGGAAAGATTAAATTTCCAGATATCATTGAATGAAGTAGCATTTGTTGTACAACCACCAAATATATACATATTGTTTTGATATACACAAGCAGCATGAGAGAATCTTTTTGTTATTGTTGGAACCACATCTGTAGATGGCATATTCTTCCAAATCACGTTGAATTCTCCAACTGCTTTAATCAGTTTTATCGAAGTTTTCCTCATAACATCTGCAACAAAAACCTTTTGTATTCACATAAAAACAATTTATAATAATTAGCAAAAAAATGTAAACAGCAAGTATCTTGAAACTAAATGTAAACGATATTCAAGTTTATAATCATTTAAAATATATACTTAAAAGTTTTAATGATTTAAAGGCTACACAACATAATGTATGTTTAAAAATATATATATTTATACGAATATACTTTGTCGTACTTACTTTGAGCACAGTTATACCATCGCTTACTAACAGCCATGCAGTTTTCCAAATCTTTGTATGGATACAAAAAACTTAGCACAAACTCCAATACCTCATCGGGAAGATCGTCTACAGAACTTTGGAGGGATTGTTGCTGCATCGATTGATGTATTACTTCCATCTTGCATAACTTTTATTAGACAGACAGAATCCCGGGGACAATGTTTATAAAATTTCTGATGACTTTACCCATATTTAATATCCATTTCATTTATTCCTGATTTCGTGCCTGATTTATCGTAACTACCACAGACTATTCATAAATAATTTACTGAATACAGTACCTCTACCATGAGTTATAATGACTGCACTCGCTAGCGAGAGCGTAAAATATTTATATGAAAAATTGTCAATTTGACATTGACAGTTGACAGTTTTTCATATAAATGTTTTACGCTCTCGCTAGCGAGTGCGGTCATTGTAAACTCATGGTAAAGGTACTGAATATGTTGAAGTCAACAAACAATCAATCAAATGTCAACAGTTTATAATTGCGAAAAATTTTGAAGATATATGGATCTGTACATCTTCAAATTTGTTACGGTATTTGTTACACTTTCACGCAAAAAAGGCAAAATTGATTTGGAAGAAAATTGCTACACAGATAGTTATAAGGTACTTTTTATCCTGGAAAAATGTTAGGTTTCCGAGGGATCGTTTAAACATAATAAATTCTAAACATATAAAATTCTTTACCATTGTCGCAGTAGTGGCGCCACCGTCGTCACAGCAATAATGTCAGGCGTTATTTAGGTATTAAATTTTTCATTTTTCAACCCAGACGAAGTTACGGGCACCAGATAGTATACCATAATAACTGATAATCATATATATGGTAGCATATAGTATGCATATGTATGCATACATACATTAAAAATGGGTTTGTAGGTAGGTACAGAAGTCAGTAAATGATTGATTATATAGAATGGTTTCAGATAGTTATTGTCTTTCTATCAGCGTATCAGTCTTGCTCTCGCTCCTTATGTTATAATGCCAAGAATTTATTGTTTTTTTTCTTTCGTTTTTGATGGACTCCAAATTTTTTACTTACCAATTCAGACAAAAGTTTTAAAAAAGTAGTTTGACATTGAATTTTTGACATGACTGTAGTCAAACAGTTTTACTGTCATTCTTTCTAACCGGGAATTTTCAATTTAGTTGTTTGTTACAGTGTACATAACAAGCTTTATTTTTCAAAAATAATGGATGAAAAGTTTAATAATATTTTTACAGTAAATCGCCATTAATTGTATCCAGTATTATTTATTGTTTTACTTTTATCTCTTTTAACATAACCTAAAACTTCTTTTTATAAACTATTATTTGTTTTAAAAGTATTACTGTGTGAAAAAAAATCGATAATGCTGCATTTATTGCAAGCCAGTGCGGTCACGGATAAGTTTAAGTATTGGCAGTCTTTGTCATTTTCGCAAATTCAACTAACAACTTCTCAAAAGGTACTTTTTAAGAGGTTGCTGAATTTATGCAAAATATTGCTATAGAACTCTTTATATCGATGATTCTTAAATCACATGTATTTATTAATACTAATTTCGTCAAAAAATATATGTTACAATTTTATTATACTTCAAATTATGTAATTCATTTTTCAAAATGCTGTTGCAGGTTGTATTATGGAGTATTGGTGTGGTAGGCACAAGCGCCATTGTTGTTGGAGTTCTCTCCAAATACCTAGCCAGAAGACGGGCTAGACCTATTATGAATCCTAGAATCCAAAGAGCATTGAATAAAAGATTGTCTAGAATGAGGAGTCCCAATGGAGGTACTAATTAAATAAAAGATGCAAGCTTCAAATATATATCTCTAATATATTTGATATTAAATTGTTATTTTTTTACTGTCATAAAGTTAAATCATAATTTATATTTTAACATTGTAGATAATAATTTCATTCCTAGTAATCAATCTTTTTACAATGTTCGTATAGGGATGGGATCAGTAACAAGTAGTGGAGGTCGCAGCAGCCCCTTGGCATTTAGTGAACGTCTGTCTCTTGCATCTGGATCCATTGGAGGTGGTGATGCTGCACCCCTCTCCCCCCAGCAACTTGGAGTAATGGGTAAGTTTTTAATAATTATGTATCTTAAATCTCAGTTTATCTTTTAAATATAAGTAGGAGGCCATACAGCCTTGCTATCTTATAATACACAAAATTATATAACATGCTTTGTAAACAAAGTGAATTATAACATTTCAAGAAATTATAACAATTACATATTAGATAAGCACAATATAAACTTTTTCTAGAGACGAATTAAAAAATTGTTACTAAAGTTTCTTGTTGATTTTGTTTATTTAATAGATTTTTCTGTTTGATGTTGGCATTGTGAAAGGGAATTTGGGTGGTAAAGCCAAAATCTAAAAATTCGGTCATTTTATACAAGAACGTTAGAAGCGTCATCTCTTGTTTAGTAGCAGTATTGCTTTAATTCTTTTGCACTAGTATGAAAAAAGCGCCATCTCTGGTCAAGTAGCAGTATTACCTTGTTAGTCGCTTTAAAACACGAAAATAGTGTTATACTAATATTGTAGATGGCGCGTTAACTAAAAAATAATCTTCATTTTGTAACTGAAAAAACCTTATGCAAAGCCCCTTGCATACCTACTTCTTTTGCTAACGGTGCAAATAAAACTTCTGCTGCTTATAAAACTGTTTAAATCGTATGCCACAAGTTACCTTCACTTCTGAAAAAAAAAGACAGGAAGTATTTTTTTTAAATGTTACGAGTATGTCAACAGACAGGCTGACGGTCCACTTGATGGTAGGTAGCTACCGTCACCTATTAACACAAGCAACGCTACATGTGCTGCAAGTGCGCTGCCGACTACAGTATGATTGGACAAGGGATTAGGAGGGGGGATAAAGGAAAAGTATTAGGTTTCTGTAGTTGATGTATCAAATTATTAGAAAGGACCTCGAATAAATAAATGTGTCGTACAGGTTGACACTGACGCTAATGTATTTCCATTGTTAAAATGATTATTTAATAAACATATTTTATGTTATGTTCATTTTTCATTGGGAGAAAAGATTCGAACTTTCTTTGTGCATCGTATCACGTAGATATCTTATATCATTTCAAGAAGGGATTAATAAAGTAACTACCTATAAAACACGTAATACCCACATAGATTAATAAAACAATGATATATTCAATCGTTATTTAACGTCTACGTAAAGCATAGAATACTTTAAACAGAATTTGCATCCAAGGGTTTTATTGGATAATGTCTCAATTGGTGGGAAATGTTGCATTACGCCAGCGCCGAGACAGTTGAAATTGGTCTAGATATTGCACTCTTCCGTTGTGTCTCTGTCCACGTGCCACTGTTTTAAACTATGATTGTTTAATATCGCCAATTATTATTATCGTTTTATACATGGTGGTTTTTATACTTATATATATTATTAAGTAAAATCAGAATCTAAAAAGATACGCTTTTTGTCCTTTAATTATTAAATAGGTTAACCGCATAAACTATGAGTATTTTTTTTAATGTTAAGATCGGCAGACAGGCTGTCGGTCCACTTGATGGTAGGTGTTACAAGTGCGCTATCAACTACAGTAGGATTAAGGATAAAGTATTAGAAGGGAATAGGGAAATAGGCTCTGGCATCCCTTACTTACTCACCGAAACACGAAAGCACACGTGTCATGGTGGTCTTCTGTAAAGGGGTGGTTACTGCCGCCAGACGGGTTGTCCAAATGACTGCGAAACGCAGTGTGCCCTGCCACTATTTTCCAGATCGAAACCAGAGACTTTTCAAAATTTTCAGAGTTTTTGATCTTTTCAAAGTTGACCCTGCTGGGAATGGAACTCGGGAACCATAGAACGGACCCTAACCACTCATCCAACGAAATTATGAATTTTGAAATTAGAATCGTCTAGCTCGCAAATGCCAAAATACAATTGAATTACATTTGAGTTGTTGGCTGCTTGTTGAGGATTAAATTTATTCCTCACTGATATGATTATCAAACCTCTAATGATGAGGTGAAAAATATATGAAAATGGAGGAAAGCGATACCGTCGCTTAGAAATAGCAATGAAGCGTCAAAATTGGGAGATATAAAATTATTAATCTTTTCAGTTTTTTTTAACTTAGTAGGTATATATTTCCCATTAGATATTTGTAATTGATGACAGAAGACATCTTCTTCAACTATTTCTTTAGCTTGTTAATGATTAATATACGCAGCAGACCCTAAAACTAATTTCCGATAGCCTCTCTTGCTATTTCTGTGGAACGAATGTGTTCTGTGTTCTTTTCAAATTAAATTTAGTTGTTTCGATCGAGAGATCGAAGGTTAAATTACTAATTATTTTAAATTGAGACCGTCGTGTTTTCACTTTGGTCTTAATAATGACTCCGTAGTCATCTACAAAATTAATAGATAAGAACTAAGATTATCTATCTACATGAAAACAATTGCAATTGCAACCCCCCCTTCCATATTTTCTGATGATCACTCTTGTGTACAGAATGGTTGACTGTAGCTATTTTGCATTTAAAAGACTTATTTTATAATAAAACACATTAATTCATTTATTTATTACATTAAAATCAATATCTAAGTATTAGAAAAATAAAGCAACGTTATAATAATTACATTAAATACAAATATTTGCATGCCCTTTTCGGGTAGAGCATGCTTTGTACAGTAATCGCTGTATATAAATTAAAATCCTATAGACTAGTGTTTGTGAAAATAAAGATTTATTTATTAATGTGAAACATCTATAGGCGCGGGTGAAACTGATTGATAGCGTGGCGACGCGTCACCACGCTATATATACATATACAGTCTATGCGTAGTAGTGGTACGGTGTGACGACGCGTGCCGTGGTGATTGTTGGTGGTTGTTGCAACTTCAAATAAATATTTAAATTTTTGTATTCAATAAAAATAAACGTTAAATAAATAAATAAACAGTAATCATTTCATTTCACTCGATGTTTCACATCTACCAGGCATCCCGTGGCGACTCATTTTTGTAATGGTCACTCAAATATAATTTCTAGACAAACAAAATGAAGCCATCGTTTATTTAAACAACGAAAATATACTATGGTTTCACAATTAAAATTAAAATAGCACGTTTAAATCACCTGTTTTGAAGTCGATAATAAATTTGATTGTCTGTTTACAATTATCCGTTTAAGAGTGACATAATCCTCTTGCATTAACACAAGGTTGCTTTGTTGAAACTGCAGCTGTGACCCTGATGAAACCAGTGGCTGATCGCAAAACAAGGTCTAATGTTTGTTAGCAACCTAAGCGATTGGGAATCTATGTATTTGTACATAACTCAAAAATAAAACATAAGAATAAATCCACTCATTAATGCTGCATAATGAATTTATGTAACAATATTATGTACTTATTCATGGAGTGTTACTAAAATAGATGACCGACCAAATCCTAAGTCTGAATTAGATCACAGATTCCATCGAGCTCAGTTAAGATTGAGCCAGTTAATTTTGAATCGTCTATTTTCACGCGATCTATCAGTTTATGTAGATCTGTATATCGCTAATTAAATAGCACTCTATAAATTATTTTTGGTATCTGGCTAAATTTTTCACCACATTAGAAAATCGTTGTTCCGTTGACAACGGGTTTATTATGATGTGCTGGTTTTACTGTAATTTGGATTTTTTTTTCTCGTAGGATTTACATCTTTAATACATTTATGCAGACAAAGCAAAGGTTCTATCCGCGGAAGATCAGCGTCGTGACTCAAGCTACGACTACATGCTGAGCGGAGACCATTTTGGCACACTCTCGCTATAAATAGTACCATATAAACATTTTTTCTTTCTATCTTCTGTTTAGTTCCATTTAGTTTCTATTGTTATAATTATTTAGTTTAAAACTTTGTTGGTCATCATTGAATAAGTACACGGCGCAATGTACGGTTGGTGTTTGATAGTTATTTGTTGTGGAAGATCCGGGAGAAAGGCATAATTTACTCATTCAGCTTGACCAATGGGCGGCCAAAGGTTTAGTTACATTTATAAATTTTTGGAAAACTTAATAAAAAACACTTACCTACATAACGTACGTTAGGTAACCTAAATTACCTCGGAAATTACGTCTTAAATTAAAGATTGTCTCTAGTCAGTATCACTGGAGAGAATATGGGCTATTCGCTAAGTAAAAAAAAAGCAATGCAACTTGAGCTTAAAATGCGTCCCAGTTGCATTTGAAATATTTAAATAACTTCAAATGATTAAATACTTGATGTGACTATTTAATCATTGTACCTACTATTCTCTGTTATATCTGAGGTCAGCTTATGTTAAAACCAGTTATTAGAATTTTGCAATTGGATAGCAAGTTATTAATTTGTAAGGAGATTCAACTTGACCTCCATGAAATATTAAAAGAATAAAATCTACATGTTTTAAAGGGGATTATTGCGACCGGCTAGCTGTGACAGGTGACACAACTACTTTTAAAAAAATAACAGCCAAAATAAGACATTAGTGGTATAGACAAATAAAAAGTACAGATAAAAGTAAGTCCTAATAAAAGTCTAGCTACATTGATCTCCTGTGAACAAATTATTTCGTTTAATGAACTCACTAATTTATTTTCATGCTGTTCTCTTTGGAACAACAGTAATAGCTTAGTTGAGATATGCTCGACAGATAGCGATGTTACTCAGAAATAACAGAAATATTCAGAAAGATTGGTAAGGAGAAGACCAGATTTAATCTAAAAAAAAATGTAATCAGCAGCGGGCCATGGTGAGGTGAACATACCTCCTCACTTCACAGAGGACAGGGTTGTGTTCAGCACTAGGCCATTGTATATATATAATAAACATATTTATAGGGAGACACGTTAATGTGATAGCCAAAGAATTATCTTAGTAATGGGTTCTTATAGAGTGCCTTGTGACGTAATCGTGACGCTCACACGCAGCAGAAAGCCTGCGCGTCGCTATCGTAAGATTTGACGAGTTCACGTAAGGCTCGTTGGTCTAGGGGTATGATTCTCGCTTTGGGTGCGAGAGGTCCCGGGTTCAAATCCCGGACGAGCCCTCCTTTTGTACATGATGTTTTTTTATATTTATAAAAATATTTAAAACTTTAATTTTCACTTTTTGAAGAATAAAATCACCGTTATAAAATAAAATTTAATATACGCATGAACACCTGTAGGCGACCTATATAAGAAATATGACGTAATGCTTAGATAGTCTTGTAGGGGTTCTTCATAGTCCTGGGGGAACACAAATTGTAATTCTCGACACGTTCCGCGAGCGACCCACTAACACAGCTTGTATAATCGCGAGGACCTAATTGTTCTTCTTACAGTACCAATCATAAGTTTTTTTAATTCATATTAAAGCTATAAATATTATTTCTAATTTTTCAGTATTACTTGTTAATACATTAACACAAGATACTGATATTTTTTATATATTTGTATTATCAAAAATAATTAAACATTTTTTTTGTCAATACAGTTGCTAAAAAATTGTAATTATAAATAATTTCCATTAAATAATTTTGAATTTAAGGGAAGTTAAATTATACATAGAAATATAAGTAGATATCTATTTTTATTTGTAATTATTCTACCTTACACATATTATAAATGCAATAGTTTGTGAAGATGGATGTGTAGATGTTTGAATGTGTTCACTTCTTCACGCAAAAATTATTGAACGAATTTTGATAAACCTTACAGTACACACGTTATTTATTGATAACAATTAAAAATGACATACTTTCCAATGATAATGATAACAATATAAATAAGATAAAATGAAATTTGTCAATGTGGCGGTACAGAGCGATTTCTTTTATTGGTGCATTAGTATTTTCTACTCGTTGATAGATGGCGTTTTTAATATATTTGGAAGTTTTATATACGTAGTGTTAGTGTTAGTGTTCTTTTTTATGTTTTAGCAATAAATGCATTGAAAGACTAATAATAAAATAATTTTTATGGTAAATATTTATAAATTGATTGCAACATGTGTTTAACAATTTCGTATAAATCCACAACGGCTCGTTGGTCTAGGGGTATGATTTTCGCTTAGGGTGCGAGAGGTCCCGGGTTCAAATCCCGGACGAGCCCTTGGTTTTTTTTAATTGGCAAATTTTTGATATTTCTTACTTTAAGTGATATTTTTTTAACATATCTTCTAATTGTAGAATGATATAGACGTGACATTTTTTATGAACTTAATACAGCTGAACACGACCACACTTCGATGCGCGGCGTGCGTGTGCGGCGCTCGCTTTCTTTGGCAAAAACGGTGATAACTCGGCAAATATAAATATGAATTATACACATAAATCATCCTCTTTCCGCCGATACACTCAGGAACAAAATCCGTTAACTACTTTCCTGAGATTAGCACATACATACGGACGTACAGGGAAAGAGGACTTTATACTATTTACCTACTACAGCTCCTAAATTCTGCGTCATGTTTGGTTTGGCATTCAATTTGGTTTGGTTAGGTGATTCGTTTGCATTCAACATTCAATTGGTATTGATGAAATCTTTTATTATTATCATATAATCGAAAGTTTCAATACGATTTTTAAGTAAGAGTAAAGTAAAGTAAGGTTTTGATAAGATTTTAAGTCTTAATTTACCTTAGTCTCTAGTCGATCGCGTGACTCCCAGAAAGACAGAGAATTTTAGCTTTAAATTTTTTCTTAGCCGACCACACAATGTTTTTTTAATACCTAGTAGTGTTCGCCAAAAACACTGTCAAGTGACAGCAGCTATTATCTCACTGGAATTCGTAAATAATGAATAATTTTGTACTTTTCCGTGTTGTGGAAAACAAAATTAAACAGAAATGAACAAATTGCTATTAATTATATATAACTTTTAATATTTGAATTTTAAACTACGAAAATATATCTAAATATATCTGTGGAATTTTACCACCCATTAATTCGCCATTAATGCATTTATGTACCTATATTTATGTACATATTTTCATTATCATTTGCGAGTATCATTAATTGTTAGTAATTTAGCAAAAATAATCCCTTTTTTACGGTTTATGATTGTCGGTTAATTTTATCCTTTAATTTTTAAAGAATCCCATTAACAAAACAATACAAGTGTAACATTAGTCAATTCAAATCAATTAAAATCGTTTATTTCTCAAAAATAGGATAAAAAGATAGATTTTTTGTAGTTGATCATATATTTTACCGGAAAAAAAATAGTCAAGATGATGACGATCCTGAGAAGAAACCCCGAAAGAAACTCAGGATATCATTAATTTTTGTCATCTTTAAAATAATATATATAAACCATTACAATTATTATACACAAATCACAGTATATGATAGTAGGTACTAGGGCTCTGGGTTGTTTCCCATGAAACGAGATCAGAGGGTAAAACGAAATCCTTACAATAATTTCAAGACTTTATTAGGCCGTGCCAAAAATCGAATCCGGGGCCCTCGAATCAGAGATCTCTAAAACCTTAAACTAGATACATTATATTCGGCCATGGCATTAATAAGCTTTCAATTTACAAACCAATAGAACACATTGCAGTAAATAAATAATATTTTAACTGAAATTTCGACAAGGAAAAGGGGTTGGTTGGTGTTAGTACTGTGTCCCCTCGCCTCTGGCAGCGTTGTGAATAATTTAAGTGGTTCTAGCCTGCCTTTGAGCATGTCCCGTCTAAGCGTCGCACGTCTTTAAAAAGACTAGAACGTCTCGCCGTCAAACCCAATATTTACTCTGTTCATATTTCTCTAGCCTATTTTCAGCAAAGTATTTATACGAAATTGCAACTTATATTTACTTACTTAATTAGTTTCTAGCTTTTTCATACTTAGAACGTAAACAGACTGGACAATATGTTACGCTAGTTTAACGCAGTATTCGCGTTTTTCTGTAGGCACCTATGAATATATTTGTAATAGGTATATTGCATTGGGTAACTAAACTTAATTTTCCTTTTTGCTGAATTTCGACTTTTATTATTGCAGAGGTAGAAAGTCGTTTACACCACCTGTCGGCCTATTATAAATACAGCAACGGAAAAATCAGGCAGAGTGTAATATTCCTTCGTGCGTGCCTCTACCTATCTGATATAGCTGGTTCAACGCTTTTTGCTGGAAATCTTGTAAAATACCAAAACATTTTTGTTTTATTTTAAAAAAAATTATATACAGAAAAATTTGGAAATTAGATGTTAGGAAAATTAATTGATGCATTTGTATGTATTTGGACAAAATAAATTAATTAATTAAACTTATTTTAAATTAAGTAATGTTGAAATTAAATATAGAAATATACCTCAAACTTCAATTTGAAAATTATTTTCGAATAATGTCTAATAAGTTTATGTTATCAAATATAGCTACAACTTCAGTCCACAATATCTCCTCAAATATGGTCTCCCTCAAAAATTGTTAAGGCATATATGTATAAAACAATTGCGTCAACGTCTATTTTCAATCTTCGAGGTATTTCTAAAACGCACTTATAGTAATATTGCAAATGCAAAAGTTTGTATGTTTGTTACTCAATAATATGTAAAAATAGGTTTACAGATATGGATGAATTTTGGTACACAGATAGTTTATTACCTGGATTAACATCTAGGATAGTTTTTTATTCTAGAAAAGTTAGGTTCCTGTAGGATATTCAAAAAACGAACTACAGCGCCTACGAAGTCGCGGCGATATCTATTATACAACCTAAAAATATTCTTCAATGACGTATTTAAATTTAAATAGGTATGAAATTTAAATAACTATATTTTTGATCTAGGTATTTTATGACAGTATTCGTATACTACAAACTACTAAATCGATCAATTCACCAATTGAAATTTTCAAAATCTTATACATGTAAAAATGAATCCCTATGTCCCCTGGTCACGGCATCATCCGTGAACGGGTAGACCGATTTTAATTGGGTTTTCACTAATGAAAAGAGGGATAAACGGGGAATGTTCATATATATAAAAATTGCGTCCCGGGCGAAGCCGGGGGCGGAACGCTAGTAATTTATATAAACTAGCCGTAGAAAATTAAAAATACCTTTTCCTTTTTTGTTCATTAAGAATTCTAAATCGTCTGCACTTTTTTCACACTAGGATTTTCTGTTTATAATAGTTTTTGTTGTCGAAAAACTTTCACCAATATCATTATAACTTACCCAATAACTCATAGGTATAACTGCCTCAAAAGTACTTTTTAACTTTTGACTATATATATATATATATATATATATATATATATATATGTAGTAACTTTAACTGAATAATACCTACTGGTAGTAAGCTACCAGTATACTTGTGATAGAATTTGAGGTAAATAATGCTTTGAACTAAAAATTTTCAGACCAAACTGATTTTGACCAAGACTATTGTGATTAAAATTACATTTTATTCGGGATACTTTTTATATATTATGTATAATACATTATACTAAAATACTTCCTAAAATACGATATTATACGAGGAAATTATTTTTGGCGTTGTCCTATAATTTCTAAATATTAAATTAACACATAATATTAGAAAATAAAAAATAGATTGTTTCGACTAATATTTCAAGCGAAATTTAGTTTTTCTTGAAAAAACTTTAGATCACCGACATCTTTTCTCAATAGTACGTTAGTAGGTACTATTATTTATTCTGTGTTAGTACTCTTCATGTATTAAGAGTTAACTTAAGATTTACAATAGTATGTAGATGTAATGTTTATAGGTTACTTATTTAAAATTCTATTCCAATTCACAATTTCTTTGTTTTCGGTAGGAACCTTTGTGACATCATAGTGATTTTCTCTGGAAGGCTTTAGTATTGTAAAAAATATCTTTTTAAGATAAATAATAATGTACATAAATTCGCCAGCATTGTAGAAAGGCTAAACTTTACGTAATGAACGAAACATTAATTAAGTAATGTTTAAATTAAAAAGTCATGAATACAGCATTAGTGGCACATTTGCAAAATTAATATTCAGTTTTCTAGGTCGATGTTTTTAACTAATTAATAGAAAACTCAACATTTCCCTACCCATTTTTTATAAACTGTCGCCTATTTTGAAGCTTTTTTTTTCGATTTACGCCAATACGCCCTGAATGTATAATCTAGTCACCAGTTCAAATTGGTGTTAGTTCATAATAAAGCTCCTAAAAATATGTTCTCGTTATCGCATAAAGTTTTTGAGTTATTAGCGAAAAATTTATTGCCTTTTTTTCTAAACTTAATTTTTTTATTGTTCATGTATACTTACAAGTAAAAAAGTTTAATACATTTTTTCTAAACATAATATCGAATCCAATGAGCTGTGGCAACATATTTTAGGAGCTTTATCAAGAATTAACAGCAATTTGAACTTGTGAACTAGACTAGTATTATACATATTGGACCTAACCACACTATATGAACATTATGATTAAGTAAATAAACATATAGACTGCTTTTAATTGAGGGGAGACTTTAAATAAGAATACAATGCAAGTAAATTAACCGACTGTTTCAACAGGAGTATAAATAAATCGATTTTCGAATGCCCAGTTAACAAAGGGAACGTGTATGTATAGGTATTGTCTATGGGTTTTGTTCAACACGCGGACGCTAGTGCTAGTGCCATAATCTTTACTTTTTAACTTAGTAAACATTGTAGGTGTTAACTCGCCTACAAATTTACTTGATATTATTATTGTGAAGGCTAGTAAAGAGAACTACGATTTCATAAAAAGTTTTCGCTGTACGAGTAAGTACCTAAGTACAAAATACTTAGGATCAAATTTACTTGCTCATTTGGTAACATAAAACTATAAAAAAATCTCTGTGTAAAATCTTTCAAGATTTTTTTTCTTTTATAATCTGCAATCGGCTATATAGCATTAAACAGATATGTTCCCAAGTTCGCAGTTGTAGGAGGCATTCCTGGTAATGACACCCTTTTTTTTTTGCTGTTGGGAAATCCATCATGGATACGCGGCAGCCGGCAGCGAAGGGGACGCTACGAGTTATGCCGGACTCCTACCGGCTAAAACCCAACGATTTTCTAGCACGGCTGTAGGTGGGCGGGGTCGCGGGAACGTTGTTACACAACTTCGGCGACCCGCCACGGCTGTCCAGCGCGGGGAGGACTACGCTCCCTTAGACTACCTGTAGTCTAAGGGTAGTCTACCAGTAGTCTAGGCACAACGGGCGGTAGTCTTCCCTTAGACTATCGCCCAGGTCCTGGTCAAGGGGGAAGGTGGCATGACTGTTAATGACACCCTAGTATAAGTAATATGTTGGAATTCATGTTCTTTGAACGAAGTTAAGTATGTGCCATCTTTTTAGACCTTTCACATTCTGATCTGCGTTCATGAGGTACTTCGCCAATTTATCATGTGTTTTGCTAACTTCTTCTTTAGCAGTTAGCATCTGAAAGTATTGTTGAATCCCTGTATTTCTTACAAACCAGTGCGCGCCGGAAACAGTCCTTAATGCAATGTTCTGAAATATCTGTAGAATTTCTAAATTTGACTTGCTTGCCGAACCCCCATAAGTCCATATGGGCTTTATAGTGGTTTTATAGATCAGAAAGCTTGGTGCTAACGGACAGCGGAGATTGACACCTCCAACAGCCCCCAATAGCTTCTTTTCTTTTAACTCTGATGTGATTTTCCCATGTGAATCTTCTGTTCAGATGTAACCCCAGATACTTTACGCTATTACTACTTGGTAGAACCTTATTCTCCACGTAGACGGGTGGGCAATCATCTTTTCGAAGTGAATGTTATTTGTATTGATTTTTTTGCATTTGGTTTAATTCTCCAATTCTGTAGCCAAGCGTCTACTTTATTTTCTGTCACTTGCAAGGCATTCTGTGTCATCTACAGACGTGGCCATTATGACGTCTTCAGTTTTAGGCAGATTTGCCGTCAATAAATTTTTACTATCCTATCACTCAGTGAAAGAGTGACAAATATCCATCCTTCCTCACAATCTTTCGTATTTATATTAACTATAGCTTTTGCCCGCGACTTTGTCCTCGCCCCTCGAGAACATAAATGATACACACGTAAACTAGTTTATTAACGCACATGCAAATAATAAAAGAATAATTACGATAAAAAATATTTATTCGTATAACTCTGTCCATAAAACAATCCTTTTAGGCCTCTATCGAAAGCTGTGAAGTCAGTTTCATTTGATGTGATTAATTACCCGTATTATGTAACTTTAAATTATTTATTATTAGAAATAAGCGAATTTTTGCTTTCTGAAATTATAACTGCAACCATAAATAGCCAAAAATCCTTTTTACTTGTCGGTATTGTTCGCTATACAACGCCTACTCCGTCGCCCGATCGTTTTCGTAAATTGCACGTTTGCAGCGAACTCCCTTGAATAAAAGTAAATGCCAGCCGGCGGCGCTGCCCCGTCACCTTTCAGCTTCAGAACATTTACCGGCTCTAATGGATAACAAAACGTGTACTTAAGGCGTGTACCTAAAATTTCGACAAATTGAAAAACTTTTATTTGGTATTTTGAAGAATCACAAACACGTTTAAAATACCTAAACGATAAGTAGAAGCTTACGAGGAAGTAAACTGTCAATGAGTATAAACATCGATTTAGTTTTTTTTTTACATTATTTTATTATTTTACATCCGTGATAGTTTCTTTGAATATTTGGAAGTGAGATACATATTTATACTGATACTAAGTATAAAGAGGTAAAGTTTGTATGTTTGTATGTGGGAAATAATCTTCGAAACTACTCATTCGATTTAAAAAAATCATTGATCAATAATTAGAACAGAATTTCAGGATGGACGAGTTGTCTAAAAATAAGCCAACGCTTGACAAAAGTACCTACATATAATGTAAGGCGTTATATCTTTTATTTTTCAACGCGCACGAAGTCGCTGGCATCAGCTAGTTTATAAATACAAAGTTTATAAGTACATTACAAATTAGAGCAATTCATTGCTACGAAAAGATATATTCCAAATTTTTATTTTAAAATAGCTTTTGTCCGCGATTTATTACTTTTTTCTGGCTATAAGGTACCCAAAGACCTATCTGGATAAAAGATACCCAGTCTTCTTTCTGGATAAAAGGTACCCAATGTCCTTTCTAGATGAAAGGTACCCCTGACAACGTATAAGCAAAATTTAATGATGATCAGTTGAGTGGTTAAGGCGTGAAAATGTAATATACAAACTCACTTTCACATTCATAGCATTAGTTATGATAGTTAGTTCAAGATAAAATTTAAACGATAACATATATTTTGTGGTACACTAGTAATCGCTTGAAATTTGCTTTATCTTTTTAAGCCGTATACATACATATCTCACAACTGGTAAACTTTGAGCTGGCTAACTAAGCTTTAAAAAAAATAAAAATAAAATAATTTTCGTTTAATCTATTCCTAATATTTGTCTTAATATTATGAAGATTATAAATGAAGTCGTCTGAATCATAAATCTCTATATATAAAAATGAATCCCCATTTCCCTTGGTCACCGCATCACGCGTGAACGGATAGACCGATTTTAATTCGGTTTTCACTAATGGAAAGAGGGATAAACGGGGAATGTTCTTATATATAAAAATTGCATCCCGGGCGAAGCCGGGGGCGGAACGCTAGTAAATAATAAACTCTCATTTTAGATTATGACAATCTATAACATCAAATGAATAAATAAAGTACAAGAAACAAAGTTTGAGGAACAGGGCAACCCGATTAGCTGCAATAACCACTCCAACAGGAGACCAACGTAAAATGAGTAAGGGATGCCACAGCCCCTTATCCGTATCTCCTAAACCCCACCTACTACCCTTTAATCTACTAAGGAAGCGATAGCGCTCTTGCATACACCTTATGGCTTTGCTTGTGTTATAGGCATTTACCATCAAGTAGGGGACGGTCTGCCTATTTGCTGACCTATAGATATTAAAAAGTATTTTGGCTAGCGACTCTTGATTGCTCAGTGAACCCAGCAGAGTTAGGTACTTTATAATCAATCACCCCGCGTATAAACGGTGTAATGTGTATGATAGTCTCATAAAAAAGATCTTACAATATACACTTTTACATAATCTAAAGGTTAAAATATAACTCGTCAGAGTGTCCTCCCAGTAATTGGAGATCGGCGACACTAAAAAAAGACTGTAAATTAGTTCTCTAAACGTAAACACGGTGTAGTGCGACATCACGTATGTTTATAGCGTGTATGTAAAGAACGTGCCCATTTCATTACCTGCCTGTGTACCTAACTCAAGGTGGGCGAAACTGTTGATGACAAACGTGTCTTTAAGAGTCACGCACGTCACGAAAGGTCTCATCTGTGTTGTGTCATTTAGGCTTATTTTTAAAGACGACGCCGGTTTTGAATGATCTATACTGTCTATTAAAAGGGGATAGAAGTGAATGCAATGATGCCGTTATAAAGGGTCTTGATTTGTCGGTCGTGGAAGTGACGAGAATCGCGGAAGCGACGCAGTCCTAAGAGTAGGCGATGACTGATCGCCTTCGTTGACTCTATTCGTGGGTTGTTATATCGTAATTATGGAAAATGAAGGTCTAACAGCATTATGGGAAGTGTTTATGTACCTACATTCTTTTCATTTTTTTAAATAAGGACGCCAAGGATTAAAATAAGGAGTCTGATTGCGGTATACAGAGAAATTATTATCAATCAAAATTAAATATATAGAATATATAGAGTGCATTGAGAAAATTTTCCTACAAAAATATTGATCCTGATCGCCGTAATCAGGATGGCCATCGCGTAGCTAAATAGCCTTGTAAAGTTGGCGATGGACTAAGCGATTTTGTACCACGTGGTTACAAATATCACATTACGGATTCTTTCGTCACAGCTTTCGTTTGTCCCGATCTAAGATACGCTTGAAAACACTGAAAATCTTTGTTATCAATCAATAAAAAAGGGCTCCTGAAATTTTATTGAATAAACAGATTTCTTATCCAAAAGATTTGCTGACAGGCTTAGGGTCTACTTGATGGTAGGTGGTTAACGTCGCCAATAACAACCAACGCAATATGAATAGCTATGATTACTCACTCACAGAAACACAACAGTATTTGTGCTTTTATTTCGCGACGGGACTTAACTGGCAAAGTTTTTAATAATTTTATGGCGTATGAAATGAAACTGCTAGTCATATCTTAGTAACCTATAAATAAATAACTCCATTATAATATGGGGCCACCTACAAATGCCGCCGACACCTACATTCTGTTTGTTGTTCATCATGACTCGTATGAGAACGCCATGTAAATATATGTAAACAGTCTCGTCTGCAAAATGTGTTGTTTACACAGTAATACTTATGACCATTTCAATGTTATATGTATATTATCAAAACAAAACACAGTCACCAATAAAATACAAAATGTTTAATAAATAAAGTTCTATACATAATCTTCCTTAGGTGAGAAAATCCAGCTATACGAAAAATGTACTATAAACTTCATCATCATCATCATCATCATCACGTCCACTGTTGGACACAGGCCTCCCCCATAATTTTGAAGTAAGACCGCTCGGAAGTGGCTTGGATCCAGCGTCGACCCGCGACCCTCAGTCGTCAAGATGGTCGTCAGACCAATTTGTGAGTTAACTTACTAAGCTGCGCTTGCCGGTCCATGGTCTCCACTCAAGAACCTGCCGGCTCCGGCCGCCATCGGTTCTCCGACCTGTGCCCTCCTACCCATTGCCACTTCAACTTCAGGTTATTTCTTTTGTTTACGAATCTCTTCATTCTTGATTTGCATCACGCAGAGTAACCCGGAGTATAACCTTCTCTATATTTCGTTGAGCGATGTTGAGCTTTCTTATGTTCAGCATTCAGCGTTCCAAATTTGGAGACCACGTTTCAGCACCATATGTCTTCACTGACAATTTTTGTATTTTTAAAATACATACGGTGACACTGATACCGTATGTATTTTAAAAACAGATATTAATTGCATAATAAAATTAAACTTAACTTCAATCGATGTCATAGATATGTATTTAATAATTAGTTTGTCTATAAATAATGTACATAATTTTCTACTTATGATGTATAAATTAACTGCAAGTCAATAAATCTTACGACCCCTAGCCCTCCTTCTCGTATGAGCTATAGGGTCGGTAGGAAATACTATTAAAGGAGAATACCCAAATTGTATTCAATTTTTCCCACTTATAAAATTCAACACCCAGTAAAGTTATTTGGTGTTCTGAATAGGCAGATAATTACAAAACCTTTTCGACCTAATAGGAACAGATTTGAAATACCCAGCGAATCTTAAGATATTTAAAAAAAAAAAAAGTAAAAAATTGTGACTGTTAAAAATAAAAGGAGCAATTAAATAATGTCGAAAGTGATATACTACTGATTTTAAAAGAGTTTACCTATATTTTACAGGAATGATTTTTTATCTATACTTATCCTTTCACCTGTCGCGGCCATATTGCAAATGTCAAACGTCAAGCGTATTACGAAACTAAACAAAATAGTTGATCCATTATAAAACAGAAATACGCAATGATACTTTATATTATCAAATCTGATTTCGCTCGCTTATATAACATATGAACTACACACAGAGTGCCTTAAAATATTCAAACATGTTAAGGTTACACACCGAACTAGAAGTTCAAAGCTCGGTGATGTTACAACATGAAGGTAACACTGAAAGTTTTTAAAAACTCCAATGTAGGACGCTGTTTGTATTCTTATTGTTTTTCGAAATAGTCTCCATTCCTTTGTAAGCACCGTCGCATGCCATGGAACCACTGACGGAAGCAGAGAGCCCATTCTTCTTTAGGGATCTCTTTCACGACGTTTTCGATCGCTTTCACTACATCTTCAGGCCCCATAAAGCGAATTCCTCTATGTTTATCTTTTATTTTTGGGAATAAATAGAAATGACATGGTGCCAAGTCGGGACTATAATATTGGGGGGACTATAATATCCCGACTTGGCACTAATTCCACAACTTCCATAGTCATATATTCGATTGTTCGTCTGGAGGAGAGGGCTAGAGCATTGTCGTGGTGAAGGAGGATCCTACATCTTGATTTAGGCGAAATTGGGCATTGTCCTTTCGCACTTATTATAATTATAGATGATATATAATATAAACAAATGTATCAAACTCCGCAAACAATAGTGGCGAAGTGTCTGTTGTTTTTACGATATTATGCCAAAAGTTCAAAAGAATAAATATAAAAGAATATTTATTAGTTTTCGTGCCATTGTCTTCAATACCTACTGAGACTAATGAAAGCACAATGACAGTGAGTGTCAATGTCATCGGTGGCATGTCTATCTGTAACCACCGATGAGATTAGGTTTATGTTTTTGCAGCACCAATTAAATTGAATATTTACCTTAGTATTATTTTTACTCAATCAGTTTTTATGAGAAATTCTATATATCCTAAAGTTGAACATGCATAGCTATATTACACCAGAATATACGGCCATAAAACCACCCCTGTTACATGGTGTATGAAACAATTTTACAAGGGCTCTTCAAACAACGATAAACCGTTATTATGTTTAGATATAGAGATGGGTATGCATTAATAAAAATGTAGTTTTTTTTTTACAACACTCTTGTATGAAATTAAAACACTCTTGTATAAAATTATTACAAACACTCTTGTAGTATGAACTATTGAAAGGGGTATGCGAAATAAAAAAACAAAATTTTAATTATGCTTTAATGAATTTAAACAAATAAAACTTACATGGAACATCACAATCATGCTTCGCAAAATAACTTTGATGCCAAAGAGAATTTGTTTCTTAATCTACACGAATGTGGGTCTTTCCTTCAGAGCACAACAATATAACATCTTAATTAAGGTTACGGAATAGATTTTCTGCCTAGTTTAAATTAGATTTATCCAATTTAAATATTTGATTTTAAATATTTAATGCGATACAAGAAGACCGTGGTATTAATCAGTAATACGTCTACGCCAAAATATTAAATCTAACATCGATATTTTAACATAAGATAGGAATGGTTACCAAAAAACTAACAAATCAATATTTTTTATCTCTACAAGCTAAAAAAAACTTAAATGATAATGGTACACTAGGTGGGATATCGATATGAAGTTGTAAGAAGGAATAGTATGTATATTTACTTAACAACTTTTGGTAATATGTAGAAATACTATGTAATTTTATATAATCATGTCGCTAACAAATAAATCGGTGACGAAAGGTTGGTGGTGTTAATAATGTTACTTATATTTAAGGCGAACACTTACAAATCGACTTCATATACCAATACAAAAATATCATCCATTTTCTTTATACATTGACACAACTTTACTAAGCATTTTAATAAATGATAGATAGTACCTACCTATTTAGATTAGCTTTTAAAATATGTCATTTCTAAGTTTGTCAAAGTGAAGTTTAATTGTCTAGCGGAGGGCTGGTTGTGTAGGGTTAATAAATCGTTTCAATCTATATAAGTTTTAGTGGTATTACATTAACTTTGGCAACCATTTAACGAAGATATATTTATTTCTTCAAGGTACCTAAATGTTGATAAAAATGTAGGCTCTTCTCAAACTAACATCTTCCTTAATAATACTTTAATGAAAACAAAAATAAATTAAATATTGAGAAACACTTATTATTTAAAAGTAAAGTGGGTAATATCTTTTCATTCTGGATTTAAATTCTTACAGCTTAATAATAACAAAAAAGAGAGTAAAAAAAGAAATCTACGAAACGAGGAGATACTTAAAGATATGTGTGTTTACAAGTGTTTATAAACCAGTAGACGGTTTAAAACATTGCTTTAAAATTAAACAGACTAATTATGTGTCTTTTTTATATTAAATTAATCAAATAATACAAAATGGAAACATAGATATAGAAATCTATAAATGTAATGAATTTTAAACGTTACTTTTACAAATAACTAATTTGCATAAATGTTCACATAGAACTTTCATTACAAGTAGATTTCGCAGAAAAACTTGAATCTTAACATACGTAAGGAATCAATGAAGCTAAATCTGGAAACTAAATAAATAATTTAAAATAACTACAAGTTGTAAACTTTGCTTTAAGTTTAGTTTTCATTTATTACTAAATAAATCAACGTATCACATACGATGTGGTGTAAATCATAATCATATTTGAATGAATATGCGTTTTTCATTTTAACAGAATTGATTTTTCTTTTTAGATTTTTTCGGTTAATCAATAATTTGCAATAAAACGAAAATTTTACAAGAATTTACGCTCAAAAATTTCCAAATTTTCAATTCATAGAACCACTGATTTTTTAGCAAAGTACGTAACTAGACTCCCCCTTCTGTCGCTCTGCGACTTTCTTAAACATTAAGAATATATACAGAAATATTTACAGTTATGTGTCTCTTGTTATAATATAAATCACACAACAGGAATGTGAGAAAAACAATAAAATACATCTATTTACAAATAACTTTGAGATTGTAATCATTCTCTTTGCTGTTTTCCCATTAACAAGCTGAAGACAAGCTCAGTTGCCAAATATTAACAATTAAGCGACTATTTAGAAATATATCTATATCTGTTTATTTACAAGAGAACTATTTTGTATCGGTTTTAATGTAAGTGCGCGAAGAACGATAAAACAATAAGTGTGAATGAAATTATTTCCGTATGCGCTGCGTTAGGTTTGGTGCCTAATTCACCGACGCTAGCGCTTTTAATGTTATCTTCCTTGGCCGAAGGTGTTTTAGCTGCACCTTCACTGCTGTCGCTTAACATATCGCTGCTATCAATTTCCGCGGATTCAGAGGATTTCTTCATCGGGCTTGCAACATCGTTTTCTTCAGGTGCCGGTGGTAAAGTTTCTGGTAGTTGTGTTGTAGTGGTTGTTGTCGTGGTTGTAGTGGTCGTTGTGGTTGTTGGAACTAAGCTGTTGTTACCAATAAAATATATCTCACCATATACGGCTTCCACTTTCACCGTATTCTCAATGCGTTCTCCTCTCATCTGTCGTGCCCGTGAATTGTTGTCGGTATAAAATGTCTCCAGCTTAGCAGTATATTGAACATCAGTATCGGTATAATTACCCCTGAACGTTACATTGCACGCGGTACCTGGTTCCAAATATTTTTCTAATTTGAATAGCTCCTTTCTTTCTTCCGAGAATGGATTGGCCCATTTGATCTGAGGCAGTGTTGTACCGTCCGCCAATTCGATAGTAGTATTTAAGCCTATAGCGATTCCGTGTCCATGTCCCCAGGAGACGGTGTAATTGTACTTGTATTCAATTTCAGTAGTGACAGTAGCGGCGGCGTCGTCATCATTTTTTAAAACACGTTCTTCGAATACAATCGGATCAGTTTGACGAATATGCTCGGTACTTAAATCCAGTTGTAAGTTGTTTAACTTGTAGCTAATTGGTTCTACCTCTATCAGAATTTGTCCATTGTCTAATACCAATTCATTGCCTTCATCGTCGTAAGTTATTAAATGACCAATGGTATTCTCATAAGATATTCTTCCAATATTGTTGATCGATCCACTGTTAGCCTTCTTACGTCCAATGAAAACTGAATCGAGGGAATCCGCTAAGACAGCTCCACTGGGTTTTGCATGGAACTTTGACCAATCTTTCCAGATAATTAGAGAAGCGTTTTCGATATTGTCAAGTACTTCAAAGGTATCAAACTTTTTGCTTCCCGAGACAGTGCAAGAAGAATAATCATCTGGTCTTAATTGGCCTAACAACATATCTCCCTCGGATCGAGCTCTACAGAGATAAACAGGGCCTAGAACAAGGAAAACACTGTTGTTTTTATTTATTTAAAATATGAGATCATTTCTAATACAATTATAACAAACTACGCGTACCCTTTTCAGAAACTGCTCCAGCGACATAGTTATTCATAGCTTCTTTTTTGAGGTTTGTCCATTTAAGAGTATTTGACGTGATGACTTGCTTGAGTCGAGCGTTGAATAGCCCTACACCAGCCTCGCCGAAAACTGCAACTGCTAGAGTTGCAGTTAGAAACACCACCCACAATCCAGTACTACAACTTCTGCTTTTCTTCATTTTTCTTTCTGAAACAAAAATATTATTAACATTAACTGAAATCAATTTTATTGTTTGTTTGATGACTAATTATTTTACTAATTAAATTTCTTTAGAATTAGAAGTATGTTGGTACAATGTTTATTACATGTAACGGTGAAAAGATTTTGGGGGTTCAGAAGTTACTTTATGAGTAATAATTCATCTTTATACCCAGAATAAAAGAAATAAATTCAAATTAATAAGTTCAATTGGGGATTGACATGAACAATTTTACCGACACAAATCCGGACCTACCAATTTGTTCATAATTTGATCAACTCCGTAACATACATAGAATACGCGTGTATTCCACATTGACTCTCAATGTGAAGACCATAAAGTCCAATTTAACATGAATGTTATTGTGTATATAATTTTAATATACATACTAAACTTTTTAACACTCTTTGTATGAAGTCATTATATTTTTTTACTAAGTATTATCTATAATTGTTGATTTTATTTTAGTACTAAAGATATATTCTAATGTAAGTAACAAATTAGGTACATATCATTAATAGGTCAAGTTGTGAAGAAACTCTATGTCATAAGGTTATCTTGATATTCAACATCGTCCAATATTTTATTTTTACATTGCATTGGTTCACTGTTTAATAAACGTTTGTTTTTTCAACGTTCACATTCCGTCAGGTAAAGAGTATACAAATGCTATTGTGTTGAACACTCTTCGTCGCTTACTGCAACGCTTGTTCCATCCAATACCACTATATAATCCCAACATGTTTAAAAGGGCAGCTACTTTTGAAAAAAAAGCAAGAATGTGAATACTAATTTGCAATAATAAATTATCACTTTTAGACCGTTTTTGAGATAAGGACTCTGTACATAATTTCCCCGGAGAAATTAGTAACGATAACATGTTCGTACAATCGAGGTTGTTAACACAGACAATGGCACAGCAGTAAGCTTTAATGAGTCGATCTAAACACCCCATACATTCATACCGTCACAATGGCCTTCCTCGTACTTCTTTGAAACTCAATGTACGTATAGAGGGGAGACACGTTTCAAATGAAAAGAGGAAATCCTTGTCTGAATTTCCTCACTTGTGTCTGCAATCACACTTAACGGTTGGTCGCAGTTTGAGCAATTTTTCGCGGATGTATTTCCCGTTTATATCTATAAAAAAAGCAACCAGCTTGAACCATTGAGAGTAAATAAATCAGTATTTACTGTTAAAGGTTCCAAGTAATAAAGTAAATAAGCAAAAGAAAACAAAAGCTTTAGTATTGTAACACTATAATTACTGTAAAAAATTATCTAGTGAACAGAGTATACAGACTCTCTAGATTACGTTTTTGTTATCTTTAGTTGACGGCGAAGGCATAGTTGCGATAACCATTTATCATCTTTAGTCCTCAACCATAAGTTATTGGCATAAATACAGCTAACTATGAGTTTTTAAAAAATGTTATGTATTTATGAAAATGGCATACGATGATATTTTCCAACACCGCTGGCAAGAGGTTATCGATCATGTAAGTCCTTTATAGGGTGCTAAGCCTCTGAAGCAATTGCTTACACAGTAATCGTATTACCCACATGCAATCAATAGAGTCAGACCGGATTACTGTCGTCCGTTCACGTTGTATTTGTTAGGACATTATTTTTTTATCAAATTAGAGCAATTAAATTTAAATATATATTATATGTTGCTCGCAAATATTGTAGCATACCTATATCTTTTCTTTCTTAGTGTGATTTTTGGTTTCTCATTTTTGATCATCTTACATAAATTGTCTTTAAAAGATATTTATTCATGTTCCTGTTGATTGAACAATGAAAACTAAAGAGTAAAGAGTTATGGATTAGAAGCTAAACAAAAACGAAGAAACCGTTAAGTGTTGAATGTGGGCAATTACATTTGACCTAGGTTCACTTCTCGTTACAAAACATTTTCCGTCTTGCGGTGCGAGGTGAGATGGTCAGTCAGTGAATTATTACCGTAGAAGTGGTACCTGGTAGTAGTTAAAGATTTTACACACCCTATATTGAAACTTGGAATCATGCTTTTGCCTCGTTTCGTTATACGGTTATTTCTGCCATCTAATTATTTTACGATTCTGTTAGTTACGCCTTTATTAGTAACTACCATGGGAAGTAATGTCAGATATGAATAAATTTAAATGCTCAATTTATAAATATGGGATATTGTGAAAACCGGGCTTCACGAACATTTGATCCTAAGCTGTTTAATTGTTGTTTTGTACGCAAGGGTTGGTTCCATTTTTCACGTCAACGTGTCCTTAATCATTCCAGCCTTAAATAATAGCCTGATGTTCGAGCGTGAAATGGGCGGCGCGGTCCGAAATGGGCTTTCATTGCCGTAATGGCTTTGTTATCAGACGTCTCTGTGTCGTCTCAGTGGCTAATGAAAGTAACTAACATTGGCTTTCACTGCTCTAATTATAGGGTACACAAACGCTCAACTTCAAATCGCACCTATTAGACAAAGTATCTTTGGAAAGTTTTCAAGCTTCTATTTCTGTACGAGTATTAGAAGGCTCTACAATGTTCGCTGTGGTTTCATTATACAAGATTAAAAGAATGGTTATAAGGTACAATAATGTACGATGAGTAATAATGGCATGTGTGTATGGAACATGCGTTTTGAAAAACTGGACATTGTGAACCTGAACGGATGTATGTATTGATTGTATGAAGATTTTGAATTGCTGAAATTATTTTCTCAGATTTTCCTTTTAAACTTTAAGGCATTTTATTATGTTGCAGTATTTGTTATCTGTAATAGAAAGTAATAAAGCGGTATTATTGACACAATAAGATGCGCTAGTCCACTAAGTACCGTTCATGTTAGTTTTTGTGCCCGAGTGAATTGCCGTCTGGGGCGCCATCATTCGAATACCGGTGCTAACTGTCAATAAATTATGATAGAGAAATTTATTGTTGCTCGCACTTACTATTGCGTGTCGGATAAATTGATCACTTTTCGAAGTTTCTATTTAAGTCAAAATATTCCCTATTTGTTTCGTAAAATCATTCTAAATATTGTCATCAATTATAATAACTACTGCAATATTTTCGGGTATTTTATGTTTGCAATAAAAATATATAAGTACTTAACGATTATTGATCACATTATGTAAGCTAAAAATAGACATGAAGTTATTTATGTTTTTATTTATGGTTAGATAATATTATGATGTTGCTCTATTTGATAAATCCCTTTTGTGTACACGAAATTGAATTATTTATAATTTTAGAAACAAAATTTCAAGTGATTAAAAGCCTCAGTAACAGAATTTTGTAAAACAAAACTTAAGTAAATATTATCTACTTTTGTAATTATTATTTTACTAATAAAAATGATTGTTTTAATTACGTCGTTAGAGATCGTAGCTATCTCAAATTATTAATGAAAGAAACCATACTGTGAAAAGAAAAATAAAAATGAAAAAGTTGTTTTTCCTAATATAATCACAATTCAGAACTAGTGGTAGTAATTTTAACTTACTAAATCTTAAATATACTTAGTCCATATTAGCTGTGCCCGCGACTTTGTACGCGTGGTATTCGGAATAACGCGTAACTTTTTTGTTTGTTAACAGATTGGAATGAACAAACACTAAATGTTACTGAAAGCTGGCTTTAATACGTCAGTGAAAAACGCATTCAAATTAGCGTGCACAACGCACAGGACAAACAGATAAAAAATTTAAAAACTATTTGATCTCGGTATAACATAAGTACAACGTGTATAAATTGTTTCTTTGAAAAAATATTTAATGTAGGTACAGACAAGGCTCGTTTACGGTTTTATTATATGTATAATAAAACGAGAATCGAGATTACAAAGAAAAAAAAATTGGAATATAAAAGAGTAATTAGGTATTGTAACTACACCATAAATGTTTAAATGCATAATAATATGTGATATTACTTTTAGCGCTTGGGTATAGTGTTATTGATGCAGTGATGTAAGCGCACCCCCTCTTTGTTAAACATGTAGAATAGATAGCAATTCCTGCATACTTATGAGCCTGTGCTGTTTCGACATTATCGGTAGTCTGGTGCTGGCAACGAGGCTGTGTTGCGGGCCGCTGCGTCTGCGCACTGGCGCGTAAACCAGCTGATAGCGTGGGAATAACCTCATGCATGGAGAGTGACAGCTACAGTTGTGTTGTGCGCTATGGTTTTGATTCTTATCACCGCGTTTGAAGCTAGAAATTCTCGACCATGCAGACTTAATAATTATAGTCGGTCCATCGTATGGGTGAACTCACGTGTAATACGATGCTCTTCACATTGCCCTGAATAAGTCACTACATAGAGTTACTCTTCTTCTTGCGGTGCCTCTTCAACTAGTTTTAGGCAATCAGCCTGGAATATTCCTCTTTATCCTAATATGTAGCATAGCTCAACTGCATCAGCTATCCCTTTCTTTTCTCTTTCCAGTGACTTTTCACATAGTCACACATCACCTGAAGCAGGTCGTACGTATCGCTCATGTCTAAAATAAGACCCAATTAGGAAACTTTACGCCTTTTCACCGCGAGCATGAGGTTGCGTTTTTGCCCAATTTAGGGCTTATTGTAAATTCGCCACAAAGTAATTGCAGGATATATTTTAAAAAACTTAGACCCCATATTAACACCAAAAGACGTTGCTTACTCTTGAGTTCTTAGTGCATAGAAATATGAAATTCAGTCCAGGAATTCTCCATATAGTCTTGAAATCGTCGATCTTCGAATATAACCATTCTTTTTATTTCAAATGAACTCGTCATTTATCACTCTCGTAATGTTGGTATGGTAGTGTGAAAGAAATAACGTGTCATGTTGTATGAATCAACATTATCATCTTGAATGTCACCATTGTTTATGTGACTGATGCAGACGTTGAGTGAGTCCGTACACTTTAAGTTTGTCTCGGCTCGACTGGATTACAAAATGAAAAACAATACACGAATTGTGCTTATATACATGTCTTGAAAGCTCTTTAAACAATAGTGAATGGTGACTGACGTGTGCCTGTCATTTCTCAAGTGTGTTGACTTGATATCTTCACTTATTTTTTTGTTTTTGACAAAATTAAATGTCAATAATACGATTTCAATGAATATTTTTATATAAAATGAAAAAAGCCGCTACGTTAAATTAAACAGTGTATTGATTTAAATTAAAGATTATAATGTAAATCTGCTCAGTTGAACTCTATAATCGGCCATCAGCATACCGTCAGCGTCAGTCACATACCGTGACGGTCGGTGTCGCGAGATGCCATGTTGAACAATAGTATCCAAGCGTCGGCTATTTCCGCTCCACACATACGGTTGACGAATTTTATTACTCTCGTGAATAACATAACGTACGATAATTTCAAAATGAAAATCGACACAATGTCATATTGAGTCGAGTGAGTCTTTGTACGGTGTTGTGACCACAATTTACTTGTTGCGGTTATTATTGGCGATCGCTCTATCGGCTGTTGCATGCGCTTGCGTTGCAATTGAACGCGTCTGTGACCGCAATCTGCGTAATTATAAATTGTTACGGTTTATTCGAAAACTTAGTTAGATCATAAATCAAGCAGTAAGGGGCTAATTAACACCAGCTCAGATAGAGTTGGTATCATCGTACCTGCACACCTCGTTCGCCGCGCCGAACGCGTCGAGTCCGTTCTCCGCTAAACCGACGACGACGCGACGGTCGGGGAGCATATTTTAATTTAGGATCTATGAAACACTCGGATCTTCGATAGCGGCAATCAGAACCACTAATCATTATTTATATAATATAAAATAAACCAGTGATAGCTCACAATATCTAATTGGAAAATATTGGTGCGAATGAAACTTTTAATTTCGACTTTTGGTAGACAACATTCGTTTTGGTATCAGAATACACAAAACTTTAAATAAAAAATGTATAGATAATAAAATAGGGTTTCGTTTAAAATATATTTTTAGCTTCGAACATCTAGAATAATGTCTTTTAAATGGTAAAAAAGATTTAAATATGTGCAGTGATTCCAGAGATTATCCTACAAATACTCAATTAAATAAAATACAATATACTTACACAATACTTATATCTAAAGAATCTAGAAGCAATTATATCTAAAGAAACAATTTTGATCTAGCTAAGTAAAAACAAAAATCTAATATCTACCTAAACCTAACAATAATAGAGAGTATTAATTAAATTTTATATAAACTTTTTCACATGATCAGTACAATCAACCAAATCAACTATGATTGACAAATTGTTTTAGAAAGAGCTTAGATATTCGTGTGCCTGTTTCTCTTTTATTTATCTATAGTTGAATGGACCTCGATATTCTACACATATTTTTGTATCGTGTTGTCTTCATTCATTTATGAACGGCCAATAATGTAGTTCGATTGAATGCTAATCAGTTGTTCATATGAAAAAGGAACTAATTTTGTTGAGAAAAGGCTAGAAGAGAAATAATATCTCTGCTGGAAAGCAAAATAGTCGCATCTAGAGAATAGCGTAAAATATGCAATAAAGTACTTGGTAAAACTTCTAAGTAGACCGTGTTACCGATTTTAGATTAAACTAAATCCGCATATGTAACTCGTATTATGTAATGATGGTTAAATTAAATGTGTCGGATGGATGATGGTAATCTGCGCCTCCCCACGATTCGAGCAACGAGCAGCAAGGCCGACGTCTGATTGCCGATAATAGTTGCATTCGCACTTGCTACCTTACTACCTTACCTACACTACGGTACATTGGCCCAAATTTCACTAAAGTAAATCATTTTGCCTCTATCGACTAATTATTTCTTGTTTTATCTACTATGAATCGTAGACGATTAATAATCCCTCGACACTTCTTTAACTGTTTCAGTCTTTAATATCTTCAAAATCTTTAACTGCTTCTTGAGTCCTCAATAATGTAGGAAACGGTGGACCGCGAAAATAAGCTTTTAAAGATTGCTACTGATAAATGGGATGTTTTATGATTAACCAAAGGTTTTTAGGGATAGTATAAGACAATTTTTATTTTAATACTATAGTTTGAAGATTTAAGACGGAATTGTAAAATAGGCTTGTAAGTTTAAGTAATATTTGTGCGTCATCGTTATTAATGCGAAATGACAAAAGCTGTCGTTGAGTTACAGTTTTTAGTTTTTTTTTTAATTGAAATTTGAAGCAATCTATTTTTATATTTTTTTAAAATTGCCATTTTTAAAATCATCTACAAAAAGGTTGGACAGACCTTCACTAAGTAATTATTAGTTAAAAATCTCTCACTAAGGCGTAAGAGATGAGTGCAAAGAAGTTTAGTTAAATAAAGAAAAATGAGAGAGTCGTATATGTTCACTTTTGGTAATGTCTACGTATCTAAGTATACCTATACAGCGAGACGACTTTGTCGGGATTTACTTTTTGTACGTTGTTCTTATTATTACAAACTTATTCTTTTTCATAAAATGTATATAGAAAATGTGTTGAAACACTACGACTACATTCTTCGCGTAATTATGACTCGTATAGAGAGGATAAATTGTTCAGGCCGTTTTGATGAGATGATGGTGCCTACCACACACGCACTCATACACTTACGGACGTCCCTGTTGCGAAACCTTACTATTTTTAGAGTGTGGACGACAACTACCAAATATTCCATTCAATTGTTAATTTCGTTGTTTACACATCGTCGCCTTTTAGTGGGTTGATTTTTTAAATCCACGCACACATCTACGAACTGCACACTCTTTTCGTGTCCTACTGTACTATTTTACTGCTGAAGTCCAATTTTAATTCAATTACCTTGTTTAGAGACGCTATAAAACTTCCAGTTTTACAAATAATTTCGTAGCTGCTTCGCAACAAATCTGTAACAAGTAACAAGAAATACTTAGAGAGTGAATGTAGATAACGTCTATATTTATTTTCTATTTCGCTATTTCGCTGAACGACAAATGAGGAATATATGAAACTAGCTGTGTTTCTCGGTTTCACCTGCCGTTTAATTTAAATTGAAAAGAGAATGCACATTTTGGCTCTTCTCGATAATACTCGTTTTTGATCGAGTGGCCGCTCTTGGCCAGACCCGACGCGTCGCACCTCATGGCCCGCACGCTCTGTACCGTTGATTTCACTTACTCTTTCTTTTTGCTTAGCTTCTAAGGGTGATGATAATCTTTCTCAAGAATAGGGCTATCAGAGACAAAAATATTTTTTTAAATCCAACTGGTAGTTCCAGAGTTTAACTCATTCAACTAAACAAGCTCTTCAGCTTAATTTTATTGTTCTGCTCTCATTTATTTTTACTCATTTTTAGAGTTGCAACAGCTTCCCGATGAAAGATAACTTCGCACTATGTTCGTTCAACTTTACAATAGCAATTAATATTGTTTACACTTCGTATAGCTTTACTATTAGACCTTGGCCTTAATTTGTTGTATTTTTGTGATGGAGATCTGGACAATTGCGCAATAACAACTTGGAAGATTATCTCTCGTTGTCTTTGTATGAGAGGTAAATGCTAACTCGAATAACACGCTCGGCGTGCAGGTTGACGAAATTACCATTCGTAATGCATTTAAAAGGCTTAGCATAGTTAAAGGAAAATATAGCGGTGTAATATAAAGAAATACACACAAGATTCTTGATATACCAAGATTCCAAGATTTATGTAGGTAAGGTAAAGAATTTTCTTGGACCCCTGACTTACTGCTTATTAATACGACAGCTAATCTATTAAGTTTTTATACCTGAAAGCCTTTAAAAAATGTATTTTAAGTTTGTATAGGTACAAAAAGTCCATTCGGTCAGGGACGCAGCATGTTTTGGCTACACAATGAAAATTTTCCGCCAACTTCTTGCTGCTATTATGCAACAATGCATCACACTACAGCAGTAACTTGTCTAAAACACAAATGCGGTTGTTATGGAGCGATGAATCGGCCTTCGCAACTGCAACGGGTCTATTGTATATATCAAAGTGTAACAATGGACACTTAGAAACTGGATCCGTCTTATGTTTATCTTGTCTGTAAATTGCATACGATAGGAAGCAATTACTCAACTAACGCATACCTAAGCTATTTAATGAGGAAATATGCTTTGTCTTCTATTCCTTGCACAAAAAATGAAATAATTTATTTTTTTGAATTAATTATATTGCATTCATTATGATTTAATTGACAATCCAAGTCTTAGGAAGCAGTAACGATTCGTTTTATTAACGGGTTTGCCGACATCCGGACCTTAGGACATTCATTAGTTAGTGGATCATTATCTTATGGAGCGTTTCCTCTTGACTCTTCTCTGTAATCACAATTAAATTTCCACCGTCATTTTAGTTCTGGTCTTCTGAAGATGAAGAAAGGAAGTCTCAAATATATTTATCAAAATTATTATTGTTCACTTGTTGATCTATTGTACGCAATTGGAAATGATCTATATGTAACATTTTCTTTGCGGAAAAGATTCTCGTTTATTTGTGGCTACAGTAGCCGTTGCACGAAATTGCTCAGTTAACCACAAGTGTGAGAGGCAGGGATTTCCAATAACTGCGGGGGTGTTCGATAGATAGGACATTACATATTGACAGGGGTCAAGTAACCAAGGGATGGGGCGTCGAGAGTGCTTTGTGACCTCTATTCGCTTGTCTTATTTAAAGGAAACTTTAAGTTACTTAGAGTTAAAAAAAATACTTGTTCTTGTTTATGTAGGTTATATTTTAAATTAATATTCATCTTGCGTCTTATATAAATCTGTATAGTTCAAAGTCTTTCTGAGTACAATCTTACAGTACCTAGTATTAGATACGATTATAAATGTACTTATTATCTTCACATTATGTGCTGATGAACATTTATATTCTACAAAGATTTCTTATTTCTATTAGGTACTATTGTAACATAAATACAAATTATACAAGTATATTAATAATAAAATATTTATGTAAAACTACTGATAACTTAGTACTTTTATAAATAAACCCCGTGATCCGGGATCGTATTGTAACATGTAACCCGCCCAAGTCGTATGTTCGTGTCATATAATGTCCCAAAAAAGGGCACCCTCACTATACCTACTAGAATTGCTTCGCAAAATCTGGAAACCCTTTGCCCAATAGAGTTATTATTACGGGTCGCTGATTTTATAAGGTTTATATATCTATAAATTATATGTAAATTATATCTATAAACAATATGTATTCTGCGGTTGAAGACTACATAGGCAATATTAGTAAATTCGATTAGATTTCATACAATAAAACATAATAATTGAAACACTCTGGCTTAGATTTTAAGTGGTTGAAATGTGATAATTTTTATCAATTTTCAAAAACGAGTGATTAGACCGAATTTTAAAATTGAATCGAATCGAAAGATCCAAGTCTTGACTTTTTTTACCTATTGAATGAATTGAATGTTTATGAAATTGGTTTTCTCCCACGCAAAAAGTAATCTGAATTTAAAAATTAAAATGATATTACAAAATGTTAGTCAATGAATAATGCATCTAATATTGGTACTCTTGTAGAACATTGAAAGCACTCAAAATATTTATGTTCCCCGCATTTGGAGGGTGGGAAACGATGTAGTTTCTACGTGTACGGTTGCTATGACTACGCCCCGCGCGTGGACCGTCGTTTTCAGGAACAGTCTGCCTTCGCGCGTGTTTAGCAGACTGAAAGGCACAACTTCAAATTCATGGGTTTTATCCCTTTATGGTGGCTGATTACACCGAGAAGGGGGAGTGGCATCAAGTGTAATCGCTTGTAAAGGTACCTGTGCGTGTATGAAACACGCAAAATGTGTAATTCGTCTGAATACAAAGTGTCTAGTTCACACATTAACATATCTGTGTTTAATATGTTTGTTTTCTGTTGAAATTAAATTGTTCATTTCGTTTGCGGTTACAATATCCAATTTCATAACAAAATTTACTTACTTTAAAATTCACTAGAAATACTCATAATAAAATTCCAGTGCTTGTTTATAAAACAATTCCTGAAAATCGCAACACTGTTTTATTTGCTAAACATTAAGCTTAGAGCACGAACTTAATAAACAATAATTATAGTTCAATTAATTTAAACTTGTATTACATTGTTAGGAGTGCTACCTAGAAACACGTCCTAAGTGCTGTTTCTAAATAAATCGACTTTAGGTTGTTCCAAACATCACGCGCTCTTATTTACACAATCTACATAATGTAATTTTTGCTTCATCAGAAGCAGAAAGCTCGTCCCTTCTCTATAATGCAATCGATACTGGGTCGTCGACGGCGTACCTCCTTTATAGCAAGCATAGAGGGTTCAGAATACATAGTTAAGTAAATAGGGGATGGATGTCAAAAATTAAGGAATTTTTCCTCGCTAACGAGAGAGACGAAATCAGTTGTATAAATTTATTATTAAAACAACAATATGAGTAGAAAGTTCGATTTTCCTCTCCATTACAATTTTAAAACAGAGTTTGCATTGTAATAGAAGGTTCTGTTTGGGTGTCGGGTGGCCGTAAACGGAGTTTGGTTCCGAATACGGCATTAATTATTGCCGAATAACTTTGCCCGCTGAACACGCTTCGTATTCCCTGCTCGCAGCTCGAGTAATATACAAACAAATATTATGCCCTGCCCACCGTTCTATTCGGTCTATCCATTGATAACTTAACAAATAAATAAACCGTTGTTAATATTAATTTTAAACATTTCTATGAATTACTAACCCTAAAGCAGTGTTTTCCAACGTCTTTTCTAAGGATAAAAATAAGAAATAATGTAATAAGAAATTATTACTTAGGTCTATTTTTTTATATTGAATCTATGTTATTAAATTATATGTTTATTAAATCCGCCATTAATAACCATTTGCCACAGTCGCCATAGTGTGCCACTTTGTTTTTTGCTTCGTAATTTTTATTTTCACATTGTCCTCAGACCGTCTAGGATAGGGTGACGGACCCCAGGTTGGGAAACATTGCCCTAAAAAGGAACAAATTACTGGAATAAAATTGTCCTACATTAGCTGTGTTGTGCTAAGTCTTAATCGAATTCATTGAAACATTTACGCTTGATTATGTAACAAATTTTTCAAATATGTTTAAAACTTTCACATTTATTGAGAACTAGCTTTTGCCTGAAGCGTTGAGTGTTGAATTTTTAACGATCCTTCGGGAGCAATAGTCTTTTTCTATATTTGAAAGGTACATAAATGTCTTTTTCTGTATCCCTATGCAAAATTTAATGATGATCGGAAGAAGTTGAGTGGTGTAAGCGTAACAAACAAACCAAAACCACTTCATTTTGCCATAATTTTTTTAAATTCTTACAAAAGAAAAACTTTACACGTCAACTCGATGAACCTTGTTAACCTCAAATTACAAACATGGGCAAGTTTGAGCTCCCCCAGGAAAAAAGTTCGACATTGCAAACTGAACGGGCAGGTTCCCGTTTGCATACGAAATGCTGTTAGTGGACGCGCGGCTTTCAAATTATTCCCCATCCGTGGTACTGAACGTACTCGCACCATTACCGCGTTAGTATCAACGCATAATAAAGTACCAGACTCATTACTGTGAATCATCTTTGTTGAAAAAAGTTTGCACCATTTAGCTGTTTTACTCTTTACTATAATTCGTTCAAGAGTACTACAGTTACTCACAACTTGGTTGACGTCACTGCAACCGGCCTGTGACTCACTAAATCCAAAACGAGATGAATGATTCAGTTCGGTAGTAACAACTTTGATTTAATTTAATTTCTACATCTATTAGTCATAGGACAATGTAGGTTCGTAATGAATTGTAAATTTAGGTACATCGTTTGTAAATTGAGATACATAATTTGCAAAGAAAGGTTACTCTTGGGTCGTTGTATTTGGGTTATGCAAACGTTACTAAATATGGTGCCTTTAGAGTTCGGCGAACTCTTTGCAAACATGCAAAGCACAGTAGGTGCGATTTTGGAGGTAGGTAACGACTGAAAGTCATGATGTGGAGGCAGGTCGTTGAACGTGAGAGTGCATTGTTTGATGACTCAATATGCAAAGATTTCAAGTACCTATACTTTATAAGATTATTACTGTTCATGCCGAGTACATCCAACCATCGACTGAAGAGGGATTTAGCATATTGATGGAATCGGTAACATTTGAATGCATTGTGAAATATAATATTGACTCGCCTCACCTTTGCACAAGTGTAACTTTATAAACATCTTAGTTTGTGAATAAGTATTCAGTTATGGAAAGTAATGAAAGATTTAATTTGATGATATTATTTAATATTTGGTTTAGAAGGGAAGCTGTGTGCTTCTCACTACTAAGAGAAGCAGTCTCACAGTAAAATAAATATAAATCTCAAATTCAATCAGACATTTGTAGTTATCTATTAAAATAATAAACGAGCCGTGTAATTAAATATTTTTTCAAAGAAAAAAAAACAAAGAAAAAAAAAACAATTTATACACCTTGTACTTATCGAGGTCAAAAAAGTAGTATCGTTTTTAGAATTTATTTGTATGTCCGTGCGTTTGTGCGCTAATCTCTGGCTTAACCGATTTGAAAGCGGTTTTCACTGATGCATTGTAGCAAGCTTCCCGTAACATTTAGTGTTTGTTTCATTCCATTCGGTTTACAAATAAAAAAAGTTACGCGTTATACCACGCGCACGAAGTTGCGGACTCAGCTACATAGTTTGAAATAAACTCTTTGAAAATATTGAAATATTTGAAAAAAAAAATAGTTATTTGAAATAAACGTGATGTTTGTATGGGTGAAAAAGAAATACTCACAATCGACTTGTTTTAACAAGTAGTTTAAGAAGAACAAGTAGTTTAATAATATTAGGTTTTTATTTTTTATTTTTACAAGTTTATTACATACTCTTAGATTTTCGACTAAGTACCATTTAATTAAAATTAAGGTTACACATACATACATAAAATGTCGTAAATAATAATTGAATGATTAGTGGACTCAACATCATACTTGTACGACGTAATTTTGTACTGATTTACCTATACGAATCTTAAAAGAAGCATTTTTTTATATTATTAAGGGTGGCAGGCAGGCTGACGGTCCACTTGATAAAGCAACACCAAATAACACATCAATGGTTATTTGCGCATAGGTAGTTTGTTTTAAAGTATTTATTGATTTATATGAACAAATTAACTGCATTGTATTATGATTATGACGCAGATAGAGAATAAAGGGCAAAAGGTGCATTATATTTGAATAAAATTATAAAATGAGAACGGGTGTTTAGAATGGACGTCAAATGAATTTCATATTATTTTGCGAGGGCTACTACACACGACTACGTATGGCGGTCCCTGCGCACTCATTTGCTAATGGAATATCCACTTAACACTGAATAAATTTACCGGAAAGCCTTAAGTTCAGGGCTAAAACAATTCAATTTGAGTCTTTCGTTAACATATTGTTCGTTCAACCATTATGACTAAAATGCTTGTTGAATATAAATTATTTTTCCAGTGAATTTATTATTATTTGGTTGAAGTTAGCTGTTACAATCAATCCAACGCTAGTATTGTTCCATTGGATGACAGCCAATCAGTTATTTTTTCCGCGCAATAATAACGTTTTCAATACCGATTGTATTAGTTATTACGATGCAAGGTCGTGAAACAATTTCCATAGTCATTTGTTACTACGACACGTATAATACCAGATGTATCAGTCGTTACTATTATACCTTGTACATTGTTATCGCAGAGAATATTACGTAACTATGGTGGCGTGGATTGTATTGTATTTTTTATTCAATTAGAAATGACCGCAGACCTGTGTCACAGAATGACCGTAGACCTTCACAGTCACAGCTAAAAAGATATTTCTATGTAATAAGATATGGATGATTGGTGGAGCATGCATTAACGGGTGCTACACTGCAGACGCATTGGTCACATGATATCATATGAAACGTAAAGAAATATCTTTAAGTATCAACGTTAATCTCATTACTCGGCGTTAAATTATATGAAATTATGCACTACTACCGGTAGCGTGTTCTTTTTGCTTTCCGTATTCAATCGCTCCTCTGCTCTTATAAATGTAATCTAAAACGCTCTCGGATGTATTATCGACTTTTAAAAGTTTAATCTATCTGTTCCATAAATTCTAAGCAATAAATTCGTAGAGTTTATTGCAACAGCGGGTGGGTTGCCCTGTGTTTTTCTGCTCTTGAAACTCAAGTGAGGCATTTTATGACTGATTTATAAGAAGCTAGCTTTTGCCCGAGACTTCGTCCGCGTATATTTATAAATTATGGCCTATATTTTATTCTTTGATGTAAGTACATCTATATTATTGGAAAGTGTCATTAAAATCCATTCAGTAGTTTTTGCGTGAAAGACTAACAAACGTCCATATATCTACATCATTTTACGATTTTAATATTAGCTTATAAAATGCTTATAATACTATATTTTCTTATTATATGCTTATAATATTATAATATGCTTATGTTACTATACTCGTCCGCATGTCTAATATAAATTTTAGCTTATTTGTTATTGTGCAAACGATATTACTGCAAAGTGTCATCAAAATCTGTTCAGCAGTTCTTGCGTGAAAAAGTAACAAACATACTATACAACCTCGCAAACTTTCGCATTTTTAATAATACTAACTTTAGCCTTCTTCTTTCGTTAAAAATTATAGCCTATTTATTATTCTTATGTATAAACTATAGTAGTCTTTGTATGAAAGAGTAAGAAACATTCATACATTCAATAAATTAATATGAAAATATATAAATAAATCACACTCCTCCTTCTAATAAGCTACTATTTGCTTTACAGCCTTGCTTCGATTTTAATACTGTACGTATAGTGAATCCACCAAACGGTCTTTGTCGGCATGGAGATGTTTGTATTGGGGCGGAGGCTGGAGAACTCTCATCCGTAGTTACTTTACGTGCGGCTGGCTCGAGGAGCTGAAGTGCTTGTTTAACATGTCGCACGTGAAGCTCTCGGAGAACACTAGCTCTGAACTTTTGAGTATTTGTCTCAGTGCCTTCTTATCCTTTTGCCTTGCCTACCTTAAAAATTTTTCACGCGAAATTGTCAAGCTTTTATAATCGTTTTCCAAGTTCATTTTTCATCAATAAAAGTCGTAGTGTAGTAACTTATACAATTTAAGTGTTTCAATATTTAGAAATTAAAAAAAACTTTATTTTCAATAATGCTCTCACAATTTTCTATTTCATAACTTGTCGTTTATAGTTCTCGTAACAAACGGTTATTTGTTTAAAGTTTATATAAACATTTTAAGAACGCCTTTTTATTTACCTTCGTCCCGTCACCTCAACAAATAAGTCAACAGCGAAGTACTTTTTTTAAATACACTTCAACCGGCGGGCATAGTCTCTCACGTATATATTTCTACCTAATAATATGTGTGTAATAAATTACCTATATATTTATTATAATTTATCATAAAATGACACATCAGGTCCCGTAAGCTGACTAATTTCAAATTATCTGTATACGTAATTATTGTAAATGTTTTCAAATATGACAATTGAAGTGTTATTAATACGCTCGCAAACCACAATTATTTGCAAATATGACAATTGAAATGCCTTTAGGCGTTCTATATCTCAGGGTTCACTACAACCTAACACACCACACCAGCCTTTACCAGTTTACTTACACAAGACGCTGATTATTCAATAGCGTGTTTATGTAAAAACTAAATTACAGCTAATTGATAATTCTTGTTCTGAATGTTTATAGCTATAAATGGCACTAACTTCGTTCGATTAGGTTCCTAAATAACGAAGGTGTTACGTAATTGAGTGAGGTAATGTAAATAAATAAACTCTTAGGCATCGAACTATAGTTCGATAGTTCGATGCTCTTAGGTACAATAATTATTTACATTTTAATAAGTAATCGAATTATGAAAGTTTTATATGATGTGAAAAGTTTATAAAGGAAATATTAGTTCCGTATTCTTGTAATTTAGTTTCTTATTCTTGTTTTGAAGTCATAAATGGCACTAACGGTTCGATTAGGCTCCTAAATAACGAAGGCGTTGCGTAATTGAGTGAGGTAATGTAAATAAGTATACATATAATCATTTTTATATGAGACCAAAGGTTTAGAAGGATAATTAGTTCACAATTCTTGTAATTTAATTTCATAGCGTGTAACTAATCGTGTAATGTAACTCTACTTCGTGACTCGTAATTACAATGAACTCGTTAGAAGTTCTAACACGTCCCTTATGAGCGATTTTCTGTGTTTAAAATTCTAAACTTATCAATTAGTATTAACAAACGTTTTCGTTGTAATCCACTTAAAAAGAATGCGACGGTACATTCCATCAATCTTGACTTCGTGTATAATTGATTAAATCCGTGACGAGACCGATATCAAAGCATGCACCGTTAGATACTCTTCTAGTACTCGAACGCTGTTAGGGTTTTTTTTATTAAAAAATACTGAGAATCTATTGTCAAATTTCTAAGAAACATGAAAACAGCCAGGTTCATGATTGAAAAATGTTATTTCTAATTTGAAAGTGTAGACAGGTCTTTAAATTTGACTTCTTATAATGTTTGTGTTTCCGGGAGAGTCTCGTGCTCGTGGCTCAGCGGTGCATCGGGTAACGGAAGAGTTCAGTTCACAATTAGAGCCTTGTCCCGTTACCGGCATTGTCCGCTTCAATACTTGCCAGTTGTGTGCCTTTGTGTAATTTTAATGGAAGGTTCCCACACTGTTTGTTTTCTTTTTAACGTTCGTACTAGCGAAATTCACCCTACTAAAATATTGTGAAAAGTCAAACCCCTATTTGTAAAGACTGAGACCGAACTAAATTTTTATTAAAATTTTCATTTGAATAGGAAAGCATAGAATGACGATTATTTGACTATGTTGTTGCACATTTTCCTACATCACAGTGGTTGTCTTGGCTGTTTTTATACTTTCATATAAATCGTAGTTACTCACTATAGACGCTTGTGTTGTAGCGGTGCAATAATTTGTCATTAGTTCTCCATTCATTCATTTATTAGAAAGTGTAATTCAATACGATTCATAACGGTTAGCAAACGGTACGACCTCAAAAAGGGACGTGTACCGACGGAAGTGTACTGTGAACTGCAACTGGCTTCCGGAATAATTCACAACACTATAAAAAGTGTGTATTTTTTCTTAAAAAACATAATGTAATGTAACAAGTTTGTTTGTTATAATATTTGCTCTAATGGTATTAAACTTGAATGTAACCTCCAGGGAAGGCTTCAATTTCTAAATATAGGCTAAAATGGTGTGAGGTAAGGAGAGAATGGGAAGGCCAAGGACGCCGCCCACTGCGAGCTGGCGAGCCCTCGTACCAATCTTGCTTAAAATGGCGCCCATGTCCTTGAACACAAAGGCGAATATGGAGACCCTGACATGCTAAAATAAATTAAATTGCCTTTCAGATGTATTCTACCTATAGGAGCTAATGCCTAATTCTTATGTAATATTTTAGTAAAATTTAACATAACATTTTGTCATAAGTTTCGTCATATGCATTGTTTTCAAGAACATAATAAATAATACAAAGGTACGTAGTCCTCTTTGAGTTTCGATTTGTCAACCAATTGTTAGATAATGTGTTAAATGGATAGTACCTACTTCGTATTCGGATTCACCGAGGAAATAAGATTATTTTTGGGCGGATATTAAATTATAGGCGGTAAGACCGGACGGTGAGGTGCGGGCACCATTCCAAGCAGAGCTTAACGAGACGATTTTATACGGTTATTGTTAAACCTTGCCCTTGGATGAAAGTATGGCGTATACCAAGCAGAAGGCGTTACATTTATCTTGGGTAGTTTTTATAATAATAATAATTTTAACACATAATATATCTGATTCGATAACAATTAGTTTGAATGTGCAGTGTGCAGTTGAATGGCCATAAAATTGACACACCTCGAAAGCCGCGCTGATACCACTTCCTTTAGACGACTATCGTCAAGTACTGTAAAGCATTATCTCTATTGGATGCACAGGAAATAGACCAAAGACTCTTTTACCCATTATCATTTATTAACTAGTGGAAAACATATGCCTACATAAATATGAAACAATAATTTTTTTATTGCATATTAAACATTTCCTCTAAACTAGTTGGCGTAATAGCAATGTTAACAAACTGGCCATTACATTAGAAGTGCTCACATGCGCGCCGAAGTGAGCACGTGGTCGTAGAAGGGACGTGTCAATTAAATGAGGTGCGCAAGGCATATCGCCGGAAGCATCGTTCGATATGCCTTGTGCGACATTGTTTCACCTGAATGAGGCTCGTGCTTAACACCTGCCGCGAGCAGCGGCCAACCGTGGGTGGAATTTGAATAACGTATTTCCGAAGCCGGACCCTAATTTTTCATCGACAAGGTCAATTAGAGCCAATAAACATTCGATTAACAAGTTATTAGTGAAATACGACTTGAATGCTTATCACATTATTAGGTAGTGTCTCATTCATTTGTGCACTAAAACAAGAAGAGTTTTCTAATTCACATAAATGTAAGAAAGTACATGCGGCGGGTGTTCATTTAATTTCCTCGCAGTGGTCATCGCGATAACCGTTTGTTGGTTTTATGTTAGTAATTAATTTCACTGAGCTACGAACGTTGTACATATTCATTCACCGCGACTGTTATTAAGCCGTCTTCTTCGCCCGGTGTTGGTTATTTTTAATCACTAGAATGTTGTCGATGCAGTGTTCCTGTAGTATTTATCCAATTACATACTTCAAAATCTTAAAACTGTTAACGTGAAAACTAAGTGTTATTTGGCAATACACATTGAGAATGAGAATAATTTTATTGAATTGTGACGTTGACAAATGTGTATGCGGTTCCAGTATAATGGACGGTGCATGGGGAATGTTCAAACGCAGCTGTGCATTTCCACGTTACATTTATGATTTGCAACAGAATGTATTTTCCGTAAAGTAAATATTTCCTTTCCTAGGTACATGCATTTTCTCCCAAGTATTCTTTGATTTATTACATTTTTGTTACTAATAGTATAATATATGACAATATACCGAAATATTTTATTTAAGTCTTGTCAAGGTCAATATCTGATGCTCAGTTTACGGGCAAAATCGCGTTGGCACGCTCTGCTCGGTGGCGAATTTTCAACAATCGATTATTCTGGTGAGTGGCCATGAACCCGCACCACCTCCTTCTTGACTCAACGTTTGCCGGATGTTTTTTCGAGCTAAATAAGTATAGGTAGATACACGAGTAAATATAGATGGCAGTTGTTATGGAATTTACAAAATCGCTATTGCGCAAAGTGAAGCGGTCACAACTCGTAGTTTTTGCTAGGAAACTAAAAGTAGTAAATACTTAAATACTATTCATGAGTTAGAAACTTACTATCTCTCCTGCCGCGACAGCTATAGGTCGCAACCGTCTGGCGCCTTTGGAAAAAGTTGCATACTGAGAATGGAAACCACATAGCGTTTCTCGACGTTTCACATTGCGTCATAATGTTAGACGCAGACGCATCTCAACCACTTTTTAAACAGGCACTTTTTAACCACTTTTTAACATATAATTTATCAAAGGAATACTGATAAAACAAACAAAAAGTTAACAATTTAAAACGTACAATTACTTACGCGATAGTAGGTACAATACTTTATTGCAAATCTACTACATTTTGCGACCTAATAACTTCCTCTATTCGGACAAGAATGTTGGGATTAAAAAGAAAAAGAGCAGCTGCATCTTGCTCCCCTCGGTCTAATCATTGTTCGTCTAAAGGGTCGTCCTAAACGGGGAGCAATGGCCGAGGCACATTGAAAAAAAAAAACTATAATAAGAGAATGCGTTCAGGTACCCACGCATGAATCTTTATATCATATTTTTATACCGTTTATCGGTTAATCGATTTAATTATAAAGTGTAGCTAAAATCTAAAATATTGTAAGCTGCCATTAAATATTAAAGCGACTAGCATTTTGTACTCCATAGCGTCAAACATTTTGATATTACTTTCATTAGAAAATTTTGAGATGAACGACGATGAATTGCAACACTAACAAATTGACGCTATAAATAATTCATACTAATATCAATGGGTATAGTGTATGCGGGTAGACAATGACCCGCTAACAACCTGCAATTGCAACGCTATGTTTGTTTGTGCATTGTGGCTTTATTTCACTGCGAATTACGCTTTTGAGGTTTCCTGGCTGGTGTTCATCAGTTAATTGAAATTCATTGATTGAATCGAACTCATGTGTTAGCGTTAGTCTTTATCTTCCGTTAAAGTTTAAAGTGGAAACGATCATATTTGCAACTAGATACTTGATTCTGATTGGATTTAATTCTGAACTCACATTGTATTTACGTACTGTTACTTACACTACACGCTTCAAGCGTGAGTTCAATGTAACATAACGAGATTCTAATCAAAATTATTCTATCTGGACTTCAGATCTAAGCAACGTGTCCTCTCTAACACAATGCTTCATAAATAGATCACAATGGAACTTCTATTAGGATATGTGGGGAAAACTATTATTACCCGTCATTAGTCAGACTTGTATAAAATTGAATAATTAAAATATTAGCTCCAAAAATTAGATCTGCTATATAAAGGAATCTATATAGAGTCGGTGCAAGGTTACGGAGTAGAGCTCGTTCACGGAGATGCTCCCTACAATTTATATCTCCCCCGATGTCCGTCAAACAGTCATTGGAGGTGCATTAAGCTATTAGTAGTTAGTGCTTTTCATGCTTGTCGAGTGGATATTTAATAGGAGGGTAACGAAGTGGAGATGAAATTTCGAAACAGTTTGTTTAATAAATTAAGTCAGACTTCTAGGTGTACTAGGTAGGTATAACAAATTGTAATTTTACTTTATTACTAATAACTTTGATTATTTGAATATTATATTATGGTCATTCAATATCACAAATATCGCTACTGGTCGTTCCGCGTTCGTTACTTCAAGATCAGGGCCACACGGTCACCGGCCGAGCGATGTTACAAGCTCTCAGTACTTTGTCAAAGTCGTTTTTTTTTTTTCTCTTTCCCCGGCCGTCGCAACGACGACGCCGCCGATGATGTCATCTCTATTCGTATTTTTAGTAAAGATATGTTCGATGGTATTACCGCTGCGTTGGTCTATAAAAATTTGCCAACATTATCCAATAATGTATTACGTATCACGAGTTGATGTATCCTATTCTTTCGTTCATCTATTCAGACGTTGTCATAGTTGTATCGAAAATAATAGAGATGCGTGCGTCTGATTAAACTTGCGTGAAAGCATTTCCTAGCTATTACATCTGGGTCATCTTTAACGATGGAATCTGGAAAATGAATTCAATACGTATTCAATTAAGTACATAATTATATCATATAAGAATGGTTCGTTAATTGACGAAAAAATTTGATTGTGTCAATGTTATTTAAATTTAGCTTTTGTTGGTCAGTAAGCTGCAGTGAGTATTTGTCAAAGCAGACTTATAAGGTGTAGTGTTGAGGGCGGTCGGCGGCGTCTCGCCGCGCGGGCGCGTATCGATCGCGTTCGCAGCACAACACCGCGCGGCCTGCATACGAATACGAGAATTCGCCCTCCGTTCAGCCCCTTATCAACTACTTCCACCAGCCTAGACCCCTAGCCCTTCGTTAGTGTCGTGACCTCACTGATTGTTGCATCAACTCGTCGACGAGACGCCCATTGTGTCGCGCGTCTCGATAATTAACTAGAGAGATTCTTAACCTAAAAAGCTCCGTGCTCATAAATGCTGCAATACAATTAAATTAGTTAGGTCTACGTCAGTGAATGTTACTTACAAGATTGGGTCATAAAAGATGTGCATTTCTAAAGTCAAGATGCTTTCCCCCTTTCTTCCCCTAAGCCGAAGGGTTGTGGCTCGTGACCTCGCTCCGGATAAATTGCAGGAGACAACACATTAGCCACAAACACTTCCACACGATGAGGTCACTGCTGAACCGTAACATAAACATAAAAATTATGCCGTCATTTCGTTCGATTTGTTTTGATGTTTTTGTATAATATAAAAAGACAAACAGTTTTAATTTTAAAATTTTATAATAATATCAAGTTGTTGCTAATCATTACTACTTTATTTCGTAACATTGGTCCTTTTATTTTTTATTTCTCGATATTCTTACAAGATTTTCCTTGTAGAGCCTATTAGATGGCAGGTCCCCGCCCTATCCCGCCCTGAAAATTGATGTAATTTTCCACCCGACAACGCACCTACTTACTGCGACTCGAAATGTCTTCGCGAAACTTGGGCCCTTAAAGTAGGCCAGAGGAGAGGGTTCATTAGATTTATGTTATAAACGTGCTGGAATGGAAAGATGGCGCGATATTAAACGAATACTAATACAATATTTATATATTACATATTTAAATCAAACGCCATGAGTATTGGTCTTTTCATTTCATTGTCAATAATCACCTACCCAAGTCATTGACCTATGTCTATCAACTTTTCTTATTGCAATAATATTTTTTTTTTTATTAATTATCGAACCTAATTCAGATAAGTCAAGTTTGACAATAATACCGTTTTTTTTTTAAATTATCACTACCTACTTACATTTATCAAATTGCTAGTACGCAAATTACCATTCGTGTTAGCACAAACGGAAATAGGCAACTAACAGTTCATTGATACGATGAGATGAAACCAATATAACAAGTCCACAAGCGAACCGACTTTCTGATTAACTTCGATATACGCCAATCATTCTATAAGTATGCCTATAACTTATTAGTTAAATACTTTCTGAAATATTACATAATTATCTGGACACAATCACATTCCACCATGGTATACTATAATGGCGTGCACGCACGAAACGATTGGGGTGCTATATTGGAAGGATTTGTTTATGAATGAGGTTTTCGTTCACTTATTCTGGAATTGAATTGGTCAATGTCCCAATGACGTAGTTACCAGTCAATATGTATTCGGTAATGAGCTAACAAATCGATACAACGACGCCACATGGCCGGTGTCGCGGCGAGTTAGCTTTAAACGAACAGGGGTGCAACAATTGGAATTATCACAAAGTTTTTCATAAATTTTTTTGCTGTTACACTTTTGCTATTATCTTATTTTCATGTAATGGAAGTCGAATCATTTTAAGAATTAGTATTTGTGTAAAGCCATAAACTGACTCCAATTATATCGCAACACATCCTAACTAGATACGGATAGGTAAACTCTTTGTTACGTTTCAAATAATTTATTCATTGAAACGTGGATAAATTTGTACGAGTAATAGTGGAGAAGACTTCTTCGATAAAAGTAAACAATTATGTCGGTTCACGTTTACACGCTTACATAAGAGACGTCTGGCGAATTAAGTGACGATTGACACTGCAATGTCAGAATCATCAACGAAAAATGAGGTCAGAATTTAAAAAAAAAATACTGATACAATTGGGCTGCTGAAAAAAATCGAGTCACCCTGTCATTTATGTTTATAAAGAATATCTCAAGTATGTTATAATTATTATTTAATAATATTTTTGTTAGGGAGGACGTGACGTCTTCGTATGTGTATTAAGTGCAAGAAACAATGGATAGCTAATGACAAACATTTGCGAAAGGTTTCCATTTAGTTTGTCTTTGAACTTTTGAAATAAATACGTTTTAGTTGGTGATTTGTTTGATAGAGTAATTGTTTGGGGGTCTTGCTTCCGTAAAAAGTTTATGCAAAAATACGAATATTATACAGATTTTTTTAAATACTCAAATTGTGACCAGAAGAACAATATTTTTTTCAGCTGAATGGATGAGTATATGAGCGTTGCTTATGGGAGAATAATTAACTGGATCGACCTACATATTAGACGAGAGACTTGTATTTGAATCTAAAAAAGGACGTTTTACAATATATTATGGTATCTTTAAAGAGTTTAACGTATTTACAAAAAGTTACAATTTCGAGGACCACGTAAGCTTGTAAGCTTTAATTTGCTAGGCACCAAATTGGACCACCAATTGGACTTTGACTCGCTGGAATCAATTTTGTTACTGATTAAATTCCATTGATTTTATTGACTCCAATTATCTCCGTAATGTTTTACGAAGACTTGGAAGTAAGAATAGTCTCCCATAGTGATAGCAAGAGAAGCGGTCTTTATAACGTTTGGTAAATATTTCTTCTAAGCAACTTACCGAATAACGATTTGTTTTTTTCTGGTTAAGTAAGTTATAATTTTTTTTTCGAACATTAGAAAACACGAATAGAACAAGTAATTCAAGAAACTTATTACCAAATAGGATTAAGTAACCTAAGTGATTGGCCATAAAAATAGCCAAAAGGGATAAAACATGATTTGTAAATCTGGATTAAATTGGGTTGATTCGTTTTAATAAATATTTAAATTGGCGATACCAGAAAACATTTACTTTCATGCGGCTATTATTTTGCAACAGCATTATCCGGAATTCAACAATCGAATTGAGTCAGAATCACCCCGTAAAGCCGATTGTTCCATCCGATCGTATCTCCGTTTTTTTTTTTTTTTTTTTTTTCATAATATATTTACTTTAATACAGTGTATACGGCACGGGAGTGCACAGCAGCTGCAATTTATGTCAAAGAATCACACATACTAGCAATTCTTGCAGATGTTTCATATGTTTGCGGTTGAGAGATTTATTTGTTGCGATTTGCACTGATAACTTTTTGGTACTTTTTTTTTCAACTTTTTGGTCAAATGGTGTAGGCACTATGCAAGCAATTCATTAAATGACTAACATTTTAAATAAATAAAATAAGACCTCAAGCTTATTAATAGTAGTAGCTTTTTGTCCGCTTATCTTTATAATAGGCTACGTTTTATTGTGACATATTTAAACTATATCATCGAAATCCATAGAGTAGTTTTTGCATGTAACATACATCCATTCTCTCAAACTTTCGCATTTATAATAAAACTTCCATAGTAAGAAGTTAATCTAATGTTGACTTAGCCTTGGGACTTCTACAGTCTAATAACACGTAAAATTCAATTGATTTATTTAATTAATTAAGCTTAACGCTATTGGAATATTAATTTTGTCAGACGGTTATATTTATTTTATATTGATTGTTATTGGCGGATGAAGAGCTGGCGATGCTGTCTACCTGTGATCAAATCGAATCGGTCGGATGGTGGTTCGATCTATTTGTCGATTGCATAAGCCTCGCCGGCGAAACATCATGTATCGAACCGGTTTCACAGAAACGTGTTAGGAGGTCCCTCCTGATACATGAATACTAAAAATTTTCTTTTCCTAAACATAATAATGTATGTTACGTACGACCGTGCCTATAACAAAAAAATCAAGGTGGTCTATCTATATTAATTGTTGCTTTAAATTTAAACGATACATCTTTCCAAAAATAAAATAAACAATTATTATAAATATGTAATAAACAAAATTAAAAAATCAGCATCAAATTAAAATTAATGGTGAACTCAAAAATGCGTAGCCGAAAATAACATAACTGATAAGTTAAAAACAGAAAATAAAAATTTCTTATAGTCCTTATAATTTTCATATTATACACATATACAAAATACCTTATAATATATTTAACAATATTATTTAATTTCGTATTTTGTTTTAATCTTACCTGTATTTAGATACGATTCGGCGTATAAGCGCAAAACGTGCGGCGAAGCCTCTAAGAAAACTCCCAAAAAAAATACTTGGCTACTTCAAGCAAACACACACTACACCGCCACACTTAATATATATTTTTGTCGGGTAAAATTCACAGTGTATTTTTGTGCAGCAGAATTGCAAATGTTATCGAGTGATTTGTTGTATAATTGCGGAGGAAGGTTGCATTCTACCGCCGCAGTGCGGTGTTTCCGTCGGACTGGCGGACTAGCGTGTGCCGCGGTGCTACGGCGCACTGGGCTGGGAGAGATCGGTCGGCGGCGTGGGGCTCGAAACTCGAAACGAAGTCGGCATTGTGTCGTGAGCCCGTGAGGTCTCTTTCGTTCGCTCGGGATCAACTCATGACTTGGCGGGCGGGCGGCGAACGTTCGAACCCAAAGAATTCTCGATTTCTGGGGTCGCCCAAGGGAAGCGCCGTTAATTTCAACTGCCTCCAAGTAGGTTTACGTTAGGTACCGAGACGGAGGTGGTTGTTAGGCAGAACTCTTAACTCTTATCATTCTTTTATGTATTTTTGGGGTCGTATTTTTTTTGTAATATGAACTACATTCATTTAAAAAAATAAGTATATGTTATGTATACTCTTATAATACGTTAACTAGGCTATATAATAATATGTTAATTTGTTAACTATAATAATATTATAATACTTTAACTTCTTTATCGTGATTGTGAAGCTTTGTTAGTAAACTCTGCCAAAAAGAAACTTATTCGCAAACAAAGCTCTAGTCCTATTCGTTGTCAACTCGACTGACATTAATGAATTCTGTATGTATACAGTCGAAACACAAGAATTCAAATTAAATTTCAATATAATATAATTTTACTTCTTCATGTTAAAAGCAGGCCGATGATCCACTTTATGGTAAGTGGTTACCATTGTTTTATAAAGTAGTAAATACTAAATTCAAGTGCGCTGCCGAATCTGCCGATCCTGGGATATAGTATACCTACCTACGAGTAACTCACCGAAACACAACAGCACACTTGTTGTTTTCGTGGTTTAATCTTAAATTAAATAAAAACAATGTTGTTCTATATTGCATAATAAGTTTTCGTTTAATCGCTTGAGCTCACGGAATCCAGGTTCTCTGCCGTCGACGTTACTCATAGAATTAACATTAACAAATAAAATTCCGAGTAAATTAATTATGTAAGGTGGGTGGCGTAAGCCGACACTTGGCCGCTATCGCCCGATTTACCTAAATATGATGCCTAAGCAACGTTTTAATTTCTAATTAATTAAATCGCTGTCACATGCTCACATCTAGGTATATCTGTCTAATTTTTGGATAATTATTTGAACTAATATATTTTATATATTTTTATTACCAGTTACCTATACCATTGATAAAATTTTACTTAATATTTTGTCGATTCCTATACCTATATGTTTTTATTTAGCTATCTACTCTTTGTTTAATTTTCTAAATCTGGACACGATATTATTATAAAAATACTATTTTTATATTTATGTAAGTATATTATTTCATGAAGGTTTATATTTCGTTAATTTATTTTGTTAAAACGTTAACAGACAGGCGACATCTCGTGAACCGACTTTCATATAAGCTACTCGACGACAGATGACGCAACTGTTTAGTTTTACTTATTGTCGAATAGATGTCGCTTTAAATGTATTTTATTAAATCGATTATAGCGCCTCTGCCTCTGTCTGTGTTTTTCGTTCGTTCATTGAACTTTCTATTAGTTATATTCGTTCACGTTCATGGATGGAATAAAGTAGCTTCGAATGTGAAACAAACAAACGCTACGCTAAACGATACTACCCAAATACATATTCTGATAAAAGAGACTTATGAAAGAAATTACTAATGTCAAATAAATAGCGCGGGTTTATTTGTATTCTTGCTACATATTTTGACATCACGAATAAAGGTAAGGTAGATTTTACTATGACTAAAAAATGCATTATTGTCATTTAACAACATTTGTTTTTTTACAATGTTTATTTATTATTTTAGATGGCTCCACCACGTCGCATACTACGCCAGCAATTGGAGATATTGATGGATTTCCTAGAAGAGAATAAGGATATGTCCAAAGGCCTACCTCCAGGGACACCGGTTTCACACCAAGCAACGAGACAAAAATGGACTACGCTCGCCAAACAACTCAATTCTGTGTGTGGAGGAGCTTTGAAGACACCGGAGGGCTGGAAAAAGGTAGGTATATTTCCATTTGGAAACATCATTGTTGCTGTTGTAGAAAAAATATAGCAAAAAGAATTAATGTTTTAGAAAAAAAAAGTTAAGTAAAAACTGTTTTGAATTTGTATTTCAGTATTGGTTTGAATGGAGACACAAATGCAGAAGAAAAGCAGCCGATGTTCGAAGGTTTCAATCTGGCCCAGATGGAGCACCAAACAGATTTGTGCCATTAAACGATTTAGAAGTTAGAGTTTTAGAGCTCAGTGGGAAAGGATCTGTAACAGGAGCGGTAGCATCATCCAAACAGCTGGAAAACTTTTTAGCAGATGATTCAGATTCAGAGCTAGCTGATATTATAAAATCAAAGCCTGCTTCAGGCAGCGCTAAAATGAGAAAATCAATGTCTAGTCATGATAGGATATCTACAGGTGCCTACTATAACAATATTTTTTCATTTTTATTTCACATCATTTGAATTTTTTAATTATATGTAACTTATTATGAAACAACATGATTTAAATAGTAATGTAAATAATAACATTTAAATAATAACATGCTAAAAACATGTAGAAATTTAAAATTAATTTATTATATCAATGTATGACTTTGGTAATTCTAAAAGATAACAAAACTCTATAGTCCAACTAACAAGCTATTGATTTCAATAAAATACATACATAAGTATATTCTATTGAAATGTAAAAAGCCAGATATATGTAAATTGCGTATTGTTTTAGATGAAGACACATGCGCAGTAACCCCACCACCAAAGTGGGCGTTAGATATCGAGGAGCGCAGAATAGCAGCTGAAGAAAGAATGGCAGATGCATTAGAATCAATGGCATCTACAATCAGAATGCAGGAGGAGCGAAGAGGTGTCATCGAAGATAGGATGGCCGATGCATTGACAGCTATAGCGGGCACAGTGCAGGACCTCAACAGTGGCATTCAGGAAGCAGTACAACATTTACAGAGATTGCATCCAATCCAAATTAATGGTCCCGATATTAAAGACGTGTTTTTATAATAGTTATTTTTATTAAAGATTTATTGGTGCATTTATATAACTTTAAAGTATTTTTATATTTTTGAAACTAGTCTCAATGTCAGCGAATTGTAAAACAATTCCAATAATATTATCATTTTTTTTATACACTGAAAAGGTTATGATTTAGAAAGTGTTAAAATTGGCCATACTTATTTTTAAGTGAAATAAATAATTTGCAGTAAATATGAATGTGTTTTTGTTGAAAATTCTATTTCTGTAGTCGCAAGGACTGGATATAAAAAAGTTGTATTATTTTTGATTGTACTAAGTTTTGCCAAGTTTAGAGGCACACTACACAATTTTAGGCCAAGTTATTTGTGTATTGGCGAATATAACTCATATTCATTTATTACTAGCTGTTTATGCATGATATTCAGTTTGTTAATTAGGGTATGAGTAGAAAATCAAACATATTTGATACATGCTTATCAAATAATTATGATGGTTTAGGGCTCATATATGGTCCCACCGTTTTGTGCCACTAGTGGGGACCACAGTATACCACCATGTACTCGTACTAAACATTTTCATACTGTGCCAGTATGACAATGTTCCGCTGACACGCTTCTAGGCATTTCGAGAGGCTTGCATTCGAGTGGTACACATAGATTGAGAGATATCATAATCTAGGTATACCACTCAACACCTTAGCCCTAATTTAACTACCTAATTTCATCACCATGGAAAAAATATTTTGAAAAGCATTCGTATTTTGGAACATTGTATAATTATTTTTCTTAAAATTTGAGACATAACAGTTATTGTAGCTAAAATACAAGCATTAGAAATATGCTGTCAAGAACTTTTTTGTAGTTCTCGAGGTCATCGTTTTTGTATAAGTATGTCTATCAAACCGTTTCATCAGAGCACTGAAAAATCATCTTACTAGCTTATTTTTCTCTGATATGATTTACAATTTTCTTACAGTAATGGCCTATAGCACTCGTCAAAATGAGTTTTTCATTAGTGAAACAACTTTTGAAATCGTATGAGCAGCTGCATCCAATACTACAAATTTTACTTCTCTATAATACCTATTAATTCAATTGGATGAACATAGAACCAGGCTAAGCAAAGTTCACATGGTTTCACAGGCATGGAAGCATTGGAGACAAGTATAAACTACTGGGAAGACGCTTTGGCGGCATTCTCGTTGGGCGCGCGCGGTGGCGTCTCGGGCACTCTAGCCCTCACGTCGCCTGAGGAAGCCGAGTTTTGCAGGGAGATACAGGAACTGCTGCAAAATGCCTATTCATTACAGGTGCTGACTAAATTACAATTCATTACGGCATTGATGGTTTTGTGAAATGACAACTTGTATTTTTAGCCATTAAATTATTATGTTCTGTTTGTAATTCTGCTTTAATTTCACAGTGAATAGGTAATAATGGTCTGATCTTATAATGGATAAATATGGTAGATGACTTTATTATTTATAATATAATCAAATAGAGCTTAAATACAGTAATTTCTCATATATCCGAGGCATTGTGCGTAAGCTGAGATATCTGTTTGATAATCGCCTGTTTTTTTAAGTTAAGTATGTTTTAGTAAATAGCCGTCTTTTATAAATATCGAGTACAGTCGATTTAAATATAAATTCGAAGTTACAGTCGATTTTAAGCCAATACGAGTAAGACGCAGATTTTGGACCAATATAATAATATTGATAATTTATTTCTAACATTTATAAACTTATCCAATCATAATAAAATAAGGACAAAATGTCTAACCAAATAAATATGGACCTACATCCATCTATCCGCAAACGGGAAGAGTCCTGTATGCCTGCGAAAACATTCAGCACGCTGCTGGTGCTAACGTGAAGGCCAGTCAGTGCGGGAGGCGCGCGACCTTTTCCTCATAATTTGTCGGCCAACATACCCGAAGCACTGCAGCGTCAAGACAGCACCATAGTAGACGCATTTTCATCTGAGTCGTAGAGCAATAAACTTCAATGGCGATAGGAATGCACCTCTCTTACGCACATCACTATACCACTCCATAAGATCTGTAAGTGCGAGCAAGATAGACAGATAAAAATATTACCCGACAACTCAGATGATTATGCGTATACTATAGCAGTATACTCTAAGACACTATATGTTATATTGCACAAACACACATACCTACACAATGTCAGGACATAAAGACAAAAAGTTTCTTCTCTCCAGTTACACTAAATTATTTCCTGTTACGACATCCGTAGCAGATGCCGCTACTGAACACTCCGCATTTTAGTAATATACAAGAAAAAAAAATGATAATGACAAGAAAGCATTTGCAATATTAAAGGAACGGTGCGAGCTGCTGTTCTTAGACCAGAGGTCGGTGTTGTTCCGGTCGGAGAGCGGGGGAGGAGCGGGCGGTCCCGTCGAGCTGGGGGGGACTCGTTCGCGGCTTCTCTCCACCCACACAACCTCTTCACACACGAAGCGCGAACACCACTCCAGCGCCGAATCCTTCGCGTCGGCCGAGGATCAGGTGCTTACGGCAATCTCATCAGTTATTACACGCTAGTAATTCATTCATGCGTTTACTGGAGCCTCACACCTTCATTTCAGGTGGCAGATCTTAGGGACTTCGATGACTTTGCGGAATTATTACCGGAAATAGAGAACTTGGAACTGTATCAGATGGCAGTGAAACAGTTAGAAAACGGTATACCCTACAGGTGAGAGATGCAGTTGTAAATCCTTCGGGATTGGTTACATTTCAAATGATGTCTTTAGAAATAAATGGATTGCCATTGTTGCTCAATTCATAGGTATCGCGTGGCTTAATATTCTCTAAGTTGGCCAGCGTAATCTACCAACTCAAAGTGAAAAATGCTCCTTAGTTTGATTTTCCCATAGAAAACTTAATGCGCAGAAAGTCTAATTCGAAAGCTAAGCTTTCCAATGGGTGGATAAATAGAGACGTTGGAAACGAGAAACCATTGCGTATTTAGTTTAATGTATTAGGGAATTAATATAATAAACATAAAGCGCTTAAGAAAATATTCAAGAGAACTGTACCCACGACTTCATACGCGCTTTAGTTCGTTTTTTTAAAAACCTTCAGAAACCTAACATTTTTCCAGAATAAACTATGTGTGTGCCTAACAAACATCCGAGCATACAAACTTTTCCATTTATAATAATTCCAATTAATTTAGTAAGTTCTAAATTAAAAAAAATTCTAGCTAAATTTCTAAAAAAATATTTCTACTAGCTGTGCCCTGCGGCTTCATTCACTTTGAAATTTGACAGCATAAAAATCTCCTTCATGATAAACACATAAATTTACTTGTCAATTTTCACGATAATCAATCAAAGGAACCGTGTTCGAGTTTAGCGATTACACATTCATTTTTATGTGTGCAGATTATTATCGCGTAATTGTTGATAAACATTAAAGTAAATTGGGTTTCGTAGCATTTGGATTTGGAGCCATAGCCGATTGGCCCTGTGAGTCCGTTCGGCGATAGTACAATTTTAATATCAATCTCGCTCTTCGACTCTCGGTCAATTTAGTATAAAACATCAAAGATTTATTGCGTGTGGTTGTGCAGGCGCCTGCGCACAGATGTGACGGGGTGCGCATCGGACACGGAGTTCGTGTGCAAGTTGCATTGCGTGCGACTGGCCTTCGCGCACGTGTTAAAGGACGCAACAACATGGGCATGGTTCGTGGACGCTGGCCGCCAAGTCCTTACAGATCTTCTGCTGTTCGCCGACAAGGTCCTTTGTACAGACGGTAGTATATGTTGCGACATTGAAGGTCTCTCTCAGCCATATCTTTCCGTTTCCAGGAACCGAAGGAGTTTCTGGTCGCTTACGAAGAAATGGTCTCGTGGTCGACAGATCCGGCTAATTGGCCGGCAATAGAAAAGGAACTCGCAAGCAAAGGTGTTAAAGTGAGTTCAACCTCTAAATTGTTTGAATCGCGCTACTGTGAGATTCACGATCTATTGCATCATCATCCAGCTAACATCAGCTATTAAACATAGGTCAATAGAGGGCAGTTTCATCAATTATTATAAAATTGTGATCATTTGTATAAGTAGGTAAGTATAATCCGACAATTTCAAATTTCTTCAAAGCTTGCTAGATTTCTCAGACGAGCAGATTTTTTTACAACGTTTTTCTTAATCGTTAAAATAAATGATCCACATATGAATGAATCTGATTCAATTATCTTTCCTTGGCACGCTTGAAGTTTTGAATAATTTTATCTGTAAGCTTTACTATCCTAACCGATAAGACTTATTATCCTTTTACACTTTTTAAAAAATGCAATCGTCTGTAAATTGTGTTACAATTTAACAATAACCGAGAAATATATTCTATTTTTACTAAATAATTATGTATATCTTAACAAATGATTGTAACTGCGGGAAAAAGGTATTAAGTGAGTTGAGTGCAGGTGGTGTCGTTCTACGATGTGGTGCTGGACTTCATCCTGCTGGACGCGTTCGAAGACCTGGCGTCGCCGCCCGCCTCTGTCCTCGCCGTCGTGCGCAATCGTTGGCTTTCGGACGGTTTCAAGGAGAGCGTGAGTTGTCACCTCATTTGGGGCTTCACTGGTAACCTCTCCTTCCAAAAGTATTGTAATATGAATGTTGCGTAGGCGCTGACGACTGCGGTGTGGTCGGTGATAAAGGCTAAGCGACGCTACCTGGCGTACCCGGAAGGCTTCATGGCCCATTTCTATTCGGTGTCTGAGGTGCTGCTGCCGGTGTTGGTGTGGGGTTTCCTTGGCCCTCGAGAGCGGTTACGAGAGGTGTGTCAGATCTTCCAGGCCGAGACGGAGGCGTTCATCGCAGACGTGTTCAGCTTCCAGCGGTGCCGTTACACGACGCTGGACGATTTGGCCGCAGATGCGCTCCACCATGCCCGCGCGCGTCTAGCAAACATCACCGACAAACTCGCCGACAGGAACTATTAGTTAGGAGGTGGGGCTACTCAACGAAGCATGCTGATATGTATTATTCTATTGATAAATACATTCTTTGCTGAACTGAGGATTCTCCGATATTTAAGTAAAACCAGTTCTAAGCATAAAAATACGGCGAGCTTCTTTGGGTAGCATGAAGTGCAGATAGGGACGAAGATGATTTCAAAATAGCAACTTTGCTCGCCTATATTAATCCACGCTACTCCACTAAGGATTATTATCGGCATTTGGCGTCGCGTCAAAAAAGACTAGTGGTCTAGTGGTAGTGTTTTATGCCTATAAGCTAATGTATCAAACGTAACATTCCTAACATTATGTTGTTTCTCGAAGATAGTTGTATCAAGCCGAACGCATTGGGAACTGACGAACTATGGCAGATAATATAAAGTACTTTACGTCCGGCTTTATATACCTATCCACGTTTAATTATTACGTTATGGAGACAATGGTTGAGGGAAAAAGTGCAACACTTTTTAATTCTAAAGCTTTTCTTTTATAAGTAGGTAATCATATTCAGGTGAAATGTTTCTGCTAGTGCAATAAGATAGTGCATATTTTATCTGTTTATTTAAGTCGTTTAAAAACTCACATTAAATCTCTTCCTGTTATGTACAATACTTGCTTGTAATGTTGCTTTATAATTAAGTAGAAAACAGACATAAGTACTAATGCTTATTTAACTTTTAAGTGTTCAAAATCCTATACATTCAAGCATGTACATTCGGTGTTAATGTCTTAGTCTGGTCTGACTTAAAAGGATTAAAAAGGAAAAAGGATTAAGTATTGAAATCCATTATTGAACGCAAGGTAAAAATTCAATTAAATTTAATTAGAACCGTGGTTGATTACTCATCACGTGACTTTTCACTTTCCTATTATATTGAGCCGCATATCTACACAATGTAATAAAAATTAATTGTTAAACTGATAGCCATTTTCACCATCAGCTTATATCCTCTCTCTAGAGACTGTTTAAATGAGTCTTCGCCCGCGCTGACGAGGTCTAGGTATAATAAATACCCCCTCCTTATGGAATGGAGGTTCATCCATGTGGACGCTAGAACCGGCAAGTAAGCTTCTATTGAAAACAGTGTTTCAATTCGATAAAAACGATTTTCTTATGAGTAAATCAAAGGGTTAAGTTTGCAAAGAGGATATAATGTAAATATCGCTTTTAGCGCCTGCCTATTTTATAAAAGTACCTATTACCTATTAGAAACACACAGCTTGCAGGCAACTTAGCAGGACATGTAGATTGTGGAAGTGTCAAGCAATTCGGTGATCCAAAAAAGTAAGCGAATGTCAACATTATGTGTATTCTACTTGTAGGATGTGTCCAAAAAAGTTTTAATCAATAGTGACTGAACTTAATCCTAAAATGTTAGGCTTATTTCGATTAATCAATGTTAATAATTCGCTGAATATTTTCTTATAGTTCTAGATTAGTCAAAGGCTGATTAAAACTTCCTGTCAGAACTAAACCAACAACTAGGCTGGCTCGGGCTTTGCCTATGATATATATTAGAAATTTAATCAATGCTTTCCTTGTGTTTAAAATAATACACAATAACTTTGCTTCCCACGTCAAATGATCATGTGTTACGTATATAAGCATTTGCGGACTTAAGGTGGCTTTATATGACACTGGGCCCTCCCCCGGTCAAGATATTCATAGTATGCTTTTGTATGAACCAACCAATTCATACTTCACGGTGAGCGCACGGCCTGGTATCATATAAATCATCCTTTACGCTGTTTAGAATTCCATTATGAAAAATTAATTATAATAATTTTTCGATTCTATTTATAATAAATATGCAAATTCTATCTGTGCAACGGATACTTCTCTGACCCGTGCCTTGTTGCTTCGCGTTTAAATAGCATCCCTAGACCTAAAAAAAAGATAAAAAGCCTCAAGGCATGGCTTATTGACTATGTATCAGCGGATCTTTTAAAACATACACGCATTCCATTCTATATCTGACGCATTTCTGACGTATATTTTTTTATTTATTTTCATAATATGCAGTGAGCCATTATTGTAATTAAATTAATTACTGAATTGTTGTATAGACCGAAAGTATTTATTTTAATATAAGCTAAAAATCTATCTTCTTTTATTTCTATTAAAAGAACTCCTTTTGGGCTATGAATATACAAGCCAAAAATATATATGTACCAAAATCTCCTTTTTTTTAGATTAGCCTAGCTTAAAACTGAGCCTCATTAACAATGGCCAAATGCAGAAAATTGAATTTTGTTTTTCCATAAGCGTACCTTGCTATACTCTGTGGGATTTTTAATTCAATGAACCTTTTTTTTTAATTGTTGCAAGCATGAAGAGTAGTCCTGTAGTGTGACTCATTTATAAGCGAGCTCGATCATTTATAAGTCGACTTATATATAATGACGAGTTGTACCCATCACGTTATAAAAGAAGAGAGCAAAATGATGTAACTCGACCACCTTATTGATGACGTGACAGAAAGTTTTACAATAAGTGTAACAGACTCTGATTCTAAAACTGATTATTCAGAAATATAGTGATTAAGAAAGTTCGATTTTTTTATTTATTTTTGCATTTACTCTTTTGATAGGGTATTTGCCTATTTTCAAACTTTCCATTGAAAAACAAGCAAATAAAGGTATCTTGAAGTATCCTTTTCGTCACTACAAATTATAATAAATCCACGCTACTTATTCTACTGATCAGCCCAAATTCAAACTAACAAACTTTTATTACAAAATAAAAAAAGATTCGATCATGATGTTTACCTATTACTCGATCACTCAGGACCAAATTAAAAATCCGCAGGGCCACAGACAACAGAACAACTATTGAACAACTATTGAAGCATAATCTCTCATTATGCAGTCTCAAATATTCTGGGCATGTTTTAAATATTTTTTAGAAAAAATTGCAAAGGAATAATAAAACGCAATTTTATAAAATTTAGTGTATTATTATAACGTAGCATCTACTCGTATGTAATTGAACAGAGGAGTAAAATAATTAAACAAAATAATAACATACATAAATATTAAGCACCAATAGTTTTTTCTTGTAAGTTTACTTTGTCGTAATATATATAAAATTATTATATAATTACTCCGTTAGTACCTCCCCTCTATAGAGAAATAACATTAGGAAAGAAAGCCTGGCAATCATTACAATAACAAAAACATTACATATTAAATATATTTTTAGTATTTGGTTCTTGGCACAGCTTGTTGTTAAAAACAATAGTGTATTTATATCGTTAAAATTCAGAATGTCAACAATCATAAATAATTATCTATGTTTTAACAGACTGACTGGCAGGCTTCCTTAAAATACGTATTATAAAAAGCTTACGTTATAGTAAATCTACTTTCCAGGACTAGACACTAATTTTAAACGGAAATGAGTACACAGGCACACGAAGAAATGCAAGCATTCGTCTTATGATAAATGGAATCACTCGTACGATAGATAAACGAAATTTATTAGCCCGTCTTCTGAGCGTTGACATACTCGCCAACTTTCTTGTTTTGAGTACTTTAATAGTAACTTGTACATGTTGTTCTGTTTTGCCAACTTTTATATATCTTCATAGAAAAGGTTCCATGTTGTCAAATTTCTTATTTCGTTAACTAGCTACGAGTAAGTAGTTTACATATTAGCTGCTTTTTAGCTGTCGTCGCGTCGGTTGGATATTATTGCTATCATAGATAAAATACTACTTAACCAGTATATTGAATTTAATAATGTATTCAAGAAATTGGCTCGCATTCAGTATTTAATAAAAAAAATCTCATTCTTTTTATTATATTAAAACAAATATACCTACTAATGTGGAGGTACAGAGCACCACCTCGTCTTAAAAAACGTTTAACTTATTATTAAGCATTTCTCCGGATGTCCTTTATTTATTAAAGTATAACATTAAATATTCAAGAACTATCAGATTTCAGATTCAGTGAATCAGCCTATATTTTTTGTTAGGTAAATTCCAAAGTAGAAGGCTCCTCTTTATACCAGATAAATAACACAAAGATATGTGACGATAGGTAAACTGTTAATGTTTTGAGTGCATTTCGTGTGATATTTTGAAGAAATAATAAAAGCTAAATACGTCAAGCTTACAGTTTAGGAATATTGTTGTATTCATTGGGAGATCATTCACAGACTGTAGAGACTATCGATTTTAGAAGCTCCACAATCATAATACATATAAAATACAGGATTCCCTCACGAGGTAACCACAACTAAAATATGACGTTTTGGTACGCTAATACTTTTAGTAAAAGTTAGTGTTAAATTGAAAAAAATATTCCCTAAAATATGCTGAAACAATTACCGCACACGGCGGTAGTCGATCAACGATAAATTAATAATTCTTCAAGTCCTCCATGTTGAAATTACCAGATACCTATGTGCATTCAAACATTGTTTTCACGATCATCTCAGAATCCCGGTTTGGTGCTAAACCAAAATTTTAGAAAAACATATAATTCTCTCCGATTTGAGATGGTCATGCAAACAATAAAAAAAATAATGGTGTTTTAATATGAAGAACACTTATACATGGACGGTTTTTAAAGCCGCTGCACTCTAAAGAGATACATATACAACACTCGAGCATAAGACTATAACTTAGATTGAACGATACTTAAACTGAAGTTTATACTCGTCTATTTGGAAGCACTACTCACACAAATATCACGCTTTGTTAAAAAAATAATGTCTCCAACGAAACCTCGCTTAGAGTTCACTTATTTCGCGTGAATTATGCGACCAAGGAGTCTCTAGTATTTAAGTGATCTGCGAGCAATGCTTTTGGACCAGAACCAACAGGTTTAATTTTTGAATTAATTGATGCCCTTGTTGATAGACATATGATACATATAAGCCTAGTTCAACTAATCTATAAAAAAGGAGAAAAAAAATTCACCACAGAATATTTTGTTAAACCGGATATATTAAATCACACCTTAATTACGATGTAGTACTGGGAAGCGAGTGAGGTTGACATGCAAGGCCTAACTTTTAGATACCCTAAGCAGTAAGAAATAATTAAACAAATTCGCGTCGGGTGTAATTACATTAATTCAGTTTTGTATGGACAAAAGCTGAATAATGTAGGTATATCTGTGTGAGGTGAGCTTCCATAGTGCGGTTATAATTGAGAAATATATGTATATTGTGCGGGTGAATATTGATATGCGATAGGCCTACTCCGGCTCGGGCGAGTCTGGCGCGTCTTCCGCGACGGTGGTGGCGGCGGCTGCGCGCACCTTCTTCAAGTAAGTGGCGCTGTCGAACTCCAGGCAACTCTGCACACAGGTCACGCACCATTCTTACTACACCAATACCAGAACCACCATCGCCCACTTCACCAAATAAGCATTCCACACCAAATTGCAGGCAGTGCAGTGATTACATGTATTTTTTCTTCAACTGACGCCCCAAAACTCTATGTCTTTTTATAAAATAGTTTTTCAAATACACAAGTTTCTTTTATAGCACAAGTATCTTGTCAATTGATTGATTTAAAACACATTAGTAGGGAAAGTTTAAAGAGAAATTGAGAATATTTATAACCATATTACTATAGTATTCGAATGTAAATTGAAACTGTAATGAATTGAAAAATGATTGATGCAAGTGTTAGTTTCCTTTAAAAATATTTTAACCTTACGTTACGTACAAAAAAAATAGGATATCCTCAAACACATAGTGCAAGTGTTCGTATTTTTTAAAAGCCTCTGAGCATAACAGGATTGTGCACTTTATGGATTTTATGCAGTTAAACCTTATATTGGCGTCGTGGCAAGATGGAAGCGTCTTAGCGTTGTTAATAAGGCATGCAAAGGAAAGAGAACACAGTGTGATTTTAGTATTTTTTTATATTTAAAATAAATTCCAATTTGACAATTATTATAAAGGAAACACAAGTGATTTGTTCAAACATCCAAATGAAACAAAATATATAATAATATAATGAACAAACGTACTAGCAGTACAAAACAATGGAATCAGTGAAAGGAACAGTCCGGAGTGTTGCAGTCGTGAGGCGAGCAACACTACCTGTAACGAACCCCTCTCGAGTGTCCGTCATGTCCAAGCTGCGTGAACAACCAACGTCACTATTACAATAAACAATTCCTAAACAACACAGTCAAAACTAGATTCACGAGTGTAAACAGCCAAGCATAAAAATTTTATAACATTCCCCGGCGAGAAAGCACAGGTATATCATTATATATTATTCCAAAAAAAAGGTCTAATCATCATTGAAAAATACTGTCAACAAAATAACAATTTTGACAAAAACAAGTCAAATCAACATTTTCAAATTACACCCAGACAAATTAAACATTTTCGTCAAAATTATTCAAACGTGGGAATGGGCGGCGGTCACCTCGCAGCTGTTTCTGTCCTAAACTAAACCATAGTCAGTCTTATTGATATCGATAATTAACATTAACGCTTATAGCAATGAGATCAAAATACTTACAGCGATGAGATCAAAATCTCCATTCTCTTAGAATATCAAACGCCTACTAATCACTCTCTAACTTAACTTTATATGCAGAGAGGTGACCGCGAATCACTAGATAACACTATATGGTTGTTTAACAACAACTGACTTAAACTAAAACATAATGGGATTCGTTTTCCTATGGACCGCACCGTGGTGTGTTTAGATGTTAGTTTTGCATTAAGTGTAAAGGGCACAAAAGAAAGCTGGGCACAGAACACCTGATTTTGGGTAACATTAGACCATGTAACAAAATATCTCTAAAACAAATTGTATCTTCACACGAAATATACATAAGTATATAAAAATGTATAAATATAGAATCCTAAATATCCATAATTTGATGAATTTAATTTAATTTTATTGTAACTTTCACCTATTTTTAGACAATTTGGTTAGTAGGCAAATTTCCCGCTTTATCCAATTAAATAGTAGTTACCTTGTACAAATCATTTATTTTGTTTAACAATATTCAATCCTATAATCAATACTATATTTAAAAATGGAGACTCCCTCAATGATCTAGAATGTTTGCCTCAAGAACATGTTACTAACATGTCAGCAATATATTTAATTACTATAAGTTAGTAATAATAATTGCTTATTGATGTTAAAAACAAATAAAAACGCAGGATGCCATTTAAGTGCTACGATATCATTTAACATAATAAATAATTTCAAGAAAGATAATATTTCGTCTTTAAACTGTTTAAATTGGACATTTTTATGGACCACCACAAGATTTATAAATCATACTAATTATTAATTAATCAACAAAGGCTGTACTTCAATCGATTAATATAACAAAGTACCTTATTCCAACTGAGACAAAAAAGTTTCACTATACCTATCTGGACTACTTACTGGACATGTCACCTTTGACAATATCTCTTGGTGATATAAAAATTGTTTTATGTACATATCATAATGTTACCCGAAATCGAAAAGCTTGCGAGTGTGGATCGTGCGATTTTAATGCAACATTCATTGTATGTATTGCCATTATTGGCAAAGTTAGACACGATGCTTTCACAGGTCGAGTTTTAGGGGGAAAAGAAAAGGGTTGCCGCGGCGACCTAAAGCCGAGTACAGATATTGTGCAATACATACTTTACATGCAATCACTTGATTATTCTAGTGAGACGCTACCACCGTTTCATAGATGGCGGTATTTTTTTTTTTTTTTTCATTTACTTCTGAGATTACAAAAATTATGAAACTCCAAATTATGAACTGAGATTACAAATATTTATTTCTTTAGATAAACAATCAAAATATTGCGAATGTTTTGATCTTAGTCAAAACTCTTAGGTCTCGTAATGTAGACCAATGACAATGTTACAGTTAACGTCAAGAGTTCGGTATAAATAAATATATAGTTCGTATAACGGTTCATAGAGCGAACCGCAGGCTATGCCGCATTGCACAATATCTACAACCTGGGGTTGGCATCGGGAACGAGGTGTTAGTAGAAATTGCGGCAGAGGAGCGCCGCGAGATAGTTGGGGCGGTGGAGGGGCGCAGGAATCCAGGCGCGCGGCAGGGGGATATGGGGGCGGTAGTGAGAGGAGGGGGGCGGCGGCGCGCGACGCGCTGCCAGCGTTACCTTGCGCGCCAACTCCGGCGGAAACGCGGCCAGCCCGGCCGGAGGCAGCTTACTCAGTGGCGAGTCTGCGAACTGCACCAGCGTTTCGTACGAGTAAGTTTGCCGCAAACCTCCGCCACCTGCGCACGCACAACAACTATATTACTTATACACAACGATCGCGTATTAGGTGCAAGCGTCTGTAGATTAAATAAAGCAAAAAGGGCAACTTCAAAAACACATATAACACGGTCACATTATCTCTGCAGCGTATTATTAATTCCTACTTTATTGCAGCACGTTCCATATTTTGTTGCGGTTCAGCGGTAGGATATTAGGATATGATTCTTACAAATTATTTTCGATTCATAATCAATTTTTGATTTTCATAGGTTACTTATAGAGAAATATAAACCCAAAAAGGTATTGAAATGAAATGTAATAAATTATTTGGCTGACCTAGTACTTGCTGCCCAAATAGGTTTCTTAGCTGATCAATCATTAATTGGTTAGGTTAGGTTAGTTTTTTTTTTTTGCTGATCGATTAAATAACAGCCTTTTGATATTATAAGAAATAAAACGAGTAAGTATGTACTACTGAAATGATGTGTATTATTTTATAGAAAATCGTATTTATTAATAGTTTACTTTTTGGCATTGGGAAGATTGTCACGAATATTTTTCGCTAAATGAATTCTTTTTTTTATCAGTTGATCGTCCTGACTGAATTCGATTTTTCATTTTCGTTGTAATTTTTCTGCGAGTTATAGCCTTCAATTTTTTTGCTGCGTTTAAAAAGAATATTATTTAAAATTAGCTCTGCTGCTTGGCTGACTTGAGGTGCTTTAGTTGGCTTCAAAAAGTTTTCATTGCCTTTAAATTCCAAAACATCTATAAGTCGGTTTAATTCAGCTTTCAGAGAACTTTGATATTTTTGATTGAACCCCCACCTGCAGTTTTTCCATGTTAGTACGCCGTAGAGATTTTGAGATTGCTTAAATATATCAGTTAAGAGCAAAGCACATTACAAATACTTACCCGATTTCCGTGCTAATGCAGTAGGAATTTTTAAAACAGATTAATTAGAAAGTTACTTAAAATCCTCAAGTACAACCCATCCTTGTACTGTAAGTACAATAGGAATTAATAATAGGCATCTCTGCAGCTGTCGTTCATGACGTCATTTCGGCGCTAGGTGATACTGACCATCATATGACGCGAAGATGGGGCAAGCGCGGGTCGGTGGAGGGTAGCGCGAGAAATATCGCATTGCCTTGATATGCAGAGATAATGTGACTGCATGTTGTTTTTTAGGTATCTTATTATTATTTCATTGTTTGAAACTAAAAACACTAAACGTCAAAGCATTTTGAACCCGAAGCAATTTATATGTTACTTATTTATATTTTAAACCGATTGAAACAAAAACCCGATACAAAATTATTTTAATCTGTTACTTAGAAATTAGATAGAATCATCTAGACTCGATCTACTAACATTTTACAAAATACAGACACAATATTAATATTTGTAAAAGACTCACCAAAAAACACTCAACTAAAAGGACACGAAGCATAAAAGTTATAATTGAGTTAGAGCTCGACGAGAATAAGACGCGCGCAAATATTAAATGAGGCCCACACACTCTTTGTTAACAAGATTGGATCACAATTGACTGACATCTGCATACAGTTTGACCAAAGGCATTTAATCTTTGTTACACATAATGGGAATGCGTGTTAATTACATGACACTAAAATGTAATAATACCTACACTTAACCATAAATATTAACAAACATCCTTAAGAGCGTGTTCACATATAAACCGATAAAAAAATATAGTTACACAATAAACAATGTATAGCTCATTGTTATTTAAAATAAACCTTTGATGAAAATCTTTACATCTTAATCTTAGTGATCGAATAATATACAATGTGCAATATTAATCAAACAAGCGAGTTGTGAAAAGGCTCTAAAACCATTATAGACATACAACAAATACTCGAGGAACACCCTAAAATAGTATTTTTTTTATTTGATATTTTGATGTAATTTAACAAACATGTCACCCTAGTAAAGCTCAGCCAATCATTAACCCCGTACTAGCTTGACATTAAAAAATCTTCACAAGAAAAGCACATCAATTGGCAATTTATTTCTATAGAGTTAGTGATCTAAGAACCGATTTTCTGTTGAAGCTGTCGTTTAATATGTTTTACAACATTGGACAACAAGGCTCATTATTTAACGACACGGAAGGTTAAAACTTGAACCATCAGGTTGTACCGGGTTGCAATGCTACTTGGGTTAAGGGTTTTTAAATTCTATCACCTAAAGTTTTTTAATATCTGTTTAGCGCTTGATTGGTAGCCAGTTTTTTTTTAATTGGCCCGTAAATAGGCTATTGGCAAGTGTTTCCGATTGCCACAATGCCTTTATAATCCTCTTTGGGCTTATTTTCATAAATTTTGCATTGTTTTGCTTTACATAATAAACAATAATAATCAAATACATACCTATCTCTAGGTTTTGTTACGACATATTCAGTCTTACCACAAAAAGATAAACCAAGATTTAAACTGTCGTTGAACCTGGGCCTTACGTTTTTCCTACCACAAATATGAGTTTAGCGTTAAACTAGAGTTAGACCTCGGTCTAATGCTTTATTTAAACCCACCACCCACCTAGTTTAGGAACGGTTTAAGTAATATGGCGGCACAACTGTTCAGCTGTTTGTCAGTGTCAAGTTGTCGACAAAACTTTTTTTAATCATTGAGATCATTGAGATAAATTGATCTCAATGTTTTTAATCGAGTTTTCCTTAAATACTTTCTCCTTGTAATTATTTAAAAATGGATACCTAATATTTTTGAAATAGATATGATGGATGTGGAAGATTTAAGAGAGTTAAATTTCACTAGGATGCCGATTCCAAGAAATCGTTTTTGGTTAAAGTAATAAGTAATAGTAATTAAAGTAACGTTTAAGTAACAGCAATACTATTTACCTATGTCAAAAATTTAAATTCTGTAAAATATCTTTATGAATCCGGATGTATAACTGAGGTAAAATTTTCACAAAGAACGTATAATTGATTTAAAAGAGCAGTCTGTAAGTAATATTAAAGTAAATAATACCTTTTCCTCTTGTGACCAATTCTCGCTACGCTTTATTTTTTTTTTTGTCATCCATGGTCAACAAATGGTTTATTTTATATAATTTATAGATGATAAAGATAACAGTTCGAACTCTTTGCCACCGCGATCGAATTGCAACAACAACAAAATGCAAATTGACAGACAACTTTGCTTGACAGTCATAGAAAAGTACGTTTCGTTCCACTACTATTGATTTTTTGATACATACTATTGATACATACCTAGTATTTTGATACATACCTAGTAGTGTACTACTAGGTATTTTTACAGAATTTTTAACCGAAAACCTTTATAAACATATAAAACTAAAAATAATACTTAGCATTTGATCTTTAGAAAAGAATATTGCTATTTATGAATGAAAAAATAATATACTAACATGTTATTTCACTAATACATGCTGAAACGGAAAGTTTCTTTGAATGAATGATCGATTGACTGAACCTTAATCTCGAGACAGTGGCCTAAGAAAACCAACGTTAGACAAGCTTTTGTGGTATGAAACGTTAGACCCTGGTTTAAACAAGGGTTTTAAAATTTAGACTAGATTAAGTAAACCCGAGTTCAAACAAGGTCGAAATAGTATTTTTGTGGTAAGACCGATTTTGTTTAGCGTCTTCTACTTCCTAATTTCACTAAAACAATTGTAGTATCTGAATTAAACGACACATCTGCGTTGAACTGTTTACTGGTTGAATTGTATATATGCTTGACGTGTTAAATTTAATTTAACAAATAATGAACAAAGTGTCATTTCTTGATAACACCAAAGTTTAAAATAGAGCATGGTGACATACTTTATGGTGCATGGTACTTTTAAAGGTGATATTTGATTCAAGATGATGGGGTATAATCCCTCATTGGTCAGGGAATAATGAATACGCTATGTATCCTCCACGTACCTTGGTTCTTGTCAGAGCTGGCGGCGCGCGAGAAACGCGGGCGACGCGACGCCACCTCGGGCTCAATCGACACCGCTGCACACACACACACACGCGCACGTCACAGCAGAACGCACACCTCTCCCCCACCCCGCAAACACACCTCGAGCCACGGTCGCCCCCTATCCCCCCTCCGATTCCTACCCGCAACGCTGTGTGCGTTCAACCTAACCATTTCAAAAATAACTTGAAAACATTTCATGTTTCAATTAAAACTTCTAAATAAAAGAGAGACGGTGGATATTGTATGTTTGTTTATATGTGGAGGATAATCTCTGTCCAGTTTAAACAATTAACGAAATATAACAAATATCATTGTCTTCAATTATCTTTCTATTTATTTGATACTTTTAAATCGTTCAACATGGCAAGGTAAAATAAACATATTTTTTGGTAGGGATTGGCATGACGCACCTATTGATTTTTGCGAGTACACATTCGTCAAATTCCACTTTCATCAGGAAAGGTACTTAAACATCTGGTCTCATATCCTGCGGTAGATACGTTAATGCCTGGCTAAAATTATATCTTTTTTTGCATTTACACCCAATAAATTAATTTTTTTTTTTAGTTTAATTGTTTATAATGAAAAGTATACACAACCGCTCACATTTGTGTCAGCATAAATACTGGTGTTCCACATACATAGCCGCTTCAGTCAATTTTGAAAGTGTAAGGGTTCCAAAAGTCATTTTAAAGTAACATAATCTTTAATTCTTTTTGTAATTGTAGTAATTAAAATTATAAAACTACTAATACTAGTATTACTATAATACAAAAATAACGGCACAACTGACGAATGCGTCCTAAATCATTTTTGCGTGCCTTCTATGGTTATTATAATAACCTTTTTCCTATTTTTAGCTTCAATTTCTTGTGTTAATACTAAACTAATCATCACCTTATTATCCACCTTTTACCGTTTGAATATTTTGGAATTAAAACTACAACCCTACAAACATTTCATTAAATGAATGAGTTGAAATTTAGACAATAAGACATGTACCAAAACTTCCTTTTTGTAAATCAAAACGTTTTTATCACTCAAATTTATGATTCTTGCAATGCCGTAACTGAAATAATCCCAAGTGAATTAATTTACAGTAAACTTATAGAAGAGGAGGGTAGAGGGCGTTTTGACGTCACCGTTGCAGCAGACTTGTGATCGTTAATAAATGGGATGGTATTAGATTCAAGAAGAAAGCATACCATGATGTGAAATTTTGAAAAAAATCCGCTCACCGGTCCATGGATCGAAGTGGTGCTTTATATAGATAAAAATAAAATAATAATAAAATAATACATAATAAAATTTCATTATTTGTAGAAAATATATGATTATATACATATATATATACACTTTGAGAATATGATCTTTTAAAAGTTCAAAATATATGTATTATATGACAATAATGATACATGGTTGAACTAATAACACAAAAATGGCAATGATTTTGAGATAAACTATTTAAATTCTATGCTTCTGTCAGTCGCAATCTTACTTGTAATTATAAATCACTCTTACAATATTTTACTCGACTTAGTTATTAATTTCATATCATGCTTCCTAAATTAATTTTATCAATCATGCCATTGAAAATTGAAATGCAATTTTGATTGATTTTCATTAAAGAAAAGCACACAAAATTAATCTAGGTATAATAAATATCAAAAACTATAATATTAATACTATATAACTAGGGAATGCAATATCAGAAAGCCGGCACATTACCTGAAAATGCCGGAAACTCGCATGCATTATGCGGGACTAATCTCGCTCGTACCTTGAACGGAATCTCTTTTGAGATCACACAATCGCTCTCGTGTGAACTCGTGCTCTTTCCCTTAACTCCGCATTCCTAATAAGTGGTATAGCGTTTTCGGCCAAACTATAGTCGGATATGACTAATGACGCCAATAATCATATCTTCAAGTTTAAACTGTTTATTTGGGAAATCATACAGAAACACAGCGGGATCTTACAGAATTGCATTCTCTAACAGTAATAAACATTGTAAACCGTTTGTGAACTTACTAAAGGAAACACTTCATTGACTTAGGCACCATTTTTGTGTACAAAAAAAAGATTCGTACCTCCTAAGAGAAACGCTACAGGCTTTGAGTGCAGAGAGGGACGTACCGGCTTGGTCGAGGGTGTCGGCGGCGGGTGCGGTAGGGAGGGTGGCAGGCGCGAACACGTCATCGTCGCCGTTGAGAGCCGTGTCGTCGCGAAGCAGCAGTGCAGCTCCCGGCCGCTGCGACAGCGTGAAAAAGTCGCCGGAGCCAGCGGCGAACGCTTCCATCGCTCCGGCACTCTCAAAGTACTCATCTAACACTAACTTTGCAGTCTGAAAAGTACGTCGCAACATTGAAGCCGATACTAATCCATATTAATTAACATTATAATAAATATGGAAGTAACTGTGTCTGTCACTCTGTTTGTGTGTTACATTTTCACGCCATAGCTACTCAATTAACTCAATTTTGGATACACTTTGTGAGGAATACAGAAAAGGACAACCTTTCAACCAGAAACAAACTACTGTTTCTGGAGATCATACAAAAATAAAAATTCAACATCTGGCTAAGATATGACAGCAACAGCAGCAGAATAAATTATTCCTCATATATTTTGTCAGGCAGTTTTTATTTTTCAACGCCAACGAAGTCGCAGGCAACAGCTGGTAATTATTAATTTATATTCTAATATTAGATATTCTGTTTTTAAACTATTTACTGTTTCAAGAAATTTCGACTGTTTTGATGTTAGTAAGTGACAACTAATTTTCTAAAATAATAGATATTTTATTAGTTGTATCTTTAAAGCGTTACAAAGCGTTTGAAGGATGAAAAATTGCACATAAGGGGCATTTAATAATAAAAATATATATAAAAATATAAAACTACCTGGTGGCCTACCATGAACTTTTAGTAAACCATCATATTTTAAGTAAGTTTTATTTCAAGCTTAAAGTAACATTACTTAAGAGGTGGTGATAAGGCTCCAGGGCTATAACGTTTTCATAAATATTCAATGAAAATTCAATTTATGAGGTTTCTTTTGGTGAGTTCCTGTGGCACCCTAAAATTGAGCTTTTTTGTAGATTTTTGTAGAGACCTAGACTTTCTCCTCAATCCTTTATTATGGTTACATTAGTATTACCATTTACACAAAACATGAAAGCGACTATTATTTCAATAATAATAGTCACACATGGAAAAAAAACAATCACTTGAATAAACTCCAAAAATTGAGATCACCGATTTGCTTTTAAAACTTAGTGCGCAATACAAATATATATCATTTGATGGCGATAAACTAAAATAATTCCTATTTATTATATACAATAATATTTATTATATACAAAATATATAAGAGGTCAACATTTTACCTTGACAAGATCCAAATTTTGACCCGTGATTTTCATGGAATGTGGTCCAAAAGTCACAGTGTACTTATATTCACCTAATGCAGCGTCGTTTGTGGAAAAGCTATGAAGTAAAGCACGGGAATTGGCATGAGGTGATATCTGAAATAAACAATTTCTATAGTCAATATACACATAATCTTCCATGTCGCTAGATGAAGCGTCAGCTCACACCGAAACGCGATGCGATACATATTTTAAGGTAACAATAAAAAACGGTATAAACAGTTCAGTGAGCAGGCGAAAGTGATGTAGGCGGCTTCATTGCGCTGGCCGGCCGCCGCGATGAATCTCGCGACGTCGCGCTGCGTATCGCAGCATCCCGATAAGTTCCCGAGACGCAGCGCGGACGCTGCTGTACACACATAGCTTCACAGTGCGCCGCGATACGCATCATCAAAAATCTTGCTTCTTTAAATATCTACGCGTCACGTTTCGATCTGAACTGACCCTTAGAATTGAAGACTCCGAGCCAGAGTATTTTTAATAGTGAATGGGTCAATAGTGGCGAGAGTATGTGTACGTATGGTCGCTGTCACGAGGAGCTGTACATTATGTAAACAAACATTCAGGGGTTCACAACATATACTTATATAGTCTTAATTCACAACATTTGGATTGAATAATAATTATATGTAACACATCAAATAACCAAAACGAACTGCGCAAATATACTTAAGTACTTAAATATACTTTTAAAACCTAATCTGCAAGAAACCCCATGAGCATTTTAAACTCCAATAATGTATGAGTATGACTCGTCAAAATTGCGGACCAAATGTTTACGTTCACTACTTTAAGTATATTTGCGCAGTTCGAAGTAGGCGCTATGCAGATAGGTTCCTTGATAATCGCTCGTGTGGCAAGTTTGTTTATTTACATAATACAGCTTCTTTAATGGCGACTATAGTAATGAGTTAATACTCTCTTCCGTCGCTCTTTCATCTTCCTCTATTGACTCATAAAATATTTCAGAGCGTTATATAGTACCCGGCAAACTTCTTGGCCATCGCGTGAGGTGGTGGGGGAAAGTACACTGAAGTTGTTTAATTGAAAAACGCTATTTTTTTTACTGGGTTTTTATTGATTGAGCTAATAACGTTTTAGTTGGTGATATAGAGAGAAAAGAGATCACGAGAGACAAAGAGACCTATTTTTCGTTTCTGCGCATTCAAGGTCGTTTGTCCAAGAAGTTTGCCGGCTACTGTACATCGCCCGTACTATAGCGGTAGGCCAACATGAGTTCTTAATGTACTTAGCGGTCCTAGACGACTTTAAGTCAACGTCAGCCATCCATTGTCCTAAGAATAGACTCATGGAAACATAAGGCATTACCTCGCGGTGAGCTAGAGGCGCGTCGTCGGAGCCGGCCGAGTCAAGCGAGCCACGCGATCCGCGCGGTGCACCTCCTTCCAGCGAGCCTTCAAGCCGCACCGGCGACGCGTTGCGGCGGATGGTATCGCCGATCAAGTGCTTCGCGTGGCTGCGACAAAACATTCATTTACGAACTATTATTTATTATTCTAGACATTAAAGACCACCAATTTAACCATCATCATCATCATCTCAGCCGTAGGAAGTATGCTGCCCCCATAATATTCCAATAGGACAGGTCAGAAGTAGCCCGAATCCAATAGGACAGAGCCGCGAATCGAAAGTGGTTCCAGGCTACTAATTTAAAACGCTTTCTTAAATATATCTAAAGGGAAGGAGACACTCACTTCACATTCTCCTCGTTAGGGCCGGTGATTTGCACTAAACGCTCCTTTGCGCCAGGGCTCACTGAAAACATTTTATTCAAATACTCAAATTTATGATAGTGCAAATTCTATAGAATTAGTATCGAAGCGTAATGCTGTTAGTGGAAAGACCATGGTACATGACACCATAACCACACTATCCTCTAAGTATTTACATTAACAAATGAGTATACGAAGTTAAGTCTGATATTTTATAATGCGTCATTGCCCGTTTCGCACACCGCGTCACTTGTCTTTATTAATTTGGTTTTAAAAAAGTAAAAAAATTTTTTTTAGTAACATGTATTTTCTTAGGAAATCATTTGCCAATGTTCACAAAAATTATTTAACGTTTTATTATATTTGAAACTTACAAAAAAGGTACAATAAAAATATTACAATCAATAATGATTATTCAGTATTTAGTGAGTATTCCGACCACTATTGAAGGTTATTTTCTTCTTTTAGGAAGTCATTATTCACATATAAAATGAGTTTTAATCCATGTTAGTGAAAAGCGGTTCGAGTAAGAGAGCATAGGAGAAAGGCGAGATGCGCCCCACACCAGCACCGTGCATTCGTACCTCTCTGAAACGATATAATCGTATCACTTAGCTCCTCGATCATGTGCACCCTCCTGCCCTTGATACCCATCACTGTAACACCACAGCACAACTTCAGACACACGCCCTTCAGCACATCTCTCAATAATTAGACACCACCCATAGGGCCAGCGCAAATTGGAGGACGGCACTTCAGTGTATTTAAATTTTTCATAGTATTTTGTGACCCAAGTGCTTTTAATATCATTCAAATTTCACTGTATTATTCTACGGAAACAATCAGCAACCCTATCACAATACAATGAAATTTGAATTATATTAAAAGCCCTAAGATACAAAATACTATGAAAAAATTTAAATAATTTGCCCTGCCCTCCTCCCAATTTGTGCCAGCCCATAGACAAAGTACCATTCATCTAAAATTATCTCAATGGAAAGTAAAAGGATTAAGGTAGATATTATGCACTACAGAAGCCTTACAAATATGAACAGATTAAGTAAGTAGTCATTAGCACAATTTAGACAAATACTTTAAATTTGTAAATATGGGAATAAGAATGAAATATAAATAAAGGCCTCGAATGGTACCCTGTCAAAAATAAACTCTAAATAATAGCAAGATTCATTTTGTTTTGATTAAATAATTTATTCGTAACACATGCACAATTATACACTTATTATTTATAATATAAATAATCTGGACAAAACCAAGACAACTTTAACCATGCATCAATACCCTCGTTTACTGACAATTTATATCCTATAATACTCTTACTAAAGCATGCAATAAAATAGCTCTTGCAACTTTATAACCTTTTCCAGAGTCAGCATTCCTGATGACGACCTCATCCTTGGAGTAATTTTTTCCAGGGATTTTTGTAGGTTTTGGAAACTTGCCAGAAGGCTTTATAATTTCGCCAGGCCCCAGCAGTGTAGGCGGCTCAGTAGGCGTAGCCAGCGTAGGGGAAACTGAGCCGCCACCACCAGCGCCCTCCATTGTAGGCACCAGTAAAGGCTAAGGTAACAAAAGTACAGTCAATATACAGCCAGAAATTTGTCTAACAAACAAAAGGTATTTTGTGCAGTTCTCACCTCAGCATGCGTGCCACGGTGTCTATAATATTGACTCATGTAGTCAGAGCCTTGCCAATGCTTTGCACGCAGCTCAATCAATTCGAGGAGATGCAGTCGAGTCTTTTTATCCAATCTCTCATCCTGAGACCCATTCCGGAAAACTACAAAGTATCTACAAAATAACATTGAGACACTATTAAAATTCACTTGTTTCTCTTATGGACACAGTTATATGATATGAAGAAAATGAGAGTAAAAAAATAACATAAATTTTGTTTAAAACTCATCAATCAATTAAAACTCACCTTAATTAAGATTAATCTTAATCTAATCAATAAATCTATACTAACAATATAAAGGCTGAAGAGTTTGTTTGTTTGTTTGAACATTCTAATCTCAGGAACTACTGATTCGAATTGAAAAATTCTTTTTGTTTTGAATAGTCCAGTTATCGAAGAAGGCTATAGGCTATATAACATCACGCTACGATAAATAGTATTATATAAAAGCAGTGTCCAATACCGCGCGCCCCAAGCGCACGCCGCCGCCGATGGGTCGCAGCGAAGCGTGGCCGAGTTCAGCTAGTTTATTATAAAGACAATGCTGAAGCAAATATTGCAATTACCTGTCCAAAAAATCCTTATAAAGTGCTTCAAGTTGAGCACCATACAGTTTTAAGTTGGAATACATTGTTGAAACATTACTTTGAAGAGCTCTATCAAAATTACCCTGCATTATTTGGTATGCCACTGCCTCTGTCAACACTATGAGGTCATCAACTGGAAAAAGAAGTTACAAAGTTTTGAATTAAAACTACATAATGTTATTATAATAAGAAAACACCAAACATATCCGAAAAAAGAAAGTAAACATTCTGATAGTAGCAAGAATTTCCCTTAAATTCTATTTTGCTTGAATAAATGAATTTATTTTACAAATATGCAATAATTTATGAATGACTTTGGTTATGTTATTTGAAAATTAAATAAAATGATTTATTTCTTTAATTAAATGTTAAAGTAAAATTAATCAAGTTTGAAGGTGATTCATCAATCACATTCTACATATTGAATTCATCAATTTGGTCAATAACTAACCAAATTGTTAATTAATTTCATTATTTCTTACAAATGAAGGAAATATTCCTGATTTAGTCATTTTAGTGTATTTTTTTTAATGTTAAGGTCGGCAGAAAGGCTGACGGTCCACTTGATGGTAGGTGGCCACAGTCGCCTATAATACAAGCAATGCCACAGGTGCTAAAGTGCACTGTCAACTACAGGAGGATAAGGGATTGGGAAGGGTTAGGAAAATGGGCTCTGGCATCCCTTACTCACTACAGAAACACAACAGCATATATGCTGTTATTTCATGGTGGTCTTCTGTAAGTGGGTGCGTACTGCCCCCAGACGGGCTATACAAATGATTGCGAAACACAGTGTGCCTTGCCACTACTTTCCAGATCCAGACCAAAGCCAATTTTGAAAAGTTCATTTCCAAAGTTGACCCAGCTGGGAATTGATCTTGGCAATCCTAGAACAGTGCGTTAAAGCAAGCACCCCAACCACTCATCCAATGGGCTCGTCAAAATCTAAAGGGAAGTATGAAATTTACATCATCCAAACAAGAATCTGTTCAAATAAGAATCTGGGTAACCAGAATCCAACTAATTTCAAATTAAAGAGAAAAATAATATTTTGCTAATAACAATTTATTCGTATTATTAATATGATTCACCTTTGAAATGATTCAAAGAAACAAAGGAGAATCATATTGAAATTTGGGTGCATAAATAAGTAAAATAATTATAAGGTAGATATTACAGGTGATAACTCAGTTAATAAGATTCTCATACCGGAATTTATTTTGACATCCAATACAGAGTTGCGATTGTGTGCAGAACTGGTTGTCGACTTCAAGGGTCTGGGCACCTCCAGTTTCTTAACCGTGCGGGTCATTTTCGTAAGGGTCGACATGGTGCTGTCATAATAAACAATATTGTTAATAAACACACATCAACATTCACAAGGGCATACATGAAATTTCATTTTGTTGTTACTAGGATGAATAACCTTGTCACTAATCACAATCAAACACAAAGCATTAATTTCGTTGAATACGAAAAACTCACTCATCCATGGCGTTTGTACCCTAAAGTATTCAGGCTATATTACGCACACTGAAACCACTATTATAACAAATCGCTGAAAAGTGAAAGTGGTGATGACGATGATTCTAGCGAATAAATTCGGAACAAATCCAATACGTGTTCATTACTCCTTTAATATTTTCTCATGAAATAAAAAGTATTAGCTGAAAAAATTTTGATTTCAAGAAGATAAAATATTTTGCTCTTTGAAAAACATCTAGACAAAACAAATGAAAGCCGTAGAACACCACAAAAAAAGAAATAAACAAGGATACCCACCTGGCTACGCCATTAATTCGCAATAAAAATAAATTTGACGTAGTGATGCGCAGTTAAAGAAAATTTACAAATTGTTCTTTTTTAAAATTACTTATAAATTGTGAAAATAGACAATTTTTTTGTTATATTATTAATAATGTAATATATATATGTTTAATTTAAAAATATCTTCAATAAATTCTCTTAAAACATTCTCTCTTTGATCTAGGAACAACCCTAACTCTCTATAATTCTTATTATGTGTTCTGTGCTTATGAGTATATAGTTTTCTGTTGTTCTACCACAGCGATACCTGTGGCGATACATAAGCTCCATTCTGGCCAGGGTCCAAAGACTACAATATGTCTCCGCCTAGGAGTAATAGTATTCTGTGATTCTGGCCAATATGGTGATTAAACACATCTGTGCCAGTAGGGGCCAAATACCAATATGCACCAATATACAGCTGAACCACTGAACTGAGCACCATATAATCAATCATATTTTATCATATTGTGAATCTGCTGAGATGGATCTGAGCTATGTCAAGTTTTTTATCTCATAAAGTGTCATTCGACAATATGAATGCAGTGTAGCAATATGATGCATTGCCTTTTAGACATCTGAACTATTTTTTTTTAGGAGCCAATTCAAAAACAAAAACATTCAAAAAGGAACTAAAATAATTTAAAAAAATCTGTGAACCTATGTTGAATGAACTAGCTTAAACTTTAATTTTCAGAGGTAAATTGCTTAATTTTTTTTTAAATGTTAATTACATATTTATTCAGGCATAAATATGAAAAAAAAAAAACTGTTTTCATTGGCTCTACTTGCATAAATTTTGACTTCAAAAATTCCTATACAATTTATTTGGCGGATACACATCTTACTGCGCTGCGTTTGTCTGTTTTGTAATTTCTTTTTCGTCATGCGTTCTATCTATATTGTTATAATATTAGGCTTTGATTCGTACATCATCTTCTCTAAACTAGCAACAATTGAAATTACTGAGATTAGAAACTAAAAACACGAGGAAAGAACTGAAATGAGAATATCATTGCAGATGCTCAGATCGACAAAAACTATAGACGGAACAATACACACTCTTAACTGAGGCAGGTAATAGGAAGACGATACTGCAATAGGGTGACGAACGCTCTATAGTCTGACGCGAATAGTTGATATACCTAACTATATTTGTTGTTTAATAAATATTATAATAATTAATTGGGATAAAAGCTGTTAGTGGATAATATTTTTAACTGCATACACAAACGCATGGCCACTATACGACAAGTAGGGTTACGCACACATCTTCAGTGAACCGGTTCCACTTTTTGAAACGTTTTTGTTCGTAAAGGCTCTGTCTATAGTTTTTTTTTGGTCTGAGTGAAGAGGCTCTAGTATGAGTTTACGATACTACACTACACCAATACTACACTCGCTAGCGAGAACGTAAAACTTTTGTATGGGAAATCGTGAACTGTCAATGTCAAATTATCAATTTTCCATATAAATGTTTTAAGCTCTCGCTCAGTGCTGCCATTTTAGCGCTTTCGCCGCCAGATCTAGCGGAATTTTAGTGTAATCAACTCCCAAAATTAACAGTTGACTCCTAGCGGAAAATCTAACGCTTTATCGAAATGATTGTTATATTATACAATACCTACTTATTATTTATAATCATTTCAAAACGAACGTTATTTCCACTGAATACTTTTAAACTTATTCGGGTAATTAAAAATGTATTTATGGCACACCTTACAACTTTTAAACTTATTGCGGTAAACTTAAATAGGCACCGTCTCATATATATAAACTATTATAAACAATTGCTCTCATTCATTCATTCATGATCGTACTCTTCGAACGTGCCGGTGTTTATTTATCGTGTTTTTAAAGTTATATTTAAGTTTTTCAAGTTTGGTAGATGTGATTGACACATCGATGTGATTCTGGTTGATATCAAAGAAGAAAACATCTTCCAAACAACACTATAAAACTGAATGGGAAAGTAATCCCAACTTCAAGTCGTGGTTAAAGAAATTTTTGTTCAGAACGAAAACGATAGGTGGGTACTTGAAATGAAAAATCTATACCTACAAGCACATTTTTTTTGGTCAATCAAACGTTATGGTTGTTATCTGGAACGCATGTATTTAACTCCCTAATTTAGAAATAGCATTAAAATTTAGCGCTTTTTTTTAATCACGCTTGTTTAGCGGAATCTAGCGCTTTTTTTAAACTGATCTGGCGCCCAACACTAGCGAGTGTAGTATCGTAAACTCATGCTAGAGCCACAGATGTTATTCCAGTTATTGGTGACAGCTACTTTACTTTTTTTTTATAGCATTTTCAATTTCGTATTCGTTACTCGTTACCTGGCAACATTCATTGAAAGTGTCATATCGGGCGTGGTGCGTGGTGGTCGTGTTTTTGTTTTTAAAAATAGTTACTTCGTAAAGTGTTTTAAATGTAATGAAAAGTATCTATGCAATGTTATTTATTTATATTATCTACAAATGATGAATAAAAGCTTAAAGTGGTTGTGTACAAATGAAGTTACTTGACACGATTTTGATCCAATAAAATAAAATATAAAGGTACGTTTCTATGGATATTATTCAAATTTATCTCTTCAATTTAGCTGCATTCCAATAAAGTGCATATTTCGAAAATTACACGTTAATAATTGTTATGGTAGTGCTTATTTTATTTTTTTCACAATTGGATCAGTTCTATGTGGATAAAAATTGAAATATATATATATTTTTTTTTGCTAATCTAGGATCACATGTTACTAATATCGAAGTGATTTTCGTCTATTTGTGTGATTTGATATTGTTTTGCTTAGTTTTGTAATTAAAGAAAATATATTTAATATTGTAATATAATTTATTATTAGCTAGTCAAGATGTTAGAATTGTATGTCTTTCAAAGAAACAAATTGTAAATATGTAAATTTTTTAAAATGCTATTAAAATTTTTTTCTTCATGGCAAAGCTATATTTGATTCTTTAATATTAAAACGTTTAAACATAAATACTGTAGCTATATTGCATCAAATATAGAATTAATGATATTTTTAAACAACATATTTTATGGTGTATTACTTATATCTAAAATAGCGGCTTAATTTAAATTTCAAAAATAGTATATTAAAAATAGTGGATGCCTGTTTTTTTATTTAGTTATAGAAATCTGTGGTGTTATCAAGCATTTGTCTTGTAAGAAAATACACTAAAAATATAATTAGATTAAGAAATAATTAATAAATTTAATTAATACTATAAAATGTGACTTAAAATTTAGACATTTTTGCCTCATTCATTACTGGTCAATATTTTGTTGTCATATCTATTTTTTATTTGTTTTTCAGCATCCATCATGCCTAAGTACTATGTTTCCATTATTTTGGTGCGTATAGTACTACCAGCTGCATTTATTCTTAGTAAGTATTTTAAACACTTCATAATATATTATATTCATCTTGTTTTAAATATAAAAAATATGTACAAATTTATTTTATTTGTGTGTGTACTTGAATATGAGCAACACTTATTTTCTGCTCTACTTATTTTTATTGTGTGTTATTGTTCTTACTTCATAAATTGAAGAAGCTCTTCTACATCTGAATCACTCGGTAAATAAAAACATAATTATATCAAGCACAAATGTGGTTTTTATTTTCCACTCTAATAATGGGAAATATGAAAAGATGGATCAATTAAATATTTTAGTCATAAAAGTAATATTTCCTTGCTGGGAATGGCCAGAAAGACCCAGTGAACCACACTAAGGCGATGGAACATTTTCTTCCTTTCCTGGATTTTGGACTGGTTTGTTCGACTGGTAATCGTTTCATTTGCTTCCCATACAACTGGGCCAATATTGTCCAAGTTTAACTAGTTTAGAGTAACTAGTTTTTGGGACACTACTTAATATAATCAGAAAGCATATTGCATTCTGGGTGTGGGTATATAGAGTAATGTCAGTGTCCACACCCACTTATCACTAATTTGTACTTTACATTTCTATTGCTATATTGCTCTTTATAGAGTATTGCTCTTACCTCTGAAATGGCCAAAATACCAGCTGGATCCTTTTGACACCTTTCGGCAACAAATTGTTTATTTTTTTAATGTTAAGGTTGTGAGTCAGGCTGACAGTCCATGGCTACCATCAAGTCCTACAAATGCGCTGTCAACCATAGTAGGATTAAGAATAATGGATTAGGAAGGCATATAGAAATGGGCTCCCTTAGGTATTAATGTTAGTGTTTTCATCTTCGTTCTATGCACTATAGATGCAAAATTCATACTCATTACTTGAACAAAGAGCTGACTGCACACATTAATTTTGATCCTTAAGTTTCTTCAAATGTGCTATACAACAAATTCTTCTGGCAGGGATGTCAATGCACATGCATCCTCACGGTGTTGCTTGTATCCTTAACTGATTCATGGCGGATGATGCCTCAGGGGTATCATAAATATTTTTTCCATATGGCGGATGATGCCCCAAGGGCATCATATTAAGTTTCATTGAATCTTTGTGAAATTGTCTCTTGAAAGGTTAAAACTAAGTAAAATTACTAGTATTTTTCCGAGAAATCATGTCTATAGTCTTCATTTGTGAATTATTACTTTATTATGGATTTTTCTAAGATTTCAGTGGTTTAAAGCCTTTTTTACAAGGTTACTTTTATAATAAATAGATACATTAAAAATGACACTAGGTATCGGCGCTTAAAAAAACGAAAATTTTACGTTCATGGCAGATGATGTCAGTGAGTCATCACTATCGTCTATGGCGGATGATGCCCCTCCCCGGCATCATGAAAAATTTGTTAGCCGCCACGAGCGTAAGTTTGTATAAAAGGCCGTCGCATTGAGTCGGTTAAGCGACGGTAGCCACCAAATGAAACGTGAAGTGGAGTCTCAGCCTGCTTGTAACCCTTTTAATAAAAAAAAAGACTCCAATTGTTACTAATTTGTTGAAAATTAAAATAAAATGAAAAATTTAACTTTAAGTAATAGGGTATTTTAGTCTATATGAAAAAAAATCTAAAAGTATATTATTGAGATAGCTTAGGCAAAAAGCAGTCGGAAAATGTTAGTTTTAGTTTGTAAAATAACAAAATAAATTTTAAAATTAAATTCAAAGTTTTCAGAATTTTTAGTCTTTTCTTAAACACAATGAAACAGTAGGCGCCATGTTTACGTCCATATATTTAATACTCCTATATTGCTAGTCCCCGTAAGTTGCAGCGTTGCCGAGACGGAACTACATATTTTCTCTCACTCGTTGTTACTTGACGAGTTATGCGCATGCGTTGCGACAGTACTGGGAGTAGTGAGAGAAGCCCAGCCAATAAGATGATTATAATGTAGTTCTCGGACATGCGCACAACGTTCGAAGCCTTCATGAGGGAGACAGACATATATACATATGTCTGCACCGTTCGGTCGGCATCAGTTCGGTGCACCTGCACCCTACTAGCAATATAGAAGTATTAAATATATGTTTACGTCATACGGTTGTGTAAACAAAAAAGTGTCAGTCAGTGTCATGTCAATTACCGGCGCATTTGTTTACACAGTCAACTGACGTCATGACCACAGAGCAAAATGGTTTCCAGCGTTTTCGTCAAATTCGCGCGAAATTTGAAAATGTAAATTTGAAATGCATTTTTATTAAACTTATCGATTGAATAAAAATTTGGTGTTTTTTTAAGTGGTTCATTAGCACTACAGAATCTAATTGAGACACTTTTTAAAAATGGGTGTAATACCCTATTGTAAAATAAATTAACATAATGAAATGTACAAATATCGTAAAAGTGATAATACAACACTCTTGTAAAAGGGATTTTTTTCGAGTAGCGCTATGGCAGCGGGCGCCGCAACACAATGACGTAATAGGCCGGAACCGGCGGGGGCAGGCCACATGATTTAGTCGAGTTTAATTTTTATTCTTGACACTTTAACATTTTACATAATGATATTCAACCAAATAAAACTTACGTCATTGCCAAAATTAACTCAACGATTTTATTAGTAACCAATTTTTTTAAATTGTTGTGATCATCGCAGCCTCCATTACATTTTTTTTATCTTAATTTTATTTAAAAAATATCTCATATTAATTGCGAACTTTAATTTTTAATTAACGATTTTAAATGTTCAATATCGTCGCATTGCGGGAAGGGATCGTTTGCTCCCGTTTTAGCACGCTTGCTGGTTATGGGTGCGTCCTACGATTCATTCTCTGTTGACCCCTTGACCGACTTGCCGTGGCCTTGCCAGCAAGCCCTTTCGATACCGTCAAATTTGCATGCCTACACGCAAAATGAGGATCCAAAAAACCCGTTCTGCAATGTTCTCATTAAGTTATATAAGAAAATACTTTAATAATATATAGTTACTTTTACATGGTAATATCGCAGGAAATACCTCACCATTTACCCAATTTACTATCATACACTATGTCCGTCGGTACCTAATATAGTTTTTATCATCGCCGAAATGAGACAAGTCCATTTACGGTGACACACTCGTATCGTAACTCGCAAAGGATTTACTTCCTAACCCAAATCCCCCGCATGGCCCATAAAGTGCGCCAGTTTGAAACACCGCACCGTCACATATACGTCTGCCGGTCTTAGAGTGATCTTCTTTTGAGATCTCATCTTGACTCCACGGACATAATAAAAAAATATATGACTAAAATAATATAATGCAACTAGCTGAACTCGGCCACGCTTCGCTGCGGCCCATACGGCGGCGGCTTGCGCTTGGGGCGCGCGGTACAGGACACTGCTTATATATGCTATTTGTCGAAGCGTGATGTTATATAGCCTATAATAGCCTTCCTCGATAAATGGACTATTCAAAACACAAAGAATTTTTCAATTCGAACCAGTAGTTCCTGAGATTAGCGCGTTCAAACAAACAAACTCTTCAGCTTTATAATTTGAACAGAAACTTCTCGAGTCGATGTGGACTTTGATATTGAACAAAAATTTATAATCATACAGCAATATTTAGAAGCTAGTATATAGGTGAAGTTCTAATTAAAAATGAATCGTAATGCTGCTGCTTTTGCACTCTGCTTTTGCAATGATACGTTTAAAGAACGCATGAAAGTTATTGTGAAAGCAAAGAACTACTTTCAAAACAATGAGTGTCCATTTAGTTCACTTAGTGGAGTCTTATCTAATGAGTTTTATTAAAGTGCCACTTTTCCATTCAAATTCCTTCGCAAATCTCATGAGAAATTTCATGAAAGTTATATTTTTTTTTTAATGTTAAGATCGGCAGACAGGCTGACGGTCCACTTGATGGTAGGTGGCTACCGTCGCCTATAACACAAACAACGCCAAAGCTGCTGCAAGTGCGCTGCCGACTACAATAGGATTAACGATAAGGGATTAGGAGGGGAGAGGGAAATGGGCTCTGGCATCCCTTACTCACTCACCGAAACACAACAGCACACATGCTGTTATTTCACGATGGTCTTCTGTAAGGGGGTGGTTAATTGAACTACCTTTAGATTCCGATGTTAATAGATCAATTGGCGACTCGCCCCCGGCTTCGCACGGATACAATTTTTTCTGCAAATTATGTGCACAAACCTTCCTCGTTTATCACTCTTTCTATTAGTGAAAAATCGTATCGCAATCCTTTGGATGACGTAAATGAACTTATATTAGCGGAGAAACAGACAGCGACTTTATTTTATACTTATAAAATCGTTTGTCCTATCTATCAACTCACAGCCTAAACTACACTCAGGGCCGGTATTTCAACTGTTACTATTCTTTGGATTGGAATAAAACTTAAGTGAGGCTTAACTTTACTATATCGTGTTTCAACTTTCACTCAACACAAATTCATTCCTGAGTGGAACCCTTCAGAAGGACAATTATTAACCACTCACTTAAATTTCAGATGTAACTTCAAAAAATTATTTTGGAATGATTTTTTTCTTGGCCATAAGTAATATAGCCTTTATTGACAATCATAAATTGCATTTCTTCTTATTTCTACTTAGTACTACGAATGAAAATTAGTTTAGATATTAAATGTAAATAATAATTTTCTTATTTTAGACTCGGGTTTCTTGATTTTTTGCTTTTCAGCAAATGCCTCCCCAAGTGTTCTACACAACGATCTATCTTTTGCTTTCCTCGTCCAAGTTGTTCCTGCCACCTTTTTAATATCATCTTCCCATCCACGATACTGTCCACCTTTCCTTCTCTTTTTATATCTGGGGCACCGTTCCGTCTTATTCTTATTAAATATCCAGACCATTTCCATTTCAGTTGTTTGATTCGGTATTTTATATCTATATTCTTGGTTTGTTTTCTTATTGTTTCTAACTGGACTTTATCTTTTTATTTTATGTTATTTCCATTCTGTGTTGACAAGCTTCTAGGTCATATTATAAATTGGATAATTTCTGATAAAAATAATAATAATTTGCTATTGTGATGATAAACAATCTAAAACTTTTTGTTGACTTTAAAAACCTAAATGTTAGTTACGAATATTGTCTCCTCTGGCTCTTATGAGCTCCTCCAGTCTATTTAGAAGACTATCCATCATGTCTTGAATATCTGACTGCGGTATATTCTCCCACTCCCCGACCACAGCAATTTTCAGCTCATTAATGGAGGTAGGAGCCGCCTACCTTCATACCTTCATACCCGCCTTTTAAGATTGTCCCAAACGTGTTCAATAGGGTTTAGGTCCGGGCTGCGAGCTGGCCATCGTAGTCGTGCTTTACCCACGGCATCAAGTATTCTGTAACCACTCCAGCGATGTGCCTACGAGCGTTGTCGTGCAAAACCTTTCCCAATAAAAGGGGGAAAAAGGAATGACATGAGGTTCTAAGACCTCTTCCACGTATCTTTGAGCATTTACGCTGCCTATTTCAAACGAAACTAACTCTGTACGAGTCTCATAAGAAATACGACCCCATACCCATACCATAATCGGTAGGTACATGTGATGGCGTCCATCGGGATCTTTTAAAGCTACTCTCAACTCATTCGAGAAGAGAAGCTCTCCGGTGCTCTGTGGTCAACGCTGGAACTCGAGCTGGCCGGAATCCTGTCAAATTATGCTCTGCTAGCCTTCTTCTTATCGTTCTAATGCTAACGTTCACATTCCGTATTTCAAATAGGCGATTACGAGCCTCGGGAGTCGTAGTGAAGCGATTTCTTAGAATGCAATTCAGAAATGCACCTCATATATCCTTGTCTCGCTCTTCTGTTGTAAGTTCAAGTTTCTCTGTATCGTCGGATAGCATCACGTATCGTGGTTCGAAGATATCCCCGCATACGGCTTATACGACGCTGGCTATACCCAACATCTGAAAACGCCACCGCTCTAGCTGCACCAGTTGCATCCAATGGCATTTTACTGAGTAAAAAGCAACTGACAAACTCTGACGCACCCTAAGAACCAGGAAATATGTTTAAAAACTTCACAGGCAATACTTTAAAAACAATCAGTTCGAAAGTCAATAGTCGACTGAACTCAATAAAAGAGACTCACACTTGAGGGTACATTTAAAAAAGGATAATGAATTGTCTTTTTTATCATAAACTACCCACTTAACAAATTGTCATTCAACATTATAAGTGTTTAGTTATTGTAAACAAAGTTATGCCACTTTAGCCAGGTGGGCAGTTAACTGGTGTCTCTGACTATATAATATGTATATAAAGCATATCAGCTTTTTTTAAATACAGACTTTTCTTTATGGCCCATTCGATGTTTACCTAGTGTCGTATGTTGAAGAATATACTTTTGATGAATAAGGATAAAATGCCTTTGATAATTGAATTACAGAAAGGTGCAATGATATGTTTCTAGAGATTTAGTTTTGAGATTCAGCATTAATGTTGACTCTAAAGTTTTTCACAGCGATTTTTTTAATGTTATGAAAATAATTTTTGATGGTAGATGGTTACCGGTCGTATAAGGTATAAGGACACAAGCAACACCAGGTGCGCTGCCGAAGAGTCGAATAGAAAATAGAACAAAATAACGATTCAAAGTACTTTACTTGTACAAAATTTTAATGTTTCTTTGTGTAATGTGTGAGCAATTAGAGTAACAACCATAGATATCGGAAACCATTACTAAGGTAATTACAGTCAGATATAGTTTTTATACGGCCGGCCAGTCACCGACCCCAACTCGCCTAGCTCGGAGATCAATAAGAATTTATTTATTGGAGCTGACTTTAAAGTTGGTATTAGACAAACCTTTTCTCGAAGATCCCCTTTCCTTCAACATTGATCTCCACAGCTGTCCTCTCATATACTTTTATTATTTTATTTTATATCTATAAACCAAAATCATGGTAACTATACTCTTTCTTCGCAATGAACAGTTCTACTAAAAATGTTTAAAAAAATTATGCCTTCATGCTCATCCGGGTTTAGTTAGTTTATGCTCATCAGGGTTTAGTTTTTACCATATTATAAAAAAAAAATATTTAATTTTTCGGTAGGTACCTAATTCCACACTTTTAACTGTATCTATATTTACTTTTTCAAATTTTAAAAAAGAGAATTGCAGAAATTAAATAATTCATAGTCTCAAAATTTTCATTTTATCACACGGTAGGTACCTAGGTACCTATATATGGAGATACGAACACTTAGTTATCGAAAAATAGTATAAAAATAATTGTCACTGTAGTTCAATAAATATACTTAGATCGATCCAGTACATCGCTTTAGTTTTGGGGTTACCATAAAACCAACATAACGAGCAGGCTGTGAAACATGGTGAAACTTTCGTGAGGTCGCAATAATGTTTGCTCAACAAATAGGCCACACCTTGCCTTCACTAAACGTCGGTAATTAACTCTTCAGCTCTCCAACGATAAATGATCCCTTAAAAACTACGAATTTAGTTAATAGATTATATCGTCTAAAAAATGAAATGACACAACGTAACGCGGTTTGTTATATACATTTTTTAAACGTTAGATGGGTGATGGAAAGCCAGAGTCGACAATTGGGTGGAATATATCCCTCTTTAATCCCAGGTGGATCGAAGTGGCGCTTTTGTCGTGCTGTAAATTATCAAGGATAAGAGTCACGTCTAATTATTGCGCCGAATCACAACAACATAAATGCTGTTATTCATCGGTGGTCTTTTGTAAGAGGGTGGCTACGCCGCTGTCGGACTCTCTGGTTTATAAGTGCGGAACGCAGTATGACCTGGCTGCCACTCCTTAAATTGCCTAAATGCCGTAAAAGGTGTATTTCCTTTTTGTTTATTTTGACCAAGCCTCTACACCTCTTTCATGTATGCTATAAAAATCACATCGCTTCCGGAATGACACATTTTTTTGTAAAATTACGAACAGACATGCACAACGTCAATTATAAACGACAAGAACTATGGTTATTAAAAATTACGAATAACATCAGGATTAGGTATCAAAAAACCTTATGAGGATTAAAAAACCTATATTACAGATCCTTACGTGTTAATGTTTTCTTAAAGCCTATGTTGACGCCCCCTCCACTTAAGCTATTGCTAACATTCTATTAATTACCTAATTAGTTTACAATTGATGGCATATTACGATAATTTATTCAAGTTACACTAGTCTATAGTGCGTCTTTAAGAGCCGTTTATTGCCTTACTCGTCTAGAACATGGAATCACACATTTCTACATTAATCGAACACACATCCATAATTTTTCTTTGTAAACTCAATAGTGACTATTATTTGTTCAGCGCCATCTGTTACCGTGACCCAGTGAATCGTTTGTGGTGCCTAAAATCGAAAGGAATTGAAGTATTCGTTACAACTTTACATTTTCGTTTGGAAAAATATTTATTTTAATACTTACCTATATATTTTTTAAAAAGAAATACCAATTCTCATTTGTAAATTGATGAAAAGGCTTTTTGTAATGTTTCTGTATTTTGTTCATTTCATACAAAGATTTTTCAATCTTTAACGTGGTACAAAATCGCTCAGTACAAAACTTCAAACGTAAAAAACTTTTTCAACTGTGTAGGGCAAGACGAAAGAATCCGTAATGTGACATTTAGAACCACGTGGTACAAAATCGCCCAGTCCATCGCCAACTTTACAAGGCCATGGCCATCCTGATTACGGCGATCAAGATCAATATTTTTGTAGGAAAATTTTCCCAATGTCCTCTCTATATATTTTATACTTTTTTTTTACGAGGAGTAATCCGCTTACAGATCTCCTGCCGCTGGCTAGACGGCAGGAGTATGTGGGGGTCGCCCAGCGCCTGATCATAGCGGCACTGAGAATACCCACTAAAACTCCCCGGTGTCTCCTTGTCCTTTGAGCGGGGTGGACCGGGCTCTGCCGAGGCAACAACTCCGATCCAATATATTTTATACTAGCGGCCCGCCCCCGGCTTCGCCCGTGATGCAAGTTTTATATATATGAACATTCCCCGTTTATCCCTCTTTCCATTAGTCAAAACCGAATTAAAATCGGTCTACCCGTTCGAAAGTTATGGGCGTAATACATTTCGAAGATCCATTTTTATTTGTATAGATATTTAATCTTATTGATTTTCAAACGATAATATAATACTTAAAATTTAAAACTTAAGTATCAAAACTAAATCAACTTTACAAAAAACTGGTCCTTTCTGTAACAAATGACTTTCAATATTGTAATGTTTAATCAAATTTTTACTTAACAATGGTGGAAAATGGTCCGCCCTCTTTATGAAATCGGTTGACAGTTTAATTGTGTAGTATATTTCAATTTAATATTGGTCCATTGAGAAAAAGTTTATATGATAGCAGAGCAGTCGTATGTTGGTCCTTGAACGAACAATAAAAAAAAACTGTCAGTCGTAGGACTGCACGGTGAAAACGTCTTTGCTTTACAAACTATATGTACAGTTACACACCTACATTTAAATACACACATCTGTATTTACAGGTGTCCCAGAAGTCAACGTCAAGCCGAAAACCCCCGATAGACCAAACCATAAAACTTATCAAAAAAAAAAATCTAAGTTACGTGGTTTAAAAACCACGTAAAAATTTAAAAAATTTAATGGTCTCTTCTTGGAGTTATTTATTTTTAATCTTTATGTTAAGAAATAAATTATCAAGTGTTATATCATTTTGGAATCACTTGCCAAAAATACGTAGTAAGTAATTTTTTTTTCGCTTAAAGTTGTGTAAAGTAATAATTGTAAAAAAATCTTTGGGTATAAAAAGTATTATTTTTTTTAACTTGAGGCAGTTGATGTAAACTTTGGGACTATAATTTGTAGCTGAATTATTAAGATATAGAGAAAACCAAACCAAAAGAAGCACCACAAAACGGCGATTTTTTAGATTTGTATTAAAATCAGTTTTAAACCACGTAATTTTTTTTTATTTTTTTGATAGCTCTTATGGTTTGATCTATCATGGGTTTTCGGCTTGACGTCGACTTCTAGGACAGCCTGTATATTTATGTATCTGAGCGTGACGGTCACGCGAGTTCAGTGCTTTTCCTTATCCAAAAAAGTGCCCAATGTGCCTAAAGAAATTTTCACTTCAAATACTTGTTAATTCTTATTTTTTAAAGCTTGTTACTGATATTTTTTTAATAAAGAACTCTACTACAATAGTACCTATGTTTTAATATTTCATAGGTAGGTACACCGCACTCAGTTAATTCTTCAGAATGAGGATAAGTTGGACTAATATAAAAATTAGTACATTCGCAAACACTCCCACCCGTAATCGGATACAATATGGCACGCACGCCGCCATTCGTCGTCGCCCCCACCCCACCATAACCACCACTTAATTACACATGGCCCCACTTGGTCGTATTAAAAATCTATTCCGCGAAATAACAGTTTCTGTAACAGTAGGATTTCACCGTATGGCACCTTTAGTATACTTAGAACCTGTGTATTGTGGGCGTTGGCTTACCTTTTAATTAAATAAATAGGTAGAAATCTAGCGTGATAGCATATAGACTTTCATTAGTTAATTGAATCGCGATACTAGTTTTAAATCTCTCCTTGGGTACGTTACTTCGCTTTTGAATAATGTTTATGGTCTATGGAGCGCATTTGCGAACGGCTGTTTCGATAAATCTGTTATCGAGACAATTATCTTACTAGGTACCGCTTTTAGTGCCACGAGTTTTTGTAATGCAATCGGTGATGTCATTTTGAACTAACTACATTCGGGTTATCGTTCGATTGGCTACTTTTCGGTGAAAAATAAATTAGAGAAATGTGACAGAATATATTGGCACTCAATGCCGATTCTTGTACATCTACAATTTTTATAATAAATGCAAATAGCATTAAAACTATAGGAAACGAGATATTTGCAAAAAAAAAAACAATTTTTTGTGATCTTTGACCTTGAATATCTTAAGAAGCGGGCACGAGATATAACATTTTTGGGACAACATTTTGAATGCCAACATAAAGATTTGCTTATACAAGTCTTTATTATCTCTTATTCCGAGGTGAAACTTCCTAATGTGACTGGACTATATATAGACCGGGAGATAGTGACAGATTTTGGAAAGTAATTTTTTTAAACATCGATGCGGTTTGATCATAAACGTAAACAGTGAAAGGAAAATGATGGTCTCACCGGTGGTGCGCGGGACGCAATTGCAGAATAAATAATTGAAATTGCTCGAGAATTCGGGGGTGTCAAATTTTCTCGAGTGTTATATCATTTTGGAATTCTCGAGCACAAAATTTCTTTAACTTTTCGATATTTAAACAAAAAAGAATCCGGAGCTTATATGCCATACTTATCCGGTGGGTGTTTAGGCCCACTATACTTTGTTGAAAATGTCTTTTTTTTTAAATTAATTCTTACAGGCTGTTTTTTTTTTTTAAATTGTTTTTGATTAATCTTCTACGAAAATCACCACGCCATACCATTCCGACGTTCCAAAATACCAGCCAAACATGTAATTTTTCAAAATTCGAAAAACCATTTATAAGAATGGTTATAATGTAAAAAAATGACTTTCCAAAGTCTGTCACCATCTCCCGGTCTAATAGCTCACACTGGCCTCATACTCGGCGGCTTACGATAACCGCAATATTTTATAAATTTCGTACACGCCCTTAGATTTAAAATTCCAGATAGTACTTAGAAATTGAACTTATGATTATGACACTAATCTACACTGATATTATAAAGATGAACGATTTGATTTTTTCTATGCTTGTTATGTTTTTTGTAATGGATAAACTCAAATACTGCTTAACTGATTTTAAAAATCAATTTCACATTCACTTCACATATATAGAAACCTTACATATATATAGAAACCTACAAAAATTAGATATCCCTATGAAATTTACAATAATGTAACCCAAGGTATTAAAAATTTGGTTATGAAAGCAATTATAACCAAATTTTTTGTCGATAATCTGAGGAATAATTAATTGTTTGAAAACTTTTTGAACTGAATTAAATTATGATGATGTGTATTCGTTTGTAATGGTACCTATTGAGTGACTTGAGGTTACATATTCGACAGTCTGAATAACGTTGCCTTATCAGAAGTGTGATTCACAAGGTCAAACGCACACAAGAGTTCGTCTGGTTAACGATCAACCTAAATTATTATTTTAGTGATCTCATCGAAACAGCATTATTATACTTGTTACTTACCAATAATATTTACTTACATAAATTGGTCAGTGTTAATTTAACTTATTGTTTAATTGTATTTACTTCCTATATGTATAAAATTTTGTACCTATGATACATCTTTTACAACAGTTAATTACACTGTAGTAAAAGATTTAGTGGCCTTGGGTGCGTGGCATTTGAGTTTATAATAGTTTCTTCATGCAAATATTGATTACAAATCACGTCTCCCGATTTTCTTTTATCATCCGATATACCTAGTCATATACGAATGACTATAGGAATATCTATTTTTAAATATTGCTACTTCTTTGTTTTGTAAATAGGTACCATGCACAATATTAATGTGTAAAATACCTACATTTAAAATTTAGATTCTTGAATGTTTCCCAGATTAACTTTCGTTTATTTTTAACTTCGTATGTGTGTCAACGAACGTTTTATAGGTATTCGGGGTTTGCTTCAAACATTAATGCAGCTGTCGACTCTTTTACATATTTTTCTATCCGATTTGATAGATCTAAATATTTAGAAAGAGATTGGATTAATTGATGTATGTATTGTCTTATTACAAAGCGTTTGTTAGGTTGCCAAACCTCAGTCTCATAGACGACTAGGTATTCAAAATAGTTTCGCATATTGTGTATAGTGGAGCAAAATTTGCTTTCATGAACAACAACTAATTAATTAATTGTTTAATTAAAACTAATTAAATTGGAATGTTTAATGTTATTTTGGTTACACCGTGTTTAACAAAATTATCGCCTAGAACAACCGCATTCAATAAAATCACGAAAGTAATATTGTTCTAACAATGACTTCGATTGTATTACAAAATATTTGACAGAAATCAGAGGGTTACCTCATTCAACATTGAAGTATTACAACAATGCAGGAAAATTATTAAAAAAATAATTTATTATTCTGTAATATTTAATTATAATTTTAATGATTTATAAAGTTATATTTAAGAATGGTTATATATTTAAGAATGGTTATAATATTTAACACATACATATGTAGTTATATAGCATCATACTTTTTACTGCTTTTTTAGGGTCAGCTCATACCAGAAGCAGATTCGGTTGGGGGCCGCATGAATCATTGAACTGTGTATCTTTTACCGTAGTTAAATAAGTTCTATATTCTTTATTGCTCTATTTCGACTATCTTTATTATCAGTATCAATTTTTTGTGTTTATATGCGTTTTTTTTTAATGTCGCACCATTGAGATAAATGCACAGACGATAAATGAATGGTTAGTTTTTTTTTAATTTAACACATCGACGTGTTGATAAATTATAGAGTGAGTACTGTTACTTTTGAAAAGAAGACTGAAATGTCATTTTAGAAAAAAATATACAGGACAAGAGTTCCAATTTTAAATTTACGCGTTAAAAGATTCATGATCATGTTTTGCCTCAGTTGTCTGCATTCAATTTGTCTATCTTTCGTCTCTGTTTTCGGTCTGCACTGAGCAGACTTTTTTCTTATTTTAATAGTTATTAAGAAATACTTGAACATTTTCACATTTAACTGGTTTACTCAAGGATATTTAATTTGAATGTTGAAAGAATGTTTCTTTGTTTCAAAGAAAGGCATTTGGTTAAAATAATGTACAGAAAAAGTGTCTCGCTACTTAAATATCAATCTAACTCATCTGTAACTTTAACTGAATTAGAAAATTATTATAATACGTAATGATTTTAATTGTCAATTTAGTTTAGTGGGCATTGAGAAATCAAAACCAACGTTTTAACGTTCAACAATTCAATTGATTGTCCTATGATCCATATTGACGCTCTTAGATTTTGACGCTAACGACGGCTTGTCATAATTCAAATGTCTACCGTTAACATTAAACATGAAAAGGTTGTAAGTTTCACGTGGAATTCGATTCTAAGTCGATTTTGTGAAAGGCCGATTAGATAAACTCGGAAATTCGTATTATTTTTTAAATTTTGAATTACCTAAATTACAAAAAATACACCAGGGCCCTAATTAGCGATTCCACGCGATTCCTTACTTTGAAACCCCGTCATATCCTCAAATTGTTACGATATCTGCTAAAAAGTCATTCTCTTACATATTAATATATAAATGCCATGACAAAACATTACGTGTTTTGAAACAAAAGCGTGAAATCATAATTGCCATACAGAATCAAGGCCCAGGTTGGTTGCAAAGTGCAATGATCAATAGAAACTTTAGAAACCCGTTTCCTAGACGTAAAACATAAGTATTCATTTTGTTTGGGTTGGATGGTCTGTGTCTCTTTATATTGCGCAGTTCTATCATAATGATATTGCAGACATTTTTGTCTGTTTTGGTTTCCATCGTGTAGCATGTTGACACTGACGTATTGACATTGACAACTAGGAGTGAACTTGATTACGTTTTCATTGAGTCAATAATTCGTTCGTGCTCTCGCTCTCTTGCAAATCGATAGCTGACCGTGCCGGACGTGCGCAGTGACTTTTTGTGCACCTTGGATCCTAATCCTGATCGAAATCTGCTGTCTCCGAGGGACTTAACCAGTGCCACCATACACGAGGCATATTTTCCTGATCCGACGTCCCGATCAAATGACTATAATGGCGGTAGCAATACGAACGGCAAGGGCTAATCGACGTCATGTGGAAGCGAAAATATCCCGTCGTCTTCTAATAATGATTTTCTTAAATTGCCCCCTGCGCTGTGGGCATCGACGCTAGAACTACAACGTCGATAACGTCAATTAAGAAAATGATGTTTACATACCTACTTCCGACCCCGATGACCATGAATTTACGGAGGCACAATGGTGTGACGATTTAACTATAATCTGATACTGATGCCGCTTTTCCATACTTACGTAGCCGTACCCGTGGGTGGGCCTCCGTAGGATAATAAAATCCTTTATGCAAGACGGGGATAGAAGTGAAGAAGCATATTTTGCGGCAGTTTGCTGCGACGAAGAGGAATCATGACCGACACACGTTGAGGCACACGAATGTTCGCGCCGCAACCTGCTTGGAGTTTCTATACTTGGGGCCCTAGCCAAGATGCAAACTGTTGCAAACGCTTCCTTTGCGTACTTACGAAACGAAAGAAATAAAGCCCGGTGGTTGGTTGTTGAAGTTACAACTGTTACAACAACCAATCACCGGGCTTTCTTTCTTTCGTTTCGTAAGTACGCAAAGGAAGCGTTTGCAATAGTTTGCATCTTGGCTAGGCCCCCTGTGGACGTGCGATATAATCGACCGACTGGAAACAAGCTGGAGCGAGGCCGACAAAGTTGGAATGGGTGTCTCGGGTATCTCTTGAAATCTAGATATGATCTGATTTATTGAAAAACTACCCATCGATTTTGTAGCAGTCGATAGACACTAAGGTACTTATCCTAAGATTAAAACTCACAAAAGTTGACTAACTTTCTAACGAACTGAATCGTCGTAAGTTAGGTTCTAAAGAAAGCATAGTGTTTCATAACTGTGGTAAAATAACAGTTATAAACGCCATTGTACAATCCGCGTTCAGATAAAGAGCTGCGCAAGTAAAGAAACTGCATCTGGCTGAACCCATCGACGTGAAAATTCAATGCTCCTACTGTCGTAAACTGGGGCACAGAGAGCGATTTTACTGGATATTTACGGAGCATATTTGCTGGAATTTGGTCCTCCATAGTGAAGGTCTTATTTTTTCTTCATTTTCAACATTGGGGTTAAGCAGCAACATATTTATTATTGTTGCAAAAAGGAAGAGCGTATTTCAAAATAATAATTGTTATTATTGTACATATTTAATACAGAATTGTATCTCATTTGAAATATTAACTTAATTTAAAATAAAATTCTATCGCAATAATGTATGAATTCATATTCGTAATAGTATTTGAAATATGGAAATGTCTCGAGAATATATACATACATATTTTATGTATCTTATACCGAGTCTAAAACTGAGCGTTCACCAATTTACCTCCTACTCACTCAAATCGAGCCAATGTTATACATATTGTAAAACTAGCTGAGCTTTGTTTGTAAACCGATAGGAATGAAACAAACACTAAATGTTACGGGAAACTTGCTACAATAGATCCCTGAAAACCGCATTCAAATCGGTTAAGCCGTTTCTGAGATTAGCGTGCACAAACGCACAGACAAAAATTCAAAAATCTATTTTTTTGACCTCGGTAACATAAGTACAACGTGTACAAAATGTTTTTTTGAAAAAAATATTTAATAGAGACACGGCTTTTTTACGATTTTATTAAATGTATTATGAATGATTTATGAATGACACCTGGAAATGTAAAGAAACAGTTTATTATTAGTTTTTATTTCAATTATTGTCTTGCTCTTGCGCAGTCTAAAATCAAACAACTTTTTTATCTTTTATTAACAGTAGGTAATAATGAAGTTGATGTAACCTACGCCTACTGTTTTCCGGCAATTTGTTACGTTTTTGTGTGATGATGCATTGACGTCATCGTCGTCATTACAATGTTTGGGTTCAGAAACAGACGCGTTAACCTTCACCGGTGTGGTGTGGTGTCTCGTCACAGGTACATATGTGATACAATGTCTTATGTGTACAAACGAGCCTCGTATATAGCAGAGCATTGTACTTGCATTGTGATGTGACAGATGGGACAAACAAGCACAAGAGCATTTAATTTTAACTAATTAATAGGCAAACAATTTCGACTAGAACTTAATTTTTATATTAGGTTTAATATAAAACATGGATGCTGCAATGGAAATTTACGTTGGAAAAATCGGGAAGCTTGCTGCAATACATGAGCGAAAAACGCATACAAATCGGTTAAGCCGTTTCAGAGATTAGCGTCCACAAATACACAAATTTGAAAAAATATTCAATATACAGACATGGCTCGTTTATGATTTTATTAGGTATTATTTTAATGGAATTATCTGCTTTATTATTTTAAAAAAATAACCTTTTATGATTATACCATATAATTATTTTATTTGTTAAAATCACAAATACTCATAATTTTTATTAGGTCAACATAAGATTAAATTTACGTAATGTTCGATGAGAGGTATGATTAATGAGTTTGCCGATATCAAAATAATGGTCTAAGATGAAAATAATCATACTGAAGAGTGTGTATGTTTGTTTCAACGCGCTAAACTCGCTGGAATTACCAGTCGGATTAAAAGAAAAATTACATTTGTAAGACCAATTCTTGAGGAATCTTAAATGTGAGAAAAAGTGTCATCACGCTATTACCCTTAGAAACCGAGCAAAAAAAGTCAGAAAGAAAGGAAAGCGAAGTAACGCTCATTAGATGCGGTTCATTAGTGCATGCCCTTATCAATTTCAATTTAACGTAGGATGAAATCGTGGGATAGAGCTATTTATTACTATATTCGAAGCTCTTGCGACCTCCATCCGTTCCCAAGAAGGTTTTCATAATACGCGTACGTTCAGACGGAAAGGCGCACAACTTTATTAATGTTTCAATTTTTGGCTTATTAAGTATACACAACCCTAAAAACAATTATATACAAAGGTGAATAATAATAATAATGTCGTAATTAATGCTCCGTAATGCCTTAACTAAAACATCGCTTTTAAATAGCCCATTGTTAAAATTTATTTCTCTCACAAGAATTTATTTTTAATTTACTTTAAGTACCTAGTATGTTTCTCATTCAACAGGCTAGAGCAAGTACAAAAGTTTTCTCGTGTTGTTTTTAACAAACAACACGTACGTAACAAACAAAACAATATGTATTATTCGCTGTGGGTTGTTATTTTTAACATCTCACCTACTTCGCTAATAGTTTGTTGATAATAGACTTGTTATACTTAATTCTGCATAACTTACTTTACACTACGTTGAGTCACAATCCTATTTTCGTAGCTCCACTTCTGACAGTTCTAAGTATCAAGCCTGAATTACGATTTTGTCTATTACATATTCGCCAAACTTTATGTAACAAAAATTTACAAGTGAGTTCGATTCACAGCAGCCCGTCTGACGGTAGTAAGCCCCCAACCGAAGAACACCATGAATTAACAGTTTGTGATGTTGTGTTTCAGTGAGTGTGTAAAAGATGCCAGAATCTATTTCCCTATATCCACTCGTCTTTAAGGGATTCATTGAGGCAAATGACATTTACTATAGAACTCGCTGGCGGCGGAGACAATTCAACGGGCCTAGAAATGGTGTTTTTTTGTTTTTACCATTAGAACATTACACAAAAAAAAAATTTTTATCAATACAATTTTTTAATCTGATATCAACTTATTAATAGGTACAGGATTCATATGCGTGCAATAAGCCGTTTTCGAGAGAATTTTCAATAAAGGTCAAATTCTTCTTGTGTTCTAACTTTTTTTTTGTGGAGTTCCTATTACTTTAACGAAAATTCTAATTAATACAATTGGTTCTTCACATGTTTAAGTATAATATATATTTTTTTCAAAGCAATTGTCTTGTCTATTTCTTGTAACATTTTCATTAAACAATGGATATTTTTAGTATTTAGCGTTTGTCTCCCCCTTAACCAATCAATGTAGGCCGACTATAGCATTATTATTAGCACAAAGTTGGTTTAAGCGTTTTCAGTCCGGGAATTTTTGATACACCTCGCTCTGGTCACCCTGTTACGGATAAAATGAACGCCATTTTTGAAAAAGTGGAGCAAAATCGGCATATCAGTAGTTACAACATAGCCGAAGAACTGCAAATTGACCACAAAAGAGTTTGGCCCATTTGAAAAAAGCTGGGTACACAAAAAGCTCGATATTTGGGTGCTACACGAGCTCACTGAAAGAAACCTTTTGAATCGTGTACTCATTTATGATTCTTTATTGAGACGTAATGAAACCGAACCGTTTTTGAAGAGATTGATAACTGGTGATGAAAAGTGGATCACGTACGACAAGAACGTGCGAAAAAGGTCGTGGTCAAAGATCGGTCAGGCTTCAGAGACTATGCCAAAACCCGAGTTAACTCGCAATAAGGTGATGCTGTTTTTATGGTGGGATTGGGAGGGCATTGTTCGTTATGAGCTTTTACTGCCGGGTAGAACCATCGATTCGGATCTCTACTGCCAACAACTGATGAGATTAAAGCAAAAAGTTGAGAGAAAGCGGCTGGAATTGATCAATAGAAAGGTTTGATCTTTCATCACAACAACGCTAGACCACACACATCTTTAGCCACTCAGAAAAAATTAAGAGAGTTTGGCTGGGAAATGTTAATGCACCCGCCATATAGCCCTGACCTTGCACCTTCAGATGTCCACCTGTTTCGGTCTCTTCAAAATTCTTTAGGCAGTGGCACCTGCCTTAACATCAAGAGAGGACTGCCAAAACTACTTGTCGTGTTTTTACATTTCTACAGCAACGGGATCATTTCACTACCTACAAGATGGCAAAAAGTCATTGCACAAAATGGCACATACATATATACTGTAATAAACTTCGGAAAAATGTCTTGAGTTTTCTAATAAAATGCTAAGAAACTTTTTCCCCAACCTATATTAGATCGATGTATGACAGAATATTCTATTCATAACAGAAAACGTAAAAATTATCCAAAATCTCGAATCCTAAGTTTAAAGAACTTCAATATATATATCTACATAATTATATTCATATTATATTGTATTTATATTGTAGGGAACACTGAGGGTCGAGTCTTCTCGTATTTGTTCGGTTTTTATTACAACGTGATCACGCAAAATAATAAACATAGTTTTTATAACTTCAATCCTCGAAGGTTTTCAAATAAGTACCATGTTTGTATTATGTGTGTTTACCGTTCGTTTGTACTATATTCGAATGAAATATTAGCACGATATCTAACTGCCACTGGGGTTTTAAAATAAATTAACAACATTATTTGAATTCATTTAGCGCTTTCATTCAATTGTAAGGTGTGTCCGATATCATAATGGTGCACTCAATAAAGTAATCGATGTTGGTGCAAAATATACAGATAAAAGTTCGATAAGTATGTGCAGGGCTGGATTGTCCGTTAGAGAGTGATGGCGGCTGCCTAGAGGACCCGCGCCTAGAGAAAAGAAAACTTGAACATAACCATTTTGAGTGAAAATCAAATTTGAAGTTTGTACGTAACTCATCCTTGATGACAATATTATTGCTCTCTTTTTTATACTACATACTTCGTAATTTTGAGTATATTTAGGATCTCTCTTAAAATTATTGTAGAATAAAATTATATGCCGAAAAATATAATTTTACTCTACAATAAAGTTGCAAAAGAGAACTCAAGTCTTTCCTCCCTTTTAGTTCAATTTTGATTACGGCTGATCTTCAATCTTTTCACGCCAAGAAAATGGAAGCAAACCAGCTCACTGAAGACAAATTCGTCCTTTCCTCGACATATATTTTACGGTAAAATTTTTACCGCGTCGATTTTAACGCAGACCTAAAGGACGAGAGTCGGGACAACAAGAGTCTTCAAAAACTCTGCATTTATTAAAAATATATGCATAATCCTTTCATTTCTTTTAATAGGGTGAAAGTATACCTTTGTTTACCACACTAAAAACAGCGTAATCTATACTCATAAAATCATTTGTCATGACTGACTATCAACGCAGAGCTAAAATCACTTCACTAATTCTATAAAGCTGAAACATGGAGCATCGACTAAGAAAGGATTTTTGAAAATTTTATCTCAGTGCGAAGCCGTGGTCGGGTCGCTAGTTATAAATTAAATTGCGTTATGGTGGTTAAAATATATTTAGAGAATTGGGGGCCCCCGACACAGTTAAAATCCGACCCTGAATATATTGTTACGTGTGGGGTGAGTCAATCTGCCGTGTAAGGGCGAAAATCAACTATTTATTTCCACAAACCAAGATAACTTCCAAAAGGGCTAAACGAAAGGTCCGATAAAACCGTTAAACTTGCTAAAAATCGACAATGATTTCCTTATGAATAGCTGGTTTACTGTCGCAGGTAAGTTCCGAAGTATCGCTTTTCGAATCGAACTGTGTCCCTCCACCTTGCCACTCTCCTATTTATATTTGCCGTCAAACGTCTAGATCAATCTCGAATTTACTACAAACAAACAATAAACAAATACAAGTAAACAAGTATTGTAAACAAGGTCATGAAAGTTCGGGAACGCTATTTCTGTTGAATGTGAACTCTATGTTGTGTACATAAGGACCAATTTCTTTTGACAATAACCGGAGAGTGGCGTGACTTCTATTCTAGGGTGGAACTCTCGAGATTTGTTGACAGACGAGAACGCTTTTCTAGAACGTTCCATGGTGAGTCATAACAATATCCTTCGTGGATGTTGAATGTTATTTCGCTGTGAATTTTACGATATTGTTAGGAGCTCTCATCGTAGGAAATCCTCCACTGAAAGTTACCGCGAAGATGACGAAAGTGGTTCTTACCGCCGTTGCGTTGGTGACATGAGTTATGTTATACATATTATGGGAAGTTCTGCTCGATAATCCTTTTATGAGGTCTATTCCATATAGTTCTACTAATTTTGTTCGATCCTGGAACTGAATTAGTACCTACAGATAGTAATTAAATTGTTTGGTTTATTGTTTTGCATTGTATTTCGATGTTTACAAATTATAAAAGGCATATTAAAATTGGCTATTGGCTCGATTTTATAGTCCTGTTATAAAAACAATATATCGTCGCTTCATATTTAGACGCGATTAAATGGACCGAAAACATAAAACGTAGTGGAACGTACATTCCCGACACCGAAATGTTAGTGTGGCATTTGCGATACTCACGTCTGCGGTCGCAACGAACATTGTTATCGTTGCCTTTCAGCATTACTTTTTTTTTTAAAGATATTCGTCGTTCAAAGAGAACGCCTGAGCATTAAAATAAATATAGGTATTTTTGTAACTATGCAAACAACGCGAGAAATATTGTACGCGTTCGAATCATGAAAAGTTTTGTAAATATTTAGCTTTTCAGATGAGTAAAATATTTTATTGCGAATGAATATTTAACCTACATTTTTATTGGCGTAAGTTTTCCAAGGTCAAATTTCAAATACGAAATGCGCCTAGCACGAATGAGGGTAGAAACTTGGAAGCTTAACTTGCCCGTCGTCGTCCTTCAAAACCACCACGCGCTCGTGATTTATGACGTCTGGTTCGATATCTTTTTGTATGAATTCTTATACGTACACGCCCTATTGTTTTCCCTTACATTTTTCCATTATTTTCGTGGCGATTAAATGTTTCCTTTAATCAACTGTTTCTTTTGTTGAATTTCAGGTATAGCGTTACGACCGTACGGCTTCTCATTAATATACCTGCTGCTTTATCTGTTGGCACCACTGATACATGTACCGGACGCGAGTACTGCAAAAGGTAAATAATATAATTATGTATTTGTACATTGTTGTGTATTATTGTAAACGGTGTTGAGGTCGCGTCTTAATCGTTAATTAATTTAATTTGCATTGACTGTCTAGATAACTAATAATCAATTATTAGCTAGATGTTGGGTAAAGTTTATTATGTCATAAATAGTTACTATACTAGTCAAAACAAAATAGGAGTCACGGTGTTTTTAATCTTCTATATATAAAAATGAATCCCCATTTCCCTTGGTCACGGCATCACGCGTGAACGGATAGACCGATTTTAATTCGGTTTTCACTAATGGAAAGAGGGATAAACGGAGAATGTTCTTATATATAAAAATTGCACGCCGGGCGAAGCCGTGGGCGGGTCGCTAGTGTAGCATAAAAACGATACTATTAATAACAATTTTTATTTAGGTAACAGTAAAACAATGTTCTTGTTTACAAATAGGCTAATGATTATTTAAAATACTGCTCATTTAAAAAAAATTTGAACTTTAGACAAAAAATGTAATTTTCTATGAAAAGCAAGCAAACAATGGAAAGTGACTGACTTATCATAACTTTTAGTAATGGGTATGTCCTCCTCTCTTAGCTATGCACTCCTGGATTGCATGCTCTCAATCAAATATCAGCTTATCAGCTGGAATATCTTCCCAGGCAGTTTTTATTGCATTAATTAGCTGCTGCTGGTTGTGGATCTCTTGCTCACTTTCTCAAACCTTTCGTTTCAATTGAGCCCACATACTCTTATCGGATTTAAGTCCGGACTGTTCACTGGCCACGATAACACTTGAATATGAAAGTCTTACAATACAGACTGTGTTGCTCGAGCTGTGTGTGCACGGACATTGTCTTGCACCGGAATAAACTCAGGACCTACTCGCTGTGCAAATGGGATCACATGGAGTCTGATGACATCCACGATGTAACGCTGTGCAGTTACGCTACCTTCATTCAGAATGGCGAACTCAGTTTTGCAGTGTAAGCTAATACCACCTCAAATCATTGAGTTGGGACCACCGAAACGGTCAACTTCGTGAATACAGTCATGCGTAAATCGCTCGCCAGGTCGTCTCCACACCCTAGTGACCAGGTCGTCACTAAGCAATTTCATTTTGCACTCGTCCGTGAAGAGCACTATGCCCCACTGTTTTATTCCCCCACTGGTTTAGCCCCGCTGATCTTAATGCAACCAATATCGAATGATCGAATCGTTTGGTCACTGACACGGATCTGTTGCCAACCGAAAACGAGTTTGTATTTTCTGAGCCATCATTGTTCAAGTTCGACAGGCATTCAACCTCGTTATTGGTCCTTTTACCCGATCAAGGTCTTCTGACAACAGTGTTCGTCTCTTGGAAATGATTCCAAGCATTTTGGATAGCTCTGCGAGAAAAACCAAGCTGCAACCCCACACTGCGAATGTTCTTCTTGGATCAATGTAACGGCTCTGGTTGTAGTAATCGTGTCCAAATGCCTTTGTTAAATTACAGAAAGATAATTTTAAAAAAAGATTCCTTGCTGAAAATCACTGTTAAAATGATCCCGAGTTAAAACAAAAATCTATACAATACGCCATAAAGAATTCAAATCTAAAGTTTACACTGAAAATTAATGCCAGCATCTGGTCTCTAAACTCCACAAGCAGAGTTCAGATAATAAAGAGTTCGTAATATCAATATTTTTCTACTTATTAATTGTAAGTTAACTAGTGACCCCTATTTAGTTTTGACTTAGTATATAATTCCGTCCTTAAAGTGTTTGCTGTCACTTAAATTGTATGATAACATTGGTTCGCCATTTTCGTCCTTGTTTGCGAATTACTTCTTGAAACAATGAAACACACACTGTTTGTGTTTTTATTGGTAATGGAGTGAAGGCCCTGATATGAATATAAAAAGTAAACAGGTTAAGAAAATTGATTAATCAAAATTTTTATCTTCTACCAAAATAAACATAAGGTCACAATATAAGTTTTTATAACAGCTCTTATCGCATACGCCGTTGTGCACCATGTAATCGTCAGAACTGATATTTTTGGTCTCTGTATGTATGTTACCTTCTTCTTTGTTTTATTATATAATGATAAAATTAACGCGAGTAAATAAATAAATAAATAAATTGTTTTATCTGGGTCCTTTTGTTTATGTAAAGGTCCATAGTAAGTAACTCCTCGCTCGCCGACAAGCAACACCAATAGAGAACGCAAGTAGCGCTTCGCGGTGGTCACCTGTAGCGGGTGTTTACTGCTGCCAGACGGGCTACCCAGCTTATGATTGCGGAATACACTGTACCCTGTCACTATTAAACTATTGTTAGGGGAGGCATTAGGCTAGACTAGACATTTTGAAACAGTTGACATATTCGCTATAGTACATACTGGATATTTTTGATTCTCTAGACATTCCGATCTAAACCTCATTATTTTGTTTCTGAATTCTAATTGAGGCGAGATGATGGTATAAATTTTAACGTCGATGTGAAACGTTTCAGGATGTCGCGGAAATTTTCTTCTTGGAGTGTTTGTAGTGTCATTACTACTTCTTCTGTGTCACATCGTATGGCACAGCGTTCTTGCTGGATTCGCACCTTACGGCTCAATACTGGAAGACAATCCACTCATACGCGACATTGGTTACAACCTGGGACTCGTTTCTTACAAGAATCTCGATGCGCTTGTGGGGGTACAGTACTTGGCACCTGAAGTAAGTTTTACGAAATATCCTAATAGTTCTTAATAACGCACAAAATTAGATGTTTATTAATACAATGTCACTCAATTAGTCATGAGTAAGGAGATACGCTAGCCCGACATGATATCTTTCTTTGGTATAGTTGCTTAAGTTATGGAGTGTTTTGTTTCGTTTGTTTAAAAACTTCAAATATAAAATAATTTTTCGGGCTACTGCTACTTGTCAAAGATATTTTTTTAGATTTTATTATTTTTTAAAACTCAAACTAATGAAATATTTTGCCGAGTGCTAACTTTTGTCGATTTTTAATTATAGAGTTTTATTATAATATAATTATATCCCCGTTGAGATGTAATAAACGGTGACTGGCTCTCACGCTATCACTGCATATTATTGCACTTACTGTGGTGTGCCTGTAATCTGGAATATTTTTTTTAATACAGTTGCTCAAAAAGTGGCAGGGACGTTTAGCGTTCGGGATGTGGGCTATTACATACTCGTGCTTTTTTTTTACCTTTCCCGAACTCGTGCGTTCTCTTTCCCAACTGTCAAAATAATGTCTATTAAAAAGAAAAACCAACCATGAAGTTTTTACTAAAAAAAATTTATAGAAGTTTTTATGATTCATGCAAATACGTATATTTCTAAAAAGAAACTACTAATTTGTTTCAATATTAGATTTAATGGTTTCATTTCATTTCATCTCATTAAATTTCATTTTCATTTCATATCAATAAAAAAAGTCTACTGAAGACTTGGCTGTATGGGCATAGTTTCCTTTGCCTACCAGAATGGGTGAAGAAAAAAAAATCTCTGCTTATATTCAACGGTTGGCGCCATTTTCCAGATTTTTTTTTGCGAGTTTAGTTGTGCATAGTTTTGCTAGTAAATAAACTATCCACACTTGTAAACAGTTCTACAAATATTTTGCACTTATTGTTATTAGTTTATACTACTTAAAATAATTAAGTGACATATTAGTGCAAATAGTTAATTATCATTGTGTTTATGTTGTTCTCTTTATATTTATTTACTGTCAAATAAGAGGACTAACATCAGACCTAACACAATTTTATAATAACCTACGAATTAAGGTGCAATATTGCACAACGAATTCTCGGAGATAACCGAACAGATTTAAAATTGGAAGCTTTTTCTTAAATATTGTGTAAAATATGAAAAAAAAAATAGAAATAATAGTTACCGCTTAAAACTTTAGTACAGAACTTAAGTTAATTAAAAAGCTTAAAAAATAATGTAGTTGTCGCTGAAAATTTTTAGTACTGTGAAGAGAAAGCTTTTTTTGGGCAGTAATTTACTAATTTTTTTCTCAAAAACTTTTTTAAATATAGTCTATTATGTGCTGTATTTTTATCTAAGTTTCAATTTTACTCTAACAAGTCGTCAAATTAGGCGACGAAAATAAAGCTTTTCTACTAAGTCCTCGCCTTAAAACGACTATTTAAATGAACCTACCATCAAGTGAAAAATTGATATTAATAAAAAATACAAAACGCATATATAATGTGAATTTTGTGGTTTTGATGTATTGAAAACAAACACCCTCCTGACATATCCTATATTATTTATATGCCTCACAAATACAACTGCCATCAGTGCTAGAACGTTATATTATATTTCCATGCATTCAGAGCTTAAGTGTAAAGAAAGCAGTATTAATATTTATGATTTTTAAATTTGGCCCTAAATCGCCGAAGGTTTCCAACAATCGAATAATTAGTTACAGTACAGTTAGAACATGAACATTTTTAATATTCCAGTTGGTGATGTGCGGGGCCTCAATGTTCGTTTATTTAACAACGAAAGTGTTGATAGCATCAGAAGAGAATGTGCAGCAAAAAACTGATAGCAAACATCAACGGTATCCACTACTTACAAGTGCAGGTATGAAAGTAAAATGTTTATGATCATGTCTAAATCCGATATGGGCAAACTTTGCTTGGTTTAATGACCTAAATTTCAAGACATTAATTGAGCGGGCCGCAGATAGATAATAAGCAGTAAATAAAAAACAATAACAAATTGTTGATTGACAATTAGTCTAAATATTAGGAATATAAAAACAGACCATTAGAATTACTCAGAAGTCAATATGTTCATATGATAATTTTTAAATGTGTATTATTTTCTTTTTTCTAGTCTTTATAAAATTATTTTATTGTACCTATATAGGTAAAAAACAAAACTGATCAAATCTCCGATTAGATTACGAAACGAATTAATTACAAACATTTATAAACATTGTTTACCCCCATTTGTCTAAAATACCTTAGACTATAAATAATTATAGTCGAATTTCTACCAGTGGGCGACCACTAGTTATATAGAAAGTTTTTTTTTTTTTTTGTATAAGTTTCAATTGTAAGTTATACTCAAAAATGTTAAATTTTTAATGTGTGTAAACATCACAAAAGAGTTAAGAATAACAAAACTAAACAAGTACCCAATCTAGGTGTGGGCAATAAATTTCATCCGATAACGGTGAACCCATCACCCTGAACTAAATCGTTTTGCGACTGTTGATAAAAAAATGTGATAAATGTATGATGATGGTGGGTTCTAGATATTCTTAAACTAAAACGGTATTCTTTTGTAAAGGACTGTTACAGGCTCTCCATTTAATGACAGCAGAAAAAGATCGCAGTTGTTTTGTCCTGGTTAAACTTTGAACAGCAGTTTCAATACACTTACTAAATATGTAATGCATAAAAAAATGATTTATGTGATTATCATTTTTCTTAATTTTGCTTGTGTGTCTAACGGCAGATTGACCAAAGTATTCCTATAAAATAGGGACTTCTTCAAATACATAAGGAGATAAAGGCAACTATTTTTGGTGATATGTCCAGTTATTAGACCGTGACCACTTTTTAAGCGTTTCTTTGTTAAAAGTAGTTTGTTTTTTGTTTTCAGGGAAGTACGCGTGTTTATTTCTAATAATGTTTTCCGGTATAATGCATCCGAGTGTGACTTCGGGCATCTATTTCTTGGTGTTTATGGGCTCCGCGACCGCGTGGGCGCTGGGCAGTCCGTTGGGTCGCGGATTCGCGGTCGTGGGCCGATGCTTGATGGCCATCATGGCGGTGCACATAGCGCTGCTGCTCGCCTACCAGTCCACTTGGCTCTCCGAATTATATCCGCCAGAGAACCAATTCGCCAGGTACTCTTCTTCTGAAACATATGCAATACTTGTGCGTCCAGACAACAATCGTTTGCTACAAGAATGCGTTTGTTGTTAAGGAAATTTTTTATTTTGGAATCGGTAAATTCTAAGCGATGTCTACTGGCAAAGAAGCTTTGTTAAGATCCGCAAGCTCATTTAAGGCCATCGCTTTCTTTGCGCGACGTACGAAGTTTTAGTTTTAGTGTTTAACGGTATAATTATACGTTGTTTATCTTGTTATACGCTTTATAAAGCGCATATAGCATGCAGATCAAATACACTTTATGTTCTCCATAGACAAGAAATAATAACATTTATTATTTGTAAGTTTAGTAATCCTATTCACTTAGGATAACTAAAATTAAAAAATAAACCAGATGACTCTATGAACATCAATACATATATGTGTAAAATGAATTTGATTATAACTATTTGTTTAGCCGCATCGTGTAAGGTTTGAGTTTCAATTGTTTATGAAATGAAACTAGTTTATAATTCAATGTCTTATTAATCGATAGTAATCCGAAATGGAAATTCCCATTTTTGAACGTTTCAGCTGTTTCTTTGAGTTTTTCTTGATTTTTTTTCCTTAGTCACCCCAGTATTGAGGGAACTAACAAAAAAGTATTCAAATCGGTCCAGCCATTCGCCAATTGCGAGACTAATGCACCGCATTTGATTTATATCTAAATAGACAAAGTAGGAAATTGTGATATACTATTTATCCTAACAAGTATGAACAATTATACTAAGGTGCAGAATACTATATTTGAATTCTGCATCAGCCTTTACTATATTGTCCTACTGCCAGTGGACATGCCTTCTCAATCTGAGGAAGTGCCTCAGATCACGCTAGCTCTCTACTGAATTCACATGTCTTTGAGGATTCCAATAATGATGGTATTTAATATAAAAAGCAATGAAATTAAAAAAAGAAATTTTGTTTTACCTCTCTTCTTAACAAAATTACATTATATAGTTTCTCCAAATATAGCTAATACACTCTAATTCTAATAATGATTGGGATAACTGCATATAATATGATACCACAAAGAAAGACCAAGAGTCATCTTTTCAAATCGGTTTGAAAAGCCACAGACAAAACTTATCTTTCAATTTAAACTTGTTTTATTATATTCAAGTACTCAAATATTTTTAACAGTGGCTGGTAAATTAACTTGAAAGCAAAACATTAAGTATTTTAACAAAAAAAAAAAAACTTTAAAATAAAAACCAAACACACAGTTACTACAGTTACATAAATTAATTAATTTTGGGTATTTTTTAAATAAAATTTCATATTATATTATTATGACTATTCTATTTTTTATTATGTCGTAAGACTTACATTTGTTTAAACTGTCAGCTCCTTCGCACTGCATATGCTTTCCAAACGCCAAACCTTTGTCAAGTATTGGCGCAATTGTCAATCATACCTTCAATTGAACGAAAACAGTTGACAGTAAACAAGGATAGGTATTTCGAATTATGAAAAGAAAATTATTATTTAAATATGTGATAGAAATATTGGAGTTCACGCTCCGATTGCCAATGCGTTCAAATTAAAAGTTAAAGCTTACTAGTTTTTCTTTACACAAAAAAATGATGTATGTATATAAATCACAATGCTGTGTAAAGGAATCGCGGGATAAAATGTCTATGAAAAGAACACGAGGAAGTCATTATGATGATGCGACCAGTCTACATCTCATTAATTAATTAATAACTTTATATGATTAACTTACATTAAAATGACAGTATTCTTTTTTCAGGTATTTTGGCTTCAGTACAATTGTAAACATGAATACCACATCGCATTTCACATATAAAGTGTCTGAAAATCACTTGTGGGGACCTCTGGCTAGTCCTCTTGTTATCCTGATAACTTATTACATTCTGGCAGTCGAGGCTAGGGAACTCTTCAAACCAAAGGTATGTAAGTTTTTTTGCAAAAATGTGTCAATTGGAGTGATGATATTAATTTTGATAATGACTAACCCAATAATGCAATTTACTCCTTGAAAACTGCTAGGCTCTAAAATAATCGCCCGCTAAATTATCACTGCGTTAACCGAATCATATCGATGCTCAGTCTACTTTTTTTACATATGTATATTCACATTAAAAGACATTGTGACAAGGAATATTCGTATATGTGAATATAATGTGATTGTATCTGAAATTACTTATTAAGCGTTAACAAATCCACTTTTTATCCTTAGCGTTAAAAAGTGAACTTAGAAATTTATTATAATCATGCAAGAAATAATAAACGAGACACCTCACGTAAACCAAAAATCTCAAATATATCCATGGGATAGAGACGGTAGAGTACCTACTAGGGTGTTAGGATTAGGATATATAGGAATCATATAACTGTTTAATGGTCGATTCCGATTAAACAATAGAAAAAGAAAAAAGTAAACAAAAAATCTTTGTAAGGTTTTTCATTTTAAATTTTAAACGTCTACTTAATATGATATTATTTTAAAGATGACATTAATGAGTTGAAATGTAGTTCTTATCATAGAGTTACACATTGATATATTACCTTTTATGAATATGTAATTGTATTGTTTGGTATTCACTTGAATACCGGTCATACCTGCTAATGTAGGACTTTAGCCCGAAATCCGCCAGGGACAATAGACGCTTGCTAGGAACTTAGAACTTGAGTCAAGTTGTGTTGTAATGTCTTTTAATGTAGACTTAAAGCTGCTTTAGGCCGAGGCGATTAAAGTGTAAGAAGTAGTAATAAAATGAAGAATGATTGAGCACCGATACGACAGTCACTGGCATTTCTTGTCTTGTGCTATCAATGGGGTGCTTAGGCGAAAAGAAAGAGCGCCCTCACCGGGATTGAGGCGGGCAAGCTGAACGGTTCTCTCGTCCGCGGCGTGTCTTTTCACCGCGGCAGCGTTCGCACCAGAGAGAGGTGGAAGAGTGCCACACAAAAAGTTCGCGTAAGCGTGCACCTCTGCCAACATTGTAGATAGTCTTCGTCACCTGTGTCCATTGTAGTTTTTAGTTTAGACATCACAATTTTAATCGACACGTTCAGTAGCACTGCACGAGCGACTTATTGCATGTTGTAGTTAAATAACTTCTACGTTCATATTTTCTATGCACACTTTAGAACACTATAGAGAAGGCATGTTTGCAAAATTTTCGGGACCATAAACGTAGACACTAAGGACTTACTTTTGGCATATTTTTTCTGTCATCAAAATTTTCAATTTTATTTTTGCAACCTGCTTTCGTTCTTTTATAGGTTGCATATTCATACATAGATACGAAAGCTCTTCGTGGGAGTCCGAGTGAGACATCTCCTGTAGGTATTTCATTTTCTTTTTTTTTTATTTAATTTTGTGGGAACTTTTTTATAAAAAGGGATCTTGCGGCATCCTTTGTTTTTTATTTGTTGCGTGTGAGTTGTAACTAATGCTTTGGTTGCTTTGTGTCATTTTATCATAACTCGTGGCAAAGTGTTTATTTACACTCATTGTCTACAGTGGCCCTTTAGAAATATTTGCAATTTTTTTGTTGCAATATAAATGGTAATGTTTTTGTTAAATTGGTCGTGCTTAATAAAATAATGTATGTAATATTTGTTATGCTTTTCAGTGTAGTATAGGGTGCCTTAGAAAACAAAATAAGTTAATAATATTATATATTGTTTACTCAGCAACCAGTATTTATTTATCATCATTTACGCTAAGCTATAAATTTGTGGTGTTATTCCCCACAAATTGTGGTTTTATAATTTGGAAATGTACCCTGAACATCAGTTTCTGTTAAAAATTATTTTGAACAAATGTTGTATTTTCGAAAATATAAACAATTTCCTAGTTTTTTTTTGTTTTTCTAAGGCACCCCCATGTTAAAATTGTTAAGGTAATTAGACATTTTATTTATATTAAGTATTAGACGTTTGATTCAAATTTAACAACAAAATTAATGGAGCCCTTCAGTGAAGCTGAGGATTTGATTCTGCGTGTACGACGGTGCGTGATCGTCTTGGTGCTGCAAAGATTAACGGGTGATATCCCATCGTATGGCGACGTCTGCATATCATGTATACATTACCCGATTCTTTAAAAACATTAGGTATATGTATGCAACAAAGTACAACAATTTTTTTTTTCTCCTTATAATTTTACTAGTTTTGCTTATTTATAAATACAAGTGAATATTGTAATGAAAGACACATAAATGTCCATATTGCAGCTAATGCGTAGCGTGAGCCCTAGCAAACGGTGGTCGAGCATCCGTTCCGCTCGACAACTGCATCAGGACTCCACTGGCTCCGTAGTGGTGCCTGATGAAGGTATGTTCTATCTTGTAATATAAGCTCATTGTTATGTAAACTTTTCTAACATAAATTTGGTTAAGGACGATCAAAGGACGTCTGACGCTCCACCTGATGGTAGAAACTTGGCTATAAAAATGTCCTATAAATAAAAGAAAAGCCATGGAGAATTCAGAGGTGCTGCCGAACTTGATGGAATAAAGAATAACGACAGGTGTAATTAGGAGCGTTCCTTACACACTGAACTCTAGCGTTCCTTACACACTGAATCACAACAGCACTTGTGCCGGTATTTCACGGTAGTCGTCTCCAAGGTGGGGTTACTGCTGTCCCATGGACTGTCCACTTTAAACTGCAAAACGCAGTTTGCTCAGCCGCTATAGAAGAATATTTCTTTTTTTTTTTTCAATTTTACTGTTTACTTTCAGAATCAGTGCTAGATATGCAGCCAACATTATTGGATGAAATTATTGTTGCTGTTATAGACTTCTTTCAAGTTCTTGTCAGGTGAGTTGTATTTGAGCACTACTGTTGCTTAAGCAAATTTACGAGGTACTATGATGTTTTATATCCAAATTACAGTATTTAAAGATTAGAATCAATTATGCTTTTTTCTTAAAAAGCGACCTGCTTTTTAAGCGACAGTAAATGTTTCATAAGGATCCATCTTTTCTTCTAGCATTTTAGCCACATACATCAGACTAACATATTATTAATAAAACTTAATGTTACAGACTTGGTGTAATTTATTATTATTATCTATACTAATATTATTATATATATGTGTAATGGTGATCTCTGCACTCTGTCCACTTGGCTCCCATGAGAGTATATTTTTTACATCTTTTTAAGGATCGTAGGATAATTTATTCATTATATTTCTTTGTTTCATAAATATATTTTTGTCACCGTCCACATGGCTCTACATTTTCGTAAAATGAACAGAATGAGTAAAAATTGTTGATCACTTAATCATTACGGTTTTTTTTTTTGGATGCATTAGACACGCAGAGTGTGGCCACGACTATAGAAATAAAGAAAAAAGAAAATTCAATTGAGTTGATTTTTTTTAGATCGTCATACATAGCAACGACAATCACCATGATGGCTTGGAGTATAATGTTTCATTCGTGGCTCACGTTCGTGTTCCTCATGTGGGCTAACATCGTATGGCTGTGCCAAAACCAGCGTTCGTTCATGCTTAAGACTAGCCCCGTTCTGGTTGTTTATGCGATGTTATTGCTGATAGCTCAGTACATTTACGGCATGGACCTATACGAGTCTGAGATACCTTCCAATATTACGGTGAGTTCATTATTCCTCTTCTCAGGAATTAAGCAGTAATAGCTCAGTGAGACAAATGTTTACATGTCGAAACGATAACCTGAGACACATGTTCAGTGAAGGGAAAAATAGTAAGAGAGAAACCACCTCGTTCGAGAAGGAACACTTCAAATACATGTGAAGCGCCATGCTTAAATAACAGTCGCACTCAGGAATATTAAAGTTTAAGCATAAAAACGTCACCCATACACATGCTATTAAACTCATCGAAAATAAGTACCCTTCAACCTTGTAGTTGTATATTCCTACAACCACCGAAGATCGGCACCATCTGGTGGTAACCAAAACGTTTCTATACGTTGATGTTACTGACATGTAGTGACAGACTGAAAATATTATGTATTAGCTGTGCCCCAGACTTCTTACGCCTGGTTCTAGAATAGCGCGTATTATTTCAATTAACTTTTTTGTTTGTGAACCGATTGGAATGAAGCACACTACGAGGGGCACACTGAAATGATCGGGAATAAGAAAAACCACAAGCACGGTATAGCTAAATTGTATTTTATTGTTTTTCGAAGTATTCTCCGTTCAACTTAATGCACTTTTCCATTCGTGCAAACCAATAATTAAAACAGTAATTCCAGTCTGAAGTTGATGTTGACAAAATGGCTGATTTGTACGCTTCCACAGCTGCTTCGGGGTCCTCAAACCGTTGACCGCGTAATAAATCTTTCATTCTAGGGAATGTAAAGAAATCGTTTGGGCTCAGGTCAGGACTGTATGGAGGATTGCTCATCAGCTCAACGTTTTCCTGCTTCAAAAAATCATTTGTCTTCCGAGCCGTATGGGAGCTCGCATTATCGTGATGTAAGATGATGCGACGTTTCGGGTTATTTTTTCGGAGTTCGGCTATCAACCGTGATATACCACTCGGCGGTAACCGTTCTGCATTCCTGTAAAGGAATTGTAGCAACATGCCCCTTTTTGGAGACAAACGTAACGACCATTTTCTTTGACACGCTGCGGAAGCGAACCACTTTCGTTGGCTTGACCTCGTCTTCGAAGAACCAAATTGCTGACTGATGTTTTCTTTCAGGTTCGTATGAATAAATCCATGATTCGTCACCTGAGACGATATTATAAACGGCATTTGACTTCCCTCCGTTGAAGCGTTGCAGAGTATTCCGGCACCAATCTACACGAGCCGCCTTTTGCTCTTCGGACAAATTGTGGGGAACCCAGCGGGAAACTAGCTTTCTTACACACAGCTCATTATGTAATATCGACTGAATTGCAGTCATTCCGATACTGATAACAGCCCGAATCTGCTCGTATGTCACATGACGGCTATCTAATATTACAATAGTTCGCACAGCTGCGATGTTTTCAGGCGTGACCGCTGTTCTTGGTCGACCTGCAGAAGAAACAGTGCTGAGCGACACACGATCGCGTCGGAACTCGGCATACCAGCGGTATATTGTCGTTTCACTCGGTGCTTCAACATCATAAATCGAAACAAGTTCGCTGAGACATTTATCTTGAGATAAGCCGCGACCAAAATTGTGATAAATTATGGCACGGAAATGTTCACGCGTGAGCTCCATTTCTGTTAACGACGTGTCAACTTTAAACCAACATAGTTTTTGTTTTTAATAAAAAAATTTAATTGTTTGAATGTCATTAAGATTCTAAGAGGCCAGTATTCAAATTCTAAAAAAGGTTTTATTGTAACTCAATCCGAAATATTTTATTCCCGATCATTTCAGTGTGCCCCTTGTACACTCTTCGGGAAGCTTGCATAAATCACCGGAACCGCATTAAAATCGGTTAAACCGTTACTGAGATTAGCGTGTACAAACACACAGACAAACAGACAATGAAAAAATATTTAAAGTACAGACGTGGCTCGTTTACTATTTTATTATATGTAATATATGATGTGTGGTGTCCAGGAAGTGAACCTGCGTCAGATAGGACTGGAGCGTGCAGAAGGCGAGCCGTGCGTGCCACTGCTCATCAAGTCGCTGTTCACATGCATGTTCTGGGTGACGCTTCGTCAGCGCGTACAGGAGATGAGACAACGCAGGCACTCCGCCGTCATCACAGATATGGCCGCCCCGCTGCACCTGACCGTTTCGGCCGCTGCGAGCGGTATGTAATTCATTTTTGTGTTAAACTAGCCTGCGGTCCAGACACTTCTGCATTGGGAACAATTTTACTAGTAGTAATAATTTTATTAGTTGATGAATATTTCAATTGATATATCTTTTAACTATTTGATAACAGTAATATGTTACAGATATCACATTTATTTTAACATAAAATGATACAATTATTTTACTATAACGAATTGTTTTGTTAACTATTGACATAACAGGTCTGGCTAACGGTAATTACTATTATAAAGGACTAAAAAAACACACAAACTAACAAAGTAGTAGAAATTACTTCACCTTATTTCTCGTCACACTATAGCAACTTCACTGTCAACGGAGAAAAATATCTACACTGATACAAAAAGTTAATGTTAATTTTCATAGAATATGTCTCACCGAGCAATCTATTTCTTCGCCTCTACAATTTCTTCAAAAATTATTACTTAAACTGTAATATTATAATTTTTAATTTAGCATTATGGTAAAAACTTTCATTGCTGCCAATAAATTAAGATAAATTAAGTGACATCAGTATTAAACGCTTGTATGTGCACTCATAAGAAAAAAATCACTTATTTGCCGCTTATCACCAATCATCTAAAAATGTCGAGGTTAGAATCTCAAGCTTTTATTTTATTTATTAACTGAACGCACTATGGATTTAAATTTACGACATTTTTAACCTAAAATAAAATATGAACAGTATATAGTTTTAAATGAGATTAATAACAACAGTTTTGGAACGTGATCGAGAGGAAAATCGTTCGCGGTTGTTGAACTCCCTCGGCGAATGGTTGCGGGCATTATGCGCGCGATACTGGATCTACGTGGTCGCCATCATGCTCTTCGTGATCGGCATCACAGGCGAACGGATGACAATATTCAGAATCATATACATGTTCCTCTTCCTAGGATTCATTCTCATGTTCCAGGTAAGTAGGCTTCAAATTATACAATTACCTAAACGCCACTCACAAATGGGGTTTCTAATTTCTCGACTTTCCCGTAGCTCGAATTCTTAATATTCTCAAATATTCGAAAAATTTACTTCACTTTTTCGTGTGAAGGTCAGACAGGCTGACGCGCTTGACGGTAGTTGGCTAATTATCACATACCACGCCTGATAATTATAAGTGCTGCAAGTGCGCTTCTGACTTTAATAGCATTTACACAAAAACACGAACAATACAATAAATAACACACAAGGTCCTTTTTCTCGTCGCCAGTTGAAGTATTTCAGGGTTTGGAATTGTAAATAACACCTTCGATGTGACTGTTTCAGACTTTAATCAGACTACACATTTTTGACAGACGTTTTTACACATACCTCTTCTTTAATAATTACCCACATACATTACAGTGTTCTGGCATCCCTAACTCACTCACCGAAACAAAACAGCACACATGCTGTTATTTCAAGGTTGTTTTCTGCAAGAGGGTGAATACTGACGCCATACTGGCTGCCTAATTTATTTCTGCGAAATACAGTATCTTTCTTATAAATAATTAGAACTTTTTAGTCTATTAAAGAAACATCATCACAATCAACACAGTTACTTTCTGTCTACTTAAAAATTCTACCCAATAAACAATGGACTACAGTCTTTAATAGGTACATAAAAACATGAGGATTAACCTTATAAATATTTCTCTGGAACATCTCATTTTTAATATTTTTAACTGATTCTATTATTTGCTCTAACGAAATGTAGAAACGTTTCTAACATTTTTCGATTTCTCGACACTTTATTTCTTAAGTGTGGCCAGATTTTCCGAAAAATCTCACTTTGACAAGTTCTCTACTCACGATGTACTTTTTGTAAATGGGACATTCATGAAAGATGTCCGCAGTCCGCATCTGGTATCCACCTACCACACGTGGACTTTCGCCTGCCAGCTATATTTTTCATTTCATATTTTTCCTTTAGAATCTATATATGTAATTTTTCACGGCTATAGAAACTGCGTGTCAAACATAAAAAAAATCTTTTTCAGATAAGTTGGTATTGGTGGCGTCGACTCATGTACGTCTTCTGGATAACTGTTATCATATACTCAATGATAAATCTAATACTCATATATATATATCAGTTCGATAACTTCTCGAAATTGATCGAAAACTATCTGTTTATCAACGAAAAACTGTAAGTAATTTAGTTTGGTTGTAATGTCGATTTAAATCCTAAATAATCTTGTTATGGCGAGATTTTTATTTTTTCAGGCAACATGACTTAGGTCTAGAGCCGTATCACCCGGCAGACTTGTTCGTCAAATTGCTAACACCGACTTTGTTTTTGATTATAACCATAATGCAAGTTCACTATTTCCACAAGGATTTCATGGCGCTCTCTGACCCCAAAACCAGGTGAATTTCTCTTTTATTGACAAACAGTTATGACAGTATACATTTTAAGACAATTTAATTATCTAGTATATTAATAAAAACATAATTTACTTTGCAAAACTAGTTTTGCAATGTAAATGGTATTTTCATAAAACTCTTAGGCGAAATAACTGACCTGAATTACTCACAAATGAGATTGTGCGCTGTATAGTATTGTAAATTTTCCTTACTTGTAATGTTTCAGAACGAACAGTATAATTCGGGATCCAACGTCGAGTAGACCCAGCCAAATTGGTGTTTCTACTATGAGAGACGATGTGGGTTTTATTATTTTTTTTAATTTTGACATGGATCGTTATTTATTTTCATAAGTACTGAGAAATCTACTGTATTGTTTTAGTTGCCGGCGCTGCCTTCGGAAGTAGAACGGCCTGATCCTGATTCCAAAAGCAACACTGACGTCGAACATTCCTTAGACACCACAGTCGCCAACGTTAAAACTTCCTTTAGGTATAAATAATCGTACACAGCAAAGCCGCTTTGACATCGTTATTTTAAGTTCAGACCCAGTGAACTCGGATATACTCAGACGCTACCGGTATTCGGTAATCCCGAGCGAATTTTTTTTTAGTGAAAGGGTAACTTTTATCATCATAAAAGTTTAATAGGCCCTGATTGGAATCCAAACCCGCGTCTACTGTGTCGTCAGCCGAGCATTTGTCCTCCGAATCGAATGCAATAACTGTAACCTATGTTTTGGAGTATTTTTGCTATTTTCCTTAATAGTTTCTTAATAATAACTTCGTTAAGTAAACATGAAGGAACTTACTAATTGTTAATTTTACATAATTTGCTTTATCTTAATACAATCGTTAGTGATTATTGTACGTGTGAATGTGTCAACCGATTTGTTTCCGCTATTTTTAATTATTATAAGGAAACATTTTTTCTAACATCATTTACAACATTGAAATGTTTACGAATGGTTACATTTCAGAGATTTTTACGCCATTACGACCATTATACATGCGGCGTAATGCATAGTTACTTTTGTAGTTACTACTAAAGAACGCTGTTTATGTCATCTATTGTTGGGGATCGTTTGTACGATCTTTTTAAAATGCGTCAAACCACCTTTGCACCAGGAAAACAGGTTTTACATGTGCTGTGAATTATTCAGAGTTAGGTAGTAATATTACATTTATTCAGCTCAATTCAGCTTTTGTCCATAGGAAATTGTAGTTTTTGTCCCATAGGATACGTACGCTGGAACTGTGAATCTATATTTTTGCATATTTGTAATAATTATAACATCACTTCGAGCAGGGGTGTCGAAAGCGGCGCGGCAGGCAGTTCTGCCCCTGTGCGGCGACGGCGGCGCGAGGGGTTATTGCGCTTGTGGGCGAAGGCAAGGAACGCCGTCTATCACGTCACAGACCTCGCCTTCGCCTACCTCGACATTCATCTCATCAAGATTATTTTCATCGCACTAGTGCTGCTCTGCGTCATGAACGTACGTATCGACACACGCCAGCAACTCGCCACAAACAAGCGAGCCTGTGAAATGCGAGCTGCGGTCACATCTTTTGTTTAGTGATGAAAGGATTTTTCTTCGTAGTCCACAGTGACATATGAAATTGCAGACTGGGTTGAAAATATCACCACCAGCCACAAGTGGCTCCTTCACTGCTTTTGCTTCTAGTAGGGTCTTACATTCATTCGTAAACGAAAACATACACATACTTCCCTATATCATACTGTATAATATTTTCAATAATTACACGGAGCTAAATTAAGCGAATTAGCCCCGTGTAATTAAAATAACATATATACAACGTATTTACCAGTAGGTAATATAATTGAATATTTATGATAATATTATAAAAAAGTTATTGCAATATAAAATTTTAATAAAATGTTGTGTATGTTCTAACACAACATTTTATTAAAATAGGCGTTGTCGCCTAAATTGGTCTTATAAGCTCAGTTGAAAATTCTTTTCGTATGTTACACATATTTTGATGACCAGTCTACTCTTTATTTTTTTCAGGTTTGTGCAATGCACGTACCAATAATTATTATTATAACGCCCGTCATATTAATGAACACGAAAAAGCAACGACTCGTTATACTTCTTATTTCTACACTTATAAGCATGTATTTCATGGCTAAAATGGTTTACCAAATAGATTATATAGCGCATTCGTTCTTCGACGTCAATTGTACATCGGTGAGTATATTTTTTGATAAATACTAACTTTTGTTGAAAATTGTTTAAATAGTGTTGTGAATCTAATCTATTTTGTTAATTGTACTATAAATAAGTTAAAATTCTACTTTAGCTTATGTTACATTACTTAATAATGAAAGGAGACAGACCATTTTCTATACATTGTTGGACTGAAATTTTACCAAACATTACAATTTTGAAAGTAGTGTCATTTGTTGATATGATATTTTTGGAAAAACAAATTTTACATAGAAAATTTGACTTCTTTTGTTGCAAGGTCGACGAGAACGGTACTACGATAGAAAGACTATATAATAACGCAGAATGGGTGGGTTTCCAAAAGACTTCAGCAAAGAAACCCCTGACTGTATTATTGAAGGGTTACATCAGCCTCATATGTTTATTCACTTTTTATTCCCTCGTGACGTATCGACAGCGAACCATCAGGTTGGTATGGAGTTATTAATACTTTTTAAATTCAAATCCGTCATTTTTGCGAATAGCTTTAATTTTTAACTGTATCTTTTTTAGAGATATGGGAGAGTTGCCGAAAGAAACGGAGAAAATTATGTTTCCGGAGGTTACGCGTGTCGAAGCTGACAAAGATTTGATACATTGCATAAAATATTTAGTGAACTATGGATTTTACAAATTTGGGGTTGAGGTGAGGCTTAACTTCAGATAAAATTGAGACATTTAAATGGGTATATTTGTTGTAAGTTTCAGCAGTGACAGAGCACACTGCGTTCATAGATTATAGGACCACCTGTGTTTCGGTGAGTCTTTCCCCATATACTGTTAAATTGGACAGCGCCCTTGTAACTGACTTTTACTTTAAAAAAAAAAGAAGAAAATATTATATATAAAATAATTCAATTAGCTTATACATATATGTTTTATAGTATTATGATAAAAATGACAATATTTCAGCTGTGTGCAGCTCATAGGCGTGAAGTACAGAATCATTAATAAATGTAATGAATTAAATAAATTTAATAAAGTCAAATTGCAAGAACATTAAAGCAAAGCGCGTAACGTAACATAAGTCCGTAGAATAGTGAAAAGGAACGGTTCGTCTAATGTCATTCACACCGTGCTACTGCGAAAACAGATTCTTCAAATTCCATGTTATGTAAACCCACCCCTCATGCGTACAGTTTTTTTAACTAGATTTTTAAATATAACTATGAATATTACTATGAAGTTAGGAGTAAACGCATATCATAATAGAATTTTGTTCTAATTTTCTGGAGACAAGTTTTTATGTAGTTTTTATGTTTATTTTTTGTATTTAGGTTACTCTTGCTGAAATATTGAATATGTATTTCTACGCACAAAATATTTTAATGAACAAGTAATTGCATTAAACTTTTCAAAACTTAACCTGTGACACTAGTATCATTGCCATCGCTGATTCTGGCATGTGTGAATACGTAGACATTGAGCGCCACTATTTACAATAACTGAGAAAAACGGAAAGCAATCTAAAATTAGAATAGTAGGGAAATTAAAGTAAATGTGAAACAATTAAATGGTATCATAAATATGCTCGTGTAATTTTGCCAAAAATATGTTAATAAAGTTGTTTCTTTTGTTTCAAATTCTATAAGCTAGAGTACTTTTTTTGTAAATGTCAGCAGGCATACCGATGGTCCACTTTATTGTATGTGGCCTATTATTAGTTGAACCCGGCCACGCCTCCCTGCGAAATGCGCGTGAGGCGCTTGCCTTCATTGACAAAAACTGATATTGCCGTGATAACTCGGCAAATATAAATAAGATATTCATGAATTATACACATAAACCATTCTTAGAAATTTCTCCGTTCAATCAACAAAATCCGTCCACAACTTTCTCAGATACATAGAGACAGATAGAGAAAAAGGAGCACTTTATACTATGTAGTGATTGAAACATTAAGCTTATGTGTGAAACGAATTACCGTTTTATCAGTATAAATACTCGAACAATGATTATATCATAGAATAAAGGATGAAAAGGTAATTATGAGTTGTGGGTACAGGTGAGCCTGATTTGCCTGATGGGCGTGATCGGGTCTCGAATGGACGTGTGCGCGGTGGCGTATGCGGGCTGGCTGGTGGCGCTGGTGTCGGCGCGGCGGGCGACAGTGGCCCGTCTGTGGCCCTCCTTCACCGCCTTCGTCACCGTGCTCTTGCCTCTGCAGTACATTTTGGCCGTGGGATTCCTGCCGCAGTTCTGCGTCGTCTATCCCTGGAGCGGTTCCGACAAGGTCTAAATACAGCTTTATATTTTCCTAAAACTATGTTAAAACGCGGTGTTGGTGTTGTATTGTTAATAATATTCCAAGATAAAAATTGAATGCGACTTGTAGTATCAACGGGTGCATACAAGCTCACGCGATGTCTTCGATTAGTTTTTGAAGTTAAAAAGTTTTAAAATTATAATTTCACAGAATAGCTTTTATTTTTATTTTTTCACAGAATATTATTTCCTGAACAATTAGAAGCAATATCCTAACGCATGTTTGTGACGTGTTATATCAATGAAAATATTAAAACAATGCATAAATTTACTAGATTCGCTTAATCAAAGATTTTAACGGCAACAATGTGCAATATGTCTATGAAGCCACAGATGGCATGGCGACAAAAATAACACTATTGGAGATCATTCTTGGGACGTATAATACCTAAATCACGGTAGGTGACCGAGGGCGCCTGCCCGATGAAACCGAGTATTACTGACATCCTCTACGAAATTTATTTAAACTTATCTAATTAGATTGTTATTTAGATAATACGACGCGGGCCATTATATAGATAATGCACCGCTTGTATATTATATAAATATTGTTAAAAAAACGTTATCTGTACTAATATAAAGAAAGAGACGGATTTTGTATATTTGTTTCTAAGTGGAGGGTTATCTCCGGAACCACTGCACCTATTTGAAAAACTCTTTCACTATTTGAAAGGTACGTTATTCCAGATGGACATAGGATACATATATTAGTATACTAATTCCCCCAATTGCATATATGTACATATCGCTAGTTTCGCCCACACTATTTGATTCGTACACCGACGTCTTACGATTGCAGCAAATGAAGCATGTGCGAACATGGTTCTTCCTGCCGTACGCGGAGAGGCCCCCGCACGCGTCAAAGCTGATCTTCGACTTCTTCCTGCTGCTGTTCGCGTCTCGGCAGCTGCGTGTGTTCCGCGTGGAGCGGACTCACGGCGCTGACTACCCGGGTGGCTCCAATCGCGAGGACGCCGGCGTCGACTGGGAGACGCCGCTCTTCCGCAACCCCGTGCCTGACTTCCTCGGAAACGTCTCGTGAGCACTACATTTATTCCATTCTAGAGCTCCCACCAGGATATACGTCAAATAGCTGCGTTTTAAATCCGCTGTACACTTTCTATTTCATAAAATTGTGCTATTAAAAATGCTTAGTCGGTCGCGAGTCTGTTTGACTGTACAGTCAATACATCTCACCACGTTTGTCCGATGTGTGAGTTTTCAATATTACATTCAATCACCCAACCACACACTTTGATTAAAGGCCACGGCAGCGTAATCATGAGTAACCATTAAAATCATTGCAGCGTACAGAGCGAGACAGATATTATTACCTTTCAATTTAGAGAAAAGTACTGTACAAGTCTCGGGCGACGTTGGTTAAGGGCCTCGGCTTTCGCCTCGTACTTTTAATACTACTCGGCCTATTTCCGCTCTCAGCAGTAATGCACATACTCGGGGTTTTTTAAATTCAATCCTAGGAGGAAGATGGAATGTGCCAAAGTTTGGTTGAAAAACGGAAAGTATTTTTTAAAAGTGTTTAGTTGGCCTGAAAGATGTGGTATAATTTAAGAAGAAAGCGTCCGTAGTTGCGTGCAAAACCTAGTAATTAACATAAAAATATCACCCCTATCGGATTTTTTATTTATTTATCTACAAGCGTCGTGTCACTGACATTATTTAAAAGGTTAATGTCACCGAAGGATTTTCGATATTACAATATATGAAAAAATATGCTTTTCTGCATATAGTTATCAATAAATTCACAAGAAAACTACATAGAATTTTTTAACATGATCTTTAAATACACAGTAATCTCTTTATCTGTTATTACGTTAGTAATGTTCGCGTGAAGAAGAAAGTTAAGTTCTTTATTTTTTTCAGCACCTGGTTGGATGTGGTGAAGAGGATGATATTCCTAGGGATGTTGTGGGTGACACTCGCCATAATTTTCTTAACTGGCACGAACAGAGTAAATTTGTTCTCAATGGGCTACCTAATTGGCTCTTTCATTTTCCTCTGGCAAGGAACAGACTTTTATTTGCGTTCAAAGGAGGCCATATTGCAGTGGTAAGTGGCCATAATTTACATGAACTAGTTGCTGTATTTTATATTATTTATTCGTATAAGGGATGTTCTTCTTTTTGTTTAGTAAGAGGCCCTTACAGCGATACAAATATTCGAACTTATATTCACTTATTATGGGATACTAGGTATTAAACTAAATCTAACTTAAAATTTGACGAATTTAAATTTCGCCTCGTCATTAACACAATCCACAAAAAAAAAATAGGATTTTTACGCCACTTACAATTTGGCGATCCCACTTTTTTCATTTAATGTAATTTGTTAAATCGTATGCCCAGACTGAAGCCTAAAAGGCAACAATAAGGAATATTTATGCCTATTTTATAATCGCCAAATATTTAGAATCCCATTTCTTCTACATAGCCAATTATGTATATTTAAGTTCCTACGGCTGCGGCGAACATTCTCACTCACTAATTGCACTTACTGCACCCCGCAGGTGGTCGTGGCTGATCCGGTACAACGTGTGTGTGGTGGTGATTAAGGTGTTGCTGCAGATTCCCGGGTGCATGTTTGAGGATGTAATGCAGCAGCACGCGTGCTGGCTGGTGCAATTGCTGGGCATTGGTTGCATTGACAAGTTCGTCGGAGGCAACATATCCAAGTTTCTCAAAATGGAGACCATTAAGGTACCACATTGCAATTTTATTTTTTTATACAATGTTTTTAAAAAAAATTAATGCTATTTTTGAAAAATACTTATTGCTTGGCATTTATTAGTACATTTTTAATTACTTAATTGTTCAGCGTGATTAATATGATTTTTTTTGAAAAAAATCTATATTTATTCTAAAACAATATTAGTCCACAATGAAAATAATAACCAAAAAGGCATCATAGAACTCCAAAATGAAATATAACAACAATGCATTATTTGCCGAACTTTGTCTTAAGTTTATGTGATTTAAGGTCAAACTGCCTCATTTCACCTAAAAATACTTGCTGTATAATATAAAAAATATATAAATTCTCGCTTCAAGACTGAAGATATATCCATATTAGAAGCTTTCATTCCAATATCACAGACATCAAAAGGATCTTTTTTTTAAAATTTGAGGTTTTAGCTTTAGAAAATGTTGTTTTGTAGGCAGAGTCGGCTTGTTCCGTACCGCAGGAGGACATCGGACTAGCATGGGACGGCGTGTGTTTCGCCTTCCTCATCCTGCAGAGGAGGCTCTTCCACAGCTACTACTTCTTTAGGGTCATCGACGAAAGCAAAGCCACCACCATATTAGCGTCCAGGTAATGCAAAGAAATATAACAGGACTGACGTAACAAATTTGACAAACAGTTTTTGTATAATCGCACGAGTATTTTAGAGGAGCTGAATTGATAGAAGAACTGCGACAGAAACAAATGAAAATTCAAGAGGATGAGGAAGTTAAGATATTGGATAAAATCAAGGTGAAAATGGAAAGGATAAAAGCTAATCAGAAGAAAATACAAGGGGCTATGACGAAAGAGCCGAGGCATCATGACGCCGGTAAGTGTAACTCTTATTTTTTGTGATTTTTGTCAAATACATTCAGCAAAAAGAAAAGAGAAATACACTAAATAACTTGTTTTCTATTAACGTTGATTCCAAATTTAATAAACACATGGTAATGTCATAAATTAAAGATGTCACCGACATCTGTGTCAGAGCAATCTTTTTAAGCTCATTATTTTGTACCACGCTGTCAGAGGAGGATGAAGAAACACAACAAGGAGAATCAGAACAGGTGCCTCTTGTTCGCGGCGACTCGGACACGTCTAGACGTGGCTACCACACTCCTGATAGTCCTGCTTCCCCTCGTGGCTTCCATACTCCTATTAGCGAGGCTTCCGCTTCCTCTTCTCCTGCACACAGTCCTCCCTCAGTAGCACCTAGGCCTCCTCCCCTCCCTCTCCCCGCGCCCGCCCCTCCGTCCGTCCAAGGCCCTCCCTCTCCGTCGTCCGCGTTGATGACGGTATCGTTGGATGCGTACCTCGAACCGCGGCGTATTTCTTTCGAATCACCCGCCTCTTCGGAGCTACTGCCGCGCGCGCAGAGTCCTGAAGAGTCGTATCCAGTGTTCTCCCCTCCTCCCATCCGCCGCCGACACACGGTTGCCAGTCCGAGCCTACTACAGAGGACCTCGATCATTTCGCAGTCGAGTCGCGCCGAACCCAATTCGCATCACACCTGTAACTACATACAAAACCTTACTCAATTTATCACCTAAAAATATGAGATGGCAGAAAAGGAGAATTGGAACTTTTGGGTCCCACTCTCAAAATAATTTTTCGTTTACTACCGGATTAGACTTTTAAAGTAGAGCATTTTTAAATTATTTCATACTCTAGTTAATTTTCTGAAATAATGAATTAAAAACATAGTTATCATATTTATTTTTCTATTAACTTCTTTAATCATGATTACATCATGGTTGGTTGGATGGTTGGTATGCTCCAAAGTTCAGTTATGAGATGCCAGTAAATTAAAAATTTAGTGCATCATTTTGCGGTAGATTTCTATCGAAAATGTGCACCGCCTTATGATTTGCTAAATTCTTATGGTATGAACCTAAAAAAATAAGTTTTATTTCTATATATGAAAACGAAGGATAAGACCATTTCTATGACTCTATTTTAAAACATTTTACTATTTCTAATTTCTAACATTTTGATGAATTATTTAATTGAAAATCTGATTCAGTAGTGTATCAATTATTCCTATTGTAGAGTGGATTTAGATTCCTTTGTGTTCGTTTTTCCATTACCTAAAGCATTTTTCTATTTTATTTGATGATCTTCAACTGGTCTGCCTTCTCTTATTTTTCGTGTTTTGCAATTGAATTACTTCAAATTAGCATAATTGTCCGTATCCGGCACCTGTACATAATGTAAAGCATTTTAACGATCTACTTGTCTTTTTTGTATTTTACAAATATGATTTTTATTCGAATAGGCAGTGAGTCGAGCACTCCGATAACACGCAGAGTTTATTCGAAGCGTCACGAAGGTACAGTCCAAAAGCGATTCAACGAGGGCTGGTGTTGGCGGTGTTTGTTTTCGTGACTTCCTTCTCTCCTATCGCTCATTCAAGTTCTTTCAAATATCATTCAAAATTTATATACACATAAACATACTTTCGGCCATCGATGCATTGAAAGAGCAGTGTAGGGAGTTGAAAGAATTTTTGATTTCCTGCAATTGAGGAATGTATTGTCCCCGTGTTTACTTTCAGTCCTAAATAATTTTCAAACATCTGCTTCAGTACCTAACACACTGTCTACAACGAATTGGTTTGATATTATACTGTATATTAACAAAATGTTATGAATCGAGAGGCTGTGAATGGCGGAAGATTTGACGTGACCCCTCTAACACATAACTCCGCGTCTGTTTGTCGGTGTGGTGTTGAGTTGTTCGTTTTTCTTGTAGCCCGCGCGAGGCCGTTGTATAAGCCGCCCGCCTCCCATCAACAGGGTAACGTTCCATATCAAATATTCTTCTGCGCTAACATTTGCTCCACTAACTCTCTCGTGGCTTGGTGACGGTATCTAAGCGAAACACGTGTGGCGGGAACTGTCTTAACATAGGTCAATATTATATCGACGTTTTATTTTAAAACAAATTCGCAATTTTTTTTATATTTGTAAATAATTTAAGACAGAATGCGCCTCGCCTCGCACTTGCTTGTAATATCGCCGCTTCGACGACCGCTTCTTTTATGTGAGCATGTTTGTTTTATTAATAAGGGCATGGTTCTGGAATGTGTTTGTTTCTGTTATTATATTCATGTTTTATTATTTATTTATTTACACTATTTTTATTATAAGTAGTAAATATTTTGGTTAATTTATTTAATGATTGTAATTAATTTCAGTCGGGTTACAAATATTCTGTAATAGTTATTAACAGACTTTTTCATATCAACTACACAGATATCTGTTTGTTAAATATAAAATAGTTTTTTATAAAAAATATATATATTTGCACGTTGCAAGCTGTAATTTTTTTAAAGTGTTTTCTGATTATAATTTTTTAACACCGATCAGTTAGCAGCTAAATTTGCCTAATGTAATTTTGACTGATTTTCACACTAAGGGTTTTTATCTTAATATACATTGACGCATTATGGACGCAATTTCATGATTGAAAACCACATTTTTGACTATCTGAACTACTTGCACGTTTTTTGATCAATTCGTTTTGAATTATTACTAAATATGCTATAATAAGAATATTTCCATAACAGCCGTCCGCTCTGGAGACTACTACATGTTCGATGAATTCGACGATTCTGATATCCACTTGAACGAAGAGGAATCTAGTTCTGATGAAGAAGCACCGAGAGAACCAGGCTTCGGAAAGGTAGGTTATTTGTAAACTTGTTATTTTTATACTCGAAACAGGTAAATAATTTGAGGTTATCCTTTTCTGCTATGGTTATTATTTATATTGTGGATGTGGGAGCATGGGACGCGAGCCTATGTTTATGGGTCGGCCAGCATGATTTAGTTTGTCTGGGAAAGTTTTCTTTTGTGAATGACATTGATACATTGATTGTACTATTTCTAGCATGGTTATATTTACCAGGCTCTTTAGATAAATAGAATATAGATATATCTTGAATAAAGAAATAAGCCGCCGAGAAAGCCGTACAGCAGAGTAGATATGCTTAATGCAGCTTAAGGTGACTAACAATCGTCCTGTGATAACCACAGCACAACTTATACACAACTACGCACACGTGCCTACATTACTCAAAAGTTTAACGAATAAAAAGTGGCCCTGTCCAATTTTTTTCATTTTATCAAAAGCGATTGATCATTTTTCCTAGCAAAGACGATACTCGCCGAATCTGTGAATTGGTGAAAAATGTTGACGACATTGCGAGTGGTTCTCGAACTTAAACGTCCTTTTGTGAGTGAGTGTGGGCGCTTTTGTTACTGTGGGCGCGTGTGCTGTTGCGTTTGTGTTCGCTTACGGTTGTGTGTGGCGGGTAGCTGCTGTCTACTGCCATCAAGACGGATCTTCGACGGGCCGTGTCGCTGCGACGCTCCTCCGCGCCCGCCGTCCGCACCGAGCGGCAACTCTCGCTTGGCAGCTACCCTCATTCCTACCCCCGCGAGGTAATTATCCTTTTCCTACTCTCACTCGAGCCTATTTCACTGCGTTGTCACTCTGTGTGGTCTGACACACTCAAAACATTTTCATAATAGTTATTTAGACTTCTATATAAAATATAATAAAAACTTTGGTAATACTGAGATCAGAGATGTGTTAAGTTGTATTTTGGTTTTAAAAGAAACTGATATAAAAGAGATAAAAGAAATTTGCAATCTAAAATCGTTTTCAACAAGCAATCTGTATTTTTGATACTGTGTGAAACCGTTTAAAATCATTTGCTTATAAAATGTAAATGTGGTTAAATCTTGGGATAATTTCTACTCGAGGACTTTAATGTTATTATGTCTGCATGCATTTAATTAATCAACACTAAATCGATTGATTTGTTATCGTGTGCTTGGTTATGTCCTAGCTTAAACTGTAATTACCTTTTGTTTAGTAGTTGCTTGTATTGCTTAAACTCTACAGTGTTTCCGGTAGTTCACACTTTTCAGTGGTGTAGGTAATAATACATCTATAATTTTTAGATAGACATGCAGATTTATAATAGATTTAGTCTATAATTTATATAGACATGCAGACGAAGACGTGGGTAAAAGCTAGTGTTATATAAAGAATGTTAAAATAATAAATATACCCCAAAAAAATCATAATTCTTTTATAACTTTGATTGAGCAGTGAATCAATTATTCATGAAACTTTACTAGAACATTATAATATTTTTAAATAATGAACACTTATTTTTAAAATATAATAGTATAAAAAATATATATAGGTACTATATAATATTTTTTAAATAATGAACACACAAAAATAATCACGCAGACATTGTTGCAAAGCATGAATTTTGCCCTATATGTATTTTTGGTTACATAAATATAAAGCATAAACGAATGGATTTCATGAAGTTTATATATTTTTTAAAATGCCTATAAATTTTCGTTTTATTTTCTTTGCATGTTTATTATTTTATGTTTCTGTTAATGTTAAGAGCGTAATGTTAATGTATTTATGCGTCTATATTTTAAGCATGAGTAACCACAATTTTATGTAGATGGTGAGTGAAAACGCACATAAGAGGTGAGTAAAACGTTGTTAGATCTGTTTGAATATTTCGCCTGGTGTCTAATTTAAAAAAAATGGATGTATTTTGTATATAATGTAGGATCGTCGCAAGCCGTCGTCGCATCATACTGAGATAGTGCAAGAAGATGACGTGAACCTGGCGATATCAGAGCGCGATCGTGACGGCACCGGTTCTGATGAAGACCTTGCTGATCCAGCGCAGGGTTAGTCAACATTTTATTTTGTTACTGTTGACAAATTATAGTTTTGCCCGTATATACTATCACATTAAAATATTATTCGTGTCATATTTTTATTACACGCTGTGTTCTTTATAGTGATGTTATTATCATTGTCAAAATGTACTCACAAAAATGAAAGCATTCTATGTATATTTTTTATAAAATTTTTGTGTAATGTAATTAAAATATAAAAATTCTAATATATTTTCATGGGAAAACTTCATGGGAAACTAATTTCATTGAATATTTTTAATCGAATTTGAATTGAAATGTTTTGTAACAATAAATACATACTAATAATTAACTGTTACATTATTCTTACTATAATAGTACTGAAATATATTACTATAGTATGTATAACTACATTATAAGCACACAGAACTAGTATAGAAGGTTTCATTATGGCGTAAATGTAATTTTTAGCTAAAAATGACGCAATCGTGGTCCTTAAAATTCTTATCAAAATTCTCATAACGACAAATTTCCTTTGAAACTTATCGGTGTCATAATTCAAGAATTATTAAATATTTTCTTTAGCGCCATCTCTTGCCAATTTTTTCACTAAAACAGTTATGTCGTTTACATGCAAGAATATGTCTTTGTTGAATTGTAACCCCGTGACTGATTTGTGTAGTTCTTGAGGCAGGCTTGGTAGGTGAAAATCGTCATCTATTAACTTGTCTTAAGGGGGAGACAAACCCTAAATACTAAAAATATACACTGTTTAATGAAAATGTTACAAGAAATGGACAAGCCAATTGCTTTGAAAAAAATATATATTATACTTAAACATGTGAAGAACCAATTGTATTAATTAGAATTTTCGTTAAAGTAATAGAAACTCCACAAAAAAAGTTAGAACACAAGAAGAATTTGACTTTTATTGAAAATTCTCTCGAAAACGGCTTATTGCACGCATATGAATCCTGTACCTATTAATAAGTTAATATCAGATAAAAAAATTGTATTAATAAAAAAATTTATTTTGTGTATTGTTCTAATGGTAAAAACAGAAAAACACCATTTCTAGGCCTGTTGAATTGGATCCGCCGCCAGCGAATTCTATAGTAAATGTCATTTGCCTCAGTGAAGCCCTTAACGCTGCTGGCGTTGTTATAAAGGTATAGCGGAATGGGGTTTGGCATCCATCCCTTAATGACTCACCGAAGCACCGAGTTATTATGATTTGTAAGGCGTAGTTACTGTTGCCTGCCGGGCTAATAATAACTTTTTTGTATGAGTTAGTGTACTTTTTAAATATAAATTAGCATTATATAAATTAACGAAGTATATAACTTCCAATGTATTTGTATTTTTTTTAATAATATTTACAGAGACATGGGTCGACAAGGTGAAGCTATTGTGGAACACGTTCTGGGCGTTTTTGTCCGGTTTTCTGGTGTCCCTAACTCGCCATCTGTTAAGGTACTCGAGGGACTACAGATACGTGTCCCGCGCGCTTTCCACCGAGAAAAGAATACTCAAGGTGCGTCGTCACTGTAATGAGATTTTCATGCGTTTTTCCTTGTGGTCTATTTTACTAAATTTATTCTTCGGCTTTCTATTTGTTCGTATATATATTTCACATTGCCTTATGTCTTATGCCACGTTATGCCTTGGGTTTACCCGTAAATTTCCCTTGGATATAAATTATGTTAGATTAATAGAATCATAATCTGGTTAAGTAGCGGGTCAGAAGGAATAGAATTGTAATTTATCGGGTATTAAATAATTGTTGGCGTAATTTCTTTGTTTAAATCGTTACTTAAAATGTTACACTTATTTTCAGGAAAAGGAAGGGTTTGGAATAGGAATTAGAGAAGGCGGATTATGGGAACCGCTTCCCGAAACACTGTCTCATCCGTAAGTATATATATATATATGTGAGATAAACAAATTGATGGACATAAATTCATAGATTTGGTAGCTTTAGTATTGCAGCCCATGCTTGCATGCCCTCTGTAGTTGTAGATTGAGGACACATTTAGACGAATTCATATATATTTCAGTGTTAAGATTTCCTTGACGTCTAGTTTAGTTTCGATTAGTGAGTAGTGTTTTGTTTTTGCATGCTGCCTTGTAGCGACAGAGATATGGCATATCCGGACAACAATTTACTAATGCCAGTCGTAGAAATGGGGTTTGTATATTTATAAATATACTATTGTTTTTAAAATTTACTTCGTTTACGTACCTATAAAAGTTAGTTTTGTAGTTATCAATAAATTATCAGGTGTGACAAGCACCTATCGACGGTGTGTTTAATACCTTCAAATAATTCTAATACATATAGTGTCAGTATCGAAACGATGTATTTCTAACAACTAACTTGTACTAATTTTTATGATTTTACTTCAGTATATGTAAATAAGTTTTTATAATTGAAGTATGTAATTAAACATTTAAAAGGACAACATAATGTGCAATGTTTGCGATTTGCTACTAATTATTTACGTGAGGTTTTTGAAATCATAAAATCACGAATTATTATGCATATAACTTATTATGCAATAATTAAACAAATTTTTAATGTTCCTTATTTACAATTAATTATTTGAAAACTTTTACGTTAATCTATACTAGTTATGAACATTGACATTATGGAATCCTTTTTCGTAAATTTATTATTTGTAGTCACAACTTCACCGCTAAGGAATTACCAGTGACGTTGTGACGTAATCGATAATATTCTCTGGAGTATCACGTAACTCAGCGTATTGAAAACCGAGTTCTCAAAAAAGTAAGTTTTGAATTTGTAACAACATTCAATTGGGAACAATTAAAAGCCCCGTCCACGTATAAAGATAGTAGTAGCATGATAGTAGCATGACTTGAAAATAAATCCGCAAGGTGAGTAGTCGTGATGATGAATGACATTAGGGATGTTTGCAGCCGTAAGTTAAGCGAAATAAGCGTCCCGGAGATTCGAATTCTGGCGCCAAGTATGGAGCGCGGGCTCGACGACTCTCCGCCCCGCGACCGCCGGCGCAGTGTCAACAGCGCCGACACTGGTCACACTTCCGACACCTCAGACACATCCGAACACGAGAGCGAGTTCAGCTTGCGCACAACCGGAAGGTGGACTGCCCACTGTCAACTGGAATTCTTACTGAGTCGGACTCAGTACATCCCTTACACATAAATGAGATTGATAAATTTTTGTGATGCACTTTGCTTTTAAAATATTAAATTGTAAGAAATTTTCCATCGTGGAGAATAGAGTCAAGGAGGACCAACTTTTTACGTGAGAAAGTGTCGGTCGGCTACCATTAAATAGAAGGCGCTGCAGTAGCATTGGGGTGTGGCGCTGTAGTATCATTATTTACGACGATTTCATGAACTACGCTACCAACCAATTATATTAAAAACCACAAGCCCTATTCTGGTCAAGTTTGACAGTTTTTTAGTTAAGTTAGTCCTCCTTCCTTTATTCTCTACTAGTATTTATTTTGTGTGAAAAAATGTGTTCAAAATAGAGTGATTTATGTGTAAATTGTTCTTAATTGACAGCATATTTGTTAGTTATTTCGAAAATGATAAATTAGAAGAAAAAATTATGTTTAACTGTGAGTCCGATTCTAGTAAAAGTCCTGTTCGATAGACTGTTCGTCGTTAGCAATGGGCTTTGCTATGTCTCAATTTTTCTTCTATGTAAATAATAATAAAATTTTCTTACACTCTTTTCTCTCGTCCTAGATGTGGACCTTCGTCGCTGCTTTTTTTGTTTGACTTTTATATTTTTAGGCCACCGGTAAAAGGTAGGCGTTGGTGTTCATTGTCTATATTCTATAACATTTGCAGAATTGTACGTGGTTGTTTTGTTTTGTGTTGTGTATTACATGATATTTGAACTCAGCACTGCCAAAAAACGTTTCGAGAACAAGATTTTTTTCACCGAATCTTACACAATCTACGAAAATTTTAATAACCCTCCGAATAGGTCGAGGTTTTGCATTGCACAGAGACACCCTTAAGCTTATGAACTGTGCATAAATTCTGTAATGATAATTGCAGCAAAGAAGTGTCGGTGCTCGAAGAAGAAGACTCGTTGTTCCGCCAGGACAATTCGCCGTTCGTCCATCTTGCTTACGCGCTGTGGTACGCAATTCTTGCGCATACTGACATCGTATGCTACATCATGGTGTTTATCAACCAGGTAAAGCTTTCTTCAAGTTCGCCCGAGCAAACGACGATCACCTGTTACACTGCCTAATTTGGTCATGGACCAGGTAGAGCACCACTACAATTCACAGTCATGAGCCCCTTTACACCGTGAAATAAAAGTACGTGTGCTGTTGTGTTTCGACGTGTGAGTGACGGTTACCGGAGCCCATTACCCTATCTCTTTTTTACCATTATCTTATCAATGTCGGCAGCACACTTGCTATTACTATAGCGTTGCTTCTGTTAATAGGTGACAGTACATGGCTACCTACTCACTATCAAGTAAACTGTCTGCCTTGCTGCCAACCATTACAGTGAAAGTGATTCCGTTTTTTGTAATACGGATTTAATTATTTTTTGTAATACGAATAAATAAGAAGATTAGCAATTTTTTAATACTATCAAACCATATTCCATAAACCTTATCACACGTATACATAAATTACACATAAGGTGTAATAGGCCTGTGCCAAGCAGTGGAACAAAAAGCAGACTGATACATGTCGAATACGGGGGGGTGAAACCGGCTGTTGACGTGGCGAAGCCAACTTTTGGGCAACACTTTGGCGGAATTTGTAACTATACGACTCTACTCAGCTCAGCGATCGCCCCTCCACCGCAATGAACTCGTATACCTGTAGCGTATGTAATATAGAGTCTATACTAGCTGTGTATAGCCGTTGATTTTAGCTGGAGATTTCAATGTACATTTTGATTATTAAATTAAATTGCCTTTAATAATCCAACCATTCGTGCATATTTTCTATCCAAAATAATATCGATGTTTCACATCTGCCAGAAGTACCGCGACGGATCATTTTTGGAGTTTACTCCTTAAGGATCGATTTTCATATAAGGCCCTCGGTATGGAAATTTTATAAGGAGTAAAATTATACAAGCATTAACTAAAAAGCGTTATGTTTTCTGGCATTTTGACATTTGTGAGTCAGCTGACGCATATATTTTCATGTTCTCTAATTCTATTCTCTGGGTTTATAGAAGCAAACGTCGAAACTTACTGGTATATGAAAAGTGTGCCGGCGCAGCAACATCTGTCGTCGAAAAAAAATGAACTATTTGAACTTATAAAACGTAGTGATATCTGTGTATATCGAATACGTGGCATTTGATTATGCCCAATGTAACTAAATAATATAAAGTAATTAAGTTTCCAGTTATCTATTGACACGGAGAAAATTTTATACATTTCATTTTATACGTTTAAAAAAAGGAGTAAACTCTCCCTACGTCGGAGCTGACACACACACCTTTTTTATATATGGAAACCTTTTAGGTCTTAATATTAAAGTTTAATTATGGTTAAAAACGTAACTGGTTCTTTTACTTACTTTGAGTCTTAATTTCTATACAGATTCAATCGGCAACGATCTTATCGATTCCGCTGCCATTAATGGTTTTCCTTTGGGGGACGCTCACGATACCGCGACCGACCAAGACATTTTGGGTCACACTGATTGCTTACACCGAGGTTAGTAATTCACTTTTTTAACGGAAACTCTGTTTTCGGTTACAAATTTATATAAATTGTGTGCATTTTCAGGTGATGGTCTTGATTAAGAGCATGTTTCAATTTGAAATACTGCCCTGGAACCAAAAGGCGATTCCCGCCAACATGCCTTTCACTGCGCCACGAATCATCGGAATCGAGAGGAAGTCTAATTATGCACTATACGACTTATTACTACTGCTCATCATATTTTTACATAGGTATTAATGCATTACCTTTTTTTAATTTAGAGGCAATGTCATGTTAGTATTTTAAACCATATAAAGAACTGTGTATAATAATGGTAGGTACATTTAACATACAATAAAAATTTCATTAATATTCCTAAGTAAAATGTTAGGAATGTTTCCTAAGTAAAATATAAAAAGTTTTGTTATGATCTATCATTACGAGAAGTTACTTCATATCCATGCAACGGTCTATTTATGATTAAGAGATGGACGAGATTTTTAATATTAGTAATAGGTTTTTTAATAGTTTTATTATCGTTGCTTTAAACACATCATACACAACTCCTCTAAGAACTTAAACTTCAAGTAGCGCCATAGCGATTTATGAACTTCTATTCACCTGTGATAAATAATTCTATGTCCACCTTGCCTCTTTTCCTTTTTTAAGGCGCCCAGCTCATTTCTTTGTTTGTTGGCGATAGTAGCTATTATACCATCAAATGGAGCGTCAGTCCTTCATTTAGTCAAGCGTCATTGAAGTTCGACGGTTGTAATTGTGATTGCTATTGTAGATGACTGCTTCAACATGCTCGAATATGTCACGATTGAAATAATGATCTAATGTTGCGGTGTAGATTCATGCTGAAGTCGTTGGGGCTATGGAAAGAATCGTCGCCGGACGGGGAGTTACGAGAAGACCGTGAATACCCGATGAGTGAAGACGACACTAAACTTGTCGTGGAAGGGAACAAGGAAGAGGTCGGCCGCAAATACGTCAAGCTGCACGACAGTGGCCGCCCGTGAGTGCGACAGTACTTTATTTGCACGATTCCTATCTATTTTACACTGATCATGGTGTGCAAAACATGATTCTTTTTCAAAGTGAAGCACACAGGACTAGATTTTTACTATTAGGTTTATTTATTCTTATTCCAAAAATGATGTCAGATTTTCACATGTACACCTTAGATGAACTTCTAAGGTCCTTTTATATCTTCAGACAATGAACGTATCAGACACGTACGAGGGGCACACTGAAATGATCGGGAATAAGAAAAACCACATGCACGGTATAGCTAAATTGTATTTTATTGTTTTTCGAAGTATTCTCCGTTCAAGTTAATGCACTTTTCCATTCGTGCAAACCAATCATTAAAACAGTAATTCCAGTCTGAAGTTGATGTTGACAAAATGGCTGATTTGTACGCTTCCACAGCTGCTTCGGGGTCTTCAAACCGTTGACCGCGTGATAAATCTTTCATTCTAGGGAATGTAAAGAAATCGTTTAGGCTCAGGTCAGGACTGTACGGAGGATGGCTCATCAGCTCAACGTTTTCCTGCTTCAAAAAATCATTTGTCTTCCGAGCTGTATGGGAGCTCGCATTATCGTGTAGTAAGATGATGCGACGTTTCGGGTTATTTTTTCGGAGTTCGGCTATCATTTCTGGCAAACAAACCGTGATATACCACTCGGTGGTATCCGGTCTACGTTTCTGTAAAGGAATTGTAGCAACATGCCCCTTTTTCGAGACAAACGTAGCGACCATTTTCTTTGACACGCTGCGGGAGCGAACCACTTTCGTTGGCTTGACCTCGTCTTCGAAGACCCAAACTGCTGACTGATGTTTTCTTTCAGGTTCGTATGAATAAATCCATGATTCGTCACCTGAGACGATATTATAAACGGCATTTGACTTCCCTCCGTTGAAGCGTTGCAGAGTATTCCGGCACCAATCTACACGAGCCGCCTTTTGCTCTTCGGACAAATTGTGGGGAACCCAGCGGGAAACTAGCTTTCTTACACACAGCTCATTATATAATATCGACTGAATTGCAGTCATTCCGATACTGATAACAGCCTGAATCTGCTCGTATGTCACATGACGGTCATCTAATATAATAGTTCGCACAGCTGCGATGTTTTCAGGCGTGACCGCTGTTCTTGGTCGACCTGCAGAAGAAACAGTGCTGAGTGACACACGACCGCGTCGGAACTCGGCATACCAGCGGTATATTGTCGTTTGACTCGGTGCTTCAACGTCATAAATCGAAACAAGTTCGCCGAAACATTTATCTAGAGATAAGCCGCGACGAAAATTGTGATAAATTATGGCACGGAAATGTTCACGCGTGAGCTCCATTTCTGTTAACGACGTGTCAACTTTAAACCAACATAGTTTTTGTTTTTAATAAAAAAAAAATTGTTTGAATGTCATTAAGATTCTAAGAGGCCAGTATTCAAATTCTAAAAAAGGTTTTATTGTAACTCAATCCGAAATATTCTATTCCCGATCATTTCAGTGTGCCCCTTGTACCGTCTCAGCATCGTCAGACACAGTTTATTTACATCTAGCGTACCCGAAACGAGCCATATCAGACAAAAACAGACAAGTCAGCGGCCGCTCTGCGCCGGCAGTTACTTGCACGGTTCCGATTCTGGGGCACAGGCCCTAGACACACGTTTCGGCTCAGACAAAATATGACAAAATATCTGATGGCGTCTGAGTGGACACGTTACACTAGATATGAATGTTTTTACATATCATATGAAATAATATTATTTCGTTTGATACGTTCGTAGTCTGAAGATATAAACGGACCTTTATAATAAAACATCTATGGATATAATTTTTTTTAATGAATTACTCGCAAGTAAATTTTTTTTATAAGGTTCAACTTGCAATGGTGTAATCATGATTGTAAGTGCATTTGTTGGTCACTATCATTTGAACTAATTAATCGCTTTTTACAAAATATTTGTTTTGTTATAGTGTTAACAAAACCAATATAAGTACCTAAGTACGACAGCCGCCGGACCAGAAATCTTGAGTATTTGTGTATCACTTCACTTTCTGAGAAATCTAGTGAAACAAATCCTCTGTGAGGTAGTTTATATAGTAAACGGTTACTGGTTCCGAATCAGCCAGTGGTCACCGGGTGCGCGGCAGCGTGGCCAGCAACCGGCCGCGCTCGTTGGCCGTGTCTTTGCCCGTGAAGCTCTCGCCCGCGCTGATGTGGCTACGTCGCCAACTGCACTCGGGTCATCGCCCATCTACACACATACAGTTACTATTACCTTGTGCACTAGTCATTATTTTATCTAATACTTACTCAGTACGACTAGGTAGAACTTGGTAGAGTCTGCATACCACCTGTCGGCAGACAAAATGAGCATCATTTTAATTCATCACTACTTACTAGTACTTTGATCTAGTCTAATATATTATTTGTGTAGGTAATTAAAATACCATTTTTTAACTACGAATTCCTTTGAGTAGAATTAGTATACTTTAACACGAACCCAATAAATAAACTTGGTTCTGCTTACCATCTCTGTCCTCAAATATTCTAAATAACAACAACGAGGAAAGTTCCATTTGAAAACTGGAAACATAACCAACAAAAGAACGGTGTTGCCACCAAATGAAAGAATTTAAGTAAATACTTGGACAGCCATATCAAATACTTCTATTCATTTGACGTTATTCCTTATAAAAGCAATATTAGAAGATGTATGTTTTAATTCGTAGTAAGAACATACAATATCATAGAAAAAGTCTGAAAGTAATCCAAGCGCCAAAAAATCTTCAGGATATGATTTTATTGTTTATAAAAAAAAATTCTAATTGAAACAATACTACCAGTTTATCTCATCATGGTAAAATATAGCACAAATTATATTTGTATTATTAAACAAAACAAAAAAACTAAGTAGCCAAAATTGTACTGCTCGTGAAAACAGCAAATAACTGCGACATCAAAATATTTGAAGTACAATGTTGCCATCCTTAGGGTAGTTTGAGCTTATTCTTGATTACCAATAGATATATAATTGTATAAATTCCTGTTGAACCATTAATAAAACAATTGAACAAAGTAATACGCAGGTTTGAGGCGATGTCCCAGGATGTGATAAGTTGAATATCACAATATATTAGCAGGATGCGACACAGGTCGCACTCCGAACATGTCCACGTCACTTGCCAAGCATGTTCTATCAACGATCAACGAGACAGTCATTTCGAGTTTTACAAAAGCATCGTATTTTAGTTCTTAGATTTTCATTTCATGGATTAGTCGAAAGTTTTCGTTTTATTTTATTATAATGTGTTTTTAATAAATTATGTGGGTAACAGGGATAGTGCGACGGAAGAACAGTTGGCGTCAGTTGAAAGTGGCGACAACACCCAGCGGTCCGGTGATCATGACCGCGATGCGCCCGGACCATCTCGCCAAGAAGAGGACCACTATAAGTATGTGTTTGTTTTATTTTCAGCCTTGAAAAGGAGTAAAAATGTATTTTTGTTATAAATTGTATTTAAATCGCATATTACTTTGATCACTGATTAAATGCTGTATTTGTTATATATTTTGTAATAATTCCATTCTTAAACAGATTCAACATGTATTTTTGCTTTATGGCTTTCAGAGTGAATGACGATCAGGAGCCTATCATAGCGGTGACCACCTCGGTAGAAGATCATGGCAAGCATTACCCGCAGTTGATAATGCTTTCGTAAGTATACCCTTTTTTTATCATATCAATAATTTCCTTTTCAGGTTAGATTACCTTGGTAGCTTATAACATCAGATGCCTTAAAAGTGTGTCCACCCATCTTTACACCTATTTACATACAAAACGATATACATTTAAGCTAATCTTTGGTATTCTGTCACAGGATTAAGAAAAAATTAAAATTATCACTAATAACTGAACTCAGTTTTTAAGTGTCCTCAAATCCACTCGCATAGCAGCCTGATAGCTTGAAAAATAATTCGTAGATTAAATCAATTCCAATTACTCTTAAGATAGATCCGCCGATAGAGCATATAATAATGAATCGGATTGAGCAGGTAAATCTACTTTTTTTGCCTTAGCTAAAAATGCCTAATTGGAAAATAAGAAAATAATTAAAATCGTTTCGTTAATAGTTAGTTTAAAATAACATCGTGTATGCAGGGTGAAACGGTACCTGAAGCCGTCGCAGCGTTTCTTCCAACGCATGTTGGCGCCTGGAGCGCGTGTCACCGCCGACGTCTACGCTTACATGTTCCTCTGTGACTTCTTCAACTTCCTCGTCGTCATATTTGGCTTCGCAGCATTCGGGGTGAGCCATCCTAACTAATATTAGAAATGCGAAAACGAGTTTGTTTGTTTGTGTTACGCTTCCACACTTTCACGCCTTAACGACTCAACCGATCATCATGAAGTTTTGCACACACATGGTTAGGGACACAGAAAATGACATACGATCCCAGTACTTTTCATCCAGAAAAAAGTACTGGGATCGTATAGAAATAAAAAATAAAAATGCAACGCCTGAAAAATATATAAACAAAAATTTAATAAATGTTTTAACACCTAAAAAAGGAGTGCGGACAAAGTCACAAGGCAAAAGCTAGTTTGCATACACATATATATTCTAGCACTATTTTATCCTGTAAAGGCAGAGAACAGAGAAATTGTCTCTGGCATCCCTCACTCATAAACTTTCTCAACAACAGCATGTCATGTAACTGTCACGAAATGGGATGATACCCAGTTTAGGATTGCGGAACACAGAGTTGCCGGCCACTACAATCACTCAAATACATTTTTTGGTCTACTAATTTACTCTTATTTCCTTCTAGACGCACCAAGGCGACGGAGGAGTACAAGCATACTTGGAGGAAAATAAGGTGCCGATTCCGTTTCTGGTGATGCTAATCCTACAGTTCGGTCTTATCATCATCGACCGCGCCCTCTACCTGCGCAAGTTCATGCTTGGCAAGATACTCTTCCAGTACGCGCTCATCATCGGTGTGCACATTTGGATGTTCTTCGTGCTGCCATTCATCACTGAAAGGTCAATCACATTTTTATTCATGTCGCATGTTTCTTTTGCTCCTTTAATCATTTGAAATGAAAACGTATAACTTACTTAGCTAACTTATCCTAACCATAATCAGACACTTTTATTTTATCGAACCTACGCAAGTTTATAAGTGAAATAATTAAATTAGAATTGAGCAAAATGCCAGAATAGTGACTAATTACTATTAAATAGTATGATTTGTAGTTAATATCTATAACTTTTGACATTTCTCACAAACTTCATTGGGAACCCATTTAACATCTTGTTACTCCGTCGACGATAGTGAATATATATGAGTCGAAATTACAGGACGTTTAACGCGCTGTTACCGCCGCCGATGTGGTACATGACTAAGTGTGTGTACCTGCTGCTCTCCGCGTATCAAATCCGCTGCGGGTACCCGCGCCGAATCATCGGCAACTTTCTCTGCAAGTCGTATCGGTTCATAAACATGACGCTGTTCCGATGGTGCGTAGCGCCATCTCTTTCTAAATCTGCCGAATCTCACTGCAAATACTAACCATTACTACTTTTACTTATTGCAGTTTCATGGCTATACCGTTCGTTTTCGAGCTGCGAACTCTGATGGACTGGATATGGACAGACACCTCAATGACGCTCATGGACTGGCTCAAAATGGAGGACATATTCGCGAGCGTCTTCCTACTAAAGGTATGGCATCAAACATTAATATGCTTGCTAGTATGATTTCACTAATTTAAAATTTGTCCTAGCGCATCAAATTTATTACAGTGTTGTCCACAATTTAGTTTAAGGTGCTGGTCCATTCTAAATATCTGGTTAAAGAATTCTTAAATCGAATTAGTGCCTCAGATTATCATCAACTTACAATACTAGCTGTTTATAAACGGAATATCTTGCTTGTATATTTTTTGATATGCTAACTGAAATATTCAAGTCCACCTTATCTTTTACGTCTAGACAAAAGGATTTCCATAATATTAAATGTTGTACAGTTTTCGTATACCGTTTGGTGAATTCTACTGTCAGATTGTCGAAGACCTACGGCACAGTAAACCTTCAAAATTATTATCCAAAAAAGGAACACTTGAGGGTGAGCTTGGCGAATATTTAATGTATAAGCACATTGTTATGTTTTCTTAATTACAGTGTTCGCGGTACATGGAGGACGAATTCCCGCAAGCGCGTGGCTCCAAGAAGTCACCCACTTCCAAGTACCTGCTCGGGGGTGGAGTGCTCGCCTTCGTTATAGCCATTATATGGTTTCCCCTGGTTTTCTTCGCATTCGGAAATACAGTATGTTAATAAAGTATTAACAGAATAACTAAATATTTCGTTTGCAACAACTACAATCTAGTGGACGTGATCCCCTTTAGTCGGACGTTCCCGATGAAGCGGTAGTAGTGGTGGAATATCTGACAAGTTGGTTGCGGCCTCTGCGAGTCTTCTCCATATCTCTCTTTTACTGGCACTATGTGTGATATTATGTCTTAAATTGTAAATGTTATGTGGTGGTACCGTTTATAATTTAATATTATTTTGATTAGAAATAAACGGTTTAATAATCCGCGAAACATTGAATCGTCACTGACATATTAAAGAAAAGAATTTTAAACATTTAAAAAGCCAGATGACAAATAATATGCTTAAATAATATCATAATACGTTATTGTTTTAGGTGGGTCAACCAAATCCACCGACAGATGTGACAGTGAAAATTCGCATCGGACCATTCCTGCCAGTTTATCAAATGTCTGCTCAGTCGCACAATATTGATGTGTATGTACTATTTTGTATGTGTATTTTATGCCACTGCTTTGGCATAATTATAATGAATGGAGACCATTTTTAACATAGCATGTAATAACTTTAAGGTGCTTAATGCCGTCAGGGTACTTTCTTAAGCCTACTCCTCGTTTATTACTAAACTAAAAAGCTTGAAAAAATATACCTTGAAAAATGTTAGGTTCTTGTGAGATTTTCAAAAACGAACTACAGCGCGTACGAAGTTGCAGGCACAGCTAGTATTTAATAATTTCTTCGCTGATAAGAGGCATTTTCAGGTCTTTATGTACAAACCATGGTGTCTCATTGGTAACTTACCATAGTGTATTTGTAATTATGCGAAGAACTTTATTTTGAAATTTTTGAATAATTTCAATGTTTTAATGTGTCGTTGTGTTCCACAGCACCCCAGCCATAGGTCTACACTGGTTTAAGAGTCACTTTATAAAGCAAGAGCTTATTTTCCAATGATAGCTGGGACTTTCACACTATAAGCCACTGTACCGGTGTAGTAATAAAATTCTGTTATTTACTGCTAGAAAAAGTTTTATTTTGTTCCAAGAAAATAAGTAATCAATATACATAATTTATGAATTTATACCACGATCACTAAATGTAACGCGACATCTAGACACAACTCAAATGAAATGAATCAAACAATCCAACAGCCAGTAAAGTTTTCTGAGATGAAGGCTAAGTTGCTTTCTTTTGGTAGTAAAATTTAAAACTTTTCTAGTCTTAAAGAACTTCACTTGGGTTTATTAGTAACCACCTGTACATAATATCTGAACTGCATTATTTCGTGGCAGTTATACGGAGCAGGAGTATATGCAGCTGAGCAACCTGTATGCCCGCGACCGGACCGCGCAGACATTCCTGTCCAACTACATGTACAACGACGTGGCCGTGGTTGCCATCAACCCCGTATCCACCATGACGTGGGACATTTCGCCGCCGGAACTGGCGCGGCTGGAGAAGGAGGCAGCTTCCAACGCGACCTTGATCATCAAGCTGACGTACGTGGTGACGCACCCGACCAACAGCCCGCAGAACCCGCCCACCATCGAGGACAGCCGCGAGACGGCCCTCGAAGCCTACCACGGCAACAGTCGTAACGCCGAGCGCGACACGCTGCTTTCGCTGCTCGCCGGCAACACCTCGCTCGATACTTGGTAATTGCACTCGGACACTTAGGCTAAACTCCTCCCACTTGCCTCTCACTATTGTCGCTATAGCTACGCTGTTTTCGCAGGTTGAACGTCGAAACGCTGTTCCCCAAGTTCTTGAAAGTATTCAACAAGGGGACGGCGAAACCCGCCTTCCAATTGATGCCTCATGTCATCAACGGCGGTAAGAACCACTTTCGTCACCTTCGTGGTAACTCAGTGGAGGATTTTCATATAATGGATCCACAATGGGAACTCCTAACAATATCGTAAAATTCACAGCGAAATAATAGCGTGACTCAACATCCGCGAAGGATATTGTTGTGACTCACCATGGAACGTTCTAGAAAAGCGTTGGCGTCTGTCAAAAGTTCTCGAAAGTTCCACCCTAGAATAGAAGTCACGCCACTCTCTAGTTATTGTCAAAGGAAATTGGTCCTTATGTACACAACATAGAGTTCACATTCAATAGAAATAGCGTTCCCGAACTTTCAATGACCTTGTTTACAATACTTGTTTACTTGTATTTGTTTATTGTTTGTTTGAAGTAAATTCGAGATAGATCTAGACGTTTGACGGGGAATATACATAGGAGAGTGGAAAGGTGATAGTTCAGTTCGATTCTGCGATTCGAAAGCGATACTTCGGAACTTACCTGCGACAGTAAACCAGCGATTCATTAAGGAAATCATTGACGACTTTTGGCAAGTTTAACGGTTTTATCGGACCTTTCGTTTAGCCCTTTTGGAAGTCATCTTAGTTTGTAGAAATAAATAGTTGATTTTCGCTCTTACACGGCAGATTGACTCACCCCACACGTAACAATATGCATAATTAAACAAGAATGTATATAATGTTTTTTATTAATATAATAGGAGTGTGTCTTCACATATTTACAGAAAACTAAAGTAAAATATCAAAATATACATATAATGTTAAATTTACGTGTAAATTTCATATAAGAAATTTTAGAGAAATATTTAAAATAGGTTCTGCTAAAATGTCAGCACATGCGAGCTTTCAGGATATTTCGGGAGCACAACGATTTATGGAAGTAAAACATACCTTACAACTGAATTACCTTAATTAAGTATCGGCCAAGATTAAGTGGATTAGCAAATCTTATTTAAGTGATACGCCATACATAATGTTTGACGATCTTCATTTTCAGATGACGACGCACGTTACTATCGCAATGTTCAACTGCGTCTGGAACGGTCCAATGGCTCCATGTTCTGGCGAGTGCGAGAGGCCTGCGACAAACAGGTCCGACTAGCATTTAACATCAACTTCCAACTCTTGCAGGAGAGCAAAACAATGCCACAAATATTGCAAATGCGCTGTTGACTTTGATAACGTATAAAGAATAGGGATAAGAGGGAATAGTGAAATGGGGTTTAGCATTTCACTCACTCACTGAAACACGACAGCAACACGTGCTGTTATTTGACATTATTCTCCTGTGAGGGAGACGGGCTGCCCGGTTTAAAACTGTGGAACGCAGTGCACCCTGCTACTGCTATATTTTGTCACTGCTGTTTATTGTCATACCGATTATAAATAATTCATAAATTTCATTATATGCAAAACATCCCGGAAGAAACATATATAGTCGCTCTCATAGTTTGGGATACATGTTGATAGTGAAAGTACATTCGTAACATAACGTAACGTAACAACGTGAAGTTTTTCGTAACATGACCTTCGAAGGTGTATTGTGCAATTGCAGCTTATGTTCATTTCCTTCGTTGCAGGATCAACTGTTGGCAATACCACAGAACGACTGCAACATGCTCGTCATGTACACGTTCAACGATAAGCTGTTTCCTGAAACACTCAACTTCATTTCCGGCGGCGGGTAAATGAATCCTGTTACTCACTTCGGTTTAAACTCAATAATTTTATTTTATTGCTTATTTTATATGCTTAGTCGCTTAGTTAAAAAATTATTTAATAGAACTTCACAGTACTTTCCTAATCGATGGCCGTACAATGCAAAATGCTTGACTACACCGATGGAATTTATTTCCAGGAATAATTATTTTATTTTTTTATATAAAGAGCCGTTGTTTATATAGAAGAATAGAGGTGTTTCCGTCTCTTTATTCAGTTGCAACATTAACTCTTCAAGGAAATCACGAATACACAATTAAATAAAATCTGACGGAACTCTATGTGATTATTGCCGTTAAATAGATTGTAGTCGTGCTAGCCGCTCTTTCCAATATAAAAAAAAACGAAGAATGTAAGATTTAATGCTCCAAATGTTTTGTCCCGCAGAATAATAGGTCTGTACACCACATTTGTGTTCCTGGCGTCGCGTGTACTGCGCGGCTTCTTCTCTGGCATCTACACCAAAATCATGTTTGACGATCTGCCCAATGTGGACCGCGTGCTGCAACTCTGCCTCGACATCTATCTCGTGAGTAATCGGGACAGAAATCCTTCGCAATTAGCATTGATTATTTTACCAGGTTTAGATGTTGTAATACCGGGGTTATTCAAAAAGTAATGATAAAAATGCATTACGGAAAAAAAACCCTGCCACTTTTCAAACATAAACGCCAAACCATTTTTCCGGAGCTTCTTACAGCGCGCCTCCACAGTTTTGACGACCTTGTCATTGGTTGTCAGGTTCCGTCCCCTGAGCATAGACTCGACTTCAGAAAACAAAATTCGCAATAGCCAAATCTGAACTTTACGAAAGGTGGGGTTACAGTTTCGATGACTTGAGCTTTGAAGAAATCCACTACAGTGTAAGCAAGCGTGGCACCCACCTGCAAGAAACGCGTCGCACGGCCAAATTATCGTGCAAAATTGGAAATGCGCTGCCAATATGACATATGGCGAGCTCACTGACAGTAATTCCTCGTTCTTCGCGGACGATCAAAGCAGCTGTATTTTTTAAAAAGGTGAAGGGCGCCCCACGCGCAGCTCATCGACGATACTCTCCCTACCCTCGAATGCTTTATGCTACTTGTAGAAAGTCACGTGTTTCATGGCATCTATACCATACACCGTATTTTTCATTTCCGTAATTCATACGCTTCGGTTCGATTCTCTCCAAATTTCACTAAATATTTCACGTTACGACTATGCTCCTAACTTTTTATCCATGCTGAAAATGGTAGGCGAATATCAAACACACTTTAGGCAAATCGTCACCTACGTCCAACAACTGCACCGAATGACTTCAAAGTTACCTTAAAGCTGAAAGAATGGCCAACGTCATATGCAGTGTTACCAATACCAACCATCACATAAAATCACCCCCAAGGATCAGTCTTATCATTACCTACTTTTTAAACATATAAAGTTGATTTTAGACACGACTTACTACTACTATATGCATTGATATTGTTTTTATTTGGGAAGTTCTTTAACTCTCAGCGTAAATGTTTTAAAATGATGATACCGTTCATTAATAAACGACATCTCTGTTCGCCAGGTGCGTGAGGCGCTCGAACTTACCTTGGAGGAAGACCTATTCGCTAAACTGGTGTTCCTGTATCGATCTCCGGAAACTATGATCAAATGGACCCGTCCCAAGGAAGAAGAGAATGAAGAACAAAGGGCGTTGCCGCCTTCGCGCTAAGTCATTCCGATAACTCTGTGTAGAATAATCATTGGACACTTTTTTCTATTACCTACATAAGTTGTACAGTAAGTGAATGTATTTTAAGCATAATTGCGCAGTTCATCATTTAACGTCTCTAGAAAATGATGCTTACCAACGCACTATCTTAAATTATTCGCATTTTGCACAAATTTTACTAAATCGCACAAAGTGTATAGCGGCGATAGCTATTCAGATTGCCATGATAAAAATGCTCTCTCACTTTGTGATGTCAATATTGTCTCCAACATTTTGCTGGTTTTGTTATATTTTATTATTATTAGGTGATCTTATAATCATTATCCCACAGCAAAGAATCATCGCGCCGTCCCCTTCTAGAGACGGTGGTAATAGTAATATTCGTGCCGCGCAATTGCGCTGGTCGCGACTCAAGACGCATTTGGCCGCCAGTTTCTATTTGCACGTTGTGGAGTAAACACTATAAAATAAAGCGATAGAAATGCCTCATTGTGCTGTCATTTAGTGTAATAATCAAAGTAAAAAAGTAAATAAACAAAACTCTGGTGTATCATATTATCACAAGTAACCAATTAAATGCAATTTTTAGATTTTAAAAAATACTCGTCGAAATCGTCTTGAACACAAAAACTAAATAGTGCGGAAGTCGTTTACTTGTATTGAATAAACGGTAACGCCCCATGACACACTCGATTTGTATGGAAAGCGTTAGTAGGGCACGACGATTCTTTGCTCTTTGTCATTCGTTGTCTTTGCTCTTTGTTATTAGTCAAAAAGTTATTACATGAGTAAATTTAATTAGTTCCGGGCGGCATATGTTGTTGATGTCCACACATTATTGATATATAGTTTTTACGTTACTTTTTGTCTGACCAATTTTTTTTTTAAGGGTTCTTTAAAATTTTCTAAAGCCAATTTTCTTTTGCTTAAAAACGGATAGTGACTATGAATTTTCCTATAAATTAGATCGAATAATAGTGACAAATATTAATATAATGAATTAATTTGAAAGGTACTGAAATAAATATGTAAAATAAAAATCTAGTAAGTATATTGTTTCTTTTAAATACATATTGCATAGAATCTCTCATTAACTATACGGGTTATTCAGTGTGATGGATCAATATGTAGAGGTGGAAAATAGTAATTGTACTAATATACCATTTTCGCATATTTTAAAGCTATATGTAGTGTCAGATGGATGTCACCCACATTAGGTATCCTATCGTACTAAATAACCTGAATTTCAAGAGGATATTGTATGAGCAAATCTTATTCTAATGAATTGTGTTGATTTATGTGGGTATTTTCAATTGCAGTTTAATTATTTACTGAACTGAAACTCGATGGTACTAAGAAAATTTTATATTTTTTTGTTGTATATATTTGTAAAATCAAGCACTTCCACGCAAATATAAAATATACCTCAGTCTTTAGTAAGTTTGCATTTGATATATTTATAAATTTTAAAAGTAAGTTATTATTGTACACTTTTATATTGTGATTTTGTGTTAAGTTGCATTTAATGTTGTCGTTTTGTGATAATAAAAGTCAAATTGAATTGAGATTAGTTTTATTTGAAAAATCTGCATTCATAATTCAAGTAATGCTTAAAATAAAATTAATTAAATCAGTTTGCTTATATACTTTTACAAAATGAAATTATTAATAAAATAAAAATTGATACAGTATCTGTTTTTGATGGTACTAGTTGACCACCATCAATCTTGGTGCAATATTCATGGACATGAGCTCCTGGAATAGCAATTTCGCGGCATAAGGAAGTCGCACCTGTGAAATCTGAGTCTTATTCTTGCATCCCTTACATTCAAATGTATTGTTTCTTAAATTTGCTATTGCTATTAGACCGCAAAAATTGCAAACATGAATACGATAAGGATCAGATACTTCAAAAAGACGTTCACGTAAAAATTGCGCTGCACCATGCGCAATTTGGCAATCACGTTCCATCTCCCCGAAACGTAAGCCTCCATCTCTCGCTCTGCCCTCCATAGGTTGTCTAACCAAAATTTGAACTGGTCCTCTAGCTCTCGAGTGAATCTTATCATCCACCATATGCTTTAAACGCTGATAATAAGTGGGTCCCAAGAAGACCTGAGCGTTTATTTTTCGTCCTGTATGCCCATTATACATGACTTCATTGCCACGGAGATGATATCCATATTCTTGCAGCAATGATGAGATTTTCTGCACATTCACAGCATCGTTAAAGGGTGTGGCGTCGCCAATTTCTCCCTTGTTGGAAGACACTTTGCCTTGAATGCATTCAATCAAGTGACCAATCGTCATACGCGATGGAATAGCGTGGGGATTGATAATAATATCTGGTGTCAGACCTTCACATGTAAACGGCATGTCCTCTTGACGATATTGAATTCCGCAAGTTCCTTTTTGACCATGACGCGAAGCAAACTTATCTCCAATTTGAGGAATTCGTACAGATCGAACACGGATTTTACAGAATTTGTAACCTTCGCTGTTTAAAGTTAACATAACCTGATCTACGATACCAGTTTCACTGTTACGCAGAAAAGTGGATGCATCACGTTTCGAATAACGTTTAGTTGTGCCTTCTAATTCATCATCATTTTCAGGCAATGTAATTGTTTTACCAATGACTACATCATCTCCAGAGACTCTTATACCTGGCGCTATTATTCCATCTTCATCTAACTTGTCATACAAAGCATTCCTCATACCCTGACATGTTTGTCTTGTCGGTTTTTCAAACTGCTCCTCTTGATCCCCAATTCTTTTTGATTCGGAATCCTTATAAGATCGATAAAACACTGATCTAAAGAAACCTCTTTCTACAGCAGATGCATTTAAAATAACACTGTCTTCTTGGTTATAGCCAGTGTAGCAGAGAATAGCCACAATAGAGTTGATACCTGCCGGCAGTTCTCTAAAGCGTAGATACTCCATAGACCGTGTTGTAACCAAAGGCTTATGTGGATAATATAGGACATGAGCGAGGGTGTCCATTCTAACATGAAAATTAGTAATATATACTCCCATAGCTTGCTTACCCATAGCACTTTGATAGGTGTTTCTGGGACTTTGGTTGTGATCAGGAAAAGGAATGATAGAAGCGCAAACACCTAATATCATAGCGGGATGAATTTCACAATGTGTGTAAGTAGTACAATAAGCATACTCTTTTAACTGTGCTAAGTCATCAGGACTCATAGCAATCATAACAGTCTCTTCCTCCAGAGTATCAATGTATTCAACGACACCACTCGCAACTAAATTTTGCCAGCCATAATTATTATAATCTCTCTCTTTAAGATTGTCAATGTGTTTCTTCTTTAACAGCAACTCTCCGTTTTCTACAATCAATAACGGTCTGCAAATTCTACCAGCATCTGTATAAATCCGAATTTCCCTGTCCCTAATGTCACGAATCATGCTGACTTCAGAAACAATAATGTCCATTTGACGTCGAAGTTTTCTTAAAGTAGCCATCAACTGTTCTGGATCTCTATGTATGCCTACCCAACATCCATTAACAAATATTTTTGTGGCATCCGCTATTGCTGAAGGGGCAATTTCTTCCAAATTCTCCATAGACCATTCTTCCAAGAATTCCAAAATGGGTGAAGGTTGGCTTCCTACAGATATATACGCCATAAGTGCTAAATTTTTCACCAAACCAACAGCAGCTCCCTCTGGAGTTTCAGCTGGACAAATCATACCCCACAAGGTGTTATGCAACTGACGGGGCTTAGCTAATTTACCATCACGGCCAATGGGGGAATTGACACGCCTCAAATGTGACAATGTTGAAGCAAAAGTAAGTCTATTTAATACTTGAGATACTCCAGCTCTAGCTTGATGAGCTTTCTTTTGGTCTCCCCAATTTCCAGTGGCGAGAGAATAACGCAAACCATCAGTAATTATTTTGGTCTTGATAGCAAGCTCCAAGTTGAAATCTTTTCCTCTGTCTATAAATTTTTGTGCATACATTCTTACTTCCTTTAATAGATTTTTGAACAAACCTCTGAATAAAAATGCTAATAATGGACCTGCCAGGTCCAATCTTTTATTTCCATAATGATCTCTGTCATCCAATTCGCGACGACCCAAAGCAGCCAGTAATAACCTGTGCACCATATACCCCAAGAAATAAGCTTTTTTTGTCTCACAAAAATCAGAAACACCAACATGTGGTAACATCTCTTTTTGCAATATTTCCCTTGCATATTTAATACGCTTTTCTTTAGTGACACCGGGGCGAGCTCCTCTAGCTCCTATAAAATTAAGAGCCACATTCTGCTCTTGAATTACAAAGGCCTCATCTAAAGATGGCTTTACCATTTCCATCATTTCTGGATCATCAAAGTCATAAATTATATGTTCTAAAATATCTCTGTCTGCTACAAAACCAAGAGCTCTGAATACAATCATTATTGGGATCTCCTGTTTAATATAAGGAACAATAGCAATGATCCTTTGTCCTATAGCAGACTTTTTGATACTTTGACCACCTCTTGCCATCATGTTTACCCATAGAGTTGAGGTAGGCCTTGAACTATGCTCAAGGCAAGATCTAATTTCAGTTTTGTATGCATATTTTCCATCCTTCATGCTAAATACATACACAGTATTTGTTGCCATTTTTTCTTGAGCAATTAATACTTTTTCAGAACCATTAATAATAAAATAGCCACCGGGATCAAGAGGGCATTCATTTAACTCTGTTAAATCACGATCAGTCAAGTTACTTAGAAGGCAATAGGTAGATCTAAGCATAATGGGAATTTTCCCAATAAAAGTTTTTTGATGTTGTGTCTCAATAGGATCTTCATTTTCTTTTACTATAGTCTTAGTAATATCTACATATAAAGGCGCAGAGTAAGTCAGATTGCGAAGACGTGCTTCATTGGGCATCATTGGAGATGGTGCACCATCCTTTTCCCAATGTGTTGGTTTGGATAAATATATCTGGTCGAATTTTAACAAATACTTCGGAGGAGTTTCTATTTCACCCGAAGAATGTTGAGCTTCAGCCTGGAGTTCTATTGGAGGTGAATCTTCAACAATCCGTTGTACAGACATCTGTATGAATTCATCAAAACTGTCCAACTGTTGCCGCACCAAACCTTTTTCATCAAAGTACGCGTTAATGACAATCCAACAGGCCTCTTGCCATAGTTCTGAAGAAATTTCTTCGACATCTTCTTCTTCATATTGATCGTCTTCAGTGTCGTACATTTTGTTTTATAAAGTAATATTTCTAAGAATTATTTATTTTATACTTTATAGCAAAAACAATCAGAGCAACGCACCGACAAATCTAAAATGGCGATAGATAATTGATTGACGTTTCCCAAATGCCAATTGATTGATCGCTACCACAGAATGCTATCGCTACAGTACAGACCATTTATCCTACATATTGGGCGAATCTCGGCCATCGGGCGGCGATGTGTTCACACGATGGAGCATGAACACTCACAGAGTACTTTGTAATATAGGAAACATAGAAACCATAGAACAAGCACAGAACACTATAGTCGAATATTTAATATGGACTAAAATGACATTTGGTGGGTTGCCATTTTATTGTAATGTAAAAATAGCGTAACTATCCTGAATGATCGAGTATTAAACATTGTGACTCAATTTTTTTATTTCATAATAAATGTAGTGACGGAAATGGATACTTCAAGATACTTTTATTTTCCTGTTTTTCAATAGAAAGTTTAGTGTTTAAACTTAGTTATTGATCATGCTATATTTTTATGTTTTGCATAAATGATAACCGAATAACAACAATAAATCAAAAAATATAGCTTAAAATTGATCAATAATTAATATTAAACACTTTTTGAAAATGGGCAAATACCCTATCGAAAGAGTAGATGGAAAAAATGAATTAAAAACCGTTTAAACTTAAAAACTTTTTTAATCACTATCTATTTCTCAATAGGTACTCAGTTTCAGAATCCGAGACTGTTACACTTTTTATAAAACTTTCTGTCACGTCATCATTAAGGTGGTCCAGTTGCATCATTTTGTTCTCTTCTTTTATAACATGATCGATACAACTGGACCATCGACATATAAATGATCTAGCTCGCTTATAAATGAGTCATACTACAACACTACGCTTCACGTTTGAAACATTTAAAAAAAAGGTCGATTCTAACTGTCATTTTAGTTCATCAATAAGGTGGTCGAGTTCCATCATTTTGTCCACTTTTTTTATAACATGATGTGTACAACTCGACCTTATAAACCGACTTATAAATGATGAAGCTCGGTTATAAAAAAGTCATACTACAACACTACGCTTCGTGCTTGCAACATTTAAAAAAAAGATCGATTCTAGTCTTTTATTCCATTTTAGATCTTTTAGTCCATCGAATTAAAAATCCGACTATAGAAGAAAGAATATTATACTTTGTTATAATCTTCTTTTCTGTAATAGTATATAATATTATTATATTATTTTGGGCTTATTTTAAATATGTATAGAATAATATATACAAAAATAAAGTACCACAACCTTGTGTAAGCGATTAAGAGCTTTTATCGTTTTCAGATAAACCATGAACAGTCTTCTATGCGACCTTGTTGCGGAACCATCAGGGGAATTTAATAACTTTGATCGTATGTCATGTAAAACATACGAACAAATCCGTATAGGTTCATACTATACTAGTTCAAAATTTGAAAAACCTGTCAGTTTTTGCTACTGCTACTAAAATATGTGCGATAGCTCATTTTAAACAAAATAAAAAAAATAAAAATCAAATTAGTAACAATTAATAATAACAAAAATAAAACTAAAAATCCGCAACCAACGTGTAGCGCACTAACACTAGCAAACATGCACAATTGTTGCCTAAGTTGGCACAGTGTGTACAGGCCCAATAATATGTTATAATACTGAGTAGTCTGATTGATTTATGATTTATTGATATTGAAGTATTTTGGTTAAATATTTATTAAAACACGGATATTGATAAAGTGCATATTCGTCACCGCATTTTATTTAAATTTAATCAAAAAAATACAGCAACCGAAGCTTCAAGGATACTTTGTGAAATTATGGCGTATTCATTGTATCCAAACGTAGTTGCCAAAAGTGGTTTCAGCGTTGTAAAAGTGGCGATTTTGATTTAGACCACTAATCTCGTTCTAGTAGGCCCCAAACTCTAGAAACAGATGAACTGCAAGTCTTGTTGTATGAAGATCCAGCTTAAAAAACTGCAGAACTCTGTGATAAGATTGGCGTCGATAAATCTGTTGTAAGTCGTGACTTGCATGCTCTTGGAAAAGTCCTAAAAGAAGGAAAGTGGGTGCCTCACCAGCTATCCGAGAAATCTGCCCTCAACAAATTTAACATCTGTCTTTCTTTGGTCACCCGTCACTGTAAAAGGTCTTTCTTATGGAAAATAGTGGAGACGAGAAATAGATCTATTTCTCGAATCCCAAACCGAGAAAAGCCTGGCTTGATCCTGGTTAGCCCTCAACATCAACGGCAAAGCGCGAGACCCATGTTTAAAAAGCTCTACTCTGTATATGGTGGGACGAAAAAGCCGTACTTTATTACGATTTGCTAAAACCTGGAGAAATAATAACCCCAGATCTTTACAATGCACAACTGAATGAATTAAATAAAGTAATCCGTGAGAAATTACCATTTTCTGGCCATGATATTCGCCCATGATAAGGGTTCATGATAATGTTGCTTCAATCATTCAATCACTAAGAATATATTGCAACCGAACTGGGAAGTCCTACCGTTTTCACATCCGGCTAACAGCCCAGATATTGCTCCAACTGACTACCATTTGTTTCGGTCAATGCAGCATTTCTTGTCTGGATAAAAATTTAAATACTTTGAAGAAGTAAGAAAAGTAGTGGATGATTTTATTGCCTCCAAAGACAAAAACTTCTATCACCGTATATTTTTGCTACCCGAAAAATGGGAAAAGGTTGTAGAAAGTAATGGAGATATTTTGATTAAAATTGTAATTTAATTTGGTGTATTTTTATAAAATAAAGTGACCAAAAACCGCGCGAACTTTCGCAACAACCCCATAGATACCAATATTGAATGCAATTTAATTTTATCCAACTCTATTTCTTAATTGATATCGGTTCGTCTATTAATAGCTATTAAAACTTTATAATAACAAAAAATTGTAGAACTTTTAGAGAATTTCTACGCATTTGCTTTGCAGAATATTCTTATCTCCTCCTGAATGACCCTGTCTCCGTAAATTGCCAGTTACGGATTCGAAGACGCGTTTGATTGGATTTTCTCTATTACATGTGCATTGAGTAGAAATAAATTTAGTTTTTGATTACCTATCTATCTATTTCAACATTTTGTATTAAATTATTTCTTCTTATTTTATAATACTTAATTAGTATCCAGATCGGTTCAGGTGAATTCAATGGTGCTAGTGAACTTGATATAAACTGAGCTTCTACTACCGCTGATCGCCCTTTTTAAGTGTGCATCTGACTAACAACCGAAGGCCCGACCGAATGCAATATATGCATTTTCTATTACTATAACTAACATTTTCTCTGAAACATGGTTGACACCTGCTATATTTGACAATAAATTGTCGATTTTCGTTATATAATTTATCATTGTGACCGACACAGGGTTCGCTGTGTTTTTTGTGGTTTCACAATTTCACTAAAATGTTAACATTTTTAGGCTATCCTACGCTTCCTACTAGACGCATGTCTTGGCATCATTGTTTCACATGGATGTTGATATTGCTTGATGTTTTTGATATTGGTTGATACATTCTTGATTATTTTTACTTTATAGTTAATTATTTTGTTATATACCATTGCACAGTTTTTGTTGTATGTAATAAAAAAAAACAACAACCGCAAGATTAAAATAAACAAAATTTTACCCACTTCGAATAGCCTATGCTGTTTCCTCGGTAAACCGTGCTCTTAACTGAGTTAAATAAGTCTGTGTCCCGAAAATTTGACTCTGTGGTTTCACTTACTTTTTCACTCACAACACTATATCACAGAACACTATTACTCCAAGAGCACTATATACTCCCCTCTCACAAGGAGTTTCTTCTCATCTTGTATGATTGACTGAAAATATTGTTTTGTATTGGAGTTTTGAAAAAGAAAATTTACTTATGATTCATCTGTACATTTTTAAGGAGGATAATAATTTTTCATTTATTTGTTATTCCCATTTTAATACGGCATGGATAATTCTAAAAGGAACAATACTGAAGAACAACGTTGCATTCTTGGACTGCAAGATTTAAAACTAAACAAAGATGATAATAACACTGAGCAGGCGCAAGGGACTGCTTCTTCCAGGGCAAGTGCTGTCAGTAAAACACGACCTGTTGGTGCAATAGAGAGCTTCGTGCTAGACAATACGCAAAATAATCGTCAAGATTACAGTTTCTATGAACGATCAAATGTAATAGCGGCCTCGAAATTTGCAACTCCAAAGAGAGTCGAGACAATTGCGTCGATCAATAAACGCGATGGTTCTACTTTGCCTAGTAGTCCTACGCGATCTGTAGACAGTGTGTCGCAGAGGTCTTTGAGCTATCAGACCGAGGATTTATATGAAATACCCGCTAACCCAAACACACCTTTTTCGCCGCCCGTGTACGAGAACGTTGATTATTACGGGGAAAAGCGTTCACAGCCACCATTCTATCACCAATTATATCAACAAGGCCCGCCACTCCCTGTCTCTGACGGATATTACGATACACGCTATAGTAAAGCTCAACCTCAAGTGCCAGTAAATTCAAAACCTAAATTGCATCCAACAGTTTACGAAAACATGCTCTGTGCAGATAGTGACAAGAAGAGTGAATATAAATTACAACAAAATAACGAGCATTATTACATTCAACAGAGTTCAATTCCTGGTCCTCAGGTGCCAAATACTAGCGTCAGTAGGAGCATGTCACAAATGCCACAATTGTTAACTAGTAACAAGAACACAGTAGAAAAGATTCCACCACCACCAACTTATAGCACTGCACAGGACAACACCACTGGTGATTACACTGTAATGAAGTCTGCTCCGCCTAAATACACAGATGTGAGAGCGCTACTAAAGAATGACAATTCTGTTAATTTAAAAAATAAAGTTGTTACTATTCCATCTACAGCGATATATGCATCAATTGCTCCGAGTGCGCAGAGGCCAAAAGCTAACATTGCTACGGAGGTGCAAGCGGTGACCTCAGTTCCGAAATATTTTCATCCAAAGCAAGGAATAGCTGTTGCGAATCCCATTACAAAAGACAAACCTCCTTCAGTCAATGGAAGTTTTAATTCGAAGCCAACTAATCGTATGCACATTGTTGAGGATCCCAACAGCTCTGATTATGTTTGCATGACAGGAGGATCAACAGTAAATGCGGTCAACTCTGGTAACCGTGATAATATCTCTTTGGCATCAGAATCAATTGGTTCAAGAAACTTGGTGTCTGGATTGACTTCTTTATGTTCACCGGCTCAGTCTCCAGCACCCAGTCCAACTCCAAGTTCTGTATCTCAAGTATCTGGCGGTTCGAGAGGTTCTGGTGGAAGAGGAATAAGTTTACTTCCATTTAGTATAACACCCCCTCGTCCATCTGGCCCCAGTGAAGCGCAACGCAAAATTGAGGAGATGACCAGACAGTTAGAGGAGGAGATGGAAAAGCAAGATGAGGAAGGGGAATATTTTGGTAATTTAATGAAAGCTCATTTCACACAAAACCGACATTATTATAGCCTGTGTCTCTCCACTTATGGATATAGGCCTCTCCCAAAGCTCGCCACCATGCAGTCTTCTGTGCTTAGCATCCAGCTACTTCCTGAGAAGCCTTTTAGGTTGTCTATCCACCTGGCATCCCATGCTGCATTTTTCAATTTGTTTCTCTGCTCATACAAGTTACTAAAATAAATTGTTCATTTTACTAGCTATTCAAACTCTAGAGAGTTGCCTTCCAAATTACCAACACCATAGATATGTTTATTTTCCATATATATTTATTTATCATGCATTCATTTTGCAGACTTAGCCAATGTTTTTATATCTGCTAACTCTAAGTTTCAAGATGTGAAAAGTAATTCTGTAAGTAAATTATGTCCATTTTTGTTTGAGTACAACCTAATTATATCAGCAGCTTATGTCTAATATATCCCAGGGATCTGATTTTAAGTTATCCTTATTTTGTCAGGATGTGATTACCAGCATATAATGTTGCAAAGTGAGCCAAGTCCATGTTAGCTATTAACAACTTTAGTGTTTTAATATCCTAAATATTTAAGATTGACTATTAAATGTTACAGGTATTTGTCATACATGTGGAGCTGGCGTGACTGGCGCGGGTCAGGCGTGTCAAGCTATGGGCAATTTGTATCATACAAACTGCTTCATTTGCTGTTCATGTGGACGAGCACTTCGAGGCAAAGCATTTTACAATGTTCACGGAAAAGTTTATTGTGAAGAGGACTATTTGGTATTATATTTATTTAATTTCATATACTTTCATATACATATGAAGGATGGTCCCTCTTTCCTGCTGAAAGAGGAACCATCCTTCATATGTATATGAAAGTATATATATTTAGAAGAATGATCTAAGATGAGATTAGTTTTAAAATTTTGTATTGCACAATTCGGCATGTACATGTCGGGAAAGTGAGTTTTATGAGCCTAATCCCTACTGTCTTCTATATAATATGTTCTGGTACTATTATTGTTTAGATGTTTATAGATATATTGTTTATAATAGACCCTCCTTTTACTCCACATTTTCAGGCAATCATATATTTTTAGTATGGGGTGTCAGATTAGAGTACATATTATCACATCTTATATAAAAATTGGATCAACTCACATTTCTACGAATATATATGGAATATAGTGTTTGCATGTGTACTTCCATATAAATATGCTTACAAGTATCATTTGATTTAATCACAATACTACTAGATAAGTTTGGATTCAAAGTAATAATTTAAAAAAGCAACACAAATCGTTATTATATTAAATAGAATTGATGCTGCATTATTTTTTTCTATTGATTGTGAATCATCCAATCTTTAATGCAACATACTGTCGATGTCAAACCATAATCTGCTATGTGCACATTTTTGAGATTCCAACATTTTGACCTTAGTGAATAGTTCACTGCCTTATCTGTCGTATAAAATAACCGCTAAGTGCTAATGAGCACTGTTTGTGAAACTACGACCTCAAAATATGCTATGTGCATTGTGTAGCAGCTAGAATCTGTTATGTACAAAATTTACTGTATTATCAATATATTAACCACATTTAATAGATAAGTTTCAAATAAAATACTTAAAAAAAAGCTTCATGTAAATTTTTTTAACAAAAACTTTTTTGTCAATATATACTTTTTGCACATAGCAGATTTTGGTTTGACAAAGACGATATTATAACTTAAATATTCTGTCTCGAAAATAGAATCGAAAGCTGAGCTTTTTTCTGCCGATCGTTATTGTGTGTATTGCTTGAAGTAAATGGCCCAATTCAACTACATTAAAATTAAACCCTTAGTTCAAATATCATTGTTTGATCCATTTCACAGTACTCTGGATTCCAACAGACAGCGGAGAAGTGTGCAATATGCGGTCATTTGATTATGGAAATGGTGAGTTAGAATGCATTAATAGTAAAATTGTTAATGAAGCAGTAAATTAGCTATGCATTTTAAATACTGCTTTTGCACTTTGATGCCTTATTATTATTTATGTCAAGGCGTCAGACAGGCTAACAATCCACTTGATGGTAGGTGGCTACCATTGGTGATCTTCTGTAAGGGATGGGTCGCGCAAAAGACTGCTAAATGCAGTGTCGTAAATTAGAATGATAACATATACTTCATTCATTATAGAGCAAAAGTGTTTTTCAGATCCTCCAAGCGATGGGCAAGTCGTATCACCCTGGATGTTTCCGGTGCTGCGTGTGCAATGAGTGTCTGGATGGAGTGCCCTTCACTGTAGACGTAGACAATAAGATTTACTGTGTGAACGACTACCACCGGATGTTTGCGCCCAAATGTGCCAGTTGTGGAAAGGGTATAACACCGGTGGAGGGTACGGACGAAACGGTGCGTGTGGTGTCGATGGATCGCGACTTCCACGTGGACTGCTACATGTGTTGCGTGTGCGGCATGCAGCTTACCGACGAACCCGATAAGCGCTGCTACCCCTTAGCTGGTGAGTCCCTCTGTTCAGTATAATTATACAATATCCTCTACTAACATATACTGTATATTACCGCTTCAATATTGCAGACTTTTTTATGAGGTCGCCAGACAGCCTGACAGTCGACTTGATGGTAGGTGGCTACCGTCGCCTATAATGCCAAGCAACGCCACAGGTGTACTGCCCTGACTATACTAAGATTAATGATAAGGGATAAGAAAGTGGGCTCTAGTATCCCTTACTCACTCACTGAAACACAATAGCACATGCTGTTATTTCACGTAGGTCTTCTGTCAGCCAGACGGGCTGCGACTGAAACCCAGTATGGCCTGACATTACTTAAATTAAAAAAAAGTGTAATGCTACAAAACCAAATACCTGTCAACTTGATGCTGAACAAATTATGTTTTTATTGAGTTTACAAAGAAAAACTATGAATAAGTAGCATTTGGCGATAAATAGAGAATATGTTTGAAGTGTACCAATCAAAATGATGTTTTGTATTTAGCCAATCAAATCAAAAGTTTTGTACCAACCAATCAAAACGATGTTTTGTGTAAAGGTTTTTTTTACAGATTAATAATGTAAAGATGTTTAAATTTAACTAATTTTTCTCTAGATAAATAGGGATTTCGTTGACTTCTAGATAAACTTAAAACTGTAGACTTAAGTATATCTGAAATTTGTTTAAGAAATTCACATATAAAAGAAAAAATAAACCATTCATACAACCTGTTAAGTTGAGATTAAGTTTTAGATTAAGAAAATTGTCTCTGGCATCCCTTACTCACCAAAACACAGCACACATGCTGTTATTCTATGATGGCCTCTGCAGATTTGGTAATTTGTTATATGGAAATTATGTACCTACCTCTTTTTATTACTCCCTGATCAAAACTATCTTTGATATATCATTACAACATAGCAAACATGTTTCACCCTCTCAATGTGAAAAAACCCTTGAATGTTATATCGATTGATTCAATAATGTAACAATTATTTGTGTTGCACAGGTAAGCTGATGTGTCGCGCGTGTCACCTGGCAACAATCGGCGCGGCCACGGGCCCTGGCCTGCCACCCGCACCGCATCTCTCCCCCGCTTCCTACCAGTACATGGGTTAATGGGGCTTTATAAACGGAATGATCATGGAGAATAGAGGTAAGAAGGACAAACGTGTACAGGTGTTAAACTGAAAAACTGTCAAGCTACAAACCTTTCAATAGTGGTTCATAAATTGGCTGGAATGGCGCTTGTGTCTCATTGGTGAATTATTATGATTAGTTGGCGCGTAGTTAAGTTAGTCACTGTAGAATAAAATGCCACTACAGTGACACTTTCCTCATGTATAGAGTTGGCCCTCCTTAACTCTATTCTCCATGGTAACATTGTCACAAACACAGAACAGAATAATACTCTAGAAGAGTATGCGGTTGGAAGCAGCATGCAGCAGTGTTTATCAAGCCTTTTAATATGATTCGGAAACAGGACCAATTTAAAAATATTTAAATTCCAGATCATACTGTAATAGAGACCGTACGGTATCATAATAAAAACGACAACAGTACATACAAAAAATCGCGATAAAGATGACATGTCGTCAAAATAAAGTATGCATAATTTACGATATTTTTTATGTGAGAGCTTGCTTTAATTTCCATGCTAATTCTATAGTATTACAGTGTTCTGTGGTCACAAACTTATTATTAGTTTGATCTGAAAATGGTTAAATCCTTCGATCTCATTTGAAGCTGCTTTTATTGTTTTTAGATTAATGTGTAAAAAATAGGAGATTTGACAACAACAACTTTTAGGAACTTGAAAATGTACAATATTTGTCCATATCTAAAAATTTGTTGAGACAAGGAAAACCACTGTAAGCTCACCAACATCTTGGTGGATAAGCAAATGTTAACTGTATGAAGACAAAACATATTATATGCAATTTTTAAAAAAGAATAGTTGGGTCACCATGACGTCAGAGATCAATAAAATGAAGATTGTATAATATACTTATAACATATATTATTGAAGTTATAAATATATGCATTTGAAGTAGCTCTCTGTTGTAATAATGATTAAATGAAAACTAGTCGACTACAGTCTACAGATCGATCAGTTTTGTAAATGTTAATGGAAAGTTTTACGCATACATATTTCAATGATATGTTTTCATTGATGTAGATTAGGAAAAGATTTTATAAGGAATTGATTGAAAAACCTAAATCGTTTTGCTTTTTACAAAATCATATATCTATATCAGTTTCATCATCATAATGTATAATATATGTATCAGTTCTTATATAAGAAATTAATTGAAAAACCTAAAGCATTTTGCTTTTTATATATCACTTTAATTTTAAAGCCTATTTTACTAAATATTGGTATTCCTCTCACAATTATAGATATCGCCATTTCAGGCGAGACAACGCAGGTACGTTATTATGTAGAAAATGTAAGGAATAAAATGTGATTTATGCTCAAGTGAATTTGACATCGATGTTCAATGAACACTGAATTCTTTTTGAATCAACAATTGCAGCCTAAAAAGCTTGTGATATATATTAAATTTATGCATTGATTATATTAGTAGTTTTAAAACGTAGGCAACTGTTGTTTTTGTACCTTAATATAAATAATATTATGTACACAAATGAGACATGATACTTTGCCATATTTACAGCATTTCCATTAGTTTACTATGAATCACAATTATTTTAAATAATAACATTACATGCATTAGTAAATCTATTTGATTTCATGGTACAAATATTGAAACATAAGTTTAAGCGTATTTGATACTATGTTAAGCAAAACATAAATAATTTGTTAATTCCGCATTTATTATTTGTAACTTGGACACTTGACATGGCAGCACACCTGGTTACGACACATATTAAGTTGTAAAAGGGGGAATTGTGTATGTCGATAAGTTATAGATTTAAGAATATGTTGTAATAACAATCATACCTTAACATTCCAGCCATGTGCTGTCTTGTTGTGTACTTAACATAGTTAGCTGTAAGTTGTTTTATTGTCTGTAAATTTTGATGACAGTTTTCATTATTTTATATTAGGTAATTACGGTATTGTTAATATTTTACTGCCACCTTTTGGTGAATAAAAATTTAAAATGGACTGAAAGACTTTTATTATTGGCCTGTCTAGTCAACGCCTGGTCAGGTCAGACTTCATACCGAATGGCGGCGCAGCGGGGCATACTGACAAGCGATGTCACAGCATCCCTAGACACAGCTCACACTCGCTTTGACAGTAGGTGTGATAGTAAGCGGCGCGGCGCGCATTTTTTTAATTAGCAATACAGAACTTATTTACTATAAATACATTAAAAGGTACAAATTTCAATGATTCGCGAGTGGTGTCGGAGGTCACATACAGCCAATAGTATTTATGCATGGTGGCGGTATGTTAAAGGAATCAGTTCAGATAGTAGGTTTTTATAGAAAGACACTTAATAGGATATCTCTAATAGTTAATGTTTCTTTGTGTATACTTATAAAACTTCATAAAAGAAATAAAAAACATGTGTTCCTAATATAACTTTTAAAAGAGCACCATACAATAAATTTAATGAAATAACATGTTTAGAACAATAAAAGATTCAAAATTGGAGTCTTTATAATTTATAAAATACTTATGGTCAAAACACTTTAGCCATGCTAAGAAGTTAAATTATTAACAAAATCACTAAAGGTTATTCTTAAAACTCTATGTAATCATCACAGAGAGAAGTGTTGAAATGAGTTTACATCTTTTTCATTTTGTTTTTTATATCTCTCATATCCGATTTGTATTTTCTCATTTCTTCCATGACTTGGAAATGTTTCTGTTTCACCTGATCCTGAATATTTTCCCTTTTTTCTTGGATCATTTCCTTTATCCGTTCCCTCGATGGTACAGGTTTAATCCAACCAACTGCTGTTAACCTTCTAATAGCAAAGGTGGTTCCAGCTAAAAGTAGAGATTAAAGTAGATCCAAATATTAAAGAAATAAATATCTAAGAATGGAGTTTGAAATATCTTACTATACTGTTTCTTTGTAATACTGAATAAGGTATACTTGCTTTCAATTTTTTTTAATCCTAACTAAAATTGTCTGGTGGATTAAATAAATACATATTAAGTAGTGGAAGTGCACACTCGGTTTCGCAGTCGTCTGGACAGCCCAACTTGTGGCAGTTCCCCTTCCTTACAGGAGACCATTGTGAAATAACAGTGTTGACGGTTGTGTTTCGGTGAGGTAAGTGTTGCCAGGGCCCATTTCCCTACTTCTTTTGTCAGCACTCGCTTGAAGCACCTGTGGCATAGCTTGTGTTATAGACAATGGTAGCCACCTACCATCAACTGGACCATCAGCCTGTCTGAGGACATTAACATAGAAAATATGTAATGGAATGTCATTTACCAACAGTTGCAGCATATCGTAATGGAGTTGCCAACTTATAAAGAGCAAACGCAAGAGCAAAATATCCAGCACTGGAATCCCTTAATTTCTCCAATATTGTTTCATTTACATTAAACTTTTCTAGAATGCTCACAACATCCAAACCGCTGAAAAAACAAGGACACCTATGTTAGTTTCCGTTACCGCAATATTTTAAATGCAATAAACATTAAAAAATTACCTTCTAACTGCATAATAAAAAGTGCCAAACCAAATTGCAGAAGTAACCATATGTACCGGTACTAAAACGTACCAATAATCTCTGTACATTTGTTTAAACCTTTTTATTAACCCTATTTTCTTTTCTTGAAAATCTTGAGGGGGTGGTGAAGTATTTGAGCTATCATCCGAGGATCGTGTAGAAAACGGTTTAAACGATTCAGGTAACACTCCTAGAGTTTTAACTTCAACTAAAGGCCTGTTTATTAAGTTATTACAATTTAAACCACTTGAAAGCATTCTTATGGGAAGTACTTCTTGAATATACAATTTTGATGATTTCGTTAGACATTGAACTAAGTGTCTGTTTCTACAAACAATTCTGATGTTTAAAGCCATGTTTTCCAAAATCCTTATGATCTAAACATTCTATATTATAATTAAGAAAAAATTCTACAGTTCCTTTCCCGACTATTAGTGACAGATTCAAATTTTTAGCTGACAGACAACAGCTGACAATAATAATGCAAAATTTTTAAAAGATCTTGTAGATCATTTGTAGTGTAGATTACATATTGTGATATTCAATGTTGCCGTTTCGGAAAAAAGAAAGTCCCCAAGTCTTGATGAAAAAGTCCCTAGATTTTGAAATAAAATTACTTAAAAATTCCGCTAGAAGTTCCTAAATATTTCAAAATATTCTATAGTAAAAATATGCTGTAAACAAAGTAAATTTATATAATCAAGGCTTTATTCATAGTAATCAAATCCCTAGGTTTATTCTTGTTCCTAGGTTTATACAAACAAACATTTCGTTGTCATACACTACTCACACAAAATAGGGTTGTTCTGCAAAAACATAACATAGAAACTGGTTATTCCATTCCTTCCTTTCTATAAACAGTGGATTGCTGACGAATGAATGAAAGAGAAAGAAATAGCGACAAATATGATGAATCTTTTTGGTAGAGTGAGAGGCATCAAACAGACCGAACCTGGAGATCGCACCAATAGCAATTCGTAGTGTTGCTAGTAACACTACGAAGTACATACATTTTTTGTACCAAAATATTTCTGTAGGTATTTCAATAAACTGGAAAAGTCGCTTCTTCTTGTAATTTCACTACACTTTTTTCTTATTTACTTCTTTGTAGCTTTGCATACAAGAAGTCACTAAAAGTCGCCAAATTTTTTAAGTCGGTAGATCGAAAAAAGTCGCTAACGACATCCAAAATCCGCTAGATTTACCGACAAAGTTGCTAAAACGGCAACAGTGGTGATACTGTCAAATGTCAACACGAGAAGAACTGTCATCACTCAACAATGACAAGCTGTGTACATATGTCATTGTCAACATTAATATTATTAATATGATATGATTAATAATTTAATATCTAGATTAATATACTCGAAACCGTGCCAGCATATAAAATAATACACGGATGGAACAAAGTTCAGCTGTAAAGGAGAGAGATGGAGTTTAATTTATCAATTTTGCTTATACAGCCATTTTTAATATATAGGTACCTTTTTACCTATATTTGTTCTCTTATTATCAAGAATTTGGTAATCAAGAATGGTGTAATATTATAATGAGATAAGTCTGCACCAACTTGTAGCTAGTGCTTTTTTAAGATTTGAAAGAATTTCGCCGCTTGACTGCCAAAAGCGTCATACACAATTAAATCTGTTGTCCAATTGCTAGGCTACCTTTATTACTTGTCTTGCAAGATGTCAAGTAGGCTTGATACAGTTAAATGTCATTGCAATTGGACGATGGACGATAGACATCTAATTACTCAAACAAGAATTGACAAGAGACGGAAAAATTATTACTAAATAGGTACAACAATATACTTTTGTGAAGATATTTTTTTTTCTCCTGAAGTTACGATATATTTTATATTAAAATTAGCTAAATGCTTTATTTTGTTTGAGTAATATGACGTCACACTGACCACGTGACGACGGGTGTTTAGGCGGCAAAACTTATTTTTTTTTAAATTTTATTATGAAGGTAGTCATTCAATAATTCATTTATGATCGAAATTAAATATTAAGCTACTGAAAATTTAATCTTTTCTTGTGGCAAAGTTTCATTCCTCCATGACAAGTGTAATTGATCGTTGATTCCGATAGATTCACAGATACCGGTTCGGTTTATACCATTACGAACAAGCTGGACTAGTGGCTGGCTAATGGTAAGGAAGCCCACAATGCTAAATGTGGAGTTACTCGAGCGTCGTTGGGACCTTTTGGATTTTGAAGATTAGATGGTAGAATGAAAAAAAAAAGTTATAGTTATATACTTTTTCATCGGTGAGAGGAGAGCGTCTACAGGTTTCAAAAATGTAAAAAAAATAGTTACATGCATAAATTCGTGCGCGTCAGCGCATATACGTGGGCGTATATGCTCGACGTGTCCGGTTTAAATGGTGAGGGCGGCCCTATGGAAGGGATTCAAAGGGGATGTTAAGTGAACCCAAATTAAGCTCCCATTTAAAAAACTGAAAAAAAGACGTTTTATTTTTAAATCACTGAATGCAAATAAAAAGAAATAGGTAACATAATTTGAAACAATATATTTTTTATTGTTTCCGACGTATATATTACATTTTTTTGAGGTGAATTTTGTCCACAAAACACTTCAAAATATCGTCACTCGTTGTCGTAGCAGATGTTAAACAAAATTTAATTCGTAGAACTTAAAATACAACAAACCTTAGCCTGAGCATACATACAATACCACGAGTGCTGTGATCAGCTGTGATGTCGTCAGTTACTCAGTTTTCCCGTTGCTTTGAATTATTTCCTTTAAAATAAAATAAAAATTGACCGCGCTCGAGAATGTCGAGGTAATGTTTTGATCCTTCCACTCCCCTACGTCACGCTCAAGTCGTCAGATTATTAAAATTAAAATGCACCCTTATCGGAAAGTAATTAACCCATCATAACTTAATCTGACGCGCTAGAGTAAATCCCAAAATCCCCCCTTCTATAAATTACAAGATGCACTGCGTATCTTAATGCTGTCGTTGGTTAGTAATGAAGGGTAAATAATAACGTCAAGTAGCATCGTCGGAAGAAAACTGTTTTGTTTAAAATTCTCGAATTATAGAGACGTTGGAATCGAATAGGAAATAATATTAGAAAGAGTGGCAAACAATCTTCAAGTCTCCCTTGTTCTGTAAAAACTATGTTTCCGAATCGCATTCCATGGTCGTTATAGAGTATTACAATTGCTTTATTATTTATCCAATGCCATCCAAGTGTCGTAAAAGGTTTAAATCAAGTTTAAATAACTTTTGTCCAGAATTTCGTGACTTATGGATTCTTTTTAATTCCGTTTGTAAAGACTGTAAAAACACATTTGTAGACATAATACCTACCTACTACTGTCATTATTAATTTGTCTTACATTATCAATTATTATTTCTGATACTTTGTTTTATTTAATAACAACAATATACAATATAACAATGTTAATTCAAACATTGAATCTATTGGTTACGTTGTGATAGTAGCTATTCATTATTATAGAGTCATCTGAAACCAAAAAGATTAAATATATAGAGGGCATTGAGAAAATTTTCCTACAAAAACATTGATCCTGATCGCCATAATCAGGATGGCCATGGCGTAGCTAAATAGCCTTGTAAAGTTGGCTATGGCAGTTTCATTTTAGTGTGTACGACTAAGGTTTCTATACATATTACATAACTATAAAAGAATTGTCCAATATTCTCAATCGTAAAAGTCATCTAAATGCATCGAAATAAAACCCGAAACAGCAGTGTCTTCCAGTGTTCAGGTCCTGTGCCACTGCGATTGCCAACAAGTTTAGCAACTGTGCCAATTGATTAGTAGTACTCCCCGCCCCTCAAAAGAAAAGAAACCCTCAGTCTCCGATATTTCTGTGCAGCGTAGCAGACAAGCGGTAACGATGGAGTAGGGGATACGACGGTATTCTGATATTCGCACACACAAAAACATGACTTTTGGCAACACAAACTTAGGGTGTTGTTTACGTTCAGGTTCAAAAAATTGTTGTTTCAGGAAGAATAAAATAAAAGTCTGATTAGAGATACGTTGTAATTTTGGTTGATCAAAATGAATTAAATGAAACAAAAATTATATGTAGCCCAATAACATTGCAGAATATGATAACTATAAACTTTGGTAGCAATATTTAGAGCATAGGCTTCCGCCTATATATTTTATTGTGGTATCATTGAATTTGCTTTAGTTGCTAGGATACAAATCCAAAGTTGGCTCATAAATCATAACCATGGGAATTCTAGCTCGCATTTATTAGCTGTGTAGTAATGATGGGAATTAACTGTGACGGATGTTTTATTGATACAATAAAATCATAAGTAAAAGTGTGGGCCCGTGCGCTTATCGACATTGTGTGGCGCAAACAAAATATTATTGCTCTTCCCTACTAGTAAATTATTACCCTAACTTTGCGTTCGTACGTGGCAACAATGAATGTCGTATTAATATTATTTAAAGCAAGGCCATGCAGAGAACGCAAAGAATGTAAACAAACTTTCAGGGGTTCACAATTTTTTTTAATAAAACAAATTGTAAACACGTACTTATATTTTAATATTACGTGTTTTCTCTAGTAGCGCAACCATTCATTAAAAAGTAAACATTTATAAAAAGATGACCAAGTGTTGTCCAGATCGCTTTCCTGTACCAAGAAGCAGATAGAACCGGTCGATTTTATCATTTTGACGTGCGTAAGAAAAAGCCAGACACATAATTACTCGATGTTGTAAAACTAAATACGAGTCGGGTTTGTTTACTTTGTAGTCTCCGTGGCTTGGCATAATAAGAATAAGTAAGAAGTAGGTGGAATTTTATTAATAATAAATATTTGTAACATTATTGACATTAGAGCAATCTCTTTACAAAAATAAACATTTTATTGCCTACTACAATACCTACTTACTGGTTTTACTAATTCTATAATTTCTTGCGATATATTCACTAAACTAATTAGGTAAGTATTCACTAAACTAATTTTGTGTTACCTAAAGGTAACACAAAATAGTACCTACCTAAGTAGGTTTTAGTTTTAATTATGGAGGTAATAAATAAGACCTAATTGCATTTTTAATATTTTCTTTGTTTTAAACAAAAAAATAATTATTTTTGTTTAAGTATATAGGTATACAGTTCTAAACTCAAAAACAATTATTATTTCGAATTATCACTGAAAATAAATAATAATAAATAATAAAATAAAATAAATAATATAAGTAGGGAGAGATTGCATAAGTTAAATTAGCGCGCCCTTACACCATAAATACGAAAGAATTAGTGTGTGATATGTTCAGGTATACACGTTAATATAAATTTTATTATAACAGTCCTATACACTTTGTATCTTACTTTTAATAACATTATAAATTAATGTTAAAATTTTGGAAAGTTTGATAAATAAAAAATATGGGGCATTATAGGTAACCTAGGTATTATAGATAGACAGTGTTATGGGTTTAGGGCTCATAGGATAACAGCAGGCTAGCTGCGATGCTACATACGCGAAGCCCCTCGGGTAATAGTTTATTTCTAAAAAATATAAATTAATTTGTAGATGGCGCGTTCCGTTCGCGCCATCTACAAATTAATTTATATTTCAATAGGCATTACTTCAATAGGTACTTAAATTAAATTTGTGACTTTACACGCGCCAAGTAAAGTCAATGAGCTCTTTATACGTATACATTCATACAGAGTTAACGCTATTCACATTTTTTTGAGCATTATATTATTTAAAACTTAAAGTTATAGGTTTTACTTTAAAACCAATAACAGGGGTAGGTAATGTTTTCATGATATTTTATCGTTTTAAAGGTTCCAGTACCTATACACTGTGTGGACCCTAAATACAGATCAAGCTCAATCTAATCACATCGGAGGATGGCGCAACTTTGCCAACGAAACTTTTTTTGTGTTAACTGACGGCTGACGGTCCACTTGATGGTAGGTGGCTACCATCACCTATAACACAAGTAACGTCTCAGGTGATGCAACTGCGCTGCCGACCACAGTAGAATTAAGGATAAGGGATTAGGAAGGGACATTTTAGGACAATTTTGTCGGGTAGGACATTTTAGGACAATTTATTTATTGTTATTTTTTTTTAAATACCAAAAACTGCAGTATACAAGTTTAGATAGCGACTACCAAAACACTCTGTGTTACATACTAAGTAGTATTTAATATTCTTACATAAATGTTAATGAAGGGCGCGCATTTTCAGTCAGACTATCTCTAACTACATTAAATTCTAAAATTCATCTAATGATATATTAACAATATCCACCCAAAATTTGATTAATTTAATTAATTTGATTGGCATTCAAAATAGAAATGTCATACTGGTGATATGTCACACAAAATTGTTGAAGCGTACGTAATTGTACTTCAGTTAATCACACAAATCTGGAATCCTCAATATCACTTCGATTATGAAAAATCTGCATTGAAAGCCCCTGTTACAAAGTAATATCAGCAAGTTTGAAATTAGAAATAAACAGCTCGAGAGCAATGAGTCATTTTATGAATTTTTTAGTCATTTTATGAAATTATGGTTATAATCTTGAGGAAAAAAAAGTCGGCTGACTATAAAGTGGTGGATTATACATACGTTAGCTGATCACCGGAACTTGATAAAAAGGTTATTTTTTCAGTGATTTCCTCTCAGTTGAAAATTCATCAGATGACAGTTTATATTCTATTATGAAATAATAAAAATGTCAGCTGGCTGTATCACGGTGGAAACATTGTCAGCTGATGTCCTGAAGGGTGTAACGCAGAAGCCAGACGGGAGCATCTATCGCTTATTAATACACCAGCTGCGAATTTTGCCTCAGCATACTGTTAGCTAGTATTATTATTATTACTTACATATTAACAATCAGCTTACTTATTTTTTATCCCAAAGAAAATTATGTAATTCAAAAGTTATTTGACTTTACACTCCTATTGTGTTTATTCTCGGTCCATATTACTCTAATATGTGCGCCCAATGTCCACCAGGGATGGATGATGAAATACGACAATTAAGCACCAATGATTAATTTGATATACTGTATTGTTAATAATAATTAATAAGCAGTTAACTGCTTGACGGACCTACAAGAGTCTTTTTATATATTTTAATAGGACCTGTTTATTAATTATCCTGCAGTGTATGTTTTTTTTCATACAGATGTTGCAATTTACAATTAAAAGAGAATTAAAATAACTAAATAATTAAAAAAAAATTGAAACCAGTAAAAAATACTTATATTTAGCTATAACTTATACTGTAATCTGGGGTGAATAACAACTGCGGGTATTGTGCAACATTTTCGAGAAAAGAAAAACCATTAGAAATGACTTTTTTTGTCGTACATATTTCATTAAAAAATTAAGTTATTGAGGAATTTCATTTTTTTCTAGTGGGCAACACTTCGATTTGACAGTTACGTTACCTATTTACGAAAACGGGATACCTTAACAACTACATGAGGGTTGATTCACAACAACTAATGGAGTTTTTGTGTATCAATCCCATCAGTTCACATAACCACATCAGTTATTATTTACAATAAAAAATTTATCATTTTTATAATAATAAAATTAATATGAATCAATAAGCGTTGATTGTACACGGGCGCTACATGGGCTAGAGCCGCCTTTTTATTGTTTTGTTGTTAGATATGTTGTTTGTCACCCCAAGTATGGGGTAATTCGGGTAAACGGTGCATATTTTAATGAATAACTTTAATGAATATTTTTTGTGAACCCAAAGGATTTTAATTTAATTCCTTCCGGGTGAATAAAAACGATAAAAAAACTCAACTTATGTAGTTCATCATAATGTAGCTTTTAACATGCAACACAAATTAACAAGAATTTCAACCATTGTATTCAAAATATTGCTGTTATTCACCCCAAATTGTAGTATTTAAAATTGTTATACTTATATTTAGAAGTGCCTTAAACATTTTTAGGCAAATAAACGTTATTGATTTAATCGTCATGTTACTTAAATAATTATATATAACATTGTCTTTCTTTCGTTGTGATATGTTGCACTAAAGTTACATATTTTATAATAATATGTATAAAGAAAAACATTTCCTTTCATTATACATATACGATTTTTTCGTATATAACGCGACACTGTCTTGGCACATAAATAATCTGACGAGATAAAACATCTAGTTTGAAGACTAACAGACGAAGTGTCTTGCCTTTGATAACATCATCTACCTAACAACTAATGATTGATTATCACAATATACATGAATAATTATAATAAAATTAGGCCACGCTTCAACCATGGAGCGAAATTTATAGCGTGAACCTAAAACCTTGATCAAAAAAGAATTTGTTGAATCGTAAAATGTTTTTTTTCTTCCACAATTTACATAATGTACAATCACCCCTGCAAAATAGCTAATATTTGTTTCAAATTAATGAATTTTTTAACAAATATGCAAAAAACTTCAAATATCACTTGCGAGTGACTGTACAATATTTCAGTTTAATCGATCTCGTCTATAATATCACAGTTTGATTTGTTTGCTTGCTGCGTAATAATCCCTAGTCAGTTCATAAGTTCTGTCACACGATCAAAACTTTTGAATTTAGAATGCTGGCCACAAAAATATTTATTGAATTCAGATTTCGAATCTTTATAAAAATAAAAATGTACACTGTTTCGAATTTATTTATAAATATAGAGTGGACGCTTAAAGAAGACCGAGATGCGGTTATCGCACTGCATTAGTGCGGTTATGCCCCAAATCAGATTTTCGAACTACTGAAAAATTAACAAAAATATTCGTTTATCGCTCCATAAACGATATAATGAAAATTCAAGTGTAGAAGACAGAAAAAGAAGTGTTCGCCTTCGCACTGTTAGGATTCCAGCAGTGATAAAAGCTGTGAAGGCACGAATCCAAGGAAATCCCATGTGTAAGCAGAAACTGTTGGCCGTTCAGATGGGGTTAAGCAGAACTGCGGTGAAAAGGGTGTTGAATGAAGATTTAGGGCTTCGAGCTTACCGAAGAAATACAGAACCTCGTTTGAACTTTCGTTAATGTTAAAGTCGGCAGACAGGCTGATGGTCCACTTGATGGTAGGTGGCTACCGTTGAGTGGCTACTATAATACAACCAACGCCAAAGCTGCTGCAAGTGTGCTGCCGACTACAGTAGGATTAAGGTTAAGGGATTGGGAAGGGTTAGGGAAATGGGCTCTGGCATCCTTTACCATTATTTCACGGTGGTCTTCTCTAAGGGGGTGGTTACTGCCGCCAGATGGGCTGCCCAAATGACTGCGAAACGCAGTGTGCCCTGTCACTACGTTTCAGATCCAGAGCAGAGCCAACTTTGGAAAGTTTCCAAAGTTGACCTTGCCGGGAATCGATCGAACCCGAGAAACATAGAACAGAGCGTTAAGGCAAGCACCCTAACCCCTCAATGCGCGTTTAATGGATCTGAGACTGAAGAGTTCCCGCGTTTTGTTAAAGCAGTATGTACGCAGGAAAAAAGCACCGTGAAATTCTATTTCTGGATGAAAAAATGTTTACCATGGAGAGAGCTAAAACGAGCAGCTGTATTTCGTCACTCATGGTTTGTCTGGGAGTCTCATATTCGGGGTTAACTGAGGTATATTTTTGTGAGAAAGGCGTAAAAACGAATGCAGTTGTGTATCAAAATACAGTCCTAATGAACCTTGTGAACTTGTTTCTCATACCATGTTCAATAACAGACACTGGGTATTATACAGCAAGATTCTGCGTTAGCTCATAGAGTGAAAAGCACGCAAAACTGACTGGGGCGGCGCGTGAAATTGAGTTGATTCGACACAAAGACTGGCCCTCCTTCAATCCAGACTTAAATTGTTGGATTACAAAATATGGCAACACTTGGAGGAAAAGACCTGCTTAAAGCCTCATCGTGATTTGGAGTCATCGATATTGGTCTTGATCAAAGCAGCCGCCGATATTGTTACGGACCTCGTGCATGCTGCTATAAACGACTGGTCGACTTGAAGACTAGTATTAAAAATCGCGGGGGTCATTTTGAATAAGCTTAATTAGAAATAAGAATCTATGTTTTGGTAAGTTCCATTTGGTTACCTTAAAAACAAACATGTCTCAATTATTTCACAATAAACATGTGACAGAACTTATGACCCGAGTTGGTATAAGCTATAAATATACTTAAGCTAGTTAATTTACCGACAGAAGCAGTAGAGTTTGAGCTGGTAATGCTCTACGCATTGGCTTTGATTTCCGTATAGGTTGAGTCTACTAACTGTTCCTGCTACTGTCCATGCATGCTTATCGCGTCGCAAAGTTCCCTCGAAAACACCTCCACCTGGCACTGCACGCACCATAACCATGAATTCACGCCATCCAACCTCATGCTTTCTCGGTGTACCCACTACCAATTCGGTAGCTTCTATAACTTCAGCAACACTGAGCCAAGCACACCGCGACGAGTGCATGAATATAAAGTCATTCAAATGCAATATCAACGATTCGGCTGCTTCCAGCGCAGTTTTACTTTGAGGAGATATTTTACGACCTTCGTGACAAGTGCACCAGTGATCGTCAATGTTTGCTAATTCGCAAGACCTATTCTTGGGTATTGGTAAAAACAAACTAATGCTTCTGTCGTTGGAGTAATCTTTTGCAATGCGTGTTTTAATCCTCGAGTCTTTTATCTCTTCAGTATTAACAAGATCCGATAACGTTGCATGAATATCGAAAGGAGTTGTGAGCCGTTTGCTGTTTAATTTTAAATTATTGTAAGCTGAATTGTAATTCTGTCGGAATGATGGTGGTAGCAATATTTGTACCAGAGGCAGTCTCTCCTCTAATCTGCCTTGTTTAGTAAATCGTATATCGCCCCATCTGATACCGTGGTCGCTTAGTAATATGAGAATTGTGTTATGTAAATATCTAGAGTTGTCCAGTGTTCGTAAAAAGTTTTCATAACTCACGTCCATCGCAACTGGATAGTTTAGGAAGTCGTGGCTCATTGTTACTTCCCAAAAAAATCCAAATAACTTGGACGATTTAAGAGTTTCTGTCAATTTCAAAATATAATCCAAGAGAGCGTTGAAAAAATACTTATTGCCCATACATATAAAGGAGTTGTAATCCCGGTTATTGCCGACATGATGCTCCGCTTCATGTATGAAAGTGTGCAAATAGTAGTCGGTAGGAGTGCCACTGAAACCAATTTTTCCAAAATTAAAAGTGCCAAGGCTAGCACTGTCTTCACCGAGCGCTGTATAATAGCCGGCGTCCTTAAACCTTTCCCATATGAACGGACAATTGTCAAAAGTAGTTTTAATATTAGGCCAACAAGTCGACTTCAAATCTGTCTCTTTAATGCCCAGTAACATGGGTATTAGATTAGGAAAAGTATTGTCACCCACTTTATTATACCCCAACAACTCTACAGCACCTTTCTTTCTCAAATAAGCTAGGGTTTTTGGCATAGTTCTATGAAAGTTTAATCTTGAAACCGCATCAATACCCATAATAATAACATTATATGCGGAGTGATTCTGCGCTATATCCGATAAATCTTCTTTATGCGATAAAAATGGCTTCTTTGGAGCAAATGCGAAAAACTGTTCATAAATAATTGTATCATCGTAGCCGCACGAAACTTTGATGAATTCGTTTACAACTTCAATATAATTGGAAAATAATATGCATGTTTCATACGTTACTCGATCATCTATATCAGATGCGGAAACATCAGGAATTGACGATGGCCGATAGAAAGACTTGTGACAGCATGTTATATTGACATCTTCAGGTAAGTCGTAAAATTGGAGATTTTCTAAAACGATCCATATGTGTGATTCATTATAATTAAGAAGTGATGCATTAGATTTAGGACATAGATTTGGTGTCTTTGGAGGTGTAACGAATTTTTTTATGCTTTCATCGAACGGCTTCATGTTCGGTATAGTGCAACCTTCAGTTCTTATTGTGAAGCTATCGGTGGGTAGAAAAATATTTTTTAAGTGCAAGCTTTCAGGGTAGCTGAGTGCTTCGTTCTTGAGAATAAGAACTTGTGGTTGATTGTTCAATGTGATAATAAGAAAACAACCACCGAATATAATTGCAGCTACGAAAATGTATCGAAAACGCACTGATATGGGACGTACTTTATAGCTGCTTCCTCCTTTCACCAGATGGCCCATGCTGAAATATTAAATAACACAATATTAAGAGGTTAGGTACATCAGCACTGTTTTGTTGAATCAAATTCGTTGAACTGATTCTCAAGGAATATCGCATTAATTTACAGTTTGTCAGTTAAAAACAACCACTCAAACCGGCGACAGGGTTCACAATTTCACTAAGATATAGGCTAAAATTATTTTAGTGGACATCGGCGTTAGATGGCGTTAAGGAATTATATAATGGCTTTTTATTTAAAGGAAAATTAATGGAAGTAAAAATAATCCCAAACTAGTGGATTTATTGTTAATATTTGAGGGTAAAAACAATAACTGTAACAGTATTATTTTCCTTTTAATTATATTTATGATTTAAAAATTGTTATAAAAATGCCTAGTGTGTGTATCCCTATTTATAAAACTAGATAAATTAATGTCTATTTTTTTTATTCAATTTTCATATGTAAAAATGTTAATAGTCTTTCCATTGTGTTGTTCAGATTGGAATTCGAAAAAAAATCTGTTCTCTAATCAACTGGTTGATAAGGTAGTTTATTTGATAAAATTTTGTTTTTAACGGAACAATTGTACAACGCGACAAAGGTAACAAACACAAATTAGCTAAATCCTAAATTTGAAATGATTATTTGGAGAGAAACAACTATTTTCTTTTTCTATTTTTATGGTGTCAATTTAGAATTACAAAGAATTAGAATTACAAAGTTACATTTACAAATAATGTAAATGTACTTACATTAGAAATTACTTTTACAGCCATAAATTTACATGTTTATGTCGATAATACTATTATCGATATCGATAATATCGATTGCAGTAGGATAATAGTTCTATATCGTACCTTTATTAATTAAATTAAAGTTTTGTGTATGATTCACAAAGTACAGTAAAAATGAACAAAGAAAATAATTAAAACCAAGGATAAGGAACTAAAAAAAATAGAGATCGCCGGCTGTCTTTAAAATATTCATATACGCCTTACCTCTATAAATAAATAGACCTGAAGCCAACCTTATATAAAATCAATTCCAATGAAATCTGACTTGGAATATATTATTTTTTCCTTATTAGGAATAGTTATTATTACTAGAATTCTAAATAAGCAATAAATTAAGGAAGATGTATCTCCACTCTAATTGTTCAAGATGTCAATTATTTGACAACTACTTACTATAATTTTTTACTAGCGGCCAGTCTTTAATTATATTTTTTTTGTGATTATCGACTTTTTAGTTCAGTTTATAAATTTCAAAATACTAAGAAATGTATAAAAATAAAAATTTCTAAAATGCTAACAAACGTCGTTATTTACTTTTCCGGGTTTACAAAACATGGATTTGTAGTCGGTACGTATACTCGTATAATTATTAACGTGTCCACTCGGTGGAAGTGCGGAAGGATGACACAGCAGTTGTAGATATAGTATGTAGATTTAATATTATGTAAGTATGAATACAAGCAAAAAATGTATTTTGAAAATTAAATTTGATTTTTCTCAACTCCCCTTAAATAAAAAAAATACAATCTAATATAATAATTTTGACATACCTGTTATGTGAGGATTAACAAATTTTAGGTTGTTAAACTAACACATTTCTATTTATTTCTTCCTCATTTTTAATGACTAGCAAGGAGTAGGCTTGCATAATTTAAACATGATTTCTCTATTGTACTAGTTCAAGGGCGTCAAAACAGTTTGTTATTGAAATCATTTTTGTTATGTCACGAGATTTGTAGCAAGTGCTTACATTGCAGTGAGATGACAGCGAGGGATTCGGGAGGCTGCACGCATGCGTACAAGGACACGAACTGTTAACATGAAGCGCGTATAATTCGCAGGTTAACCAAGAGTTGATCTTTTATATGAAAAGGTCGTCAGACAGGCTGAAGATCCACCTGATACTAGGTGGCTTTGGGTCGCCTATAACACAAGCAACGCCACAGGTGCTGCTGACTACAGTAGGATTAAGGATGAGGGGTTAGGAATGGATAGGGAAATGGGCTCTGGCATCCCTTACTCCTAAACAAAATACAAAAGACACAATGGGGACACATACTGTTAACTTACTATGTTTTCTGTAAGAAGCTGGTTACTGCCGCTAGACGGGATACCCAAATGATTGCGTAACGCAGTGTACCCTGACACTATTTTCCAGAACCAGATTAATCAACTTTGAAAAGTTCGTTTCCTAATTTTGTCCTGGCGGGAGTCGAACGCGGGACCCCTAAGGTTAAGGCGCTTGACTATTCAACAAATGATCAATTAAAAATGATAACACGTATTACAAGATCTAAATACTACCTATTAAACAGATGAAGTTTATTATAGTTTTTTTTAAAATCACGGTTAATATCAACATTCAGCGGTTAATTCAATCTTTAATCACATCCTAGATTATGAAGAACCGTTCGAGCTGGTGGACGAGCTGTCAAATTCAAGAATGTAGTAGTAGTGTTCACTAAAACTACTTTTAAAAAGTCATGATGCCAATGATAAATGTACCTATTACAAATATTACCCGACAATGATTCACTTGACATTAAAATATTTTTGTCAAAACAACTTGCCGAAAAATACTGCAAAAATTTAAGATGAAAATAAGGGGCTATAGTTTATTCGATTCGTAGAAAGGCAGAAAACTTTCAAGCCGGTTATATAATTAAAAGGTAGGTCTACTTTTTTATATCAATGCATTTAGTCTAGATTTTTTATATACATACGTTGTGGATAAAAATGTAGCGAATTTATTTAAAGTCGGTATAAGTAATGTACATGAAATATATTATGAAGAACTGACCTGTCTGAAAGATTGCGTGTTAATAGATAAAAAAGGTAGGTACATAATTAAGGTAGGTCCCGTTCGTTGTGTAGCAGCCACTGCGTGTTGTTAAACACGGTTTTGTTTTCGCCGCGCTAATTGTCGATTTATCGGTTTGTTATCAATCTTGAACAAATTGTAGTTATAACGTTGTGCATGAAATTTTCAAACTAACACTGCACAATCGATAACTATCCCGCGGTGCAACACGACGGAAGTAGGTGGGTGGTACTTGCTTCACGCTATTCTTGCTGTTTGGTCGCGGTTTCTTTTCTTTTTTTTTAAATCATAAGTAATTTTACAGCTCTGAACTGCACGGAAGCATATTCAAGTGCAAGGCTAAAGCAGGTTGTTCACTAATGGACAAATGTCCCACAACATAATTTAGAGATACCTATCACGTCTCAAGATATCTTGTCTTACGTCTTTTCATTAGCATGCAGTCGATTCATTATGTCATTTGAAGAAGTTTTGAAGCCTATAAACTCAGAGTACCTATAATTTTTACATTGAAAAAAGAAGATTGGGCACTATAGATACATAAGCAATCATAACCACATGCCCCAAAGGGGCCAAAACCTTGTCGTGGCGGGGGCTTAACACCGGCATTCCGGATGGGGTCACCGGACTTCGCGACCCAGCCTAGTAATTCTTCCGCGACGACAACACGAGGTGGACCCCGTCTCTCAAGCTGCCGCGATTGCTGTTGCAATGTCAGATGGAATCCCCCTTTGGGCCACTCACCCTTGATGCCGTAGCGATGAGCGGCCACATGAGCAGAGGTTATCCGAGAGTTTCAGGTGGAAGCTGTCTCCGACTCCGGCACAACCTACCGCAGAGAAGAGTTTATGGGGTACTTCAGAGATGAAGCCCCTCGCTGACCGCCCGCTGCGAGAGGTGACTATGCGCGGCTCCTGTCGTTTCGCCCGGGGGCGGCGGACATGGGGTCGTCCGCCATCATCACAACACCAGGCAACGAGGGGAGACGTGCTGTGTGTTTCCGGCGCGTCTCTTCACGGCGCGGAGTAAAACTGCGAGCCTAATCGAGGTGCAGCCCGCAAGTGTGCGGGCCTCGTTTTACGGGGGAGGCATATGCATGTGTATACGGCTTTAAAATATACGCCTTCATAAAGCTAATACACACTACAGTTTTATTGAACACGGTTTAGAATAAATTAAAGCACAGTTATTAAATATGTATTTGTTTATTTTGTTCTCATTAATTCGTCCTGATGTCTAGCGAGGCCACCCCACATTTTTGCAAACGTCTAATTTGAGTTCACCTTTCATTCTATACTTACAGATGAACTGCTACAGGAGAGTTTTTTTTTTTTTGTTAAGATTTTAAGGTTTTTATGTTAAGGCAGTCGGTCCACTTGATGATAGATAGCGACTCGTGTATAACACAGGCAACGCCACAGGTGCTGCAAGTGCGCTGTTAACCATTAAGGATAAAGATAAGGGGTTAGGAAGGAACAGGGAAATGTGATAAGGTATCCCTTACTCACTCACTGAAACACAACAGCACAAATGCTGTTATTTCACGGTGGTCTTCTGTAAGGGGTGGTTGACTTACCTACTGCCGCCAGTAATATAATTTACAGAAAAAAAATTGCCTCAGTGCGAATGGTGATTAAGATGGAAAATCGATTTTCATTTTTATCCGCAATTAAATTTTTATACAAGAAATAAATCTCTTATTGTAAAATATAAAACTTTGTAGGAATTTCCACACGATTCTGTATGAATTAGGTAAAAAGTTGGTATCCAGCACAATAAATAAATGGTTCAATGGTACCACGACAAAATTAAATCGGTTACTTGGTGAGTATAGAGGGGCGCGTAGGTACCCTTTACGTATCGTAAATTCGAGCTTAACACGTTAGGCTAAGGGGAGACCACGACGGGGAGTCAATCGCATGCGCTCTCCGCTAACCGGCTGTCGAATGTAATACAATGTTATAGTGTAAACTAACAACTGGTTATTCGTACACATAAAAAATTCCGCGAGTTTCTTTGACTATCTGCTGCATAAGAGATATGAATGAGGACCACGTCGTATTCTCTCGAGGTAAGCCATTAGGATTGCAGCAACTGTGTAAGAAACTTGTGATAAAAAATCAATAACACTATGACACAAGCTTAACCTTAAATTATAATTTTGTATCTATTTCTCAACCTTACCTATTCTATTCTATTCTAACGAGGGCCTGAAGATAAACACTGAATAAATATTGAAAACATTGATGCTTTTAAATGATAATTTAATTTTTGAGTAAATTATTCTCATATCGTCGTTGTCAAATTAAAATCTGCTATGTGCACTTTATTGTGATTTGAACATTTTGACCTTAGTGAACAGTTTAATGCCTTATCTATCGCATAAAACAACTGCTAAGTGCTTATGGGCACTATTTGTCGAATTACGACCTCTTAATAAAATATGCTATGTGAAGCAGCTGGAATCTGATATGTTCAAAATTTACTCTGTTTTCAAAATTATAAATAAACTATTAAAATTTAATGTTTAAAGGCCAATAAGTTTACATATAATAACCCTAAATTACTAATAAAATACGATTTTTTAAAATAAACCTTCATGTAAATTTTTTCAGGAAAACTTTTTTGTCAATTTCCCAAAAGTATACTTTTTGCACACACGAGGGGCACACTGAAATGATCGGGAATAAGAAAAACCACATGCACGGTATAGCTAAATTGTATTTTATTGTTTTTCGAAGTATTCTCCGTTCAACTTAATGTACTTTTCCATTCGTGCAAACCAATCATTAAAACAGTAATTCCAGTCTGAAGTTGATGTTGACAAAATGGCTAATTTGTACGCTTCCACAGCTGCTTCGGGGTCTTCAAACCGTTGACCGCGTAATAAATCTTTCATTCTAGGGAATGTAAAGAAATCGTTTGGGCTCAGGTCAGGACTGTACTAAGGATGGCTCATCAGCTCAACGTTTTCCTGCTTCAAAAAATCATTTGTCTTCCGAGCCGTATGGGAGCTCGCATTATCGTGATGTAAGATGATGCGACGTTTCGGGTTATTTTTTCGGAGTTCGGCTATCATTTCAGAGAATCGTTGCAGAGTATTCCGGCACCAATCTACACGAGCCGTCTTTTGCTCTTCGGACAAATTGTGGGGAACCCAGCGGGAAACTAGCTTTCTTACACACAGCTCATTATGTAATATCGACTGAATTGCAGTCATTCCGATACTGATAAGAGCCCGAATCTGCTCGTATGTCACATGACGGTCATCTAATATTATAATAGTTCGCACAGCTGCGATGTTTTCAGGCGTGACCGCTGTTCTTGGTCGCCCTGCAGAAGAAACAGTGCTGAGCGACACACGACCGCGTCGGAACTCGGCATACCAGCGGTATATTGTCGTTTCACTCGGTGCTTCAACATCATAAATCGAAACAAGTTCGCCGAGACATTTATCTTGAGATAAGCCGCCACGAAAAGTGTGATAAATTATGGCACGGAAATGTTCACGCGTGAGCTCCATTTCTGTTAACGACGTGTCAACTTTAAACTAACATAGTTTTTGTTTTTAATTTTTTTTTTTAAATTGTTTGAATGTCATTAAGATTCTAAGAGGCCAGTATTCAAATTCTAAAAAAGGTTTTATTGTAACTCAATCCGAAATATTCTATTCCCGATCATTTCAGTGTGCCCCTTGTAGCAGATTTTGTTATGACAACGACGATATAGTATATTTTTACTTATAATATAAAAATATTTTTGCGTGATATACCTATAATACGAGGGCGGAGTGATAAGTTTGGCAAAATTTAAAGGAGTAAAATTTATTAAATTATTATTATTTATGTTTCAACACAGTCTCCGTGTAGCTCAATGCACTTCACCCAGCATGTCTTTAGCTTTTCGATGCCTTCCATAAAATACGGCTTAGGCAACCCTTCAAAATAGGCATTTCGTGCATGACCTCTTCGTTGGAGCCAAATCTTTTCGCACTTCTTTTAAAAAAATGGCTTGCATTTTTTTATTCGGAAACAGAAAATAGTCACTAGGAATTAAATCTGGCGAATATGGTGGGTGAGAAAGCATCTCAAAGCGCAATTCTTGAAGTTTTGCCATGGCAATCACGCAGGTGCACACCTCGTGCGTTGTCTTGGTGGAAGAGGATTTTCTTCTTAGCCAAATGTGGCCGTTTTTCAGGTAAAATTGTGTTAAATTGGTTCAATAAATTGGCATAATATTCGCCATTAATCGTTTTACCCTTCTCTAGGTAGTCAATATGGATTACTCCACGTGCATCCCAAAAAACTGTAGCCATCACTTTATTGGCAGATAAAACTGCTTTGGCCTTCTTCGGAGCTGGTTCGCCGGTAACAATCCACTGTTTCGATTGTTGTTTGGTTTCTGGGGTATGATGGTGGATCCATGTTTCGTCTGCTGTTATAAAATGACGCAAAAAATAAAATGAGGCGGGTTTGACGTTGAAACAACGTCAAACCCGCCTCCGAAGTGGTCACACGCATACGTTTTTGATCAACAGTCAGTAAACGCGGCACCCATCGAGCGGAGAGCTTCTTCATATCTAAATGTTGGTGTAAGATATTGCGCACACGTTCGTCTGAGATGCCTACTATCTCGACTATCTCCCTCACTTTTACTCTTCGGTCGTTCAACACTACGTCGTGAATTTTAGCGATCATCTCTGGAGTATGACCTCAACTGAGCGTCCTGGACGCACAGCATCACTTGTGGTTGTACGACCACAGCGAAAACCAGTAAACCACTTATGAATCAATTTAATCGACGAAGCAGAGTCCCCATAATATTTACCCCAAACATTTTCTATAATACCAATAGAAAATGTAGGTATTTTACAGCAAAATTAGCATACTCCAGGTAAATTATTATTAAAATTGTAATAATAAAATGTTCTATCTAGGACCAGTTTGGTATGCATATGAATGAACAATGAATGAATGTAAAATGAAAAAAGCCTCTGTATCAATGTTGTTTGCTATTTGTGACACAAACACTAAATATACAATAAAAAAATCTTTAGTTAATTATCAAAAGCAGTTTTAACAGTCAATTAATTTTTAACGTAATTTATGATAATTATGTTGCTGAATGATGACATTTTCAGGTCCTGGTCCTACTGTTCCTCACACTAATCCCTTGGCCGGGGCCATCAGTGTTCAAGATAACGTGCTCACGTGACAACTCCAAAATCGTAAGAAAAGTTATACAGAACAAATGGCTCCCCGTTTTAGAGAGATTTCAGGTAAGAATTCAGAAATTATTCTACGAGCTTAGTATAAAATATCTAATGGTGGCGTATTTACAAATTCAGAAGGATATAAAGCTTCTGTTTAATTTTAACTTTGTGAATAGAGTAGCGTTTTCGTAACTTTCAGGGAGGCCGCACATTGGCTACTGTCGCTTAAGAAGTAGCAATTCAGTGATAGATGCTAAAGCGATAGAACTGTTACATAAGCGACTATTCTGTCGCTTAGAGCGATCAATTTCCTTCATAAATCAGTTGCTGAAGCGACAAGAACGATCGTTCAACGATGCTGAAGCATCTTTGCAATTGGGAAGAAACGCGTTGCTCGCGCGATAGTAGTCTACTTCACTGGATCAGTTGGTAGCTTTTTGAATCAAGGTTATTCCTTTCATATTTTAAAGTCCTTTTCAAGGATATTCTTGATTCTCAGTTAGGTTGACTTTTCACGATTTGCCAGGGTTGTGTATGCATATCAGGACCAAGGTCTGGTATTTAAAGTTAGGCTACAATGTAAAAACTATAGGTCCATTAGTTTGGAGTAATGGTGGGTACGATTGGTATAAATAAAAAACACAATGTTGAACTGATTGCAGGTAAAACTACCTTTAGAATGTCCGTTTCATCCAGCGCGCGACATATTCGCGCCGCAACATGCTGCCAAACTGCAGCACCGACCCTCGCAGTGGACGTGTGCTTTCTGCGGCAAGTCCTTCTACGAGGAAAGGCATCTAGACTCACATTTCGACCAGCGGCACAAGAACCAGATTAATAAGGTAAGTCTAAGCTCAAGTAATAAATTTTTACAAGTAGTCCAAGCCTAAATGCTCTCTGATTTTACGATTTCCAGCAATGTCATCACATCTGTCGGACTACCTTATTAGTTTAAAATAATTTCTTTTTTGGTTATTATTAAGGTTAATAATGAAATGGAAACAAGTTTGACAACAACTACCAGGTATAACATACTTAGTATATGATTGTTTTTAGTAAAAAAAATAGTCTACAATACCTGTATAAAAACATTTTTGTATACTAGATGTTTTTGTATTTTTGTGCATATGGTAGTATCAAGGAGGTGGAAACAAAACTATATTTAGAAAATATTTTTAATGTTCAGTAAAATTTAAACGAATACTTACTTAACATTCCTCAACTGCTCCATTCTTTTTCGGTGTCTGACTGAAAGCTCCATATTTTTTAAACTTAAAAAATGGTTTCCGTAATAAATTTTCTTCAAATAAAGGTTTTCAGTAAAGCGGATTGGTTTATTTGATTCTTTAGTAACGACACCAGAAAATGTTACCTCTAGGTAGGGGTGTCTTTAACAAAAAAATATTTTTAACGATATCAACGTAAGCTTGGTACGATTAACACCCAATTGGCAAAAATTTGACCATCTCGGGTCTACCCTCTATGGTCCATTATTACTTTTCTCTGCAATCAGTGGACTAAAATATTAAATTCTCCTCTCATCGCCACATAGCTAATAAGGGTATACCTTTTTCTGACGTTAGCATATTTTCTTATTCCGATTCATTAACTGAAATTCACATTAATAACTTTACACTTCAGGCTGAAGACGCTGTGTGCCTCGCAGACTACTGCGATATAATGCGGTGTCAAGTGCTAATCACCCATGGATTGCTGAGTGGCGGGGGAGGTCCCGGCACTGATATCGAAGTGTGGCAGGATATTGAATCCGCAAAAAAAGCCCTCGCTCCGGCGGCCACCCGTAGTGTTGCGAAAGTACCTTCTCGAAGAAGACGTCCAAAAACCTCACCACCACCCCCTATAATCGAATGTTCTAGAACTAATACTAACAGTGAAGAACCAGGTACGTTTAAATTACTTCACATTACTACACACGGGATTTTTTGTTGAACAACAAAGCCGATCCGATGAACATAATTGTTCGACTATTAACTATTGGCTACACCCACATTTCTAGTGCTGGCGAGTTTTGCCTAATCGAACATACGCAGGCCAAGAGGCCTTTTTTCCGAATGTTTATCTACATACACCTTATCTTATCTTCGTCCATTGCTGAAATATTGTGATCGCCACGTGAACTAAAGCTCTATACCTACCACGTTAAGGAACTGTAGTACTTTTTTGATAGAGGCATTCTTCACATCTTCACAAGCCATTGTGTGGCTTCCTAGGACTGCGCTGGTGCATCAGGGGGCCACACTCGCACAGGATATGCATTGGTGTTTCTTCTGCCTCATGGCAGAAGCGACACTCTCTCGTACTAGTGAGCCCCATTATTTTAAGGTGTCTATTGAGGCGGCAGTGCCCCGTTAGCGCCCTAGATACATACACCTTACTCGATTTTAATACCTACTGCTCGGCTATGTCGAACCGACTATATGTATGACAACCCTTACGTGTATACACATTATTTTTTCTTATTAATGAAGAATTCAATGTTTTAGACTTGGAAGAAAAGGGAAAAACAGCAGAGGACAGCGAAGGAGATGCAAATCAGACGTCAGAAATGTGTGACGCAGACACGGTCGAGTCTTCCTTACCGCCCGACAGTAGGCAAAAGCGTCTCGCCGATCTTCAGGCGGAGCGTGCCGCTTGCGACCCTGCCCGATTGCAAGGACTCAAAGTGCGTTGCGAAAGAATAGTACATTCTTGCATCGCGACCCTACTGCTCCACCTCACTCAACACCAATTCACGGAATTAGAAGGTGATTCGCTGCACTTCTAAGACGATTTTTGGTTTCCCAAAACTATAACACTGTTGTCTTTTTACTACAGAAGAAATGCAGCGCGCTGTATGCTGGTACCTGTCATGTGACCGATACTGGGAAGACACGGCGCCGGCAACACGGGCTTTTCCGTGGCCGTTGCTTCTAGCGCTCGCGACAGGTCTTGCTCTAGCGCTCAGCATGATTTACTACATTATATGGATTGTTTTCGAGTAAGCAAAAGATTGTTTTATAGAAAATCTTGCAACGATGAATTTGATATTTTCTTCTGCAGTCTGTTTGACAAGAGCGTAAATGTTCTAATAATTTTAAGTATCTTAAAAAAATGGTTGCAACTTGTAGTGTTTTTTTTTGCCTAAAATTCGTTGAGACATTAAACTCAGTGCGCCCACTTTCGACTTTGGGAAGAGAGCACGTTTCTCACAATGAGTGCAACGTATGCGTCGCACTACGACGCGGTTTTTTTGTGCACCACCCGAAAGGACCAAAAATGTCGTATAATCAGGCTGCAAAATACATGAAAAGTTCGAAGGGTTTGTGAAGAAGTGGGTTAAGCAATATTTACAAACTAAAAATATCAATAACCGGCCAGGGTGGCAAACTTAGGAAAATTATTTCCGCCGACGATAAACGGATAGTGTGGCTTTTTAAGGAAAATCCTCGGCTACTTCTAAAGAAAAACTGAAGCACAGAGGTCTCAATGTGTCCTTAGATACGATAAAAGAAGGTTAATTATATCCGATGAAAAATATAGAAGTACTATCAAAAACCGCTCCTTAGCGAAAGGCACGTTGAAAATCGATTGACTTGAGCACAACAAAATATTTTCAGACGAAGTATGTTTTTGGGCATCGAAGATAACGTCTCGCATACAACAGATTGTTGATCAGAACAGTAAAACACCCGGTGAAGATCCATTTTTGGGGATGCTTCTCGAATTAAGTAATTTACATTACGGGACCCTTTATGATCAAAATCTATGAAAAAGCTTTATTGCTTTCTGCTAAAGCGATGTACTCTGGAAAAGATAACGAGGATAACGACCCAAAACATCGAAGTCGTCTGTGTACCGCCTGGAAGCTCAAAACCACGTCAAACCATTGGAGTGACTCTCACAGTCACCAGACGCGAACCCAATGGAAAATGTTTGGGCATTAATGAAGCTAAAGTTGCGTGGAAAAAACGCCCATACCACCATCGAGTTAAGTCGTCATATAAAAGAAATATGGAGGTAATTGTCCTGAGACTACGCGGAAAAATATAAAACAATATTATTGCGTTTTTCTAATTATTTAATACACAGATATGTCCATTTTGTGAAAAAGTATTAATAGGAGCTTCTTTATCGCAAATGGTTGTGAAATTTGGTTACGATGACGAAGAAAAGCTTATTTAATGACAAATAGCTGTATTTTCATGAAAAACACTCTACCATCGCAACTAGTCGCTAAAAAAAATAAAAAATGTGCTTCACAAATGTTATGAAGCTCAATTGCCATTGCGACCGAAGCGGTGAAACGCGAAACGCTCAATAAGAAGAAAAAGCTGAGCGAAACGACCTCAAAAGGCGATGCTTCCCCCTACACTGCAAGCGGTGCATCACAGTCCTTACATAACGTAACGAATTTTTTGATCCTTTAGCTATTGAATGGTGTATTTAAATTTTGGATGTAGATATGATAGATTTGTGGATAAAGCATCAATCTGTATCCCCCGATTTTGTTATTATCAGTTTTCTTATTTGTCTCCCACTATTGAAGCACATCAAAAATATTTTTCGAAACTTCAGGGGCATCTATGTTTCTGGTTTCAGCTCTGACGAGGGCAGTGTGCCGGGCAGCGCGTCAGTGTCGATCACAACCCACTCGTCTCCGACGCGAGGCGAGCGTCTGGCGACCGAAGACGGTTTGCTGGATGACCCAGATCACGACGACCATTACATCTACGTCACTTACCCGCCCGAGCTCAAGCGGCGTCTGCTCGAGAGGTACGCACAGAACAGGCTCACTCTCATCCTACTCACACCCTACATTAGACAAACGCGAGTCGATTAATCAATTAAACGTTGGTTATTAGAGACACAATATTCCATCCCAAATATACGTTCCCTTATATTTGTTGTATCATACCTGAACAATTTATTGAATTGAAGGAGGCCTATGAATCGGTTTGTACTAAACTTTTAATTGCAACCAGTGCGATCTAGGATCCAATTGACGTGCCCTTTGGTCAGGCCTCTGTCACTCCGTGTGTGCCGTGATATAATTGCCTATTATCGCTCACGTTGAATGTGAAAGGTGTGCAATTTCTGTACTATTATTTATTCTGTGCTTTGGTGAGTAAAATTCTCCAATCGCTAAATAAAAAATGTATGGATACTGTAGCGTTTTCAACATGTCCTTAATTACAGAGGAAACACCCTCAATAGCTTATTGACAAATAAATTAAATATCGTCAGTTTCTGTATTTACTCCAAAAAATTCACAAATTTAAAGATGAATGAAGCCAAACACTACCAATATAAAAATATGTCACTGTTTTGGATATTTAAAATTATGTCTAATTATTTGGAATCGATCACATACAAACACAATTTTATAATGCAGCGTGTTCGGTAAATCGTATACAATCTTGGATCTAGTCGCAGTCATGAGAAGCTGTAAATTAAGTAAACAAACTTGCCACACGGGCAATTATCAAGGAACGCATCTGGAGCCTTAGTCAAAGTAACATAACGATAACGAAGTTCGCAAGAATAAAATGTATGGGATGTATCACGTGATTTAGCGACGGCATATGTCAATCCCATACATTTTATTGTTTTCGAACTTCGTTATCGTTATGTTACTTTGACTAAGGCCCCCCCTGTATAGCGCATACTTCGACGCAACTTAATTTCGACGGGTTATAAAGAAGCGAACGTAAACATTTGGTCTGCAATTTTGACGAGTCATACTCATACGTCATTAAAGTTTAAAATACGTATGGGGTTTCTTGTTGTTTTTGCGGATTAGGTTATATATTGGATTTCATTACTAATTTTGGTCTTTATTTCCTTTTGTTTTTATTAGTTAGAAATCAGTGTCGTTTTGGTTAATCGTTGTGTTACATACAACAATCGATCCAAATGTTGTGAATCCCTGATTGTTTGTTTACATAATTTACAGATTCTCGTGACGGCGACTTTGTAATGTCATTCATCAAAATACATGAAAATAAATTGTGATATCTGCCCTTTTGCTCCCTTTACTAAGTACTTTTCGTCCAACAGCATCAATTTGCCATAAATTGTACCTTGATAATTGTGTCCTCGAAGAATTGTTTACTGATGTATTTTTATTTTAAAACTGGAAATACATCATTCATCTGATCTGAAACTTTTGCCTTCACTGGCCCAAAAAATATACCATGTACAGACTGGCCAGAGTTTGCGTACTTAATGTAGAGATTTTGAAATATAGGTATGTTGCCTTTGGTTTCCATGTGTGTATTGAATCATTAACAATAGATTAATAATCTGAACTAAGGCTGTAGACTATTTACATACACAATCTCTTAATCACTTTAAAGGTTTTTAGTTAGCAATATAGACAGTAACAATACTTTTCACGTAGTGTCATATTAGTGTAAGATCCCTCTGTGAAATTCTGCACCCTCTGTGTTATTTGATCGAAATGTGATTAAAATAAATGGTTACATGCGGGGTCATACAATGCCGAAGGGTTGCGGCAGACTAAGAGGTGACAACCTATTTTGTTCCAGTTATTTAGTGCAATTTAAAAAAAAAAGGAATAAAAAATAATTATGGTAAATGTATATGCGGCAAGATTTTGCAGGGCCACCCTGCGGCGTTGTATGACCCCACGTACAACCTTTTATTTAAATCACGTTTCGATCAAATACCTATCAGATAGGTGCAGAATTTTACGATGGGATCTTAGACTTATGAGTGCTGATGCAATGTCGTTGTACTAATAAATGTGTGTCGTTTGTTTTAGCTGCTACAATAGAACAACTCGCCTCTGAGACCCTTCGAGTCCATCCTATTTCGTCGCGCATGACATTTAGATTTTGTTTATAACGATAAATTATAGTGAAACTATAACTGTACATACTCTTAGATAATTTTTAAAGTACCGTGCAACTAATGAACAAAAACAATCTCGAGTGACCTCGTAGAAGACTGTCAACTAAAGTCTATTAGATTAGTACTGATGCCTAGTTCTCACAACTATGTCAAATTGGACGTTATTGTGCGACGCGAACAAATTGCTTTTAGGACGTCAAAAACAAAATAAATATCTTGTTTTACATAGAAAAGTAGATACTGAATTTGAACAATTAGAATCTCTTTTTACTGGCGTACTCACTTATAGGCCTTGGATTTAGTTGTTTATTTATTTTTATAGTAGAACTTATATGATAACGTAGTTGGCTTGGAAAACATTGGTGCCTAATTTTATGCCCTAGATGTAAGATTAGTTTTTTTATCTATAATAAGGAACCTCTTAGGAAATGTATATATGTCGACTGGATTTTATTTTCGTGATGATACAAAAAAAATGATACGAATGTCTAACCATACACGCCATATTTATATAATAATAAGAAACATATTCAGAAAATTGCAAGGATTCATTTCTCTTCTATTCGAACGCTTCAAGTTAGAAGCAATTGTTCATGTCCATATTACACAATCATTTGAATGTGTATTAAATGTATCATCTAACATTTTAACCAAACATAAAAAATGATAATTGCGATATTTTCATAGTGTTTATTTTGGCCAAAGCTCGTTGTCTAAATGCACAAGATATGTTGTATGTAGCACAAAAGCTTTATTTAATGAATTTTAACTTTTAATTTAAAGAAATTCTTAAGATAAAACAAATCTATAAAATAATAAGAAATTAGTAAGAAGTCAGTCAGCTTACCAATTTGTAAAATAGACGGTTTCGGACCAAAGTGTGAATACCGACGTTAAATAAAGCTTGCCTAGATCTCCATATAAAGGTTTAAAAGGGTAGTGGGTATTTTTTTCGCATAATGTCTTCCCTCTAAATACATAAGCCCATCATGAATATAGTTTAATTGTGCACATGTATAACAAACATCAAAATATATCTAAATTACGAACAACAATCTTTTTAGATATACAAACAACGGTTTATAGTAACTTTTCAAATAAAAAATAAGTAGGTAAAGTATCATTTTTAAAATATTCCTTAATAAAACAATATTTTTCTTAAATTTCCTATTACATTTAAAAGAACAAAATGTTCATTCATTCAGAAGGTAATCTTATTCTTAATTAATTTCTAATCAAAAAATGGCAGTTGACGGGTGGTTGCAAGAATCGTAACAGGGGCATAACAGGGCACCTGTGAGGTGACATTTCGAGGTCAGAGCACAGGAGACATTATGCGAAAGGTCAACTTTAAAGCGACATCGTCATCTCGGATGTCAGTGTGCAACTCTTACGATTTTTTTTGTTTCAGGTTAGTCTCTAAATCACGGTACAATCATAAAATTCAAAAATCAAGCTTGTTTTTCTACCTTTTATAAGAAATGTTTACTAGATATTTTAAAAATCATAAACCTTTTTCTTTAGTAGGTTCTATTCGAGGAAAACTATATTTACACAAACGATGTCGCTTTGAAAATAGTATAAAATGTATGTTTTAACAAAGGGTTGTCAATAAAAATTAGGGTCTAACTAAACGTTTTTCCTATCTACAAGCAATTAAAACATAAATGCTTTTTTATACATGAATCATTATAATATTCTTTTAAAAGAATCACTACATCTGCAAATTTCCGTGCACTTTATGAATATATAATTAAGACTTTTGTTTTAAAAGTGTTAAATAAAATATTTCAATGAAATATAACGTGTTTTTTTATTATTTACATTATCATTACAAAAGCAGTCGTTTTCCTTAAAATTTATAATATTGTACATTAATCTTATAGTGAGTCGACTTATTCATTAAAGTATAGACATATATAGACAGTAGATATTATAATTCGAAATGTTATATATAATGGTCGATTTTTGTTTTGCCACTTTTAAAGACTGTTCTTAGGATAGCCACCTCTGTGAATACATTAACGAATATACTAGGAGGGTACAAAAGTTTCTGGCCAGAAATATATTATATATATGTAATGTTAAAAAAACAACATATACATGCCATCTTAATTGTCATAATTTTTTGCTTAAACAAATACAATTTTCAAGATGTCATTAATTTAGCTTTTACGACTTTTTGAAGAATACTAAGTCGCAATATTTTCATCAAGTTTAAATTCGAATATCGGTCTGCGATTAAATTCCTCACAAAGGAAGGTGTTAGTCCAAAATATTAAACAACGATTGGATAACGTGTACGGGAATTCATTTCCATCATTTTCCACCGTGAAAGAATATTGCTCACAGACATAAATGAACGCAATACTACGATGACAAGAAGCTATTATGCTAACCTTATCGAGCAATTGCGTGAAGCTAGCAAGCAAAAACTAAACAAAGGCGTGAGGCTTCTTCATGACAATGCGCCTGTTCACATTGCTGTTTTAATATGTGGCTTCATAGAAATTCGTCACCCAACTTATAATCCTCACCTAGCTGCAGTGACTATCACATATTTTCAAAGCCTAAAGTCTGACTTTTTTTATGTTAAGGTCGGCAGACAGGCTGACGGTCCACTTGATGGTAGGTGGCTACCGTCGCCTATAAAACAAGCAACGCCAAAGCTGCTGCAAGTGCGCTGCCGACTGCAGTAGGATTTGGGGTTAGAAGATTTTCTAGTAACAATGAAATGGTTGCTGCAGTTTTTGCTCATTTTGAAAATACAACTTCTGAATATTTTTATAAAGGGATAGAAACGTTAATTAAACGATTCAAAGAGTGTATAGAGGTCGACGGAGACTATATTGAAAAATAAATATAACTTCATGTACTTTTTTCTTTTTCACTGCCTTTTTCTTTGCCGGGCTAAAAACTTTTGGACCCTCCCACGTATATTCAACGAATTAAATAAATGATAAAAAATATCAACAATGATAAAAATCTATCCCGATAAAAAAAATTACAATATTTAAATCATAAAATTTTTGATAAACAAGATAATATTTAAATATTATAATCTGATTATTGTAAACTATAAAAAGGAGTTTATTATAGCAAGCGGCATCGAGTCAGGGCCCTGTGAGACAAAATCGTTCGAAATACAACGACTTGCTATATCAACTCCTTATGAACATTCCTTAGAGAAAAAATATTTTTTTTTTACTTTAAACATTAATTCGATTTTGTATTTCTGTATTATAAAAAAAAGATAAAAGAAAATAAGAGACAGTTAAGCGTCATTCTGTTCTTTGGTTGTGCAATAATGTATATTATAAAGGAGATCACTATTACTGATACGACCCTCCAGCAATTCATTTTAATATTATAAATGTGAAAGCAACTCTGTATGTCTGTTACCTTTTCACGCCTAACTACTCGACCAATCATCATGGAATTTTACATACACATTGCAAGGGATACATAGTACTGGCCCGAGGGACCATCTAAAAATAATAAGCAAGGCCTGGCAAAGCTATAAGAGCAATAAAGGTGTCAGCGTTACATTGCTCATTATATTTTGTCAGTCGCGGGCACCAGCCAGTGAAGGAATTTGGAAGAAAAGAATATATAACGGTTGAACAGGTACCAGACGTTCTGACATTGTAGCGTTAGAGGTACTTGGCGCCCTTCCAGGCGGCGTTGCCGTCGTTGCATTTGCAGCCGCAGCCCGTGGGGCAGGAGTCGTGTCGCGAGAACCAGCGGAGGACGTGAGCCGCGTGGCCACCGTGGCCGCACAGGCGGCACGCGGTGGCCAGGCCGCGCACGCCAAGCGCGCATACGGCACATCGCAACGCCAGCGCGCCGCACGTGCCGCACGCAGCGCCGCCGGCGCATCGGCCGCACCGAGCGCACTCCGTGTCCACCGTCGGCCCCAACTCCGGGCACACCTCTACCTTGCACAGCACCAGCTTCATCACCTGCAAGCGACACCCCAAATCTCTCTTATTATGCTGAATCATCACGTTCGGATGGTGATGCTGAATCGGGTTTACTAGGCTCCACTCGACATCAAGTGCGCTCGAATTGGTGACGCGCATTATAATGCAACATTAGGATTGGTAACAAAGCGAGCAGCCGCATGTTCCGGGTGGCCATTTTCCAAAGTCACTCAAGGTTTGGCTGGGAGTCTCATATTCGGGCTTAATTGAGGTATAAAAGGCGCAAAAACGTTGTGTATCAAAATACAGTCCTTACAAACCATGTGGAACCTCTTTCTCATACCATGTTTAATTACAGACACTGGATATTCCAGCAAGATTGCGCGCCAGCTCATTGAGTGAAAAGCACGTCAAAACGGTTTGTGACGCGTGAAATTGACTTCATCCGGCACGAAAATTTGCATAAGCTTACTTAGCATAAGAATCTATATTTTAGTAAGTTCCTTTTGTTATATAAATGGTTAATATAAAAACAAACATGTCTCAAATATTTCACAATAAACATGGACAAAACTTATGACTTTTTTATTTATACAAAAGAACCGTCATTTTTTCAAGATACAGGCAATCGTCATTATTTTTTACACAAGACAATAATCAGTTGGCTGTACATGGAACAAGGCGTACGGAAACCAATAAATCTATTATATTTTACTGCATACACTTCCATGACAAAAATCACAATTTATATTTAAGTCATCGTTATACATATTTAAGTCATCAGACCACTGTGACCACTGTGTTGTATATCGGTGACCATTACCATATCCCTCCCGAATCCCTTATCATTAATCCTACTATTATCTTCCTTTAAGATCACGACTGTAGCTTCTTTTTGAACTTCTATAGTCGCCGCCACGAGAAGCTGTAAATTATGTATACAAACAAAACTTGCCACACGGGCAATTATCAAGGAAAGTATTTGTATAGCGCATACTTCGACGCGCGTAAACAACTTAATTTTACTGGGTTATAAAGAAGCGAACGTAAACATTTGGTCCGCAATTTTGACGACTCATACTCTTACGTCATTCGAGTTTAAATGCGCATGGGGTTGCTTGTTGTTTTTGCGGATTAGGTTATATATTGGATTTTATTACTAATTTTGGTTTTTATTGGTTAATTGTATCGTTTTGGTTAATTGTTGTGTTACATAAAAGTAATATTCGATCCAAATGTTGTGACCCCCTGAATGTTTGTTTTAAATAATTTATAGCTTCTCGTGACGGCGACTAACATAAGTAAATAAACACACTACCAATCCCTATGGTTATTAGGGGTTGTTTATAATGCCCGAAAAATGAAATAACATGTTACCTCAGTCCGTTTGTAGAGCAGTTGCCAACGATGCAATATGTCAGCGTACACCCTCTTGAAACAATTATACAAATGCACCGTAGCTGCATCCAACACACAAATATCCGACTGAATTTTAGAACGCTCCGACTTAGACACGGTGGAATCCGTGTAAAAATTTTCAGCTTCTGAACACGAATTACTTTCTTGTATTATTGTGGTCCAACCGTCCGCACTCACCTCACTGTACTGATTAACTGTGCTGTAAGGAGATGTCCCGTTACCCTGCAAATGTATTTACTCTAAGGTGAAATCCACACACACCACTTAAACCGGATATGAGAGAGTGCAATAAAAATATACTTACGTAACTCGAATTACTGATAGTCGACTGAGAACTGGAATTACTAGTCTCATTGAATACGGAGAACGCACACGCCAACATAGCCGCCATTTGCAGGTCGGATTCCTTGGCGTAATGTGATATTCTGAAATTGTACAATCACATTTATCAAAAAGAAAAAGTTTTTTTTTATGCAACTAGATGCCAAATTTATTATTAGATGATGATAAATATATATCTGGAAATTATTATCAGCTAATAATAATAAAATATGAATAGAGTAATTAATAGTTTATCAATTGGAATATTATCTGCTATTTTCTATGAAAGTATTTAAAATTTGACACCTAGTTGCATAAAATTTAGTTTAGTCAAATATATTTATAATTATACTACATTACCAACTGGTACCGGCGACTTCGTCCGGTAAATATAAAAATATAACGCCTGACAAAATAATTGAGCAACAATTTATTCATTCTTAATTGATGTTTTTGATTTATTTGTTACATTTTTCTGGATGAAAGGTACTCTACTGCCTTTTCTGTACCCCTGACAGCGTGTATGCAAAATTTCATTATGGTCGGTTAAGAAGCAGCACGTAAAAAGGTAATAGATAGAGTTAAGCATCATTACATATGATATTAGTATGGTTGAATTATCAATTATATTATTGAGCAATCATGTACAGCTCGTGCAGCATGTTGCAGCCGAGCGGGTGGTGCACCCAGCCCATGGTCTCCTCGCTTGAAGTGGGGTGATCTATGGGCCGAGCCCTGAGAGCGCGCGCTGCCAACGCCGCCAGCCGCCACGCCACCGCCCCGTCGGCCCCGCCCCCACCTCCCTCGCACACCGTCGCGTTCTTCTCGCACATCTCTACAACAAAGAAACAACACAGCGCTAAACAATTTCCTTACTTTTGAGCTTACAAAGAAAGTTTATGGACATATAGCTCTGACAAGTTACGATAACTTGAAAACAGATTAAGGAGTTAAAACAATAAACAGTTAAAAACAATGCATATTATTACTGGGAATTAAGATTCAACAAAAGTTGTAAGGGATATTTTTAGACAGCAAAACAGTTCAAAGGCACTTCTAAACAATGGCAGACGACCATTTTGCATCATCAAAATGTCAAGCGCCACACTGTACGAAACCCACACTAGTGTGTAGTCGGTGGCAGTTTGCATAAAGAGCGATAGACTTTGCAAAGAACGTGCAAATAGTGTTAAAAGTTCAACTTTCATTCATATAAATTTGGTACATTTGGAAATAAGGTAGAGGATATTAATCCGAATTTCTAGTTGTCCAAGAGAGAACAGCATAGAGGTTGTAAATCCGTCGCCGATTTTGACCTGATCAGGAGGGGATGCCTTCCCTTACTCACTTACTGAAACACAACATCATATGTGCTGTTATTTCATGGTGGTGCTTATAACATAAGCAACGCTACAGTCGCTGGAAGTTCGCTGCCGAGTATAGTAGGATTAAGGATAAGGGATTAGGAAGGGACAGAGAAAATGGGGTCTGGCATGGTAAGGGGATGGTTACTGCTGCTAGTCAGGCTGCCCACTTGAAACACAGTTTACCCGGCCGCTGCTAAATACACTCCTAGAAAAAATCTTCCAAATGTTCTCCAATAATTCTCTGGCGTGAACAACATGAGGCAGCCCTAAGCGGCGGTTATATCATACATTTGATACTTACCAACGGGGTGGTCCGCATCGATGACGTAGTTGTGCGCAAGCGTACGGCTGAGTGGGAAGAGAGCGCCGGCGTCATAGAGTAGCACACGCGCGGAGCCGCAACCCGAGACGCTACCGCGACTGCGCATGCTGCCAGCACGCCGCCCCTGCGCCTTCTATAATATTAACTCTACTCATTATTCATGTTAAATTATAATGAAACCTGAATTTGTATTAAAATAAAGTTTAAAATGTACATCGAGCACTTTCTGCTTTTTACTTTTTGGCCTTTTCCGAGACTCTAGTAATACTAATATAAAAGTAGAATGGATGTAAGTATCTAAAAAAATCTTTTTTTTTCTATTGACAAAAGCTGAATTGAACTGAATCACAATATTGAGTGATTTACATGTTATTTTAATATCATGGACTTCTTATTCTGTATTTTTTTTTCAAAATTTTAGGTTAAGTAGTTTCGGAGATATAGGGGGGGGGGGGGGGTCAATTTTCGTCTATTTTCTTGAATAACTTGGAAACTATTTATTTTAAAATTACAAAAAAAAAAACCATTTAAGATCTTCACAACAAGACCTTCCATTTGATATGTCACACGATGCAGTTTTTTAATTTTTTTTTTAATTTTCCACCTTCCCCCCAAAAATGACCTCCCATATAAAGATTTCATCTATTCACGTCACATCTCTGCGTTTGGGTCACAAAAATTGACTGATTCCGAGATAAGAGACTGTGAGCGACGCACAGACGGACACACGAGTGATCCTATAAGGGTTCCGTTTTTTTATTCGGACGTACGGAACCCTAAAAACGGGACAAGTGCGAGTTGAACTCGCGTGAAGAGGGTTCCGTACGATGTTACCGTGAAGGTAAAAAATACTAAATTACCAAATTTAATTGCTAAAGAATGGGACTGATCAACGTCGGAGTATTTTAATCAATTATAGTTAACAAAGGTTAAATAGGTGGTGTGTTATTAAAACTTTTGATTAATTATTAAAACTAAAGAGTTCATTATTTCACTTACAAGACATGCTATGTCTGTGCGCTAATTTCATTCAAGTCTGTTTAACAGTTTAATGGTTAACTTAATGTTACAATACCATTTACCCATTTTTATCTAATAACAAAAGGGTGTTATTAGATAAAAATGGTTTGTTCAACGTATGAGATTTAAGAAATTATTTTTGCATTTGACAGCCTAATTCTTGAGGAAGGTTATAGGTAAAAAAATCAGGAAGAACACTAAGGCCGATGATAAGTGGGTCAGGGCCGAAAGTAGCCAACCGACGAGAATCAAGCATTACTCAGAAGAGCCGATATGTGCATTCCTTTGTCAATTTAAATTTAACGACGGTTGAAACCGCGGGACGCAGCTAGTCTGTTTATATATAGAGATATAAAAGTATGCTAGAATAATACACTTTTTATCCTGCTAAAACAAATGACTAATTCTAGCTTGACTTAATTCTTTGTTTGAGCTTTGACGTGAATTATGTTGTCAGCCAGTCGCGGAGACGCGTGGCGTATATGGTAAAATAACTTTTCTTGCAATTACGTAAAGTTGAATATCAATTTTTAGCATTTTCATCGGAATATTTGAAAGGAAAAGCGCGCCGTATCGACACCGCGCGGTCGCTGGCGGCAATATTCACTTGTTGTCTTTCGCGTCCGTCTAATTGAAGTTTTAAGTCATAAGTAAGGAACACACTTACCCATCTATCTTGAAAGTAGAAGGTAGTGATGGAGTTGGAGAGGTGCCGGTGATGGAGCTGGGGGAAGCCGGGGGCGTTGGTGGGCGAAGGCGTGGTGGTGGCGTGAGGGGACGCCGACCCGTAGCCCCCAAACACGACCGGCAGAGCGGAAAGTGAAGACATCGATCTGAATGTGTATTAAGAACAAGGCTTAAACGCTAATGTTACGTTGCGTTTACGATTTAGGTCCTGTGTTGCTAGTTTGTTTATAATCACATAGAGCAAGCATCGCAGTTTTGGAATCCCTTATACTATATTATATAAATAAGTCTTTTTTTTTGTATTTTAAGATTGGCAGAATCATATAGAGGGTATCGAAAACCGATTTTAAATGTGCTTGGCTTTAAAACGAGTCGTGATCCGAAAACTGTATTAAGTGCAGCAAACATTATCATCCGTTATCCCTAGAAATTTATTACCTACTTAGTCAAAATTGCTCAAATTAAAAATTTACAGTCCAAAATTGTTATCCAACATTTTTTTTAATTATATGAAAAAAAAAAATCTTATTTTATCGTAGCATTTAGAGAGTTTATTCTGTTGTCTTTTGATGTGGCTTGTTCTGTATTAGATTAGTGTATCATACATTAAATAATTAGCTTTAAGTGAAAATTTGTAAGCGATACCTAGGGAACATACATACATCGCTTTTTATGTATAAAGAAAGAAAGATTTGTTAAGAGGAAAGAATAGCTTTGCGATTCTAACGAAATAGGTATTTAGGAAAACACATGCTATCGCTCGTGCGCTCATGTCCCCGGGAATCGCGCATAACACATACAAATAGCCTCACGCACACATCGACGGACGCTGTTAGTTGACGAGCAATTACGGCGGAAGGCGAACTCTTTTATTTATTTAGTTATTTGTTGTGGCGTGCCCGAAACTCCGATATAAAGAAATTGAAGATTATAGTGATAATTTCAAGTAAGTAAGTATTTTATTTATTTATGTAATTAGTAACGATTATTTATTATTATTTATTATTTATTTATTTATTTATGTAATTAGCCAATTTCCCTATCCCCTCCTTATCCTTAATCCTAATCCTTACCCTATCCTTAATCCTTACCCTTAATCTTACTGTAGTGGGCAGCGCACTTGTAGCAGCTTTGGTGTTGCTTGTGTTATAGGCGACGGTAGCCACCTACCATCAAGTGGTCCGTCAGCCTGTCTGCCGATCTTAACATAAAAAAAAACGAGTGTAAGCTAATTTGATTTTTGATAAATCGGCTTTTTGCCTAAATGACTGACATTTTGTATTTTAAGTATGTATCTATATGATATTTACGAAACAAAAGATTTTTGACTTTGTTATTGTGTACGAAACTGCTGCATGTGCTACTATAATAATTATAACTATAATGTTTTCGTGAAATGCTAGAGATAGAAATGCTGAAAGAAGATGAGTCTTCTTCGATTTATACCTGAATATTGTAGGAATGTTGAGGGGGGGAAGTCCGAACGACCCAAAATATATACTACAACTCATAGGCGCATGATTGAATATATCTATATTAATAATTTCGTCAAGGGGTACGGTAGACTCGATTGAAACCTTACCTGAATAATAAAACATAAAAAAATAAAGATTTCGAGTCGACAACATATATCCGCAAAATTCGGATTGTCAAGTATTTTCTTAAATTCTAATGTTGCTGACAGACAAATCGCAGTCGCCATACTGACCACTCTAGCGAAACGTCACTCACTGACACCTGTGACATCTTGAGTGGTTAATAAACGTTCCATTTCATTCATACTAGCGCACATACGACTCGCCATTCAATACGTCGTCGCACCATTCATTTTGAAAACAAAGTGTCCATTACAAAGAACTGTGACGCATGTGACTGTGTAAAACGAAACGTCTTGCCGCAAACATTGAGCGAAATCTTTGCCGCTTTTGCCTTTAATATTCCTTGAGAACATGTGTACATATTATGAGTCACATTACACCCGAGCGAAGCCGGGTTTTCATCTAGTAGCATTATAATCTCGTGAATATTTTGCGTTCACTTGACATTTACAGCGTTTTAGCCCCTAAACTATAAATTCTACAGGAAAAAGTTTCGAATGAAATTTATAGGAAATTTTATGCTCTACAAATTCAGTTATTACCATTTTTCATTTATCATGAACCGTTAACTATATATTTAGCAAAAACCATATTGTAAAAAGTTTGAAGCGCTACAAATAAAAAACTATGCATTTTATAGAAAAAAGTTTTAAATAAAAAAGATGGCAAATATTATTATCTACAAAAATTATCTCCACTATTTTTGTCGTACGATGCGCGATTCGTGAGATATTCAATAAAATGTGTTTTTCAAGATGGCGGCTGACGCTCACCCCCCCCCCCCCCCCCTGACGCCAACTTGGATTTGCAATCAGGATTTGCAACTTGGATTTGCACCCTGAACATATTCGAAAAAAAAAAATAGCCGGTCCCGTACATTTCAAAAAAAACCCTCTGGCGCTTGGACTATACGTTGAAAGATAAATAATACTAATTTAGTTAATTTTACTCCTTGTTTAATTTTACCAGACTTATCAATCCGCCGAACTTACTCCCAACATTTTTGAAACAGATAGATATCGATAACGCGGGTGGGGATCCCATCTCTACTATCGACTTTTCCATTGACATCCCTATAATACGTGATGCTTTGCTTCCCCCCCCGACCCCCAATCGTGCGATAGAGAGCGTTGCAACTCGCGACTGATAATAGGTACTTTTTTTGATGAAATTTCCATTTCGGGAGAAAACGGTTTCCACTGACTAAATCTTAACAAATCACTTTGATTTTGATATCGATCGTTTCAGCACGATATATTCTAGGTTTATAGGTTTCGTTTTTTTTAAAAAATTACACTGTTTTTATAAAATAAACGGCTTAATTCGACAAAGTTTTAATCACAAAAATTAAGTTATTTGAGGTGCCTATAAGTTTGAATTTATTGCAAATTTTGAAAAAAGGAAAACCTATAAACCTAGCCTTTCATTGTGTCAATAACATATTAAAAAATCATGGAGATTGGAAAATATTTAGAAGTGGAAAAACATTTTCTCTTTTTGTATGGACGAATACGTACTATTCTTTCCTCTTAAGGCTGATTCTCTTTGTTGATGTTTTTGTCAGTCAGTAAAAAATAAGAAACAAATAGGAAATGTAAATATACCTCGGGGTGCCCGGCTCGTGCTTGAGCGAGAGGCGTCGGGCGTTGGGCGGGCGTGTGAAGACGACGAGCGTGTCGACGCAGCCCCAACGCGCGCCGCTAGTGCGCGGGAAAGGGACGCACGAGTCGCCCGCGTTCTCACTCTCCGACTGGCTGCGCTGGCTCGACTTCATCGAATCACTGTCCTCATTCGATTTCACTGGAATCTGTTCGCAATCAGTTCGCAATATACAAAAAGCCGGCAATTTGAGCACCAGATGAACGATAGTTTAACAAAGATTCAAGACAGTTATTATTATCTTTATAATAATAAAGAGTATTACACGTAATGCTCGCTCCCCTCATGGACACATGAACGCATAACGTGATGTGAGATTCTTACTCACTATAATCTATGCTCGAATTTGTTTGTTGCTTTTGGTCCGGGGACTTTAAAAGCGCCGGCGGGCTGTTGCCGAACGTGGCTTTCAGGCTTTACAGACAAAAATTATTATTAGCAAGTCTTCTAGTGACTGTTAGTATCACTAAGGGGCAGAAACGATTCACGAATGAGATTGCTAGGCGATGCGATTAACAGATCGCATCGGGAAGGGGAGAAGCGACCAGGTATGTAATTACACATAATCTTAGGTAGGATTGGGTACAATGGATTTTATAAAAGGGCTACTTACCTCATCAACAGATGTTGCCAATGTTTTCAAACAGTGCAATAGGCACCTATGCCCCTCCTTCTTCTTTCGATGAGCAGTTCTATTAATGGCTTGAAGGATCTTTATAGTGGTGGCACTATCAATATTAGTGCCGGATAGCCACGAGAACTTGGGTATTGTCTGTTCAGATAAGTTTCTTGGGAATGTTACTTGTAAATTCGCAATGTAGCCATTCCTCTCTGCATGAATTTGACATGTTCTTGTCTCTATGTTCATATCTGTTACTTCTATATTAGCCATTTCTCTTATTGATTCGAATTCGTCATCAATTGATGTCAGAGTTTTATTAGTTTTGCTCTGGAAAATAACACATAAACATACTTTAAAAAAAATATAATTCAGGTGATAAAATTTTCAGTCAAATTAGGGGTTTACCATTTTATTGTCGCTATTAATGCTATCGTTCAACGTCAAATCGTTCACAGAGTCCACTGTCGCATTGTAGACAGTACCTGTATCATTTTAAGAAAAAAAAGGAATTTAGTTTGAATTTAACTGAAAAGTCAATTGGTTATTGTGTTAGCTTTTGGACGCAAATATCCCTAGTTCTATGTTAGCAAGTCGTATGTGGAGATGGACCCTTCTAAGTTGACCTTTAATGAGTTACGCCGCCAGTAGTCTGAATGTTTTCTATAACACAAGCCTATCGGGCACATTGCATTCTAGTCACAAACAACACACACCATCATAATAAATTGTGATTCCGCCTTAACACAAGACATGTGCTGTTGTGTTGCACAAGTGTGCAATTACCTATCAACTCATCCTTTATCCTGTGTTTTTAGGCAATGTAGCTATGTTACAATCAAGTGGATCACCAGCCTGCCTACCAAAATTTACATAAAATGTAGACCATTTTTTTTTTTAAGTAATTGACTATGTAATAATATGTGTATACTCACTATCACTGTGATTATCTTCATGGTTTTCATCAGGCAAGTAATGGTTACACATACTTAACAATGATGAATGCATCGCCCATATTCTCAGTGACTGGTCTCTCCCCCAAGTTACCAGCTGATAGTTGGATGGTGATGTGTTTGGTCTCCACACCATCGTTTGAACGGTGTCTGTATGGCCTACTAACCTATGTGTAAGAGTGCCTCCAACCCATATGCCTATCACCCCAGCCTGGTCTACTCTTGGCAAGCCACCCCAACCAACCCCAATCGTCAACAATCCACTACCGAAAGGAGTATAAATCGCCCGCCACACAGGGAAATTGGTCATAATAATGTTCTCTGGTTTTCTAGCATTGTTTATATCAAAATATTTTATGCTGCCATCGTGGCTAGAGGTGACCACTTGATATTCATGGTGAGGACTCCAGTCAACACCGTGTATCTTACATAAATGTGCAGAAATATAATGTATGGGGGAGGAATGTTTGCGATAGTCCCATATTTTTATATCTCCATCGTGAGCCGTTGCTACTATATGTGAGGCTACTTTATTCCATTGCACTTGCGATGCACCAGCTGCAATTAAACAGTTCAGGTTATGCAAATATTGTATGGGACCCATTGGGTTAGGTCAGTGTGGGGATATTCTAATCAACCACTTTATGACAATTTGTGGTTTGTGCAAATGCTATGATTAATTTTGTGCCTGATGTTTAAAAATCATTCTTCTATTGTTCAACAAAAGGAATAATAATTTAGTTTGTTTTTGAGATAATTCTTCATGCTAGGACCTAAAGGTCTAATTAAAGGTTGTAGAGGTATCTTATTTTTTTCTTATTTTTTTTTCAATTTTATCAAGGATTCTTATTTTTTTTTCTTATTTATCCAGCAAGCTATTGAAGTGATGATGGCTAAAATGGTTTAAACTGGTCACAGGTTGGCGGTGCGTGTTACCCCTCTCCCCTCTCTCATGCCTTCGGCTCACTTAGACAAAGCATCATTGTTTTATTCGTTACAATTTATCGGGTGCTAATATTTTAAAATTAACTGCCGGACTTTATAAAGTGTTCAATTAAAAACCAGTTGCAATTGTATTAAAGATAAGTGGGCATAAAAAATAGCATGTTTGGACTTAATGAAAACAAAATTTTACTTTATCCCACTACTCGCCAGAGAGTTTAGTTTTTTACACCACATTTAGCACATAACTTTAATTTAACTTGAAATTAGAAATGTCATTTGGTCTGTCAACTTGATAAGGGATCCTTATATAGAGTTTTGTATATTTATAAATAAAAATAACTTCTGAATTATGTAAGTTACATTTTAACTAAGATGTAAAATGGTATTGTAAATCAACTTTTGAAAATGATTAACTTTGATTTTACACATAATGTAGATTTACATAATGTTGATTCTAATTTTATTAAGAAACTAGCTGAACTCGGCCACACTGCGACCCATACGGCGGCAACATATTAGCTTATATATAACACTATTGATCATAGTGTGATGTTATATAGCCTTCCTTGATTAATGGACTATTCAAAACAAAAAGATTGTTCAATTCGAACCAGTAGTTCATGAGATTAGCATGTTCGACCAAACAAACAAACTAACTCTTCATCTTTTGAATGTTATATCAAGAGCAGTGTTTCTACCTTAGTGCTCATATAAATTACTCCTATCTTTACAGTCCTTACTTTAAAGTCAGCAATACAATAGCATACATTTTGTTATTTCCTTGGTCTTCTGTAGGCAGGTGGATTTCCAGTTTACGACGATTGATTGACAATGATTGTGCCTTACTATTAATATTCACTTATAAATTTTACAATTGGATATCTTCAACTTACCAACAGCACACAATGACACTACAGGTTTTCTGTGGTCTCTCAAGTCCCATAAATGAGTAAATGTGTCTATTGAACAAGTAGCAATTAAATTGTGGTCCTGCCTGTGAAAATGTGTGTCACTGACTACTCTAGTGTGTGCTCGCAGCGAGCAAATATTAGTCAAATCATTGCAACCGCGCCATTTATACACATCCACTGTTTGGTTACTCTGTAAAAAAAATAACAGTTTTAATGCAAAATATAGAAAATTACTCTGAATATTTATAAATAATATACATTGGCTTTCATACCGCAATAGCACATAATTTTTGGCCATGATACGTTTGACACCACTCTGCTCCAGCTGCATCATATTTACTGTGACGAGGATACTTTTTTATAATATCGCCTGAGTCTTCTTCCAGATTTATTTGTTTTATAGCTAACCACCTACGTCCTGCTAAGAGAACGTTGTTTCCTGTGTAGTCCACGGACATAGCCGTTGCCTGCAAGTCCCGGTACTCCCATTTCATAATTTCTGAGCTCCAATGCACCGTCATTTTGGTTCACTTTGGGGGCAGCCAAGCAGCAGAAGATTTGAACTGAAATTTACACTTCATATATTGAAGTTTTTAGATGAGCTTTTATATTTAAAAAAAATAATTAATGATTCATTGAAGGAAGGTTATTATGTTATTTTATGGACTTAAAACCACATTCAAATTTGTTCCTATTTAAAAACACAAACTTTAAAAAATTAAAATAAAAACAAGACCAGACTAGACTAAGACTAGACTATCTATAGCTATAGGGCTTTCCTAATATACACATACCATACCACACATATTTATCTATGACTAGGGCCAGCCAACTAGGGCCGACGAACGACTAAGGCCGGCCACATACATACGTTTTCCGAATTCGATTTCCGAATTCGTTTTCCGTGCTCGGGACCCGAATGCATCAAATCGATAGAAAATACATTGACTGCCGCACACATTAGTTTTTTTCCGTACGGAATATATTCCGTACGTACGTTTCGAATGTGGGCCCGTGCGTTCGGAATCCCCTTACGGAAAAAAATTTAATGACGTCATGCGGAACGCAGCGCTTGCATACATTTTGTTTGTTTCGGCGCACACGTTCGGAAATTTCCGTTTGAAACCGCGAGTTGTTTGTTTTGTGATGTGTGTTTTTCACGTCTCATCACGAGTGCATCAATACAATGTGTGAAGCAGAAGCTTAACTTTAGCTGTTGAAAAACATCCCTGCTTATGGATATAAACGACAACATAGATAAAGCTCTCTTTAGATAATGCAATCGCAATTAAATCGTTGTTCTCCATGGTCGTGCGTTCACAAAGCCACCACTGAACGTACTGGCAGTATAATATTCCGAATGCAAATTCCGAACGTGTGCGCTAGGCACACGGAATTCCGAATACGGAAAACGAATTCGGAGACCCGAATGCATCAAATCGATAGAAAATACATTGACTGCCGCACACATTCGTTTTTTTTTCGTACGGAATATATTCCGTACGTACGTTTCGAATGTGGGCCCGTGCGTTCGGAATCCCCTTACGGAAAAAACCTAATGAAGTCATTCGGAACACAGCGCTTGCATACATTTTGTTTGTTTCGGCGCACACGTTCGAAAATTTCCGTTCGGAATCGCGAGTTGTTTGTTTTATGTTGTGTGTTTTTCACGTCTTATCACGAGTGCATCAATACAATGTGTGAAGCAGAAGCTTAAGTTTAACTGTTGAAAAACATCCCCGCTTATGGAATATACACGATAACATAGATAAAGCTCTCTTTAGATAATGCAATCGCAATTAAATCGTTGTTCTCCATGGTCGTGCGTTCACAAAGCCACCACTGAACGTATTGGCAGTATAATATTCCGAATGCAAATTCCGAACGTCTGCGCTAGGCACACGGAATTCCGAAAACGGAAAACAAATTCGGAAATCGAATACGGAAAACGTATGTATGCGCCCAGGTTAAGTCACAGAATAAATAAAAATACCAGTCAAGTTTATCATTATTTCACAAACTATATACTATAAAAATATCTTGTTACTGTAGGTATCTCTTTTACAAAATTGCATATACAGGCATTTATGTATGTATAGGGATCTTGTTCCTATCTTGTTCTGTATTGCAGTCAGTAAATCTTTGTGTGAAGTTTCACTAAAATTCAACCATTTACAAATATAGCTATCCAATCTTTTTTTTCAAATTCTGGTTCTAAAACATTTTAAGTTATAGCTTGTGCTTTGGTTGTCGAAATTTTTATAATTGTAATTTATATTTTGGCGCAGCGTTATTTGTATATTCTGTTTGATGGATGTCCTGAGTCCTTGTTCCTAGATATCCTGCCTGAAATATTTTTTCAAAGAAGTTCCAAATAGAAATTCATGGAGAATAGCTAGTACGGATAACAACTCACAATACTAGTAATACTATATCCTCACAAAACTAGTAACTAGTAGTAAACTACGTTTTCATTGGTAAATAGATTGTACGGTGGAACCACTGGAAGTCAGAGTCAGTGCCAGTGTGTGGACCATGGACTACATCTAGTAAAACGTAGTGATTATATACTCTTTGACATCTAGTATATTATATTTATCTATGGACCACATACAATATACTCTCTACAATTTTTCATTGTATGATGATATGCGTGACAGTTCGTAATTGACAATTTTAGTGATAAACCTAACGACATTTAATCGATTGTTGAAGTTGGCAAAGCAAATGGAATCGAAGTACCGATTTTAGATTTTCAGATTTAGAAATAAATTCTAGTAATTAGGAATAAAGGTTACGTTAAATAAATTATAGAATACAATGCAGTCTGTTTAAAATATTAATTTATATTTTCATTACTGTCAGAACTCGAAACCTTACAACTCGTATCAGACTCAAACAAATTTACTTTTGTTTTATTGTTATTATTAGTCAGCTTTAGTTTTATTATCAAAATACGATGTTTTATAAAAATATATGGAATAGAAAAATATTTGCTAAATCTCCGAATATCCAATGACAAACATAGAGTACTTTCGATATATCGAATATAAGTGAATATTAGTGTCAATCCCTATTGTCACAAGCTCCGTTCCACGCGTTTGACACTTTTAAAATATATGTTTTTTTATTACATTTATCTATTATAATAATAAATTAATAATAAAAGTTATAATTCCTTTTGTGTTTTTCGAATAGATATTTTTTTTTCATACATGTGTTTGTTTAATTGTTATTTTTTTGTGCCAGTTTTTTTTTTAGTTGAAAACAGTATGCGTGACATGAAAAAGTGAGAACTGTCATATCATATGGATGGAGTTTCAACCCGCTGCGATAGCGTTAGCCAAAGAGTATATAATATAATCATTAATCACTACGTTTTGGCGTTAGCGAGGTGTGGGTGGACTGTGGGTGGACCGCATCGGATTAGGTGATAAGGATTGATTGAACGTTTAAGATAAAGATAACGATATCATAATAATGGTTGTCGATATATATTTTTGTTTTTGGACATAATAATAGAAGCATTTCTAAATATCCAAATAATTGCATACCTACACTCCAAGAATCAGCAGCATGCTAGTGATTCGTAGCCGATTTCATAAATTCTTTATCCAAATATTACCGCGCTTTATTTTGGGCCTTGTATTTATTTACATTTATTGTGAATACCTTATTTATTATGTAACTCAAATTCAGGTATTTATATTTTGTTATACTTCAACACTTATTCTATTAATATTTTGATTATTTATGTTCATCTGTAATCATTATAAAACTATTTGTTTTTAGTGTAGTTGGCCATCATTGAAAGAAAAAGTATCTGTTGATCAAACAGTATATGCCATGGTATTAGCGGATACTCATTTGCTTGGATCTCGAAAAGGGCACTGGCTTGATAAATGGCGTAGGGAATGGCAAATGCATCGCGCTTTTCAAACAGCAATAACTCTACATAAACCTGATGTAGTTTTTATTTTGGGTAACTATTTATACTTCAACTTGATCACACTTGTCCAACAACGAAACGGTCATTTTATTTGTTAATTTTAAAGTAGATACATACTAATACAGAAATTAGTCAAAACATATGACGAAAGAATCACATACAAAGTAAGATGTCAATCAAATAATCCTGGACCTCTAATATCCATTATCTGCCATTGATAATGGGGTACAAATATTATTTATTTGTTAAAATTAAAAATATTTTACATTACTAATATCTATCTAAACAAATAATAAAATCTTAAACAAGCTGCGTACAATATTAAACATTTTTTAAAATATTTTTAAAGAAATTACATATTTTACTTATGTTACCGAGGTTAAAAAAAAAATAGTTTTTGGAATTTTTATCTGTTTGTGTGCATGCTAATCTCAGAAATGGTTTAACCAATTTCGATGCGGTTTTGACTGATGTATTGTAGCAAGCTTCCCGTAACATTTAGTATTTGCTTCATTCCAATCGGTTTAAAAACAAAACCACTCATACGAAGTTGCGGGCTCGGCTAGTATGTTATATCTATAATTTTTTTTATACAAAATATGCAATTTATTTTTAAAATTTTCTGTTGGGAGAATAGAAAATTAAAGGCCATATAATGTTTAATATTAAACATTTTCAGTTGGTCTGAGACTTAACACTTATAATTGTCTTAGTTATAGTTTCTGTGTGTTGTGTCTCCATCAGAGTTCCTGACATTTTGTTTTAGAAAAAAATGCACTAAACAATATAATATATGTTGGTATTCTCTTGCAGGTGATTTGTTTGATGAAGGTGAATGGTGCTCAGAAAAAGAGTTTAATGATTATGTAGAACGATTCAATAGACTTTTCGAAGTACCTGAAGAAACTAAAATGTATTCCGTAGTAGGAAATCATGACATTGGATTCCATTATAGGTAGGAGAGTTTACTTACAATAGACCATTTACTTAGCAAACTTTTTTAAAAATTGCTAGTATTAATTATGTTATTATTTAAAAATATTGCACAAGTTAGCAATTTTCCAAAGGGTTCCTCTCATTTTAATATCAAAAATCCTCATGTCTACAATAGTTCTGGAGTAAAAATATGCAATTAACTGCCCAAGGAAGCTAATGCAATAAAAAATAAATGAGTGATTGCTATTAAGTTGCAATATAAGTATAATATATTACAATACATAGTAACAATTTAGTATGAGAACATTTATCTTTATAAATTTGGATTTATAATTTTTTGGCAAACAAAACACCCAATTATAATTTTTTTCTATTTGGTCTTGTGGCTATTTCCAAAAAACAAGAAAGAATTTTATTGATCAAGTTTTTTTTTTTTATAATAAAGGAGTAACTTTCATGTTTAATCATAATTAGTAAAAATTGATCATTTATTTTTTGGTATCTCTGCTAGTTCCAATTTGAGATTAAATACAATAAAATAAAATAATAAATCTTTGATTTCACTATGGGTATCGTAATAATTCAGAGCATCCACTGCAAGATTCAATGTTTGACTTGATTTATCCAATTGCTAATTATAGTTGTTGAATTATCTGTATTGTTAATTTCCATGTAAATACTCTAGCGTTAAAACCTAGGATAAAACCTCATGCAAGAAGGAGGTTTGAAAACAAAATGGCTGCCCCGCCAGTGCAATTGGTCAGTATAAGAGGAAATCATTTCGTTCTGATCAATTCTATGGCCATGGAAGGTGATGGCTGCTCACTTTGCTCACGTGCTGTTAATGAAGTTAACAGAATTTCAGGTAATATTTCATTAAATATCTAGATTAGATTTTCAAAATCAGATTCATATTTAAATTTAACCCAATATATTTTTTTTAAATTTATAGGTTATCAGACAGGTTGATGATAGGTGGCACTGTAACCTATTAACACAAGTAATGTCATAGGTGCTGCAAGTGCGCTGCCAACCTTAGTAGTATTAATGATAAGGAATTAGATAGGGATAGGGAAATGTGCTCTGGCATCCCTTACTCACTCACCAAAAGAGGACAACAAGCTTTCATTTTATGGTGGTCTTCTGCACTGATAAAATGTCGAAGGCGGATTCAAGCTGCTTTTGGAGAATTAGGGAGGGAGGCCTTTGTCCAGCAGTGGACATTCTATGCCTCAAATGATGATGGTCTTCTGATGGCTGCCCAAATTACTGTTTAAGGAAATCCCATTCCATCAATCTAAAAAAAAAAACACACTACACAGATTTTAGACCTGTTGACAGAACAGGTCCCATATATTTCAGTATATTTTATTTTTTTCTATTGCTTATTTTTACTAATTATTAAATTTGTTTCAGATATTTTCAAGTGTAGCAGTGGTTCACCCCTATGCAAGGGAAAAACGAAAGTCGATCAATATAGTAAACCTATAATTATGCAGGTAATGTGGAAAAATTATCTACTGTCTTTTAATAGGTTTTTAAGTGTATAGCTGTGAATGTTCATCTTTCACTTTAGTTATTTTCAAATATGTCCAAATTAGAAATAATGTTCCTAATGCACATATCTGTTTTATTGTACTAAAAGTTTTTATGACAATATAATACAACAGAAATTGAAAATTCATTTGTACTGAACTAGTTATAGCTCTGTTACATTTAAAATTGAAACATATGTGACATTGTCAAAGCAAAATAACCATTTGTAAAATAAATAAATATTTTATTTGTTTTGTTCCTTTTATTTATCGTTATTTTAATCAGATGTCAATATGTCACTTATGTTAATAATCCAATCATGCTCATTTACAACTTAACGCCATTATTGCCTTAGGATTATTATTCCTGCTTGTAATTAATTCACTTATAATTTTGTATTGGTGCATTTAGTGAAGACATTTTTCAGCACTATCCGTTATATCGCGAATCTGATAGCATATGCACGGAGCCAGACGCGGCTCCTCTGCCCGAGAGGAACAACTTGTTTGAGGAGCGGTGGGATTGCCTCTCGAAGGAGTCCACAGAGTATTTAGTCGAGAGTTTGCACCCCCGCGCGGCCTTCGGTGGCCACACGCATCACAGCTGCAGGGTAAGGCACAGTTTCCGCCCCACGCGAGATCACAGGATCGAATTTGTGGAGTATTCTGTGCCCTCATTCTCGTGGAGGAATAGACCGGATCCAAAGTATTATTTGGTAAGTTTTAATATCGCTTATGGCCTGAGAGTAGCCCGTTGTTCTTGGCGAGGCCAATAACAGGCAAACAAATAAAGAATCTTCACCAGTGGACTTCCAATCTTTTTGCCTCGTAGACCTCTTGCCATGTTTTTAGGTTTCAGTTGGGTTTCTTTCATATACATTATATTGTACATGGTTAATTTATATATAACTTCAACAAATTCAAATGTGTTTTTAAAAGCTGCTATAGAGCTACTTATTTTAAAACATTAAAAGGGGAATGCCCATCAGCCATACAAAAATTACCTGAGATAAATAAAAATGAATCATTCATCTACTTGAATCTCAAAATCAAGACAATAACATTAAAATTAAATTATTATGATGTAAAAACTGGGTAGAGAAGCTTGTCGACATTTTTGCTTGTCTCTCAAATACAAATAGGTCAATTCTAGTTCGATATGTACAAATGTAGTGTTCAGATGGTAAAACAAAATTTGTAAGAAAGCTGCAGCTGCCTGCATAAAATATAATACTAAATTCAAACCAGAACACTGTAAAGTGCGGATACGCAAGCAAGACAGGGAACAATTGAATGATTGAATATTCTTCCCAAAGGAGAAAGCCACGTTCAATCATACAACGTACTTTGCACGTACTACAAAGACGTACAAATTGGGGAAACCGTAGTGGGCAGCTCTGGATTTGTTTATTTCTTTTCATAACGAGAAATAAAAATGAATTAAAAAAAAGAAATGGAAACAAATTAATCATTCCGGAGTTAATTAAGTGACAATAAAAAAAAATAAGTGCTAAAATATTTAGTAAATTTCATCTGAATAATAACTACAGAGATATTATTCAGAGTTCAGAAATAACTCTTATTTTAAACTAGCTGGCCCAGCAAACTTCGTACTGGCTTAGAATAAAAATCCGTTGCATACAAAGTGTATGCAAAGTGTAACACGACTTTCTTTTATACCTAGTCCAGCCATAAGGTCTGTTACAAATGAATTTTTTTTTTTTTTTTGTGAAGTAAGGTAATCTTAATATAACTTATACGAGTATGTACATATTTATTGAAGTCTCAGAAAAATAATAATAATAATAATTCTATTCAAAATGGCCACCTTTAGCTTTGATACAGGCCTTTGATCTGTTCGGACGCGAATCTATGGATTTACGCACTATTGGGAAATTTAGCCACTGCTTGCTCCAGAGATTTCTTAAGAGAATCAATGTCATCGTGTCGTTGTGAGAAGGCCATGTTCTCTAAAACTGACTATATAATTGTAGTCTAAGGGGTTCACAACTGGGCTAGACGAGGGCTATTCTTCAGGTCTTATAAAGTCCGGAACATCGGTTTCGAGCCAGACTTGGGTAGTTCGTGCCTTGTGACCAGGTGTAGAGTCTTGCTGAAAGTGTATTATTGAGAGGTTTCACAACACGATCCAAGACGGTCTCTTAAATCACTTTGGCTGAAGTCTTTTTCACAAAAATGAAGCTTTGTGATTCCTTGATAAGACACCCCGCACCAAACCATAACTGCCGCAGGATAATGACCACGTTGTAACCTTCCTGTCGCTAGGGCAGCTTCTTTATAACTGTGAGCGTACACTTTGTCATTTTGCTTGTTGTAGTGCTTTTCAATCGTGAAATTTTTTTCATCATTAAAGAGGATATTTCTGTGTCTTTCACCTGCGTATCGAGACAGAAGGCGTTTTGATCGATCCACTCTTTTTATCTGTAGGGATTGATTTAAGTCCTGTATTGTATATCGACGATAAGCACCGAGCTTTAGGTCTAGTTTTAATATATGCGACAGAGTCCTAGTGGGAATCTTCATTTATCGCGATAAGATTTTTCGTTTGTATCACCAAGCAATTCTACCCAAATCCGATAGATGGCGCCATCAATAGTGTTATATTTTTATTTTTCAACGCGGACGAAGTTGCGGGCACCAGCTAGTATAGATATATAGTAATTTAGGATTATTGGTCGTTTCTGTCCATTCCAGGCAATTTATGGACATTTCCTTTCTATCTTTGGAGAAGAAATTAAAACATATTTCAAGTTTTCATTAAAATGAAATTGGATTTGAACCTTATACTCATAATATCTTCACTACTAATAAATAATTTGCATAAATAAGTTTATATTCATACAGTAATAGTTTATTTTTGGCCTGTCTCTTAAGACAACTCGTAACAATTCTTAAAAAAATATTTAAGCAATTGACAGTGGCTAATATATACTTACCTCGGATTTTTTTTATAAAATAAAAATTAACATGCATCCAACATTAGCTTTAATTGTAGGTGACGATATCCCAACACGAGGTGCGGGTGTCGAAATGTGGCGCACCACGTGAGGGCAGTATGCTGGCGTCCGCTGCGGTGCTGCTATTTCTCTTGCTGATTTACCTCAGATATCACGCCAGTAACAGAAGAGACTTTAATTACAAACTTTTGTAAGTATCGACCTTAATCTTTTCACTGATAATGTCGAGTAATCTCCTTTGTCAAAATGTTTTTACATAAATATGACATCTTTGACCAGTTATTTCGTCTAACAAAATCTGCCATTGACAGAGGTGGCTGTCCATAACCGCTCTCTTATGTTGTGAGGCGAGCTTCACGTGTTCCGACGTAGTTCAGCTTATGCACATCATGTTGGTGGTGTTTGGGATAATAATGCGTAAAATGGGGCCTCAAGTTCAGAATTGCGTCACACTGACAGTGTCCGAGTATAATAATAATAATTTAAATTATTTAGAACTGGGGTCCAACAGGTATAAAACACAATTGTTTTGTCCTCTAAGAACGGATTACGCAACGGATTCCGTTATAAACCAAGTTGCTATCTACGACCAGTTTCTTTTTTTGCTTTTTCATTATCATTTAGAGAATTTTCCGTAAGCCCTCTATATTCCCATAAGTGAATTCCAATAACATTTATACATTATAGAAAAATAGTTAACTAACTCTCTTTTTTCTGAAGGCATTTTCACAACAAATCCTGCTACTTTTAATGAATGCATGAACTCGGGTCTTTAAAAATTGTTTAGTCTTTTAGGATACCCAGATTTCCCTAAATCCCGACGACATTTACTTCTATTAGATCAAATGATATAATTTTTGTAATTCACGTGTGAATACGAATAATCTGGAAGGTCTAACAGGAATTTGAACCTCTATTGCCTTGACGGCTATCATCTATCTGCACTAAGGGTTTTATAAGGGTTATATTTAAGAAATATTTCAAATTCCTCAGAAAGGAATTGGATGACTCGTCTAAGAGTAACTAATAAAACTGCACTAAAAAGCTCTTTCTTCCTTCTGTGTCATGTGACACCTCCTTCTTAGTCGTTCACTCTTGACAGAGTGGTCGTGGTTGAACGATCTTGCGTCTCGCTTTTGGATAACGTAGTTCCGGCAATACGCCTCCACCTGCCACGGTCTTCAGCGTTGCCGGAACACTGGCCTATGGTGGTTTGTGTAGCAGTCTTTATAGAGTCTGTCCAACGTACAGGCGATCGACCGCGGGGCCTTTTTCCTTCCACTAACTCTTGGACAACTAACCGCTCCATTGAGTCGTGATTTCGGACTACATGGCCGAAATATTTGAGAATTCGCATTTGCACAGTCGACGATAATCTTTCCTTGATATTAAGTTCTTCCAGTATAGAAATATTGGTGCGAAATGCCGTCCAAGGGATACGCAACAAACGCCGCCAGCACCACATTTCAAGCGCATCTATTTTTTGTCGGTCTTTCTGTCGCACAGTCCACGTTTCCGAGCCATACAAAAATATAGGGAAGACCAAGCTTCTCATGAGGCGAACTTTTGTGGCTTTAGTGATGCTGCGGTTGCACCAGACTCTTTTCAGCCTCTCGACGGCAGATCTTGTAATAGCACATCTCCTTCGTATCTCGTCTTCACATCCCCCTGTATTTGTGATCGTGGAGCCGAGGTACACGTAGCTTTGCACAACTTCACAGTTGCCAATCGTGCAAACGTCAGGTTGATTGGATTCAGCTCGGTTCACAATCATCATTTTGGTTCACAATCATGTGACACAGAGGAGCGAAAATTGTACTTTTTTATCAGATTATTAATGTAATTTTTGTGTATGTACTTGTAATGTAAGTACTTACTATTTTGTGTGCACATTAACTTATTTTAACCAAATGGTAGTGAGTGTTAAAATATAAAATGTTTAGGTACCAGTATTATTTTATTTTATTTTGTCCCTGCAGGTCTGGAAAGAAAGTCTGATATAATTGGCACCGCATCTATCCAGTTATGATCCAGTGTCAAAGTTCTATACACTATACTGGTAACATAGTATATACATGGCAACAATATGGAGTATGACATTAAACAGATTTGTCAAAAGATTTAATGATACAAAAGTATTTCCGGCTAGACTGTTTTTAGAATTGTAATATTTTTATTATTTATTTCGATTTACATCAATAAACAATTATTAAAAGTCAACTGGTTTTGTTTTTCAAATCTTAAAAAAATAAAATTAATTTTAGCAGTCAATTTTTTTTAAATATTATTAAAGGTGACAGACATGCTGACGGTCCACTTGATGGTAGGTGGTTACCGTCGCCTAAGGACACAAGCAACACCAGGGGGGTGTACGTATGCGCTGCCGACCTTGCAGGAATTTGTTTACTGCTCGCTTGAACAAGCCCATATTGTAGCTAGAAGGAAACACCTTAGAAGGGAGACTGTCCCAAAGATCGCGCGTCCGTGGGATAAAGTTTCTACTCATCCGAACTGTGCGCAGCGGCACTTTATCCAAGTAATGCGGATGAACTTCGAATCTATGGCGCGCAGTGCGTTGGTAAAAGTTTGTGGTAGGCATTAATTGGAACAACTCATCCGAGCACTCGCCATTGTACAGACGGTAGAACACACAAAGAGAGGCTACATCTCTTCTTAAACTAAGTGGTTCTAATTGTTGCTTTATGAGCATTGGATCGTCAACAATTCGACGCTGTAAGGTGTCAAATGGATCTAGCTGGTACTTAGGCGCGCCAGCCCAGAGGTGAGAGTAATGTTGATATAAACGTGATATATACATACATACATAAAACCAGTTATTTAGCTTATATATTTCCAAAGCACAATGAACGTATTTACATAACAAACTTTCCTTCATAATATATTTTTCCTAACAACATCTTGTTACTATGGTAACTGCATGTACATAATAAGGTTATCGGCCAGTACTTATTTTCGGTATAAATACTATTTCCAATAGAGAGCAGTACTCCATGTGGGGCCTAATTTGGGCCTTATAAAGGATAAGGCGCTGCTCCGGTGTGAAATACTGCTTTGCTCTGTTCAACACGCTAATTTTTTTTGAAGCTAGAGTAGCCTGTCCTTCCAAATGAAACCTAAACTCGACCCTGCTCGAAATGTCCACACCCAGGATACAAGGGGCACACTGAAATGATCGGGAATAGAATATTTCGGATTGAGTTACAATAAAACCTTTTTTAGAATTTGAATACGGCCTCTTAGAATCTTAATGACATTCAAACAATTAAAAAATTTTGTTAAAAACAAAAACTATGTTGGTTTAAAGTTGACACGTCGTTAACAGAAATGGATCTCACGCGTGAACATTTCCGTGCCATAATTTATCACAATTTTCGTCGCGGCTTATCTCAAGATAAATGTCTCAGCGAACTTGTTTCGATTTATGATGTTGAAGCACCGAGTCAAACGACAATATACCGCTGGTATGCCGAGTTCCGACGCGGTCGTGTGTCGCTCAGCACTGTTTCTTCTGCAGGTCGACCAAGAACAGCGGTCACGCCTGAAAACATCGCAGCTGTGCGAACTATTATATTAGATGACCGTCATGTGACATACGAGCAGATTCGGGCTGTTATCAGTATCGGAATGACTGCAATTCAGTCGATATTACATAATGAGCTGTGTGTAAGAAAGCTAGTTCCCGCTGGGTTCCCCACAATTTGTCCGAAGAGCAAAAGGCGGCTCGTGTAGATTGGTGCCGGAATACTCTGCAACGCTTCAACGGAGGGAAGTCAAATGCCGTTTATAATATCGTCTCAGGTCGAATCATGGACTTATTCATACGAACCTGAAAGAAAACATCAGTCAGCAGTTTGGGTCTTCGAAGACGAGGTCAAGCCAACGAAAGTGGTTCGCTCCCGCAGCGTGTCAAAGAAAATGGTCGCTACGTTTGTCTCGAAAAAGGGGCATGTTGCTACAATTCCTTTACAGGAACGCAAAACGGTTACCGCCGAGTGGTATATCACGGTTTGTTTGCCAGAAATGATAGCCGAACTCCGAAAAAATAACCCGAAACGTCGCATCATCTTACATTACGATAATGCGAGCTCCCATACGGCTCGGAAGACAAATGATTTTTTGAAGCAGGAAAACGTTGAGCTGATGAGCCATCCTCCGTGCAGTCCTGACCTGAGCCCAAACGATTTCTTTACATTCCCTAGAATGAAAGATTTATTACGCGGTCAACGGTTTGAAGACCCCGAACCAGCTGTGGAAGCGTACAAATCAGCCATTTTGTCAACATCAACTTCAGACTGGAATTACTGTTTTAATGATTGGTTTGCACGAATGGAAAAGTGCATTAAGGGGAGTGCCCTGTCGCTATTTATCCAGATACTAGTTTACTCCCCCTGCAGTTTACTGCCGAGGTTTTTCGTCGATTCGTATGCGCTCTACTGTATTAGTAAAATTATGCAAATTTTTACTGCAAACAACAATGACCCAAAAAAATCAAAGTTTTATCTTAGTAGCTAACAAGAATATTGAAGAATCTCGAGGTGGCTGCAGCAACGACCAGAACGCGTTATTGATTTGTGTATGGAATATCTGAATTAAATGCATCTACGTTTTGCTAAAACAGTATAAGTGTTGACACTGTCTATATAACGGACTAATTTGCGAGGCGGCTTTTTTGCGCGAACTTACAATGCCCTACATTCTGTAACTACGACCAATACTTCATCAGACCTCACTTATTCGGTGCTTAAAATATTTCAATTAATGCACTATTAGTTAAAAGCCAATTTAACTAATAATTCTAAACAAAATAAAAATAAATTCTAATTCTAACATTAGAATTTGAAATTCGAACATTTAGATATGTACGGGGCTTACATTGTCGAAGACAGAGTACAAGCTTGAAATGGAGATTGTCCTGCAAGACAAGGAGTATAGGAAAGGGATTTCGCGATCCTTCTCTTGTTCGTCGGGGCGAGTTCATAGTTGACTGATGACTGCGTATCGCGTCAGCGACTACATACTTTTACATTATAGGATTACTCGTGTGTCCGTATGTCCGACCATTACCCCCCCCCCCCCTATCTCCGAAACTATTGAACCTAAAATTTTGAAAAAAATATATACAAAAATTAGTTTTCTACTTATAGATTATAGGAAAACCTATAAGAAGTCCATGATATTAAAATAACATGGTAAATCATTCAATATTGTGCGGATAGGTAATATCGTACAAAACCCTCTTCACGCGAGTTTAACTCGCACTTGTCCCGTTTTGTGTAATATTTTAACTAACGGCCCGCCTTCGGCTTCGCCCGTGGTGCAATTTTTATATATATGAACATTCCCCGTTTATCCCTCTTTCCATTAGTCAAAACCGAATTAAAATCGGTCTACCCGTTCGAAAGTTATTTCGAAGATCCATTTTTATTTAAGTATATACATTTTTTTAATTTATGATTTAATTTATGATCTTTGATTTGTTGAATTGTCTCCCCGCTCCGAATAACAGAAAAACTATTGAAACATTGGAATCGTGAATATTCATATCTTCTAGAAACTTACATATTTTAAAAATGCCCCTGAGGGACTCATATTTTGATTTGTTAGTAAATTTTCCTGAACTGTTAGGAGAGTACTATGTCTGAGTGCATGCTTTTTTTTTTTTTTTTTTTTTTTTATGTTAAGGTCGACAGACAGGCTGACGGTCCACTTGATGGTGGGTGGCTACCGTCGCCTATAACACAAACAACGCCTAAAGCTGCTGCAAGTGCGCTGCCGACTACAGTAGGATTGGATAAGGGATTAGGAGGGGTATAAGGAAATGGGCTCTGGCATCCCTTACTCACTCACCGAAACATAACAGTACGTATATGCTGTTATTTCACGGCGGTATTCTGTAAGGAGGTGGTTACTGCCGCCAGGCGGGCTGCCCAAAAGACTGCGAAACGCAGTAGCCCTACTACTACTTTTCAAATCCAGACCAGAGTCAATTTTGAAAATTACATTAAAATTTCCAAAGTTGACCCCGCCAGGAATCGATCCCGGAGCCCCTGAGAAGTTAGGCAAGCACTCTTACCACTCATCCAACGGGCCGTCTGTAATGCTTGTACTGATAAGGGCATTCTTTCTTAGATTTTCAATCCCTTATTGCATTGATAAAACTTTCTATTGTTTAGTAGCTACTGAAGACTTTCTATTGTTATCCTAACTAATATTATAAATACCAAAGTGACGTTACGCTTTCATGCATTTTAACTATTCAACCGTACATCGTGAAATTTTGTACACACGTTAAAATAAAGATAAAAAATTCAACGCATAGCAAAAAATAAATAATATAAAAAGATTGAATAATTTCCAAATGATTATGGTCTAATTTCGACCATCGAGGCAAACACTTGGTTACACAGCGATTTCAAATCTGAACAAAGTTTTGTTAGAGAGAGGATTAGGTATATCTGTTAACGGTTCTCGATAGTGTAAGATGGATTCACGTTTTGGCAGTAAAACACAGTGTCGTTTATGTTAAAAAATTTATGTATAAGTAGATAAGTTAGTAAGTTTAAAAAATAATAGGAACTTTAACAACAATAATATAATGCCGATGTATACTTTTTATCGGCAATGGCAGAACATAATTATAAAATAAATATAAAGTTTAACAAATCAACATAATATATCTTTTTAAATAAGATTAATACTGAATTAATTAATCATGGCCTTACACTTAAGTACAACTACCTACTTGAATTTATAAACAAAATTATTGTATATAAATGCATTTTTACAGAGGTCTCATATTGAGAGATGGATCTTCAATTAATATCAGTTTTTATTGATATATTGTTTCTGCGCAGCAATAATACAGATCAGATACCTCTGTAGAGACTTTTGCTCGCTTATCTCAAACAAGTTCCTGACATTCTGCTAGTAGGGTTAACAATAATAACAATTATATGGCTAATAAGTGAAAACATATTAAATCACTGACATGGAAACAAAGTCTATTGCTATTGCGTAATCGCTATTCAATGAATTAAAATATTCGAATAGCATTTCATGTTAGATATAATTCACTAAAATTAAGTTTAAACCTAGGTTAGCTAGTCTACGATATAATTGTTTCACGAGAACCAACAGCCTTCTGCGTCTACTCAGGAATGTCGCTGAGACGTATTCCTCCCGGGCAACGGTACATGCGTTCTTGCATTGGCAGCTCACCCACTAAAAAGCGGTCAAGAGCCTTATTCGCCATACGGGAGTGACCGGATCCTCTGAAGGCAGTGCTTGCATCACGGCCCGCATATTCCAGCATAATGTCGCTACCTCCAGGATGCTGGAACAACAAGTATTGATGTTATTACAAATGCATAAAACATTTGACCTTATACAGAACAAATCTAACTGAATTTACTTGCAGAATAAAAGTATGGCGACAAGAGCTACATGCAATAACAGCACGGGTGCTGTTGTATTTCATTGCAATAGTAACTATACCATACTCAAATTAAAGGCTCTATGGTCATAAGATAATTGAAGAGAAATTGCGTACATTTACATTCAGGCTATGAAAAGTGTGTGCCATCTGGACCCTCGACTCTATTAAAGTTCTCAGAAAAATAGTTATCTTTAATTAGTTCTGCCGCGTGGATTCAACCGACATTTAATTTAAAAGAAATCGGATTTTATTCTCTATCTCTTGGTATGCTCGGTTCTCTAGTAACAATCGTCCTCGGCTACCAATCTATCGTATGTAAAATATTACATACATAACCTTCCTCAAGAATTTGGCAACGAAAAGAATTTTTTAAATCCGGCTACTAGTTCCAGAGATTAGCTAGTCCTAACATAAAAAGAAACTTTTCAGTTAAGTATTAAATGAATAAGTGTTATGCTTACCTCGTCCAGGAAGGTGGTAATATCGTAGACGCGGTCATATATGACCACCCAGCAGTCTTTAGGGGTGTCGTGCATACCGACTTCTCCCAACGTTATCACTCTTTCTCTAGCTTCCGGCGTACCAGGCTCTATGCGAGTCTGCCATTGACTCTTCCTGCTATCCACAGTCCAGGGATTCACTAGCCGGAGTGCCGCCATAGTAAACGCCATCAGATCTAAATTAGACTCTTCTTGGTCGGAAGTCATTAATGGCGTCGTCGGTAGATTTATTTCCGGATGACTTTGAACAGTCGCCATTCTATCTATTTTATACTTATATATATTATCTCTAATAACAATTTCAGTTCTTATTCAGGTACTTCTCAAGATTCAATTTAATCTCCGAGACGTTAATGACTCTGTGCGAACCGGAGAAGATTGGCTGGTAAACCGTTAGTTGCTCTGTAATAGAATTATGAAACCGTATTACTTAGTGTATTTTACTTCGCACAAGTAGGGTTGAAACTCGCGATTAAATTAAATCACGCGTATAAAAATTTATATATTTATATTAGAATTGGAATAAAATTTTAAAAAATAACCTTCAATGTACTAGTTTTATTTTGTGTGTTTTATGTGGGAATAATTTGAAAATAGTTAGGAAGTTTTAGAGGTTATAAGTGGCAACCCTATTTGTGCGTGAATACAACACATGATATTGTCGGTTAGATCGGCTTACATCTGAGCCTAGACCACGAACCCCACCAAAGGATTGGTTTGCCTATATAAATGCTAATTTCTAGTAAAAATTTGTCATTCCCTCTTTCTCAATTGAGACCGCTTTTATCAGAATTGAACAATTGTTTTTAAAAGTGAACGAGTTTATCAAAGCTTTTGGTTGACGTAAATATAAGATGACCTAATAGTTCGTATCATCATTTTATATCTGCAGGAGATAAGACCTTTTTTATTATTTTAACCAGATTTTTCTGCTCAATATTAATTTAATATTAATTTGCTTCTATAGTACATACCAATATTCAAAATGTAAAAGTCTGTGACGTTTTTAAGGGCATTGTCTTTACCGAATTTTGATGAAATGTTGAATGCAGATAATTTGATTTGGATTACTTTGTTAGAAAACGTATTTTTAATGAAAATATAAAAGAAAGATTTGTCAATAGGTTATTTTTAAATAAAGGTTTTGGGTTTTACGTTAATATAAAATACTATCTGACCTCGGCGAACTTTGTACCGCCTCAGAATAAAAACCGGTTCCATATAAGATCTATGATAATTTTTTTTGTGAAAGTTTCAGATTATTTATTAATTATTCTGCTATTCGATATGGAGAAAAATTCAACAAATCAAACATCATAAAAATCGGTCCAGCCGTTCTCTAGTTATAAATAAATGGTGTAACTAACACGACTTTCTTTTATAGGTATAAGTATGGAATAGATTAGGTACGTCATAAATATTTTGTTTATAAACAAGGTTGTGTGATAGCAGAGTTTTTCCGACGTTCCCGAGTGAAAACAAATAATGTTTACCTTCTAATCAACTCCTTGACCCGAAGGACTCGTTATCTTTGCTGATGCTCGAAGCGCGGTGAATGACGGTTGCACCAATTATCACTATGCCACCACTGTTCGTACTGCAGTTTTATATTTACAATTTTTCGTGTGCTCATGAAAAAGAACATTGCCACTAGTTAATATAGGATTGTCATTTATCACTTGCCGATTTCTGAATGTGAGGCGAAGCATTCGTCGGTGGCTTTTATAGCTGGTTCGCACGCGCGCGCCAATCTGATGTAATCGGCCGCTTATCTTGCCGAAGCGTAGCGCTCGTGCGCTCGCGTTTTGACGCCACTGAAAAAAAGCTTTAACTTTTCGTGTTTTCAGAGGGACGCCCTGCGAAGGCATCGCGAGAAGCGACTGGATGCGAAGCGCAATGAGTGGTGGCGAGCCTTGGGAGAGGCCTAGATCTACACTTGTCTCTTACCCCATTATGGTATCAGATTCGGCAGTCCACTTGGATATCTTGGGATTGCTTGTTTTCTCGTCGCTCTTTATTTTTTTTTGTGTTAAGATCGGTAGACAGGCTGACGGTCCACTTGATGGTAGGTGGCTACCGTGGCCTATAACACAAGCAACGCCACAGCCGCTGCTAGTGCGCTGTCGATTACAGTAGGATTAAGGATAAGAGATTAGGAAGGGGATAGGGAAATGGGCTCTGGCATCCCTTACTCACTCACCGAAACACAACAGCATACGTGCTGTTATTTCACGGTGGTCTTCTGTAAGGGGGTGGTTACTGCCGCCAGACGGGCTGCCCAAATGACTGCGAAACGCAGTGTGCTCCTGCCACTACTTTCCAGCTCCAGACCAGAGCCAAATTTGATAAGTTCATAAAAAACTAGCGGTCCGTCCCGGCTTCGCACGGGTGGACATTTATTTTTTAAACATTTTTGAGTTTATTCATGGAAAACAGCAATTATTATCAATTGGGTTAAGGGCGGAGATGGGGGGAGGGTGAGTTACTCGCTGATCATGTAGCTTTCTATAGGTGAAAGAATTTTTAAAATCTGTCCAGTAGTTTTTGAATTTATTCATTACAAACATAAAAAAATACATAGGTATGTACATACATGTATACAAATATTTTCTCTTTATAATATTAATATAGATAAGAATAAAAATAAACCGTGAAATAACAGCATGTGTGCTGTTGTGTTTCGGTGAGAGAATAAACATATGAATCTTGCAGCACCTGTGGCGTTGCTTATGACGGTAGCACCTACCATCTAGTGGACCGTCAGCCTGTCTGACGACCTTAACATTAATCATCACATTTTAGTATACTTTTGGATTATTTCAAATAAAGATATAACTTTTGTAGTGTAAAAGTCGACAAACAAGCTGACAATTGACTTAATGTTGTTGACGCAAACAGAGAGATATGAGGTATCCCTACTCTCACACCGAACATAACAGCACATGTGCTAATTATTTGCATGCGTTCTTCTCTAAGGAAGTATTTATAGCTAGACAGGCTACCCAGTTTTTTACAGCGATAAGCAATGTACCCTACCAATGTTATGTGAAAATTTAAATTTCTTGCCTTGATTTTCTGTGCATTATAGTTTTTACCTTAAACTATTATTTTATTTGTGTATTTTATATGTATTATTATATATTAAAATATAAATATTAAAAAATTAAAAAAGACTTTTTTTAAGTTAAGGTCGGCAGACAGGCTGACGGTCCACTTGATGGTAGGTGGCTATCGTCGCCTATAACACAAGCAACGCCTAAGCTGCTGCAAGTGCGCCGCCGACTGCAGTAGGATTAAGGATAAGGGATTAGGAGGGGGATAGGAAAATGGGCTCTGGCATCCCTTACTCACTCACCGAAACACAACAGAGCACGCGTGCTGTTATTTCACGGTGACGGGCTGCCCAAATGACTGCGAAAACGCAGTGTGCCCTGCCACTACTTTCCAAAATCTTCAAAGTGTAAGTTAAAGATAGCCTGGTTTTGAACGAGGTCTTTTTGAGTTAAATACTAGAAAAATAGCTGTTCCCTTTTTTTAAATATACCATTTAAAATATTTATAATTTGGTATTTGTTTTTTGCTAGCATGTGTTTCGTTCACCGGTTTAAACCTGTTATAGGCTATGGTGACGGTACCATGAGAGCTATTACGTAATGTAAATATGTACGTCACAGCATTCGCTATAATACTTATTTAGTCATGTGCGTAAGAAAATCAAAAGAAAATGTACCACATAATAATAACAGACGTATACACATACGTCTGTCACAAGTCATATACAAATACAAAACATTTGTTTGAATCTTTTCGACATGTCATTATGGTTGAGCTTTTGATTGATGACGTCAAAGGACGGTGAACGAACTTCGCAAACAGCAGATCATAATAACAGGCAATCATAACTTTGTTGGATAAATACATTTTATCTTCAGTTCACAACTTGATTTTACTTATTTTGAATAAACGTTGGAAATGTTTTACATATCTCTCTTTATATGTAGTTAAAACTATGAATGAATGAATGAATGTACTCGTAATGAATTTTTATACTTTAAAAATAATTGTATTTTGAAATTACAAAGACCTGTATAAGGAAAAAGGATTTTTTTTTATTGCACAGTTAGAATAAACTTATTTATTTATTTATTGTTATCAATTAAAAAAAAAAACCACTCGTCTTCAATGCCATCTGATGAAAAACATTGTTTAATTTCATTATTTAATTATATGTAATAGGTAGGTAAAAACCCGATTCCCATTCTAAGTTTTCCTATAACAACAATGACGTAACATTAATGAAAAATTACAATAAACATATGGTTTTTTTTTTCAAGTATTTTTTACATAAACGATAAGACGAGTTCCGGGATAGGTACGCACAACTTTCCTGTATTAAGTAGTTATATTTTTTACAGTAATTATTTACCTTATTTATTATTGTACCTTATTTTTAAAACTAGGTACACATTGCACTCTCAAGAAAGCTACTAAAATATAAATTTGGCACTCCAGTGTTAAAATGAAAAAAAAAAAAAAATCTAAAGTAGTGAACCGCTTTATTTTATTGCAGGCATTGGCTTCCAAATTTTACAACGCTTTTAACTAATTTTCTATTTTTTTAGGTAAGAGAAAAACAATGTTTAAACTCTTACTGAATTAGGATACAAATACTTCCTACTATCAGGGTTTTATTTATTTATTTATATTTTTATACAATTGAAACTAAAATTAATTAAATTATAAATCACTGGTTTATATTTTTTTATACTAGCTAATCAAGTACAGTATTTGCATTAACTAGAGATTTAACTAAGATATACAGTTTGTAGAATAAAATTCGGATAAGAATTACCTAATCATTGAGGGAATTTTCACAAAATTTTTTTTTAGAGTACCTATTTAACTCTAATTGTTTTTTCGTTAGGGGCAGAAGGTTTCTGCCAATATCATAGAAACGTCTAGTAATAAGAAACGTCTAGTGAGCATATTTCGATGAAAGGTAACTCGAAAAGGGCATTTGGTATAAAACAATCCCAGCCACATCCTTTAGACATACCATGGTTTGCTGACGCACCTCTCTGCAGACGCGACACATTCCGTTAAACTTTGGTTAGAGGGCGTCCCGTAAAAGGTGGTTGATATTGGAGCCATCGGTAGGGCAGATGAGGGCCTTTCAGAAAAATACTATTTGACCATAACACCAGTGGCGTAACTATATCATCTGGGACCCGTGGCAAATTCTTTTGATGGGGTCCTATCAAAAAATCGTCACGTTGGACTTAGTTTAATTTTAATAAACCATTTAAGTACCTAGTTATCCAACACTAATAACAATTTTATTTTCAAGAGGTTATACATTACAATGAATAATGGGTTTATACATTAATGAATGAACATTAATAATGAACAATGGGTTTATACATTTACAATGAAATAACAATTTAATTTCAATTATTAGAAAGATATTTATTAAGAAAAATCTTTTCTTTGAGGTTTCTGTTTTGCAAAAGTGTCTATAATATTATCAAAGTTTAAAGATCGGGCCATAGAATTTTCAATAGACAGAATAACCAAGTTACATAACCTTTGTTTTTTTTTTTTGACGCGGGGAAATGGTCTTGTCCCATAGAGTTTCTTAAATAGGTTTTTATTAATTTTAGTTTTGAAAATGATCGTTCAGCACTTAGCTGTCTCACAGGAATTGTAACAAATAACATTAATGAAGTGCATACTTCAGGATAAGCTGCAGTACATAAAATGATTTGTTATTATTAATAAATCACCAAGGTCTCTAATACAGGAAGACTTTTCTCTTTCGTCTCTGAAAGTGGACCGAAAACTGAGAATTTCCCTGGTAAATAATTCGATATGTCTTTTTCATATATGTATATCAACAAATTCTAGAGATTTTTTAAATAGATCAGTGTCATTTAAAATTTGCAGAGTTGAAGGCTGCAAAATACTGAAATTGGAAACATATTCATCGGAAGGAAACGCGATTTCAGTTGATTAATAATGATGTCCAATACTCGATAAAATATGTTCACTTTGAACAAACTTTCCAGATCTTGGAAAGTTTGTTCAAAGTGACATTTTACGTTTTAAATTCCTCTGACGAGTTTTAGAAAATTCAGGGGTGATAGACCATTTTTCTGCTACACTATTTGCTTCCATTTTTAAATTTACTAATTCATGTCGATACCTTTCCAATTCTTCTAGGCAAATTTTCAAACGTTTTAAGGCATTTGAAAGATCGGTGGGCTTTAGAGTGGAAGTGCTTTGAGACTGCATCGGTAGTTTGTAGAATTTTGCAATAGAAAACCAATAACATAATAAAAATTGTAGTTTTCGATTTTCTTCTTGTGTGAAACAGCTTTATTTCTTTCATCTGATTTGCAATTTAACAGAATTGTTTTCATTGGCGCTTTTTGGACTTCGTTGGCGCTTTTTGGACAAACCGAACTTTTAAAGCAAAAACAGCATCATAACGTCCTGTCCATCTAGTAGAGTTTAATGTTTTTAATGTTATTGTAGTTGAAGACTCCTTTTCTTTATTAGATATAAAACTTGATAAAATATTCCATCTTTTGATACTATGCCCAAAAAAATTATAAATTTGTTGAACTGTATCAAAAAAAAAATTACATATCAATAACCTCTCTCACTGCATCATTGAGTTCTAGAATGGAGTGCTGGAATGGCATTTATCCGTGGATAGAGCAAAATTAGCCTTGGCCGAAGAGTGCTGGAACGAACACACCCCCGAATTGTCAGTGAAAAATATACCTAAAATTGAAAAGCGTCAATTCGAACAAGTGTCTGAATCGTCACATACTCCTCTTTGTTATTGCCTTGTTATGGCCTAACAATAATTGGCATTACGATATTAAGATCGTCATTATATGTCTTTTGTTTTCCTCCACATTCCAATATTTTGATTGAAAACTTATGACATTTTTTATTACTAGCCGTATCTATTAAGCAATTTTATTTCATGCGCATCGTATGCGTACAAAATATTAAAATAATGCACCATCACTTCTATTATGTATTATTGATTAATAGCATAATAACAAAACAATCAAATATTTATCATTTTGTTAATAATAACAAGTCGCACGTCATATTGTGCTAGGACGTAGAGTAAAAATATTATTTGTTCGATAAGATTTATATTATTTAAACATTTATAAAAAAGTGTAGATAACGTTAAAAGTTCCTAAACTTTCTGTCCTTCATATGGATTCTCTCGATTTTTCTACGTTTATATAACACATTTTTATGCAGAAGTCGTCAGACAGGCTGACGGTACACTTGATGGCCATAGGTGGCCACCGTCGCCTATTAACAGAAGCAACGCCACAGGAGCTGCAGGTGCACTGCCGGGCTTAGTGGGATTAAGGAGCATAATAAGGGCCACTATATTATGCATTTTTTGCATTATGCAGTTGAACATAATTCCTTGATGTCAAATATTGTATACTCTACGGCATATATCTAAAAATGTAATATAAAATAATACAGTGTTCTACTAATTCACTGCAAGTTGACAAACAAACTTCACACGTAGGTGTTTCATTCTTACATCTCCATTATGCAATTGTCTCTTACCCTACATCGCACCTCAAGATCAGCAGAGTAGCCAGACAACCTGCCTGTTTACTGCCCTTTTTCATAAAAAAAGTAAGGCGAGATCCCACCTTGATAAAATATAAGAATTTGGCGTTACTTATGTTATAGGCGACGGTAGCCATCTACCATCAAGTGGATCGTCAGAATGACTGCCAATTTTAACAAAAAAATAAAATAAAATAATGAAACTGATCCAGCTTCGTACAGAAGAAATTGTTTTCTGCAAATCATATACGCAAACCTTCCTCGTTTACCGCTCTTTACATTAGTGAAAACAATATCAATCGTGCCGTTGGATGGTTTAGAAAAAATTAACGGAGAAACAGACAGAGGCGCACAGCGATTTTATTTTACTATATGCATAAATCATGTAGGTATGTCATAGCTGTAATAGATTAGCCAAAAATCGCTGTAGTATTATAAATTATAGTATTAATTTTACCTAAAAGATGATATGTTATAGTATACATATATTATTTATATTAACAAAAGACAATTTGAATCTTAATAAGAATATATACAAAAGGAAGTGACAGTAATATTAAAAACACACTCAAACTTTTCCTTCGTACAAATCGGCTGTAACTCAGCATTAATGCGTTTCATAATTAAACGATAAAACGATTTATAATAATTCATATATCTTATCACAATATATCTTCTTCTTGTATCGATATGAATAAACTCGAATAATTCTAGTTACAGGTCACACATACACAAACTTTTTTATTTATTTTTTATTGACATTCAACATTATCTAACAAAAGAAGAAGCGAATGGACTGTCATTTCCCTTCAACTAATAATTTTGTATCTTTCATAGAAAAGGCAATTGGATTCTAGTTAACGGTGAGTTATCATTATTCAATAGTAATAAAAAGAAAGTATATCGCCTAAAAATAGTAAAATATATTATACTATTAGGAAGATGAAACCAGAAAACCATATTGGATAATACTGACGTTACAATGCCTTTAAACTATTTGTACACTGTATCCTACACGCGTTTTACAAAATACGCTTTGACGATTTAAACCTCGGTATACCACTAAAAAACTGCTAATTTCTCATTCCAATTACTGGATATTTATTTTTGATATTAAATAAGAATTGATATAATTTCAGTGATGAGTTCAACGAATTTCATCATCGGTCTCAACGGTAATCGTCCGTCAAGCAGAGTGCTCCGTCCACCGGGCGGTTTCAGTTCCGACATTTTTGGTGGACAAAGGGAACCATCGACAGTTAGAAGACCTTCTACCGTCGGTAAGATTTGTGTCTAATATTCAGTATTTACTTTTAATTCTTTATAACACTCTTTTATACTTTTAGCTCCATTTATATAAACGGCTCCACTAAGGGACTTGTTATTTGCAAGAAAATTTTCCAGAAAATAGTTGTCACTGCCCGCCTCTGTCTGTTTTTAAGTTAACTTCTTCTAAACCACCCGACGGATTTTGATACGGTTTTCACCAATGGAAAACTAGATAAATGAACAAGATTTGTGTATATTTGGAGAAAATAAATATCCGTGGGAAGTCGGGGACGGGTGGCTTGTATATATTAATGTAAATATGAAAGCTATCACTGTTTCAGCGTTTCATATATTCAGTAACAAACAACATCCTCACAAATTTGTACTAATTGTAGTGGTGAAATAAACGCTTATTGACAATCAATTAAAAATTGTCTCCAAAATAATTTTATTTAAAATACCTACAAGAATTTATAAATTAAAGATAATCTCATCATCATCTTTGTTTTTATATTTAAGGATGGCAGGCAGGGTGACGGTTCACTTGATGGTAGGTGGCTGCAGCAAGCAACACCTGGGGGGTACAAGTGCGCTGCCGACCCTTCAGGAATTCGTTTACGGCACGCTTGAAGAAGCCCATGTTGTACCTACATAGACGGAAACACCTTTGTTGTTCAAAAGTTCGCGCGTCCGTGGGATAAAGTTTCTAATCACCCGAACTGTGCGCAGCGGTAGCTTATTCAAGTAATATGGATGAACTTCGCATCTATGGCGCGCAGTGCGGTGGTAAAAGTTTGAGGTAGGCATCAATTGGAAGAACTCATCCGAGCACTCACCATTGTATACGTACAGCCGGTAGAACACACAAAGAGAGGCTACATCTCTTCTTAAACTAATTGGTTAGCGATTAGCGTTGCTCAACGATTAGCGTTACTATGTGAGCATTGATCGTCAACAATTCGAACAATTCGACGCTGTAAGGTGTCAAATTGATCTAGTCCAGAGGTGAGAGCAGTACTCCATGTGGGACCTAATCTGAGCTTTATAAAGAATAAGATGCTTTATAAGAATGAGAAATTTAATACTGCTTTGCTCTGTTCAACACGCCGATTTTTTTTAAAGCTAGAGTAGCCTTTTCTTCCAAATGACACCTAAACTCGACCCTGCTCGAAATGTTATCAATATTAGAACAGCTCATCAGCATTAGAACGTCCACTGCTGGACCTAGACCTCCTTTTAATTTTCTAATTGGACCCGTCCGAAGCAGCCTGTATTCAGCGTGGACTCCCGGCTCTTATTAGGTCGTTAGTCCATCTTGTGTCCTGCCAATACATGTCCCCTGCCCATTGCCACTTTCGGCGGATTAGTTGCTCATTGTCACTAATTTATTGTTACTAATCATAGTCACTAATGTATCGGTGACTTTCGTTTGTCTACGAATCTTCTCATTCCTGATTATATCACCCAGAGCAATCCTGAGTACCCGTAATCCATAAATCCAGAATTCATTGAGCGTCGTTAAATATTTACTGTAAATACCAATTTAAAATTATATGTACTTATATATGTAGTTACTCGTTATGAAATCAAGTACTCTGATGCATAGTTTTGAATAGATTAGCTCAGTTTTGAAAGATAATTGTTGCAACACTTTCAGGTCCAGTTGGAGAACTATCTAAAGAAAGCAGCGATACTGACACAATTACCACTCCAACTCAAAACTATCAAGAATCTCCTCAGCAGGAGGCCGAAGAAATTCTTCATTCTGTCGCACCTAAAGCCGAACCAACCAAGGTAATGGCTCCGAAGCGTGTCCGCTATCCTCCAGGAGGATTATCCTCAGGGCTTTGGTAAAATTGAACTCCATCGATTAGCTTATTTTTCTTCTACTAGAATAGAAGAAAAAATGTGTATTTTTGTATGTGGTCTGTAGGACTGTAGGGGGCAGGGATTGAATAGATTAATAATTTAAAGACTTTCAGGGCAACTTGTTATTATTTAATTTTATCCCCTTACTTTAATTTCTTTTTAATTATAACTTTGGGTTAGACGTTACTGGCAAGAAAAAAATACAAAATTCTGAATCATATGTAGGTTTTTTAATGGTAATAATATTTTTGGATTCAAATGTTTGGATTCAACATATTATAACATGTTTTTTCTTCTTCTAATAACTGATCTCGAGCCAATTTTTTTAAGCTTGCTTTGTGATGAAATCAGTATGAAAATTATTATTTTTTACACATTCAATAATTAAATAGATTAACCTCAAACATATTGGGGCAAAGCTGCCAAATTTAAGGCGGTGAAATTATTTTCTAATATAAGATTATTAATGTTAATGTTAATTTGAATAATGTTAATTCACGATAAAATTTTAATTTTATTTTCATAACATGTTAAAATGTTTGAATACTTTAACATCGCCGTACTTTACGGCCCATCATTATAATTTTAAATCATAAAACATTTGTATAAGTATATAGGTTTTACTAAAAATAAACACATTTTTAATTGAAAGTTAGAATATTTTTATTTACAATATTGGAATTTTCAAGATATTTTAGATCCACGTTCCGAAATATGCAATTATTTTAATTATTAAAGTATCGGAAAGTCTTGCAGTCCCACCTTTGACTTTAAAAAACAAGTTATTCTCACAACTGTCAATATTATTGTTTACTATTGAAGTTTAAATACGAACTTTAATGAATTATTGATTGTAAACCTTTAAAATAAATTAAGTGCATTTATAACTATATAATTATATTTCATTTTTTGTAAAAAAACCTTAATTTGATAGCAAATTTGGTCCATTTTTTGCTATAATACCATGCTACATGGAGTATTAGCTACTCCCTGCCATGCTATTATTATATAATTGATTAGTTTCTGTATTTCAAAATATAATCTTTAAGTATTTCTGATGTTTCCAAACCATCTTCAGCTCGTTTGTTTTTTTATCCTTGTTACTTTATCCTTGCTCGTTTGTTTTAAACCGGATTCTACATCGCTTAGCAGCATTATTTTTAGAATGACAAATTTCATTACTGGATGATCTAGGAACAAGATTCAAATAGTTTAAATGCTTCAAGTGCCGCCGTGTATTCTGTTCGGAAGGTCCCACTTCTTTGTAGCCAAAGCGTTTTCAGGAAATGTTTGCAAATTTCCTTGTCGTACGCCATTATATTTCACATCAACAGAATACTCGCGGGAAACTTATAACTTAACACCAGACGCGTCGTCTGATTTTACATCTACCTCGGATTGCTCCCTCCAGCACGTCGAATGTGATTTTTGACTTCAACAGCCGTTTGAAATCGATTTCTTAACATTGTTGACACCGTATATTGATCCTCCCGCGCTGTCCGTACACCTTGTCCGTCCTGTTACTGGTCTGTGAATATTGGACCCTGTCTCTTTAAATAGCTGGAGCATTCTTTGAAAGGTTGATAGCGACACACCAACAGTTCTCGCTGTATAAAGCTGACTGCGCCCGTTTTCAAGCATTGTTAGAATTCTGGCACACTCTTCACGTGGCTTGTTTTTAATTCAATTTGATCAGAATAATGAATTTCTGCACAAGAAATACCATATTTCCCTTAGGTATTAAATTTATGGTTTTTTATACAATCATCAAAAAGAAATTAATATTACTTATTCCTATATTTGTAACGAAATAAACTTTAATTTATATTTTAAAAGGATTGCACAAATATTTTAAAAGTTATAACCGATCCGCTTTCTTTGCGATCCAACGTTTTCGTATTTGGCAGTTAATTTTATTTTCACGTAAATTTTTTTTTTCACACATGTTAAGCCTTCAATTTCACTTGAAAATAGAATTTCAAGGTTGCAGTAGGTATAAGTTATAAATAGTTCAATGATTTTCAGTAATAAACATCGACGCCTTCGTCGAAAGATAACAATTACGTGAGAGATGTCATGATATCTGTTAGTTGTTTTAAACATTGGAATATTTATTAAACGGGTGATTATAATATCTTAACATTTGTATTGTTAAAAGAAACAAGAGGAAATAAAATAAAATTAATTGAACGTTAAAGGTCAAGCTTCAATCTTGTGGTCCCTCCAATTTTTGACCCACTGGACTTGTGGCCCCCTTAATTTTGAAAAAATGGACTTGCAATTCCCACTACTATATTAGGACGTCACCAGAGTAACCAGTCATAGCTACAAACTGAGCTTCGTGGACCCACTCCCATTATTTATCATTACGCCATGAAGAATGTGCAAGAATCATGGCTTTTCTGTAACTAGACATTACTATGCGTCGTACTGCGAGAAAGGTGGGCGTAACATTAAGGACGGTCCGGCAGTTGAAGCGAAGGTACGAAGAAACTGGAAACCATCTGAGGAGACCTTGAAATAGAGTCCAAGGTGCACTAGTACCTACCCGAGAAGACCACTATATTGTTTCCACTGTGTTGAGAAACAACCACTCCGATTGGAATGAAACAAACACTCATTTTTACGGGAAGCTTATCATACATCAGTGAAAATCCCATTCGAATCCGTTAAGCCGTTTCTGAGATTAGCGTGCACAAACGCACAGACAAACAGACAAAAATTCTAAAACCGCGCAACGTGTACAAATTGTTTTTTTTTTTTAATATGTTAATGTACAGACACGGCTCGTTTACGATTTTAATATATGTATAGATTTTATGATTCCTTTGGTAGATAAACCTATTTTTACACTTGACTGTATGTGTATATTCAAAGTCATTACGATTTCTAATTGTTATTTTAATATGTCAAATAAAAAATGTTGGCAATATTAGTGTAACATGCAAAATATAAATATTGTTTATTTCGTCTTATCGCATATAGTGTTTTGCAATTATTAATTACAGACATATTATAGATAGATAGGTTTTTATTATTATATATGTTCTTACAGGACTCAGAGAAAATTTTCCTTATACTTAAATCTATTTTCCTCGCAATCGGTAGCTGTGTTTTGAGTCAAGTATTTTCATATGTTACTTACCACCTATTGTATTTTCCTCACGAATGGACATTCCTTAGCATATTTAATGACCGATCAAAATGGTTCGTACGATACAAGTTTAATAACAACTTTATTCCTGTTCAGTCCGGGTAGGGTCATGCGTTGACGATAATTGAACGCTATGTACTCTTTATACAGGATGTTTCGTTTTCGTTGTTTAAAGCATTTTAACAATTTAAACATAGGTAGATAGTTTAATATTTGAAAATAGGCTTTAAAATATTTTTTTTTAATGTACATCCTATTTAGATTTGTAAGCTCTTTAAGGAATTCTCTATACCCCTAACTATTATTTATAAAAAGTCTTTGTCTGAGAGCTGCTTTACTGGATTGTGTGTTCTTGTTTAGGATTCTCCTTAATTGTATTACCTTTGCGACTGTTTTGAAAAAGTTGCTTTTTAAAGTTCCATACTCTTCCTCATTACGTTTGAAGGGTGCCTCTTATATCCCATCTTATTGCACGAATTACGCGAAGAATACTTTTTTCGGGCGCACATGCATTTGTTACAGTAAAACGTTAAGATTTAGTCGTACTTATTTTCCGTTTCTAGACGACATTCAGGGAGAAATTGGAAAAATCTGCTTTTACGTTATCATTATATCCCATTTTACACTGCTGATGATTTTACTCTTGTCATATCGACTTGTACCATCGCTTCTATAGGTCTTTTTGTTGTTAATTTTTGTATGAAACATTTGTATACGACTGTTTTTATTTAAATAAATAAATTAAATTTTAAAAAGTCCATAATTAATAGAACTTTAGGAATAAAGCTTTGTGACCATTTCTTGTCGTATAATTAAATATACAAGAGACATTTTTCCGTTGGCTCGTGCTTATCAGATAGACAATTAATTGGAGGGTCAATGTTGTCATCATTAATTATAATTACAACGTAATTATTGCATTGCTTTTTGTGTTTCACGAAACTGATGTGTGCTTTTTAAATGTTTATCTAATTAGGCTTGTTTTATTTTATTGCGAAATTGCGTTAGACTTTTTAACAGTATTTAAAAAATGTTGAATTAACTGAATATCTGCCATTGTTGTCGTAACGTGTACACTGTACAGTAAAGACATTTAATGCAAAGGTCGACAGGGATCCGGATGAAATTGGAGCGAGATATCTTCGTCGGGGGATCAGGGGTCAGATTCTCGCCGCCTGTACAACCGAGGTCAGAAAACTAACGAATTATATATATGTAAAACCGGATATGTCATTTCTTTGCTTATTTCGAATAGAAACTATTTTAACATATTTTCGTTTTTCGTTAAGATTTTTTAAGAATGTATATAAATCAACTTAAATAAAGAACCCGATTGGAAAATGTAGAAACTGGGGTAGATAGTATTTCGGAAAGCTATGCATACCTTCACATGGTCAATGATTTGAATGGCATAGTTGACATAGACCAAATAAGAATTCATCAAAAAATAGGTCAACAAGATAGACAGGTCAAGTAAAGGAAACCATCTTTTCTGATACACTCTGACAGTTGGTGAGGGCGACTATGAACGGGGCGGATGGGGGCAGATATTTCGGTCGAAACTGGGATTTTGTGACCGATCGGCTATTCGCTCTTTGTGGTATGGAACTAATTATACGAGTTGTGGCTGAATCGATTTTTCAGGCCTATGGCCATTGTATAGTCTGATGATAATGATGGTACTAGTTATTTAATGCGTCTTATTTTATGTAGTAAAAAGAGGTCATAGAAGATAAACAGTAATTGTTACGCTAACAAAAGCATAATAAATTGTTTTCTTCAATTAATGAAACGGAAATCCTTTTAATAAGCGGAATGTTTAAAGAGAAGCCGAATAAGCAAAATACGTGGCTGTTGTAATCTGTTATAACCTCGATGTCGATATTGAACTTGCATACTCAGATTTATATTATAAAATCCGCTGAGCGTGTAACAATAAAATATAGGTGTGATTCGATTAGTGTAATTAATGTACGAGTAAACTAACTTAGACAGTATAATAATATAGCGTTAAATATTTAGTAAAATACTATATATACCTACCTAATACTTACCATTAGTATGGCCAATCAACATTTTAGTACGAACATTACATGGACGACATCGCCTTTTTTTTTATTTTATCTGCAAATTATTATTTAATTATTTTAAATTCCAAATGCGCAATGCGTATATTCCTATATTCAACATTTATAATGGCCACTGGGCGAATTAATTAGACACACAATTCGCAGTAAATTCAATTTTTTTTATTCTTTAAAAAATATCTAAAAAATTGTTTTTTTTTTTGTAATTTAGGCTTAGCATTAGAATATTACGACTAGATGGTATTTCGATGTAAGAATATATATTCAAAAATCTTCCTCGTTTATAGCTCTTCCATTATTAAAAACCGCATCAAAATCAGGATGTTAGCGGATAAACAGACATAAGCGTACAACGACTTTATTTTAAATAGTATTAGACTACCTGGTGACCGTGACTTAGTCCGCGTCGAAAAATAAAATATGTAACGCCTGACGAAATATCCTACAGCAATATAACGTCTGACATCTTTATTGCTGTTCTATTCTAATTATAGGTAAAAGATTTTTTAAATCAGATGAGTAAGAGAGTCCGAGTTTGATCTCCGGTCATGCCATGTATCAATGACTTTTTCTAAAAACTGACTGCTCTCAAACGGTGAAGGAAAGGTTTCCGGGTTAACTTTGAAGAATCAACTTTTCAAATTTGGCTCTGGTCTGGATTTGGAAAGTAGTGGCAGAGCACACTGCGTTTTCGCAGTTATTTGGGCAGCCCGTCTGGCGGCAGTAACCACCCCCTTACAGAAGACCACCGTGAAATAACAGCACTTGTGCTGTTGTGTTTCGGTGAGTGAGTAAGGGATGCCAGAGCCCATTTCCCTATCCACTCCTAATCCCTCATCCTTAATCCTAATCCTACTGTAGACGGCAGCACACTTGCAGCAGCTTTGGCGTTGCTTGTGTTATAGGCGACCTACCATCAAGTGGACCGTCAGCCTGTCTGCTGATCTTAACATAACAAAAAAGGAAAACATCGCGAGGAAACCTGCATGCGCCAAAGAAGAATTTCTAAGGCACATGTAAAGTCCACCAATCTGCACCGGGCCAGCGTGGTGGACAATATAGCCAATATATATTGGTGACAGTCCACCTCTGAAATTTAATACTGGCTGTTATAATATAGCATATGGTTTTTTTTTTTGTGTTTGTATGAAGAATTTGTCTAACGGTCAAGCAGAATTTTGTCAAATGTTTTTTAAGTTCCGTATGTCCGAATGCAAAAAGGCAAAAACGTAAACCTTATAGGATCACTCACGTGTCTGTCTATCCGTCTGTCACAACCTATTTATTCTGAATCTACCAGACCGATCCCCATTACAAATATGGTAATAATACAAATAACATAAGGGCAAGGTGAGGTTAAAACACTCGTATTATTAACGTACCGAAACACGTGCATTAATATTGGTAAAAAGTATTCTCATATTATAGCCTCATTTTTTTTAATGTTAAGTTCGGTAGACAGGCTGACGGTCCACTTGATGGGGGAGGCGCGGGGGGGTAGGTGGCTACCGTCGCCTATAACACAAGCAACGTCAAAGCTGTTGCAAGTGCGCTGCCGACTGCAGTAGGATTAAGGATAAGGGATTTGGAGTGGATAGGGAAATGGGCTCTGGCATCCTTTACTCACTCACCGAAACACAACAGCACACGTGCTGTTATTTCGCGGTGATCTTCTGTAAAGGGGTGGTTACTGCCGCCAGACAGGCTGCCCAAATAACTGCGAAAACGCAGTGTGCCCTGCCACTACTTTCCAAATCCAGACCAGAGCCAAATTTGAAAATTTCATTTTTCAAAGTTGACCCTGCCGGGAATCGAACCCGGGAACCCTAGAACTGAGCGTTAAGGCAATCACCCTAACCACTAATCCAACGGGCTCGTCAAAATAATAATAAATCAATAGTGCTATGACGTATGGCCACGAAAAGCTGACGCAACATGTAGTGAATGTAACGCGATGTTTTTGGCACGCGCTTGCGGCCAATTACGGTGGATCGAGCGCGGCGCGTGCAGACGTCGAAACACGCGGTCGGTTATCGCTAAATACTACGCGGGCGATCTCATTCATTAATAGTATGTATGAACACAACCGGAAGACTATGTTGCATCAGAATTGAAACCTACCTTGTTCTAGTACACAATTAAACAAACGTGTTTTTTTTTTTAAATGTTACTTATCAGTCTTAGGTTTACACTAGACTTATAATTACAGTCAAAAGCTAGGGTGTCTAAATGGCTGATGCAGGTTGGAATTTTAGTCACAATGATACTTATGTTACTTATGTTCTGAATACCGGTTTTGTAATCAAACATCTGTGTAGCGTGCTTAATCTTAAGAGGTCTCGGGGAGACGAATTTTTCGGTGAAGACGAAATTTCGAAATTCACATTTTCATTGAAAAACAAAAAATATCTGTTTAAAAACAAAAAAGTTACGCGTTACTCCGAATACCACGCATACGAAGTCGCGGGCACAGCTAGTATAGTAATTAATACAAAATAGTATAATAGTATTTGGAAATGACGAGGCACGGGCAAGGCCCGGTGGCGGCACGGTGACGAATGGCAAACCCGATCGGAGCACGTTGAGAAAAACACGGTGAGTGCCCGGACGGGGCCCGGCCCGGTGTAATATGCTTAGCTTTTGCTCATCGCCGATTTGCACCGGAGTCCACTCCGGTAGAGTTGGCAGGTCCTTCCAGATCTTTCTGGAGGGGAGGCAACTCTAGGTAGCAGCCATTTAAAGCTAGTATTAATTAAACTCAAATTGGGAGTATATATGATTTTTTTTAATATTCTGAAAAAAAAATACGAGAAAACCTTGGTAGGAAGTAAACTCTCGGTGAGTTCATAGATTATATGTATATATTTTAACGATCCTTGATGATGTTAGAGCCAGTGTTATTTGACATTGAAGCTAAAATGAATGAAATTAAGAAGGTTTTGTCAGTTCCGCCACCAGTTGAATAGAGGAAAATGTTCCCTCGTAGCCATCGTTGTAAGGCCGTAAGTTCATTTTCACCATTGACTCACACAATTTGCTGTCATCAATGTATCACCCCCTTACAGAAGACCATCGTGAAATAACAGCACGTGTGCTGTTGTGTTTCGGTGAGTGAGTAAGGGATGCCAGAGCCTATTTCCCTATCCCTTATCCTTAATCCTACTTTAGTCGGCAACGCACTTGCAGCAGCTTGGGCGTTGCTTGTGTTATAGGCGACGGTAGCCACCTACCATCAAGTGGACCGTCAGCCTGTCTGCCGATATTAACATTTAAAAAAAAACATATGCGGTTCTCTATCAAATTCGTGAAACATCTTGTCAGACATCAGGCACAAATCATCTAGGTGTAGAAATTGACGCTTCCTTGTGGATCTCCGTGTTGGTTAAGTTCAGGATTCGCTCTTGTTTATTTTAAACTTGATAAAGTTTTCCTGTCTCTTTGTTGCATAATATCAAACAAAAAATTTATATTACAATGGAACTCCTGATAAAAAAATTACTGATGAGTCATTTTGATATCTGCCTCGCATGAGGGGTGACATTATGTGGACACGAAAGTTTATCAAATTATTGTTTTTAAATAATAAATTTAATATCGTTCGAAATGGAAAGATATTTAAACTTTGATAACACTTTTGTTATGACAGTGATGATTATATATAAATATAGAAATACATATATAACAGCTAACTTATATTTTAAAGTCAATGAGGTAAGCTAACACCTCGGGATTGAGCTTATCAATAATTTTGGCTTATTTTATTAATTTTTCTTTTATTCTTAACTCTATCGAAGACGATGTTCCTCTTCGATGATATTTTGTTTATAAGCAAGAAACAAATTTTCTGTTAATGTTTTTAAGTCTTGTTGAATCGTTTGTAAGCCTCAAATGATATAACTAGTCAGTCTCGAAAATCTCACGACAGATTATGTACCTACATTTGTACAACACACATTGTAGTAAGACAATTGATGGACAGGACTTCAAATGTCTAAATAGGAATCGATAACATACAAAAGTGCAAATCCGAGCGATTCAATTTTGTTGTGTGAGGTTAGTTTTTATTCTATTTTTTATATACTCTAATCTCTCTAATAATTTTCATCTACACTATCTACATAATATTACGAAGATGAAAGATTTTTGGTTTTTTTTTTGTAAGTGTCTTTGTAATGGATAAATTCAAAAACGACATAAAAATTCTTTCAACTATAGAAAGCTACAGTTTCAGCGAGTAATTTATTTTCAAAAACATTAGAGAGATCCCCACGACATTTACAAAAAAAATTAAAAATATGGGTGTTACCCGGTGGGAACGAAGTTCACGCAATCAGTTGAACGCAGGCGAAGCGATCAAAAACATTTTCTGTGTCCAGCCCCATAAGTCGCAACCTTTGAAAACACTTCGTTCCAAAAATACAACACAATCCTTCCTCGATAAACACAAAAATAATTTTTCAATTCGGACCAGTAGTTCCTGAGATTAGCGCGTTCAAACAAACAAACAAACTCTTCTGCTATATATATATATGAAGTCCACGCGAACGAAGAAAATCGTTCGATTAGGTACTACTCATCTTTTTTTATGTTAAGGGCGACAGACATGCGCTGACGGTCCATTTGACGGTAGGTGGGTACCGTCGTCTATAAAACAAACAACGCCACAGTTGCTGCAAGAGCACTGCCAACCATAGCAGGATTAAGGACAAGGGATTAGCAGGGAATAGGGAATTGAGCTCTGGAATTCCCTACTCACTCACCGAAACACAACAGCACTCATGCTGTTATTTTACAGTGGTCCTCTGTTAGGTGGTGTTTACTGCCGCCAGACGGGCTGCCCACTTTATGACTGTGAAACGGTACGGCATCTGGTGGTTGAGTGGGAAACGTTTCGCACTTATTTGACAGTTATTGACAGACCAGAGTTAACTTTGAAAAGAATACTTATTTCCAAAGTTGGGTTTGCATCTGCGAATGTATTTAAAATATAATTAGCAAAACATCCTGTTTTAATTTTAGTTTTCAATCAAATTATAGTTGTTTTCATGGTCAAATTTTGTTGAATGCATAAACATCAGTTAGTTGATATTGTTTAACATTTTAAATGGAAATTTGTATTATGCAATTATCAGAATATTGCGTAATTTCTTTCTGCGAATATGTTTTTTTTTTAAATTATACATACTTAAAAAAATATATTTAAATTTTTGTCTGTCTGTCTATTTGTTCTCGCTAACGCTAATCTCCGAAACTGCTGGACCGATTCTGACGAGACTTCCACTGGAATAGCCGATGTTATAAGAGGTAACTTGAGCTACTTTTATTTTATAAAAATATAAAATATTATATATAAAAAGTGTCCAGAATCGCGCATGACCTACGCATACGCCGCAGCTAAGCGTGGCCGGGTTCAGCTAGTAGATCATATAATTAAGGCGACTCCAGCTGCAAAAAAAAAAATTACGTACCCGCGACGGCATTTCCCCCACGTCCTATTATCGCATATCGCGTTAGAGTATACAACAACAGCAACAGACACGACCAACAAAAATTATTGCAGGTAACAGTAGGTACCTGTGTAATCTAAAACATCATAAAATCTTTAAGAATACAAAATAGTATTATTATATTTATTTATTTAGGCCTTCTGACAGGTACCTGCCGTGCTAACGATAATTGCAGTAAGTACATTAACTCAATATCGATAAAATGGCGCCTAAAGTGTTTTTTATGTTTTAAGCGAAATATTAATGAAACCAATCTGGTGACAGTAGCCACTACTTCTGGCGTCGGCGTTAGTAACCACACCGTTTGACGACAATGTCTACCCTTGTACAGAAATTTCGGTGTCAGAGCCCTTTGGTGTCGGTACCCATCCCCGTTTGGAGATAGTAACTTCATTTTCTGGGAACAACAATAACTCTGTTTAGAGATAGTAACTTGACTGTCTGGCAACTGCAACCACACCGTCTCGGCGCACTAATAACTATTCCGCCTGGCGAAAGTCACCACTCCGTCTGGAGATATTATTGACACCAATCTGGTGGCAGTAACCTCTCCGCCAGAGTATTTTTATTTTCTTAGTTTTTATTGCTATGAATTCCGACGTAGCCTTTGGCAAAATGTTGGCATCGCTATGCCAATAGCCGGTCTCACGTCCCACCCGTCGCAAAAGATGTTTCATGTCAAAAATTGGTGATAGTAACATGTGCCCACTTTGTTTCATTAATATAAAGAAACTTTAGTAGTGCCATCTATTGCGGATTGTGCGAATTGACTGAATACTATTCGACTGCAGCGCCCACTGACTAACAGATATTTAACGGCAACTATTATAATCAAACAATTCACAGTAGCGGCAATTTCTTTATCGATATAATTGTTAATTTGCCTTCATTTCGAAGGTTAATAATAAATTTATATTATATATTTCGGTTCTATTTCTAATGGAATAAAATAGTTATTGGAACGATTTTGCTTACATACATTAAATTAAGTAAATAATATTTGATACATTAAGGAATACTTTTATTTCTTATTATATTACAACTTGTAGCGAACATATGAGGTTGGGAGGTAATTAAAAACAATGGCTTATTAACTGCAAGACATTTAATTCATTGTATTTTAATTACTAAGGTCAGTTGGGGCAAGTGCGCATCATTTTTTCAAATATTACTTTTGGATGCAAGTATTTTTATTTTTAAGGAACCTAGACAGTTGAAATGTTACAGGATAGTTTTGTTCCCTCAGTTGTAAATAACCTTTTTATTGTGCAATTTAAACTAAGTTTCGTTAGGGTTATGCGTATTTGAAGAAAACAGGTCCCCTAGATGCATTTACTCTAGAAATGGGGTAAGTACGGCTTGGCTCGATAAATCGCTTCTTAAATAGTTATTATTGATATAGGGCCTATTAATAGAACAAAAGCTTATGAGTAGAAACGGATTATGCAACAAGGGAATAAGAAAGTACCAAGAAGAAGAACAAGGGAATAAGAAGTACTTAAGAATTAAAATTTGTTTTCAATAACACAAAGAAAACTGTTTGCTTTTAAATGCCCACAGGCGCCATTTTTGCCGCACAATAATATACAAGCATCATTGTAATAATTTTTTTTAATTAATAAAGGGTGGCTCTCAGTCTGCGGTCCACTTGATGGTAGGTGGCTACCGTCGCCTAAGGATACAAGCAACACCAGGGGGTTTACAGCTCGCTTGAAGGATCCCTTTTAGCTGGGTGGAAACACCGCAGAAGGGAGATGGTTCCAAAGTTCGCCCGTCCGCGGGATAAAGTTTCTTCTCATCCGGATTGTGCGTAACGGCACTTTATCCGCTATCTATGTCGCGCAGTATGTTGTAAAAACTTAGTGTAGGCATTAATTGGAACAACTTATCGGAGTACTCAATATTTCACAACCAGTAGAACACACAAAAAGAGGCTTCTTAAACTAAGGTGTTCTAAGCTTTGTTGAGTGAGCGTTATGTATCGTCAACAATTCGAATAATTCAAAGCTGCAAGTTAAATGGATCCAGCTGGTATTTTGGCGCGCCAGCCCAGAGGTGAGAGCAGTATTCCATGTGAAGCCTAATCTGGGCCTTTTTATGTTAAGATCGGCAGACAGGCTGACGGTCCACTTGATGGTAGGTGGCTACCGTCGCCTATAACACAAGCAACGCCAAAGCTGCTTATGCTGCAAGTGCGGTGCCTACTACAGTAGGATTAAGGATAAGAGATTAGGAGGTGATAGGGAAATGGGCTCTGGCATCCCTTACTCACTCACCGAAACACAACAGCACACGTGCTGTTATTTGGACACATTCCCAGTAGTACCACTGAGCAGTATCATTGATGGTACTACTGGGATTTTTATTCCCATTAGTACCATTAACTGTACTATTGGGTTTTTTATTCTCATTAGTACCATCGTCTATTAAAGTTATAACTCCGTGCGCTGTAGCATGGTGCGGGTGACAGTTACGACTAGTTTCGTTTCACAGTTGCCGCGATTTACAATAATGATTTAGTAATTCACCTGCACCACATTCGTAATATATTAAATCACATTAATAACTGTAGTAGCAGTATAGTAGTTCTAGTCTACAAATACAATCAAATTGAAAGAAAAATTAAGCAGTGTTATGCGTATGACGTAACGCCAAAGATGTATTTAGTAATGGGATGTACTGCTACGATGGATAGTCGATATTTTTTTAAAATAAAAAACGTATATTGTGCGTAGTTTCATTTTTTATTGTTAAAAAGTCTATAATTATATAAATAAAACAACAGAACATACATAGGGTATATACTCTTCCTACTATTCCTCGCTGAACGGTCGTGCACGGAACAAGGAAAGGGATAGGAAGATTGAAGCGGCCGCGTCCAGAAACTATACAAAGATCCGCTTAGATGAAATCTTTATTTATTTACCTTTTAACCGGCATTCATAGAAACGTACATTTTATTCGTCTAAACTCATATCAGAGTCAGGAACATCTGAATTGTCACTTAATTCATCATCTGAATCTGTGACGGATATTATTAACGATGACTCCATTATGTTATCAATACGGATGTCACGATCCCAATCAGACATAATGTCCCTTTTTGTTTTATTCACGACCTTAGATCAGTCTTCAGGTTGAATATTGTTGATGGCCTCTTGTAGTAGGGCCAACATCTTATTTGCCGTAAATGGCGGCGAAGTATTATTTCTTGCGGCGTGACATTTGATTTGGGCCCAAATTAGCTCAATAGCGTTATACTGGCAATGGTAGGGTGGTAGTCGAAGGACCTGGTGGCCTTTTTCTTTTGCCATCTCGTCCAGAGCATAGGTTGGAGTTGGTGGCTTATAACGCCGGACTAAGGCAATAAGCTCCGTTTTTAACATTTTTATATCTGCTGTAACTCCATTTTCACTCAGCCACTTTTGCTCGCTTTTGCGGTTGGATTGTGTTGGGGGTTTATTAACTTGTACCGAATGGTAGGGCGCGTTGTCCATTATTATCGTCATAGGCTCTTTTAAATTATTTAATCGACCTATGAACCAAACTTTAAATTTTTCGTAGTTCATCTCCTCGTGATACTCCGTAGTTTTTTTTTTACTTAAAAGCCAGCAAACAATTAGGGACGAATCCACTTGCTGTACCTGCGTGACAAATAATAAGGCGTTCGCCTTTGCCCTCCGGCACCTTGGTACACGAGTGTGCCGTATCGCCGGTCCAACTATTACCCACTGTGTGGTTGGCGTTTAGCCACGTTTCATCTAAAAAGACAACTTTGCTCCAATCACCTATGTTTTTTGCCTTCCTTAAAAATGTACATCTTGCTAGGGCAATATCAGTTCTTTCCATAATAATCCTCCTTTTGTTAACTTTTTTGAAAACAAAGCCAATATCTTTTATAACTTGCCGCAACGAAGTAATACCTCCTTTGAACAAGTCAGCTTCTTTCAGTGATTTTAAAAGCTTGAACAATGTGGGTAGCTCCATTCTTCTATAATAATCATAAATATGATTTCTAATAGCATCCTTATCAAAATCATCTAAATCTGTGATTGGCTTCACCTTGGTCCGCTTTCTGTTAGGTGTCGATAATTTATTTTCGGACGAACCTTCTTGGCCAATTTTCTCACGTGTTATACGCAAAACAGTATTGCGACCAATATCAAGAGCTTCGGCTACTCGTTCTACAACTCGATTCAGTGGTAACAACGGTCCATTATTTTGTTGTTCTCTTTCAAAGTAGTCTCGGAGGCGGACAACAAGTTCCCTGGCCTGACTACCCAAAACAGTTTTTTTCGTATGCTTAGGCATGGTAATAACCACAAATAGAACAACAAATTCAACAAACAATAACAATTTAACGAAAATGAAAAAAAAACAATGAAATGGAAATACGTGTCACATACAAGGCGCTAGCACTCGTCCTGACATCATCGCACGGGTAAACAAAATGGCCGCCACGCCGATGAGCCATAGAGCAAAAATGTTGTAATGAAAAAAATATGAAATACCAAAAAAATTTGAATTATTTAACTAATTCAACAATTTATATTCAAATAATTTTCTTTTTAATATATTTTCATAACAATAATAAAGAGAACGAGATTTATGCTACGAGTATCGATAGCGATAAAAATTAATCGCAGAACGTTACATCCTTAGTCACGCGGTACTGACAGATTTCAACGTCATACCGACAACTGTCACCCGCACCATGCTACAGCGCACGGAGTATAGTATGAATAATTCTTAACAGTGGTTCTCAATAGTTATACCGTTAGTGCCAATCGCGGTGATCTTCTGTAAGGGGGTGGTTATACTGCCGCCAGACTGCGAAACGCAGTGTGCCCTGCCACTACCTGCCTTACACAGCCTTAGAGAACAAGGCGCTGTTCCAATGTGAAATACCACTTTGTCCTGTTCAACACGCCAATTTTTTTAAGCTAGATCCGACTTTGCTCGAAACTTTGCTTTGACCCATGGATACCAATGCCTGGGATTCGCATTTCGAAGGGAGTGCCCTGAAATTTCGGTGTCGCTAATATGCTAATATTAGCGGCACCTATTTTCGCTATAACCTGCTAAGGTTATAGTGAAAAAGAATTCGTTGAAACGTGTAAGACTTATTTACTTTTTATGAATAACTCTATTATTAACTTTTTAAGACTCTTTAAAAAATAAAAAGTCTTCTATTCGAAAATAAGAAACGAACTTATTTTAATTTATACTTATAAATATAGACGATGCCCGCGACTTCGTCTGACAAAATATTATTATACGTTTGCCAGACATTGCATTCTTATTTTTAGATGACATTTTTCCGGATACTCCGGACACATTTTTCCGTTGCGGTTGGTATAAAACGATACCACTAAATAGGGAAGGAAAAACAAGCAAAGACACAAGACTAAATTTTGGAATTTATCAAAAATTAAGACAAAAATACACTGGATCTGGCTCCTTCCTTCCTGTACCTAGACAGCATGTATGCAAAATTTCACAATGATTGGTCGAGTAGTTAAGGCGTGAAAAGGTAACAGACAGAGTTACATTCACATTTATAATATTAGTATGGATAGTTTTTTTATATATTAAATCAATGTCGATAGCATACAACAGAAATGTGAAATTGTTAAATTGTCAACGCATGATTGGGGTATATGCTAAAAATTAGATATTAAATGAAAATAAAACCACACATTATCTAGATAACAATATATTTTTGTTATCAACGACAAACTTAACAACCGACTACAACATAGATCTTCTCAACGAAACACCTGCGCGAAGTTGTTTAGTATAATTTTGTATTATATAAACTAAAGTAAGTAGTGTAATTAGTACGATACCTTCTAAATTCCGCTATCTGTTTACCAACATTGATAACTGAAATCTTACAAATTAGAAGAAAGGCGATTAATTTTACATAATTACGAAGTCTGCGCAGATTCGGCAAGGACCTGTTCAACAAAGACTTCTATTATAACTGAGGTAGACGTGGTGTACTGGACTAAATGACATTTGAAAAACAATCTAAAAATTACACGTTGACAATATCAACATAAAGTATTTCTACGTAAATGAGCGCGAGATAGAAATATTAATTGTCAACAAGAGCGAAAAAGATGGGCGTTAAACTACTCGTACGTACATCAGAACGCAGCCGTAATTTCATATACAGACTGGTACAATATTGCATAAAATTATTAAAACCCATGAAAATATGCATTAACTTCGTATACCTACGGTACAACTAATATTGTTGTTACAAGATGAAACTTTTATAGACTATAGGTGATAATAATGCAGCTTGTAATTCGTTTTATTACGCGTAATATAAAATGACAAGTCTTCGCAGTTTCGTATACACTGTGTGAATTAGCTCTGTTTGTACGATACATGATTTGGTGGGTATGCCTCGTCTGCCTCAGTTATAATAGAAAGTCTTTGTTGTTCAAGCATATATGTATATTGGTGTCTTTCAAGCGAATATACTGAAGTTTCCGTGGATATGCGTCTTTTCCGTGCCATAAAATACACCAAATTATTTTTTGCCTGCATTTTATAGTTAAATATCAATAGCATAAGGTCTATATTTAATTAATAAAGATAATTCTTGAGTTCGTTACTCAACATCTCTCGAAATCTGCGCTTATCCCATCCGAACATAAAATGAAACAAACTATAATTAATATTATAAATTAACCCCCGACTTTCTATTGAGCCCAAACACGCTATATCTGCTGAAGTTGCTGAGAGGTTGGATGTCCCGCAGACTACTTGATGCTTCAGCATCAGATCAAGGTTATCATTTCATGGAATACCACCGAAGAAACAGTATATCAAATTTCACATCAATCGAACCTGTGGAAATTAATGAAATCTGTTCGTCAACTAGGAAATGGGCTGATGATCTTCAAACGCCTGAACATATATTCATAAATTATAGCTAGGAACCATCTCGATCACGTCAGCTTTCAAAGAAAAAAACTGGATCAAAATTGGTCCATTCGTTTAAGAGTTATGATACCATAGACAGACACACAGATAAACACATGCACAAATACACTTAATAACATTCCGTTTTTGCTTCGGGCGTCGGGGGTTATGAACAGAGGACGGCCTAATGAATTCATAATTATAAACAGTATCCTATTTTAAAATTACATTATTTTTTTATATTATTATTTAAACGTGTTGGTAAACACAACAAACGGTAAAACCAGTTTACAAATAAACGGTCTACATAAATATACCTTTTAATTTATAATTGTTTAGGTAAGTAAGTACATATATATAAAATAATTTGAATTCCCTAAGTTAAAATTGCTTTTTGTTTCACAAATTTTAAAATGATATAGTGTTTTTAATACGAGTACGTAAAACATGAATTGACTCAAATGAAGGTACGACCTTTTATGCCGCACCTTTTTACGTTAACAACGAAATTTATTTTATATTCATACAAACCTATAGGTGATATAAGTTAATTTTTACGCATACATTAAAATTAATTATAATTATATTATTACGTACAAAATATAGTATATGCACGCAGTGCAAATTCTGTTCATTCATTAATACGATATATGTAGATAAAATAACATATCATTTGTTAAAATTAGATAAATTATAGGTAAAGTGTTGATAAAAATTTCTTCTTTCAATGTGTATTTAAAATATAAAAAATATTTTTAGTATGTAAAACAAAATATATAAATGAAAAAACATAACTTCTTTGTGTATACTGTGAATAAAATTGGTAATACGATACTTTTTATGTAGTTACAATTTATATACATATTTTAGTTTATAAAATAGAAATATTAATTAAAACTGTATGTCGTTCACATTTAAAAGCGTATTTTGTGTACATAATTTAAAATCATTTGTTACAACGCTATTTATAAAATTTTCAAAGATACATATTTTATTCATTGCCGATAGCTTCGCGTCTGTCGTACTTTTACAAGTTATACAAATATGATGGAAATGTAGGTAAAATGCGTTTTGGCACTAAATTTAAATAGATATTTCATTATAAATTTATTTTATAGTACATTTAAAACCCGTTATTTACATCTTAGCAGTTAAATAGAATCGGAGATAACATAATTATGATATATATTTACAGCGGATATGCTGAAAGATGAAATAATGAGGTTAATAAATTACAGCTTCATACATTTATACACTATATTATATTAAAATAATAAATATACATTACGACATGATGTGGAACGTGTACAATATCTATACAACCTTCTAAAATCTAATGCTGATACTATTAACTTCCATCAACAATAATCTGTCATGTAGGTAAAAAATAAGACAAAGTCTAAAGTTTAAAATTAAAGTTTAAAATTACACGAATTATCTTGAAGGAATGTATTTATTATAACAGTTTATATAACTAAGTATCTTAGTTACTGTGTATCTTACTTAGTTATATAAACAATTTATTATTTGAAGAAGTAATTTGAAAAAAAAAAAAGATATTAACAAAATGGGCAAAAAGTTAGAGCAATGCAAAATAAATTCAAAGTTATATTTTTCACAATAATTAAAATTTAAAATCAATCTCGAGATTGTGTGCAGGTGTTTAAAATAATAAAAAAAATTATTATTTCATATAAGAATAAATGTAATTATTCTTACATTAAATAAGAATTAATTTATGTAAAAATAAAAACTGAAAGACAGCAGTGGATTTCTTTTTAATAAAAAATAACTTTTTCCTCTAAAAAATAAATAAATAAAATAAATCTATTGAAGAGTTATAATAGCAATAAATTAAGAACTCTTGTATGTACGTTATTTTTAAATATTGTTTATAGTTGAACATGCGATTATTAGGTATGTGGTTTAAATTCGAATTAGTTATTGTTGATCGAAGCTACATTTAATATGAAAAATTAAAAAAAAATTAAAATAAATCCAATTTAGTTATGTTAGCTACAAGCATGAGCAACATTTAATATAATTTTACATTTTCATCTGATTAATTTTTTTGTTGACATTGTAAAATTTATACCACGAAGATTATTTCCAATCATCATAGAGAAATTCCACAATGTCTTTATACATTGGTATGAACATATAACAAACACATATATTTTTTATATATTGCACACATTCATATACATATACCATTAATAATAATATGAGTGGGCTTAATTCCCTCTCCGCCATAATTTCGTTTAACTCACCGCTTAACTAACCAATGGAAATGACATGTTGAATGCTTTAGCCGCTCTAAGCAAACCAACAAGCAAGGAGTTTAAAGTACATTTTTTTAAAAGAATAACCAACTTTAAAACTATGCTTGGAGGTGAGTAGCTGTGAAGAAGATTATCTTCTACACAGATTTCACAAAATTTGCTCTAAATTTCAACACGATTTTTTTTTGTAGAATGTTAGATTGCTTAGGAGCGCGCTGTATGCTGCAAGCTCGATCTGCTCTACCTAAATATGAGGTCGATGATGAGATTGGTGCGGTGCGAAATATCGGTGCGATTTGCAACGCACAAGGGTATCTACTGGCGGAAAACAAGCTGGTATGACATGACCCCAAGCCTTCTGAACCAACGTTAGATTCTCAACCCTACGTCGATGGCACATGAAATGAGCCCGCTAGTGAATCCTTCACTACTCTACGAGTTTACCAATGACATGCTTTCGCGCTGACGACTTCGTAAGCACTACTGAACTACTGTGAACATGACCTTCGAATGCTTTATTATATTTGATAAAAGGTGAAATCTTTTCATATAGCACCATTGCCTTTAATGTTAGCACAATTCGTTTCTTTTTTTTTTTTTTTTTTCAATTTCAAAAAACATCGCAAGAGATCTATGTTATCGTCATTTCTTTACAATTCTAGATCTATAAATAGTTACGGAATTGAATCAATAGAGAAAAACTACCTGAAAAATTTAAACGTTAAATCGCGCGAAATTTCAAGATGAACTTATTTTAGTGTTCGATAAAAGTAGGATATTTTTCTTTATAAAATTCAGTCGCAGACTACTATTAAAATTGTTTTAAACCCTACTCTTCTAAAAACCATTTACAAAATATCGGACCTCCCGCGACACGTCCCCAGAAGACGTGGGACGTTTTGGACGTTTCGCAGAATTACCATCGATTATTACTTTTAATAAGAAATATGAAAAAATAATCCCATACACTTATCAAAGGTAACAAAAAGTAGTAATTCTTTGAAACGCTTGACATTCAAGTTACTTTTGAGAAATTTGTATTTGGAAAAAATTGTCGGGCAATATGGTTTGTAACAACTATCTGAATTCATTTTCTGGACATTTTGCCGAGATGTACATAGATTAGTGCCTCCCTTGTGCCATTAGTGTTTACAAGTACGAGTAAATAGCCTATTCCGTCGTCGGGTTCAGTGTGTAGAGTAACGTCGGTAAATATTCATCGACCTTCAGCTGTGCCGTAGAGCGAGACGCACTTGCACACTCGCTGCTATACGAGCAGCGAATGCGCGAAGATCGCCTTTAAAAGAGCATGTGGCAGCGCAGATTGGAGTTGGCTATTCTGTGGTGTGGGCGGTGAGGTCGACCCCCGGCATCGCGGTGCCCAGCGCGGCCGGCGGGTCGCTGGCGGGGAGGGAAAGTAGATGTTAGGCCTCCAGAAAAATTAGTGCAGTTGGCTTTGGTTCTAGATTCGACTTCTTAGCCTCCACTACTAGGAACTCGATTTCCTGCAAATAAAAATGTACCTTATTAGATATATATGTATATGTGTACCTACTGTTTCTGAGGACAGGTTTAAATATTTATGTTCGTTTTTTCTTAAATAGGTATTTAATTGACGTATAATAATTGGAAGACAATGAACTATTAGCTATAGACCTAAAAACATCAAGGGATGACACAGTGGACCACGGTCCTACATGAGTCAAAAATCATTAAATTAAAATGATAAAGGGCATGGTGTGAATAGGGGATAATGGGCTCCGAGATAGATACATAATATATTATGTAGTATTCTCGGTCGTCTTCTAAAAGTGGATTGTTTCTCCATACAGACGATATGCTAAATTTTTGGCTACTTTACTATGTCACTCTTAAATGACTTTTTGATAGTATTGAATATATTTTAATATGAAGCATTTTAGCAGTAGTGGTTTTACATAATCTCAGCTGTAGGATGTCCAACTGCTGGACATAGGCCTATCCCCGATAATTTTCCAATAGGACAGGTCAGAAGCCGACACATTAAATCGTCTGTCCACCACGTTTTACATATTTTATAAAAAAAGTAAATATTACATTAAGTTTCTCCTTGTTTCGCTCGCGTGAAATATTACCTATGTCCATCTCGAATGTTCATTCTATCTATATATTGGTGAAATAATTTTTAAATTTCTAAGTAGTTCGAGGATAGAAGACATACAAATTTACAAAGTTTATCTACAACTATCATGCGCATATTATAATGACGTATAAAAAGAAAAAAAGGTTAAGTAATCTATTTTCATAATAACTTATATAAATATGTATATATATTTTTTTATTAAAGATGGGTTTGCTCTTGACCAGCATCTATCCATGTAGGAAGGATGAGGCCGACGATGGAGCGAGCTCACCCAGAAGAGGCCTATTCACTCGAACCTTGAAAAGATTTTGGTTGTATAAGCTCGGAAATACAAACGCCGGCAGGGAGTTCCAATCCTTAGCAGTGCGCATCACTGCTAAGTAAGTATTTATTTAGTAAAGATTACTTTTGTCATGTTATGTATAAAAATAGGCACATGCACAATGTCAAGTTTACTGTGCCGCTTCGACTTTCCCCTTTAACTAATCACACCCAATATTGACACTGTTACGCATACCACTACAAATATAATGCATACCGGTTTATCCCTTTGCGCGAACGATTCTGCAATAAGTCTTGCAACGTCTTGATGTTGCATACCCTCCACTCGATGCCCATCCACAGCCAAAATCAGTTGCCCGACTTCTAAACCACCAGCTTCATGAGCTGCCCCGTGCTCCTGTGTAAAAAATATTTTTTAATAAACAGATAAGAGATATTTGGTAAGCATTGGGCATCATTTGTTGGCAGAACTTCACATGTCTTAAAAGATCGCTTCTCTTCTCGAACATAGAGATAGATCTCACGATCAGTGGCGTAGCTACACTTTCAGCGCCCTGGAGCAAAATTTTTCAAGCGCCCTCTCTCATTTTTTGAGCGATTGTAACATTGTAACTTTGCGAACTTGTAACTAATAAAAGTATTATTATTATCAAGAAGAATGTGCTGAAAGATTACAGATTCATTATCATTATTTATTAAAACTGAAAAAAAAAATCATACACAAACCTCCAGATGATTCATTTCGAGGTTTGTGTATAATTCCTCACGTGCCCATATGAGAGAGAGGCGTTTGAAAAATGTTGCTCCAGGGCGATAAAAGTAAAGCTCGTAATACGCTTCTTCTCTTTGAAATTGATTTTAGTTCCGTTTTCAACTACCTTTTCTGGAGTACATTTAATTACCGGCTATTTGTTTCATTTATATCTGTTCGAAACTAAAATGTTCCGAAAATGTGAATTATGAATATTTATTTTTAGGTGGGCGTTTTCGATTGGCTATTGACTAAAATTTAAGAAAAAAAAATTGCGCTCCCCAGGCCGCGGCGCCCTGGAGCAACTGCTCCCACCCGCTCCACGACGCTACACCCCTGCTCACGATGTCTTCCTTCGACGTTGATGATCATAAATTTTACCATGAGCCGACTGTTGGACATATGCCTTTGTAATATAACTCCACCAGACTCGATCTTTCGCCCTGCGTATCCATTTTACTGCCAGCCGCCTTCTTGAAATCATTTGGCTAGCGAACAAGGTTTGACGTATAGTAGTCTCTACTCACCTACCCCAAATCTCATCCGCTGTCTATAAATATGTCCCGCCTATTCCCACCTGTCCATCCATTAGGTTTTTAGGCTATACCGACCACTTAGGATCTCCGAATGGACTACTTACCATTAGACCACCTAGTACACCTGAATGTACCTGAATCCATGAAGCGTTTCCATTACAGAAAATTATTAGCAGCGAAAAGCGAACCTTCTCTAAGAAAAGAAAATGATCTTCGTATTTCGGATCATATCCATCAAAGGAATGCTAAACATTTCCCCGTCGTTGCTCCTTGAGAAACTTGCAATTTGTGGAGGAGACATTTACTCAATCTCCCCGCCTCTGCAACATCTGTCAAAACTGGCAATACGCACTAGCTATTGATCTTCTTTTCCACTATGTCTGGCGTTTATGAACTGTGTTTCTTCGATTCGATCAAAACATGGCAGTGCTCGAGGCGTAACGATGGCACATTGACCATCGTTATATCGAAGTGTTGAAGTGTTTGTACAATAAAGCTACCATGTCGATTCGAATATAGGAGCAGGGCACACAGTAAATTCCATTGCTAAGAGGTGTGAGGCAGTATTTTCTCCGAAAATATTCACTGCCGCTTTGGAAGGCGCATTTAAGCTCCTGGAATGGGAAGGACTTGGAATCAACATTAAAGGGAGTAGATCGCTCACTGCAAAATTCCTCAATGTCATAAAACAAAAGATTTTAACCAATGTGTGTTGCCAGTGATGACATAATGACAGGCGCTGAAATGTGGTCTCTAACTATGGGCTTCGTAAGAAAGCTCAACGTCGCTCAACGAGCTATGGAGAGGCCTATTGCTTGGGGTTACACTGCGAGATCGATCCGTAGACGAACGAAAGTTACCGATATAACCCAGCGGGATGAATAAGTTGAAGTGACTGTAGTACGGAGGGCACGGACCGGCAAGCGCATCGTAGGACGTCCACTCATTAGGTGTACAGATCACCTGATAAGGGCCGCGGGTCGACGGTGGATTCAAGCTGCTTCTGACCGGTCTTTTTGGAAAATTGGGTAGGAGGCCTTTGTCCAGCAGTGGACGTCCTACGGCTGACATGATATAATGATTGATCTTCTCTTTACGACATTGGGGATGAAAAGAAAAATAATCAATGATGCTCAAGCAGTCTTCTATAATTGGATGGTTTCTTCATCCAGACGATATGCCAATCACATATGAACTGGTATTCAGATGAAGCAATCCACATATAAATGGAAGAGATTCAGAGGTGCAGGTCTAAACGTTATGCGAACCAGGGACTGCCATACAGCAGCCAAACGTTTGTCGCTATCCCATACCCAAACGGTTACAACGTTATCTTAGAAGCACTTACATGTATGTTTATAATTCTAGGCAAGGGATGTTTGGTGTTAGCGCCACCTTCTATAGCAATGCCTAAAATAGGTTTCGTCTTTTTGACAGTGATGTGCAGATTCCCATGATGATCTGAGACGACTCGAGCGGCTCTCCCTTCGTCCAACTGCGGATCGCCGTGTTGTAATCGCTGCATCGATTGATGTCTTCTAATTCCGCCACGCTCTTCGAGCAAAGCGCTTCCTTCTTCTTTCATATCAAAGCTTCGTGACAACTTGTGTGCCAATTCCTGTGAAAACCAGGAAAATTGAGTTATTGAGTTTGAATTTAAACCTTTAACAATTACTTAATATGTACAAAATTGGAATGTTTACATTAATATATACACATACATTGCATTTGCCTATGACCTATACAATATTCTATATATACGAGTATATATACCACATCCACACTAAAATTCAAGGCTACAATGCTAATAACAGCAAATTTATCAGCCTCTAATTGCAGGTGCTTCATAGTTGAGGACGCGTGTAGCTGGGTGGCAGAGGCTGTAGGTAACTCCTGGAGCTACATCGCGAACCACGATATTATATTGAATTTACTTCTGATGGGTAAACCACCACTTAATATGTATCTGTCCACTAGATTCCAATTTAATTGGAAAAATATTTTCATATTTGCAATCATCGTTGTAAATAATTAATTAATATTAAAATTAAGTAAGTGCTTTAATTGAAATTTAACTTAAAATAAAATAAGCACCAACTGTTTCAAATAAGCATTCATTTTGACCTGAAATTTCGAGTAGGCATCAGATTTGGTCAGCAGTAGAAATAACTGTTTGTCACGTACTTCTCCAATTTCTTTTATTATTTGGCAGAAAGGTTTAAGACAAATAGCATCTTTGAAAATATTACCCATCGGAATCCAGTTGGACAGAAATCCAAATGCGACCCAAATTAAACAACCAGTCGGGTTGATTGTCTATTAGAAAACGAGTTCACTTACGACCTTATGCCTCTCAGTTACAGTCATGTAAAGTGATTTTTTAAAGTAAACGTCGAATGTATCGAGAAGCTGAAAGTGAGGTGTGTGCTTGAGACTTGGAAAATTTCATGCGTTTCAATCACTCGGTGGCGTGGTACCAAGTAGTAAACAATTTAAGTGTTATTGAGAAGAGTTAGAACATATTTATCCTTTTCGTCAAAACAGGCAAAAAAACGCATTATGAATAAATAAACATTTCAATGCAGAAAAATTCCGTCGATTTAGAAAACAAAATACGATTTGTAAATGCTAATTCGCCCCATGCGTCTATTTAATTAGTAGGCGTTTTAATAGCTAATCTATTCAAAATTAATCTACAGAAATGTATTGACGATATTTTTTCAGACAAGATGAATGTCTAAACGTATACAACATCTACAAACACTAAAAAATCTTAAACCGGAAAATTGTTCGTTAAAACTTTAGTTTCTTCATGCAATAAGATGGCGCGACCCATTCAAAATGTTCGATTTACTTCTACTGGCTAAAGATGAACAATCCGTGATGATAAATAAAATATTCGAAAAATGCGTAGACACTACTCAAGAAAACAATTTTTTTTATGGACAAAATTAAAAGTTTAATGCGTAAAATCAACACCGAATGATGTGCAAAACTGTAAAAGAGAGATTGTGAAGACAAACATTATCTAACACCAAGCGAGTTTTCGTTTTAAAAGCATAGTTCCAATTATAAAAAAAATATAATTAAGATTTTTTTTATTAAAGTCTTCGTGCAAGAAAGTATAAAAATAATTTCCAATGTGCTAGGACAATTCGTCGATCGTTCCGGTGACAATAGGCCGGGCCACTTACTAGAGGTCGTCCCCAGTACCATGATTTAACTTTCTGCGTCCAGCCACCGAGTGATGAGCGCAGGCCCTCGAGATAGCCGCACTGAAACATCACACTCACTCAGGACCAGAACCACACCCGTCTACGTCACATCGCATACCACAGCTCCTAGGTTGTGATTTTTATTTTATACTCAACTAAGTACCCAAATATACATAAAACTCTAGTGCTTTGGTAATTCTAGTTGATATGGTAAGAAAAACCGATGAGATGTCATCTGGTACTTAAGGCCGATTACAGCCCGTTATATCCTTAAACGTAGTGTTATTTATGTCTACTTTGAGTTACTGTAATTAAATTTATAAAAAAGCAACACAGGAATCAAGAAAATTGTTAACCTCGCCGAATTTGTAGAAATAGTTTTATTGTTTGTTGCGATAAAAACATAAATAAAGTATTGTCAAACATATTTAATAATTCCACTTATTTCTAAATTGCAAATTTTTTCATGAATTAGAATGATTTGTGTAATAACATTTTTAGAAACCTTACAAAAATTCGCGACCAGTTAACCTTCACACCGCTCTGTCACACTGATGCCAGGCCAATCCAAAAATTGACAATAATTAAGTGAGTAAACGTTTTGTTTAACAAGGAATTCTAATTTTATATTAGATATTAAGGCAAGACTACGTTATAAAGGCCTATGGGAGGATAAAGGCAAATAAAAATTTAAATTATGTTTCTAGACACGCGTGCACTAGCGTAATTTAAGACAAACTGTTATGTATGTATATTATTTTGCCAATCCTTCCTGCATACATATTTTATGTCTATCTGACCTTACATTTTCACATTTTACATATCTATGATTTTGATAAAATACATTTAGTTATCTTCGACCCATAGTACACAATAGACTACTTTTTAACATATCACGCGTGCGAGGCTTTAAGCAAAGGGTAGTAAGTAAGTAAGTAAATAAAAGAGTAAGTAACCATAGTTCCAAATGATGCCTGGAATAGCTTTCAATGGGTACGTACCTGATCCTAAATGTGATTGTTTTTAGTGGCATGGAACAAAAAGAGAATTAGTTGAGAATTTATAAGAGTGGGCTAGAACTGTTAAAATGTTTACACAATCGGATATTGCGACTTTCAAGTCATTCAGCAATTATTCATCCCTGTTTTGTTTCCATTGTCTCGCCACATTAACTTTCCAACGATTGTGTTGTCTTGTTTAGTTAGACTCTGTCAACAATTTCAACATCGAATTGCGTTCCATTGTTATGCGAAAAAAAAAACAAATTTAAAAAAAATCGTATGTCATGTAATGTTAGGTGCGTTTTCTAATAACTTGATTGTAAAGTGTGATTCATTTAATTTAAAAAATGTTACGATTGTAGAATCTGATAATGCATAAGCATATGACGTACTTACGCACGTTTTTTTAAATTTATTTATGTTAAGATCGGCAGACAGGCTGATGGTCCAGTTGATGGTAGGTGGCTACCGTCGCCGTCTATAACACAAGCAACGCCAAAGCTGCTGCAAGTGCGCTGCCGACAGTAGGATTAAGGATAAGGGATTGGGAGGGGATAGGGAAATTTATTTTCGATGCAGTATCAACAAAATAATCATTAAATTTAATAGTACTGGGAACATCCGGATTATCTTGCACAATGTATACAAATCCGTCTGAAATAATATGAGTGGAAAGCCAGACTATATAAAAGCTATGTGGGCCTTATGTAGATTAGATTTTTCTGTATTTAATTGTCTTGCCTTTTTGTACAAGGATTTTATAAAATGAAAATAACATTACCGGCTTAAAATTTGGAATAGTTTCTATTAAATCCAAACCTCTGTTTTCTAACTGCAACATTTCTTGTTCCATTGGCGGATACAGGGGGGGGGGGGGGCATGGGGGGCCATGCCCCCCCCCCCCAAAAGACCCAGGAATTCCATATTTTTGACTTAACTTTTCAATTCAATTCAAGTACAATTCAATTCATATATGAACTGAATATAGAATAATATAATTCATATCAATCAAAGTTATCGAAAGTTTCATAATTCATGTCAGACATTTGAGACAGTTCAAATACGCGATTACGCGGGTTAAAAGTATTTGCAATACAACCATAATGCATCTCAACTAGTAAAAAAAAATACACAAAAAAATTACTTGTGATATTAACCCTAACTCCGAACTTTGTCAGAATGGCCCCCCCCAAAATGAAATCCTGGATCCGCCCCTGTCTTGTTCATAAATTTTTTTCAAAGAATTAGATTCCGAAGTAGCTCGCCGTTTACATTTTAAAATTGTCTCTTTTATCATATTCCCCGAAACCGTCGGTGTACAAATATGTGGTTTTTCACTCACGATGACATTATCCCTTGTGATTGCACAACACCAAACTGTCGTCCCATTTTTGTTAACACGTCGTTTATGGTATTGGTATCCTGCATTCAACAACAAGGTACCACCGCGTTCTGTTTCAAGGAAAGTCAAATTAGCTTTAGAACTGCTGGGTTGACGTGTCGATTTCATTGCAAACGATTAATTAAAATATATTGCACGTTTCGAAAAGAGAGAGATGCTAACAGGTCGATGGAGAAATTGCAACTAATATGCAATGTAATATGTAATGTAATGCAGTCCAACCGCCGGTGAATCATTTTAATGATGTAATTATTTTATTATTATAATATATTTTAATAATCATAATATATTTTAATTATATAATAACAATAAGCAAAAATCGTAAAACAGCCAGTGCTTATAAAACACATTTTCGAAGACAAAAGACTTTGAATTTTTAAATGAAACATTTTACAAAATTGCATTTTGTAAAATGTATGTATAATTATGTTTCAATGTTCAAAAAGTTAACCTATTTAATTTTTGTAACTTGCATAGGTTGTATTTCATAAACAAAACACATAAAAATAAATAGTTTGCTAACCGTACCGATTTTATGTTCCTCGGGCCAGTAAGGAATATGAAATAAGAGTCGGGTGAATGGGTAAATTTTTGTAGATTTTAATAAAATTAATAAATTCACCAGGGCCAATGGGTCCTAAACCAACAAAATTATGAATCCTTATTAAAATCACCACGTCATTTTTGCTTTTTACGGAGCGCGACAGCGCCGTGAAATTACAGAGGCAGGCAAAGTTGACGCGTTCGCTACGACTGCGAGGTAGGTAATTGATTTTTACTGATACCGAGAAACAATCTGAATTCCACACGGGCGAACCGCGGGCACAGGTAGTCTTTATTAAAGAGGATAACATAGTGTATCCTTACATTTATAAAACAAGGTCCCTCGCCGCGTCTGTTTGTATTTATGTTCGCGATAATCTCAAAAACTACTGAACGTATTTTCATGCGGTTTTCATATATTGCTGAGGAAGGTTTAGGTATAATCCGTTATGGTTTTGTGTAAATTGGTTGGAATATGACGATGATTGTTGATGTTCTCGAAAATCAAGCCGTCTGGGAGCTATCATCGAAATGATAGCTGTATGGTAGGATTTTTTTTCTTTTATAGTCTACAAAATAGTCCGCGATGGCATATTACATATATATTTTAAGAATAATTTACAAATTTTACAATAGGTCGTAATAATGTGGTATTTAAAAAGCTATTTAGGCGGATACAGTATTAATCATTATACACCATATTATTTAATTAAATGAATATCTTAGGAGTTATCGTAAATTAAAAACTATGCGCGAGAAAATAAATTCAAGCGCTCTCGCACCAAACGTCACGCGACGACGAGAGTTTTATAATAAGTAATCGCGAGCACCAACTAGTTTTATAATAAGTACTAGTAATAATAGTAGAAATATACTAGCTGAAGCTTCGTTGGTATATAACCATACAACCGTTCATCCCTTATTTTTCTCTTTAGGGGTGGAATTTCCAAAAATCCTTCCTTAGTGAATGTTTATACATTATAAAATACATCAATTGCCAAAATTTTAAGTTTTTAATACCTGTTGTTTAGGCTCTGCGTTGGTGAATCAGTCAGGACAAACGATTTTATAAGTATAGAATATTATCAATTGGAGAATTAAAATTGAAAGTTTAAAAAGCAACAAAATTGAACAAAATTTTACAGCTATAAATACTTAATAGAATCATAGGATCAATTACGAATTACGATAACGTAAACATCTCATCAATGAGGCGTATAGTCGCTTCATTACTTAAACTCGATGCGGATAACTACCCATTTATTTATTGGTAATATTGCATACGGTACACGGAACCCGTTAAGAATATGTAGTTGGTTCGCGGAGGTTATGAACTGAAAGTTTTTAGGACGTAACGCTTACGGCACTATTCGTTTAACTATGGTCTGTGGATTGGATAAATTGCTAAGGTTCGAACTAGAGATCTATTAAGGTACGTTTAGGAAACAATCAGTATTTTGAATGAAATGTGAAATAGTAAGTCCTAAAAATAAAATGTTTCTATATCTATAAGTCTATATCTCATAAGTCGCTGTCCGCGCTTCTCTCTGTTTATCCGTTAACTCTAAACCACCAACTGATTTTGATAAATAATATATAGTAAATAACCACAATATATTTTTTATACCTATATAGTAAATATTTTGATACCAGTAGAAAGAGCGATAAACGAGCAAAGTTTGTGTATATAATTTGCAGAAAGAAATTGCATCCGTCAGGAGTGGTTAGACAATTTTTTAAAATAAAGTTTTTACAAACTGATTATTCAAAAAATCCTTAGGTAAGTATCTCGAGTTTTTAAATGTGTTGAGTTGAGAAATCAGCATTTCACTTCTCACACCTTCTCACGATGGTTCTAATATTCGTAAATAGAGGAACGAAATCAATCCCAGAAAGGTTGCCGACAGTTTAATGTAACACAAGATTTTCATTAGTGAAAGCCGTATCAAAATTTGTTTAATAGAAGAAGTTAGCGGAGAGACAGAAGCGAACGCCGGACAGCGAACATTTTATAATATGAAAAGATATACGAGAAGATACTAAAATTTAAGTAAATAAACCGAGATTTAAAACTAAATATTTTTGTCTACGATTATAAACTTTGTTTAAGCTAATCTCAAGTAAGTAATGTATTAATTAATCAATTTATTCTCAAATGCTTTTTTATTTGAGCGCCCACCCTCGGTGCTCCGCGCCGCACATACTGCCATCCACTGCAGTTGTTCTCTTGCGGTTGTACGTCCAGGGAGCAGGTGGTCGGACCACGTGGTGTTTCGAACTTGGTCTCCACGCTAAGATTCGTCTACCGCAACTGCGTGTCGGGGCACGACAGACACGAAAGATTTTCGCACGACATATATGTTTAACCTGTCGCATGTCAGATCCGCACTAATGACTATGTGGTTGGTAACCAGCAGATTTTAAGACAATATCTAATCGATGAAGATTTATTCACCAATGTTAGTTAACTTAAAAGTATTCTTATAACTCATTAATAGTCATACCAGTTACGAGTGAAAAGGTTGTGGAATTCAACTTGAAGGAATCGAACACTCTGTAATACTATGGAATTAGTATTTTCACTTAGTATGAAAACCAGTGCAGCTAAATTCACAAATAGAAATAACGTAAAATTGACATAACCGATAGTAATGATATATCATCTTTATTTAGTTTCCTTAAATGCCGATATACTCTCTAATATAGGTAATTTATATATTTTTGAAATTTCTAATAATAATACAAGACTAAAGTGCACGTTTTCAAAGCAAGCCGCCAACGTTATGATTCTAGCTAGATGATCTGTGGTTGAAGGATTTCATTATAATCATCATGTGAGTCACCCTGTTCCCTGCTAAACATATACCTCCCTCATAATTTTTTAGTATGACCAGTCAGAAGCTACCTAGATCTAGCTGAAGCCGCCCTACTCGTCTGTCCATCTTGTAGGTGGATGTCCTACATTGCGCTTGGTCTGAGGTCTCCATTCAAGAACTTTCCGGCCCCAGCGGTCGTCGGCTCTCCGTAGCCATTGGCATTTCAATTCATGGTTATGTCGGTAACTTTCGTTTGTTTATGGATCTCCTAATTTTTGATTCGATCTTGCAGAGTAACCTCGAGCATAGTCCTCTTCAGAGCTCGTTAAGCGACGTAAAGCTTTTGTACAAGGTCCATAGTTAGAGATGAGTTTTCAGCGCCATATGTCATCACTGAAGGGTATATTCTATTCTGTAAATTATATTGCCAATGGCTGGATTGTGTAGCTGTATGATTTAGATATAAGACAGCGAATAAAACGCATATTTCTCGAGATTTGGACCAATGCAATTTGTAAGACTTTTCGACTGACTGGAACACTGTGGAACACTGGCAACAATTTCACTTTCCTGAGCACTAAACAGAAACTGTACGCTTCGCTAATCGACGTAAATAACTCACAATTGATTAAATTACAAACTTTCTGCGATCGTGAAATGCGACACTGCAGGAAGGCAAATTACACTGTATGATTGCATCAATTTGCAAGTGTACCTATTAATTATACTTAATAAATATCACTATTGCAAAAGGAAATTTCAAGCCGCAGCAGTTTACATTTTAGTTCCATCCAAGGATTGGGTGCTCTATAATTATATCAATAACATCAAAGGCAGGTGGTTGCTCTGTTGTTTTTATGTTATGATTTCCGGTCAATCGAGTTTTGGGCCGCGTGGGAACTAATAACGGTATGAACAGTCAAAGTAATATAAAGTAAAATTTTATTTATAAATCATCATTTATGACATAAATCAACACTGCTATCAACCTATCGTTGTTGAAAATGGGATATTTATTGCTAGAGAAACATTTCTAAAATTTCTTATCAACAAACGACTACTTATGTAAAATTAACCCTGACCTATTAGGAGGTTATGCTAGAAAATGGTAGACAGATATTTATGTTCGTTTTTTAGGTTCCGTACGTCCGAATAAAAAAAACGGAACCCTTATAGGATCACTCGTGTGTCCGTCTGTCCGACCATCCCCCCAATTAATTTCTGTATTTTTGAAAAAAAAAAAACAGAAATTAGTTTTCAAAAATACAGAAATAGAAAAAAATACAGGAAAACCTATAAGAAGTCCATGATATTAAAATAACATGGTAAATCACTCAATATTGTGCGGATACGTAACATCGTACGGAACACTCTTCACGCGAGTTCAACTCGCACTTGTCCCGTTTTTTTTATTCAAATTCAATATCATTTTAATATCTAACGTTTTCTTATAGTCCACTATTTTCAGCTCTGTTTTTTCAGACCAGTCAGGTAATATCTCTTTGTATATTTGTATTAACTAAATTAATATCTATACTAATGTTATTACATAAATATAAACCCCATCTCCTATATTCGCGACCAACCATAGCTTGCTAAACACACACCAATTTTTAGACATTTCAAAGTGGCAAGCCGCTGGATATAATCGCAAAAATAACTCGTGTATTGTTTCTATTGCGTTTTCACATCCATTTAATATCTGAGAAATTATTTAGTTATTACTTTCAAGCTTAGAAGTAGGCGAAACTGTGAGTAAAATCTAGTGATATATAAAAAAATATTATATTTACAAAAGTGTATCTAAAACAATTGTCATAGCTTAGGCTAGAATTCTCGTTGGAGGTAATACGGCACAAGGTGCAACTGTTTGACTTGTGTACAGACCACAGAAGGCAGAAGGCGCGGTGGGACGGGAGGCAGCGCTTGCGCAGCTGGTGTCAAGTGAACTCGATTCGCGCAAACCAGCTGCCGCGGCTGTGACCGTCGCCGCGTGCCTAAATCGCCGCGGTGCGCGGTGGGTCAGTCAGTCTCGCTTCAACCACAGCCGTCAGTGCACGTGTAAACAGGTGCAACTCTCACGCCTTGTTTACAAATTGAAGGCAGTGTAACACTTGTTGCCGAACAGGATAACTGTTACTGGTAAGTCTTTAACAACCTTCAAACAATGTTTAGAGTTACCCTCGACCCGCAAGAAACCAGCACATTCACATAAACAATAACAATGTGGTCAAAGCTTTTGTTTTCACCGATGCAATAGGTACATGTACGCGGATAAATCACGATCCAATCGTTTAGAAAAGAATTGGTGCTTAGTACTTTACTAGTTTAAGACTTAAAATTTCACACAACCAAATTACAATTAGTAGAATTTTTTACCTTAAGTAGTAAGGCCTTTTGTAATATAAACGTTATAGTTAACTTTTAATTACATATAATGCAATATGTTACTTTAGGTTGGTATTATGATATCGAATGTTACGACTATATTGATCACTGCAGACCGCAATTCGTAGACTGGTTTTATTTAGGTCATGAATATCCTTCTTTTATGTATGACACGTGCTGTGTACCTACAACTCGCAATTCCTAATGTATTTACCATGTATCACCTAAAATAAAGTGCTAATGCTAATGGAGTTAATATCGAGGCATCCTCATTTATTAGTATGCTGACTGGGAAACATCTTGTCACGGTTGATTGGAGCGTTTAGATTCAACAAGGATCGCTCTTAACAGTTTCGGCCTTCGACGGATACTTGTTGTCATTTGCTATTGTAAAATATGCAACTTTTTTATTCGCCTATTTCACAGGCATCGTGGCTCCCTGACACAGATTCCGTTATAAAAGTGTTGATAATTAATTACCATTTACTTAATGTCACCGGCAATATTTCTGACGTCAGTTTTTTTCAGTTGACATCCAAACTTTTTGAGACAATTTATTTTTTCTTCTAGCAATTGAGACTATAGTATATTAAAGTTAATAAATATATTATAAATTAAATTTCCAACTAAAAAGAAGTTGTTTTTTAAAGACATATTATCATAAAATATATTATCTAACCCATTTAATTTAACTTTGATCACCATTTAATTCAATCACTTTTAAAGCAAAATAATAAACTGTTTTCATTGTTTTTTTTTATTGATAACACTAAATCCCGTCAATAACTACTAAACAAAAAAAAAAGAAAATCGGCACACAGATGAGAAAATGGTAGTAATTTATATCTACTTCTTTCCATATTTTTGTAGATTTTATTGGTTTATCCGCTCCTGGCTTTATACGGGTGCAATTTTTTTATCTGCAAATTATACCTGCCTACCTACACAAACCTTCCTCATTTATCGCTCTTTCCATTAGTGTATATCCAATATCAAAATCAAAATATTTATTTATCAATTAGGTTTCTCCATGAAACTCTTATGATCGTCATTTAAATTTACCAGGGTTTCGGAAAAAAGCCAAGATGACGATCCTGAGAAGAAACCCCGAAAGAAACTCAGGATACTATTCTTTTTGTCATCTTTAAAATATAAAATTACACAATTATATACACTTAAGTAATACTTAAATCAAAGTACATATACAATACTAAACATAGTATGAGCTCCGAATCCAGGCTTTAATTCCAGGCTTCATTGTCGCTTAAATAATCAGTAACCTTATAGCCTTTCGAGAGGAGTTTGGTTTTAATGATACCTTTAAATTTATTTATAGATAAGGCTCTGATCATCTCAGACAGTTTATTATAAAACCGTATACACTGACCCATAAAAGAATTACTTATCTTGTGGAGTCGCGTCTTATGTAAATCTAAATCATTTTTAAACCTAATGCCTTATTGTATACATCACATTTTTTTATTAAATTGACTAATATTGACATGTAACAGTTAAATTGTTAATTTCTTTGAACTTTGAATATATAAAAATGATCCTTGAAAACGAGATAACTCGGTATAAAAATCCAAATACAGGTATTTTTTGCAAACTGATTAACAGTGTCTATTATTCAATTTTTATTATTCATCTCGGTAATAGGTACTCCTTGTCCTGTTTAGCGTCAAGTCTGTTCTTATCAGAATACCACAGTTGGTATTCTTACATACCCGCAGATTTTGAATATATACCCTACTCGGCTATTGATAGCACGATCTAGGGATGGCGTGTTTGCTATGAGGCTAATGTAACAACCTTCCTTATATAGATCGTTTAGAAATTTTAGAACGATAACCTTTCGAACCCACAGAAAAACACCGTTTTGTCAGTACATAGGAAAATTTTAACTAACCCAATCTTTCTAAAACCTTCTTTCCTTCCTTGAATCATCTCAATCCACGACTATTATTGGACGGTTTCAATTAACATTGTTCTTAGTACGCGAGAATAGTTTCTTTGATCCGCCCACCCTGCGGTGAGTCGGTTGTTATCTTGCAGTAAAAGAGATTGGTTTCGACCTCACGAAGCCCGTGAGTCACACAGGCGCACGACCAACACGACCAGATTTCATCGGGACCTAATGATCTCTGCTACCCGGAATACAACACGATCTACACCGATTATTACTTCTATCTACAATTATAATGCTGGTGGGCTTTCATTTTCATTATGGTGTCGTCTTCCTACATTTATTTGATACAAGAATGATAAAAATAAAAAGGAACCCTGCCTTTTATTTTAATTAATGTTATTCTATGTCTATTCTAATGTCTATTCTAAAATATGTATTAAATAAAGTGACTATCCACCTCTGTATATATTTCTTCATTAACTTCTAAACTATCCAACGGATTTTGATGCGGTTTTCATTAATGGAAAGAGCGATAAACGACAAACAATTTTTAGAAAAGTCCGTGTTTACCTATAGTTCTGCGTTTAATGTCAATTTAAGGGTCTTTAGAATCGATTCTCAGTTCGGACTCAAACTTTCTAAGTTGGTGGTCTCAGTGTGTGGTTTTCACAGTTTGTACAAATTCATGAAACTTAATTTATTTGATGATTGTTAATAATAAATAAAAGAAAAGGCATGGAGAATCACAACCTCTGACATGGGATTCTTTTACCAAAAAGGAACGTTGCGCAAATAAGCATATTTCCATTTTTGTAACTGTGTAATGTGTAAAGGAGATCAATCAGTTTTGTATGGTATTTTTATTTTAACTGCTGAAACTAACTAAGAAGTAAGTATAATTTTTCCTAGGAAAATGTTGTGTAATTTGGTTATGGGGTTTCATAGTTATTTAAGTTTGAAAGTATTAAAAATCCAATTGTTCCAATTTAATAATAAGTATTTTAATTTTTCAATGTTATCCCCATTTACAAAATCTGAAATATTCACAGGAAATTATTGAAATGATTGACTTTTATTACCAAAATCTCCAAAATGCAAGTTAAAGAAAAAAAAATGGCCGGGTTTTGAAGGATGTCTTTTATTTATAAGCGTTGTCAATGTTTTGTTAAACTTTTGTTCTCAAAATGCGAATTATTAGACACCATACGACGACGAAAATACTTATTTAGGCTTATTGCTTAATAGATTCCAAATGTTAGATACTTAACTTATAAAGCAATCACCGGCGACCGCTTCAGATAAATTTATGGCAACAGACGAAATTTCGCGACCATGTTCGCAACACATTTGTAGTGAGTTAAAATTAATATGTCTAATAAGTTAATATTTGGATTGCAATAACAATAAAACGCATTTTATGACAGTTTCGCAATGCGCCATTTTATCACATTTAACGATCAAGTAATCTGTGTTAAGGACGCACTTTTCACCGAAATACCATATTTAATTTTGTCATTTAACTCATGAACTCTTTGTAAATGTAACAATATTAATAATTTAATGGCTACATTAAAGTGTGAGCATAACGGTTTCCGTCTCTGGTTAATAAATAAATAAAAGATAATAAGAGACCACTAAAATGTAGTAGGTTTTATTTGAAATTAGAATGATTACTCTGTCCAGTTGCGAATCTGTCCACTTGAGAATCTATCCAGTTGTTACGGAGCCTGTGTTTTATATAACCCACCTCTCTGGTGGCAAAGAATCTAGCTTCGACAGATAGGCTGACGGTCCACTGGATGGTAGGTGACTTCCGTCGTCTATAACACAAGCAACACCGCAGGTGCTGCAAGTGCGCTGCCGATCACAGTAGGATTAAGGATAGAGATTAGAAAGGGGATAAGGGAATGGGCTCTAATTATCGATCTTTAACCATTAAAAAAAGCTAAAAAATCTCATAAGATCGGCAGACAGGCCGACGCTCCACTTGATGGTAGGTGGCTACCGTCGCCTATAACACAAGCAACGCCACAGGTAATACAAGTGCGCTGCCGACCACAGTAGGATTAAGGATAAGGGATTGTTGAAGGGTTAGGGAAATGGACTCTGGCATCCCTTACTCACTCACCGAAACACAATAGCACACTTGCTGTTATTTCACGGTGGTCTTCTGGAAGCGGATGGTTACTGCCGCCAGACGGGCTGCCCAAAAAACTGCGAAACGCAGTGTCTGCGAACTGCCACTACATTAATCTAATTAATTATAAAATTGAGTTTCATTATACTTTTTAAAATAATTTCAAATGAAAATTGTTTCATTTTCACTTTTGTGATTTTTAACTAGGTACCTATTATTTCTATCTTTGCCATACATCTAGCTCACAGTAGATGCTTCTCACTAAAATTTATCTTCCCTGGAGATGATATTTATATTTATTTATTTTTTCCTTTTTTTTATCTACAGGTAACAAAAATTGTTCACTTGCTACTAATATAGATATCTAACTAAACAGTAACTTCTTTCTCTTATTAGGAATAGTTTTCAAATAATAGAACGCTTCTCATTCTGAGCAAATGTTTAAATAATCAGAATTCTTAACCAATCACATATCTCTGTAAATAATCGCAATTTCTTGTATTAGTTGATAATGTGGATCACAGAAACATATTTTGGTAACAACACAATACAAACCTAAAACGTTAAATAATTCCTAAAATGTATGTCAGCTCGCTACTTATTTGTAGAACAAATTGTTTAAAGATGCCACTTGAACATCAAACGATTAATACATAATATCGTCGTTGAAAAATTAAAATCTGCTATGTGCACTTTTTTGAGGTTTCAACATTTTGACCTTAGTGGATAGTTCAATGCCTTATCTATCATATAAAACAACTGCTAAGCGCTTATGAGCACTATTTGTCGAATTACGACCTCTTAATAAAATATGCTATCTGATATGTTCAAAATTTACTCTAGTATCAAAATAATAAATAAACTATTCAACTTTACGTTTAAAAGACCAATAAGTATACGTATTAAAACCCGAAGTTACTAATAAAATACGATTTTTTAAAATAAACATTCATGTAATTTTTTTCAGGAAAACTTTTTTGTCACCATCTCAAAAGTATACTTTGAGCACTTAACATATTTTGATTTGACAACGACGATATTATTGGATTCTTTTAACGATCTGATTTTCTTAGGAACACTCACAGAAGGTTTTATAACCTTTTTTAACTGGCTTTTTAGATTTTAAAAGATTTTACCGGCTTCAATTCCTCGTTTTGTATAAAACAATATGAAAAAAATTGAATGTTTTTCTTAATTAATGTTATTCTTAATAATTAAAATACCTAATTTTTAATTCCTAAGTTTCTTATTCTTAATTTCTTGTTTTCCTATTTCCCTTTATATCTCAGTACTTACTTGAATTGTATAGATAATTACTATACTAAACCATGAAAAGTTTTTTTTTTATATCGTTCGTACGTGACCTAAGATTTTTTAATTCTAGCAATAAATGCAAAGTCGTGGGAGACAGGTCGTGTTTGGAGATGCGATAGCACGCGGTCGTCCGGGGTCGCCTCGACCGGTCGGTTAGTTTTAGTACCGCTAAACAAACAATTTCACTATTTACTATTCCCTAACTCTTTACAATGCAACCAGTTGGCCTGGAATACTCTCCTGCCCTTTCCGTTAGGCAACTTCATCAGTTCGACATTGACAAAGTGTTTACATTTAGAGCTCATAGTAGAGACTAGGAAATATCGACTAGATTTTCCCGTTGTTTTTATGTATATTGCAACAGTTAGTGTTATAGTATACTTCCTATATAGTGGTTATATATTATAAATATTATGTGTTATATATATTATGTGTCTATACAAATAAGTACATACATATAATTATGATAAACATTTATTTTTTGAGTTTACTCCTTAAGAATCGATTTTCATCTAAGACCCCCGGTATGGAAATTTTATGGGGAGTAAAATTAATACAAGTGTTAACTAAAAAGCGTTATGTTATCTGTCACTTTGACATTTGTGTGACAGTTGATGTATATATTTATGTTTGCTAATTCTGTTGCCTGGACTTATAAAAATAAACGTCGAAATATTGTATGTAAAGTATATTATTATAACATATAATATTATGTAATTTTACCTTAGAGTGGTAGAATGTAAAAATAGAAAGTTTCAAAGCTAAAAACCTGGTAGACACATGCAGGAAATAATGCAGGAATAATAAAACTTGGTTTTCCTGTCTAAAAACAGTAGGTAAGCAGCACCCACTCATGGAACTGTCACGTGACCAAACAAAAGTTAGTCTCCGGAACTATAGAGCCTACCGTCTTTTGTCTCGTTTTCTAGAAAGTCGCTATAAAAGAATTTTCTTCAGAGCGTGAGAGTACAATGAAAAATAATTCCTTTACAGAGCTCATGTTTCACTTGGGCACATTACACGATTTTTTTTCTCAAATTTCCGTGTCGTTTATTGACCGATTCAACGATACCATACGGAATAACGGTGTAGTCAAAATAACGGCATCGGAGTAGATAAACATAATGTGATTTCTATCTAACGATGGTCATAGAAGACGGTGAATAAAAATTTAATTTCCGTATTGCCCTCGAACCCATTAGCCACAATGGCTTAATGATATTGGCGAGTCATCGTAAAAAAAACTCAACTGATTGCATATAAGAAACGATAGCCGCCTTACATCAAAGTAATGTGTATTGATTAGTCGACACAATCTAATAAAGTAATAAACTGTTTTTTTCTTGTTAACCGATATAAGAATAGAACAATTGTTTCTACTTTTTTATCTTACAAATCGAAACTGGCAAAGTTGTCTGTATTATTATGTTTAGGAGATAATTAATGTTTAAGTTATTTTGTATTGTAGTTACAGCAAGTTGTAGTGTGTCTTACCTATTTCTATTAGAGAAAAAAACCACTTGAATTTTATATAAGTGTGTTTATTCCGTAATCACATATGAAAAGTAAATTTTAATTGTCAAAGCTATTCTAACAAAAACGTTCCTGTGAAAAACAACCAGCCAATACATATTATTAGAACATATTGTTCTAATAATATTAGTTTACATATTGTTCCAATAATTTCTCTATCCCTTTAGTTTCTTATCCTTTATCCTAATTAATGTTGCTGTATTTATGGGCCACGGTAACAATTGAGTGGACAGTCAATCTCAGGATATCAAAATATTCTTCTTTCTTCCTTTCAAATGTTTTGGCTCCATCACATATTCTCCGATGATTTTGCCAGGGTCAGTTGTAAAAATGGCAATATAAAAAACGCAAATCAAAATCAAAAGTAGCAGATCTCGAAGATTTTTTTTTTTAGGAATTCTATGAATAGAATTATCACCGGCAGGTTGTCATCCTTATGCCATAATATTTACTTACCTACTTATATCAAAATTCAGTACTCAGTGAAATAAGTATAAATTATGCAGATATATGAATATATTAAATTGATTTATTGAAATTGAATATTGAGTACATACGATGAAAAGCGCACTGTGCAATCAACGAAGTTAATAGGATGCATTCACTATCAGAGTTTCAAAATTTTAGCAGTATGAAAGAAATTATATATAATGTGTAAAACAAAGTTGACATCAGCTGTTTTTTTTTCCTTAACTACGCAAACAATTTTGTTACATTTTTCTCTATCATTTGAAGAAATAACACATTATTAATATGCCTTCTGTAATACGTAAATATAGTAAATATTTTACATATAAATTTTTAATTTAAAAAGTGTTTTGTAATAATTTGTAATAATAAATTTGTAATTTGTGTTTTGTAATAATTTTGAAAGCAACCGCGATTCCCTATCGCTTTCTAATTTCTTATTCTTAATCCCTGTATTGCTTGTGTTATAGGCAACGGTAGCCACCTACCATCAAGTGGACCGACAGCATGTTGCTGATGGCCAGCGCGATGGTAATCATATTTACTTGTATCCGTGCGCCAAAAAATTTGCAGCACGAAAATTTTCTTATGGAAAATATCGCTATTACGTTAAAAAACATTTCCCCGTATAAGTGACGAAGAGCAGAGTTTTTCACTCGAATGTAATTAATAATTTACTCTCCTTGTTTAATAATCTACTATTACTTAAATAGACTTCCTTGTAAATTTATAATAACAGATTTTAACATAGGTCTATTGACAAGACAGTGCCTCTTCTTTAAAATAACTAACCAATAATAACTAACCAACTTCTTAAAAGTGTGAGCCCGTTGTTTCTTTTATCCATTCATAATGGTATTTTTTTTTTCGGTATTTTTTTAGTAATTTTTATTCAACGCCTGCATAACCAGACTGTTCTAAGGTCTGATAGTCGAACAAATAAATAGAACTAGAGGGAATAAACGAAACGATTCATGATTTCTTTACAAAATCTTGTCAAAAATAAGATTTAAAAACTTTGCATAGCACTAATAATTTTGAAAGCAATATTAAAATATACATGAGTAAAGAGAATAATTGTTATAGAGGAATAATTGTGAAAACTTTTAATGCGAAACCTGGTAAACATTGATATTTATTACATACTAGCTGAGCCCGCAAATTCGTACGCGATTCGGTATAGCGCGTAACTTTTTTGTTTGTAAACCGATTGGAATGAAACATACACTAAATGTTACGGGAAGCTTGCTGAAATACTTAAGTGAAAACTGCATTCAAATTGGTTAAGCCTTTTCAGAGATTAGTGTGCACAAACGCACAGACAAGCCGACAAAAAATCTAAAAACTATTTTTTTTTACCTCGGTAACATAAGTACGTGTACAAATTGTTTTTTGAAAAAATAATTTTAATGTACAGACACTGCTTGTTTACGATTTGTCATGTCCATCTGTTATTTTATAATATACCTTTCAAATAGTAAAAGAATTTTTCAAAAAGATGCAGTGTTTCCGAAGATTACCCTCCACATATAAACAAACATACAAAATCCGCGCTCTTTCTTTATTATTTTAGTATAGACTTCGCATGGATGCATTTTTTTCTGCAAATTATATACACAAACCTTCCTCGTAGATCGCTCTTTCGATTAGTGAAAACCGTATTAAAGTCGATTGGGTGGTTTAGAATCAGATAAGGCGAACACCGATTTTATTTTGTTACTAACTGAGCCAGGCCCCACTACGCTGCGGCGGCGTGCGCATGCAGTGCGCGCGATACTGGACACTGCTTATAATTTCTAAATAAAAGTAGCCTAAGTCACCTACTCCTTACAGCATCAGCTACATATATCTGCCGTCAAAGTCCGGTCAAAATCGGTCCAGCCGTTGCCGAGATTAGCCGGAACAGACAGACTGACAGAAATTGTTTTTTTTTTTGTTATCGGGACCGCCGTATATACATTTAGTTAAAAGCAGCTATTTTGACATTACAGACACTCATTTTAATCATTATAGATATTATAGATTATTATAGTATAGATAGGTATGTATAAAGATAAAAAAGCGTCTAACATTTTAAGTGGCAAAAGAAGTAGGTAACTTCACCAACTCATTATAACCAACTTTGATACAACTGTATAAATAACGACTTGTGGTCAACGCAAACTTTTTACAGACAGGATCGGCTGGAATTTTTTTTAGTTACATACTATGAAGTGAAAGTTTTTTTATACTAACTCGTACAGGCAAGTATAGTGTCACGCACGTGAGCCAAGCAATTTGACAGCCACGTGACTAAAAACATGTAGGTGTTTTCACTAAAAGTGAAAGAAAAAAAGAAGTTTTACAATTTAAAAAAATACAACTAAACACATGACAAAACAGCCATGTCTTGTAAAACGTGACATAATTGAAAATGTTCTTATTAGATAGTAATTTCTGTTGGACTTTCATATATAAAATATATATAAAAATATAAAGTATATATGCATATATAACATATATATTTAAAAAAAAATTAGTATTTAAAACACTTTGAAAAGTTGGTAAAGAATTATTAGGGACAAATAAGACAATAAAATTATTTGAAACTAGCTGTGCTAGTTGAAAAAGAAAATATATGAGTAATATAACGGCTAACATTTTTATAGTTATGATGACTGAGGCGCCATTTTTCATATTTTTAAACGATCTCTCGGGAACCTAACATTTTTCCATAATAAAAAGTATTCTATATCTTAACCCAGGTAATAAACTATCTGTGTGCTATATTTCATCCAAATCCGTTCAGTAATTTTTACGTGAAAGAGTAACAAACATACATCCTCACAAACTCCTAACTTTAAAATCAATAGAATTTATAGTAACATTCAACATACATTATGTGTGTTACTTTTTCGCGCAAAAACTATTAAGCGGAACTCGGAGCGAAAACTAATAAGCGGAAGAAAAAAAAGTTTTAAAGTAACAGTTTTGTAAAGTTTACAGTTTTAAGTATAACTTTATACTCGTACTTCACTGTAACAGATGGGCTATAGTTTACAAAGATGTTCGGACGAAGTCGCGCGCATAAACTAGTCTTATTATAAAAGTTTGTTAGTATTAATGCTTGTTTATTACTCTTTACCAAAAAAAGTGTGTGTGTCAGCTCCGACGCACGAATGGAGTCTTTAAACGTATAAAACGTCAATAGATAACTGAATTCCTAATTACTATTTATTTAGTTACATTCTGCATACTCAGATGTCACGTGTTCCAACAAAAGTTATGTCACAAAAGTATGTCACTACGTTTTATAAGTTCGAATAATTTTTTCGGTGGCAAATTATAACATAACGCGCTATCGTTTCGTTCATTAACGTTGCTTTTATAAGCCCAGAGAATAGAATCAATATACATGCGTCAGCTGTCGCACAAATGTCAAAGTGACAGATAACTTAACGCTTTTTAGTTAACGCTTGTATTATTTTTCTCCTCACAAAATTTCCATACCGGGGTTCTTTTATGAAACTCGATTCTTAAAGAGTAAACATCAAAACTAACCAACGGATTTTGATGAAACTTTGCAATAATATAGTTTATATACAGTTTAAAAAGCTATTTTGAAAGATATTCGGACGAAGTCGCACACAAAAGCTAATATTATTATAATTGCGAGAATGAATGGATATTTGTTCCTCTTTAAAAGAAAAATGTGCAACAATTTGATGAAACTATACAGTAATATAGTTTGTACATCAAAGTAACATATGTAGAAGCTATAATTTATTAAGATATTCGGACGAAATTGCGCGCAAATGGTAGTAATACAAAACGATAAGAATTTATTATGTAGATGTACGGTGAGGTAAAAGCGACGCGATGTCGTGTGCACCGCTCAATTGTACGAGTACATACGACGAGCACGCGACGTTCAGCCTTCCACTTCCGGCAAGACTTAAGACTGTTCAAGCGGATCGAATTCAATAGCGTCTCGATGTCTTCCCTGAATACGTTTATTAGCGAATGTTTAATTAATAAGATGGAATGTCTATGTATGATTGTCCATAGAGTAGATATATAGCGGTTACATTTTTTTTATGTCAAGATCGGCAAACAGGCTGACGGTCCACTTGATAATATGTGGCTACCGTCGCTTATAACATAAGCAACGCCAAGCTGCTGCAAGTCCGCTGTCGACTACAGTAGGATTAAGGATAAGGGATTAGGAGGGGGATCACAACAGCACACGTGCTGTTATTTCACGGTGGTTTTCTCTGAGAGGGTGGTTACTGCCGCCAAACGGGCTGCCCAAATGACTGCGAAACGCAGTGTGCCCTGCCACTACTACTAACTTTTTCTATTTAAAATACGGTCATAATCAGGCAGATCTATAGGTGGCTGTAATCGCTACTTTATAGAATACTGTAACATAAAAGCATGTGTGGTGTTGTGTTCGTTACCAGGGGAAACCAGATCATATTCCTCCATTTATACTCTTTAGTGCTGTTATTTATTCTGTGACTGTCCGTTATAGTCACCTACCAGAGTGGGCAGCGCATTTTATTTGTAAACTTGGTGAAAACCGCATTCAAATCGGTTAAGCCGTTTCTGAGATTAGCGTGCACAAACACACAGACGAACAGACAAAAATTCTAAAAACTATGTTTTTGAACTCGGTAACATAAGTACAACGTGTACAATTTTTTTTATATATTTAAAATATGTTCGTTTACGATTTTATTATATTTTATGTATAGGTAATTAAATAAATAAACCACTCCTAATTTATGGCGTATTAATTTTATGATTGTAATAGCTACTAGGACGAAGTCGTCCACGAAGGAACGGTACATTTTCTGTATAAAAGGCACCCAATCACCCAATGGATAAAAGGCACCCAATTTCTGTTCACCTGACAATAGACAAAAGTTATGCAAAACTTCGTAATGATCAGTTGAGTGGTCAAAGCGTTAAAGCGTAACAAACAGAGAAATTCACTTTTTCATTTATAATATTGGTTAAGATTTATCAGTTCATCGGTATTTGTAGCGACACGGCAACTAAAGTTTCTTTAATTTTGAAATGTATTGTATACATACAGTTATAAATAAGTAACTAATTGATAGTATTACATAAACTTCATAGCGGAAAGCGCCCACTATTCTGAGTCACGACAATTAACCGTACTAAAGTAGTACGCGGTGTAGATACTTGTCCGATTGTGGAGCCGCTTTCTTGAACGTGCTGTACGACATTATCTCAAGTTAATTTTGTTTTAGAAGGGACAAGAGCAATCTTGTTTGACGATAGCAATTTCGTGATGCATTTGCCGCCTCCTTTGTTTTTAAAAGTAATAGTTTTTTAATAATTGTTACAAGTACTAAAAGTGTGCAGATATATGTAGATAATAAGTTGCCGTAATGTAATGGTTTCTACCTGTTTATTCGGCCGCGTTTCGTAACAAGAGAGTAGCCATAACTTTTTGGTCTTTAGCTGTGTTGCGGCAACGAACTTGCGAAATATTGTATAGCTGGCGATACAACGACGCAATCCTTACGTATTATAAAACAAAGTCCCACGCCGCGTCTGTCTCTGTGTGTGTTCGCGATAATCTCAAAATCGCGATACTTCTGGACGGTTTTTCATGCGGTTTTCATCTATCAACAGAGTGATTCCTGAGGAAATCTATAAGCGTATAATTCATTAAGGTTTTATATCCTTAGTTTCATGCATTTATCATACTATGCACATGTATTCATAAGCAGTTCTACCCAAATCCGATAGATGACGCCGCTTCACCTAATTCTATTGTAGTATAATAGATGACGCCATCAATTGTGTTATATTTTTATCGGACGAAGTAGCTGGCACGAGCTAGTTTTGAATAATTTTTATAGCTCGCATTCACAAATTTGCTAGCCCGATTGGTGGCAGTAACCACCCTCTTACAGAAGACCACCGTGAAATAACATCACAAGATAGCTAACCATCTACCATCATCATACTGCCTGCCGAAATTTACTTATATTTTTTCCCCACAAATTATGTCTACCTACAGTAATAATTTACTGAAACGCACAGTTTGAAGTCTACGAAAGCGTCTAACAAGATTGCCACTGTGTGTAGTTTAGACACACTTTCGCTGGTGAAAGCCAATCGTGCGTTAAAATCTTTGTTTTAGCAGCCGAGATGCGCGGGCGAGCTCGTTTATCATGATCCATAACAATGTGACCCGGGACAATAACCTATTACGACGAAGCATTATTTGCATACAATAATTTAGTTATATAAAACCGATATGTACATATTTGCATGCTACTTACACTAAACTAGACGAGAATGTTTTTGTGAATGTTTAACTCACATATAACAGTATAGTACCGCAATAGTCTTTTGATGCCCGCCAAATATCGGCCCACCATCTTGTAAAACGTCACATTACGAGACACAGATAATGTTCGGTTTGCTATTAGTTGTCTAATTGTGTGCCTTTATTTGAATAAAAATATGATTAATATACTAAAAGTGATAAAAGATTTTGTTGTCAGGTGTGGTTCTAAAGGTGTAGGAGTGTTTTTTTTACGATAGAAAAACATTCCAGTGGCCCGATTATAGAATTAAAGAATCGGATGGAGGGCTAATTTCCTGAAAGAAAGGTTTTTTTTAATGGTAACTTTTATTTCACACCCCTCCTAAGTATCTTGTAAACAAACGATCCTTGTAAACACTATTGCAAAGTTGTTTATACTTTTTGTTTAAACTTGTTTTAGACCTTCAGATTATCAACAGAAACATCTCTTCTGTGACGATTTAAGAATGTTGCAAATTAAATATAGATGTAGCAGGTTTTTCAAAATATTAATTTATTTAAGTCCAAAATAGAAACAAATTTGGAAATTTATGCCAAATGCTGATTCAGTGGTCTATAATATTCATCAGCTGATGAATATTATACTAAAAGTTATATTATAATTGGACCTACGTTATATCAATCAAAATGAAATTACATTATTTCCTGAAATATTTAGTTGCTCTGTAAAAAAATCGAAAATTGTCAACTATTTAACTTTAATTAGTGAATCGATTATGACTAACTCATAGGAATTTAATAATTCATTGCATTGGGTAAAATCTATCTCATCTATATTCTATATAACATGTATATAATAAAATCGTGGAAGAACCGTGTCTGTAGATTAAAAAAAAAGAAACAATTTGTACTCGTTGCCTACTTATGTTAAGGAGGTCAAAAAATGGTTTTTAGAATTTTTGTCTGTTTGTCTGTGCGAATGTGCACGTTAACTGATGTTTTTTACCAAGCTTCCCGTAACATTTAGTGTTTGTTTCATTCCAGTCGGTTTACAAACAAAAAAAGTTATGCGCTGAATACCTGCACGCGTTCAGCTAGTCCATAATAATTCCATTCTAAAAAGTTTCAGTTTTCTTTAAGAGTCAGTCATTTAAGAATAAATTGATAAATTAGCTTCCCTCGTTTCGCGGACGTTATTTCTAAGTATTTAGGAGTTGAAATCAAAGTTTCACCATTGGCGTTTACAGTCTGACCATCGCTTCGCCCTGACTTGCACAACTGCTTGGCCAACAGCGACGATTATCTGTAGCAATACGTGTTACTTGGCGCTTTTCAGATGCGATTGTATCCGTTTAATCACTAATTTCTTTGACAGGTGCTTCGAAATACATCTAATAATTATTAAAGTTTTCATTAATTTAAAAGGCTTTCATTTAGAAAATTTAAAACATTATTAATATTAATCAAACTAATGAGGCTATATAACAATTATTTTATTATTGTATACATTATTTCTGATCAGTAATTCACAGTCATACATTGGGCAGCCAGCATGATAGGAATAATTGGTGATTGAGTAAGGCTGAGAGAGTAAGCCTTTCTCTACCTCTTAGCCTCTATTTTATCAAGATCTGCAGCGCATTTGCAACCTTATTAGCATTTCTTATGTTTGTAGGCTACTGTAGCCATCTACCAACAAGTGTAAAATAACCTAAGAGCCATATTTACAAAAAAAAACTTTGTTCACAGATAAATCCGTCCAAAATGGAGAGTTGGCTGTATGACGTGAAACGCGTAAGAATCCCGCGACCTAAGTTTGGAGGAAAATATCCCACGGAACCACCCAAAGACTATCTCGAAGATTGCAGCCCTGATTTCGGTGGAAAACCGCGTCACATCGCCGACAAAGATCTCAACAAGGCGACAGAGGAACTCCGACGAACGCTACAAGAGAAACTATGACCTCGAAACCAGCGGTAGACTTAATTCAGTTTTTAAATGTAGTTGTTAGATTAATGACCTCACGTTCAGAGGCTTTATCGATTAACATGCATAGGCAATTTGTCGCTCCTCCACAAACGAATGTATCTAATTGATTCGCGGAATCTTTTAACCACTTGCCTCATTTTTATGTTGTTCTTGCTAATATATTGCAATAGACTTTTACATGTATTCTGGGATGGTAAGAAGTCCATATAAGAAGAAGGTTACGCGACCGTTATTTCGTTAAAATTAACGACCCAATATTGGTGATAATAAGTCTGACCCTTGAGTCAAAACTCAAGCCGGTTTTTGAAGTTGGTCTTGGTACTAAACTTCGAGTTATATCTTTGGTATGGAAGATCTTGGTGTCAGTTTAAAAAATATATATCAAATTTGGATTTTATAGCTTCCCGTTAAAATGTTTGATTGTTTGTAATTCAAGGGTTATAAATATGTTATAATTTACTACCACTCTTTTTTGGCTTTATATACCAACAATAAACTAAACATAATTAAAAATGTGTCAGTATTCTTACTAAATAAAATATATTTTTTTAGATTCTAGGTGATAGACTGAACGAATACTTTAAGTATAAGGATACTCGTAATAAGTAATGGTTATTATTAATAAAAAATAAATGAAATTTTTAACGATTTTCTCTTATTTGTCCTTAAAAGTAAACGTTACGTTTTTTTATTATATGTAGTATCGGCAGACAGGCTAACGGTCCATTTGATGGTAGGTGGCCACCGTCGCCTATAACACAAGCAACGCCAAAACTGCCGCAAGTGTGCTGCCGACTACAGTAGAATTAAGGATAAGGGATTAGGAGAGGGATAGAGAAATGGGCTCGAGCATCCCTTACTCACTCACCGAAACACAACGGCACACGTGCTGTTATATCACAGTGGTCTCCCTGTAAGGGGGTGGTTACTGCCGCCAGACGGGCTGCCCAAATCACTGCGAAACGGAGTGTGCCCTATGCCACTACTTTCCAGATCCAGACCAGAGCCAAATTTGAAAAGTTCATTTTTCACAGTTGACCCTGCCGGGAATCGAACCCGGGAACCCTAGAACAGAGCGTTAAGGCAAGCACCCTAACTACTCATCCAACTGACTCGTCTTTAATTTAACTTAATCTTAAGGTCTTTGACTCATCACTTAACTTAAATTACATACTAAAACTTGTGTAAAGAATAAAAGAGCGCTCTAAGAATTATTACTATACCTACTTTACTTTATTATCTATAAGATTATATAAAAAAATTAATGTTCGTTTGTTCAAATCCACAAATGTCCGAAAAAATCTTTATAAATCACCATGAATTTTTGCATACACGTGACAGGGGTATAGAAAAGGACATAAAGGTACCTTTAATTCAAAAAAGTACTGGTCCAGAGGTATCATTTAAAAATGAAAATAAAAATTCAACGCCTGCCAAAAATATATGCGCAATGAAGATTAAATAAACATTTCAATAGCTTAGAAAAAGGGGCACGGATGAAGTGGCGGGTAAGAGCTATTTTATTATAAAAATAGTAATAATAACTTTCATCTTTTATTTTATGTCGATTTTATTTTAATTTTAAGTCAAAAAACAAACTAATATAATGTCAACATTTTAGTTCTTTGTGTGTTATGCGCAAATTAACTTGTTATTGGATTGTTTTTTTTTTTACAGTTTTAATTTATTTTGTTTTCACAATAAATAAAGTAAAATAAAGCCCCAGCATGCAAATTTAAAAATTATATAAAAATATTTGTATACTGCCCAAAATAGCCGTCAGCTGTTTTTCAACCAGCTTACAACAATTTCCAAAAATTGGTTAGGGTAAATTGTTAAAATCGGGTGTGCCTATAATAGTGCAATCAGTGAATCAAAAAAATTCAGGGAATGTGATTACACAAAGAAATGTTTTTATTTTATTACTTTAGTGGCTGAGATCCTATTTTCTTGCTTATTGAAAGCCTAATTTGGAATTAATTTAAAAAAAATATCTGTTTTTTAAAAGATTTGATGAAGATCCTTAGATGAACTTCTTAAACTTGGAATTTTTGGCAAAAATGTGATGGAGAACTTCTCACGCCAAATCGCCCATTCCACTTACTCCTACTAATGTATCCCTACTTGTAGGGATAAACTGTTTTTTTTCTTCATTTCCCATCCCCTATGCATGGAAATTCTTTGTCCATCTATCCCAACTGTGTAATGGTATAAATTGTATAATAAGAATGAAAACTCTTCCTTTTAGACTCATACATAATGTCATTGATAGAGAACTCTGTTTGTTGTTCAATAATGGAAAACGGCTTAGTGGATTTGGATGAAATTTGGCACACGGATAGTTTATTACCTGGATTGACATATAGGATACCTTTTATCCTTGAAAGAAGTCAGGTTCCCGAGGGATCGTCTAAAAATATAAAAAAATCTGCACCACTCTCGTAAACAGTGGGGGCACCACCGTATTCAAAGCGATAAATATGTCGGGCGTTAACTCGTATATTTTTTATTTTTCAACGCATACGAAGTCGCGGGCTCGGCTATCCATTTGTAGAGAGTACAAGATTAAACCTTACATTTTACCCCGATTCATCTTTTACCGTATCTGTTCGCAGAAATTCGCACGAAATCATATTGCACCCAAATGCTTTTATGGCGCCCCAACAGGTCAATAATCAATTTTTACATTTATCGTAGGTATACAAAAATTCATTTAGATAGGTATGTTAAGTTTCGCAAAAAAATCACATACCGTTATTGATTCACCATTTCTAATGTACAGAATTAATTTTGAGTCTATAAAGGAAAAGATATATTTACGTTTCGAAACCAGTTTTACCGAGTGGTCATTGAGTCCATTGATAACTTTACATCTCTTATATGGTAGTTTTTATTTTGTAACACTATGTAAGAAAATGTTCAAGATATACACTTACTTAACGCCTACTGCTTACAAATGCTTAGAGGGAAGATTGAGAAGACGATGTTATAGTTGTGTCAAGGAGCTGGCGTTACGCCAGATCTTGAATTGGCGGAAAAAACGACAATATAATTCCGATATATGAATTTTTCATAACACAATCAAGGCTACACTTTCCTAAGAATATGAAGAGGTATTTATGAGCTGTGTACCTACACAAGGAAAATGTTATATTTTACACTAATATCGTTACAAAAATCTATTTTTAACTATAGATAATTTCTCGGAAGATTTGTAAGTGTATAACTCTTCAATTTATTGCAATTTTTAAAGATTTTAATATTAATGAAGACAGGTTTTAATATTATCTAATGAAGAAGATCATATTAATGACTTTACCGTATTTTGACCAATAGCTGACATCAGCACATTTAAAGTGGACGTAGACAATATCAGATTATTAATTTAAAAGATATTGATAAATTTTATATAACATAATTTTATAAAAACATATTTAATTATGTTCTTATTAGAATTAAATGAAATTTTATTTTTCGACATATTTTAAGTAAATGTGTATTGACCAATTGGACCATTATCGCGAAACTGGGCAGCCCATCTGATTGTGTAACTATGTGCATTGTGCATATATCAGCAAATATGTTGCATATCCATATGACGTAAGTATGAATGTATGTACGTACTAGTATGTACTGTAACAGTAACTAATTACGGAATTCCATTTTGATATAATTTCCTTTAAATTTGTTTACAAGAAAACGACTGACTTCAGTCTCACCTTAGTGAAAATGAGTTCAAAAATGGAGCTCACTTGCCCATTAATAACCTGTTTTTGAAAAGTCCCAAGTTGTAACTTTCAAGGAACATTGAAGAAGGGTTGTTCCTCGCTGTACGCACAGGTAATAAAAAAAGACGAAAAGCTTCGTGCGAATAGGTCGTGTGTCCGCAACCTAAGGGTGAAAATCCTCCCCACGCCTTACATGGCGACTGCTGTTCGATGACGAAAAAGAGATGGAGGAATTAAGTCATGAAGGTCTTGTTATGTTTTGCTGCCTAAGCGATTCTAGAGCTGCCAGAACCCATTTATCTTTCCTTCCGTATCCATTTTCCTCTATTTCAAAAGGGCAAGCATTATGTACTCATCCTGAAGTTGCTTGTATTTATAGAAGATGGTGTCCACCTGTCACCTTACTTTTTACAAAAAAAAAATAATTACAATGGCTTTCTAGAAAACAGTTGCTAGAAAAATTAATTTGAAACGCTTCATTTGAACGAGTGTGCACAAAAATTGAGTTGACATGGCGTGGGAGTACTTACAGAGTCGTCGTAGTGTTGCGTGTGAAGCGCTGTAGTACTGCCCTCTCTAGAGTTGCACGGTGAAGAGTGTCGTCGCGAGTGGCGTCCCTCTTCTTCATACTCCTGAACAAATTTTAGAAACGTAATTAAAAACACATATTTAAAAATGAAAATTTAATCTTTAACTTACCCTACGGAATTTAACTAATCAAAAAGAAAATGAGTAATTATACCGATGGGGCTGCACAGAGTTGCAAGGCTGACAGGTCGTGGGTAGTTTTGATATACTCAACTATACAGAATCTGGAACATAGAGTACCGCTTTGGTGTGATCCAATACATAAAAATCACCAGCTCCATGAGATATCTATAATAGCGAATTTATCTATTCTGAATGCTAAAACCAAAATTACATTGGATCCTTTAAGCTGTTCGATAACTCACGATTCCGATATGCTGTATTCGTATCATATAGTATTAAAATTTTAAGCAAACTTCCAACTAACGAATGAAACTATAACTATACAAACTCTAAAGGCACAACATGCACAATAAAAAACACCACACGCAAGAATCAATCATAAGCCAAAGTGCATACAGTATACAATGATATTGACAGGTACAGTCTATTAGGTACTAAAACACTTGGAAGCTGATAATTAGTATAGTAATGGTATTACAAAGGTGTGGATCAGCGAAGCCTCGCGTTCAGACTGCAGCAGGGATAACCGACTGTCTCGACGATGCAATTGATTTTCCTGCTATTTTTGCATGTTGGCACAGTTTTGTGCCAAACAACACGGTAGGTACCGGAAATGAAGAATTACAGTATCGCTACTTGTCACGCGATTTGTCGACTTCTTTAACCAGGTAAGTTAAAACTTGAGAATTACTTTTGCTTGTTTATTACTTTCTCTAAGTATTACCTTATTGCTGCTTATATAGTACTAAGGCTAGGTCACCAATCGCGTCTGTTTACATTTCCGCTTATTTTAACCGACACAATTGAATGTAGCTTTTACTAAAATTTAGAAAATTTCCTTCTAAATGTTAACACCTATAAAGTAAATAAATAAGTAAGAAACAATTAAGGTAGTTGAATATTTAAAAAGCAGAGGAAAAGTTGATATTTCGTAGGAAAAACTCAAAAAATTCTTGGCAATTACTCGGGCAATTACTTATCTCGAATTAATATTAAAAACGTATAACAGATGAACCCATGTAATATATTTATTATTGTATGAATTGAAGAAAAAATAATTAATAACATATATTATTTAATTCGATATTTTCTGATATTAGTAGTATTGACTATATACTTACATACCATTTATGATGACGGGGTCGGAAAATCATTCAGAAAATCTTAATTTAACACGAAAATAGTTGTTAACTTAGTCAAAGCCAGTCGTCGCAAAAAGGACGTAGGATACCTTTCACCCAGAGAAAAAGTGCTGATCTCGAGGAATCATTTAAAAATGAATAAAAAAAACGCCTTACAAAGATATGTGAACAATATAGACTGAATGAATGTTTTAACACCTAAGAATAAGGGGCGCTGACGATAGCTAGTTATGCTGATATGAGGTCTTCTTTGTACGAGTATGGCTAATAACCGCTCCCGTAACTGCTTTGGCCTATTTTACGTAAGCTATTCATCATCGGTGCAAAGTCTTAGTTTATGAAACTGATACAAAAACACAAGCAGACACACGCGGTTCGCTAGTTAAATTATAAGTAAGTAAAGTCAAGTGTGAAAATGCCTAATTATCTTAGGTTCTATTTGGTTATCTTATTAAGTTTCTTTCTCCTTTGTTTAATATTGAAAGATTTAAAAAATAGCATAACGTTATTCTAATTTTCAAAATTACAAACTCCACATATAAATAATTTCTCAGTAAGACAGGAAAAGAAAAAAGATTTTTGAAATCATATCTTTTGTTTGGCAGATTCTAACAGACCGAATGCTTTTCGATAAGAAATTACACGATACTTAAAATTCTTGCAACAAAACAGTTCTCGGACTCATCGCACAAAAGCAAAAAACATTAAATAAGTATAAACCAGGCTTGGCCCTTGTCACGCAACTATAAACAAAACTTATTTTAATGGGTGGGTTATGCACCCATATTAACGGGTGGCCTGTACATATATGATCTATTTGACTTTTAGCTTTGACTGACTTGAAAACTTGGACTAAAAAAGAGTCAATTTACAGTTTAGTTATTGTATTGAGAATAAAAATCTCAATTACTCATCGTATTTGACTATTTTAACTATTAAAATAAGCTTATAAATGAAAAACAAATGCTTTACGTAGTGAATTATTCCACGTTAGCAACGAATTTTTTTTAACAAACTCTGGAAATGTTTGCACAGTTTCAACGATTTATTGCCGTTTTAATAACATCAGGCGCTACAAAGTTTAATGCACTAATTAATCACATTCAACCACAAAATAATTAAAATATTTCATCACTTTTTGGAATATTTTAATCAAATTCAATTAATTAATTAATTAGCGAGAACTGCATAAGTATATTTTCATATATTTACGTGAATTTCGAATAAATTTTAGATGTTTAAAAGTTAGAAAAATATTTGAAACCTTTGCCATAGCTCGGAGATCCATAGGCACATAGTCGCGAAAAGCGACGCGGCGTCGCCGGCGCGACATCGTAGCGTCGTCGTCGTCCCGACGACGCGCCGCGCACTGGCGGACCTACTGACTAACAGCCCTACAAACGGTCCGAGTCGGAAGAAACGCCCGCCCTACGCACCCCTACAGCCAAAACCTAATGGCTGGTTTACAATGAATTCTGACTTCAATGTCAAGACCTGATTTGTCGACTCTTCATTCATGATATTCCTCTAGGTATTCGCCATAAAACATAAAATAGGTACCTAATATAATTTTTGTGATCTTTATGATTTCGGTTGAAATGAAAAAATGTTAAAAAAATCAGTAAGAATTTCAGTCACATAGACGAAAAATAAAAATCTAATCCATTTTATTCTTATGTAATCAAGCTGAAGAGCTTGTTTATTATTTGTTATGCTTTCACGCCTTAACTACTCAAGCGATCACCATGAAATTTTGAGTACACATTATCAAGGCTTTGCTACCTTTTATCCAGAAAAAAGTAGCGAGTGATTACTTAAAAAAAATTACAAAATTTAAAGGCGTTATTTTCGTCGCCTAATTTGACTTGTTAGAGTAAAATTAAAGCTTAAATAAAAATGCAGAGCATAAAAGACAATAATTTTAAAAAAGTTTGAATCGGCCAGATTTAAAAAAAAAAATTCTGAGGAAAAGAATAGTAAATTACTGCCCAAAAAAGCTTTCTCCTCACAGTAAAAATTTCCACGACAAATACGTTATTTTTTAAGCTTATTAATTAACTTGATGTTTTAAATTGATAATTTTATTTCTTTTTACATATTTTACACAATATTTAAGAAAAAGCTTCCAATTTTAAATCTGTTCGGTTATCTCTGGGAAGCTACAAAAATTTGTTGTGCAATAATGCACCTTAATTCATAGGTTATTAAGTTTCGCTCATTGTGTTCGGTCTGTCGTTAGTCATTGTCTTATGGAGGTAATCTCCGAAACTGCTCATCCGATTTCAAAAATTCTTACACTTGTTTTGAACTGACTTGTTTTATTGCTCAAACTCATTTCGTCAGTGCAGAATTTTTGATAATATTTTTCCCAAAAATCAACTTTCTTTTTAATGTTAAGATCGGCAGACAGGCTGACGGTCCACTTGATGGTAGGTTGCTACCATTGCCTATAACACAAGCAACGCCAAAGCTGCTGCAAGTGCGCTCCCGACTACAATAGGATAAGGGATTGGGAAGGGATAGGAAAATGGGCTCCGGCTTGATGTCGGGTTAAGTATTCCTTAACACATCGACCTCGTCGTCACAAGACACCGAAGCTATCAAAGATAGCTATGAAAAACTATTCGTAGAATATTGCGCAGACGATCACACCATCTTGTAAAATTAGGACGAGCCGAAATTAAAGCGTTGTGAAAAGCAAATACCTTAGCAAGCAAAATATGAAAAAGGTTTTGAAGTCATCTTGTTGACTTTCCGTAAAAGCTTTGTTTAGTCGCTGGAATTGGGTTCGTTTGCAGAGAAGCTAACTGTCGATTTGATAGTATTTGGCCAGCATAGGTACCTACAATCTCTATATCCTTATTTTTATATCCTATATATATAAAAATGAATCCCTATTTCCCTTGGTCACGGCATCACGCGTGAACGGGTAGACCGATTTTAATTCGGTTTTGACAAATGGAAAGAGGGATAAACGGGGAATGTTCATTTATATAAAAATTGCACCACGGGCGAAGCCGAGGGCGGGTCGCTAGTATACCTATAGATAATGGCAGGCAGCGTTGCCAGACGTCCCGATTTTGGCAGGACGTCCCGATTTTGTAATCAAAGTAAAATGTCCGGCCCGCGCCGCGCTAAATTTAATGAAAGCAGAATTATTCATCCAGTTCAATCTAGAGCTAACCTGTGCAGAGTTCTTCATTTAAAAAAAAATTCTTCTATTTAAAAAAAAAAAAGGAAACTTTAAAAGAAGCTAAATCTTCACTATGATTGAGTAATTCTTATAAATAATTCTTACTTAGTTATATTATATAATATGGTTATTCTCCTGAAAACTCAACTGCCTAACCATAGGGTAAATCAGAAATTGTTAAAGTAACGTATTTTCGTTAAAATACATTTTCCATAGCAATTTTTTGCTAACTATTGTCTTGTAAACATAATTTAAAACTCAAATGAAAAGATAAGTATTTAAAAACTACTGTTTATATTCGTTTTTTTATGTCCCGCTTTCGACGAAAAAATCCCGCTTTTTTTACTCAAACAGCTTCAAAATCCCGCTCTGCCAAAAAAAAAATCTGCCACTGGCAGGGTGTTCAACACATCGTATAGAAATAAAAGCGGATGTAAACAGTGCAGTCAATTACCACCCTGATCTTGCTTTTAGATTCATACTAATTAATTTTGTACTTATATGCGAAAGTAAGTTTGTTTGTTAGTTTGTTACGCTTTCATGCCTTAACTACTCAACAAAACATCATGAAATTGTATACACGTTGTCAAGGATACGGAAAGAGACTTTTATTCAGAAAAAATACAGTAATGATCCCGAGAGAATATCTAAAGATAAATTAAAAAATCCAACGCCTGACAAAAATATGAGAGCATAACTATTGAATAAAATATTATCACCTATGAAAAAAAGGCGTGGATGAAGTCTCTAACAAAAGCTAGTTGTAGATATGTTTATTTTAATCTATTTATGGTTCTTTTTTAATAAATTGACAAAGGTGTCAAGCTAGCTCTTCAATTCGAAAGCACAGGTTCGTTTCTAACTACAGAAACGTTTATCAAATAAAATATCATGATGTCGACAAAAGATAATTTATATTTTGAAATTGGGGGTGGCATTGTGTTATTTCATAATGGGATGGCATTGTGTTAGCGAGCATTTACAACTCTTGGGGAAACAATGTTTTGTTTATGTAAATAATTAATTTAAGGTAGGCAATGAATTTTATAATAGAAGAAGAAGTTCAAAGTTTTCATTTTCACTTTATATGTAAAAAAATATCATTTATTTTGAGATAGGTAGCCTAGATGTTGAATATCATTATGAATTAGTTGTATTATTTTTGGCAATAATCCGATTTATTTTTAGCAGTAGTAATATCCTAGAAGTATTGTTACATTAATTTATATTAAAAATATAAACTTTAATAGAGACTTCTTAATAATTTTGACTAATTTTAGCTGTTTGGGCCTAACGATTTTTACGCATATGGTAATAAAAAGTGAAAAAATAAAGGCCCTTTTGGCTTCGTTAAAAAACTTTTATTATTGTGTAAAGGACCAGTCAGAATAACGCAGAGCGCGGTCACAGCTGGCGTAGATCGTTGCGTTAATTTAGCTAGATCACGCTAGAGGGCGCTAAAGTGTGAACACTCATTATTATGAAAACCAGTGCAAATTGACTTATATTCCCACAAAAATAACCATTTCCCTATCCTTTCCTAATTTCTCATCTTAATCCTACTAACACCTATGGTGTGTTGCTTGTGTTAATAGCCGACGGTAGCCACCCATCAAGTGGACCGTCAGCCTGTCTGGTGATGTTTACATAAAAAAAGCCTACGCGCCGACGACATACCTACATATTATTTTTGTACACGGGTATCGTCAAGTTCATACTTCTGCAGTAGGTATTAATTATTTTGAGGTCTCTTATTTAGTGACATAAAAAATATAACAAAAAACTAGCGTCCGTTTTGAAAAATAAATTTAGCGCCTGACAGCCTTATACATTTGCCAGGCGTTGAATCTTTATTTTTAGTTAGTTGATGCCCGACGCATCACAGGCGTGGAATATAATAGCCTATGTCCATCCTGAAATCCTATTCTAACTATTGGTGAAAGATTTTTGTAAATTGGATGAGTAGTTTCGAAGATTGCCTCCTACATACAAACAAACAAACATACAAATTTTTATCTTTTTATAATTTCAGTAAAGATAGAAAAAAATGTAGATAAGATTTATACGTGATGTTATTATGGTACCGTAATTCCCCCATAAAATGTACCGGAAAACTTATTGACATATATATTTCGCCAAGTGAACGCATTTCTTGAACAAAATGATAAATTATTTGACATTTCGTAATATCCCCGAGTCGTTTATCTACATTCTACATAATTCTCATATTATTGTACCTACACATACAATCTACCTACATATATATACGTGTGGGGTATAAACCGCAAGAACCCACGCGCGTATGCGTACCAAATAACACGTATAATTAACTTAGTAATTACTTTCGCTCGTGACGTTCGTTATGAACGCATTTCTCTAATTGCCAATATTCATTTATACATAAAAAAAAGTAAATAGTCCCTAATACGTAGATCGCAAGGCTAAACTTGCACAACACATATTATTAAACTTATTATTAAACGTCAAGAAATGAAAAGTCTATGTTTGGTTAGCTGGTGTCCGCGACTTCGTCCGCGTTGAAAAAGATAATAACGCCCGAGATCTTTATCTCTGCGGTAGCGCTATAATGACGACAGTGTTGCCATTTTTTATATTTTTAGACGATCCCTCGAGGAGAAGAAACTTTTTCCAGGATCCTATATGTTAATCCAGTTAATAAACTATCTGTGTGCCAAATTTCATCCCAATCCGTTCAGCCGTTTTTGGGTGAAATAGTAACAAACATCCATTCTCGCTTATATAATACTAGCTGAACTGGGCCACGCTTGTGTGAAATCTATGCCAAATACAACTAATTTATCGACGAAGGCTATAACGATATTATTGTTAGAAATATTAGTTTTCAATGCGCAATCACGACATTTGTAAATCAAGTGATAGGTAAATCAACTAGTGAATTGCTATATCGACGTGTGCTGATGAAACGGTACACATAATTATGGGAAAACAATGCCTAACAAAAATAAAAAAATCTGCGACAGTTTATATCCAACTGTTATATATTAAAGTTATTTATGTCTCAATAAATAAGAAATATAATTAGGCAATGTTTAGTTGAAGATATTAGCTATAAAATATAAAAGCTTTATCAAAATAAATTATTCCATCATCACGAGTGTTGGAATGGAGGTAACTGTAGCTTGTTAGGTGGTATTGTTTAAGAGATATCATGAAAATAGTAAAATAGGTGTATAAATAAAATAAAAAAATGCTATCAATTTTTTCTTTGAAATAAATGTTAGATATTATCTAATAAATATTATTGAAGCACAAATTTTTAATTTATAGGATAGATAATATTATTTTTAAAGTGACTAAAAAGAAAAAAATAACAAAAGGGATTCACTTTTTGTCACTTAAGGGCTCGTCCGGGATTTGAACCCGGGACCTCTCGCACCCGAAGCGAGAATCATACCCCTAGACCAACGAGCCGTTGCAGCGTCGTACTAAAATAGGTCACTAAACTCGCATTTCATTACTTACATTAAGTAACTATTCATTTTTTATTTAAACGTAAACCTAAGTACTAGTTTCATCGAAAGAACAATTATTTAACAAATATGTCGTTAAAAAAAGACATTTACTTTGAATAAATATGGAAACGTTTTTATCTCTATAGTATCATAAAATTATTTCTTTCTCGCGAAACTACATCGAATTGCTTAATTGATTCTGATCGAATTTGTTGTGGAGATGGGGTCCATATAGGCTATTTTTTTTAATATTCATGCGGCCAAAGCCGCAGGCATAGACACTTTTAAAAAATACATAAACGCTTAAAGATTTTCTCACTTTTTCTTTAAAAACACAAAACAAGATTAGCACAGACAAAACATATTTTTATTTCATGCAATTAGCGAGGTTAAATTCTAATTTATTTTTAAAAAGATCACTTACATATATAGATATAGATGATCACATTAAGTGATACAATAATAAAGTACATAGGTATAGGTATGCGACATTATCTCCCAGTTGAAACAAGATGGTAATAATACGATAGAAGAATTGATTGCGTGAAGAAAGAAACGAAACATTTGGAAGTCCACAAATTTCTGTTAACATTTTAATCCATTACTAAACTAGATCGGAAGAGTCTATTAGTAAGAGTCGTTTACTGAAAAAAGAGAACACTGTAAAACTGCACACAGCTGGCCGCTATTACCGATTACGAGTAAAATCAACGTGATTAACGCCAATGACAATTAAACAGAGAGCACTATGAGTGTTTAATAATTTTGCCAGATTTACCCCCAAAAAATTACTAGGAAATAACGGCCATTCATGGATGATAACGTGGATCTACGTCGCTATCGCTAGCCGTTCTTGACACGTGCAAAATCTAGTGTGTGAATAAAAGGCTCATTCGTTCCCAAGGTGCCACTCAAACTATTGCTGTTATATGAAAAACATAACAAATAAATGTTGAAGCACACAATAAAAAGAACAGCCTCTATGTAAACGAGTATATGTGCATTTATATGTGTGCCAAGACGCAATTACGTCTTTGTAATTATGCCTCCAGAGCAAAAGGCAGTAAACAGGTCAACAGCACTGTAAGTCGGAAGAAAGTGAGTATTTCTGAGATTATAATTCGTAAGTGACACCCAGGACACAGGTAGAGGCGAGGCAAGAAATGAATGTGGTCAATAGAATAGTGTAGAAGGTAATTCTGGCAAAATCACCTCATGCGTCGGCTCCAAGTCGTCATCGGTTGGCGGTGCGTCGGCAGCCCCGTGCCACGCTCGTCCGCTCCTGTCCCATAATATAACACCATCATTTCACAAACATTTCAAATTATATTAACCCATTGCAATACAATTATTATAAAAACTACTTATCAAACCCATTGCCTTTTATGTTTCTTTACTTATGGAACAACATAGTTTGAAATTGTCTTTTTCAGATCTATCTATTCGAACAGTAAAAATCCCATCACAAGTCCAATCCCAATGTCCCAGAGGCTGACGGTTCACTTGACGGTGAGTGGCTACCGTCGCCTATTAAACCAGCTACGGTGCTGCTAATGCGCTCCCGACCATAGTAGGATTAAGGAACGGATAAGTGAAAGGGCTCTAGCATCCTTAACTCACTCACCGAAGCACAACAACACACATGCTGTTATTTCTCGGTGTTCTTCTGTAAGGGTGGTGTAAGGCTGCCCAAATAACTGCAAAACGCAGTGTGCCCTGCCATTGCTAATATCCAACTTGTTAATTTTGATTAAAAATAAGTAACTATTTTTTATCTTCTAACAAATTATACATAACAAATTGCCTTGTTGCCCGAGTTGGGAATTATGATCCTAAAGGAGCAGCCTCAAATACATATCTTTTGTTAAGGTAAACGCAATAACATGTACGAGGCATTCGTTTCCTTTAGGTCGTTCCTCACGCGTGTGCAGTGAGAAAGGCGAAATTTCCATCCTCGCGATTTGGAAACTAGGTTTCCAGCACTTCTGCACTTCTGATAAATTTAGGCTATAAATAACATTACTGATATTGTAACTCATACGCCAAGCGATGTTTTAAGTCTCGCCCTGCAGTTGCCTTCTATAAAACATGCACAAAAATGTTCTAATTAATTAATTCCAAAAACCTTACAGTTAATAAAAATTAAGCGTTAAACTGTAAAATTACCATTGATTGTAAAGACATTGAATGGTTTTTTTATAAGAACTTGATTGTCAACTTGTGTAACGATTTTATTGGCAGTAAATTTAAAAGAACCCTTTAGCGGGTGCAGGGCAGCGGCGGTAAAAGCCGTCAGTGAACGTTTATGCTGCTATAAACCAATCGATTCCAATAACAAATAAAAGTATTGGCGACGAGCCAATGGGAGCGATTCGTGAATACTTCTATCAAACATTAAACAAAAATATTAACATTTGCCATCGGAATAGCGAAAGTAATCTCATTTTTTATCTTTTTCCCAAGTTATTTATATCATTAGACTAGCTGAACCTGGCCACGCTTCGCTGCGATGTGCGCGTGGGGCGCGCGCCGTACCGGACACTGCTTATTATTTCTAAAATAAAAGAAGCCTATAAATTACTCCTTATAACGTCGGCTATCTGCTAGTGAGATTCCCGTCAAAATCAGTCCAGCCGTTTCGGAGATAAGACGAAAATATTGAAAAATGTTATTAACGTATATACCTATTTTGTTATAGAATTAATAAAAAATCAGTCATTTTGACATTACAGACATTTCAATGTTATTTATATAGATATGGATTATCAACTCCAAATGCAGATTATGTCTGTCTAGGTGTATGTGAGTCACCTGTAAGCGTGATCATGCGGTGGCAGCCCCAAGCCGGAGTCTTCGGAGGGCGAGCGGTGGTCGGCGGCGAGGGGCGCCTCCGCCGGCCCCTCCTACAACAATAACTATAACCTCACGCCTAGGGAATGCAATACCAGGATACCAGGTTATGGGCATGCCAGGATCCCGCGTGTAAGGTACCCAGGGGTAAATCCCAGCAGTAAATTTAGCAGGATCCTGTGGTTACTTGCGGGATTGAGAAGAAACGAGGTCATTACGTATTAAGATGAATTTTATGTTGAAAATTTGAGTATGTGCTGCATAAGGCTTCGGCACATTGATTGGGCATATGATTGGGTGATGGTAACTGCAACATCGACTAGTCACTGGTAGTTATAAGTGAACTGTAGTTATAACCTTGAACTATGCAACTATGCAAGTTCGCATTCGCAACAACTACCTGTGAGTGCCTATCGGAGCAATTCTTTGATTTATTAAAGAATTTCAGTTGATATCTTAAAATAACTTACAATTAATAATATTTATCTAATTATTAAGTTATCTTAAGGTCAGTTGATAAGACATTCAATCTAGGTAACCTTTAAAATTTTAATAGTATTAAAAAACTTCGATTAATACTGAAAAATAAATATAAGTATAGTTAATCATTATACAGAACCTAAATTTCTTACTGTGAAACAATTTTTTTTTTATTAATTACGAGTAGGTATATTTCAGTTATTGGCACGTATAACGCTCTTCAGAATATTGGACAACAAAATTGGAAGCTCCCTTAATTGGCACAATCTCTGTGAGACTATAATGAAACTATATAGGTACAGCATTCGCTATCTATATGATTAAATTTATACACGAAGTTTTGACATGTCTAATGTGTTTTTGTTCTTGCTTTACCTTCAAAAAATGAAGCATTGCTGTTATAGCCACGAGTTGAGATTAGGGTTTGGTTCCCGGGATGTCTCGCGTCTCGAAATTTCGAACCTTTTGGAAAATTTTAAGCCCCGTTTTAAGTGTCTTAAGCCCCGGAACTTTCAGGTCGAGTCTCGAGACGAGACTTTCGGTAGGTAGTCGAAATTGTATTGTAATAGTGCTATTTTCATATATTTATGATTATCATTGAAAGTGCCATCTGTTCGCATACATAATAAAAAAGTCTGATATAAAAGAATTTATTACAAAAAAATCTTGGTCTGAAATAAATCCCCCCTTGGCGGCAGAGGAATAAGGAGTACGTTCATTTGTGAATCTGTAGTTTGGATTTTGAAAATTAAAAAAAAGCAATGACCAGATACTTAATAATGATTTATAAATGATTAGTTTAGTACAACTACTAACTTTGTATTATTATTAGAAGATTTTAGTGCCAAAAAGTGAATTCTTCTGTGATTATAAGACAAAGAAATTTCATATTATATTGGATAAATGTTGATTTTTACTGAAATTTCTTTTTTACTTGTTGGTTGTCTCGTGTTCCAGGACTTTGGAACTGTAGAGACTTCTCAAACCCTAGTTAAGATTGCTCTGATGAAAGTTTCGTTTAGCGGATATCAGATATACATTACACACCAATCAATCTAAGAAGATCACTCATGTCTAGTGATTTACTTTTCTTTGCTTTTTTACTACCTTTACAAGTTGTGAGTAATTTCATTTATTGCCCCCCTGTTACTTTACATATTTATCTGTTCTAAAGACTAATATTTAATAGACTAATAGTTTAGAGTTATTAGTTAGTTAGTTTAGTTTACTACAAAAGTCGGGAGCTTAGAAATGCCAATTTATACATGGGGTGTAAGAAATAACCAAATATATAATCGGACAAGAGGTAGCTATTTCAAGGATCATGAATAATGTAGTGTTATATTATCTTTGTTATTCGCGTCCATATAATCTGATAATGAGGTTGAGAAAATTTCTCAACAGTGCAAATAAAATGGAAGTTTCATTTCTACTTTTAGGTACCTTATATTATTAATATTTTATTGATATTTTAACATATTGAATATATTAGAGTTTGATTAGAAGTCTGCGTTTGCAGGTGGATTGTATTGAATCTATATTTTTTATTATTAAGTAAGAATTATCTATTAAAACACCACAGTTGTAGCAAATTTCAACATTTGAACAAACGACAATTCCTACTTTGACACAATAGAACTAGAAAATATAACAGTTTCCACAATTGACACCGCATTCACGTGTATATAGGTACGTTCGTTAGCAACACATTCACGTGGAAAAATACAGTACGAATCTCTCCACAAAATGGGGTCGCTGCTTAGTTGTTTGCGAGGTTGGCATTCTGAATTATTGAGAAATAATCACGTTTAAAATTAGAACGAATGTAGTGTCTGACATGCTTTTATATTTATTTTTATAATAATTTTATTTTTATTATGATACTTTGGAATTTTAATCATATTAAATGTTGTATTTAAAATAGTTTATAAATAGTTACAAATTTTCCAAAATTTACCTGAATTCACCTTTGAAATTTCAAGGACTTAATAACCTCGTTTATGCAAAACGGCTACAAAACACGCACAATTACCACCACATTTAGGGTAAACGAATTCACTATAAATTGATTACAGACATCGATTACAATATTCTAAAACAATTAAGGCTTTAGCACACATCCGACGGAGCGGGACGGCGTTAGCGGACTACATAGTCCTGCACAGTCGGATATGTAATGAATTCTTAACAGTTCAAGGGTTAGTACTCAACAACGAAGCGGAGATAAGAGAGAAAATATATATTTCGACTAGCACAATGCATGCATCACAATATCGCACTGTGGTATTCAGCGTTCGCACAGGGGACATTGCACTTACCGGATCGTGCAACTCATGCATCGTCGAGGAGGGCAGCAAAATGTGTCGCTCACCTCCGCGCTACGAACAAACGTAAGCTTCAGGTACCTATTTTAGTAATCTCTACTTAGTTTGTACTTGTACTTATTTGTAGAGCTACTTTGACGTGCCTACTTGAAAGAAAAACCATGTAAACATTGAAAAATCGCACGACATAAAGAAACTGCTATTTAATAGCAGTTGTTAAATTGTTAATATTTTATCTTCTTTTTAAAAATTAAAATTCTTATGTTATCCAGAATTACATGTAATTAAGTGCAAATAAATTTAAGTATTTCAACTGAAAAATATCGTAGTAAGAGCAACATTTCGACATTTAGCTCCGTCTCTCTTGTCCCTAACGAAGCGCAAAATTCTAAATTAGTGCCTCCAGGTGAGCGGAGATTACAAGATTAAATTGCAGAATCCACTTTAATGAACATACTATGAAAACGTTACTGCTTCTTTTTCGCTGAGAAACTCTGTTAATGATATTGTTATGTTATATACAAATTAGGTCGAGGAAAAAGAATTCACAGAAATCATAAAGTTTACAACAAGTGACACAACACTAAGTATGACTAAAACTCTAATGCTAGGCTCCCACGGTATGTTTTCTCTCACGTCTTTTGTAGCGTTTCATTCATCGTCTACGAGTCGGCAAGTTCAAGGCGCGGCGTGATACGACGTGGCGCGTTAAAAGAAAAACAGGATCTACGGAAGAGGCTGGAGACGCAGCCAATAAGTTCATGGCAAATTAATATCTTGGAATAGGCAAAGACACGCCGAGGTCTTGACAAATTCTTTTGTTAACACTTTCATCGATGTGTTTGACGTCGAACTCGTAAAAACTAAATAAAACTTTGTGCAAAATGGTCTTAAGTCGCTTAAGTGAGTTGTCACGCCACTCCCGCAGCGTCTATTTCAAGTTAGCGCATAAGTGCTAATCTATTAATTAAAAGTCTTTATTGCGTCTCTGCTGCAACAATGAAAAAGCACTAAGCGACATAAGTTCTATGCGACGAGAACGGAAACGATTAGAAGACGCAGCTCACAATTCGTTGATAAGTTTCGATGAGTCACAGTTTTGATTATTGAGTTCAACATCTGAGGCGGCATGTTACATAACAAGCCGTGGTACATCACCGTAACAATACATTTCCTGTTTACATTTTTAAAAATTCACATAAATAAAATTATTCCTAGTATCAATTATTTACAAATAACTTTGTACCTTTGTACCTTATCGTAAATTGATATTTGCGTTGCAATTAATTATTCACAATACAAAAACCATTACATGCATAATTTCATATTAAACAGGTACCTTAAAATGGTGGTCGCCGAGTTCTTCTCTCCTATAAACAAGTTCGTCGAATCTCGGTCGGTCCTCCGGCAACAGGAACTCTCTGATTTCCGTTAGCAGTGTGTACTGAAAAAGACTTCGGATATTTATTTTTTCTCCATAAGAGTGCGCTGCGATCTGGCCGAAATATTTTCCAAGGTGAGCAAAATATTACTTTCTCCTAAATTTTTTTTATTGAAACACTGAAGCTCGTCAATAGCTAATAATAAAAGAAAATCGGTTTACAAAAACTGTTACCTATTTTACTATTTTAACGGTACATTACCTATTTTACAGATCATTAGCTGGTGCCCGCGGCTTCGCCCGCATTGAAAAATTAAAAAAATAAGCCCTAACTAAATATATGGGCAATGTAACGCCTAACATCTTTATTGCAGTTATAGCTTAGCCTGGCGTTAGATGATTCCTCGGGAACAGTACTTTTTCCGGATGAAAGGTACCCTATATCCTTTCCTGGGATAACGTGTATCGGTTCAGCGGTTTAAGCGTGAAAGGGTAACGGACAGATTTACTTTCACATTTATAATATTAGTATGAAGTATGGATATTATGGATTACCTATTACTTACCTATAGACCTATATGGATAGTATTAGTCTTCTGAAGCAATGCCTACCTTTTGCGGCGTATCCAATAAATCTCTGAGTACAGTGAGGAAGGCATCTGGGGTTAATCTTCTTGCCACGTATTCTTCCATGTAGTAAGCGAGGGCTGGCAAATCGCTTTGAGGCAAAAGAGACCGCGCTTTCTGTTCTACTGCCGTCGAAGCAGCTCCGCGTCGCTTCCCCCATCCGCTTATCCTGTTTTAAGGAAAATTATCTGATAGAAGTAACTTCAATTTTTAATTATCTGAAAATTGACGAGCCCGTTGGATGAGTGGTTAGGGTGCTTGCCTTAACGCTCTGTTCTAGGGTTCCCGGGTTCGATTCCCGGCAACTAGGAAAAATGAACTTTTCAAATTTGGCTCCGGTCTGGATCTGGAAAGTAGTGGCAGTAGGACACACTGCATTTCGCAGTCATTTGGGTAGCCCGTCTGGCGGCAGTAACTACCACCTTACAGAAAACCACCATGAAATAACAGCACGTGTGCTGTTGTGTTTCGGTGAGTGAGTAAGGGATGCCAGGGTCTCCTCCTAATCCCTTATCCTTAATCCTGCTGTAGTCGGTAGCGTACTTGCAGCAGCTTTGGTTTTGCTTTTATTATAGGCGACGGTAGCCACCTACCATCAAATCAAGTGGACCGTCAGCCTGTCTGCCGATCTGAACACTGTATTCACAGCGACCGTAGGCCATAATAGACAGTCTTGTGTGGACAATACGAACAATTAAAATAAAATAAAACTGTAATTTAAATTATAATTGAATCTCCAATTTGAAATATAATTTCTTCATTAACTCACATGGTTACCTGCACATGCGTTCTTTAAATGTTTGTACATGTGTCTATTTCAATCTTTATATAGTTTGGTGAGGCTGATTTCAACGGGATATTTTTTAAAAATTATCTTATAACTATTTAGAACTGCAGACTGCAATTATACAAATACTACCTGCCCACGACTTCGTCTGCGTTGAGAAAACACATGAGTAATATAACGCCTGACATATTTATCGATGTGACGACGGTGGCCCCGATTTTTTATATTTTTGAACCTAACATTTTTTTAGGATAAAATATAGGATAAAATATCCTATATGTTAATCCTGGTAATAAACTATCTGTGTACGAAATTTCATCCAAATCTGTTCAGCTGTTTTGTCGTGATTGAGTAACAAACATACAAACTTTCGCATTTATAATATTAGTAGAATGTTAATGCAATGGACATATACTAATCAAAACAAAATAGGGGCCACTAGTTAACTTACAACTTATACGTATTTTATTTAAAAACGTTAATTAATAAGTAGCAAAATATTGATGTTACGAAATCTTTATTATCTGAACTCTGATTGTGACGTTTTAGATTAGATGCTGGCCATAATTTTCAGTAAACATTAAATTTGAATTCTTTATGGCGCTTTTTATGGATTTTTGTTTTAGTTCAGGATCATTTTAGCATTGATTTTTAGCAAGGAATCGTATTTTTTGTGCAATTATCTTTTCAAGTAATAATACAAATTGTCACAAAAGTCTCTCTAGATGCAACAACTACAAAAATAAATAACTTTTACAAAAAAAAGCTGACTGTCCCTTTATGATGAGCTTAACTAAATAAGGTTATCTCTGTCTCTTTACAAATCCGCAACTTAATCTCGTCTGGTTTCATGATGAGTCCCAAAAATGACTTCAAGAGATCTCCAACGTATATATGCATTTATTTAAAAACCTGGCGTTACTTCACAATTTTAGGATTTCATAATACACTAGCTGGTGCCATCGACTTTGTGAAAAAAAAATAACACTTTTTGAAAAATGAACAAATAACTTTTTGAAAAATGAAAAATATAACACAGTTATATAACGCCTGATATCATTATTGCTGTGACGACGGTGGCGCTCCCTCGGGAACCTAACATTTTTCCAGGATAAAAAGTATCCATGCAGGATAAAAAGTATCCATGTAGGATAAAAAGTATCCATGTAGGATAAAAAGTATCCATGAAAAAGTAAGGGTGAAAGCGGCGCGGAGCGTACAATTTAAGATAGTAATGGAATATATAATTTATTTACTACACTAAAAGGTACACAGTTCAATGATTCATGTACTCGTAAAGTGCGCGCGGCCACGCGAGGCGCAGCACGAAGCCTGCGACACCACTCGCGTACTCATTGAACAGTAATAAATAACTTATAATAAATTATACTTTTTAGTGTAGTAAATAAGTTGAATATTATATTGCTATATGATATATCTTAATATATATATTGTTACTTAGCACAGGAGATAATGGGGCTGACATGCCTTTGTAAGGTAAAAGTCCCAAAATGTAAAAAATGATAATAATATTTATTTTTTTAAATCTTCAAAAGTGTGCGCTGCACCGTTTTCCAGTGTACTTTAGTAGTAATTATAGAAATGAACAACATAGTAATTAAATGTGAAAATCGATTAGGTACAATCTCTTTCGTTGTTTAAAATAAAAATTTCGAAACATAAACTTTAAAAAAGTTATTTTAACAACGTATTTCTGAATACACGAATTCTGAACACCGTCTTTATCAGATTTGGCAACTTTCAACTCCCGGACGTAAAACGTTTCGTAGACATAATCTTATTTAAAAACTAGTAGATAGATTCAGTAACTGCCAAATGACCGACATTTTATAACAACTCTGTTAACAAAAATTAGATGTACTTTTAATATTTATTTTTTACATAAAAAAACTACATATAGGTATATGAGTCGCTATAAGGCTATAGGTAAAAATATCCGTCCAATTAATAGCCCCCTTTTAAGGAAACAATTTTTTTATACTTTTAGTAGAGCCAGGATCTCTTTGAGGCATGGTGTAACAGAGGCAGGTGTGCTGTTGTGTTTCGGTGTGTGAGTAAGGTTATCAGAATCTATTCTCCTGTCCCCATCTTGGCTCTTATCTTATATCCTATTCAAAGTCGATGTTGTTTATGTTATAGGATGCTGTAGCCACATACCATCAAGTGGAATATCAGTCTTCTTCTTGAACATTATTTAAACAGCAGCACACTGCCTTACACCGCCATAAAGTGCGTGGCTCGTTTGCTGGGCTCGTTTCATGGCAGTAACCACCGATTTTATAAGTATGGTTTTCCAATAACGAACCTTGGAGCAGCGTCCCGTTCCCCGTAAGCAGTGCAGGCGTGTGGCACTTTCCCGACGTCCCGAACCAGAAGTGACATCCGTTTGTGGTACTTGAGCTGCGCGACGGCCTCGTCGTGGGTCACGTCTACGAAAGACTGTCCGTTCACCTCCAAGATTTGATCTCCGACCTAAACAAATATATCTCATTTTTATATACATTACTTTTGTTTCCCTCTATTTTAACCACCATTTCATTTAAAATAAATCTGATTTTCTCTATCTTTCTTCTCTCTGTCAGTAAAGCTCGGTTTTCGTCGGTATTACTTTATTACACTAATAAATACAAACTGCCTTCCGACCTACACTATTATGTCTATGCAAGAGCACAATCGAAGTTCCGAAGGATCATTTAAGAGCGGATTGGAAATTGGAAATAACAGGAATAATACTTTCATTTTAAGACAAGAACTAACCTAAGAACATTTTTTACCTAAATGACCGCAACCTAATAACTTATGAATTAAGGTACAATATTGCACAACAAATTTTTGTAGCTTCTCGGAGATAATCGAACCGATTTAAAATTGGAAGTTTTTTTCTTAAATATTGTGTTAAATATGAAAAATTAAATAAAAGTAGGCTATTAAAACTTTAGTACAGAAAAGCTTAAAAAATAATGTAATTGTCGCTGAAATTTTTTATTACAGTGACGAGAAAGTTTTTTTTTACAATATTTTTTTCTCACAAAATATAATTGACCGATTTAAACTTATATCAGTTATACTGTATATTTTTATCTAAGTTTAAATTTTACTCTTATAAGTCAAATTAAGCGGCGAAATTAACGCTTTTCCGCCCCTCGCCTTAAATTTATGTAGTACGTGTTACGTATTCTTATCTTATGGCTCTGTCAACATACACGGCTAGAAGACAAGACTCAACTAACTTCTTTAAATAAATTGGACTTTCTAAATTGGATGGATGGATAAGTTTTTATTATTTCATCTTAATTTAAATGATAAGCAGAAATATTGGTACATTATCTAAAGGTATAATTTGAAAATTGTATTACTCATTATGTCAAAATTTGATTTGAGGGAACATCTAAAAATGAAGATATAATTTTCAACGCCTGACAAAAGTATAGAAAGATAATAAAAATAAAATAAATAAAATAGCCTTTATTGCTGTTTCTTTTTACAATAACTTGATATATGCCTACTTGCTAAAAACTAAACTAAAACTAAATTCTAATTCTAATTTGTATTAAAGTGATCGGCAACTGGTTGCTTTTATTGAACAGCTTGTCTGTCGACAAAGACCTCCTCTAAAGATTTCCACGTATTCCTGTCTCTTGCTAATCGGCTCCATACTGGGCCAGCCGCATGTCATCTTCCCATCTTTTGCTTTGTCTGCCTCTACTTCTTTTTCCATCCCTTGGATACCATTCTGTTACCAACCTACTCCATTTTTCTATATTTTCTCTCAACATATGTCCCGTCCAACGCCATTTGAGCTGTCTGTAGGCTGTATGTGCATTTTTAAATTTAGTCTTTTTCTTAATTGTTTGTAATTTTACTCTATCCCTCCTTTTTATACCCAAAATGCTTCTTTCTATTGAATTTTGGCAGTCTTTTAATTTATTTTCTTGTAACTCTGTTAACGCCCACGTCTGGCACCCGTATAGTAAGCATGGCATAATGCATATTTTGTATACTTTCTTCTTTGCTGACATTGGCATATCTTTATCCTTAAATATTTCCTTAAGAGACCAAAACTTTTTCCAAGTATTAGTTATTCTTCGTTCTATTTCTTTATTCATGCTGCCATCTGTAGATATGAGTTGGCCCAAGTATATATATTCATTAACATATTCTATTTGTTCGTTATTTACTATAATCAGTTCGTTGGGTACTTTCTGTTGGCAATTTGTCATAATTTTGGTTTTCGTTAGGTTCATTGTCAGGCCGGCGCTTTCATCGGATAGTTGCTGTAACATTATTTCCAGCGTTCTTGCGTCCTCTGAAAATAAAATCAAATCGTCTGCGAAGCGTAGGTGGCTGAGATTTTCGCCATTTATATTGAGGCCATTTTTGGTCCAGTTCAGATTTCTGAAAATCATTTCCAGCACTGCTGAAAATATTTTACGTGATATCGGATCTCCTTGGCGTACACCTCTTTTAATAGGAAATTCACTACCCGTAGATTCAAGTTTAACTTTCGCTGTACTCGCTGTGTATACATTTTTAATTATTCATATGTATTTTTCTTGAACCCCTTGCCTGTTCAGAGCGTCCCATATATAGTCATGTTCCAATGTATCGAACGCTTTGTTGAAGTCAACAAACCCTATGTAATATGTTTTATTGTATTCACTATATTTTTGTAAAATTTGTCTGAGAGTGTGTATGTGATCTATAGTAGAGAATTTGCTTCGGAAACCAGCTTGTTCCTTAGGTTGGTTTTCATCCAGTGTATTGGTGATTCTGTTGAGTATGATTTTTGAAAATATTTTATAAATATTGGACATTAAACTGATCGGCCTATAGTTTTCTATATCGCCCTTGTCTCCCTTCTTATGCAGCAGTATGATTGTCGATTTGGTCCAAAATCCGGGATGGCTTCCGTTTCGAGGATTTCATTGAACAAATCAGTAAGTCTAGGGGCCATTACTGGTAATGTAGTTTTAATAGTTCGTTTATGATTAAATCCGATCCAGGTGCCTTATCTAGTTTTTGGGATTCGATAGATTTTATTGTTTCTTCCTTTAGAATTGGCTCAATCTCCTCTTTATTTACTGAGTTATATTTCTCTATTACTTGTTCACCTTTATGACTTTGGTATAGTTTTTTGTAGTAATCCGTTGCAATTCCCAGTATTTCTGATCGTTTGCTGGTCTTTCCCCTGTCTTTATTTTTCATATTTGGAATCCAGTCCTTTTTGTAGTTTAATTTTTTTATTACCTTCCTTATTCCTCCTGATTTTTCTATATGTTTTCTTAATGTTGTTAACCTTTTTGTTTTTCGTTCTTTCCTGAGTTGTTTACTAATTTCCTTACTTATTTCTGCTATCTTTGAGAATTATTATTGTTATTTTTTCCTTTTTGTATAAGTTCTTTCCGTTTTTGTAATAATTGCTTGCTTTCCAATGTTTTACTAATCATATTTACTTTTTTGGTTTCTATCTTTAATTGTTGGAGTAGAATGGTGTATTTTTCTTGAGTCGATATACCTTCGTTTTCTTTTTCCCCACTTTGCAAGGATATGTCGAGGTTGTTCAGAAGTAAATCAGCATCACCGGTGCATTCAATGGCTTTCATACTGTTGTGGAATTTTCGTGCTCTTTTAGCACGAGACCCTGATAATTTTGCTCGAACTATTCTATGATCTGAGTTAAAATTAAAATCATTTAAGACAGGTAAATAATTTGATGGTTTCTTTTTGTAAAAACTGTTTAGGATGCTTAATTTATTTACAATAGCAAAAGATACTATCCGAAATCCGTTTTTACTTCTGTTGCCAAATCCATGAATTCCTATGGTATATTCTTCTCCACTCTTCGGTTTGCCAATTTGTCCGTTAAAGTCACCCATAACTATTATGTTTTTATGTGCATTTGCAGTGGTCGATTGTAGGTCTTCGTAGAATTTTTCGACTTTTGTTATATCTTCTTTCCTGTCTGATTCGGTAGGCGAATACGCCTGAATTATAGACCATAATTTTTCTTCCTCTCCATCTACAGGTAATTTAATATTGAGAAGTGCTATCCTTTCAGAAATTCCTTTGCGTTCTTGTATGCTTTTGGCAAGGTTTCTTTTCACCAGGAATCCGACTCCGTATAAACCGGACGTTTCCCCAATATGTTGCAATATGTATTTTCCATGGTCCTCTATTTTTTCTCCAAATCTTCTCACTTCACCAATACCAATAATGTCCCATTTTATTTTGTCCAACGCTAATTCCAGTTCTTGTAGTTTTTCCGTGGTTCCTAATGATCGACAGTTTAAAGTCGCTATATGTATATCGTTATATTGTATTCTCTTCTTATTTTCTATCTTTAGAGGGTCTTGGTCATTTTCCCCCACGAGGACCAGCCGGCTTGGGGGAGTTTGGTGGTTTCTAATTGATTGGTTTTCTGTATTAAATAGTTTTGTTTTCCGGTTGCCGATAGTTAATTGTTATTGCCTATTATTATCCGCCGTACAGAAAGAGAGAGAGTTAGATCTGCCTCTCATGACATCAAAAGCGTTACGCCTATTATTTTATGATGGCGTCCAGGTTTGTTTCTTAACTTGTGTACTGTCTCGCGGCGATGAAGATATTTCTCTTTTTTTTTTCTTCTTGGTTGTATTATTTTCCTTTACCACATTTTCCTTTACCACAAGCTTGTCGTATTTCAGATATGAGAAATTTTCTTTCATTCTTTCTTCTTTCAATCTAGCTTGTAACAATTTTCTCTTTTCCAAAACCTCTTTAGTATAATCCTCCGTGATATATATATCTTTGAGATTCTTCCGGACTTTCATTATCTCATTTTTCTTCCATGCATTAACAAAGGAAAGCAGAACCGGTCTCGGCCTTACATCTGGGCTTCTCTTACCAATGCGATAAATGTTGTTTATTTCCAAATCCTCAATTTTTATATTTATGTCTTTATTGAATATTTTCTTTGCCTCTTTTATTAACCCTGACGTAGATTCTTCTCCCTCCTTTAATCCAAAAATAATAATGTTGTTTTGCTTCTTATCTCTTTTCAAATACTCAATCTCATTCTCGAGTTTATTTACTTTTATCTTTAAATCTTTGTTTTCTTCTCTAATAGGTTTTATTTTTTCTTCCATTTTCTCCATAATTGAATTAGTCATAGACTCTTTCAACTCAACGGTCTGTTTCTGCATTTCAATTTTCATTTTATGAAACATAATTTGAAATTGTTCATCCATGTTTAAGTTTTAACTTCTTTTCGTAAAATGGAACACAGCGGTAGAGAGGTAATTTTTAAGCTGGCAACACCGATTCGAGGAACGTACCTGACAATGTCAACCTGACAGTATTACTATGACACATGACGTTCCTAATAATACTCGGTGTGAAAATTTCTAACCAAATTCCGGCAGCCGTTGGTTCTTACTTTGTTGTGATTTGTTCTATTTTCACGTTAATTACGCCAGAGTCAATATTTCCACAAATCCACCGCACTTATAATTGTGTTTTTCAATATTCCCTATGTCCGATAATCCGTAAAAGTTTTTTAATTACAATAAATTGGGGATTGCACTACAACTATGTTTACACTTCGAGCACCAGAACCGGCACCCTTATTATCTAACAGCAGACGACAATAAAGCAATCAGACAGCAACAGCCACGCGACAGCAATCGGTTAGCAGACGACACTAAAAGTTGGTATTATCTAAGGCGATTGCTAACAATTGCTAAGTTGTCGTAAGAATGCATTTTATAGCGCCCTCTACTGTGAATATTTGCGATCGAGGAACTAACTGGCAGACACAATTTAATTTTTTTTGTAATTTTAATTGGTTTTTTGTATATTTATTGTAAAAAGTATATAAACATTAATTATTTAGATTAAAATTTATCAAATTAATATGAAAGAGTATTAAGTACTTATAAACAATTTCACTGCGTTTATTTATTATTATATTGATTAACATACAACCCAAATTACTTAAAACAGATCACAGACAGTGTCCACAAGTTCGACAAAGTAGATAGTGAAAGGCGCCGAGTTAGATCTGCTTGCTCGAGTTGAATGTTTGATTCATTAAAAATATATGATTATTTTATTAAAAAAAAAAAACAATAGTTTAATGTTTTTCAAACCGATTTTGAAAGTGTTCAAATGTTAAGTTCTAATTTGATTTATTAGAGGTAAAACATTAGGAATGTTAATTATGGAAAGATTCATCACGGGCATGATACATTTCATATATTATTACAAGCAGTATTTGTGATTATTTACCTAAGATAAATCAAAGGTATCATTGGTTGTTAAGATGTTAAGTACATATTAAAAGAAAAACATTATTTCATATCTTGTTTCATTAGTGATTTACCTGTAAAACTTTTACTACAAGTGTTATAGAGGTTAAACAACAAAAGGTAAATGAAGTTTTAAGATAGATCAAAGGATTCATGTAGGCACTGGTTGTTAGGATGAAGTACATATTAAAAGAAAAACATTATTTCATATCTCGTTTTATTAATGAAATTAATTCACTATGTTTATCTCTATAAAAGTATCACATTATTTAAATCTCCACAAGCTTTGCACAACCAATTCCCGCTGACGACCACTTTCCACTTGTACTGCCTCTTCACCTCCTGTATATTGTGACAGAATTTGCATAAAAGGGTCTTCCTCTTCATCAGATCAGATATTGTGCAATGTAACATAGGCATTTATTATTTTTGTAGCGGAGAGATCTGTGAGCGAGTAAACATTGCCAACATGCTTTTAATGCTCTTATGTAGCATTCCACTGTGATCCTAGCATGACAGTGAATTTTTAATTTGTGTTAGGAGCCAAGGTCTTAAGAGGTCGCTCGAGTCACCTGAAAAGACATGTTTTTATATCAGTACATATCTGAAGTTTAAAAAAGAAGAATTTTGCTCAATGTTTTAATTTTGTTTGTAAAACTTTTTATAATATAGTTAATATAAAAAGTCAAAACAATGACAGCCCAGTGAGTCTTAACGAATGGCACACACTCTTGCTGAGTTCTGTTCAACTTAATGTGTGGATTTATACAATTATACAGGTAATCTATACTGACCTGAATATGGAGAAGATATTTGTTTTTGAAATTCTTTCAGAAGAGAAGTAGAAGTAGAGTAGAAGTTTAGAAAGTGTAAGAAAGTAGAAGTGGTAGATAAATAAATTTGACAAGAGAAAAATAAAGAAAGCTTAACCTAGGAACAAAATACTTTCACCACCATTATGAAGCCGTTGCATATGGTGGTTGATTTCACAGTTTATCTATATCTAAGCATCATGAGCAGCTCCACCAAATGTTGCATTTACGATTAAAATATTTAAGTCACCATCACTTATCTGCAACATAATAGATAATAGACATACTTAAATATGATGTAACTTATACTTACATCAAATTACTTATTATTAAACTTATTAAAATACTTAACTATGATGAGTATGATTTGGTAGGCTATGTAGATGCTGATTGGGCATCGAATTGCTTAGATAGAAAATCTTTTACTGGCTACATGTTTAAAATGTCTGGTGGTATAATCTCATATGAATGTAAAAAGCAGACAATAGCTTTGTCAAGTACGGAAGCAGAGTATATGGTAATTTGTGAGGCAACTAAAGAAGCTACTTATATACTTGAGAAATCTATTGAGAGTTAAATTGTAGAAATTAGTCACCTAAACTAACTAAAAACTATGTGTTTCATAAGAGAAGCAAGCATGTTGATGTCAAATATCATTTTATAAGAACTGCCATTGAAAATAATTCTGTAATAATAAACTATTTAAATAGAAATGATATGACTGCAGATATTCTCACAAAAAGTATAAGTTGTCAAAAACATAAATTTATAAAACAGTTTGGAATTACAGAAGTGCAAAATTAATACTTTTGTAGGCATATTCTTTAATTTTATTGTCATGTTATGATGTTATTTGTTTTGTGGTGTGTATCTTATTTTAGTAAGGGAGTGTGTTAGAATAATATTAAAATAAATACTCATGAGATTGTATACTGGCCACATTTGTTGACGGATATTCAAACATTGTACAGATGTTCTTTTCAAATAAAAAGTATTTTCAGTCTGTGAAGTCACAGGTTGTTTTACTAACTGTAAAACATGTGATCGAACTTAACATGCAAGGGTGTATAGAATGCATAGGTATCTAATTTTCATCAGTTGCTCACTTAAAGTTAACAGCAAGAGCCTAGCAAGAAAATAGGTATGGTATAGGAATATTGAAACATAATGTACTCTTAATATAAACTATGTACATATATTAATTGATCTTGTATTAATGCCACTTTTAGAGATTTTAATAGAAAAACTATTAATGAGTAAAAATCAAAAGATTTTACTTTTAGTCAACTTAAAAGTGGGAATTACTTTTTGTAATAAAAACACGATACATACCTTGCATTCAATGCTGATTTTAATATTTCGGCGGGCTTGCATTTGAGGCCTGAGGTCTAAACAAAGCTGTAAAAATGCTTCTTTCAATAGTCTTTGCGAGAAACTCCGACAATGTGATGTGAAAATTAGGGATACGGAGGTTACGTCGTAATTGTCTGTTCTCGATTATAAAACTTCTTCTATGCTCAAATTCTTCGACCATCAGTGAAAAAGCTCGAGCCATTATAAATTCTTAAAAAAACAGTTATTATTAAACACAGTCCCATCACGTAAAATAAGGCAATTTCAACAGTTTCTTAAATCTTCGTGTGTCGATTTACACAATACAAAAAATCAATGAACGAACAATCTATCGATACTTACATACTTACCAATAAAATGTTATTTTATTAGATATTTCAATTAATTTAGCGTATACAATCGGTTTGCAATTGGTTTGCAACGAGTAAAATGGTGGTCGCAAAAAAATACACAAAATCGCACGTCTGATTGCTGTCGCGAGCTGTCAAAATTTTTACATAATACCAAATCTCTGCGATTGTATGGGCAACATAGAGAAATGATGCACTTTTAGTTTAGTTGTCGTCCGCAAGAGGCAGCACCGTCGCTTATCGCAAACCACACGTCTGTTGTGAGTTACGTGATACCAAAAACGCGATCTTACTGTGAAATTGCGCAATTTGACACAAATCTGTCGTCTATCGCACAGCAGACGGAGTTAGATAATAGGGCTGCGGATAATCCCTCGTTAATAGAGTACTTTTTTTTCTAAAGACAAGCATTTAGAAGATTTTATTTTGATAAATCATATGACCAAATTTCCACTATAAATATACTAGAAAAAAAATTCTATATAAGAGTAATATTTAGTGGGTGCCGCAGTTTCTCTGCGGGCTTGAATCGGTGGCGCGTTCCTTGGATACACATGCTGGTGGCGCGAATTATTGAAGTGTTCTAAGCCTGATTTAATCTTTCTATATCTTTCTAATATAGAAAGATTAAATAATTGTTTTAACACTTAAGAAAAAGGGGCGCGGACGAAGAGAAGCTTATAACAAAATATTGTCGAATAACTTAAAGTTCTAATATTTCGTAGCGCCCTCGGATTTCCTTTGGGCAAATTTGTGCGGCAGCGTTATATGCATTGAACCTTAAAAGTTTTAGTAGCAAGGGATGAGGACGGTCGGTGGTAGAGTGTAAGCTCTTTATAGTTACCAAGTTTCGTTTTAATGAAATTCTTTAATATTTTGTTGGTAGTGAAATTTAGTACTTCCATAAAGTTTCGGACGTAGCGTGCACTAGGCGGGGCGGAACAGCACTCAAAAGCTATAAATTTTAACCACACCTCGCCATAACATTTCCGCTCACATTAAGAAAACGCTTTAGAAAATTGCCATTTTCTGTAAAAACTGAATTATTTCCTATTTTTTTTTCCAGATTCATTGATTCCAGATTCATTCATTTATTCATTCATTCCAGATTCATTCATTGATCCTTAGATTTTAAACTAGCTGGTGCCCGCCACTTCGTAAATGAAATAACGCCTGACATCTTTATCGCAGTGCCGCCCAATTTTTTATATTTTTAGGCGATTTCTCGGAAACCTAATAATATTCCAGGTTAAGAAGTATCCTATGTTTTAATCCAGTTAATAAACTATCTGTTATGCCAGATATGCCAGATAAGATGCCAGATTATGCCAAATGTTATGCAAATCCGTTGAGCCATTTTTGCGTGAAAGAGTAACAAACATCCATACATCTATAAATCCTCGTAAACTTTAGTCTTTATAATATTAGTACGATGTACGCGCCGAAATAAGAGATCGTGCACCTTTTTTTGAATCGTTAAGCGCTAAACTCGGGAACTGCTGGACCAATTCGGCTATTTTTCATTAATTCCGATGAAGGTTCTTATGAAGAGAAAAATTAGAAAAAATACATATGGAAAAGGTAAAGAAAAGATGAATTTCGAATACTTATTCGACTGTTCCACAATGTATAGGTGTATAGACATTAGGTGAAGCGGGGGCGGATTTTAGTAGAACTGCTTAGAAGAACATAACACTTTTAGTTAACGCTTGTTTTAATTTTACTCCTCATAAAATTTCCATACCAGGGGCATTATATGTAAATCGATTGTTAAGGAGTAAACTCCAAAAAAATTACTCTTTTTAATTATTTTAAATTTTTGCATAATTAACACAATAGGGGATCGGACAAATTTTCAGAATGTGTTTTAAATTAATCTTCATGGACATTTATTCCCATAAAAAATACTATTTTATTTATTTATAGCCTTTTAGGTACTCAAAATCATGTATTAATATTGTTTGTTTGAAAATGCCGCCAAAACGCCACGATAGTTCAACTGAGAGCGCGTAACGTCATTTGTGGTCATATCATAACAAAATATCATAAGACAATGATTGCCCAATGCCCACAAATGACGTCACGCACTGTGATCGGTGTTTCAGTATAGATTAAAAATATTGTAAATAATAAAATTTTATTTCTTCATTTAAAAATATTTAAATGAATTATATTAAATTATTATTCGATAAATAATCGTAAAAAGTTATATATTTTCTTTCTAAGTACATTTTAGATTTTAATCTGATTACTGTCCGATCCCCTATTCTAGTGAGTGATTTGAAATTTTTTTAACAAGTTCCATAACATATTGTAGTTGGTTATCAAATTTAGTTAGCAAATTTTTCCGAAACGCCCCTCCTTTTTGTACAATATCTTTTCTGGACGTGCCAATTGTTGCAGTTTTGTTTTATCATTTTACCTTTTTAGCTAGCTGAGAACACAAGGATGTGTTATCTATATGATTTTACGACAAGTTTCATACATTTTAATCCCATTTGTGTGAAGATAAAAATAATATTTAAAAACTTATTAGTGATGATCATAATCGAAAAAGATGAAAACAATACAATACAATACTTTTAATTGTTATTATGTTCATTATTTAATTAGCTATTAAATGGTAGAAATTAAATGTTAAATGTTTAATGTGTCACTAGTTACATATTTTTTTACAGTCTTCCAATATCAAAAATTCGGATATTCTGTGAATTTTTTTCAAATTCGATTTTCTCGAGAATGTTTTTTTTTTCGACCCGTATATGACTGGGGTTATATTACTCCGTCATGGTTTCCGGTGCAATTTCCGGATCACCTATTACATAGGTAACTTAAATATAAGCACATAAAACAAATAATAAATACCACTTAAAGCATATCTTTAAGGTGACATGCGACATTTTATAGGACCAGGTTTGAAGAGCTGTTGAACGAATTTGTACACAGTGCAGTAGATGTTATGTAGTGGTTATTTTATTAATACCACTTTACAGAAAGAAAAGATTACAACTAAAGGTAGTCGGAGTTACCCTTATGCTTAATACTTAATTTTGTTACGACTGAAAGTATTTCACAGAATGTAAGAAAATATATATGCGACAGTATAATTGAGATAACAATAGAACAGTAATTTAATTTATAGGTCAGAATAAAACATAAACTATAATGTATAAAGATAAGCGGACGAGGCCGCAACTTTGCCAGTAATTGATATTTGTATGTATTTTAGTAGTTGGGCACACTACGTTTACGGCCATAACCATCTTTTTGCTTTATCATAATGTGTGCTGTTGGCGTTGACGCTATAACCAATTCCCATATATCCATCTTGTCTTTCTTCCTTTATTCGGTCAGCGACCAGTTACCTACTACAGCATACTTTAGGTTTTTTCTAAAAAAAACTAATTAAAACTAATTAACTTGCACATTTGCCAATCAATGCCTTGCTTAATACGCCTTAAACTTTAACTGAGTATACCTAAAGCTCAGGGTAGTTTAATTGAAGCCAAACAAGCAATTTACCACTCGGTCAGAGCCTCGCAACAAACTTCGGACCAATTTCATCTCGTGAGCGCTTCTCTGAGTGATAGTCGCTAACTTTCAAAGAGATCCACGCTGCGTTCATTTGCAACCCATTACGTTTTTAATGAACTAGGTAATAGAATATTCATAAGACTTTCTATGATCCCAATTGTAAGAGAACCGTAATTCATAAAGAATCCCTATTCTCATTCAATCCTTAAACCAGGCTAACACACCTGGGACACAGAAACCTAATAGGGTCTTGACACATATGTATTTATTTATTTATATAATATTAGACCGAAAGTTTAAAAAAATCTCATGATCGTTTTTGCATAATATCAAATACTTAAGTAAAATAATTCAAAGTATGTATAAGGGATTTTCATGGAATGTACTATTTTTATAAATATCTTCTTTTTCTGATAAAGTATAACGGGCAGGCTAACTGTCCGTTCGATGGTAGGTGGTTACCGACCCCTATAACACAAGCAACGCTAAAGCTGCTGCAAGTGCGCTGCCGACTACACTAGGGATTAGGAGAGGGATAGGGAAATGGGCTCTGGCATCCCTTACTTACTCATTCGGCAAAACACAACAGCACACGTGCTATTATTTCACGGTGGTCTTCTGTAAGGGAATGGTTACTGCCGCCAGACGGGCTGCCCAAATGAATGCGAAATGCAGTGTGCCCTGCCACTATTAAATTAGTAGTGTAAAATTAGGCTATTGAATCCCTCACTGATACACGAAATGGAAACAGCTCAATTGCTATTATTTTATGACGGTTTTCTCAAAGAGGGTGATTACTATCGCCAGACAAAGTACACAGCTTATGACTGCGGAACATAGTGCTACCTGCTACTACATAATATACAATTTAATTGAAATAATTAAATAAATTACGGCATAGTTTGGAGATATTCTTGATGTATATATTTAGCTTCTTCTTTAAAAACTAAACAACGTAAAAAAAAATTCGTCAGGCATTTTGTGAAAATGGGCTTTGTGTTGCGATCGAAGCAATAAAACGTTAAACTCGGCGGTTGTATCAATTCCGGCACAAATAAAACTTCGAGCAACATGGCGACGTACAGCGGAAATACTAAAGGCAGTTCTTATAATAAATATATAGATATTATATGAGGTAAACAAGCCTTTACTAGATCGACATTTACCGGCCCACTTTATACCGTAACGATAAAGGGAAAATTTGGTACAGCTTATTTAAGCACAGCTCAATAATTTAATTGATCGCCTCAATAAAATTCGAATTTGAGAATAATTTAATTAACAATAATAATAAAATTTCCTCAATTTGAAATGTTTCATATTCCTTTTACAAATTCCGTGAACTTATATTTTGTATTCATAAAATGAAAAAGTAGGTATCACTTACATATTAGTATGTATTTGATCTATAATTCTATATATAATACTATATATTCCCTGGAGATTGGGTAGAGTGCTGGTGTGGGATGCTATCTGTGTAGACACACTAGCCCCTTCGCATCTCCATGGAACATCCACTAAGGCAGCAGCCGCAGCAGAGGTGGCGGAAAAAAAAAATCTAAATTTAGTGGCCTCGGCGCCGAGTATGGTTTGTACCATTCGGAGTCGAGACACTCGGTCCGTGGGACCCTGCAGCAATGAGCCTCTTCAAAGACATCTCGAAGAGGCTTATTGATGCGACGGGAGACCGAAGAAATGGCACTTTCCTCAGCCAACGTATCAGTTTGACCATTCAACGAGGAAATGCGCCAGCGTATTTGGTACAATGCCGCAGGGTCCATTTTTATATTATTAGTATTAATCCATTTAGTATTAATTTATTTTTAGATTAGGTAATTTTAGTTTTTATTTTAATTTAATTTTTACTGTTTGTATAATTGTTATTGTGGCTAAAATAAATGACTTTGTCCATATATTTAATATGGAAGAACACTTAATTTTCTGAAGGCGAAAATGAAACTTAATTTCATAAAGTTATTATGAAATTAAGATTCATTGAAAATTTGATAATGTTATAGGCCAAGGGAATAGTGCTCTTTTCGCCTAGGAAGGAAGGTTTATTTTCTTTTTCGTGTAGAATTTCTGCAATCCCACTGAGACTTACATGTTTGTGGCAATCGATGAAGGTATATATTTAAGTATATAATAAACATGTACCTTTCGTCGATGTAAAACTTATTCACAATTCGTCTTGTTTAATGAAGACTCTTTAGTAGGAGTACCAGTTGTACAATGTTCGCCAATTAGCTTTTCGTTTCGATAAAAATAAAAAAAGTTGTAATCACTCTCACCATGAGCCCCGCTCTGTCCGCGACCGAATCCTTATCGACTCCTGTGATGTAGATTCCAAGGTTGTATTCTAGGCCACCACGAATCATGAGTCCCAAAGATTGTCCCGGCTCGATGCAAAGATCCACCTGAATTATGTTTAATATTATAAATATTGTAAGGATTAGGAGGGCGTAGGGGCATTGGCTCTGGCATCCACTACTAAGTGAGTACTGGATGCCTAAATGAGACTTTAAATTCTATCAAGCATTCTAACTCACGCTATATTACATTTCTATTGCATTTTTTATTTTATTTTTTCAATTACATTCAACGAGCTATGGAGATACCTATAGTGAAAATCCATAAACGAACGAAAGTTACCGACATAACCCGGCGGATTAGTAAGTTGAAGTGGCAGTGGACAGGACACAGTATGGAGAGCCGACGGCGACTGAGGCCGGAAGGTTCTCGAGTTTAGATCCACGGACCGGCAAACGCAACGAAGGAGGACCCACCAAGTGGACAGACGATCTGATAAGGGCTTCAAATCGACGGTGGATCCAGGCTGGTTCCGACCGGTCCTATTGAAAAATTAGAGGGGAAGCCTATGTCCAGCCGTAGACGTCCTACGGTCGAAAAGAAAATAGAAGTTGTCATAAAAGTTGTCAAAAAAGATGAATAAGGCGTACAATTGAATGGTATCGGCAGTACGCTCGAAATTGTATAGTAGTTCAAATATGAGTCTAAAACGGAGCTTCTAAACTGAATTATGATTAAAATTTCCCAAATTGGAAATTTGGCAAGATATGAATTTTGGGAGAAAGAAATTTAATTATGACTAAGAAATAATAATAAAGAAAACGATTTTGGACGAAAAAGTAGGGACAACTATAAAAGCGAAAAATATCATTGTACAATACCATCTCCGACAAATATTTGCTATACATTAATTGCTCAACTGCAAAAGAAATGTTGATGATGACTTAATTTTATTTCTTACAAAATAAAATTAAGGTCTTGTCTACCAAATATAAAAAAAACCAAGAAACCAAGGCAACTTCAAGTTGCCAAGTATAAAATCAAAGTTAATTAATCCTTTCTAATTTCATCATGTCCTTGTGGGTTGTGGGTGTGTTGTGCCAAATGGGTTTTCAACATGCACATGATTACTACTTGAACGTGAGGCCTATAACAAATTATAATATGTTAATTTAAAAAAATAATGTTTAAATGAACATATACTGTATGTGAACCTAATAGTTAAATTTGACTTATGTAGATACATTTTTATTGAAATAGTTATTTCCTTCTATATTCTTTTAGAGATGGACAACATATTCTTTACATTATGTTACATAATGTTCTTTTATAGATGGAGCTTTTAAAACTGTACAGCCAACAATATTTTTACAAAAACAATTTACTTAGCGACTGTACCATATACGATCGCCCGCAGTGATTGATTTCAGTCCTGTAAAGTAAGACTGAATATATTGTAAATGATGTATTAATTTTTAAAAGATACGATAAGTTCTGTGTGAAATATCAAGGAATGAAAAGTTTTCATTTCAGCTTACCCTTCGTATTGAGCGGTCTTTACTGGCGGAGCGAGGCGCGCGCGGTGGCGGAGGCGATGCAGGTCTCCCGTAGCGGTCCATCCAGGAGCAAGAGGCGCGACCGACCAGCGCGCCCGCAGTCCGTACCGTCATCGTAAGTTGCCGGCACGACTTTAGCATCTAGTAACAATAACATAAAGTACATTTTGCTATCGGCGTTATCGGAATTAGTTAGTCAGTTTTTAGTTGAATTTTGTGTCTGCGAATGTGAACATGATATCGCAACATTATTTTAATGCTGATATAAAATTTTCTTTTTAATAATTAAAAAGAATACAAGATTTTTACTCGTACTTTTCGCCCTATATATCCGTGCTCGATAAGACGACATTTTTATCTCGTTTGTAATTATTAGAGTTGTCATATCTATACTATAAGTATGTACTGGCCGGTAATCGCAATTAAATCAATGCTGTTATTAAAATATCACCATAGCAATGAAGTTGTTAATTGTAAAAAAATGTTTGTGCGTCTGTGCGTCTGTGCGCCTGTGCATGCTAATCTCTGAAACGGCTTAACCGATTTGAATGCAGTTTTCACTGATGTATTGTAGCAAGCTTCCCATAACATTTAGTGTTTGTTTCATTCCAATCGGTTTAAAAACAAAAAAGTTACGCGCTGTACCGAATACCAAGCGTACGAATGTGCAGGCTCAGCTAGTTTATACTATAAACAAAAGTCACTCTCCGCCTCTGTCTGTTTATCCACTTAGTTCTTGTTAACTCGTACAACGGAAATCATTGTAGGTATATACATTATTTAAGTATTCATTCGAATTAACTCAAAAAGTCTTCTATATTTATAAAAGTATCAGCCACTGTGAAAGCTAAAATAATGAAATTTTCTAAGATAATTTTTTTAATTATAGTTGTAAAATTTTAGTTTGTATGAAACTTACAAATCGGGAGAGATTTGTAAATACGAGAGGAATCTAGATTTAAAACGGACGAAGCAATGGAAAACTAGTAGTAATAAAAGTCAATGTTTTGTAACCAAATAAGTATATTAAGAATAATTTTACATAATTTTTACCAAAATAAGCGCAACCTATGTTACTTCCGGAAATAACGGATCACATTTAAAATTGGAAGGTTTTTCTTAAATATTGTGTAATTTATGAAAGAATAAATAAAAGTAGCCAATTAAAACTTTAATACAGAACTTTAGTTAATTAATAAGCTTAAAAAATAATGTAGTTGTTGCTGAAAATTTTTATTACTGTGACGAGAAAGCTTTTTTGGGCGTTTTTTTTTTCTCAGAAAAAATATATATATATTTTTGTATAAATCCATCCGATTCAAACTTTTTAAATATAGTTTATTGCTCTGTATTTCAATTTTACTCTACCAAGTCAAATTAAGCGACGAAAATAAAGCTTTTCTACTAAGTCCTCGCCTTAAAAGATATCTACTCTATTTTGCAAGTTGATGCGAATGTCAAAGAGTGACGTCGTAAATCAAGCGATAACGCTTAGTGCGGAAGGAACGGGCCGCTAGCGTGTGCAAAAATAGTTACCTCCCACAAAAACAACCCTGTAAAACTACAGTAACATGTTTGTACAGTGTATAATACCTTTTCTTTAAAATAAACACTAACCAACTAACCATATAAATCCATACTAATATTATAAATGAAAGTAAAGTAAATTTGATTTAAATATTATACATAAAATTACATTACTCAAATAAGATACTATGTCAGAGTCATAAATCAAATGGTTTAGAAAGATCCCCTCAGCCAATATTTAAACCATCTCTACATAAAACTTATACTATGCATTTCAAGGCTTAGGTCCCACATATCCAATATTGAATTGATTTGTCATACGAAGGGACGAAATGATAAAACTTTCCCTGGGAGTGGAGTCCTACGGAGTTTACTAATCCGGACTTTGGCTTTGCACGAACAACTTTGAATTAATATTGTCCGTTCTCAGCGTAACATTACATGGATGAAATATTTATTTCTCAATGATAGTTCAATGGTACAAACATCTAACTGCCGGCACGACAAATGCAGGTTCGAATATCAGTCGGGATTACGTCTTTAAGCCCTATAGATTGCATGTGTAAATTAGAAATTATAATCTAACGAGAAGAGTGGCAATGAGACGCTTATGTCCTTGATATTTCATTTCTCATACACATAATCTGGTGCTTAAAAAATAAATATCGTATCGTATCGTATCGTACTATACATCATGTATCATATATCATTTCGTGTCATGTTATATTTTACTAGCTTTAGCACGCGGCTTGGCTCACATATCTTTCAAAATTTTCAGAATTACATATATTTCACACTAAGTGTGCTTCATCTATTTGATTTAATTATATAAAACTAGACTTCGCCCACGACTTCGTCCGCCTTGAAAAATAAAAATATAACGCCTAACCAGGTTTTGGATTGTTTTTTTTATCCATAGGAAATAAAAAATACTCGTAGTACCTATATTTTTCTGTATGAAAAGTAGCATATGTCCTTTTTTGTATCCCTGACAACGTAATATGTAAAATTTCATTATTATCGATTGAGCAGTTAAAGCGTGAAAGAATAACAGACTGATAGACAGAGTTACTTTCACATTTATAATATTTGTATGAATTAAGTTCTAAATATGTAGTGGCATGACGCCATCTAGTCCAAAAAATACTATATATTTCTAGCGACTATATATCACTAGCGACCCGTCCCCGGCTTCGCACCGATGCAATTTTTTTTCTGCAAATTATATACACAAACTTTCCTTCGTTTATTACTCTTTCCATAATAGTGAAAACCATATCAAAATCCGTTAGATGGTTTAAAAGAAGTTAGTGGAAAAACGGACGGAAGCGGACACCAACAAATTAATTTGATGATATCTAATAAATATAGGTGTTTTGCATACTTAATCAAATAACAAAAATCCGTTGTTACTTTTTTTGTCATAATTTACGAAAACGTATTTGAACGGTTCTAAAACAAGTGTAGATAAAGAAACAGGATATGTGCCACGTCTATCGACAACGCAAAGTTTAATGACATTTGTAATATATATTGTGAGAGCATAAAAGCAATATATAAAGTAAATAAGTTTCTCTCGTGTCAATCACACATTTCACTTAGCTCTAGTGCTTGAATCACGTTATGGCTTTGCATGTCATGTCGCTTTTACTTACTTAAAAATACTGCAAAAAAAATACCTATTAGATGCAATTATACCTTGAGTAGGATGTTTGTAAAAAAATTTGAAAATTTAATAAGAATCTAAATTATTTTAATATTCAAGAAATGTACCAAACTGTTACGCAAATAAAATAAATAAATAAATAATGTATTGGTAATATCTAAAACTATTGAAAACATTCTAAAAATTTAAACAATATCTGTTTAAGGACATAGGCTATATATTTCAATAAATATAGGTGCCCTATGTTTTTGTATATAAATTTTGATATTTGGAAATTAAGTGCCGGCTCTTAATTAGAACAACCTAATATAACCTGTAACCTAAAGCGGTCCCTAGACGATCATACAGAGTACAGTGAAGAGGTCTTCTGCGCTTTTTATGGAATTATGTCGCTGTTTATTTATTTTGTTGAATAAAATAATTTTCTTGTTTTTGTCCATGTATGTTTTTCTCTTTTGAGTCCCATAATACGGGACAATCTTTATACATAGATATCTATCTAGGCAATAAAAAATAAAAAGAACTGTCAATCAACTGCCAGCACGTAGTTTGCATGTCATTCGCATCAATCAATATAATTAAACACGGTCATTCATGCGTGACAGCACGTAACGCATGTCATGCCGCATGATCGTATAGGGTCCGCTTAAGAAGCAACTAAATACATGACGTGATTCCATATTTAAGGCGGCCGAAGCCGTGAGGCACTGCTTGTTTATTCTATATCTTTATACAATTATTATAAAATAAAGTCACTGTCCGCTTTTGTCTGTTTCTCCGTTAACTCCATTTTGATACGGTTTTCACTAATGGAAAGAGCGATAAACAACAAAGATTTGTACATCATTTTCAAAAGAAAAAGCATGCGTGCGAAGCGGCTTTTAGTGGGATTGTACATACATAAGTTAAGAATATCACGTACCTATTAGTAAGAATTCAAATGGGCAATGATTATGTATCAACATTGTCGATTTTATATTGGCTCTATATTGGTTTTATATTGCTTCTGTTAAAAAAAAACAGTCAGGGCAATACGTGAATAAAAGTCTGGTTAAACATATAAAATTAGTCTTAAAAAGCCGATGGCAAATTGGGAGTCCTTAATTAATAAATGTCATATGCAGAAAATAAAATACAGATCTAGGAAATACGTGCAAAATATTCCTAGTCTGAAGAGCAACTTAAAGATTCTTCTATTTTGTGATTCATTAAAATTTTCAATGTAAAAGAGGAATAATTGTCCTTTTGGCTTTAAACCCACGCCTAGAGCATTTGGCTTGCGCTCAGGGAGCCCTGCCAGCTGCAACAGGTCTTGGCTCACCGCGAATAGGCTGTCGTCATTAAAAGTATAGAAAAATGTTTAATGTGTGTACATTACTAAGCACAATAATTATGTCATTGACTGCAGGGCAAATTGAGTCTACATTATGACTGTACAAGGTAATTATCGTTTAACTAGAATAAGTCATTTCAGCGTTCCAACTTAGTTTTTTTTTTCTGGAATTAATTACAAAATATACGTACCAATATTTCAACACTATAAAATTCCATTCATTATTATTACCTTCATTATGTGTATTATCTTTATTTAATTATTGCAATGTAATTGATGCCACGATTTTAAGTCCACCGAGCGCAGCTAGGTCGCCCAGGTACTTTTAAACTATGAGTTAAGTAATGACTAGAAAGGATGTTATAAGCTGAAAGTCCTAACTCAACTTTTAAAATACACGACATCATTTTGGGTAATATTCCTTTAATTTACGAGATAATTATATTAAACTTCCGGAAGGACTTCGGATTATTCCATTCACTGCTTTGGTTGCGTTTTAAGCACGCGTGGAAAGCTCAATTTTCTATCATAAACAAAGGAAATTTCATTGTATTTATCACTACCCCGGAATATATTCAAACGTTATTGGTTTATTCCCATCTCAGCACCCTCAATGTGCTAAATAAAATTTAGCTTAAATCAAGTATACGACGTTTGAAACAAATTTGGAAATAAATTTTAACTACAAAAGTCGTTATGAAATCAATTTACATCTACTTACCTTGAGTGCATCTTCATGCGATATCCCTGAGAAAGGTGTGCCATTAACTTGGAGGATGGAGTCACCCGGTCGCAACCCAGCGCGCTCAGCGACCGAACCTTCCTCGACGCGAGATATGTACACGCCTACACCTAAACAAAAGATACAAGGAAAGAAACTTGCGACAAACTTCCAGAGGAAAATGTAACAAGATATTATATGAATAGAGATCGTTATTGTAAATCAGATCAGGAAACGCTGAATATTGTTATTCATTTTCGCCCTTCCGTGTAGTGTCTTTCGCCTTCCATCTAGAATTTCGCTTTTAAGTATAAATTTAAGTGGCACATAGCCATTATAATTTGTTGGGTAAATTTCCTAAACTGTTTTTAGCTCTTCTTAACACTTAGAAAAACATAATAATACTGTCAAAAAAATATTTTTCTAATTTTATGTAAGATTCATCTGTTAAATGGATCTTACACTGCGTTTCGTAGTCATAAAGGCAGCCCATTTATCGTCAATAACCAACACCTTTCATAAGGCCGCCGTAAGTGTATAAGGGATGTCAAAGCCTGTTTCCAAACCCCCTCCCAATCCTTTATACTTAGTTCAGCAGCGAGCTTGCAGCACCTATGGCTTTGCTCATGTTAATAGGTGACGGTGGTCACTACCATCAAGTGGATTGTCAGCGTGCCTGCCAATCTTTACAGAAAAAGTGTTGATATTGAAGGATATGTCTGATTGTAATTGAGTAGATCATGTCCTCGAATCCAGCCCGGATGGGCAGCGTTCGGGAAGCTTCGAGACATCTTCTAGTCCAAAATTTTTCAGTGTATTTCCATTAATATAATAATAATAATAATTTATTTACGATGACCATGGGTAACTGATACCAGAGATGACATCTAGTTCTCTTGTTCCTTCATGATCGACCGGTACTCGGTGAGCAAATCTTGACATCTTGAAACTCCAAATGTCGAACATCGAATTTCTACTGATTAGTTCACCACTACTACTTATTTTGGCTTTCATAATCTATCAAATTTTAGTTCATTTGTAGTTGTTAACAATAATGGTCGCTATATTCTACCATTTTCAAATGTTGCAATCCATAAATTCCTTAATGTCATAGAAGTTATGTACAGTTAGCCACGTGTATAACTTTTTCTTGAACTGTATCATTGGTAAAGATTTAAAATTTAGAGGAATTTTATTAAATATTTTGACGCTCATGTATAAGCAGCTATTTCTATATTTAGCCAACTTGATTGTTTCCTTTACTATTAGTTTCTCCGGATATCTGTTGCTACGTGAATCTGTATTATTGACATTTATAAACAAAAATTTGTGTTTCTCCACGAATATACACATTTCGTAAATATATAATGCAGGCAAAGTCAATAATCTGAGCTCCTTGAATAAAGGTTTACATGAATCCCGTTGTGTTTTAAAAGTTATATGTTGCCAATGATGACATATGGCGCTGAAACGTGGTCTCTAACTATGGGCCTCGTAAGAAAGCTTAACGTCGCTCAATGAGCTATGGAGAGGGCTATGCTCGGGGTCACACTGCGCGATCGTAACAGGAATGAGGAGATCCGTAGACGAACGAAAGTAGGTACCCGACATAACCGTTGAAGTTATTAACCGCGGATCCTGTTAGTGGCCGCGGTTCGACGGTGGATCCAGGCTGCATCTGACCGGTCCTTTTGGAAAATTAAGATGGAGGCCTTTGTCCAGCAGAGGACGTCATACGGCTGAGATGAATGAATGAAAAAATGTGGTACATTGTGTTTGAATTAAATAAAAACATGTAAAGTAACGCATATTTATTAATATGCGTTAAGATAAAATTTATTATAAATTTCAAGAATGATGTGTTTTCCGAATGGAATTGTGATAATCTTATACATAAAAATTAATCCCTAATTCCCCTGGTCACGGCATCACGCGTGAACGGGTAGACCGATTTTAATTCGGTTTTCGCTAATGGAAAGAGGGATAAACGGGGAATGTTTTAGCCGAGGGCGGGCCGCTAGTTATTAATAATTAAATAAGTGCATAATCGATTTTATTATGTTTGTTACAAATGTATATTGTTAAAACAATAACTTTATTATTATTATTCATTATTGCCTTTTTCTTTTCCCAACAGAGTCAATGCTTTTGGTGACAGACAGTCAATTAAGTGATCACTATGGTGGATGGGGGAGTCTGTGTAATATATTTTAATGAAATAATCTAATATTTGTTGCGACTCCGGCTCCGCACGGATGCTTTTTTTTAGCAAATTATATTACACAAACCGTCCTTGTTTATTGCTCTCTCCATCGATGAAAATCGTATCTAAGTTTGTTGTGTGTATCAGAAGAAGTTAGCGGAAAAACAGCGACTTTATTTTATAACTAGCTGTTCGTACACGTGGTATTCAGAATAGCGCGTGACTTTTTTGTTTGTTGGAACAGATTCGAATAAAATATACAATTAATGTTATGGGAAGCTTGTTACAACATATCAATGAAAACCACATGAAAATCGGCTAAACCGTTTCTGAGATTAGCGTGCACAAACGCACAGACAATCAAACAGACAAAAATTCTAAAATCTATTTTTGGATCTCGGTAACATAACTGTAACATGTAAATTGTTTTTTTGAAAAAAATAATAATATACAGACACAGCTCGTTTACGATTTTATTATATGTATATCAGCTAAAATTTAATTGTATATTATGGATTTATTGAAATTTAAAATATTATAGTATTTAAGCACTTTTGTTTGTACGTTGCAATAAAAAATTACAAACAACCAATTTTAAGACTTAATCGATCAACCAATTTAGTGTTTTAAAATTCGAGAACTTTTAGAAGGTCCTTCAAAGCTTCTATCAATTGTATATTCTATCTACCGACAGCAAGACTGCGATTGTTATGAGCAATAATTGTTTGTTAACATACGAAGGCAGGTCACTGTCGTTCTAAGCAAGTCGATCGACTCGGCTACGCTGACTTAAAGCGCTATTTATAAACGAGCACATGCTCGCAATCGATAAGCTCGTCTGCTACAAACTCTACGAGAGCTACGAGTGCTACGCCGCCCCTATTCCGCTCTGTCACTGGCCATTTTCAAATCTTTTCATCTCCCACCGTGTACTTGGATTTGATGCAGGCGAATATTTTAATCCACATTGATTTTAAACCATTTTCTACTTTCGTAATTTTATGTATTTTATTTCCTTATTGTTAAGTAATTCTTTTATGGGTTAATATAAGGTTTTACAATAAACTTCTTGAGATGATCAGAGCCTTGCTTATAAATAAATTTGAAAAGTATAGTCAAAACCAAACTCCGTTCGGAAGGTTTAATAATTAAACCTAAATCTATAATTAGAATCGCTGATTATTTAAGCGATAATAAAGCCTGGATTGAAACTATTCTAAGCTCATTCTATGTTTAGCATCGTAAATACTAAGATTTGTGTATAACAATTGTAATAATTTTACAATTAAAATTGTTATATATTATATTATTTTAAGATGACAAAAAGAATGGTATCTTGAGTTTCTTTCGGGGTTACTTCTCAGAATTGTCATCAATCTTGGCTATTTTTTCGTCTCAAACTCTGATAAAATATTAAATCGACTTCAAAAAAATAATCTTTTTATCCTATTTTTGAGAAATAACGATTTGATTTGATTTGTATTGGGAAATATTGCATAATGAGCATAGACACTTTAGTTGACGCATTTTTGCGTTTCTTGGCATTTACAAAGTTCATAAGTCTGTTTTGAATACAAAATTTAAGTGTCGTATTCACTTTTAATTTAATACTTAAAATGAGTTTATATTATCTATATTTATTATATTATATTATTATTTATAGATATTTATATCTATCTAAATACATTATAAAATAAAGTCACTTCTCTAAAACTATAAAGATATTTCTCCCCTAACTTCTCCTCAACCACCCAACGGATTCTGATACGGTTGGACGATAAACGAGGAAGGTTTAATGTATATAATATGCAGAAAGAAGGCACCCATGCGAAGCCGGAGCCGGGTCGCTAGGTAAAGTATAAATTATATAAGGTATTTTATTAATTTTTAATTTAACTGTCAATTTGTAGTGGTGCATTTACATATGGTTAAGTGTTCGCATTAAAACGAAAGTCTCACCAGCCTCCTTGCCGCCCTTGACGCAAATGCCGAAGCCGTGAGAGTCGGCCGGGTCCCGGCACATAGTGACAGTTCGCGTCGTTGGCTCCGACGGCGGCGGCGGCGCGCCCCCCGATGAATACGGCCGCTCGCGATCACCGCCACGATAAATGGCCTGATAAACATACGCATTAATGCAACTCTCATGAGATCAGATAACATTTCCATAAGGACGGATTCTGTTTGTGTATTAACCTTTAAATACAATACTGGACTTCTATTCTGGAACAATTCGACAGAAAAAATGTTGTTTTTAAGGCGCAAAAGAGGTGTCTTAGAGCAATGATTAAATTAAACTTAATAAATAGTCGTATACGCTGATTAAAAATATATAAAATGCTGACATTTCTATTTTTATGTATGAGGTTGTTGTATTTTGAAAAACAAACCCTATCAAGAGCTTAAAGAAATCCAAATAGATCATGCATTCTAAAAGCACACACAGACCTGATACATAAAACTGTTTTCTGTCTAGCGCCAGTAATATAGATTCCGAACACTGTTAATCAACTTGATATTAATATATTTAAATAGAAAATGAAACAATTACTCGTTAATAAAAGTTAATAAAATTATAATATGAAAGAGTATATATCTTATAATTTATTGTAATAGTAATTAACTTTTTTATGTACATGAAAAACAATACTATAAAAAACTTTAAACTAGTTATCCGCTGATAGCGGCGCAAGGCCCACGCTACTGGTAGTTAGGGCTACAGAGTGAGGAACCTCCAGACAATACGCTTTCTGTATCTGTCCCTTGATCCAGCTATCTAGCGAAAGCCTCTGGAGATGTTAGTCGAGGCCCTTCGCTATAAGACCGTTCGGTTCGCCGAGATGACTATCAGATCGAATAGACATCCCACATGGCGCTCATTTCGTGAGCCTAGTCTATGTACTTGGTAAGTTTATTTTTCTCGGCTTTCACGAAATTTTTGTCATGCGGGACAGCAATGTCAACAAGCATCGTCTGGTACTGGGATCGGTCGATAAGTACGATATCAGGCTTATTGGCGACAATAGTTCTGTCCGTTATTATTGAGCGGTCCCAGTGGAGTGTAGCATGACCATTTTCGATAACGGGCGTTGGCACGTACTTCTAGTACGACAAGTCAAACTTAATGAGACCGTTTCGAAGGGCGAGTTTCTGATGAACGATCTCGGCTATGATCTTGGTTATTTTGTCTGTGCAAATACTCGCTATTAGAAAGATGAGCACAACCGGAAATAATATGATTGAGTGTCTCTCCGGGACGGTGTTATGCCCGACAGATATCGACCTTACCGTCCTTCAGGATATATGTATTTCCCGTAATTGTTCGTCTTAATAACTTCGTCCGCAAATGCACAGCTTTTAGTTTCACTTAACAGGTCACCGAAACGTAGTTATAGTATTATTACTTCTAGCTACAGATTGGCAGGACTTATAGTATTCGAAGGTTACTAATTTTCTTCCGATTTTTTCCATTACAACTAATTGTCATAATTTTTTATCTACACACGAGATTAAAAGACTCAACCAGTAGTTCCTGAGATTAGCGCGTTCAACCAAACAAACAAACTCTTCAGCTTTATATATTAAGGATATATTTTTAACTGAATCAGTAGTAACATTACTGCAAAGCCAATATGAAACACAAAAAATACCCTGACATGGTTAAATACGTAGTTTTTAAAAGAGTTCATAAAATAATTTATATTCATGCTGTCACCAGCGAATGGACTAAAATTTATTCGCTTTTATAAATAACAGTTATTTACTTAGCTCTATTGCTTCCTCTCTTCACAGCAGCAAGCCTGTCTGTTGAAAATAGCCAAGGCTTGTTGTGTAAAATGGTTTTCAATATTACGCTGAACGTAGCATTTGGTAGGTAATAAAATACTGGGCGTCTATGCAAACAATGCTTCGTGGAGCGTTTTGCATCTCAAAGACTTACGACCGACAATTGATATTCCTATCCGATTCTCGTGCAGGAGCGAGCTTCTATAAGAAGAGTGAATTATTTATAGACTTTTATTATTCAAGTATCTTGAGAGAGAAAAAATGCTCAAAGAAATATAAAGATTGTTCACTAAACATCTTTATATGGCTTTAACTGCTCTTCGCGAGGAAGTAACGAATTTAACATGGACATCTTTTTTAAAGGGCTGCAGATAGTCTTGAGATTATTTCACTTGATGGCAGTTGGTTGATGTCGCAACTTTGAGAGGAGGCAATTGTAAGACGCTACAGATCCTGCAAAATATTCGATGAGTGGAAAAGAATATTGCAGTAAAGAAAGGAAACAATTTTAAATTCTCATAAATTCGTGTAATGTTTATCCCGGGGATTGACTCATTCGTACTTTGCGCATTAGATTTAAGAAACAACATCATTTATATAACAAAACCTATACTTATTATAACTAGAAGATCCAAATATCAATAGATTATTAATGTATCAATAGATTATTATGTATAGATTATCAATAGATTATTATTATTATTATTATCCAAATATCAATAGATATCAATAGATTATTAATTATTATTATTCTTAATGCAAACGCTACACATGCTACAAGTATACCCTGTCGACCGTAGTAGGGAAATGGGCTCTGGCATCTCTTACTCGTTCTCCGAAACACGTGATCACGGATGTCGTGTCACAACGTTCCCACAACCCCGCCTGTTAACGACCAACCGGGGTTTATCTTGTAGGAGTTCAGGCCGCTGCCAGGTATCCATGAAAATTTACCAACGTTAAAAAGAAAGGGTGGTCTTCTATAAGGGGGCGGCTGCCCAAATAACTATGAAACGTAGTGTGTCCAGCCACTAGCCAGATCCAGACCAAGCCAAATTTAAAAGTCCATTTAAAAAGTTTGCGCTGTTAGGAATCGAACCACGCAACCAATGGGCTTGTCGTATGTATATATTAGGTCGGGGAAAAAATCTTTTCTCATATAGTATGTATAAACTTGTAATAAAATCTACTATTTGTATCTGGCTGGTTTTGATGACATTAAAAAGGTTACATTTCAAAAAAAGAAACAGATTAGTAAAATGTTGTTTCTAGCTATTTTTCATTTGTTTTTCTTTCTGTCAAAATGAGTGAATCTAATGAAGAAATTCGATTACAAAAAATAAAAAAAATGCAACGCAAGCCGCAAAAAAATATGACGTTTAGGGACCTAATGCAGTGTCAGTAAGAGTAGCACAAATTTGGGTTAAGCGTTTTCAATCCGAGAATTTTGATGTCAAAGATGGACCTCGCTCTGGTCGTCCTGTTACTAATAAAATGGACGCCATTTTTGAAAAAGTGGAGCAAACTTACGCAATAGTTGAAGAACTGGCAATTGACCACAAAACAATTTACGCAAAAAAGCTCGATATTTGGGTGCCACACGAGCTCACTGGAAGAAACCTTATGAATCGTGTACTCGTTTGCGATTCTTTATTGAAACGTAATGGTCGTCCTACGAAAAAGGTCGTGGTCAAGGTCGGTAAGGCTTCACAGACTGTGCCAAAACCCGGGTTAACTGTCGCAATAAGGTTATGCTGTGTGTATGGTGGGATTGGAAGGGCATTGTTCATTATGAGCTTTTACCGCCGGGCAGAACCATCGATTCGGATCTCTACTGCCAATAACTGATGAGATTAAAGCAAGAAGTTGAGCGGCCGAAATTGATCAATAGACAGGGTGTGGACTTTCATCATGACAACGCTAGACCATACACATCTTTAGCCACTCGGCAAAAATTAAGAGAGTTTGGCTAGGAGGTGTTAATGCATCCGCCATATAGCCCTGACCTTGCACCTTTAGATTTCCACCTGTTTCGATCTCTTCGGAATTCTTTAGGCAGTGTAGGTTAACATCAAGAGAGGACTGCCAAAAATACTTGTCACGTTTTTTTGATCAGAAGTCCCAAAATTTCTACAGCAACGGGGTCATGTCACTAATATCTACCAGATGGCAAAAAGTCATGGACAAAATGACACATAGGTATATACTGCAATTAAATGTAAATAAACTTTGAGAAAAAATATATTGAGTTTTCATATAAAATGCCAAGAAACTTTTCCCCAGCCTGTTCTTCAATATTTACTAAAAAAAATGTACTAAAATTATTTGGCTTAACGTTATCATATGAAACCGAAAAGCTTCAAAACATTTCTTTTTATTTATTTATTTGGACACAAAAATATTTTCCTGCCTTCATATATTAATATACCTCATGATTCTCCGTGGAATCCAATTTGGAACTGAAACTTGACACACCCAGTCACCGAGTCTCACTTTAAGGGCACTTAAGTACATCACGTCAAGACCGTAGTCGTTTTACACATCATTGTGCCCTTGTACACACAAGGCACACATATTAAATTAAATTAAAATCGAGGACAAATTTCTTGTTTAAAATAACTAATACTGTTTATAATTACACATAAATTGTCTATTTATTGTAAAAACATACGTTTCGAATTAATAAATGGCATTGGAGTTTTTTTATAAACCATTCAAATGCAATGGAATACAATTCTAGTTATATTTTACTGTTCAAAAAAACAAAAGTGTCTGCTTCCATTGTTAGTAAAACTAAATAATATATAAAATAGATTTTTTTAAAGCAAAAACGCGTTTTTAAGAGTAGATATATCAATTCGCGTCAGGTTATAATTGAAACTATGAACGCGGCGAGTCCACACGTAAACTGTCGTCGACTGTGGGCGAGGATGACGTTTGTTTCCGTGTGCCTATTACCTTTTGGACTTAACATGGAACTCATTCCTATTTCCGAAAGCAAAAATGAAAAATCAGAACCACTATCATTCCCAAAGTCTTCTGTAATTATTTATGATGTATCAAATTTTCTCGGTGTATTGGAACGTTGGTGTGTTTTCGAATGTTTTAGTGTTATCGAGTTGATTTTTTTTTTTCGCCCTCAAAGTGTAAGCATGTCCATGTTGTCCGTTCCTAAACGGTGGCCGCTGCGGTCATGAATAAAATAGTATTATCGACTGGTAGCGGCCTCACCCTAGAATTATTTACATGTGTGACATTCCTCCTCCCTCGCCCGAGGGTAGAAATGGGGACGCAATTTCTACCCGCGGGCGGCGAATACACATCGTGTTATTTTTAGAACTTTAGCTAACAGAGTCGTTGAATCCATTGAAACCGCATAAAGTTCATAACCTTGTGGAGACTTTTAGAGAAGTACTGCAAAGTGTTTTTACATGTTTCCATTTCGGTTAAAATGCTGGCTTTCGGTTCTTAGGTAGGGCTAAGACAAGCAACGACATAGCGCTGCAAGGGCGCTGTCTACCTTAAAATGACTAAGGATTAGGTAAGGTACGAAAATGGGCCCTGACATCCCTTACTCATTCACTGAAATATAACAGCACATACTATTACTTCAAGGTTTACCTGTAAGTTGGTAGTTAATGTCCACGGTCGGACTGTCCAATTTACTGAGTGTGTCTTCTCCCCCTACTAGTTTCTGGTAGAAAATAATCAAAACTTCGGCAGCTAGCGTTGTTCGAGAATATTCGCAACGGATTTGTTCATAACCATTCGCGTAGACAATATGGTGACTAAATTTTATTTATTTCTTTTGCATTAGCGAAAACAGCACACTTTGTATTCATAGATGATTTTCACACCTACCATCAATTGAACGAACAGCCAGCCTAGCGCTCTTTCTCTATAAAAATCTGATAATTATGTTTCAGTGTCCAAAAATTTGTTTTCTATGATTAGAGCGGTCGATACAAACGGTATGTTATGTTGGTAGGCATGTGTCATTGCCTATCATGGAAGTAATAAGTACTATATACATTGCCTATAAACGCAGGCAATGCCGGCGAGACCGGTAACCCTGAACGGGGATAAATCTTAAACCTTTCAAAAATGGCATTGAGAAATATAATGACAGTAATGTTTGTTAGATACTTTTTATTTATTGAATTTCAATTGCTAATGAAAAGATTTTTGTCTTTCTATGTTTTAAATTTTTATTTAATTTACGAATAAAACATTTATAATTCTCTTACAGTGATCGTAATGTAAGTATTTCGTGATCTGAAACTGTTTCTTGCTTCAAACATTATATAGGTATATTTATAATAATAAAATATAAAGAGCTTATTGATCAGTGGCGCACAATTTTTTATATTTTTAGACTATCCCTCGGGAACATAACATTTTTCCAGGATTAACAATTAACATATAGTATCTTATATGTTAATTCACAAGTAATAAACTATCTCTGTGCCAAATTTCATCCAAATCCGTTCAGCAGTGAAACGTAAAAAAGTAACAAACATACATCCATCTTCACAAACATATTATATAGTATTATTATATTAGTAGGATGTTTGTTAATTTTTTCACAGATAACCGATTGTGTTGAAATGAATATTTTTAAAACATTTGTTTATGTTTCATTTGATTTGAAAAATTCACTATCTTTTTAGTAAATATCAATCAATTTCATTTGTCGCTTTTGTGCCCAACAAATAAAGAAAAAAGCGTTTTGTAACTACATCTTTAGTTTGGAACGATACATATTTTTTTTTTCAAAAACATGAAACTTAAGATTTACATTTTTTAAGTAAAAAATTATATTATATTCCCTTATTTACGGCAAAATGTGTATAGAACATTTCATTAATTAGAAACTTAATTGTACTTACATTTTGCGCAATTATATATTGGTATTTTTTCTTCCCTTGAAGCAATGTCAATGAATTGACATACTTAAATTTTTAAATAATATTTCGAAAATTAAGGTAAACTTAAAGCCTTAAGAGGATATAGAATCTCATAAAAAATTTATAAATTGAATCCACTGCTAAATCCAATAGACTGTATAACGGATTAACAGTTGTCGAACTATGATCGGTTACACTTACATGATGTGTTGTGCTGCTTGGACTGCTAGCCGGCGATTGTCTTCTTGCTGGGAGTGGTGCAGGAAGAGGAGCTGGCGGATGCGATGGCGGTAACGCTTTACCCAACGCAGCAGCGCCGCCTTGCCCGAACAACCTCAACACTTGCTCGGGCGAAATCGGTCTTTTCTTACCATTCGTTGTGCTCAGGTGGTTCGTACTGTTCCTTAAACTCGTTGGTCCTGGTGAAATTTTAAAAAAGTTAACATAAGACACCTCCGAATCTGTAAATGCTGCTTACTATTCTTTTAATAATCCCATATAGAATGAGCTAAGACAATTTTAATTTAACAGACTAGCTGAGCCCACAACTTCGTACCAGTGGTACTCGGTATAACGCGTAACTTTTTTGTTTGAAAACCAATTGGAATGAAACAAACACTAAATGTTATGGGAATCTTGCTACAATACATCAGTGAAAAACACATTCAAATTGATTATGCCGTTTCTGAGATTAGCGTGCACAAACGCACAGACAAACAGACAAAAATTCTAAAAACCATTTTTGACCTCGATAATATAAATACAACGTGTACAAATTGTTTTTTTTTTTTAATATTTAATGTACAAACACGGCTCGTTTACGATTTTATCATATGTATAGATTTGATTTAATTTATATTTTTTATTAAATATACAAATAAACTATTTAAAATTGCCAGTGAATTTCAAAATATCTAAGGAACATAGAAAAAGGTTGTTAAATCTGTCTAAGAAAAGAAATTCATATGGATTTGCAACGAATATTAATATCCTAACATTTATAGATATATTTATAGTAATATAATATAGAGAGCTTATTGATCAGTGGCGCACAATTTTTTATATTTTTAGACTATCCTCGGGAACATAACATTTTTCCAGGATTAACAATTAACATATAGTATCCTGTATGTTAATTCACAAGTAATAAACTATCTGTATGCCAGGTTTCATCCAAATCAGTTCAGTAGTTTTTACGTGAAAGAGTAACTAACATACATCCTCACAAACTTTCGCATTTATTATATTGGTAGGGTGTTTGTTAATTTTTTCACAGATAACCGATTTTGATGAAATGAATATTCTTGAAATTTACACTAACCACGGTTAGTAGTCATTTATGATTACTTTTAAAGAAACAAAGGGATGAAACAACGTTTTTTTTTTCTTTAGATTACTTCAAATGAAACATGTAGGACCAAACATTTGAACTTTTTAAAAGGCTAAGAAATCTCAATGGGGTGAATATAACAACCAAATTATTGAAGGTTTTAACCTGCACTGTTAGTGATTGTAGTGGAACCAAGGTACGGTGCTCTCGACAATTTCCCTTGGTAGTGATGCTGCGAGTACGAGGCGTGGTGGCCGTGGGAGGAGGCAGGTCGTTCCACGATGGTATAAGAGGTGCCCGGAGGTGAATAATAGACGCCTCCGCGTGTCCGCGCGCGAGCATCCTCCGCCTCGTAGCTCGTGTGGCGGTTATCCTGCATTAGGTAAACACAATATAACCTGAGAAACATTAATCTGTAAACCCTTCGGCACATGTCCGACGAGGCAGAGAACACTGCGATTCACAGTCATGCGACATGCCTGGTGGCAGTAACCACCGCCTTATAGATAAGTTCGTTGTATAAATAGAAGATGCCAGAGCACATTTCTGGCTATATTTTAAAATTAGCATCCGGCTTCGCACGCACATATTATCTGCATATTATATACTCAAACCTTCCTCGTTTATAGCTCTATTCATTAGCGGATAAACAGAGAGAGGCGGACAGGGTGATAGGAGCTTTATTTTATAACTAGCTGAGCCCGCAACTTCATACGCGTGGTATTCGATAGGGCGAAACTTTTTTGTTTGTAAACCGATTGGAATGAAACAAACACTAAATGTTACGGAAAGATTGCTACAATACATCAGTGGAAACCGCATTCAAAGCGGTTAAGCCGTTTTTGAGATTAGCGTGCACAAACGCACAGACAAACAGACATACAAACAGACAAAAATTTTAAAAACTATTTTTTTTGGCTTAGTAACATAAGTACAATATTTAATGTACAGACACGGCTCGTTTACGACTTTATTATAGATATAGATGTAGATGTGAAGGCGCCTTTTTATTTTTTTTAGCGCATTTTGGGCTGCCTTTTATGGCACCAGGGGCCAGATCTAGGGGACGTACCCGAATCTTCGTTTGTAAAAATAAAAGATATGTTGTTTGCACCAACGTGTATTCAGTATCCTTTTACATTATAAAATCTTTACATCAATATATTACAAAATCAACTAATATATCTTTATCCATCAAAATCTCTCAACTTTCTCCCCATCTCTCTACTTTGCCAAAATCTGTCTCTTTTAGAAGTCATTTCAAAATTAGTTTAAAAACAGTCAATCATCTGCAATAAGGTTTTTATACCACATTGCATCATAGTTTAGTAATAATTAATGTGAAAGCCAGTGTAACCAAATTCACATACATTTTTAGGGTTCCGAACGAATAAAAAAACGGAACCCTTATAGGAGATTTTTAAAAGAAATTATTTCTAAAAGATTTTTAGAAAGAAAAAAGAAATTTTAAAACTCGTGTGTCCGTCTGGCCGTCGCTCACAGTCAATTATCTCAGAATCTACTAGACCGATTAAGTTGAAATTTGGTAGACATATCAATTTCTGTGACCCAAAAGCAGAGTTGTGACGTGAATAGATGAAATCTGCATATGGGAGGTCATTTTGGGGGGAAAAATTAAAAATTTTTTTTTTTTTTTTTTCAAAACTGCATCGTGTGACATATCAAATGGAAGATCTTGTTGTGAAGATCTTAAATGTATTTTTTTTTTTGTAATTTTAAAATAAATAGTTTCCAAGTTATTCAAGAAAATAGACGGAAATTGACCATTCCCCTCCCCCTTATCTCCGAAACTACTGAATTTAAAATTTTGAAAAAATACAGAAATTAGTTTTGTACTTATAGATTATAGAAAAACCTATAAGAAGTCCGTGATATTAAAATAGCATGGTAAATCACTCAATATTGTGCGGATAGGTAACATCGTACGGAACCCCCTCTTCACGCGAGTTCAGCTCGCACTTGTCCCGTTTTTTGTTTAATAATAAGATGTCATTTCGTGCAGATTGCTTGCATATAACCTTTCTCGTTTTCACATCCTGTTATGAAAAAGATTATGGTATTTATGTAGTTTTTTCTAAATAGTTACTAAAAGAGTACGTGTGTGTGTATTCTAAGAACTTCTTGCAGTTCATCTATTGTATTATAGCCAGAATCGGCAGTGGAATCGCATCCATCTGCTGTTGCTTGTATTCGTAGACGAGGATCGCCAAATAAAGTGATCAGCGAGGTGGGTGGTGTTACCTGTTGCGAACGTGAATGTCTCGCAAGGTGATGGGCGGGCGGATGCTGCGGTGTGGCAGAGCGCGTCCAGCCATAGCCGTGCGTGTAGGGCGGCGGCCAGCGCGCGCCAAACTCGGCCAGCTCCGAGCCCTCCGCCGCCTCCCCCGACCTCATGCCGGGGGTCACCGGACGCACTGCATACCGACCAAACAACTGTTACATACCCTTCCCTTTATTACAATAAAAATCATATAATTTCTTTTATAAATTTTAAAACTACATTTAAAAATTTATACTTAGACTAAATATGTGTTGTTATGATATATAATCTAATATTTTAAAGTTTCATTAAAATTCGTTCAGCAGTATTTGCGTGAAAGAGTGACAAAAAACCATCCATTCGCATTTATAATTTTAGTTGGATTACCATTTCTAAGACACTAGGTTCTTTATTTAGTAAAAGTACTAAAAAAGCTAGAATTTTTTAGTAATTTTTCCAATGGCTACTTGTTAACAAATGTAGATGAATATTCTTTGAAATTCTTTAGTTTTATAGATACAGCACCATAAATACCACGAACGCTTTAAAATTGAAGTTGTTTCATAAAGTTTATGACGATCACTTTATGGAGCCATTTTAAGAAGACACTATGGAAGTGCAAATTATAGTTGTCCTCATAAAATCTGCATGGTGAATTGGATGTAATCAAGACTTAAAATATGTATGTAGGGGACGTGAATTTTCTGAAGACTAGAATTTTTTTAATAGAATTTGAATAAAAGAACTCAAAACTGACGCTATGTTTTGTGAAATACAATTTATTATAATTATTATTATTATATAATATATAAATTATATAATAATTATTACTATTATAATTTATTATAATTTTGTGAAATACAATTTATTATAAATATAACCTATAATTTAGGTTTATTATTATAATATAATATGGATATACTGAATGAAGGTGTAAGTCGTCAAAATTATTATACCAAGCATCTATACAGCCCATATTTTGTTAGTAAAATGAAACTGAAATTTATATTAGCCTCTATTATTATAGTTTTAAAATTCGAGGTAAAAGATGATTAGCAGTTTAACATTCTTAACATAATGTTAAGAAGAAGAAATTTTTAGAAGAATATTTCTTCTTATCTTACTTATAATATATTCCTTAAACAAGTAAAAGTTATAAGAGTTAAATTTGTAATTTTAATGAGTAAAAGAAGATATTGTAGAGAACGCCTGCTTTGTAGTCATTATTGGACCTTAAAATTTGTTAAGTAAGTACTAAGTGATAAATACAAATAAACTTCCGAGTATTAACTCAACATCCGGTGCTAATACAAAAGATCACGGTTCACCCTCTTCCGTTACTCTGCCCTATATTGTAATTTACTTCTAAATATTCATGTTTAAACGTCTAAATAATATGAAAGTATGAAAAAGTATGTCTATTCGTGTTATAACACATACACATAATATTTAGATTTTATAATAGGTATTAAGTATTTTATATATATGTAAAGTTCACTTTATTTAATTTCATATTCACTTCATTTAATTTAAACTTGCCGGGTTTTAATTTTTTATTGTTAGGTATTTTTAATTCATAACATTAAAAGTGGCTACCTACATCAGGAAGAAAAGCTTCGGTTGAATGTTTAACGATTCGTGTAAATAAGATAATATTTTATAAAAGAGTTTGAAATAAGTAATTAAGATTTTGATTGTTGTTTCTCTTTTCAAGTAAGATTTATAATTATTTTAGGTCTAAGTTTGTATAATAGTTGTTTTTTATGTTTGTATAAATGTAAAAGTTATTTCGTGTAATAAAAAAATATTTATCTTTCCGAGCAACGCAATTTGGTATTTATTTCTATGTCCTAAAATTACCTACATGAAGTGTTTGCACATTATTTATATTGTAAATTAAAGTCGATGTCCGCTTATCTCTTTCCCGCTACTTCTTCTAAAACAGCTATAACGGACTTTGATATGATTTTCACTAATGGAAAATACGATAAACGAGTAAATTTTGCGTATATAATTTGCGGAAAAATTGCACCCGTGCGGAACGTGCGATCGATACATTGTCAGTCACATGTGACTGACGAGGCAGTAAATGTGTTAATTTTTGTTTGCCCAAAAACCTACATATAAAATTATAAACTGTTCCGTGAATAATGGTACATATTTTGTTGAGCTATTAAAAGAATCCAGATACCATCTTCCATCCCATATCCTTCATCACATCAAGATCGAAAGCGTTCTCGTAAATTTTGCTCGTATTAAGGCGTTATTTTCGTCCCCTAATTTGACTTGACATAGTAAAATTTTGATAAAAAATACAGAACATATTAAAATATGAACAACTATATTTAAAAAATTCGAATCGGGCATATTTAATTCTTTTTTTTTAAGAAAAAAAAAAATAGTAAATTACTGCCCAAAAAAGCTTTCTCGTCACAGTAATAAAAATTTTCAGCGACAACTACATTATTTTTAAGCTTATTAATTAACTTAAGTTCTGTACTAAAGTTTTAATTGGCTACTTTTATTTTATTTTTCATATTTTACACAATATTTAAGAAAAACCTACCAATTTTAAATTTTTTCGGTTATGTCCGAGAAGCTACAAAAATTTATTGTGCAATATTGCACCTTAATTCATATGTACTTTACTTAGGTTCAACTCATTTTGGTAAAAACTCCGTAGCCACCATAAAAAATAGAACATCCTATTTGTATTTCATGTAAAAATGTTAATATCGAAATATTTTAAAATAAAGTCGCAGTCCGCCTGTCTGTTTCCCCGCTTACTTCTTCTAACTAAACCAAGCAACGGGTTTTGATAGTGTTTTCACTAATTGAAAAAATGATAAAAGACGGTTTGCGTTTATATGATTGCACCTGAGACGGGTTGCTAGTTGCAAATAAATAATTAACAATCCCTCAGACTTGTAACTAAGAGTAGGTAGATAAAGTAGATATAAAAACACAACTTTTCTCGGCAAATACACTTTTCAGTGAAGACCCTTTAATCTGGATGCAGGCCGAAAGCTAAGCTAACTTAGTTCAGCTTAGCTCGCATAGCTGACTCAATTTTTCTTAGTTGTACACACAAGTTTGCGTAGTTTGCGGTCACTTTGCGGTCTACACACAGTATGTAAAACTGCGTCAGATATGCGAGTTAAGCTAAAGTTAGCTTAGCTTTCGGTATTCATCCAGGCTTAATCTGCTTGAATAATTATAGATTCCTATTTATACTTATATAATAGAAATTCCAACGTCAGACGCATCATAAATATTTAATAGCAGTTGAGTTGACAATCCCTCCCGTTCGCAATCCAATCTCTTTGTCAGAGACAGGTCGATTTTGTAGAGACTGTGTTTCTCTTTGATTGAACAATTTAACATGTTGCATAAAGTCTGCAATGCGGATTTATAATTTACTTAGGGGGAAGCATTCGCACTTTGCATCCGATCTATCATCCGAACATCCGATTAATTTATTTTTAATAAGTTATAAGCATTATTAATAGGTTGGGGAAAAAGTTTCTTCGCATTTTATATGAAAACTCAAGATTTTTTTATATCGATAAAAATATAGAGCTTTTTTTGTTTACCTAGCTTTTTCAAATGGGTCAAAACTGTTTTGTTGTCAATTCCCAGTTCTTCAGTTACGTCGTAACTACTGATATGCCGATCTTGGTCCACTTTTTCAAAAATGGCGTCCATTTTATCCGTAACAGGGCGAACGAAGCGAGATGCATCTTTGACGTCAAAATCCCCGGATTGAAAACTGAGGTTACTGCATTAGGTCCATAAACGTCACAAAGTTTTTTCGCATCTTGCGTTGCATTTTTTCCATTTTTGTAAAAAAAAAATTAAAATGTATCTCAAATTTCTTCATTGGATTCACTCATTTTGACAGAAAGAAAAACAAATGAAAAATAGTTGGAAAGATTTTACTAATTTGTTTCTTTTTTTGTAAGTAACCTTTTTAATGTCATTCAGAACCAGCCATATATCAACAAATAAATACAGTCAAAGAGATTTTATTACAAGTTTATATATCCCTTTTTCTCCGATTTAATATAGATTTTTTTTATATATTTAGAGTACAGACACGGCTCATTTAGGATTATTTATTTGGTTAGGTGTATGTACAATAAATCTTGTGAAGACTTCATAAAGAAAATTATGAAATATTTTTTATTATTTTTTATACAAAGATCGTCAGACAGGCTGACGGTCCGTTTATTGATAGTAGGTGGCTTCCGTCGCCTATAACATAAGCAACGCCAAAGGTGCTGCAAGTGCGCAGCCGACAATAATAGGGTTAAGGGATTGGGAAGATATAGGGAAATGGGCTCTGGCATCCCTTACTCACTCACCGACACACAACAGCACATATGCTATTATTTCAAGATGGTCTTCTGTAAGGGGTTGGTTACTGGCGTCAGACGGGCTGTCCAAATAACTGCGAAACGCAGTGTGCCCAACCACTAGTAATTGAAATATTGCACATAGGTACAAGTTAGGATAGGTTAGAGAGAAACAGACAGTCGCAAAAAGCGACTTCAATTTATAATATGTAGAGATTTTACCCCAATTATAGATGTCAAGTACTCTGCGTTAAAAGTGGAAAAAATGTATGAATTTTGATGCGTCTATTTGCATGTGTTATAAATTAAATATTAACATGAAAACTTTTCGAAATAGCAGTGCTCCTCAAATACCTAAGCCGAACATATGTACCTAATAGTCCAGAAAAATTTACTAACATATCAAAATTCGAGTCCTTTCTATAAAATATGAAATACCTATCGATGCCTGAAAGAAGTTTTTGAAAAAAAAAAACACATTTTTTTACACAATCACATTATCACCCTTATCTTCTAACCCCTTTTTTGTCTGAAACTTTTTTCTAACTCTTACTATTTTGTATAATTTGGAGAAAAAACACCTATTTTTATTTTCTCTACCCCTTCTACAGGGTGGAATCAAAAATTTCTGTCATCTATATATATTACATAGAAGCTTATTATATCAAGTTATTAAATGTTAATCAATTTTAAATCTTTATTTTATTTCCTCACATAATTTAGGTTTATTTCGATAAAAGTTATCAACAATAAGCGGCGGCAAACAGGTCATCACAAATTCGGGTCACTAAAAAATACGAGCGAAGCAAGTTAGAAATGACCTGTTTACAAGCACTTGTGTCGTAAATCTTCAGACTTTTGAAGCCTGATTATGTTTCCTTTGTCATACCCCTCCGAATGAAGTTACGAAAAAAAGTAGGCATTCTTGTTGAATATAAATAAGTACTATAACATTGAATATAATTTAGGTATTAAAATTATTCTGTATTTTTCGTACAATATTAAACCTTCTAATACTAATACGAACATACTAAATGCATTTGAAAATATCCGCTCCTGAAATAGCACATGGTAACTGGGCAATTGTAGCCGTCTAGCATTTAATAAGTGTCACAGTATAAGCGGCGTGTTTTTTTTGGTACGTCATGTTCGCTATGCTGTGAGTCGCGTCACTGTTAAATTAGTTACATAACAATATTCGTCTATGGTGACAAATGACTACACAATATTTTGCATGTTTGAAAGTAAGTGGAAGAGCGCACATAGCTTAAATTAATACTTTTCTTTATAAAACTAGACCGAATCGGCTCAGCTCCGCAAGTGTGAAATTGAAGAAGTTAGAATTCTTAGGTGTTAAAACATTTATTCAGTCTATTTGTCACATATTTCTAGAAGGCATTGTTTTTTTTTTAGATGATTTGTCAGTACTTTTTCTCTGGATGAAGTACCCTATGTCCTTTCCTGTACCCTTGACAGTGTATACACAAAATTTCACGATGATCGATAGAGTAGTTAAAAGCGTAACAAACAAACAAACTCACTTTCACATTTATTGTATTAGTTAGGCCAATTAGGTAAAGCCAACTTCGAGAAGGAAGTCAATCATCAAATCCAGCTCCGGAAGCTCGTTTGGGAATAGCAGCGTTCGGGATGCTCTGAAACATCTTCCTCCTCAATGCCTTAAAAGAAAAGTTTTCGAATGATATGGCACTGCAACGTGGTCCTTAACTATGGGCCTCGTAAGAAAGCTCAACATCGCTCAACAAGTAATGTAGAGGTCTATGCTCGGGGTTACACTGCGAGATCGAATCAGGAATGAGGAGGTCCGTAGAAGTCACCCGAATGCCGCTAAGGCTGGGAGGTTCTCGAATGGAGACCACGGACCGGCTAGTATAGCGTAAGTTTTCCACCAGCAAGGTGGATCGACGACCTAATAAAGGCTGCGAGTCAATTCTGGATCCAGACTGCTTCTGACCGGTCCCGTTGGAACATTATGAGACAGGCCTATGTCTAGCATTGGACGCGCTACGGGTCAGATGATGATATTAGTTAGGATGTGCTATATCAAGAACTTCGCCAACAATGCCTTCAATTGAATTTGAATTTGAAATTTTGTTTGAAATAATTTTTAATTGATATTCAATAATGTTTTTACATAAATGTTTGTAGAATTTAACTAACTCTTTAATATTTATTATATACATATTACTAATTTACATAAATCATATAACATAAAACATAATTTAGTATGTATAAATCTAACCTAATTAAATATATTTACAAGTTTAATAATCTAAACTAAATATAAATCTATATATTCTATAAACTAATATAAATACTTATAAATAATTTAAACCTATTAAACCTTTGGCTGACGGAAAAGTGGCCATAATGCCATAATTTGAAATTGTTTTTGTCATTTTTTTTTGTCAAATTCAAATTGTCTTTGAAAAGAATTGAAACTTGTAATATGTAGTCGTACTATTTGAAAAATATGTAATACATAATATCGAGCGACATGACGAACCATAGCCAATTTGTCGGCGATAATTCAACAAACTTCTTTTGCGGACGGATGACGTCGTTTGGCGCGGCGCCAAACTGACTCAGCCCTCTCAAATCCGACTGTTCAGAGTCCCTAATATTACAGAGAAAGGACAATGTTAACATCGATTGCTATTGTGTGTAGCAAAACACAACTATCACCATAGTCACAGTATATTAATTTTTTATGAATATACTGTACCATAGTATTTTATCATTTTTTGTCTTTAAGTAGACTCCTACAAATTAAAAAAAAATACCATATTATTATTATTCATAATATTCATAAAAACAATAATATTCAGTGACATTTTGTTTACTAGACACCTACATCTCCGATTAAAGCATTAATACAAGTCAGTGATTCGGAAAATGAAGGCAAGCCGGCGTGACTACCAAATGGAAAATTCGCCAGCGCACTGTTCACTGTCGATCGCGTGGAAGTAGATATAATAATGACTATAATAAACAGACTATATCACAATTTTGCTACATAATATTATACAGTAACATTACGTAACAGAATTGTTACATAGTACAACATATGTATGTTGCTGTTGCCAACGACAAGCCAATCGTGATTAATTGATGGAGGATTAGATGAAATTTTATACAAAGGTTTTGTTGTGAAAAACATTTATTTTGTAAAACGATTACGACAATAACAGGTCGCTTGGGCATCTTATCGTGGAAGTAAGAATGAAATAGGTAATAACGAAAGCAAATCTAGAGAACGAGAAACAATTCGGCATTTTTTTTGTTTTTTCAAATATACAAAAAAAGTCCGAGGAAGGTTCTTATGCAGAGAAAAAATTGAAAAATTAGACATCCGCCCGAAACCGGGAGCAGATCGCTAGTTTATTTATAAAAACATAACTCGTACAGTACGAATACAATTTTTTTTAAGATGGGTTTGATCTTGGCTCTATTCGTGTAGGAAAGATGAGGCCGACGATGGAGCGAACTCGCCCAAAAGATGCCTATTCACTCGAACCTTGAAAAGATTTAGGTTGTATTTCCGAGCTCATAATCCGAGTTCCAATCCTTAGCAGTGCTCATATAAAAGATGTTTTAAAGCGCTTAGTCCGAATTAGAGGGATTTCGACAAGGTGAGGATGGTAAGCAGCCGTACATCTCCATGTTTGATAAAAGAAAGGGGAAGCCCGTATGATCTCATGCAGCTCTCGAGCACACTCTCCGAAATATATCTTATAGAATACACCCAGACAGGGAATTTTGCGTCTACGTGCTAGGCTCTGCAGCTTAGTTCTTAAAATAAAGTGGAAAATTTTAACTACCTACCCTCGTATTCCCAACAAAAAACGCACGTGTTCAATCTTTGACAGCAGGAGAACAGGGAATTCTAGATACTCTGATTGTTCAGGCATGTAAAACAATTTCGTTTGCCCTTCTCTTTTGTTATTTAATGCGCTAAAATACTTAAAATAATTAAATTGTTAAAAAAAACTTTAAATTATTATTATTACTTCAGTATATTTAAGTTAATCTCTAAGCTAAAGACTTCTATTGAAACTTGATTTCTTTACATCATAAACGTCTTTTACACGTAGAAATGTAAAAAGTTAAGTTATTATTAAACAACAGCACACCTGCCAACGCCGGTTGAACGTAATTTATAACTCACCGGTTAAATTTAACTTAACTCCGTTTACCTTCGTCACGTGAATAACTTTAATCCATTAATCAATCTTTTTCCGTTGTACATATAACCGAGATCAGATATAGCTAATGTTGCTTTACAGGCTAAAAACCATTTGAAGATGAAATCACTGGTGAATCTGACAACGATATTTCTAAAACTTATGTTATCGACAGTGTTAAAACAGCTAAGAAAACACAAAAATAATTCATAAGTTAGTATCGCTTAGGAAAAATACATTCTTTGAACATGAAAACATTTCGAATTCTTGGAATTGTATGATAAAATTATACTATTATATGTATAAACAAATAAATGTTCTAATTTTATTAAGAAATAAATGTTCTGAGGATAGTTTATGTGTATAATTCAAGAATATCTTATGCAAAGTTATCACGGTTTTTGTCAAAGAAGGCGTGTGCCCCACGCATGCAGGGTTCAGCTGGACATGTATAAAATACTAGAACTATGACAAAATAATATACAGCGGCAAAAAAAAAATTAAGAAATGAAAAGAATAAATTATTAAGTTATTAAGAAATTGCTTCAACAAGCGTAAGAACACTTTATCAATTTGATCTGGCATTCTTCCTAAAATTTTTAATTCAATTAAATTCAATCGGTGCATCGAAATAAGTTCGTTCGGATTCAGAATATTTATTTTCACTACAGTATTTTTCAAGTATTATTACGAAGAATCAAAAGATAATACGAGAATTCAACACACATACGAGAGATTCTATATCTATACTAATATTATAAAGAGGCAAAGTTTGTAACTTTGTTTGTTTTTATGTAGAAGGTAATCTTGGAATTTACTCATCCCTTTTTAAAAATTATTCCGTAAAACGAAAAGGCTTTTTCATGGTAATCGAATTTGCAAAGTAAGTCGACGAAAACGTTTCTTTCAAACGCTGCTTTAACGGTGAGAGACAATATATATGATTGATTTCTATAGAAAAGTTTGATTATGCCTACAAAAAAGTCAGTGACAGCATATCTCTAACTTTTATATTTAAGCCACAATAACTAATTTTTGTATTAAAAAAATAATTATAATCGTTAGGAGACGTTTATTGGCCATATTATCAACAAAATTATGAAACCTTATCAAAATCAGCAAGTTTATTGTCACATGTATTTAATACACGTGATTTTTGCTTTTTACTGCATATATTTTGGACGATATTAAAGAGATAATATGACATAATATGTAAAGCGCGACCGCGCCATGAAACCACAAAGGCATTGCAAAGACGCGTACGCTACGATTGAGAGGTAGATAATTGATTTTTACTAATACCGAGAAACAATCAGAATTCCACGCGGGCGAAGCCACGGGCGCAACTAGTCTTATTATAGTATTCTTGTGAATCACTTAGACCTACGTAATATATTCGGAATGTTTCCAGTCACGCTGATGTATGAAATCTATTCAAATGTGACCCAAATTTTACCACACGTGTTTATTAAACAAAAGCACGAAACGTATTTCTGGTTTTCTCAATTAATAATAATATTAACGTAAGTAAGGCGCTAATGTTGGGGTACTTTAATTTTTTTACCATCCTATTTAGAGGCAAGAAGTATCTTATCTGAAAGTCCTAAGTCAAGTAGGTACAGGTACGCGACATGAGAGTGCTACGATCATTACTCGAGAGACTACCCTACAGGATTTTATCGATTTCTTCGGTTTTTTATTACAAATATTGTGTAAACGGCCTGATCTTTATCTATCGCAGACAGAAGTTTTTGAAGAGAGGTATTTTCATTGCCCGGTATAATTATTAGACTAATACCAAGCGAATTGTGAGTTTTATTATTTACATTTTGTGATGCTATCATAGCAATTAAGCACTTTAACATCTCATTTGAGATTTATTAATAACTAACGACTCCCGTGATCGCATTGGTGCAATTTTTCTGAAAATTATATATAAAAACCTTCCTCGTTTAACGCTCTTTCTATCAAACCGCATCAAAATATGTCGCATGGTTTAGGAGGAGTTAGAGGATATACAGACAGACAGACGCAGGCAGCGGAAAGAATTAATATTCATTTACTAGCTGAGCTCGCAACTTCGTACGCATGATATTCGGTGTAATGCGTAATTTTTTTCTTTGTAAAGCGATTGTTTCATTACAAAATGTTACGGGAAGCTTGCTACAGTAAGTACATCACTGAAAATCATAATGAAATAGATTAAGCCGTTTCTGAGATTAGCGCGCACAAACGCACAGACAAACCGACATACAGACCAACAGACAAAAAATCTAAAAACTATTTTTTTGACCTCTGTAACATAAACACAACGTGTGCAATGGTTTTTTTTTTTATATTTATTGTACAGACATAGCTCGTTTAAGATTTTATTAAATTATATGTACAAAATGATTTTATTATATGATATAGATAATCATATTATGTTAACTTTTTGTAAACTTTTTGTTTATAACTGGCCTCTAGAGTCAATAGCACAGAATAAGCTCGGTAGTAAATAATACATATTATTATGTTATTGTCATGTATAAATTTGTAACATAAACCTTTAGTTTCGGGCGAATTCTTTCAAATATTATATTATAACTGATTATGTTCCAAAATCAAACATTTTAAAAAATTAATTATATTAATTTACTGCCAAATTAGAATCACTTATTAAGTTATTAATGCAATATCTAAAAAGTAAGTAAACAAGTCAATAATAGGCTGGAGATATAACAATAGCTTTTTGTAATAAGGCACACAATGGCGAAGGGCGTTCGTGACGTCACAGGAGAACGCGGGGACACGGCGTCTAGGAGGGAGGGTAAAGGAACCAGGAGTTCAAGGGCGGGAAAGTAGGTCAACGGGCCACATGAAAACCCAGGCTACAGGGCGAGCGTTACTACACTTTTAAATTGGCACGAAATACTTTCTCATTACAATTTTTCTCTTGTTACAAATTATGTTTTATTATGGTCCAAAAATCCAACTTCCTATTTCGGGATTTCAGGGAGAGCTCACTTCCATGCCGGAAAACATTTAAGGATATATTATGGAATTGTTCTACTGTAGAATACTTTATGAAATTGTACTAAGAAGAAAAGCGTTTTATTGTTTTCTTACTAAATCGCTTTTTTAGCTCTTGATGATTTTATTGTGTTCATTTTACTTAAAAGCTTTTTCTGTGTTTATGTAGCATGGCGAGCTTATTTTCCTATTAAATTCGATATACCGTGTTCATTTGATATATACCTTTTTGACTTTTATCTTTTCGAAATGCTTCTATCACTAATAATTATTTGTAAGAGATATATACTTAAGATGGCGCTGTACGAGCGTGGGAACTCAGTAATAGGTACATATTTGGGAGAATTTTTTGTCTCTACTTACTATTAATGCGAATAACAGAAGACAGAATGCGATGCAACACATTCGCGCCACTTTCAACTCGCGAAAATAATCTATACTTAATTAACATTATAAAGCTGGAGAGTTTGTTTGTTTGAACACACTAATCTCAGGAACTACTGGTTCGAATTGAAAAAAAAAAATTGTTTTGAATAGTCCATTTATCGAGGAAGGCTATAGGCTATATACCTGAAAAAACTGATAAAACTTGTATGTATTTTATGGTGATCGGTTGAGCCGTTTTCGAGTACATATGGGAGTCCAAGGATTAAAAAATATTCAGAAGCAAAAGTCGATACGTTTTCATGAATATCATATTTCAGTAATATCTGTGGAGCCAATGTATCTGGTTATACAAAAATTGTGACGCCCAAACATTACAGGTGAAAAATAAAAGAGTGACTATTATAAAAAATTACAGTTTGTGCGTGGTTTGGTTTTCCGGTAGCGTGTTCCATTTTCAAACAGAACATGCCATTATTTGAAACACACGACATACTTCTAAACTTTTACCACACACTTTTACACCGACTGCACTACAAAGGATGGTTTTGTATATGGCTACCCCCAGCTACCCCATTATGCTTACCTACTCTGTTCAATATGTCATTTTCTATTTGACTCGACGTTATAATCTGCGGTTGACGTGACTCACATAATACAATGACTAACAATGACATTGTTTTGAACATTTCTTGAATTAATTTTAGTATTGTTAGTGAACGAAGTAAAGTAATGACATTCTAGAAATCAGAAAGAAATATTGAACAGCAGTGTTCGATCAGAAAGAAATATCGAACACCGCGATTTTTAACGAAATATGAAAAATAAATATTTGACCAAAATCGGTTTAAAGTTTGTATGTTTCTTTGTAGGAGGTAATCTCCGAGGTACTCTCAATAGTTTGAATATCAGGATGGACATAGACCAATTATTCCACGCTGGCGAAGCGGCGGGCACGAGCTATTCAGAAATAAAGATCCAACGTTTGGCAAAATGTTGGATCTTTATTTGTCACTGCAAAAGTATACAGTGGGAGTAGAAATACTTTCGTCAGTTTTCAAATTCATTCCTTTATTAAGTGGTAGACTCTTAGTACTTTTTGAAACTAAAGCACTAAGCATACAACTGCATATGAAAGTAAACTTACTAGATATGATAACAAGGATCAATATGGTTTACACCTCTGACCAATAAAATAGTTTCATATCAACATCAAACCTTTTTTAAGGTCTGTCATTACGAACTTCGTGTCAAATATGTTATTGTGTGTCAGTATCACAGATCACTGCTACTCCTGTCAGTATCATATAATAATTTCTTATATTTCTTGGGATAAATATGAAGTAATTAAAAATGCCGAGGAATTTAAGTATCCATGAAAGAGCTGCAATTGTTGCGGATCATGAAGCTGGCTATAATATTAGCGAAATTTCTGCAAACATACGGAGAGGTCCAAAAGTTCGTTGAATGAAAGGATTTTAAATAAAATGAAACAATAAATCTATTTTTCCTTTTCAATATAATCACCCTTAAGCTGAATACATTTATTAAATCTATGAATTATTTTTTCTAAACCATCGTAAAAATATTTTTTATCTTTTGCCTCAAAATGAGCCAAAATTGCCTCCTTCCTTTACTTCATTGTCTTCGGAAAATTTCCTTCCCCTTAAGTCTTTTTTTAAATTGGTGAACAAATACAAATCACTTGGGGCCAGATCTGGACTGTAGGGTGGGTGGACTAGTGATTCGAAGCCATGCGTGTGCAGAGCAGCCGTTGCAACTCTGCTCTTGTGAACCGGCGCGTTGTCTTGCAAGAGCAACACACCCTAGTTTAATTTTCCTCGACGTTTTTCCTTGATGGCCTCATTTAATTTTTCTAGTAACATATTCTCGTAATAAATGTGGAGTACCACAGGGTAGTGTCTTAGGCCCCTTGCTATTTTTGGTATATATAAATGATTTACCAGACTGTGTTAATCATGGTTGCATCTTATTCGCTGATGATACAACATTAATTATAGAGTGTAAAGATCAAAATAATTTACAATCAGAAAGCAATAAGGAACTGGCAAAGGTTATTGAATGGTTGGACTATAATAATTTAAAGGTAAATTTGTCAAAGACAAAAGTTCAGCTATTTCAACCTAATAATCATTGTAATATATACAATCCCGACATTCATTATAATAACGTTAGTCTTGATATTGTTGATTCTTCTGTTTTTCTGGGTATAACTATTGATAAATTTTGTAACTGGAAGGCCCACATAAGTAGTTTATGCAACAAAATTGACAAATTTATTTACGTGTTGAGGCGTATTAAGCAAGTAGCTTCTATGAAAGCAGCTTTATTGGCGTATCACGGTTATGTGTCTTCTATTTTAAGATATGGTCTCGTACTTTGGGGTAACTCAACTGATGTTTTGAATGCATTTAAAACACAAAAAAAGTGCATCAGAGCTATTTGCAATATGAACGCAATGGAAAGTTGTAGACCAGTCTTTAAAAAATTACGTATTTTGCCATTGCCCTCACTATATTTATTTGAAGCGGGCTTATTTGTAGCTAAAAACTACAGATTATTTAAAACTTACGAAGAAGTTCTTCCCAATATAAACTTAAGGAATAAACATAAATTGTATATACCTCCGCAAAGACTAGAAGTATGTAAAAAAAATTCTTATTATATGGCCATAAAAGTCTTTAATCATTTGCCAGATAATATAAAAATGTTGCCTTTCCCTACTTACAAGAAAAGGCTTTTTGATATTCTCTTAACCAAATTCTATTATTGTATTAACGATTTTTTTAAAGATAAATTGTAAAGGTTTTGATGAAACTCAATTCTATATTATTTCATTTATTGAATATAAGTACCGACAAAATAGCAAAAAGTCATTAAGTCATACTGTTATGACCAAACGAACATATGTAACAAACATTTATATGCTGTTATACTAATAACAGGTATCTGCAGCTATTACATTTTATCATTTTAATTGCTGGTATTTAAAAAATACTTTGTAATTAAAAAAAATTGTGAGTGATTACAACAATAAGTCAACAACTACAAATGAAAGTACAGATAAGGGCGAGAAGCAAAACATGACTTAAAATTTAAGAAATTATGAAAGTCAAAATAATAATAATGAAATAATGTACCTAAATTCGATGTCAATAAGGAATGGTATTGTATGGTATTAACACAATAATCGTCGAGACTTACAGCATCAAGATGTCAAGATTTGCACACCGAATATCGGTTGGTCATGAAGGAACAAGAAAACTAAATGTCATCTCTGGTATCAGTTACCCATGGTCATCGCAAATAAATTCTTCTTCTTCTTCTTCTTCTTCTTCTTCTAGTATCGTTCCGTAGTATTCTCCGGTTATGGTCCTTCCCTTTTCTTTGTAATCAATCAGTATTATCCCTTCACAATCCCAAAAAACAGTAGCCATCAACTTTCCAGTCGACTCCGATACTTTGAATTTCTTTGGTGGTGGTGTCCCCTTTTTATGCCATTGCTTGGTAAGGAATTTTATCACAGCACGGTGTTCCATTTTCTCCATAGTTTCAGTTTTCTTCCGGATTGACTTGTTTAGCAGGCGAGTGTTCGTAAACTAATGACGCAATAGGGCTGAAACTCAATTTATATACTAATAATGAGTCCCCAATTAGTATGACACTAAGCGAGCGCCCCTATCCCCACTCCATACCACGAACTTTTGGACCTCCTCTAGTAATACATTAGTTGACTTGTCAATCAACCTATTGCAAACGTAAATTCGATATTTTATTTTGTTTTGATAATTGCCCTCGTGCAAGCAAATGTCGACTTTAAGGTGACGAACCTATTATTACCGTGACTTTACGTCAGGCGTTATATTGCTTTACATATTTTGTCAGGAATTTTAAGTTTTATTTTTCAACGCGGACGAAGTCGCGGGCACCAGATATGGATACAAATCCGTGGGTTCAATTCTATGTTAAACACTTTGTAGCGCCCAGCTATAAAACATTTTATATCCATACCTACGAGTATCTATACACTTACATCAGTAGCGATAGGAAATTATATCATACAAGCTGGTGCCCGCAACTTGGTCCCCATTGATAAATGAAAATATAACACCTGAGAAAACATAATGAGTAATATAATATTCATCGCTGTGACGACGGTGGCGCCGATTATTTTATATTTTTAGACGATCCCTCGGGAACCTAACATTTTTCCAGGATAAAAGTATGTTAATCCTGGTAATAAACTATCTGTGTGCCAAATTTCATTCAACATTCAATATTCAGCAACATCCAAACATACAAACTTTCGCATTCATAATATTAGTAGGACGCAAGCACATATGCTGTTATTTCTATATATTCTAAATATTATCGCCCAAATATCTTATTATCCCTTTTATACAATAAATTAATACAATAAAAAGAACATAAATCGAAACCATAATCGAATTATAGACTAATATAAACGGTCAGCGTTAACTTTTTACGAAAAAAAAAAACAAGCGAACATGAAAATAAAATAAACACAAATTATACATTTCCGTGACTATCAGTTCGTTCGCGTGCACAGTGTTTCGTGTCCCGAAAATGTGAATAATGAAGCAAATAAAAGATTTCGCTTGAATCGATTCTCTTTGAAACGATACACAAGAAAAGCTTAACAAGGGGAAACCTGTTAGTTTGTGAATCGCATAAAAACTTTATACTCATACCTACTTAGTTCAATTGATTTATTGTGTAGGTATGGTAAGGAGAGCGTCGGCAAAATTGTTTTTTTTATAATCAATTATACTTAGTAAGCTATAATACCATAGACAAACATACAGATACACATGTCAAACTTACAGCCCTCTTACGCGGGGCCTTAAAAATGCCTTACAATTTTATAAGATTATACCTGCCTACATTTTTAAGATAATTTATTGTTCTGCATTTCTCATTGTCGGCAAACTCATTGATATTCGTTTCACGACAACTATCTGCTCGCTGAATTCACTTTCAGACAAAGCACTGTGGAATGAAGAATACAAATTTTGTACCTACTATTTTATTTACTATACTTTTCATACAACATGATAATAATGATAATAGAAATACACAAAATGGATTGCTTAGCATGACAGACAAAATGAAATTATAATAAACTGAATTCTTTTTGAGAATTTATTTCATAGAACAAATAATATTTTTCAATATCACTAGTCGTTTTTTTATAACACTCATTGTAATATTTGTAATGTTCATTTAAGTAATTGTTTATAAAATTTATTTACCTCAGAAATATTTCGAAAAATTTAGTCAACTGAATAATTATGATATCTTTATTTGCAATTACATATTTGCAATTGTTGGTATGGTAAATTCCGGAGGACCATTTGTTATTGCTCCAAAATGTCCATTCAAACATTCGGTGTTTAAATATAAATTGTATATTTAATATGACAAAGAGGTAAAGTTTGTGTGTTTGTTTGTTTATTAGGCCTAAAACATATGCAGTAAAAAGCAAAAATCACGTATATTAATTACTTGTGACGATAAACTTGCTGATTTTGATAAGGATTCAAACTGTTGATATGGCCAATAAACGTCACCTAACGATTATAATTAATTTTTTAATACAAAAATTAAGTAGTTATATAAAAGTTAGAGATAAGCTGTCACTGACTTTTTTGTAGGCATCATCAAGCTTTTCTATAGAAAACAATCATATATATTGTCAGCAGTGTTCGAAAGAAACGTTTTCGTTCAACCGTTTTTTTTTTCGTCGTCTTACATCGCAAATTCGATTACCACGATTACTTTTCTTTTTACGGGATAATCTAAGTCCATCCTGCAATTCTGTTCTAACTATTGTTGGAATGATTTTTTTTAAATCGGATGAGTATTTTCGAAGATTACCCCCTGTATACAAACATTACCTCTTTATAATATTAGTATAGATTTGTAGTTCTTGTGAAATAATCAAAATTTAATTTCAATTTTCCAAAATTTCTTGTCTTAAATACAGTTTCGCAGGTTAAATTAAGACACAAGAAACCTTTTAGTCGAATGTCTTGTTGGGAGATTTAGCGACATTCGGGTGCACGTTTTGCCCAAGCCTCGTAAAAGGTAGAAGAAATAAACAAGCATGCAACAAATAGAACGAGCCCAAACACTTTAAAATCTCGGTTTATAACGCGTGAGACATATTTAGCTATTTTTTTGCCAAAAATACCCTTAAAATAAATCTATTTTAATGCATTAATATCTAATTTAATCCTCTAAATTTTTAGATTTTCTGTGTGATAAATTTTAAACTGTATAAATTCGCGGTTTCAAAAAAAGCGAAAAAAATTATTAGGGCGTAGTAGAGGTAGGTGATTGAATTGAAAGATTCCTGCACCATCACGGAAATAAATGAGAGAAAAATTTATGGTGTCTATGGACATCACATGAAATCATACAGAACTTCATCGTAACCAAATCTGTATTATGCTTTCTACCACTAAGGATATAATTATCTTTAGTAAGAACCGCTACTTGTCCTACTATATCTAAATTTAACACTGAATTATAATTAGGAAAATTTATATGGATGCATGTATAGTTGTTACTCTTGCAATCAAAAACTAATGAATTAATTTTAATGACACTTAACAGTATTATTCTAATCCTAATAATATTATAAATGCGAAAGTTTGTATGTTTGCTCCTCAATAAGACAAAAACGGCTGAATTGATTTGGATGAACTTTGGCACACAGATAGTTGCTGTCGTCGTCGTCACAGCGATACAGATGTCAGACGTTATCATATTCTTTTCATTTTTCAACGCGTACGAAGTCGCGGGCAGAGCTAGTAGTTTTTACATGAGAATAACACAACAACACAATAACACACATGAGAATAACACAAACACAAGCGTTTAATACTAACATTACAAAGAGTTTGGAATACCTGGAACCACTACGCCTATTTGAAGAATTCTTCCACAATTTGAAAGGTACAATAATCCTTTTTTTTTTTTTCATATTAAGGTCGGCAGACAGGCTGACGGTCCTCTTGATGGTAGGTGGCTACCGTCGCCTATAACACAATCAACGCCAAAGCTGCTGCAAGTGCGCTGCCGACTGCAGTAGGATAGGATTAAGGATAAGGGATTAGGAGTGGATAGGGAAATGGGCTCTGGCAACCCTTACTCACTCACCGAAACACAACAGCACACCCGCTGTTATTTCACGGTGGTCTTGTCTTCTGTACGGGGGTGGTTACTGCCGTCAGACGGGCTGCCCAAAATTACTGCGAAAACGCAGTGTGCCCTGCCAATTTTGAAAAGTTGATTTTTCAAAGTTGACCCTACCGGGAATCGAACCCGGGAACCCTAGAACACAGCGTTAAGGCAAGCACCCTAACCACTCATCCAATCCTGATAGACATCGGCTATATTATGTATACTAACTTCTCAAATGCAGCCAGTTATCGGCGGATCGATCTAGTTGTAAATAAACTACATAACATTTTATTATTTCGACAAAAAATATTATTCAAGGAAAAATATATATGGCAAGCATGCGACAAAAAATTCAAGTGAATAAAAGTGTATGTGACTAAAAATTTGAAGCGAGCGAAGTAAATGCGTTTCCGGGGACGAAGTTAATTAAACAATTACGCAAGTTGGTCCCTTGCGAACGAATGTGTGATACCACTAAAGAGCGCTCACTTGCCCGTCTGACGCTGAGAGATAACATTTTAAGCTGCATTACAGCACCACTACAAGAAATATCACAATAAACTTTAATGTTGTAGGTATTTCTAAATACACGATTTCAAAACACACACACTGTCTTGCGGCTCCGTGCGTTTTTTTTACTACGCGTGTAACGTTTTTTTAGACGTGAAACGCGACCCACCACCACTACAAAATATAATCAAATTCACGCTGAAACGAAATCAATTGCGATATTCCGGTTACTAGTTTACAATATTGATAGTTTTTTAAAATACTTGAAATAATTCAGAAATGTGTTAAATTAATATATAATTGATTATCAAGTGATATAATCAATAAACTAAGCTATTATTAAGTAAATCATTGTAAGTCTATTTTTTGTTTAAAAATAAAACTATTTTCCATGTGGGGTCTTTGGGGCTCGGTGCGTGGAGACTTGACAGGGAACGTGTACCTACCTGCTTATATATGTAGATATATCTATTATATCTATACTCGTACATATTACATAATAAAGTTGCTGTCCGCCTCTGACTGATTCTCCTCTAACTTTTCCTGAACCACCCAACGGATTTTAATACGGGTTTTACCAGTAGAAAAAGCAATAAAAAACGATAATATTGCAGCCGTGCCAAGCCTTAGGACCTGACATACAAAGCAAAGGCCCGCGCTCAGAGTCACAATGTGAGCCTAATAGTGCCGGTGTCAGACATCATTATCGTCGTCTCAGCCGTAGGACGTCCACTGCTGGACAAGGGCCGATCCCCTAATTTTCCAAAAGTACCAGTCAGAAGAGCAGCTTGGATTCACCGCCGACCCGCGGCCCTTATTAAGTCATTTGTTCACCTTGTGGCTTGCCGGTCCGTGGCCTCCACTCGAGAACCTTCCGGCCCCAGCGGCCGTCGGCTTTTCGTACTATGTGTCCTGCCCACTGCCACTTCAACTTACTAATCCGCAGGGTTATATCGGTAACTTTCCTTCGTTTACGAATTAATCTCCCAGTGTAACCCCCAGCATAGCCCTCTCCATAGCTCGTTAAGCGACGTTGAGCTTTTCTTACGAGGCACATAGTTAGAGACATTATCACCAAAGGGTATTAGGGTCAGTACATTAGGGGACCCGCTTTGTCATATTCATCCGTCAAAAAATGGATAGCAGAATTTAGGCGTGGTAGAAAGATTGTGGAAGACGAACCCCGCTCTGGAAGGCCTTCGAGTAATGAAAATATTATTATCAGAAAAGTACTTGATTTAATTATGGGACATCATAATCAATTAATTGGGTTTCTCCAAAGTGTCAGTGAAGTGGGTCCCGCGGCTGCTGCTTCAGTTCAGATGATTTTTTGAATAGTTTTGTTATTGTGGACGAAACATGGGTTCATCACAATACACTGGAAACAAAACGACAATCAAAACAGTGGAGAAGAACTGGTTCACCATCCCCTAAAAAGGCTAAGTCGATTTTTTTCGACAAATAAGGTGCTTCAGTATTTTGGGCCTCGAAGACACTTGTGGTTGATTATCTTGAAAAAGGTCAGATAATAAACTCTGTAGTAATCAGAGCTGGATCAGAGTTTATTATCTGACCTTTTTTAAGATGCACCTTACTATGTCATTTACGTGAAGAAATAAACGAAAAACGAATAAACGAAAAACAATGCCCGTGTTCACACATCTGTGCAATCAATGACTGAAATTCACAATTGTGGGTTTGAATTGTTACCGCACCTGATCAGGCACCATCTGACTTCTTTCTGTTTCCAAACCTGAAAAAGCACTTGAGAAGTCTTAAGAGGTCAAAGCAGCAGTAGAAGCGTATTTTGACCCTAAGGATTTTTTTTTTCAACGGTCTAAATGCTTTGAAGACGAGGTCGCAGAAGTGCATTGAACTTGATGGTGAATTCATTTTATATGTATTTATTTTCTTGGTTACACCGAATACTTTTCAATCCACGCACGTTTATGTTATGCTGAGATAAAATGAACAAGATGCTACATGATTCTACGGTGATCGCGTAGTACGTCTACGGAATGCAGCGGCAGCAGCTTAGCTTATTTTACCGAGAAACAAAAAATATTTGTCCAGTTAAGGTTTTTTATTTCACCTTGTTTGAATAATTTAACTACATCGTCGTACTGTTAGGTCTAATGGAGAGAAAATATGTATTGTGGAGTTATTGCATAGCTGGCTCGCAAGCACCGGTATGAATAAAGTCACGCGAACTGATTAAATGTCACGACATGACGCGTGCAATATACAACCTAATTAGCAGCTTATATTCGGAATACACAATAAAGCTTTAGGAATTATTTTGCTGCGCAATGCATTTAATGTTTCATGTCTATCCATCCTATTGGAGAATTATATCGGAGAGTGGACGTCCTACGGCTAAGATGATGATGGTGGTGATGACCGTGTCAAATTGAAATTTTAATTTTTTGCATAATATTAAGTTTAACTCACGTTAATGCAACAGTTCATATATACAGATAGATGGCATATGTCATATTGAGACTTAATACAATGTAGGTTATTTATTAATTTTCCTTGTACTACAAATTAAAAAATAAAACTTAAGTTTCCATGTGTATATAATGTACTATAGCCACCCGCCCCCGGCTTCCTCGTTTATATTTCCATTAGTAAATACCGTATCGAAATCCATTGCGTGATTTAGAAAATAATTTTAACTTTTAACACTTGTTTTTAAATTATGGCGTCATTTTAAAAATTGTGTGTTTACGTCACCATGGATTTAACTCGTGAAAGTTTTCGTATTTAGTTTGATTTTCTACGATTTTAAGTGTAAAGACAGCTTAACAAAGCTTCGTTTGCCTTCAAACTGCTTTTGGCGATGAAGCACCATGCAAGACGACTATTTATAGCTGATTTGCAGAATTCAAACGCGTTCTTGTCAATCTCAGTGATGGTCACCCGTCGATCATAGTGAACAACAAAACTATGCAGTGTGCCGTATGATCGAAATAAACAGACACGCATAAATTTTGCCAAAATTGGATTATTCGTATGATAAAGAGCATTTACGCTTACGGAGAATAAACACATCAACAATGCCTAGGGATATTTCATTTTTACCTTATTTTACAAAATTCTGTAAATATTTTGTTAAAACAATTATATATGAAATTAAAGTTTATTTTATGGTTTATGCTTGCAATATATAAAAAGAGATGCATCAAAGATTTTTAATTAATTTTTTTGTAATTTTATTTTTAGGTTTAATTTTTACTTTGTACATAATGGATTTTATATAGGGAATTATGAAAATTAAATTAAAAAAATAACAAAAAAGGCATTTAATTAAATTTAATAATCAGTATTTCCTCCCCTAACATTAATTAGAGTTCGGCATCGGTTATTCATGCTCAAAATTAAATTATCCAAATCGAGCTGCGGTAACAGGTCCCAGGTTCTTTTCAAGTGCAGGAAAAGTTGTTCTTCTGTCATCAGATTTGGAGAAAAATTAACCATAGCTCTTCGTTGTAACATGCCCCATGCGTGTTCAATGGGATTCATGTCGGGTGACTGAGCAGGCCAGTCCATAACCCTGACTTCATGTTCCCTAAGCAAAGATGATACCAGCTCAGCCGTATGGGCACGGGTATTATCGTGCATGAGTTGGAACTCCTGACCTATTTGTACCCTGTGTGGGATAATCACAGGTTCCACTACCTCATTGCGGTATTTCAATGCATTCATGTTCCCTCTTATCCAAATGAGATCGGTTCGCGCACCTATACGAATACCAGCCCATACCATGATAGTCCCGCCTTGATATGAATGGAACCATTTGCATAGCCGTAATATTGGGTTGTCTCCTAGCGATATTTTGAAGAAAACGGTCCTGTCTAAGAGTGGTGATGCGATGGCTGCCTGAATGCCGTTCAGCGACATCGCCTGTAGCACGATAACGTGACCATAACCTGGAGATTACATTTTGGCCGGTTTGCAGAGTTTTAGCAAGCACAACGTTGTATAGAGCCAGCTTCCAACATGCCTACAGCTATCTGCTCTTCCCTTGTCAAATGTCGACGTGACATAAATAAATGTAACACACGTTTACTTAAATTAGAATAAAGAAAATGTGTAATCGCTTTTAATTTTTCAAAACTTCACTGTTATATTGTAACATGAACCAACTTTTCGACCGCCAAATTCGAATAATCGATATTCTTTTGTTTCAAAATGTTTTTTTTCTTTTTTTTTTTTAATTTCGAAAGAGGTGGTGGAGAAGAAAATATTTTATATACAAACTATTTTTATAGTGTAAATAGTTTTTAAGTCAAGAAGTCTTTCATGTAATATCCCTAGACATTGTTGATGTGTGTATTTTGAGAAACAATAAATTCATTTTTGACCATTCATAGTAAAAAAATTTTTATTATTTCTGGAAACTTTCAGTGTGCTCCACGTATATATTTAAAAAAGTCTTTTCGCATATGTATAAACTTGTAATAAAATCTCTTTGGCCGTACTATTTGTATCTGGTTGGTTTTGATGAAATTAAAAAGATTACATTTCAAAAAAAGAATCAAATTGTTTCCAGCTATTTTTCATTTGTTTTTCTGTCTAAATGAGTGAATCTAATGAAGAAATTCGATAAATTTTAAAATTTTATTACAAAAAAGGATAAAATGCAACGCAAGCCATGGAAAAAATTTGTGACGTTTATGGACCTAATGCAGTGTCAGTAAGAGTAGCACAAAGTTGGTTCACAAAGCGTTTTCAATCCAGGAATTTTGATGTCAATGATGCACTTCGCTCTGGTCACCTTGTTAAAAATTAAATGATCGCCATTTTTGAAAAAGTGGAGCAAGATCGGCATATTAGTAGTTACGACATAGCTAAAGAACTGGGAATCGACCACAAAACAGTTTTAACTCATTTGAAAAAAGCTGGGTACACAAAAAAGCTCGATATTTGGGTACCACACAAGCACACCTTATGAATCGTGTACTCATTTGCAATTCTTTATTGAGACGTAATGAAAGCGAACCGTTTTTGAAGAGATTGATAACTAGTGATGAAAAGTGGATCACGTACGTACGACAAGAACGTTCGCAAAAGGTCGTGGTCAAAGGTCGGTCAGGCTTCACAGACTGTGCCGAAACCCGGATTAACTCGAAATAAGGTGATGTTGTGTCTATGGTGGAATTGGAAGGGCATTGTTTATTATGAGCTTTTACCGCCGGCCAGAACCATCGATTGGAATCTCTGCTGCCAACAACTGATGAGAATAAAGCAAGAAGTTGAGAGAAAGCGGCCCGAATTTATCAATAGAAAGGGTGTGGTCTTTCATCACGACAACGCTAGACCACACACATATTTAGCCACTCAGGAAAATTTAAGAGAGTTTGGCTGGGAGGTGTTAATGCATCCGCCATAGAGCCCTGACCTTGCACCTTCCGATTTCCACGTGTTTCGGTCTCTTCAGAATTCCTTAGGTAGTGTCAAATTAACATCAAGAGAGGACTGCCAAAACTACTTGTCGCGTTTTTTTGATCAGAAGTCCCAAAATTTCTACAGCAACGGAATCATAAAGATGGCAATGTTGAGATGTACAGTAGCTGCTTGTCTATAGACTAGTTATGTTGACTGGTTACTATGGTTACATTCTCTTCTTATGTTGATTGTGTCATAACATTTTTTAGAATATAATATGGTTTGTGATAAGATAAATAAAGGGAACTTTTTATCTTGGAAAAATGTTAGGTTTTTGTAAGATTTTCAAAAAACGAACAACAGCGCGTACGAAGTCGCAGGCACAGCTAGTACACTATAAAAGCAATTAGATAGACAGTGGGTTATAAGAATTATATAAGAAGTATGTAGGTTCACAGAATTAATTTCCGGAGGCGATTCAGCCAAGAGGCCAATTAGTCCGTAGGTTGACTTGATCACTTGAAAAAATTTTATTGGTCAACTCGGCCCACAATTCTTGTACATTATACGCGTAGGTATTTCGTTTTAGTGGGTGCGCTATAATCAGATTGCGGCAGTCGTAGAGCTTCCATGGAACGACTTTGGCCGCTCCCGTCACACAAACAAAACTATAAAGTCACTATACAAATTGCCTTCATTCAATTTACTGTTTTATTTTAATTTATAATAAAAGCCAATTTTACATACTTCATACTTTATAAATCAAATCGTTTTATTCTCAAAAACAAGATCACTTTTTTAAGTCGATTATATATTTTAACAGAGTTTCTGAAAAAAAAGCCAAGATTATGACGATTTTGAGAAGAAACCCCGAAAGAAACAATAATAATAATATACAAAAATTACAATTATTACCATTATAATACACAAATCACAGTATATAAAATATTCGGAATCGTTTAAATCCAGGCTTTATTATCGCAGAATCAGCGATTGTTAACGTTTATTTTAAGTAGTGTAACTTAACATTATCACTGACAATTTTGTTTAAGCGCTATATAATTGTTAGTATTTAAGCTGTGTTTATGGTCTTACCTAATTATTTCATTTTGCTCGCAACGCCGTCACTCCACATTTTGATGGTAAACGTGTCACAAGGGCTTTGTTTTCACATGTCGGGGCCCGGTACGGTGAGCTAGTCATGTGGCACAATCACTTAACAGTTAACGAGGGCCAGTCCAGCGTGATCGGTGTCAGTGAGAGGCGGCCGTTGGTGCGACGCGGTAATGTTGTTATTGTGCGAGTACGTTGTACCGCGACGTCGTCTAGGGCGAGTGTCGGGCGGTGACGAGGCGCTCGGGCGGGCGGCTCGTCGCGACTGCGCGTACTCTGCCTAACGACTCCCCGCTCGATACCTACCCTGGCCATGAAAATTTCAACCCAGCTCCTGTCAACTGGTGGCAGAAAGGAGGCGCAAAACCTGTAAAATTTTGCGCATTCGCGTTTCGTCCAATAACAAGCTTTTGACCATTTGAATTCCCAAAACGATTAGTTTAATTGTTAAAACTAATCGTTTTGGGACATATTTCCTTTTTTGACATATTGAACAAAAAGGTAAAACTTTTTTTAGGTGTTCAAATTACACAGGTACGCACGGAGTCGAATTAATAATAATATTGAACTCAAGGACCAAATACAAATACAATATATATATATGGAAGCACTAAGAAACATGAACCGCAGCATTTTTTTTTTGTTTTAAATTATTATTTTCATTGATATTAATATGTTCATTGAGATTTCATTCGCGTAGAGCGGCTATTTGCCTTTACTACACCTATATCACATGTCGTTATATTTTTCTCCTTTCAAGTACGTTTTATGAAAAAAAAAGATATTTTATTAATCATTCTTACCCTTACATAGTATAAATTGAAGTCGCTGCCCGCGTCTGTCTGTCTGTCTGTTTATCCACTAACTCCTCCTAAACCACGCAAGGGATTTTGATGCGGTTTTCACTGTCAGTTAAATAATTTAATTTAATCTAATATATAACAAAATCTAATTGCATCCGGGCGAAGCCGGAAGTGGGATTACCATTAACTTCGTTTTGTAACCCAAGGATAAAGGATATGGGATTAAAAGGGTTAGAGAGAGAGGAAGAGGGGCCTTGGCATCCGTTACGCCTTCACCGAAACACAACAGCACACGTACTATTAATTTATGGTAGATTTTAGTATGGGAGCGTTTACTACCGCCAAACCTTCAGTCTGTAGAAGCACTCTGTTACTACTAAACTTTAGCTTGTCCGTTAACATGGTTGAATTAAAGATCTCGCCGATTATCATAAATTGGAGAACAGTTTACTCTCATACGGGTACTACTTTTTGTGAAACCCACCCCTCGACAAGTTGTAATATAGAATAAAAATATGTAGTTCACTAGATTATCGTAAAAAAAACATTTCATGCTTATTTACTTATATGTTATCTACAAAAATAAAATAGAATTTCATAGCAATTTCGTTAACTTTTGAATGTGTGAGATGTGTGAATAAATTTACTAAGGTAGGTATCTAAAGCAAGGCTAACCAGACAACGATGGCTTCCTTTACAATGAAACAGATAGCGCCGGCCGCCTCGTGTGACGGAAAAGGACGGAGGGCCGGGTATGTTTATATTGTTTGCGTTGTCTCCTTGGCTTTATTATATATTCTAGCAAGAGATTTTATGTAAACAAATTTATAACCTCAAAATATGGATTTTCAAACATTTATGACTACCTACATGACTTTATGACATACCTTTATGACTGTATGTTAAAGTACAAAATACTTATAAATTTAAACTTTTTATGTGTTGGAAAAATATACTTTTAGGTTTAACGTTTATAAAAGTAAGTTTAAATATTTTTTGTTAATATTTTTCTTTTATGTTAAGATCCACTTGATGGAAAGTAGCTACCGTCGCCTATAACACAAGCAACGCAATAGACGCTGCAAGTGCGCTGCCGTCTAAAGTAGGATTAAGGTTAAGGAATTCTGAGGAGATAGGGAAATGGGATCTAGCATCCCTTACTAACTCACCGAAACACAAACGCAACAAGTGCTGTTATTTCATGGTTGTTTTCTGTAAAGGAGTGGTCACTGCCGCCAGACGGGCTGCCTAAATGACTGCGAAACGCAGTGTGTCCTGCCACTACTTTCCAAATCCAGACCAGTGCCCACTTTGAAAAGTTCATTTTCAAAGTTGACCCTGCCGGAAATCGAACCCGGGAACCCTAGAACAAAGCGTTAAGGCAAGCACCCTAACCATGCACTCATCCAACGGGCTCGACAAAATCACTTATCTTTGTTTACATAAAATCTCTTGCTCAAATGAATAAATACAGTATGCGTAGAAATAAAACGTTCCGATTTTAGGATTTTTCTTAATTTCAAGGCATTATTAGAGTCTAGACATCACAAAACACTCTTATGGCATTTATAATAATACTTTTATGATTGGAGCTTTGATAGTTTCTTTCAATAAACGAAGAATGTAAGCTTGTCTTTTTGTTTTAAAAATATTCCAATACATATCACCCCGACTTCGCACGGGTGCAATTTTTTCCTGCAAATTAAATACACGACCTTCCTCGCTTTCCATTAAAGAAAATCGTATCAAAATCCGTTAGATGGTTTAGAAGAAGATGAAAAAACAAAAGAAGCCGGACAGCGACTTTATTTCATAATATCTAAGTATAGATATAGATAGAACACAGAAATTTATTCGGATGTAGGATTTTTTATTATTATTCTATAACGCTATATGTATATGGTTAATTACATCGTCCTTTGTGATGCATACAATGTCGTTATGGTCATGCTCGGGAAGTTTAATTTTTCGTTTAAATTACAATCTATTTTTAGATTGTAATTTAAATTTTAACAAATTACATTTAATCCACATTTCTGTCATGTATTCTTATTAATAAATAAAATAAATTAAAAATTAAATATTTCCTATATATTTTTTCAGCAATGCTCTACTTGGTTCGGAGTTTAGACTCGTATACAGCGAGTCTAAACTCACTATACAGCGAGCAGTATAGTGATAAAACAATCAGGCTGTTATACTTTGGTTGCAACAGTTACGAGACAGTTATGTTTGAAGTAATTGCATCCGTCCTTAGTGCTTAAAAAACGTTTAATATAAGTGTGACAAAAGTTATGCTTCATAAATGTCAAAGTCTTCACTAGGACTGTAGACAAAAAATAAATAATCAATATATAATTCTATAAACGGCTGTGCCTGTTTTCAGCAGGTATGGCCAAGAACCATCTCCTAATTAATAGAAATGGATCAAACGTCTTTAACGTCTCCATTCTAATTTATCTGTAATTGCAAATTTCTATGTTACATTTACAAATAAAAGAAAAAACTAATCTGTGTGTAAAAAACTAAGTATAAGTACTCACTTATGTCACTCATTCAAAGGTAGTTACGTCGACTGATTATGCATGGTTTTGATAGTTCAACATTTATAATTAAGTTTCAAATTCATGCTGTGAAAGTAGGTCGTGATTTGGAATGCGGGATATATGACCTCTAGGACTGACAATCGAATTTAGTTTAGTTCCAGTTTACACGGAAAACTGAAAGAAGCTTTCATGCATTATTTACAACTAAAAGGTAATAAGTCTAAACGGTGTAGTTAATGGCGTGAAAGGTACTTCTTGCTTAAGATTTAAGGACTTCCTTTTGCCCGCAGTTTCAGTCGCTGTTTAAATCGGATTTTGTCTATTTTTCTATCGGTAATGGCTCGTCTTCGTCAAGAAGCCAGACTCGATCACCGACCCAAAACATCGTAAGTATATAACTCCGTCCGCATTAGGACTTCGTTTTCGCTAACATATTTTCTTACTTTTCTGATTAGCTTTATAGCTTATAATTTTCTTTCACAAACATTATAAATTAACACAAACAAAAAATAAACTATTCAGCTATATTTTATATTAGTATGGATACAGAGAGTTGATTCTAATAACGAAATACCATCTGGATCTCCAGTAGGTACCTATAGACGTTTTGTTGGAATATATCAAAATGAATCTCTCTCAATACTTTATTTTTAGATGATCCCTCAGGAACAGTACTTACTTTTTTTCTGGATGAATTTTTTGGATACATTTTGAACAGAGTTTGGTTTTGATTACCTACACTTTAAAAAAATTTATAAGTAAGTAACCCATAAAAGAATTACTTACGCTTAAGCTGTAAGTATCATTACGAGGGTGTATTATAACATTACGGGGGGTTAAGTGTTTAAACTTAATTGATCGATTTTAAGCTATATTTTTTTGTTTTGCATAAATAATAATCGGATAATTATGATAAAACACAAAAAAATCTCCTTTAACTTTTGCCACCCACACACCCATAGATATGTCACGTGGCAGAACACGTCATATTACTCAAACAAAAAAAGCATTTAGATAATTTTACTATTAAATAATATCGTAACTTCAAGAAAAACACAAATGATCTTCACAATATACTTATACTTACACTGAAATTGTACTTTACATGTTGTATTTTGGTAATAGATTTTTCCATCCCTCGTTAATCCTTGTTTGATTAATATGCCGTCATAGAGACAACGTATGGGTGTTTAGACGGCAAAATTTATTGGCAAATTTATTTTATATGTCAATGCACAAGCTCCCAAGCTAAAACCTTACCATTATTGTGAACAACCTTTTCCCGCGACTTCGCTCGTGTCTTTATTTCTTAGTACTTTTCTCCTATGTCCTTTTCTGTACGCCTGACAACGTGTATGCAAACTTTAAGATCGGTTAAGTAGTTAAGGCGCGAAAGCGTAAAAAAACTAAATTCACTCTCGCATTTACAATATTAGCCTCTAAAGCGCTATTGTATTCTTGCGCTCGCTAAGGGCCAGCGAAGATGAGGGATTTTTGTGCGGAAGACAAAAATCCCCGACGACGTATAGAAAAATGGCCAACGCAGACTCTACCGAAGCGTTCACTCTCCGCAGCATAAGTTACGAGATATACTTCTTAGTGACGAGGTATAATGTACTAATTCACTCGAAAAGCTATCCAAAGCACAATTTTTTACTCCATTTTGATAATAGTTAGGTATAACTAAATACGTTACAGCGCTAAAACGATAATTATCAAGTCTTAATCAATAGTAATTACTACTTCCATGAGTCTAATCAAACCACACGACATGCTACGTTAAATCGCTTCTAGCATATAATTTTCTCGCTATGAAAAGGTTGTAAGTGCCGTGCCTTCTACGGCGCTTACGCGTTTTGTTCAAAGCCGTACTCAAGTACGTAGTTGCTCTTGACAACAAGGCAGTCGTGATCACTCATGCTACTCGCGATGACGTATGACAAATAAAACAACATTTAAAACATATTTACCTACCTAATATTTTATTACTGAAACATTTATATAAACACTTATCGACACACTGGTGGAAAACTAAGCTACAAATTGTTACAATTATTTACAAAGAATACTTTTATAAGTACATGCATCAAACTCTTACCAATTACATATATGTATAGACAAGTACAAAGTAAATGCTTTATAAACATATTTATGTATATGTATAGAAAAACCTCAAAAAAAAGATATAGGAAATTTGTTTTAAACCGTTTGAATTAAACCATGGTGCAGTTTGCAAGTATTTTGAATAAATTTATGTAGATTTAACTTTATAATAGTCAAATACTATTCAATAATACTTATTCATGGAATAAAGACAGTATTTAGTTCCATTTAAGTCTTTTTAAAGGATTTCACTTATTTTAAAAGATAAAAAGTGACAAACACATTTCTATTTTCTATATGGTTGAATTTTTGTTACATAAAAAATATAATCGACAAATTTACGTCGCACAATAAAATCAGTCTTAAAATATGCAGGTGTAATATAAATAATGTAACAGTGCGGTTGTATCTAAAGGCATCTGAATGTACAATAGAACGGTATTCGCTGGCTATAATGGTTATAATGGCTGATGTTTTAATCTGGCTTTTTTATTAGTATTCATTTCTAGTTATCAACACTGTTAGATTATTAATATTTAATTAAAATAAACACAATAATTACTTATTACTTTGTCGTTTGCATTTTTTATTGAAGTGTATAATTTATTAAAAGCGATATTCAAATTACTCGTTATAATATTTCATAAATATTATTAGTAGGTATTTGTAAAGAATCTAATTGGGATAAAAAGATCTAACGCGATTTATTAAACGATTTACAATAAAGATATAGGTTATCGTATAAAAACAAGTAATTTCAACGCCCCGTGTATTAAATATTTGATTTTCCAACAATAAAAAAAGTTTCCTTCAATATGAACACCCGCTTTGTACAAAAATATCTAAAATAATTATGTCATATCCATCCTCGTACACAGCTTATTGATTAACAGAAAAGAAGTCAACATCGGGAGATCCATGACATGAAAAATTTAAAAAGAAAAAAGAAAACAGACACAACTTAATTTATAAATCTAATATGAATAAGTGTCTCAAATAAACTTTTATTATTATTATTATTATTATTATAAGCGAATAGAAAATATTTTTTCAACTGTGGCAGTCTAAATTGACGTTAAATTTGTCACGTCTATAGCCGCTCTGGTAAAAGATATAGTATATATACTTATATTCAATAAAATACATACAAAGTATATGAGTACACTGTTAAAAATTCGGTTTTACACTTTGAGTATAATTTTAAAGCCCATCAGAAAATGCTTCTCGAAAAGTATGACAGCACCTCACTACAGACATATATTTGCCTTTGGCTCAATTAATAGTAAGACTACTTTACACCTAAACACTACGGAGATTCTTTATACAAATATCGTTTAATTGTTTCACACATATACACTTAACATTTTTATAACATCACAAATTCTATGAAACTATACTATAGGTGGCAATTTATTAGTTTTTAGTATACATACATCGCTTAGCAATAACATTATAATACATTATACAATAAGCAACAATTAATTGTTAACATATATGTATTTCGGTATCCTATGAACACAGTTTCCAACTGGAGTAAAACATCAAAACGTGACAGATGAATAACGACCATAATGTAAATAGACTTAAAGGTACAATTAAAAGAGTATATACAGTTTTTTTACTAGTTTATGGAAAGGAGGAAAGTTACTTCAAATATTGAAAGTGAATTTTATTTAATTGATGCTTAATTTTAAAATCTCGCTAACCTAAGTCGTAGTTTTCAGAAACAAATTGAAAGAAAGAATTCTACAGATGTGAAGGATAAAAAGTATACTTACAATGTATTATAAGTATACATTTATTGGAATATTTAAAAGATATATTATTATATTGCAAATTCTTTATTTATGGTAAATTTGTTGAATCGCGAGCTTCCATACCGAATTACAAAACATGTAATAATCGCATTTGATTGGAATTTCTCGTCTCCAACATTTAAAGTACTTTCCTTCTATGTACCATAGGGATGGGACACAATTAACACACATACCCACTTATTTCTTAAATCTCAATTAAAATACAAAAGGTACAATGTTATTGGATAATATTGTCAACGTGAACGATATATTATACTTCCGTATGCTGTAATGGTTGTTGAAAAATGTTGCATTCTCATACATTAGAAAACTATAAAAAATGGTATTTTTAAATTTTCTGAAAATAAATATTTTATTACAAATCAATGTACCTTGATTGTTTGAAATCCTTCCAGTCAAAACTCGTTCATAATAATAATTTTAGGCTGATAACAAGGTAATTAATTCATTATATTTTTAGTTGCTTAATAAAAATGAAATATTTTTTAGAAAATAAAATTATAATCAATTTTTTTATGTACTTCGAAAGTTCAAAGTTGCATTCACATATTAAAAAGTTTGTATATTCAACTAATTTTCGTAACAAAAATAATTATTTTAAAACCATTTAAAATTAGATCTGCCAAAGGTAAGTGATATTTTTATTATAATATTAAAAGCAACTATTTTTTGTAATTCCTTAATAAAAAATTTCAAATTTATTTCTTATATAATTACTATTAATGAGTTATTACATTTTTCATAGTCATTAATTAATTGAAATGTACATCCAGTCGGACACTCGAAACTTCAATAATGCAAATTAACATAAGATTTGTCATAGGTAACAGTTTTAAGATAGAAATTTTACATGAAATTTAAAGAACTCATAACTTAAAAGTCAGATTGACTAACAAATATTATGCAAAGTGATTCTTAAAGGCACAAGAGTGGTCAAACACGCCTCCCTCGTGGTTTCCCGTTTACGATCGTGTCGCTCGACTGTGGCTTGCGTGGCCGCAGGATAAAGTTCAAATTGTCTCTCTTTATCGCGTAAAACACGTTTGCATTGGCTGGCAACACCATTTCTGGAACAATTATATCTTCATTATACGACTTCTAACAGCTTCTCTTAGGGGATGTGTTCTTTCATCATACATAAACCAGTAAAAGTAAAACAACTGTTACATTATAAAACTCATAGTCACTTTCAATAAATTTGATTTGATGTGACTCTATTAGGTTTCATGTTGAATGTTAGAGCCTAGGTTGAGAGAATCATATGATAAGTGTGTAAATGCATTAAAGTTCCACTGTTCTAAATAAAATGATTGATTGATTTGATTTGATTCAGTGATTTAGATAGAAGACCACCGTAAAATAACAGAACATTCAATAAGCTCTTTTTTCTATCCCATGTTTCTCCCTTATCCTTTATCCCATCAAGGTCGGCAGTGAATTTGCAACCCCTATGGCGTTACTTGTGTTAATAAGAAACGTTACCCACCCTCAAGTGGATTACCAACATGTAGGTATGTGTTTTTTTTATGTTAAAAAATCACGCTTCCAAAAACACTTTTTAATATATAATTTATAAATAAATGTATAGGTTAGTAAATAAATCTCTTTTTATGTTTACCTCTATCAGACAGGATCTGAGACAGGGTGTACGAGTCGGGGTCACCTTCCAAGTTGAGTTTGAGCATGGCGTTGCGGATGACTTGCGGCGTGCGCTCGTTGTTGCCGAGCATGATAGATTTGTACAAAACCACGCCTTCTGTCTCCACGCACTCTGACTCGTACGTCACGCGTACGATGTAAAAGTTGGGGTCAGCGTTGGTGTTGGCATGCGCCGGACTGTCGCTTACGACCCCCGCCTTACCATTGGCCGTCTTCGGGCCGCTGTTAGCGCTCGACAGCGAAACGTCGAGTGAAGGCAGCGAGGATGACGAAGACCCATGCGACAGCCGAGTCGGTGACGTCTTTCTCGCGAGGCTATCCCGCTTCCACGCCGACGCGGCGCCGTCGGTCTCGCAGTAAAACTGTGAACTGTTACTCGAACTCGTGCTCGCAATCGAGTCGTTCTTTTTGTGGCCCTGGTGATTAGCTTCGTTTAACTTCTTCCCTTGTCTATCTCTGGGCGGGTTTGTCGGTGGTTCTATTTGGCACGACAGCTGGTAAGCCTCCCGATCGTCCAGAACGATCACCGAGTCAAACCATCTATCAAACATCGGATCGGACGCCAAGTGGTATGCGTTAGCTGCGCCCTGCAATAACTTTATTTGTGCGAGAACTTCGAATTCCTTTCTTCGTTTATCGAAATTGATCAATCCATCGACCACCGTATCCGGAATCGCAGTATCTATCATAGTAAGATCAGTAAGAAAGGTGCCAAGGTATGGAATAGTTCCATTGCTAACTCCCGGCGAACCACGCTCGTGTAATAACTTCTGCAGCTGCCGATCGTTTTCGCCGACTGTGTCTGCGAATTTGGCGGTACCCTCTCTCATGAGCAATTCGCGTTGCGCCCACCGGTTGTTGTCTTCGCTAAAAATCCGCGCCAACTCATCAAAAAGTTCCGATTTCTCCTTTGGTAACAACGCCCATGTCTTCCTTAGCCTGTACACCGAATTGCTTTGTAAACCGCTTATTATAGCTTTTAAAGAAGAAAAGTTTTTTAAGACTCTCAATTCACGCGCGATATCGAGCCACGCAGCGAGGATCTCGACGCGCTCGTGCGGTCTCAGGTTTGGCTCGACAAGCACCGTGGAAATTACTCTAAAAGACACCGCGTTGAATTGGTTGACGGTCGCGAGGACAGTGGCTGCGTCGTGTGAGCGGTCCTTGTCCCGTCTGGACCAGACTGCGCCGAGACACTGGTGAGGCACAAGTTTCTTGAAGAGCTCCATGTCGATCCTGGTGAGCTGTTCGGCGAAATGGCGGTGGGGCACATGCGGCAGTCGGTACGTGCTGGTGTGATGGACTGGCACTCGCATGCCAGCTGCGAGGCACACTCCGCCCGTCGCTGCCCCGTTTCCCCCGCACCCATTTCTCTCTGCACTGAACACTGCCAGTTTCTGCAACACCTAAAATAGAAATTATTGGTACATAAAATGTACTAAAATAAAATTAGTAGTGGCAAATTATCTGACGCTACATTGATGCAAACTAGTGGGGCAATTTTATTCCCATTTAATTCCATTATTTCCAAATTTCTGTTAAATGGTAATTAGTGGGATATTTTTCATCCGAATGTACTAGGACATCCGAATGTGTATTCGAAAGCAATGTAATGCATATTTATTTATTAACATAGATATTTAACATTAGCAACCATCGTAAAATGACAGCACTTATGCTCTTGTCCTTCATTGCGTGATTAAGGAAGGCCAGAGCTTATTGCTCTATCGCCACTTTGTTCCTAAGCCGTTACCAAATCCCCCGATGGCTTTTCTTGTGTTTATAGACGAAAGAGCGACATATCATAAAGTGAATCGTCAGTCTGCCTCTGACGACCTTTACCTAAAAAAAAAACAGAACATCACAAACTATCATAACGAATGATACCTTCGAATGTAATTCTGATCCTGGCAGATGTATTTGAGTGAAGGCCAGTAACTGTTGCAGTTCGGGATGGTGCGGCGGTTGTCGAAAGTCCTCCGGATAGCTGTCTAACCACACGTGAAGACATGCTACCAAGGTCCTGTAACGTCAAACACACGTAACATTATTGACTATGACCACCCTGTGATCGTTCACGACATTAGACGCGCATAACATAAATTTATTCACGCTCACATTTCTTACTTTCGCAAGAATAAGATATGCAAATGAATGAATTGTGCTTCCTGTAACGCGTTCCTCTGTAAGAAAACTATGCCAAATAAGTGTAGTTCCTCTGCTTCAATTTTATGCGCAATCGTTCTTTCTTACCTTCGATGTTGTAGTGATATATCGCTTGCCGTAGGAACAACATCCTCTGACGCCAACGCTTCGTACCGTCGCAACAACAGATCCAGCACTCGGCTGCATTCCGCAAACGAACTATAAAGAAAGAAGATAAACTTTATTTTCAAATACATCATTTGTTACTCGTGAAATTCTTGGGGCCCCTATAGCCTGTGGGCCCCGTATAATTGATACGGCTGATAAGCTACGCTAATAATAAAAATAGCTACGCCCCTGCCTGGGCCGGTCCTATTGGAAAATTGAGGGAGGATTGGAATGAAACAAACACTAAATGTCACGGGAAACTTGCTACAATACATCATTGAAAACCACATTCTTATCGGTTAAGCCGTTTCTGAGATTAGCGTGCACAAACGCACAGACGAAACAGACATACATACGAACAAAAATTCTAAAAACTATTTTTTATCTCATTGACATAAGTACAACTTGCACGAATAGTTTTTTTGGACAGACACGGCTCGTTTACGATTTTATTAAATGTATAGATTTACATCAAAAAAAATTGCTCCCGTCCGAAGCTAGGAGCGGATCGCTAGTCTTGCATGCTTATTATTGAACTCGCTGCTACAAAGTGCTTTACAGTTACTGATGTTTCTCATACTTAATAGTTTTGACTGTAAATTAGTCAAATGTTTCTCCTTCTTTCTATATTTTTTTTCGCAATGAAAAATATATATTTAAAACCTTAAATATTTACCGGTAGGTGGCGAGAAAAACATTGACATAAGTGGATTCGAGCTCGCCATCATCAGTGGCAAGCGCCTCCACAAGACGTTCAACAGTTCCTGCCTTCACGAATCGTACGCGAACCGTCTCCCACTCCAGGTGCGATATTTCGTCGTCTGATTCCTGTAACATAAGAGATCATTTCTCATCAAAGGTTCGAGTAAGTAAAACTTAATTTTCATAAAAATTGTGATTAAAATTAAAAATAAGATGTACTGAAAGTTAGAAACTTTGTTAGAACTTCAATAACTACAAACTTTAATTTTATGTTACGATATAAGTTTTATATTTTTGTATTTTGAAGTCAAATGAATTAAATGGTTAAATTTTAAAAAAAGTCTTAATTGCTATCCACTTTAGAACTATTTATCTTAATATAATAAGGAATAAATTATTAGGGAAAAAAGTAAAAAATAAAGAAACTACATTATTATGTATGTAGTAGCCACTTATTTTAAAAAATATATGTTATTTTGAATTAATGTAAAATTGGTAACGTAAAATGACTGCTAGCTGCGATGTTTCTTTTTTTAGTTTATCCTTAAGAATCGATTTCCATATAAGTGTCCTGGTATGGAAATTTTATAAGGAGTAAAATTAATATAAGCGTTAACTAAAAAGCGTTACGTTGTTTGTCACTTTGACATTTATGCGACAACTGATTGTATTTATGTTCCCTGATTCTATTCTCTGAGCTTATAAAAGCAAACATCGAAATCTTGTATTGAAGGTGTAGTTCCGCTTTGAAGAACGAAACGATAGCGCGTTATAACCTGCCGGCGCAATGAACTATTTGAACTTATAAAACGTAGTGACATCTGTGTATACCGAACGTAACTAACATAACTTTTGTTGGAACACGTGACATCTGAGTATGCAGAATGTAACTAAATAATATAAAGTAATTAGGTATTCAATTATCTATTGACACATCGATTTTATACATTTACTTTTATACGTGTAAAGGAATAAACTCCAGTCTTGCGTCGGAACTGACACACACACTTTTTTTTTAACAAACATAAATACTATTAAAAAACCGCCCACTGAAGGACTACACCATAATGGATCATCCATGGCATCTAATATCTCCTAGTAAGTAGCCTCCACTCGAGGATCAAGAATATCAGCTTGCAGCTGATATTCTTAATTAAACTACTAACTAATATGAAAGTATAATACTGAACTCAAGTATATAAGTACTATAAAATAACGAACATTTTAAATTAAATAAACTTTAACAACGGTCAACAAGTGGCAACATTTTTCACTGACAGTTATAATATATAACCCAGATCGACAAACATTAAAAGAGCTGTGGGTTTATGGACCCATGTCAAACAACACACATTAAATACAAATCACAACGTGGAGCTTAATAACTTTTTAATCGCGAAATGTTTTTAGTACATCGAATTTATGGTTGGCATTTAGATATTGATTACTAGCTGTACCCGCGACTCCATAAGCGTGGTTCTAGAACAGCGCGTACTATTTCAATTAACTTTTTCGTTTGTAAACCGATTGGAATGAAACAAACACTAAATGTTACTGGAAGCTTGCTACAATACTTCAGTGAAAACCACATTCTATCGATTAAGCCGTTTCTGACAAACAGACAAAAATTCTAAATTCCATGGAATTCCAACAAATTTATTATATCCAGTAAGATAACCAATAAGATTAAGCCCTTTAAGATTATAGCGGACTCCTGACCCTAGCATCATAACTTATGTATATGTCTATAAATTATTATTATTTTAAAATAAATTTCGAGCCAGTTTATCTAGAGAAAATAATTATAATGACAGGATCACCTATAGGGAGCGGTTTCTAATAAGAAGTGGTACGATGGACTTTATCTAATCCGGATATCCTTATGTACATATATAGAGATATACAAGATAGATAAGCGAAAACTACTCGCCCATTGTTTTGTAGTTTTATGTCATTGTATTGTATCTACTTTAACATTGTTTTAATAAATATGTAACGCTTTTATATGTTGCAACTTTGCCAATGTCAATGCTTCCGGTGCACTTAATACAAATAACAAGTTTTCCAATGATAGCTGCATTGCCTTTTTATGTATTTAAACTACTAGCTTTATCGCTGTGAGGACGGTGCAGAATTTTTTATATCTTTAGACGATAACTCAGGAAGCATTTACAGGATAAAAGTATCATATAATATGTTAATTCGGATATTAAACTTTATGTGTCAAATTTCATCCGAATCCCTTCAGCCGTTTTTTCATGATTGAGAGTAACAAACATCTAAACATACAAACTCTCGCATTAATAATATTATTAGGATTGTATTTAATTAAACAAAGGGTTATTTATTGTATGCCATATTGTATGACTTCATTATTTTTAATTCAATACTTTCATCCTAAGTTATACCTCCTGTTTCTAAATGTGAGTTTACGCTTTTCGTCAGTAGAATTTAATGCCGGTCTATGGAAATAGATATATTTACATGCAAACAGGTGAGAGTGTTATATTATAAATGGTTAGTGTGTGCATTGCACGTCTGTGCAATGCCGTTTTTATTGGTTCGGCGCTCTTATTGGTTCAACAAGCGTTTTGTAGGTTATCCTGTGTTTAGATTGGTTTAAAACTTTTAAAGTACACTGTTCCGTTTGTCAGCATACGATTATACTCTCCCCATGCTGACTCAATATCGTATACTGATTTAGCATTTCAAATGTCTCAATCAATCTATAATAATATTATAAAGCTGAAGAGTTTATTTGTTTGTTTGAACGCACTAATCTCGGGAACTACTGGTTCGAATTGAAAAATTCTTTTTGTTTTAATTAGTCCATTTATCGAGGAAGGCTATAGGCTATACAACGTCACGCTATGATAAATAGTATTATATATAAGCCGTGTCCAGTACCGCGCGCCCCCTGCGCACGCCGGCCGCCGCGCCGCCGTATGGGCTGCAGCGAAACGTGGCCGCGTTCAGCTAGTACAGTATAAAGGAATTTTTGGACTCTTACAAGAACTTGGACAGAATGCATGGTTATAAGACTGTTGCTATTATGAGTAATGAATTTTATAATAAAACGGATTAATTCATTTATTTATTACATTAAAACATATTAGTTGTTAGAAAAAAAAGAAAAGAAAAATATTTTTATGCCTTATACCCCTCGGTTAGAACACACCTTGTACCTGCTGTATATGATTTCAAATAAAAACATGTGTGTTGGCGGAAATAAAGAATTATTTGTTTATTCGTTTAGTATACTTGTGTGCGAATATTTTCTTCTCATAAAAACTCTATTCATTTGAGTAAAGAGACCATGTCAAATTACATAACAAAAAAAAGCGCACTAAAGTTAATTTTATAGAAGTTAATATTATATCAAAAAGATAACCAATATAAAGTATCAATTATTAGATTTTTAAAGATATTAATGTTTGAAAGACTGCGTTTTAAATAATAAAATTGTTTACCTATATAAAATCTCTACATTAATATTCCATACTTTATGTATATAGCCTTATCAAAAAATGGATTCTACCTAATACTTATGATAAGATGTGAATGACTTGTGAATCTGGACAAACATATTTTACATGGACAAAAAGACATTAACAAATAATTTGTAATTTTTTCTTTAATTATTTTTAACTTTAATTTTGTCGAACATTGCGAGCCTCGACGGCAAAGCACAAAGCGGTTAGAGAACACTTCGCCTTGAATAATTAGTATTAAGTCATTATTAGATAATATTCCCTGAAAGTTTAAGGCTTTTACTAAAAAAAAACTTACACTAGAAGCACTACGCGTTGGCCTGTGATAGCGCACTTTCTTCAGATAGACGGTGTAGATTGCGCCATCGACACGTTCTTCGCCCCACAACCGCCATGTCGGCTGCTGAAACATACGATCGCAAGGTCAACACAAATTTTGTTACGGGATACAGAGGTTTAGTCTGAAACTACTCATTAGATTTCAAAAATTCAATCGCTCATATTTTAGAATTGATATTCATAATGTCTATAGGATATTATATTTTTACGGAAGCGATGCCGCACTTCACTTGGTAAGTTAATAGGGGAAGGTAAAGGTAAGGTAGGTAAGCACCCGGTGTGGATATTGTAGGTGTCACCCCAAAAATCAAATAAAAGTATTATAAGGTACGCTAGTACTCTTTATAATACTGTGACACAGGTGGCAGGCAATCGCTATTTCCGGGGAATCGCCTGACTAGCGACAGTTACAGCGAAATCCGAAGATAAAAACAACATCATTTTGGGGAATCCCCGATTGACAGACAGTGTGTACACAAACTTAACTAGGCACTTATTATTACATATAATTGCTATTTTATTAGTGGCGGTTATGCAATCTGCCACAGTTTTATGAATTTTTACATGTGGCACTACTGACGTTCACGGTCGGGAGTCACCCCTAAGCGGGTGACTACGCCACTGGTTATTGTATTGTTAATGTTAATGTTAATGTTTTTTTGTTATTGTTATAAATTTTGTTAATGACTAGCGGTAGATATAACGCCTGACAAAATACGTAAAGCAATATAACGCCTAACAGACATTGCCGACTGACATTGACGACGACGCTTTTGCCAAGCGTAGGATTTCTATTTTTAGATTGCTCGTGCCCTCGGCTTCGCCCGCGTGGAATATTTAGCCTATGTCCATCCTGAAATTCTATTCTAACTATTGGTGAAAGAATTTTTAAAATCAGATGAGAATTAGATTTAAATCAGACACACAAAAAAAAACTTCTTTATAATATTAGTATTAGATGAAGCGCGGCGGGCGAAATCGTGACTTCATCTCCGTTCTTTTTGGAAGTTATTCTGATTTGTAAACTATATTACTGTACAGTTTCATCAAAATCCTTTCAGTAATTTTTAATTGAAACTGTAATAATCATTCATACAACTTTTTAATTGAACGAAAATGTGTTTTTCGTGTTCACAACATTAGTAGGACAGTATGAAAATAAAACCAATTAAGAAAAGGACATGTCAGACCGAACGCAATTTTTACTATAATGAGTGCAACCTAAAAACCTATGAATAAAGATGCAATATTGCACATGTTGTGCAATATTGCATCTTTATTCATAGGTTTTTAGGTTGCACTCATTATTTATGTAACTTCTCGGAGATAACCGAACATATTTAAAATTAGAAGGTTTCTCTTAAATATTGTTAAAATATGAAAAAAGAAATAACAGTAGCGAATTAAAACGTTAATACGTATAACTTAAATTAATTAAAAAGCTTAAAAAATAATGTAGTTATCGTTAAAAATTTTAAGTACTGTGACGAGAAAGCTTTTTTTATGGGCAGTAATTTACTATTATTTTTTTCTCAGAACACACATTTTTTGTGTAAATCATCCCAATACAAATTTTATAAATATAGTATTTTATGCACTGTATTATTATGTAAGTTTTAATATTACTCTAACAAGTAAAATGAAGAGACGTAAATAACACATTTCTGCCTCGCCTCGCCTTCTAGGTACTTCCCAAAACATTTATTTCACATTTCTCTGTAATCAAACCTTAAAATAAACTTAAAACTTCATATTTAAAAACTAATCTAAAACTTATAAAACCGGCCGATTCATGAAAGGCGAATTTTATCCACTAACAAAAGTGATGATATAAAAAGAAAGTGCTTGGTTTTATAGGTTAATTATAAACAATAAGTTATAATGCTTCAATTGATGATTAACAATTAAACAACGATAATTAACAACTTTCAATTGGTGCGGTAATTCAATGGTATATTCCATAGCCAGACTCATTTCATTCATTATGTTTATTTTCATCAATTTCTCCAACTATCTACACAATTTATATGCCTGATTCTTGTTATATGTCTACATTTGTAACTGCTTTCGTATTACAAACGAGAGATAATGTCGACTTGTAGAAAGCTCGGAAAGAAGTCAATGGAAATTCTTTGCATATTTTTTGCTACTTTACAACTCTCTACGTACAAGTCGTGTCGAATGCTTACATAATCATCGTTGGCTTTATCAGCGAACAGCACCGGCTCGACCTTACTGACGCCGCATATTCTCCACATGGCCCATGTCCGCGGCGTCGGCGTCACTACGCTCGTGACGTCACGTCAGCGCAGCTGAGCGCCGCACCACACGCTCACTTTCACTCATCCACTAATCAACATTACGCTACGCTATCGGACTACATGCAAATCCAACGATTCTCTTATTGGATCGAACGCGGGATGTTATGGAGCGTTCTATTCGAGTGGTTCGGGCGAGCGTAACGCAGGTGCCTCGGGTGAAATCACAGCACGCGCGGACAACGGCACACTTGCTGAGTGCGGACGGATCCGGCTCGACTTGATTCTTCGTGTCGGCTAATTACCACCTCGCAGTCAGATAGACCACGTTAGCACAACGACTATTTTTTATTTATTTATTTTTTATTTCAAATTTATTAAAAGTATTAAAAAGTTTTTAATTTAACATAAAATGATATTAAATATGCCCGCAAATTTAGTATTAATTACACTCATTATTTCTGAACAAATTTTCACTTGGAAATAACGTATATATATGAAATTAACACGAATCGCATAATACACATCATACTAAAAAAACTCTAACACTCTTTATTAATACATACTTAACTGAAGTATAATTTTCAAAATTAATAAAGGATTTTTTTTGAACTATTGTATGGTAATAGTTTTGCAAGGCGGTGATGTTGCTACGCGCGCGCTGTACGACTGCTCTCTTGCGGAGAGATCGCGTGAAAAACTTCGATAAAGCACGTCAATAATTACTACACGTACGCACGAGCTCAAGTCACTTACTTTACAATTCAACATAATTATGAATGACTATCGAAGAGCACAGAGTAGCGTAAGTGTTGAAACACACCCGATAATTTCTTTAATAAACGCGGGTAGTTTGCAAATTTTTAAAAATTAATACATTCACTGCAAAAATTCAGTGTAATTACTTACAACAATTTATTTATAATAATAAGTTCAATGATTAACGTTTTTGGTTTAAATGACTAAGGAAACTTATATAATATTAGGCTCAACAATTTTTCATCCCTACTATGGGACGGTAGAATATTTATAAAGTCTATATCTTTCACGTAGGTATCTAAATATGTAAATAGATAAATATACATATTCCTTAAAAGAATCAAGAATTATGGAATGCATTCAGAAATTAATAAACGATAAACGAGGAAGGAGTGTGTATATATTGTAGAAAAAAAATGCATCCCTAGCTATTTTTTTATATTACTATAAAAGCGTTTGTTGTTATTTACTAATAAAAGCATTTTGAATTTTTTTTTTTTTTGTTATTTATTAATACAATAATGTTTCATTTGACTTAACATTGGTGTAAACAGAAACTCATTAGAGTTTTACCCTACACCATGTCCCGATTACAGAAAATTTAGTAAACTTTCAGTTGACGCCCACGTTCACTTCAGACTCTTCAATTACTTTAAGATAATATCTTATTTTGTATCATATTCTGAATTGAAATATCTTACAATAATAATTAATATTACTTGTTTATAACTACTTTTGTATTGTTGTTAAAATTATATTTTTCTACAGTTAATTGTAAATAATATTGTTTAAGCTTATGTTTTTGGGTGTTATGTAGCTATTTAATGTTTTAGGTAAATTGATTTATTAAATTCGGTATGACATAAGCCAGACGTCTTTTTCCGTATACCTAGGTTGTTATAGTTGGGTAAATCATATTTTGATTCATCAGATAATCTGGTTGAATAAGTTATTTTTGAAATTTTTAAGTTTTCATTAAATATTGTTCCTTTAATAATATAAATTGTGTTTTTTCTTCTATAGGTAGAATTTTACAAAATACGAATAATTTGCAATAATTTTCTTTAAAGTTATGTTTTGAATTATTATTTGTTTGAATTTATTATTCCGAAGTGACTTAAATCAATATTAGATTAGTTATTTTCTAAAACAAAAAGATCTAAGCATGAATTTAGAAAATTAAACAGAAATAGTTACTGTCATAGACATTTTCTGCAGAGCAGATTTTCCCACGCATAAAAAAAGGGTTTGTTCTACGTTGTGCTGGACAGCAGACCGCGAGTCCGGATCTCAAAAAACGGAGCAGCAATGAGGAAAAACAGTTTTTTTAACCAGCATAGCTATTTTGGTTTTTCGAAAATGTGTGGAATGTGCTGCAATGTGCCGCAAATCGGTTTCGATTATCTCAAAAAACCGAATATTATTGGTTTTTTCTAACTTGTCTCTTCTCGGACATGTTATTTTGTCGTTAGATAAAACGTCACATATATAATGTAAGTACAAAAGTGGAAAAAATAACGCGATACCCGTAACATAACCCACTAGTTAGTAGATACTTTAAGTGACACGCAAAAAAAAAACTACGACATTGTTTTAGTGGCAATTTACGACAAAAACATACGCAGTGTAACAGTAGGTAATGACTTAATTCCAACCTAACTCTGACCTTTTCATTGAAAAATGTCCTTCGGTGTAATTTATACTCATAAATATCTTTTAATCCAATTTAACGACGATTTAATGAATATGTAATTTGACCACATCAAAATTAAACCAATATACTGTTTCTATTTTTACGTACATTAATACTTTACATGTTATAAACAAGTAGCTTTTTTCCGAGGACTAGTGAACTAGTTAAAACTAGCGATGCCAGATATGTCGCTTTCATATATGGCATCGTATGTATCGCAATTGATTTGGATATGCCTTTGTATCGACAATGTAAATATCGTATCGAAAATATTGTATTAAATGAATGAAATAAAACTGTTGACTTAAATGTTAATTATAACTACATAGGTTACAAAGGTTAATTATAAATACATAGGTTAACAGATCACAATCAACCAATCAATCAACACTAACTACCATAATGACAAGTATTTTTCACAGCTGCCAGCATCGAAATAATATAAAGTCCTAATTAAAATCTAAACTTTCAAGAAATAATAACCTGGAAGACAACCGTTGAAACATTAATTAAATCTTTATTGCTCATTTATTTTTTTCTAAGGCGTTGATTTTTTATTTCTAGATTATCCCTCAGGAACAGTGCCTACTTTTTCTGGGTTGTAGGTAGATAATGTACTCTTTTGTATTTCTGACAACGTGTATGCAATATTGCATGGAGATCGGTTAAGTAGTTAAGGCGTGAAGCGTAACAAACAAAAACTTTTCAGCTTTTTAATATATATATTTTTATGTTAAGATCGGCAGACAGGCTGACGGTCCACTTGATGGTAGGTGGCTACCGTCGCCTATAACACAAGCAACGCCAAAGCTACTGCAAGTGCGCTGCCGACAACAGTTGGATTAAGGATAAGGGATTAGGAGTGGATAGGGAAATGGGCTCTGGCATCCCTTACTAACTCCCCGAAACACAAGAGCACAAGTGCTGTTATTTCACGGTGGTCTTCTGTAAGGGGGTGGTTACTGCCGCCAGACGGGCTGCCCAAATGACTGCGAAAACGCAGTGTGCCCTGCCACTACTTTCCAAATCCAGACCAGAAGCCTTTGAAAAGTTGATTTTTCAAAGTTGACCCTGCCGAGAATCGAACCCGGTAACCCTAGAACAGAGCGTTAAGGCAAGCACCCTAACCACTCATCGAATATTAGTATATTAGTATACCAGTAGTAGATAGATTTTATCAAATGCTAGCTGAACCGGGTAACGCTCATTTTTTTTCCGTTCCCGTTGGAACTTCCAAATAAAAAGTATATAAAAACACTCTTCTGTTTAAATGCAATGTTGTGTAAAAATTTCAATTCACTCTGTCGGCTAGTTTTCGATTTTTGTGAACATTAACATACGGAAGCTAAATTTTTATAATAATATATAGAATACAAACCAATCAACAGTTCGAGCACCAATCTTTAATTTTCACCTTTTAAAAAGAGGTTGAGACCAATAATTATATGATTTAAACGAAGCAGTAGATTCAATCAAAGTTTTAAACAAAGAATAGATTAAAATTTTTATAGAACACTTTTATTCTATTAAAAAACACGGCAATTTGAAGAGTTTTGCTTTCATAGTAATTGTAAGTGTACTTTCTAAGGTACATTCTATTGCGTGTTCAACCTGTGCTAACGATATCTTGTAGAAGTATTGATCGGTTATGCACCAGTAGTGGGGAAGATCTTAAAATAACCGACGTTCATAGCCAACACGCCTGGCACCGAAACATTTTTGTCTGGCTGGAAAAATGTCTGGCAAAATTTACTTTTTATTAAATAACTAGATATTAATTGTTGATGTTGTTTGATAATTATTAAAAATTGATATACTGGTTTATCATTTATTTTTATACTAATATAATAAAGCTGAAAAGCTTGTTTTTTTCTAACGCTTTCACACGTTGGTCAGGGGTACAGAAAGGAATACGGACAAACTCGCAGGCAAAAGCTTGTTTATTATAAATTGTATACATATTATACATGTGATGATAGAAGCTTCATTAAAAATGCTCTTTCTTCAATACACACGTTTTATACTCATATTAATAGTTAAGGAACTTCCATCAAGCCATTTGTATATATGTATATATGCATGTAGGTATAGGTATATCCATACACTTAAGAGAGTCAAGTACCTTAGATGAAACCCTCAGTCTCTCCTCTGACGCGCTTCCCTTAATATAAATATGTATGAATGTTCAGTCTAACGAGCCCGTTGGATGAGTGGTTAGGGTGCTTGCCTTAACGCTCTGTTCTAGGGTTCCGGGGCTCGATTCCCGGCAGGGTCAACTTTGAAAATGAACTCTTCAAAGTTGGCTCTGGTCTGGATCTGGAAAGTAGTGACAGGGCACACTGCGTTTCGCAGTCATTTGTGCAGCTCGTCTGGCGGCAGTAACCACCCCCTTACGAAAGACCACCGTGAAATAACTGCACGTATGCTGTTGTGTTTTGGTGAGTGAGTAAGGGATGCCAGAGCTCATTTCACGATCCCCTCCTAATCCCTTATCCTTAATCCTACTGTAGTCGATAGCGCACTTGCAGCACCTGTAGCGTTGCTTGTGTTATAGGCGACGGTAGCCACCTACCATCAAGTGGACCGTCAGCCTGTCTGCCGGTCTTAACATTAAAAAAATCTATTAAGCGTAAGTATATTATGTTAACATATAATTTTAAATTGCTTCTAATTTTTTTTATGAGAAAAATTTGTACAACGAACTAGCGACCCGCCCCCGGTTTCACCCGGGGTGTAATTTTTTTATATATTAAACATTCCCCGTTTATCCCTCTTTCCATTATTGAAAACCGAATTAAAATCTGTCTACCCTTTCACGTGTAATGCCGTGACGAAGGGAAATAGGGATTCATTTCTATATATAGAAAGATTGTAATCTTACATTTGAAAAACTCTAATGCAACTGTTTAAATAAGTAGTTATATACTAGTTAAGCGACCCCGCTCTCGACTTCGCACGGATGTAATTTTTTCTGCACGTTATATATAAAAACCTTCCTCGTTTATCGCGCTTTCAATCAGTTAAAAAACTTTATCAAAATATTATTCCTACTTCTATGCCTCAGCTTATATTTCTGACCCTAATTACAAATAATAATAACGCCACCCCACAGAGCAGTAGTTGCTGCGAGGTCACTTTCCTGGTTTTAGCAGCACTTGACATACTTTTTAATAATAGCACATGATGTTGGTGAAGATATCGTACTTTTCTTGAACTAACAAAAATATGTTACACTAAATTGCTGTTCTAATGGGGCTATGCGTCACAGGTTCGCGGAAAATAAAATCTAATCGCTTGGTAAAGCCTCAGTTACACATAGTGATTTATAACCACTATTTTCCTCCAGCGAAAATTAGCATCGTGTGAGCGTGCATGAGCTGACCGAAAAATAGCCGCTATAAAAGAATTAGCCGCTAAAATTAGCGCGAGTAACCATTCCTTCAACACAGCGCGACGATTTACGACAGACGACATTTTTACTACACGGCACCAATCGAGCCAAGTTTTTAGCTTCCAAAAACTGCATGCAATCGAAAGCGGTCACACGGTAGCGACTAGTAATCTACGTGTGACTGAGACTTTAGAGAGGCGACATTTAAAAATGGACGGCGGTGTGTGGTTTCTCATTCGCTTTCCGCACTACCGCAACAGGCATGGCGGATCGCGGTCACACCTAGATTAGGTACCTACAGCCTTCGGTTAGCAACTGTGTGTTGGTATACTCAAACGCATCTTATTACTATTTTCTTCTTACGTTTGAAAGAAATCTTGTAAATTGGTGGTTGGCTTGGCTTACAGGAACGCTGTAGTTATAATTTAAATCTTCCATCATACCTCTGGGATTCAATTATCTAAATCAATAAAACACTATGTCGTTTTCATAATGTATGTGCACATATATTCTCTTCAATCCTAATCCTTTACAACATTTTCTATAAATAAATTAAAAACTATCAAACATTATTTCTATTATGGTCTCAATACCTACTTCAACTCATTTTTTCTTACTGACATATTCTATATTTTTGGAAATATTCTACTTTCGATATTTCTCTTTTTCAAAGTTTGAAAATCAAGCCTATTTTAATACAGCCAGTATTTAAGTTCAATTCATCAACAAGAAATACAACCCTAATTCCTTGTATATTTTGTGCTCAAAGGTTATATTATAATATAAAATGTAGAATGTATAAAATGTAATGAAATGTAGAAAAGGATCGAATTGTCGTTGACGTTTTTTATCTACAGTGCAGTAGTTAGCATAGAAGCAGAGACACAGCGTATCACGGTAATGAATTGGGGGCTGTTTTGACAGCAGTAACCATCCTCTTTCTTATAGAGAATCCTTAGAATTCCGCACCTACCATCAAATGAACTGTCACTCTGCCTGCCAACATCTATGTTTGTTACGCTTTCACGCCTTAACTACTCAACCGATTACCATGAAATTTCACCTTTCTTCCAGAAAAGAAAAAACTATTTCAAGTGGATCAACTATTGTTTTGTGACTGGTTCGTCCCACTGAGCTTTGTCCCACAAAAAAAATCCCAAACTCCCCGTTTGTATGCCCCGTTTGTCCTAAAACATATTTTCCTACTTCGTCGCCAGTCAGTACAATCAGCCTAAAAAGGTGAAGTCTTTTTAGGCTTTTGACTTAAAAATGACCAATAAAGATTGAATAAACGTTTTAACGCCTGGAAAAAAGCTAGTTTATTGTAAAAAATAACAATCCTATTGAGAACTAATTTTGTCAATCGACGTTCTACCAAGTTTTAAGATATTATAACTGAGTAAAAATAGTTTAAGTTACAAGTCTCTTAAGTTACAAGTTACACTTAGGGGACACTTTTTGCACCATTACTAAACTAGTAGGTAATGGCGACAATTTATACAATAAAGTTGACGGGTTTTGTAAATATCCTTTTAATGTTCAATCCAGAACTGTCTTGCTGATTTTATGCCATTCCCTCTTTCGTAAACAATTCAAACTAGTGAGACACAACAAAACGGCGAGAGACTGCAAAGAATAGTTGGGAGTTATTGACGCATCGTGGTTTCCAGTTGAGAATTACCGAAACTAACAACTGTATATGAAATGGTAAAAAAAAGATGATTGTTGGTTGTCGAAATTAGGGCGCTTAAAGTTTCCGTGTCTGCTTAGCGGTTTATGATCATTATAGTAAAACTTTAAATATTTGAAAGAGTTACAGTGAATTAAAACACACTTTTTCATCACACACAAAAAGAAACCTCTATATATAACTCAATATCCTCGAAAAATATTTAACTAACAAAAAGAATTTAAAAAAAAACTGTAGTAGGTAGTTACAAAAAAACGTAGGTTTAAGATTACATATAATATGTAAGAAAAATAGTCACAGGGCATTGCGCAAGGCGGTTGCCGTGACGGATCCGCTTGGTCGCATCGAACCACATCGTACCTATGACCGCCGATGACACCCGGAGTGACAATTTGTGTATACAATTTCCTTGAAGAAAATACTTCTTTGTTTACTATTACCATATTATAAATTTCAAGCATAATAAATTTCGCATTTAAATTTTTCACGGTCTTTCAATGTCTGTATCGCAATGTAAATTTACTTTTTCTAAAGTGGAAAATAAACACGTCCCTCGAGAAAAAAACATTATTTTTGGAAAAAACGGTGTATAAGTAAACGTTGTAGTATGTAAGCATGGTAGGTACCATCTACATTGTGATTAAATATAATGTACCATGTTTGACGCGAAATACGTTTATAATAACTAACTTAACTAACTATAACTAACTATAATAACGATTTTACTTATGACGTCTATCATCTTGTCGTTTTGTTTAAGGACGTAACGTATTTAAGGTTTCTTTAAGGTGGAGACAAACGCTAAATACTAAAAATATCCATTGTTTAATGAAAATATTACAAGAAATAGACAAGACAATTGCTTTGAAAAAAATATATATTATACTTAAACATGTGAAGAACCAATTGTATTTATTAGAATTTTCGTTAAAGTAATAGAAACTCCACAAAAAAAGTTAGAACACAAGAAGAATTTGACTTTTATTGAAAATTCTCTCGAAAACGGCTTATTGCGCGCATATGAATCCTATACCTATTAATAAGTTAATGTCAATTTAAAAAATTGTATTAATAAAAATTTTTTTTTGCTTATTGTTCTAATGGTAAAAACAAAAAAAAACACCATTTCTAGGCCTGTTAAATTGTCTCCGCCGCCAGCGAGTTCTATTGTAAATGTCATTTGCCTAAGTGAAGCCCTTAATATGAAAGTGAGGTAACTAAATCGCAGTCTGTAAACACCTTGTGTAATTCCATCAAATGAATTAATTTCTGTTGCTTACCCGCAAAGAATGCATTGAAATTCCTCTAGCTAAAGTGTTCGGGGTTACTCTCTGTGGGATTGAATCAGGAATTGAGAAATCCATAGACAAAAGAAAGCATAACCCAGCGGATTAGTATGGGGGGCGCTGTACAAGCGTGGGAACTCAGTAATAGGTATGTGGGAGAATTTGTTGTCTCAACTTACTATAATGCGAATAACCGTATACAGAATGGGACGAAACACATTCGCGCCACTTATTCAACTCGCGAAAATACTAAAACATACGCCAGAAATTCCAATATTTTAGAAGAACCTTTATAGATGGTAGCTATTGACATCCATATTTCAAATGAACATTATAGGTAGGATGTTTCCATGGAAAAACATTTTTGGATTTTAGTTAGTAATTATAAGAATTCAACCCGCGAAAATGTCACAAATTTTGCACATTTTAGAAATTAATTATACTGAATATAAAATTAATTTCAGTTTTTTTGCTGTGATGCAAACCTACATATCATGTCTCAGAAATGTCATGTTTTTATGTATTGCTACGACCCATAATTAATGAGTGATCACGGAATTACGTAGTATGGAATAAGTAATCTGTTCGAGTTGGAAAGTGCCCTTATAAAGTGGCAATGGGCGGGACCCATATTACAGAACCGACAACCGCTGAGGCCGGAAGATTCTCGAATGTAGACCAACTGGCAAGCGCAGCGGACGCCCGACCACAAGATGGACTCTTGACCTAATAAGGGACCAGGTCCAGGCTGCTTCTTACCGGTTCTACTAAAAATTTGTAAGGTGGTTGTACTTTTTAAACTTGTTAAGTTTTGGGACGAAATAGGAAGCTATTACTCTTATGGATGATTTAGAAGGAGTTAGTAGAGAAACATACAGGGGCGAAGAACGACTTTATTTTTTATAATAGGTATGTTTCGATTCACTACAAATATTAGCGTACCAAGTAGCTAACGTCGACAAAATAAATGAGTTCGTCGACCGTTTAGCATCCACAATCAATACGCATTGAACTAACACTGAACCCTCCCACCTCCGTGACGATGGCCTCAGACAGCCGTCAATACTTCAATTGTGTCTACTCATCGACGTGCCTTCTTTAATCCTCATATTTAGCGATTAATTGCGTATAATCCGTACAGTTTATCGAATCCTATTATAAGTGGTGCTCAATTTGAAAGCGTACGTCCAACAGTGGACGCTTATGGACTTCGTCATTGTGTACTATCATCGAACACAGCTCGGATGGGCAGTACTTTGAAATAAAGGTCTTTGATTAATGTAATATATGTTTCAGTAAAGTCAAATGGTGCTGAAACCTAGTCTCTAATTATGAACCTTTAAGAAGACTCTATATCGTCACTATTGTCGTTCGAGGGACGCGAAAAAATTCTCGCGCGATTCCCGCTTACTTGTGTTCATTCGCAGCAAATTTAAACACTAACTGACTAGACACGGACATTCAAATGTTGCCGCGCGATGTCGATAAATGGTCGATACGGCGTTCAAATATTCCGATGAAGATTCCTTAACAAATTAACTTTACCTAGTTACTTATTTTACCATAACAACAGATCGCTGCGTGATGACCGCGCAGCCGCCGCGCCGGCGACTCCGCGGCTGGCTAAAGAAATAATTCGTATCATATAAACGCGTCTTTAAGGAGATATAAAGAGGGCTGTGCTCAGGGTTTCTCTGCAAGATCCAATCAGGATTGAGGAGATCCGTAGAAAAAAGAAAGTCACAGATATAAAGTGTTACATAAGTAGGTTGAAGTGGCAATGTGTAGGACACATAGTACGGAGAAATCGCATCTTAAGTTAGGACATCAAAACAATTACGAGAAAGTGTTTTTTTTTTTCTTTTTCTAATGTTTACTCTTATTGTTCTCCTTAAATTAGCATTAGAGGAAACTCATTACTAGAAAAAAATTATGATCTTACAAAGTTACTGAAAATAAGAAAATTCTTAAAGTTCAACTTTGCAATGCAATTTAAAAAAATCTTTTCGAAAATTAAAAAAAATACCATTGGGCCTAGACCAGATTATTATGGCTAAGTATCAGACAGCACCACCTCTCCGTCACCCCCGTTTGTTCGAACGACCACCTAACACCCTGTATTATACAGCTGAATTGAAAACCTTCTGTTTTTTAGTTTACCTACTCAATTTGTGTAAACTCAAGAAGGATAAACGACAGATAACGGTTCGTGCCTTTTGGCCTTGTACGGAGGGTTTAGATTTTATTGAAAAAGAATATCATATAATAATGTTTTATGTGTGTAAAGAACTTTGTATGTTTCTACAAGTTCTATGGAGTATAAATACTTCATATAGGTATGTAATGGTGGCAACCAACAAGTTTGGAAAATAAATAAATTTATAAATAATACCTTAGTTAAATGAATAGACTTTAAATGGCGCTTCTTTGTTTACAGGTAAATGATTTAATTATATTCTTGTATAATTATATATCATGTAAATATTAGATATTGTGTAAATACTAAAATATAAAACTTTGTTTACAGAGCAACACAAGTCTGTTTATTTAAAACCTCTAATTATTCTTATATGTATGTCCATATAATGTTAGTAATAAACAAACTTAAAAACTATGTTGGTTCGTATCCACATCTTAATTAAATTGCAGTCTACACTGCCCTGCGTACTTCTATCAACGAGGCAATCTTCTTACGCACCACAGCCTGGAAACTGTACGTTCTGGCTTTCGCGAACATCCCCGATGCGCTACAGTGTCGCGACAGCCCCAAATACACTCTGAATCCGTTGTTATTATGCACCCTTAGGGTGCTGTATGCCTTCCGAGAGTAGTTGACCGTACGTGTACACAGATTGACAGTATGTTTTAAATAATGTAATTTTCACCTATTCTGCACAACGTGCTACTGCAGTATTACATGCTCCCTTTCAATGTCCTCGCGGTCGCTTAGAGACTCCGTGATGACCCAGTGCCCCAAGAATTTTAGTAACCAGTTTTAACGGAGTGTCTGTCAAGATTTGAAAATATGTGCACAGATAGAAGAGTTTGCTTAGGGACTCAGCAGCACCATATCGTCTGCATAACTTACATTATCAAAGGTTCCATGAACGGAGCATAAAAGAATATAATGGGCCTGGGTTTCGTCATCCTTATAGGCATCTGCTAGATGCATAGAGTATCTTATACAAGATTTTCCTCTTGTAAAAAAATAAAGCATAAAAACTTTTAATGAATTATTAAGCAAAAGAAAAGTAAAGATGATGATGTCATTTTAAGTAATAAATGTTATTACTTAAAATGATTACTTTTAATTATGTGTCTTTTTTTTTACGGAATTGGGAACAGCCGCTTCATGCCAATATGCATCCACCGTCACGAACGACGGTGCACACATAACTAGAGCCTTGACCCGCATTGCTAACGAAGCCTAGACTACCACGATAACTTCACAAACAATAACATTTTATTACCATTGCCATTTTATTAAATACGAAAAATTGAAAGGGACACTAGAAAATTCAAAAAAAATACAATAATTATTTCGAATGAGGATCGATGTTCGCGCGATACATGTTACCAACAATTTCAGCAATTTATTGATTACAAAATGTCCCGTAATTGTAATTGGTTTCCTCTAAACAAAGTACTGACGTAATCGAAAATGACTCGTCGCGTACATACCGCTACTGCACCGATGAATCAGTATTATTGAGTTGTTACGAATCGGTATACGAACCACTTATCATTATCGAGCAAAACAAAGTGATCCACCATTGCAAACATTATTATTTGCATTCGATTGAAGTTTATTTACAGAATTTCAAGTGAAACTTCTCGTCCAATTTAGTACACCTACTTTCAGACCATGGTCTCCTCCAATGCCATATATTTTACTAAATTTTTATAGCTGAATTTTTTATTTAACACTAGCTGTTGCCCGCGAGTTCGTCTGCATTGAAAAATGAAGTAACGTCTGACGTCTTTATCCCTGTGCCACGACGGTGGCACCGCCACGGCGACAATGGCCCGACGATCCCTCGGGAATCTAACATTTTTCCAGAATAAAAAGTATCCCTTGTTTTAATCCAGGTAATAATCTAGGTATCTGTGTGTCAAATTTCATCTAAATGAGGAGTAACAAACATCCATACATCCTCACTAACTTTCGCCTTTAATTTCTTTGTTTTTTACGTTTTCACGCCTTAACTACTCAACCTATCGACCATCATGAAATTTTGCTTACACGTTTTCAAGGGTACAGGGTACAGGACAGGACAAGGTTACAAAAGGGTACATTTCATCCAGAAAAAAGTACTATTCCCGAGCGATCATTGAAAAATACAAGAAATAACAATTCAACGTCTTACAAATATATAATTGTGAGCAATAAATATTGAATAAATTTTTCAACGCCTTAAGAAAAAAGGACACGGGCGAAGTCGCGTGCAAACGCTAGTTCGAATATAAAGTCAAAAACGGGAAACAAAGAAGTTCAACCCATGACTGTATTCAAGTAGTACTCACACCTAATTTGTAATGTACTGATTCACGCAAAGATGAATCGAAAATGAGACAAATACCTTATTATTGTCAATATCCGGTACAGTGATATGACGCAATAATGTCAATATGGTACGGAAGTCGCTTTAGGTTTCTTGAAACAACTGTTAAATTTCTAGATAGAGAATAATTGTACAGACTTGTAAGTATATAAACGTAACGTTAATAAATATAATAATTAAGGAAAACGATCGTCGTTATTTATATAAATGAAACGTTACATTTATTAAAACAAAGAAAAACTACGGATGCTTGAGCAATGTATTTCTGTCGCAAGGTATCCGTGGACCAACTCGATCGCAAAACTAGTTGTGCGATCATTTGGTCCGAAAATACATTCTACTCTTTGGGGTGTGCAAATATTTTAGGGATTTTACATAAAAATACTAATATATATTTTATTAACTACCATCAAATAAATTATCAAACATGTAATCTTTTAAATCATAGTTACATTTGTGAATTGGTAATTGTTTAATTTTCTTCTTAAATATATTAATTTTAAGCTGTTTAATGGTGTTCAGAATCTTGATAAGACAGAAAACACTTATGCATCAGGGCGGACCCTCATCTAAATAAATTAACGTTTACTTTTACATATACAACAACTTAATATATAAAAAGTGAAGGAGGCAACCAATTAAATGAGGGCATACAGCTGTCTGTTACCTTTAACTTGAAAATTGCTCTAAAATGCTTTCCACTACTAAATGTTGCCTTTTGAGGAAATTAATTTACCTTGACATACCACCTCGTCTGCGACTTGCGGTGCCTAGGGCGGCGCGGTCGCTCTGGGCTACGCTGCTGGTCAGTTCTTGCTGGAGAGCGAAGCGCATAGCACCGCGCCGCCAGAGCCTTCGTTCGCTCCGTCAGAGAATGCCTCAAGTCACCCCCCGCACAACCACGAATCAACATAGTTCAGCCATTCCCTAACACTTTCACCGCATCATACTGTTCCTCAGTATGATGTTCAGGACACCCATAATTCTCCTTTATATCGTATAATAAAGCACATGTTAAAACGAACTTTTTTAAGACCTTAAAGAGTAGTCAATGTCAAGTTTAAATTTGATATGTTTAGTTACGAATAATTTTTATTTATTGAAATCTTAAGTTTGAGTATCCTAATCTTAGATCTTATTTATCCTAATCTTATTTTTTTTTCTTTTTTTTTTTCAATTTGTCAAATTTATTTATAATTTATTTTATTCATCATCAATTCACTTCTAACCCGCAGACATAAAATAAAATCACAAAAATCTTTTGGAGACAACTATACAGATTAGATTAGATACAATTTAATTGGATCCCTGACTTTGAAACTATTTTTAAGGTATTATCAAAGTCAGGGAATTTAATATTAAAGACTAATTATATTAATTAATTATATTCAATGATAGGAAATAATGAAAATAAATACTACTAATAATACTAGCTTGGGTTAAGTTTTAAATTAAATTAATTATTTTTAGATAAATTTTAAAATCATTTCTATTTTGTATATATATATGCTTATTTACAAATATATAGTAAATAAATAATATAAATATATGTTAATGTATGTTAATGTATGTTAATGATTACCTACTTAATCTTAGGTTAAGTAGTTAGGATAAGATGCTTTCACGTCATAACTACATCAACTGATCATCATGAAATTTTGCATACACATGATGAATTATCCAGAAAAAGTAGTTTACGAGGGATCATTTAAAAATATAAAAAAATCATCTCTTGACAGAAATATATGAGTGATAAAGATAAATTTTATTGTTCATTTATTTTTATCAGGCGTTGTTTTTTTATTATTATTATGTTTCAATGCTTAAGAAAAAGATAGCAGAGTATGACATGCTATTAATTAATATTCGATTAAATTTAACTAAATTATATCAACAAAAGAAAATTCAACTGTTCCTAAAACAGATATAAGAGAGATAAAAATATGACGTTATATAGAGATAAAGTATATCTTATACAATAGTAAACGTTCATTTTTCGAATGCGATATTATTTGTATAGTGCTTGATTAATTTTTGACAAGAAACAAGAGTTAAAGAAATAACTGAATACAAATAACTTAGTTATCTTAAGGAATGTTTTAGATAAGATTACTTTTGCAGATAAAAAAATCTAGCCATTTAAATAAAATCAACTAACCATTTCGAATAAAAGTTACACGAGCGTTAACTTTCTGTGCAACGCAACTACGTGTAGATATTTAGCTCTTAAAGAAATCAACAAGTCTTGCTGTCAAGGAAATTGGTTAAATGAGGAAGGGAGCGGCTGACATGGAGTACGTATTGCTACATAGGCACTACCATACATCTATATCTATTCTATTCTAGCTATACTAAAATCGATAATTTTATATTTTTAGACGATCCCTCGGGAACTTAACATTTTTACAGGATAAAAAGTATCCTATAATTATGTCCAAAGATACAAACTTTCGCATTTATAATATTTAGTAGGATTAATAGGCCCAGCCTAAGCTGAATCCCATTTAATATGATTGATCATATTGATCTGAGGTCAACTTACATTGACAGTACAAAATAACCGAAATCGTCCATTTTTACTTTATATAAACTTTCTATCATCATCATTTTACAGATCATAAAAGTTTCAACCAAAATAACTGAAGTTATTTTATTGCATTTTTATAGAAAAAATGATTCTGATTCTTTAAATGACGTGATTCTTTAAATTTATATAACTTTATTGTTGGTAAACCGATTAGAATGAAATAAACAAAATGTTACGGGAAGATTGCTACAATACAATAGTGAAAACCTCATTCAAATCGATCAAGCCGTTTCTGAGATTAGTCGTGTACAAACGCACAGACAAACAGACGAAAATTCTAAAAACTATATACTTTTTGACCTCGGTAACACCTACAACGTGTACATTTTTTTTTTCTTTAGAAAAAATATTTAATCTACAGACACGGCTCGTTTACGATTTTATTATATGTATAGATAAATATACATTAATAAAATCCACTAAGTTTTCTAAACCACCTAACTGATTGTGATACGGGTTTTCGCAGATCAAAAGAGCGATAAACAAAGAAAAAATTGCACTCATCGAAGACGAGAGCAGGTCGCTAATATAGTATGAATCTATAATAGGTACATGTATAGGCAAAACAGTTTTTTTATTTTAAATTTTTTATTTCTTATCTCGCAATCACATTCGACAATGAACAATAATTGTATTCAATGATTTTATGGCAGGTAAACCTATTTATGTAGAAGGATGCCCAATGTCCATTACAGTCCATTAGGTCCAATTTTGGCCTAATATATGTATATATATATATATATATATATATATATATATATATATATATATATATATATATATATATATATATATATATATATATATATATATATATATATATATATACATATATTAGGCCATTAAAATTATATTTAAAATTATATATATATATATATAATTTTAAATATTATACACCTCAAATCCTGGCTTCTTTATCGCTTAAATAAAAATAACCTTTCGAATAGAGTTTGGTTTTACACTTTAAAATTTATTTATAGGTAAGGGTCGGAAGTTTATTATAAAATCGTATACATTGACCCATAAATGTTTGTGCAAGGCAAGGTAGTTCAGCTATTTAGACTCGATCAACGATATTTTAATAATAAAAAAAGATGAAATAATAACCTAAAGACTAAATTAAAAATAGTAAAGGAGATCAGTGTTGTTTGGAGATCGGGCCATCAGTGTATGGTATTTTGGAATAAGATATTGTACCAGTAGATAATAAGAAATTATAGATTTTGCTGGGAAAATTTATGTAATTTGGTAAAGGGGTTTCATAGATAAACACATCAAAAAAGTCTAAGCAACATATACAAATTTCAATTTTACAATGTGTTTTCGCATAAAATCCTTAGTGTTTTCTTATTTATATTAATTTTTAATGCTTTTTTGATATTAAACCTCAATTATTATTTTTTTAATTTTTTTTTTAATAATCTTAATTAACAATAATTACGAGTAAGTACTGTATGTACGTAGTACAAAGTAAGGTGCCTAATCAACTAAACTTAAACTAAAATTGCATAAATTAATACAAATTCTGTTATTAATTAATTAATTAATTAAGTAATTAATTAATTCTGTTATTGAGAACTTGCTGGCACCGATTATTCATAGAATCGATGAGCAGTTAATGTTATCCTGCGGCAATTGTTCCCAATGAAATTTTAATAAGTCCATCAGTTGTTGGGTTGTTGTCACTCCATCCAAGTCCTTTAAAACACGTCTCTGGAGCATGTCCCATGCATGCTCGATTGGGTCTGGCGATTGTGCAGGCCAAGGCAATACCAGGATGTTTTCCCTTTCCAGGATGTTTTCCGAAATCGGAGCCAAGCGTTTGTGCGAATGGACGAACATAAGGCCTTAGAAAATCCTTAACGTAATTTACAGCGTTCATGTTACCATTTACAAAAACGAGCTCAGTTCGTCTGTTCTTCATAATACCCGCCCATACCATTAACTGTTGAGCCGTTGTATAGATGTACTTCCTGAACGCACCTCAATCTTTCAATATTTCCAGGACGACGGTACACTCTTACCCTTCTAGTCCTTACGTTCCAATTGTTTGTACCACCGATACACACTGCTACGGCTTGGTGCTGTTTCATGGAATACATACTGCATCTCACTGAAACATTCATCAGCAGTTAAACCGCGCTTAAAATTATACATGATTATCACACGTAGTCGCGAGGCGTCAACTTCGACATCTTGGTGGAATAAACTAAGATATTTAAAACAAATATAGGAAACGCACGAGATGTTTCTTGTTGCCAATAAACATGTTAAGAAATGCACTATAAAATGACATGGTCACAGGTATGGTGCAGTTCGGTTAACGCGTATAAACAAGTCTCAAAACTTTCCTAGCGGCCTACGTATTTGCTAAGCGGGGTGCGATTATATTTAATAGGTATGTTAAAAAAAGAACCCCAAAGATGAATGGCATATGTTCAAATAGGTTGTAGAAAATGTATTGTAAATTAATATCCTGGTATATATTATGGTTTTGCAGATTAATTAATTATCGATAGATAGCATGTAGTTATTGCCCAATAACCAGTACCATTTTTTGTATTTCAGACTGATCTCATTTTCTTATGTAACATGTTTCCTCTGTATGATTCGCCCATCCAAACACATCAGATATACAAATTTATTTCTTTAGTTTTTCTTTTAAGAAAATGTCAAAAATAAAAATTAATTATGTAACTAGGTGTATTAATAATAAATAATTAATAATTATGTATTATAATACAACATTGTTCAAAAGTTCAGACAAAGGCACAGATAATTAGAGAGCCAGGTGGCAAAGGCACAAAGAAATGAAATGCGATGTACCTGTTCTATATGTGCGCCCTTTGTGGTGTGTGTCATGGTGTATTATATTATACCTGTCCGAATATTCACAGTGCATGGCAACGACCAAATTTTTTTTCGACGGCAGGTGGCTATCGACTGCAATGTGTTTTCGAAAGCCACAAGACTCAACCTAATAATAATACCTATATTTATTCATTTGCCAGTGTTAAGAATGAAGAAAAAAGTAATTTAGTCAAATTTTAACGAATCTAGATACAATAAGTACCTATGTAACATAAAGTAGATAAGTTTAAGCTTATTAAATAAAAATAAAAGTTGAAAGTCACTATTGCATATTCTTAAGTATCCTGTCCTATCCAATATTATAAATTCTAAAGTGAGTTTGTTGGTTTCTTTGTTTTTTTGCGCTTTCACGCCTTAACTACACAACCGATCGTCATGAAATTTTACATGGAAGTTGCCAGGAATACGGAAAAGGACATAGAGGACATAGAGGAACAGTACCTAATGTACCCGAGGAACACTGACAAAAGCTAGTTATTTATACATAATTATATCTTTCTTTATTCATATTATCCATGAAAAAAGTGCGTGTTTAGAACAGTTTTCTTTTGTTAAAATAATGGTAATTAAGAATCGATAGATTGAAGATTGCGGAAAAAATAAAATAAAAATGAAGTAGCAGGTGACATAAAGATTATAAGAGATATAATAGAAATTAAAATATACCGAAGCTATTAGCAGTAAATACCTACCATATTTAGCCTTTCATATAAGTTTAAAATAACAATTGTAATAAATCCACAAATGGTTTTTACGAAAATCCCTATTTTTATGTAATTTTACGTTAGATACAATTAGGTATAAAGATGAATCACCATGAATCACGATAAAATTATTAGCAATTCAAAAGAATTGACTTTTGAAAAGTTAAAAAAAAAGCCAAAATAATAAGCAAAGTTCCTTGCTGTCTACGGAAAGTCTTTTTTTTTTTTCAAAAAAAAATGGTTTTAATGGTATCCCCATAAAAAAAATACTCAAGAGTGAGTAAAAGTTGTTTAATATTTTGTATGAAATATATTTTGGGGCTAGTTGGAAGTGAAGTACCTATGAAATATCATTTCGGCGCTGACAAGAATACAAAAACAAATTAAATTAAATATCCCCAAGGTAAAATTACTATCTTTTTAAATCAGTTCATAAACGTAAAGCTTGTAAAATATTGAACTAGCAACCAGCCCCCGGTTTTTGCGCGGATACATTATCACAAACATTGCTCGTTTATCGCTCTTTCCTTTTGTGAAAAACGTAATAAAAATTGTTTAAAAGTTAACGGAGAAACTGATAGAGGCGACTTTTTCGCTATAACTTCGACCCGCCCCCGACTTCGCACGGATGCATTTTTTTTTTGCAAATCTCTATATATAAAAATGAATCCCTATTTCCCTTGGTCACGGCATCACGCGTGAACGGGTATACCAATTTTAATTCGGTTTTCACTAATGGAAAGAGGGATAAACGGGGAATGTTCTTATATACATATAAAAATTGCATCCCTAGCGAAGCCGGGGGCGTAACGTTAGTTATATATACAAACATTCTTCGCTTATTGCTCTTTCCATTGGTGAAAACCGGTGGGAAAATAAAATCCGGTGGGTGGTTTAGAAGACAGAGGCGGACGACTTTATTTTTTTATATGTAAATATAATAATAAAATAGATAATACAGTGATTTGTATTTATAAAAATATAGATAGATAACTTAACTAACCAACTTGCATTGATTTTTAATCCAATGCTTTACTACGTTAATGATTCGTTTCACATACCTAAACCTGCTATAAATAACAGGATTTTCATGGAGTTTAACCTATTCTAGTTTCTAGATTTTGAATGTATTACTTTAAAAAGTTCATGTATTGTAAGTAGTGTTCGTAAACGACACTCGTGATGACAAACTTGACATTGACTACATCCTCGTTAATCCCTAATTATTGGAGTACCTATTTACCATGCAAATTATGTATCTGTCGTATGTATAAACACCGGCTCAAATTGTAAACGCAGTCACTGTACAAAATATACTTGTGCACACTAAAGAAATATAAACAACAAATGTTTTATAAACTTATTTCACTGAAAATTCATAATATCACCGGAGTTTAGCGCGAAACTGTCAGGATGAATAATAAAAAAATGTTTTTAAGACCACGAGCCCTTACGCGCGCTGCGTTCGGCGTGCGTCGTCTGACTAATGCGGTTGTGGAATACAAAATACAAGACGACGACGAGCTCTCTGTCTGACGGTGACGACACAAGGATAAAATTGTTGTGCGCGTTCAAAACCACGCATGTGCAGATTTTCACGGATTTTCCGAGAGCACTGTCACCACCGTGCACATAAATCCTTCAGTGCCTTCGTTATTTTTAGACGCGAAGTGAAGTTAGCTGCAAGATTCAGCTTTGACGTTTTGACGATTCTATTTTTAGCCAGACACAGGTTTTAACGTATTGGATTAAGATCCCGGGCCATGCCAGACATGACTTATTTTCTGAAGGACAAAAAATGTTGGGAATCGAGTAGTGTTTCTATGTACTTTGAAGATATGCGTATTTACTAAGTTGGGTAGACGGCTAATTTAGAGCTATAAAGTGAGAAGGTGAGTAAAAATAGGACTAACTTCGCTTATTTTGTAAATGTTGATTTTTATATATATTTTGTAGAATATAATGCCACTTTCCGTGGGCTATAACTTCTGCCAGACGCTTTATAGACCCCAACGTGTCGCTGATCGCGTGTGGTTGCGACTGGAGCCCGCAGAACAACACGCGGCCGGCGTAAAATTTCTATAAATGCCGGTTTAGTTCGGTGGGGAGTGACTAAACCATATTGGTTTTATGAAAAAGGTACCAAAATATCAACCTATTAACAGTAATATTTTCCATAAACAAGAATGGTCCTTTCAACAAGACAACGTTGGCAGTCACCTTCGATTTTATACAGCTACCTTATGCAGGTCGATTTTAGAGACTCTAATCCCGTAATAATATTGAGTAAAATTCAAATAATTCAAATAGAACATTTTTAAATTTATTAATTCAAAGTAATACTTAATAAAGTTTATTCATCTCAGCCGTAGGACTCTACTGCTGGACAAAGGCGTACCTCCCTAATTTTCCAAAAGGACGGGTCAAAAGCAGCCTGGGTCCACCTTCCACCCGCGGCCCTTATCAGGGATTGTGCTCGTCTGTCCACCTTGTGGATGAACGTCGCTGCGCTGCGCTTGCCGGTCCGTGACTGTCGGCTCTCCGTACTAGCCACTGCATGTCCTGCCCAACGAAATAGCTGGTTCTGTCCCCTGCCACTTCAACTTACTAATCCGCCGGGTTATGTCGGTAACTTTCATTCGTCTACGGATCTCCTCATTCGATCTCGCAGTGTAACCCCGTACAAAGCCCACTCCATAGCATCCACACTCAACATCTCAACGTTGTTGAGTGACGTTGAGCTTTCTTACGAGGCCCATAGTTAGAGACTACGTTCCAGCGCCATATGTCATCACAACACACATTGGTCGAAAACTTTTGTTTTAAGACACTGAAGAATTTTTGTTTAGAAGATGTCTGGGAGCTTCCCAAACGTTCTCCAAGTTAGCTCTCACTAATTGGACTAAACTATACCTAATTAGACTAATAAATTTATTAGTTCAAAATAATTTAAACAATAAAAAGTTTCATTGTTTCAGAAATTCAATTTTTGTTGCACTATACCTACCAAGTTGTGTTATTTAAATTATATTAACTTCATTTTGCGTTAATCGCGTGGGACGTGGCTATATGTAAGATGGTATTGGTGGCGTTGGTCTTGGAGGGAAGCCTAATATGGTCGAAACGCTCCATGATGACCACCTGCTCGCTGAACCAATGATGATGTTAAGAGAACAGCTGTTTCTGGATGGATGCAAAGGGCGAAAAACCTTAGTTCCACAATGGACGCTTGTAGACCGATAATAATGAAGACAGTTCGGGCATTTTGAAGTATTAAGCCAGAAGACATACATCAATAACATACAACATAGGAAAATAAAGCCGACCTCTCAACTGGTAAACATTTATATTTCTCTGCTAGTATGCACCTACAACGTGAAAACCAGCTACTTACGACTTGTGTCAGAAAATAATAAAAAGTTTTTCATATAAGTATGTATATGTATACATAGCACTTAAAATTTTTTAGAACTGGCCAGAAAGTAAAGACAGAAATAAGCTGTCGATGTAATTTCATTCAGTTGACATTTTGTTTCTACAAATTTGTGTTCATTTAAAAAGATGACTTTCGTTGCGGTCTTAATCAACAATAAATTTATGATAGACTTCGATTGGCATTCTTGACGAAGCCCCATCCCGTGCCACTGTTTATAACTGATTCAGTGAGTTTAAGCGTGGTCGTAGAAACTGATGATTTTCGTAAAGGACGTCCTTTTACGGCGACAAATGAGAATAACTTTAGTGCTGTGGGGCTCATGATCGCTTATTTACTTCTTAATAATTACCTGGATGCGTATTAAGAAGAAACAATCTTCCACAGCAACTACATACCTAGTTGCTAAAGAATTTAAACTTTTATGTACGACTTGGGAAGAATGACTTTTATGTACTACGCAAACAATGGAAAGGGGAAAGTAAACAAGAACAAAATATTCTGTGCATTAGGTAGGTATACCTTGTTACATAATTTTTTTCTGCAACTCGTTGCTATGACCACATCGATAGGAGTTATTAAAAAGTAAGTTTAGTTAACCAATGCGCTGCGAGTGGGGAGCGTAGAGGGGACTGTGTGCTATAGGGAAGCCGGCGAACTAGTGGCGGAGGTCTTTCTTTTTCCAGAGAGGGCAGTCGCCGACGCAGCTTATCTGTTTTTGCCGATCGACTACCAATTATTCGGTTGACATTGTCCTAAATTTTCTACCCGCTAGTCAATCCATTTTTAATTCTTGAATCGTCGCCCCCCGAATTAAAATCGAGGTGTCCTGGATGTCCTGGGTGTCCTGTCTGGTCCAGTCGTGTTCAGTTCTTTTCCGGTTGGTTTCCGTTTTGGTGGTTCGGCTATCCACGTCGGCTCCACGCGAAACCGTGGCCGTTTGAGTCTGGGTTTGTTGCGTCAACGGAGGCCGAGCGTTCACGAAAACGCCGGGTGAGGGCACCACTTCCAGCGTTCATCTCGCGTCCCGAAATACGTGTTATTTTTTTTACTGGACGCGCTTCGCAAATTACCTTGCGTGATAGGACGAATACCCAATATTTTATTTTTATTAGTTTTTTTTTTTAATATAAATTAGTCTTTTCGGCGGGCGGAGCGGTAGGAACTTCCTACCGCTCGTTCCTACTGCTCTCCACGAAGACCCTGTCTTATATAATTTTTGTTCGGGACAGCCTACAGTTCCTGTGAAAAGTGATTAGTGATTGTGCAATGTTCATACGTACAGTGTTCGCATAGAAATGGGCCAAAATAGTAAAATGTTGGCCCATATATACGTATGAACAAACAAAGACAACAATAGAAAGTGATAGGGACAGAAAATACTGTAAATACTGTTATTGCACAACATTTAATATTATTTCATAATATTGCACAACTTGCGCAATCGTGTCAACACCCATTTGTTATTGGCGCATTTGTCTCGGCGCAGGGCACGATTGTCGCTAGTTGGATGTAAATAATTATATTATAAATCGACCTTTTTTCTGAATAAATTGTCTTCGCTTCACCGCATTGACCTATGTGACTAGTACGGACTTTGTCTTGGAACCTCACAAACTCTCCCCGATCTGACCCACCGATCGGCTAGATCAGCGACGCTTCTTCACGGGAGCGTTGCCCACTAGCGCGGTACACAGCCGTACCGTAAACCAATGTACGGGAGCTTACAGGCCCGTACATTTATGGTCCAATCGAGCCGGATATAGCCGATTGTATAGCGCTGTTGGTTGGTCGAGGAGAGTGCCTTGGCAATGCCGGTGACACGTAGCACCACCGCTCGGGATGACGAGAGGCCTACAACCTCCGCGTCCACCGTTCGGGACGCCGCGAGGCCTACAACTTCCGCGTCCACCGTTCGCGACGCTGCCGCGTCAATCGTTCGCGACGCCGCGTCAACTGTTCGAGACGCCGCGTCGACACTTCGGGACGGCGAGAGGCTAACTACCTCCACGTCCACCCCCGCGGCCATGCATGCCAGTTCCACGGACACATGGTCAGCGGGGTCATCGGCCGTAACGGCAACATCAACGTCAGCATCCGCGACGTTGACTTCGGTACCGGCGGGAGAAGACGCAAGTCAGATCGGCGTGAAGCGTCACCCGTCCGGTACACACGGCACAGAGGCCGTGCATCGTTCGGACGTGCGCTCAAGCAAAAGAGGCACGTCACACTCGTCCAAAAGAAAGACGAAATTAGCGAAAGCTAAAATAGAGCTGTTAAAGCTACAGATCGAGCTTGCCACCGCCCAGATAGAGGCAATCGAAGAATCTGACGCCGACACCATCGACGACAACACCGTCGAAGACCTCGAAATCACGAAGGAGAGGGTCGACACATGGGTCAACAGTCAAGCGCTCAGCGCGACTGGTGCGCCACCCCCCATAGTTCGAGAAGTCTGCATAGCGCAGACTCACCAGGCGTCACCGACCACGCCGACTCCTTTCCCCGTGCAACAAATTGAAGATCGGCAAGATAACGGTAAGCCCGAAACAGATCGCATAGTGCCCGCTGTAGCGCCCGTTAGCCAGAGTATCGGGCTAACGGAATTGGCTGCAGCGATAACTTTGGCCGCCAAAACAGGCCATCAAACGGCTCCGCGTTACTTCACGGAGCTACCATCGTATAGCGGGTCGCATCAGGAATGGCTATCATTCAAAGCGGCCTACGAAGAATCGCACAAAAATCACAGTGAAAGTGAAAACATAGCTCGCTTAAGAAGAAGCCTTAAAGGAAAAGCCAAAGAGGCAGTCGAAAGCCTCCTCATATACAACGTAGAAACAAGTAAGATTCTGAAAACGTTAGAAAACCGGTTCGGCCGACCGGATTCTATCGCCATAACGGAACTGGAGCGGTTGAGGGCACTTCCGCGGCTAACAGACTCGCCGCGTGATATATGTGTGTTCGCCACTCGAGTCACCAACACCGTCGCAACATTACAAGCTTTAGAAAAATCGTACTACCTGTTCAATCCGGAAATCACCAGAACAACAATAGAGAAACTCCCTTCAGGACTTCGTTACAGATGGTTCGAGTACGTAAGTAAACAACCAAAAGAGCAACCCGATTTGTTGAAACTTTCACGATTCTTCGAGATCGAGGCGGAACTCTGCAGCTCGTACGCACAGCCAGAGTTCACGCCGCCTATAGAGACGAGTTACGCACCCAGGCGAACTCAAAAGACTTATTCCGCAACGGAAAATCAACATCGAAAAGTGTCTGCCTGTCCGGTATGTGCCAATACCGGACACAAAACAGAAAAATGTTCGAAATTCATAGAAGCAGACACTAGGACACGTTGGAACATCGCAAAGGATAAACGATTGTGTTTCAAGTGTCTACATTACAAAAACAGAACACACAAGTGTAAAATATCGAATTGTAATGAAAACAATTGTTCGCGTTCGCACCATAGACTGCTCCACTTCGAAGAAAAGGTACGTGCTAGTGAAAAGTTCGAATTTGTCGCTTCCGCCTGGCAACCAAAGGAGACACATTCATTTCTGAAATTTGTGCCCGTTCGAGTCTCCGGTTCACAAGGAAGCGTCAACACCTACGCACTACTCGACGACGGTTCAACGGTGACCCTCATCGATAATAGTTTGGCGCAACAAATAGGCGCGAAAGGGCCCGTTGATCCGCTCCACATAGAAGCAATCGCGAATACCGAAGTGGACGCAAATCGGTCACGTCGTGTAAAAATAACGTTACACGGCGCGACAAACCACCGCACCATTCGAGCACGCACCATGAACAATCTACAGCTCTCTGCGCAAACAGTATCGGAGCGAGACCTGTCAGACTGTCCACACCTCAAAAACATTAAACATCATTTACAATATCCACGTGTCCGACCGAAACTTCTCATCGGTCAAGACAACTGGGACTTATTGCTCGCCACACAGATCAGGAGAGGACAGCGACATCAGCCGGTCGCGTCTCTAACACCGCTCGGATGGGTGCTGCATGGAACACAGACACGCCTACTAGGGCGCCGTGTGGACTCTATCAATCACCTCACCAATCGTACCGAAGACAGTATGGACGAACAGTTAAAACAGTATTTCTCTTTGGAGTCGCTGATGATCACTCCAAAGAGACCGTCCAACGACATCGAAGAAAGGGCCGTCAAGACGCTTGTCGAACATACTCGACGAAATAGTGACGGGCGCTACGAAACATCGTTGCTATGGAAATCGGACGATTTTCAGATGCCCGTCAACTACGACAACGCGCTCAGACGACTCCACCATACTGAAAAGAGGATAGATAGAGATCCTAAACTTCGAGATCGCTATGAGCAGCAGATGAACGCGCTCATAGAAAAGGGATACGCCGAACGAGCGCCTCCCCATCGTACGCCGGGAAAAACGTGGTACCTGCCACACTTTCCCGTGCTGAACCCCACCAAACCAGGAAAGGTCCGCATAGTACACGACGCAGCAGCTAAGACGATGGGACATTCGCTCAACGACTACCTGCTCACCGGACCTGACCTCATTCTGTCGTTACCCGGGGTACTCATGAGGTTACGACAGCATCGAATCGCCGTGTCATCCGATATAGCCGAAATGTTCATGCAAGTGAAAGTTCGACCGCAGGATAGAGATGCGCTTCGGTACCTATGGAGAGGCAGAAAGCGAGGTAAAGATCCTCCAATAGAATATAGGATGACCTCTCTCATATTCGGAGCCACATCGTCACCTGCAACGGCTATATACGTGAAGAACAGAAATGCCGAAAGATACAAAACAACGTATCCGGAGGCATACACGGCGATTGTTCGAAATCATTACGTTGATGATTACCTTCAGAGCTTCAAAACAGAAGAAGAAGCTATACAGACAGCCCTTCGAGTACAACAAATTAATCGGGAGGCCCACTACGAGTTGCGTCAGTGGACATCCAATTCGAAGAAAGTACTCGAAGCGTTCAACGAAAACTCCGAACCGATCGATAAAAGGAGTATAGATCTCGACAATAGTTCAAACATAGAGCGTCTCTTGGGAGTCATATGGAGGCCTGCAACCGACGAACTTACATTTGATCTCAACATGGCTCGACTACCCCCTGGCGCCATCTTAAACACTCAACCGACGAAGAGGGAAACTTTGAAAATAATCATGTCTCTCTTCGATCCGCTTGGACTCGCATCGCCTGTCACCACAAGAGCCAAGCAGATATTTCAGGAGTTATGGCGCAGAGGAACAGATTGGGATCAAAAAATAGATGCAGACCTCGCTAGCCAATGGACAGTATGGCTAGAACATCTGAAGAGACTCCGCGATGTCAACATACCTCGCTGTTACCCGAACTACAGTGACGCCACCACAATCGAGTTACACGTGTTCGTGGATGCGAGCGAAACAGCATACGCCGCAGCCCTATACTGGCGCATCATCAGGCCAGACGGACAAGTGTCGTTGGCGTTTGTAACAGCGAAGGCGCGAGTCTCACCTCTCAAGCTGACGTCCATCCCGCGTCTCGAGCTGCTTGCTGCAGTGATGGGGAGCAGGATGGCAACTACAGTCATCGAAGAGCACGATAGACGGCCAGACAAGAAGATCTTCTGGACCGATAGCAAGACCGTGCTCACCTGGCTGCAAATAGGCGCGAGGTCTTACAAACCATTCGTCGCGCATCGTATAGCAGCAATAGAAGAAAATAGTAAGATCGGCGAGTGGCGTTGGGTGCCTACCAAATTGAACGTTGCGGACGATGCAACCAGAGACGTACCCAACGACTTCAACTCGCAACATAGGTGGTTCAACGGGCCTAATTTCCTTCTGGAAAATCCTGATCGATGGCCACAGGAAAAAGTTGTAACCACCTCACCGACCGGCGAAGAAAAGGTACACGTGACTGTTGTAAAAGAACAATCGAAATTGGAGCAGTGCATCCCGAATAGCAATAGATTTTCGAAATGGGAAAAGCTCGTTCGAAGCACGGCACGTGTGCTACATTTCATTCGACTTTGCCGAAGAAAAAGGGATCACGTAAACTACAAGAGAACACAGAAACGCACAGAGAAAGACCCGTTGTGGCGGGAACATAAAATCCAACAGAAACCCACACAACAGAAAATCACACAACCCCAACAGCTTGAGAAGAACTACTTACCAATCCCCACAGACCTTCTACACGAAGCAGAGTTACTCCTCATTAGAAACAGCCAACAAAAGACTTTCTCAGAAGATTTACGTGATCTCCGAAACAACAGAAACATAGCAGCGCAGAGCCGACTGCGCCACCTAGCTGTGAAGATCGAAAATGGCATAATCCAGTTAGTACCACGTATCGGCGCTGCATGTGACGTCACCGATCGACAGAAGAGCCCTGCAGTACTCGATGGGAACGAGTACGTGTGCAGGCTCTACATAGAGTACGTCCATAGGCAGTTGCATCATGCTGGCGTCGAGACTACAATAAACGAATGTCGACAGTACTACTGGATCCTTCGGCTACGTCCGGTAACGCGTATGATCGTTCACAGATGTCTCCACTGTAGGATTCGAAGATCGCTGCCACCAGTGCCACCTACAGGGGACCTACCACCGTGCCGGCTAGCACACCATCGACGTGCGTTCACCTACACCGGGCTCGACTACTTCGGGCCGCTCGCAGTGACGGTGGGACGCACAACACAGAAGAGATACGTCGCGTTGTTCACGTGTTTAACGACGCGCGCCGTACACCTCGAGATCGCAGCTTCGCTAACCACAGACTCGGCCGTGATGGCGTTGCGACGCATGATAGCGCGTCGCGGGTGCCCCATAGAAATATGGTCGGACAACGGCACCAACCTACACGGCGCCGAACGAGAACTTCGGCAACAAACAGATCGGCTTCTTCAAGAAGAGGCAAACAAGAAGAGGATCAATTGGCGCTTCATCCCTCCCGGTGCCCCTTTCATGGGCGGGGCCTGGGAGCGCCTCGTTCGCAGCGTCAAGACATCCCTCAACAACGTGCTACATGAGCGGCGCCCCACAGAAGAGGTACTCGGCACATTGATCGCCGAGGCCGAGTACACCGTCAACAGCCGGCCGCTCACACACGTCTCGGTTGATCCGGACGATCCCGAGGCGCTCACGCCTAACCACTTCCTGCTGATGGGATCGGGCCGTGATCAACACCTCGGCGTCTTCAACGAGGAAGACACCATCGGGCGCACGCACTGGCGCGCCTCACAACGTCTCGCCGACTTGTTTTGGCAACGCTGGCTCAGGGAATACCTTCCTGAGCTTCAGCACCGGCGGGAGCCCCAAGGAAGAGGGCGGCAAGTCACCATCGGAGACGTTGTGCTCATCGTGGACAACACCCTTCCTCGCAACACATGGCCGCGAGGAAGGGTCATCGCGGCTTATCCTGGACCCGACGGCGCTGTGAGGACAGTCGACGTCGCTACCGCGGCGGGGACTCTTCGCCGACCGGCTAAGAAGCTGGTCATCCTGCCAACGGAGCCGGCTGCCCTCCAGCACACAGAAGATGCGTCGACCTGACGACGGCGCATCGGCGGGAGAATGTTCGGGACAGCCTACAGTTCCTGTGAAAAGTGATTAGTGATTGTGCAATGTTCATACGTACAGTGTTCGCATAGAAATGGGCCAAAATAGTAAAATGTTGGCCCATATATACGTATGAACAAACAAAGACAACAATAGAAAGTGATAGGGACAGAAAATACTGTAAATACTGTTATTGCACAACATTTAATATTATTTCATAATATTGCACAACTTGCGCAATCGTGTCAACACCCATTTGTTATTGGCGCATTTGTCTCGGCGCAGGGCACGATTGTCGCTAGTTGGATGTAAATAATTATATTATAAATCGACCTTTTTTCTGAATAAATTGTCTTCGCTTCACCGCATTGACCTATGTGACTAGTACGGACTTTGTCTTGGAACCTCACAAACTCTCCCCGATCTGACCCACCGATCGGCTAGATCAGCGACGCTTCTTCACGGGAGCGTTGCCCACTAGCGCGGTACACAGCCGTACCGTAAACCAATGTACGGGAGCTTACAGGCCCGTACAATTTTTTTCATTAAATTGTATTTTTTTTAAATTGAATAAGTGCTTTTTAAATTTGTAATTGGTGTTTTTTTAAATTTATTTAATTATTTCGTTTAAGCACATCTTTTCTTTTTTTATTATTATTTTAATCCGCCCATGGAGGGAAAAACGGTAACAACCTACCTATGTTGTTTTACATGTCTGTTATAAGAAAAGTCGCTGTTCGCCTCTGTTTCTCCGCTTATTTCTTCTAAACCACGCAAGGGATTTTGATAGGAGCGAGCGAGTTGAGCGAGCTTCAGACAGATTGAGCAGTATCATCAAGCTCTACAACTTTTCTATAGAAATCAGTCATATTAAAGCAGCGTTCGAAATAAACATTTTCGTTCGACCGTATTTTCGTCGATTTAATTTGCAAATTCGGTTACCCCGAAAAAGCCTTTTCATTTTACGAGATAATATATAGACTATGTCCATCCTGAAATCCTAACTGCTGCTGAATATTTTCTTAATTGGATGAGTAGTTTCGATACAAACAAAAATATAAAGTTTATCTCTTATAATATTAGCAAATATATACTATTAGGTAACTAACTACCCAAGCAGCAAAAAGTGGTTTTATAATTATCCTGGAACCACCATTTTATCAGGACTATAACGGGATAGTAAGCTCTTATAACAACGGAAAAGGGCCCAATTTATAGGCATACTCTTTCTTCTAAGACACCCATAGTAGACTCGGTGACTACCACTTGGACCAATAGTATCCTTATAGTTGGACTACAAAGAATTAACTGCTCCCCGCGAAGCCAACTATAATCGCCTAACAGAACCATACACGACTCTAACGTACTCCTTGTTTCTGTTACAAGCTTTTTCAAAAACAGCTGTGAATTTGTTAATGGCGTCGCTGCTGATATTTATAAAAAATATAAAATATTTGATAAAAACTTAAGTCATCTTAATTAATTTTCTTTAAAAATGTATTATCTACAGTGTTACATAGGTATAATAAGATGCGTTCGCATGGCAAACCTATATTTTTGGTGAAGTATATTATGTTTTAAAACAAAATTTTTACTCGCCTCTTGAAATTAGCGTATTTAATAAGTTGCATTTGAAAATAATATTGGTATTAATAAGGCATACAATGAAAAGTCGCCATTTTTTATAGCTAGCTTTCCCAAGTTCATTACAGAACCGTTACGGAAGTACTTGGTTCCAAAATGGTTTGCATCGGAACCACAGCATCGCCATATTGTTAGGAATTAGGGTTCCACAATTATTCTAATAACTTGACTACCATTCACGCTGTCGAATTTTTAAGGAAGTAGATACCAATTAACAGTGTCTTACATACTATTTAGGTATAAGTGAAAAGCGAGAAACATCAATATTAACATTTTGTGTAAAGATTATAACAGCGTTCGACAAACCCACAATAAAACCAAGTACACTTACTCTTGGAATAAGCCGTTATAGAACTAATTGACTTATTAGTGATCCACATTGTGAACTTATAAAACCTTATAAATTCAAGTAATAAGTGCAAATGGTTTCTAGTTCGTTTGGTTTTATTTGATACTCTTATAAGCATACTTTACTTATAATGGATTTATAGTGATTCTTGTAGGCAATTTTAAGTATAGCTTACCAGAGCACGTATTCCCAAGCGTGTTTACACCTGTGCAATACTTTTATAGGACATCTCAGCTTATAGTGTGCTGTTAATTTAATTCTATAGACGATAATAAGTTAACATATAAGAACAGATATACTACAAGGCCAATCAGTCTCCGTGCATGCTACTATAAGCGTGGTAGCAAATTCTAGAACCACTAAGAGACCATTATTAGTGCTGCAGGACTATAAAGCGTGCACTATAGGATAATTTTGTTGCTTGGGTACTAAACCAAAATACGTATATAATATGTAATAGTAACAATCCTAAGTTACACTTTTTTCTAGAAATGATTGTCTTTTCCGCACCACTAACAAAAGACAGAAACTGGAACGACTAAGCCATAGAGTACCTACTTCGTTTCTATAAAAAAATATTAAGCAAGCACCTCTCCGCTCCCACGTGCTTTCGTCACATTAGATTAATTACTTTCAAAAAACGTATGAGAATTATTATACTATATCTACTATGAATAGGGTTAATTGTGAATTTGTTACGATTTAAAATTTGTAAGAAAATGAAATGAGACGGCGCAAGTAGTAGATAAACACACTATTGTATCTCTCTTACAAGTTACAGAAATATATCCAAAACTTCCAGAAATATATTCCAAATTAATTGAATATACCTACATTCTATCGACGAGGTAAGCAAACAAAACCGCAAACGCCTTGCATCACAGATATTTTTCGCTATAGTTAAAAAAAATTTCATAATAAAACATTTTTTGTCAAATCAATTTAAAACTGCTTATCTGTGCCCATATTAATCATTGTGACATTGTTGACACTTTAAATGTGGTGGGAAAGTAAAAATACAGATGTATGCGTTTTTCACACTAATTTTAAAATATACTATTTAGATATATATGTATATTATAGTATAGTTATATTGGTCGTTACAAATTGCAGTATATTTTTAATTGCACTACTAAACACCGTAATGTCGTCGTTTCGTTCCACTTTTAAAGAATCATTGTCTAGCATAGGTGTATGAAATTAATATTCTCGTCAAACCAAAATCCACTTTTTTGAGATTTTATATATTATGCATAATTGCATATGCTGCAATGCTGCGTCCATTTTATCCATAACAGGGCGACTATCTTACTGGCACTGCATTAGGTCCATAAACGTCACAATAATACCAACAAGGGCCCACGTAGGCGACCATAAATGGTTTTCGTAATGTTTGGAAGATGACCTACGCTTTCAAAACGAAAAGTGATTTTAAAGTTTATTGAGTTACACCAATTTGCGTGAAATGAATCGATGTTTAGTTCTGTGACGCGTGGGTTTCAAATGTGTCGATTCAATTATTAGGTAACTTAATTAGAATTAAACAACACAATCTGAGATATAACTCCACTTTTAAGATTTTGAGAGGTTTTAAGATTTTTAGACAGAGTTAAGTTTCCAATAAACTTATAGAAACCGTTAATTAAAAAGTGAAGTTTCTATCTATATCCATACAATTACTTAATATCTATACTAATATTATAAATAGAATAGATTTGTATGTATATGTATTTTTGTATGTATGTAATGAATAAATTTAAAAACTATTGGACCGATTTTAAAAATTCTTTCACCTATAGAAAGCTAAATTATCAGCAACTAACATAGACTACTCACCTTCCCCTCATCTCCCCCCTTTACCACCCCCTCCATACAAAATTGCCGTTTTCAACTAATAATAGATATTTTATAAAGAGACGCGAACGAAGTCGCGCGTAACAGCTAGTCATTGATAATATGAAAATGGAAAGTGGTACCTACTTAATTTCGTTATATCTATTATTATCTATATTAATATTATGTATGAATGGCAAAAGTATTTCTATGTGCGTGCCTTACGTTTTCACCGCTAAATCGCTGAACCGAATGTTTGAAACTTTGAATCATGGGGAACATGGACTGTTTTTCTTAACTCGGAAAATCCTATTTGACAGTGCTAGTACCTATTTTTTTTTTAAAGTTTAATCAGTTGCTCCATTCCATTACGGCGTCAAAATGAAACTCGGCACCCACACAAACCAACGATCGGTCAACGATCTTTATTATTGCTTTATTGACATCAGCAAGCTGGCAAAAACATAATTATGAATATTTTGCTACCTGAGAACGCCATAATTTAACTTTTGTTTTATCTGTACCAACCTACCTGCAAATCGCTAGTTTCGATTACGATTTGACATTTATCCATAATTTATAATAAGTACATATTTTTAAAAAAAGAATACAACATACAACTTTTAATCCTATATAATAAACATTAATTGGTAACATCCTTGAAAATTTATTAGTCTTATGTAAATTATCCACGTAAATACATTTTGCAACGTTTACAATGCTATATCATGATTATAAATAGCCAATACCGAAACCGCCTCCGTGCATTTCTTATAAGTTTTTATTCTATTTATTAGTTAGTGCTTGTGTCGGTCGGGGACTGCTTGTAACTAGAATAGTTTGCGGTTCTGATTGCTTTGTTTCGCCTATGAGTTCATCGCCTAATTTTTTTTTATACATAGTTTGCTGTACATATACCGATATAAAAATGATATTACCAAGCTCTCGGCATCCTGGTTCATCTTTTTCTACGCATGGTTCACGCAGAAGATCCGCGCACAGGCGGGACCGTAGCCAAAAACCAGGTAATCCTTCAATGCACCGCAACTTCACATTACACAACAACAACACACCAATACATTCTCCACCACTGCACCCGCGCCCAACATATGATCGCCCCGGCTGGACCCTCTGACGTCACTCGCTTTCTCGAAACACACAAGGTTGTCTTGCGTTATTATAATAAGCTTCCCGCTGTAGTCCCCTTTTAACTGTTTTAAAATACATTAAGGAAATTAACCAACACTTTTAATAAATTCGTTAACGTCACTGAACAATAAAAATGTAAGTATGCAGTTGTAAGGAAACGCAACCGTGTGAAACAGGTATCTACATAGTTTCGCGCACGAAACAAACGGGGTGAAGCACGTCCGCGTCGTGTCGTGGCAGCTAGTAGCACCACCACGGACCACCTCGATGCGTTTGCGCACCACGTAACGGCACAAAGGTGAGGCCCCCGCACCACCAAACTTTTACCGCCGCTCGCTTGCGACGGTTCGCCTGGCCTGTCACTATAATTATTTTGTTACCTGTTTATTTTACAACTTTTACAAGACAAAATAACGAACATTAATAAGGTATTAACTTAATTGGAGAACGGGTAGATATTAACTTGTGTACTATTTGATATTTTATCAAAATATCTTTAGTTTTCATAACGTAGGTAATTATGTTTTTTATCTAATATAATTCCTCGCAAAAACTAGTGTACTTATTTCGATGAAACTTTTCAATAACATAATTTATACCACGTTTATATATCAGAAAAAAACGCCATCCTGAACCTGATCCTAACTAATTGTTTGTTTCGTATTCACGTATGAAATTTTGTATAAGTACACTTTGTCAGTAAAGAATAAAATAAAACTTTAAACAATAACCGTAATAAATAAAAAAATCAACCCCTGACAAAAATATACGCACAATGAAGATTGAGAGAGGCAGACGAAGTCGCTAATAAAACTATTAAAATACAAATATCAAAATTCAAAATGTGCCATAGTGATTACATAATAATGATATAACATTAGGTAGGTCTATAATTGGTCGACAAAAGTTATTTATGAATTAATTAATCACCAATGGGATTAAAAGAGAAGGTGAAACTTATCGTGCATCGACGTAATATCCAACGTGTTTCAGTAATATTTTAATTTAAAAATGTGTGAGAAGGTGTATTAGGTACCTACATATTTTTTAGGTACCCTTGTGTAATAAAATAATCACATTTCAGGATTTCGTAGAAAATGAAAGTCGATATTTTTGCAAATTTTGCAAATTCGAGTGTAACGAATTAATATCACAAATACGTACATATTTATTTATATTAATCAAAAAAATACAAGATGAAAGTTTGGTAGCTATGAAACTTAGCAATTGGCTGTTAGTTATATCAATACTATATATCTTATATCCCTGACATTGTGGGCATATATATCTTTATAAATTAGTCGGTTGGGGTACTTACGGTTGGTCAGGGCCGGATTATCCATTGGTGAAGGCGACTGCTTAGGGGGCCGCATCGGCTAGGGGCCACCGAGCTCAGTGAAAAAAAAATAACAAAAACATTATGAATGAAAATTAATTAAAATATTTGTATGTAACAAATTAATAACAATATTATAGCTTTATATTACTTCGTCATAATTCAGTACATTTCGAAGCGTATTTCAAGTTATTTTAAAAATAATATGATTTTAACAGACTTAAGACGCTTTATAACGTTACATTTAATAACATTTTCAATAGTGTGATAGCATATCTTGGTAGTGTAGTAGGTAAAGACTGGGTAATTATAAATAGAAATGCATAGTTGAGGAAGTTAAGAGGGGCACACTGAAATGATCGGGATTATTGTTTTTCGAAGTATTCTCCGTTCAACTTAATGCACTTTTCCATTCGTGCAAACCAATCATTAAAACGGTAATTCCAGTCTGAAGTTGATGTTGACAAAATGACTGATTTGTACGCTTCCACAGCTGCTTCGGGGTCTTCAAACCGTTGACCGCGTAATAAATCTTTCATTCTAGGGAATGTAAAGAAATCGTTTGGGCTCAGGTCAGGACTGTACGGAGGATGGCTCATCAGCTCAACGTTTTCCTGCTTCAAAAAATCATTTGTCTTCCGAGCCGTATGGGAGCTCGCATTATCGTGATGTAAGATGATGCGACGTTTCGGGTTATTTTTTCGGAGTTCATTTCAGAGAATCGTTGCAGAGTATTCCGGCACCAATCTACACGAGCCGTCTTTTGCTCTTCGGACAAATTGTGGGGAACCCAGCGGGAAACTAGCGCTCTTACACACAGCTCATTATGTAATATCGACTGAATTGCAGTCATTCCGATACTGATAACAGCCCGAATCTGCTCGTATGTCACATGACGGTCATCTAATATAATAGTTCGCACAGCTGCGATGTTTTCAGGCGTGACCGCTGTTCTTGGTCGACCTGCAGAAGAAACAGTGCTGAGCGACACACGACCGCGTCGGAACTCGGCATACCAGCGGTATATTGTCGTTTCACTCGGTGCTTCAACATCATAAATCGAAACAAGTTCGCTGAGACATTTATCTTGAGATAAGCCGCCACGAAAATTGTGATAAATTATGGCACGGAAATGTTCACACGTGAGCTCCATTTCTGTTAACGACGTGTCAACTTTAAACCAACATAGTTTTTGTTTTTAATAAAAAAAAAATTGTTTGAATGTCATTAATATTCTAAGAGGCCAGTATTCAAATTCTAAAAAAGGTTTTATTGTAACTCAATCCGAAATATTCTATTCCCGATCATTTCAGTGTGCCCCTTGTAGAAAACGGTTGAGGATCCCTGATCCGATTGCCTAGGGGCCCTGACATTATTAATTCCTGACTTTGGTCGCGTAGTCGTAGGGTCACAGTCGCGCGTCACGGTCGCTAAGAATTGTACCTTATCTATAAGTACTCATAAAGAGGCAAAGTTTCTATGTTTGTATGTAGGGGGTAATCTGCGAAACTACTCATCCGATTTAAAAAAATCTTTCAGCAATAGTTAGAAAAGACTTTCAGGGTGGACATAGGCTATATATTCTTTTTTTGTAGCATCTATTAAAGAAATAGATCTTTAAGCCACAAGATGTATATCTTTTGTATTTAAAAAAATTATTAAAATCGTTAGATGATGTTTATTAGCCATATTATCAACAATTATAAATTTTTATCAAAATCAGCAAATTTATCTTAACACACGTAAATTTTGCTTTTTACTGTATGTATATTTTGGACGTATGGTTAAAGAGATAATACCGATATAATTATGTAAAGCGCGACCGCGCTCTGAAGCCTCAGAGGCAGTGCAAATAGATCAAGACGCGTACGATACGACTGCGAGGTACCGAGAAACAATCTGAATTCCAAGCGGGCGAAGCCGCGGGCACAGCTAGTGTGTACTTAACTAATATGCGATTTAAATAAGAATAGGATCTGGCTTGCATCATATTATGACGTCACCGACCTTAGCTATGTTGAATTTGGTAGGTATGGAGCATAGAATTAGCGAAGCCCGCCGGACGCGGCGGGCTTCGCTAATTCTATGGTATGGAGTGTAAAAAATAAACATTTTTTTATTTTAATAAATTTATTCATTTTGTTAGTGGTTCAAAAGGTATGTCACCATATATATTTTATAGTTGATGAAAAGGTATTCACAAAACAAGTAAGTACAAAGTTTAATATACAAAAAGAAGGTTTTCAGCTACCTGCTACTTAGGTACAATTTAAAAAAAAAAAACTTTAATTATAAGTAAATTATTATTTTTACTGGAATAGCCCAGATCGTAGATACCACCAAGATACCACTCATTTTTAATCTGACTCTAATTCATCATCGTATCACCCATATTTATAATGAACTGAACATTACTAATAACTTCTCTAGCTCGCCTATGCAAGACAGTACCTCCGTTGCTCAAAGTCAAGTCAACAAAACTTTAACAAAAACAAAAGTTACTAGTGATCACCAGAGACAATAGATTAACCACGTCCTGTACCAACAATCTTTGAGTTCAATAGGTCGTCAGTGGTCGTCAGCACGGAGCATATACAAAGAGGAGATGGCCTAAACAACTGTGCATTGATTTCAAACTAGGTCCTGACGTCATTTTTTGTGGGCGTGGTCTTGGTCAGTCTGCTGTCGGCACTGGTCACGGTGTGGAGGCGCTTGTTTGTTGTAGACTACAGTCAATTTTCATTGGCAATTTAAGATAATTGGGCGGGGTCTAACTTCCTCCTTGCCCCGCGCAGTAGTCACGCGCCGCTCTATAGAAAAATTCAATAACAACATCTCCTCTTTGTATATGCTCCGTGGTCGTCAGACAGATTGATGGTAGGTTGGCTATAACACAAACAACGCCAGAGGTAGGTACAAGTGCGCTGCCACCATTAGTAGGATTAAGGATAAGGGATTAGGAAGGGATAGACAAATAGGCTCAGGCATCCCTTACTCACTCTCCGAAACACAACAGCACACATGCTGTTATTTCACGGTCATCTTCTGAAAGAGGATGGTTACTGCCGCCAGATGGGCTGCCCAAATTACTGCAAAACACGACTACATTTCGTCTGACGAATTTTTACAGTTTCATTTTTATTTTATCTAATAATAAATAAATACGTAGCAGAGAAGCTATTTCTTTTTAGAAATAACACGTAACATGCAAGAACATCGACACTAGTGAAAAAAAAAATAGTTTAACAGTACTGAAGATGGACGGCTTAACAACACAAACTACATAGAAGATACTATACTAGGCAGGACAATGTGTGTGAGCTATGGTCCTTATCATTCTATGTCTTTATGCACAAAGATGTTGTATTAGTCTTGTTTATGCACTGTAGAATAGCGAATGGACTCCTATTGTGATTTATTCATTCAATAATACTCAACCACCTTTGGTAGTCTGTGGCAAACAAACATTTCATATGTGCTGTGTGGCTGTGTGTCGCAGTCTAGACGTAGAATAATTTACGTTACTTCATTAACATAGCCATAATATTTTTACGAATTACAAAATTTCGTAAGATAAAGAAAACACAGCGAGCAGGTAACTAACCTCAGATCAGACAACAGATCAGACGACCTTGTTTGTCCTATAGAGTAACTAACCTATAACTAACCTATAGAGAAGAAAAATGTCATTCATTTCGTTCGAAAACAACTCCGTCCTATCCATATATTTAATACTCCTATATTGTTAGTAGGGTGCACCGAACCGATGCCGACCGAACAGTGCAGACATATATATGTCTGTCTCCCTCATGAAGACTTCGAACGTTGTGCGCATGTCCGATTTTTTTTTTACAAGGGGAGAAATCTTCAAAAGATACCTTATGAACCCATGCCGCATGCAATGCAAGTATCCATAGAGGTTATGTGGGACTTTTACCGCACTAAAACTACTCTCGAGATGGGTGTGGTTCAGTCCATAGGGGACTTTGGAACCGTCATCGGGCGTCGGGAGGGTGAGAAGCGCCCGGCCCTTACAAATAAGAACTTAACTAAAGCTTAAGCTATGAGGGACCGGCTCGCCCTGGAGGGCCACTTGCGACGGCCACGGCGCCAGCCGCGACCGGTACAAGTGGTCCCCGGGCCGGGAGGTCCCTCGCAGGCGTTGCCAGGTCGCGCCTCGGAGGTGAGAAGGGGCGGGGCGGTCTTCCTCTTCTTTCACGATGTTGTCATCACCAGCAAACGCCGCGTTTGCCGCTGTGATCCTGGTCCAGTAGGATGTGTCGAGGTCGTCTTCTGAAACGAGAAAGAGTATCGTTAGTATCAGGAGTGTAAATGAGAGAATTGACCACTAGCGGATTAGGATGGCGAGGGAGTTTGTCGTAGTACTTCAAGGCGAAGTCATTGATACACTTGACGATGGAGGGAAGGTTAAGGTCGTGGTGGAGGTCGACGTTGCGGATGTACCATGGGGCGCCCACAGCTCTACGCAGGAATCGTTTCTGAATGACTTGAAGGGATTGGATATGGGTGGGAGCAGCGTGCGCAAAGACAACGCTAGCGTACGTCATGATCGGTCTGACGCAGACTGTACAATGTCACCTTATCTCTAAGGGCCATTGTACTCCGCCTGCCTATGAGGCAGGTCAGGCGACCCAGGACAAACGCTGCCCTGTCCCTGACACGCTTTATGTGAGGACCGAAGGTAAGTCTTCGGTCGAGGGTAACACCGAGGTATTTGGTCTGATGGACCCAAGGGATAACGCGGCCCTGGAATGAGATTTGACCGAGTGAAGCTCGATCAATTTGTAGGGCATTCGGAGTGCGAAGAGTATGAAGTAAATTCTCGCGGGAAAAGAACAATACTGCACTTTTCTCGGGATTCACCTCAATTCTCCATTTCTGAAACCAATCGCCGAGAGCGGTCACGGCGGTTTGAAGCATGCGGGTTAAGAAGCCTCGGTGTCGGGTGGAAAAGAAGAGGGCCGTGTCGTCTGCAAAGAGAGACAGCTCGACCCCCTCCGTGCGGGGCATATCGTTGGTATACAGGGCGTAGAGGGTGGGTGAGAGAACTGAACCCTGAGGAACGCCTGCCCTTAGGGGGCGGGGGGACGATAGGGTGCCTTCAACTCTGTAGCGAAAGCTTCGATCGGCCAAAAAGTCCCATACTATGAGTACGAGACCCTCTGGCAGTCCGAGTTGGTATAGCTTGTATATCAACCCGGCATGCCAAACCTTATCGAAGGCCTTCGCCACAACGAAGAAGACGGCACCGGTACTTATTGGACGGGGGCTTTCGGTAAGTCTGCTGGAAGAATCGGAGAGAATGTGCTCAGTTAGTCGATGCACTTGATGGACGCACGAGTGTCTGGCTCTGAAGCCAAACTGCTCGTCGATGAGAAGATTGTTAGAGTTAACATGACGAAGGATACGCGTCAACAGGATTCTCTCGTAGAGTTTCCCGATGGAGCTGAGAAGGCTAATTGGCCTGTAGCTGGCGGGGAGGGTTCTATCCTTGCCCGGCTTTGCAATACCGATAACTATCGCTTCCTTCCAAGCGACTGGAAAGATGCGATCGCGCAAGGCTGCATTGAAGATGCTTAGTAGGAGCGAGAATAACGTCGGCGGAAAACGCTTCAGTAGTTCTGTCGAGAACTACATTATAAGCATCTTATAGGCTGGGCTATTCCCACTACTCCCACTACTCCCACTACTGTCGCAATGCATGCGTATAACTCGTCAAGTATCAACGAGTGAGAGAAAATATGTAGTTCCGTCTCGGCAACGTTTTCACTTATGGGGACTAGCAATATAGAAGTATTAAATATATGGTCCTATCCGTGTGCTGTGGCGACCGCTGCGCTGTGATTGGTCTATGGCAGCTACATGCATCACACTCGAGTTGGACATCAAATATAATTATCACTGATTTTATTATCGATTTCGATGTTTAGTGAACACTTATTATAGAATTGAGTAATAAATAAATGTGATTACAAAAATAGTAATATTTTATCGATTATAACAATTTACTTTTCAATGAAATTATGTACAACATTTGTACTTATTGTACTAGCTATTACACATTATTAGAGGATATTCGAAGGTACAGAATTGTTCTCACGGTCTGTTCACAAAGCATGCCATTATGCCATGCATCAAGCAACCTACCTTGGTTGCGATAACCCTCCGCGACCTGCTTGCAATCCACGGCATTGAGCAATCTACTTCTTCACACATCCTCAACTTGGTTGCGATAACCGCCCGCGGGCTGCTTGCAGGCCGCGGCAACGCGCACCCTCTAGTTAGTAGGTACTCTATAGGTTACCTGCTCGCTGGGAAAACATAAGTTTCGTACGTGTCGTAGTTAAAATTGAAATTAGCTTGAAACCATTCCAATCTTTTTGTCATATAATGTTATTATAATAATTAATTTTTTTATAATTAATAATTAAGGTGTTTTAGAACTATTATACTGAGTTTTGATTTGTGCACTGGTAACACTTTTATGCCATAGTATCAAACAAGCATAGAAAAATAACTAAAGCAAACAAGTATCTACACATTTATTATCTACATAATTAATAATTTTATCTATCTTTCTTCATCTTCCATACATCTTCATTCATTCGTTTTAGTTTATCTTGACTTTGTGATATATACATATAAAGTGTTCTGCGATATTGCATATGTATATCTCCCGTTAGAGAGTATAATATATTTATGTTCTGTGCGTATGCACTGCATGCATGCAGTGCTGCCATTTTAGCGCTTTCGCCGCCAGATCTAGCGGAATTTTAGGGTAATCAACTCCCAATATTAGCAGTTGACTCCTAGCGGAAAATCTAGCGCTTTATCGAAATGATTGTTATATCATACCATACTTATTATTTATAATCATTTCAAAACGAACTTTATTTCCACTGAATGCTTTTAAACTTATTCGGGATAATTGAAAATGTAGGTATTTATGGCACACGATACAACTTTTAAACTTTTGCGGGGTTCCCGGAGCGGTCTCGCATCGCTTTAACAGGTTGAAACTTGAATACCGTCTCATATTTATAAACTATTATTAAACAATTGCTCTCATTCATTCATTGTGTGTGATGGTACTCTTCTAACGTGCTGGTGTTTATTTATTGTGTTTTTAAAGTTATATTTAAGTTTTTCAAGTTTGATTGACACATCGATGTGATTGACATCATAGACGTGCCATTAAAAAGAAAACATCTTACAAACAACACTATAAAACTGAATGGGAATGTAATCCCAACTTTAAGTCGTGGTTAAAGAAATTTTTGTTCAGAACGAAAACGATAGGTACTTGAAAAGAAAAATCTATACCTACAAGCACTTTTTTTTTGGTCAATCAAACAATATGGTTGTTATCTGGAACGCATCTATTTAACTCCCTAATTTAAAAATAGCATTAAAATTTAGCGCTTTTTTTCATCACACTTGTTTAGCGGAATCTAGCGCTTTTTTTTAACTGATGTGGCGCCCAACACTCAAATGGACCTGGCAGCACTGCATGCATGCATGACATAGTGTTCTGTGTGCATGACACCTTGGCACGAAGTTGTGAGTTTGTGAGTGAGTTATTAGCTTGGAAAATAAAAACGTAAAGAAAGAATCTATAAATAATTTCTATAACATCAATTCAATTCTGCATAATGAATGTATGAATACAAAGTTTAATTGATATATATTAATTTTCATTATTAGAATTTATTTGCAAGATGTCGAATGCTAACGAAGAACAGAGCGAAAAACCAGCGTCTCCAAGTAATAAATATAATGAAAGATTCGACGATATGAAACAAGATGAAAAAATACCATTTAAGAAAACTAACGGTGAGGAACATGCTAATGTTGTAGCGGCCCATTACAATCACATTGAAGAGAAAGGAGTAAAGGAGAGATTTAATTCACCCATATTTTATTTACGCAATTTTAATAATTGGGTGAAAAGTGTTCTAATTCAAGAGCACACAGATAAAATACGCGAAAAGGACTATGGGAGACCAATAAAAGTTCTCGATATATGTTGTGGCAAAGGAGGAGATTTAGGTAAATGGGAAAAAGCTCGTGTAGAGCACGTCGTATTTGCCGATATAGCTGATGTGTCTGTGCAACAATGTCGGGCTCGGTTTGAAGATCTCAAAAGAAGAGGTGGACGTATGTTTACTGCAGAATTTATTGCGGCTGATTGTTCTAAGCAGACTCTGAGGGATAAATATGTAGATCCATCTATAAACTTCGATCTTGTTAGTTGCCAGTTTGGATTACATTATAGCTTTGAAAGTTATTCCCAAGCTTGCCGTATGCTCACAAACATATCAGAGTGTTTGAAACCTGGTGGTTTTTTTATTTGCACTATACCGAATGCATATGAAATTGTTTCGCGGGCCCAAAAATCACCCAGTGGACAATTCGGCAATAGAATATTTGATATAAAACTACTATTTGATAAAACGGATGGTTATCCATTGTTTGGTGCTAAGTATGATTTTCATTTAGCTGGTGTAGTAGATTGTCCAGAGTTTTTAGTTAATTCTAGATTATTTGTTAAACTTGCTGCTAAATTTGGGCTAGAACTTACATACGAAGCTGGATTTGCTGATTTCTACAAAGAATATTCAGAGAAATATAAACAGTTACTACAAAGAATTATGTGTCTTGAGAGTTATCCCGCACCACCAGGAAAGAAATTAATTGCAAATGAATCTGAATACAAACATGCTCAAGATTATTTAAATGACTCTACAAACCAAACTGAGCAAAAACATATTGGAACCATGAGTGTTAGCGAATGGGAAGTAGCGAGTAAGTTCCTTATTCTATAAATACCTAAATGCAAAAAGAATCTTTAATAACATTTATCAAACCAAAATGTCCATTTAGTTATGTATCTTTATATTGAGGTGTTGTAAACAATTTTTGTTTGTTCCAGCAATATACATGGCATTTGCTTTTAAGAAGAAGAAATGTACCTGGGATGCAAATGGAAAACCAGTGTATTGAAATGGTTTATAAAATGAATATACAATAGTGATAATATTATGACTTATGTATTATTATTTTAACTGTAAATTAAATAAAATGTTTTCACTGAGTAGTTGGTTTCTTCAAAGGATTTAAACCTACAGTAGCTACATGTTTGTAGAGTCAGAGTGAATGTAAGTTGAAGAAACCGAATTATTATTTTTCTACCGTGAACCATCCAATTTCATCACTTCACTATCCAAGTAAAGTATTCATTATCCGTACTGACCACAGAGTAGGTAAATGTTAGCAATGCCCAAATTTTTAAAACTAAGTATGGATTAAAGTCAAAATCCTAAAATTGCCACATTCTTTTTATTTAAAGATTGGCAAGTAGGCTGATTGTGTACTTGATGTAGTTGGCTACCGTCGCCTATAAACTCAAACAACACCATCGGTGCTATAAATGCGCTGCTGATCTTAGTATACTTAAAAAAAAAAAGATTAGACTAGATCTTTAAAAAGACTAGACCAATTAAAAAAAAAGATTATTGTTAATGTTAGTTACTATTATTTTCTTTTTTTGTGTTCATATTTACAAACTTTCAAGCTTAGCATATAACAATTTAAGTGTTCTTTTTAATATGTAGCTAATGCTGTTAGGTATGTAAAATAAAATAAAGAAATAATATTACAAAGACGATGAGCTCTTGTTTGTATTGAATATTATAAGGATTGGGGTTCCCAAAAATCCCCAAAAATATAGTTGACATGACAACACTGATAGAATTAACGAAAACCATGAACATAGTTACTTATACGAACATTGAACTTGATAGCGTTGCATTCGCTCGCTTTCATTCGTTCTTCTGTGCCTCGCATGGCTCGACCATGCCTCGACCGAGCATTCGTTCATGATTCATTCTACATTCATTAGCTTCGCAAAGCGTACGAACTGGTACGAACTTCCGAACATAAGCGGCGCATGCGTATTCGTTGCTTTTCAACACTTAGAATAATTTTGCTCGTTGTTTCTTTGTACACTTGTGCTGATGTGCTCTGTGTAATTCCTCGTCTTGGGAAATATAAACGTGGTCAAAATGAGTGTCGAAAACCCAGTTAGTGATAATGATTGTGATTCTGTAAGTATTCAATTAGTTTCTTTAGTTTAATAGTACAGTTTTATACCCGGTTTCGCCTTTATATACAGTAGAAATAACTAAGCTTACTCTTATTCACTATGCTCTCCACGAAGCAAAAATTTTCTAAGTCCCAATATGGCGTCAACGGTTAAGTCCTCCGATGCATAGCGTCGGTCGATTTTATTTTTTAAATTAATTTTAACATAATAGTTAATTTAATTTGTTATGAAAAATATGTTGTAAAGAGGAAGTTATAAAAATATGTAGTTTTATTTGGAAAAATGCAAATTTTAACCAAAAAATTGTTTTGATTTGCAGGGAAAGGTAAATGGTAAAAATGAACACGTGAACGGTATCCACAATGGCTATAACAGTTCCGACAAACACAAATCCAGCCACAAGTCCTCCAGCAAAGATAAACACCGCGATAAGGATCGCGAACACAAAAGTTCGTCAAAACATAGCAGTTCTTCCAGGTTAGTTTTTCTAGATCATTCATTACGCTTATACTTAATTTTATAAATGGAATATCTGAATTTGCGACTTCAATTCTAGGGACAAAGATAAGGAGAAACATTCTAGCAGTAAAAACCACAGTAGCTCCCACAAATCTTCAAGCAAGGACAAGGAACGTAGTGAGAGGGATAAAAGTGGTAAAGATAAGGATCGTAGCAATAAGGATAGGGATAGAGATAGGGAACGGAGTGACAAAGACAAACACCGCAGCGATAAGGATAAGTCTAAGGAAAAGGATAGGAGTGATCGTGATAAAGACAAACACAAAAGTAGTGAAGACAAAAAAAATTCATCCTCATCATCATCAAAAGATAGAGATCGTGACCATAAAAGTTCGTCCTCTAAAGACAAAGAGCACAAGTCTAAAGACAGGGATCGGGAACGGGAAAAAGATCGTCACAAAAGCAAAGACAAACGGGATAAGGAGAAGCATTCTAGTTCTAAAGATAGACACAGGTATTCATTTCACTAGTTATAGATTATCTGTTTAATTTGTATTGTAGATTTAAATCATTATTTCATATTATTTATTAAAGTGTTGTTGCTATAGTGTTAGCAAATGTTCAAAGCTTTCTTTAAATATTAAAAGAGAATTTTATTTTCATTATATACCTATTGTAGAAAAAATATAAAGGAAATCAATCATTTTGTATTGTTCTTATTTTTGTTTTAACGCTTGTAACTTGTACCATTAGGTAAGAAGATCTTATATATTTTACTGCAAAAATATCGTGTAATTTGGTAGTGGGTTTCATAGATATTTAAGTTTGAAAATATTAAAAAATATATTTGCACTGCCTGCACACTGACTCTAACAATGTATCGAGTATGTGTATTGTGCTCAATGTTTTAATTTTTTAATGTTATTCCTATTTACAAGATCTGAAATATTCACAGAAAATTACTGAATTTGAGAAATACTGTCATTACCAATTTCTCCAAAATATACGTGTTTTGATTGAAAAAAACCAATGGACTGGTTTTGATTGATGTCCTTTGTATGTATCTAAATTGAATTTGTTTAAAAAAAGAAATTGTCATATTGAAAGTGTCTTATGAAGTTATGACATTTCTATATTATTAGCCAAAATTGCTTGTTATTTAAATTCTCAAATATTATTTTTTAACACACTATGAAATGTATTCAAGTGTTGTCAATAATACAACTTTTTAACAGCTCCAGCAAGTACAAAGAGAAGGATGGAAGTGAATATGAGAAAATTAAAACAGAAGAATCACAGAACTTAAAAGTGAAAGAGGATCCATTGCAGGTAATAAAAGATACTGTTCCTATTAAAAATTGTATAATTTTTCATGCTTTGAATTAATGGTTTATAGTCAAATTACGTGTTACAATTATTTTTATCAAAATAATTCACAATAATAAACTGTTCACAGTGTTTAAAAAAATCATATTAGGCGGCTTTTTATTTTAAGAGATGTCAACATTGATATTTTAATATATAACTTTATAAATATTTTGTTAAATAGATTGATGAAGTAAAAGTTAAAAATGAAGTGAAAGAAGAAGAGAGTGATGATGGATATGCTGGTGCAAACAATACTGTATCCTCATGTGACTACTCTTTGTCACAGTTCAAGGATGAGCCATTATCTGAAATCCCTCTCGAAGAAGAGAGCGAGGAAGATGTACCACTGGTAAGAATTATTTCTTCTTTTAGGTTTTTTTAGGAAGCTGAAAAGGGCAGATGTATTTGCCTTAACTTCTTTAGAATAAGGCACTTGCTTAATTTTATGCAATCACCAATTTTACATCAAATTTGATTATAGTTTAAGGACTGATAACAAATTAACGACAAAAAAAATTAATTAGTTATAGGGAATTTATGACACTTTAATTTTTAATGTTGTCTCAGATAATGACCTATAATAGAGGCACCATCTAGATATATGGCAAATGCATAATGCCACCTTAACTTTAGGAGTTAATTGCTTTAGAAAATATTTTGCCATGCACTTTTCATTTAACATAATGATAATAGATTTAGAACATATATAGCACATGTGTGTGCAAAATATTTATATTAATAATTTCCTTTTTAATCATAGTTGGCGCGTGTGGGTTCAAAGAGACGTGTACAATCTGAAAGTGAGGATGAAACTCCGCTAAATCAACGTAAAAAGCCCAAAAAGAAAATAAAGAAAGGTATGTGTCATAATGAGAACAACAAATTTACATTATGTAATGGGTGAGGAGAAGATAATGGTGTACGAAAACTATGGTGGTGCCAATTTTTATTTTTACTCAAGTCATCCATTGAATAATATTGTAATTCTAATTTTATATTTCAAAATTTAGGTCAATAATTAAATAATTTTGTGCTCCTCAAAAAGGGATTTGTTATATTCTTTTTCTAATTTTTCTTCAGCTCCATTTTAACAAATCAAAATGATAAAAGAATATTTTGTTCTCATGTAAGATTGTATGAATAATTTAAAACTCATTATTCAGGCATCCCTTAACTTATTTCATTATGACACAGAATCAGGGTATGACGAGGAAATGTCTGAAGAAGAAGAAGCACCAAAGAAGAAAAAGAAGAAAGCAGCAAAAACTAAGCCCAGTAAAGTGAAGTCTGAACCAGACGAAGGCGTCAGTCCTACTAAACGTAAAAAGAAACAGGAAGATGAGCAAGAGGTTTGGAAGTGGTGAGTAAATCTATACATATAATAAAATCGCAAACGAGCCCTGTCTGTACATGAAATATTAAAAAAAAAATTGTACACCTTGTACCTGTACATCAAAGGTCAAAAAAATAGTTTTTAGAATTTTTGTCTGTTTGTCAGTTCGTTTGTTTATCTGTGCGTTTTGAATTCCATTTTGAATGCGGTTTTCACTGACATGTTGTAGTAAGCTTTCCATATTGTAGCAAATTTCAGGTTTCTAGATGTTATGCATTGATAGGCAGATTAATATAAAATTGCTTTTTGTGTCTGTCTATCCACTTATTTCACACTTGCCCACATTAGACAACTACTTACGATTATTGAATCAAGTATTTAAGAAATAATAAAAAAATTAAGTCAAAAATTATTTTTCTCTACTAATTAAAACCTCTTACAAAGTATGGGTTATAGTATTGTCATTTAGTCAATATTATATAAGCTTTGCATTACTGCGAAATCAGCCGGTTCGGTAATAAAATATAAGATTCAAATCATTATTTTCTGATTCAGTCAAGGCGTCAATAGGACAGTGTCCGGCAGTTATGAACAAATAACGCCATCTGTGTTAAAATCTAAAAAACATTTGCACAAAACATATTCCAATGTACTCGTTAGGGGCGCTGCAGGATTGTTAAATGGACAACTTCAATGTTACCATTTCAATAACTCCTAATGACGAAATTGTTAGCTGTTTTTTAATTGCAAAATTTTGGCATGTGTACGCATTTGCCGCAATTATTTACGGCTTGAGTGATATATCATTGAGCAAATGCATTTGTGCATCTATATATTTTTTATTTTACTAAATCTTGATATTTTTTTATGATGATGTGGAGAGTTTTGATTTTGAGTAAGGGGAACACTGGTCTCCAATTATCTTATTTTAAGGTTATGTTTAGAAATGAAATATTATGTTCATCATATTAGAATTATCAAACATAAATAGTTTTTTAAGAGTGACCAGTACTATTAAATTAATTCGTTCTTTGCGTCGTATAAAGCACTCCAAGTGGGTTTTTAGTTTACGTTTTTTAGTTTCAAAAATAGTTTCGAAATTGTATCTTAACATTTGTACATACCTAATATTCTTTACAATTTTCTTCTAACGTTTTAGTATAACGTTTACCTTTTCATGTATTTTAACAACTGTTTCATGTATTTTTATATAAATTAGTCATTTATAAAAGATTGACATGATTCATATTAAATCATGATTATGTCACCTCGTGATTGATTCTTCTCTATAATTTTAACACAAATAATTTAATTTCTAGTTATTTGTATATTTTATAAATCATTATTTTAGTAAAAACATATCAAGATCGTTAAGTTGTATGAAAAAACATAGTGTACAAGGTCAAAATATTTTACAGGTGGGAAGAGGAAAAAAAAGATGATGGCACTAAATGGAAATTCCTGGAACACAAAGGACCGCTTTTCGCACCTCTATATGAACGCTTGCCCGAAAATGTCAAGTTTCGTTATGACGGCAAAGTAATCAAACTCTCCGAAGAAGCCGAAGAAGTGGCAGGATTTTATGCACGTATGCTCGATCACGATTACACGACTAAATCTATCTTTAATAATAATTTCTTTGGTGATTGGCGTAAAGTCATGACACACGATGAGGCTAAACTAATTAAAGAACTCTCAAAATGTGATTTTAAGGAAATGCAAGCTTATTTCCTAAGTTTATCAGAGAAGAACCGCAATCGCACAAAAGAAGAGAAAGCAGAACTCAAGGCTAAGAATGAGGAGATACAAAAGGAATTTGGATTTTGTGTAATAGATGGTCACAAAGAAAAGATTGGCAACTTTAGAATAGAACCTCCTGGACTGTTTAGAGGCCGTGGCGAACATCCCAAGATGGGTATGCTAAAGAGACGCGTCATGCCCGAGGATGTTTTAATAAACTGTTCCAAGGATAGTAAAATACCAAAACCACCTGAGGGACATAGATGGAAGGAAGTTAGACACGACAATACGGTTACGTGGTTGGCTTCGTGGACGGAGAATGTTCAAGGCCAAGTCAAATATGTTATGTTAAATCCTAGTTCAAAATTGAAGGGTGAAAAGGATTGGCAGAAATACGAAACTGCCAGAAAACTTCACAAATGTATTGATAAGATTAGAGACCAATATCGCGCCGATTGGAAAGCGAAGGAAATGCGTGTTCGCCAGCGTGCAGTCGCATTATATTTCATTGATCGGCTTGCACTGAGAGCTGGTAATGAGAAAGATGATGATCAAGCTGACACCGTTGGTTGCTGCTCCCTTAGGGTAGAACACATTCAGTTGCACAAAGAGAAGGACGGTAAAGAATACGTGGTTGTGTTTGATTTTCTCGGTAAAGATTCTATCAGATATTACAATGAAGTGCCAGTCGAGAAGAGGGTTTTTAAGAATCTTGAGCTTTTCATGGAAAACAAGAAAGACAGCGACGATCTATTTGATAGACTCAACACGCAAACATTAAATGAGCATTTGAAAGAGTTGATGCAGGGTCTTACTGCGAAGGTCTTTCGTACCTACAATGCCTCCATTACTTTACAAAAGCAATTGGACGAACTGACTGATGGTGATGCTTCTATTCCAGAGAAGATTCTAGCTTACAACAGAGCTAACAGAGCTGTTGCTGTGCTATGTAACCATCAACGTGCTGTACCCAAAGGTTTGTTTGATTTATTTCATAAACTTGAAACAATTCTTTAGTCTCTATTAATTATTACTGTCCTTAATGTTTTTTATTTATTCTTTTTTGTAATTATTGCAAAAAATAAAATAAAATAGCAATTCAAAAAGTTGTAATATAAAACATACTATAATAAAATCTTTAGATATGTTCAATTAAATTAAATTTCAGATTTTCTCAAATCTGTTTTTCTCATCTCAATTTTGTTTTTAATGAGAAAAAAAAATGTTAGTCCAGCTATTGGAAAAATTTGGTAATTTTATACTTAATGATTCCTTATTCCAGGTCATTCAAAATCAATGGAGGCTCTGAAAGAGAAGATACAGCTCAAACGTGATATGGTAGACGAGGCAGAACATGATTTAAAGGACGCAATGAAGGCTGCCAAACGTGGTTCTGTCAAAGAAAAAGTTGCTTGTGACAAGAAGAAGAAAGCTCTCGAGCGGCTCAAGGACCAGTTGAAGAAACTGGAGCTGCAGGAAACTGATAGAGATGAGAATAAAACAATTGCCCTCGGCACATCCAAGCTTAACTATCTAGATCCGAGGATCTCTGTGGCTTGGTATGTTGTGCATCTTGTATTTATTTTTTACTATTATAGCTGAGGTGACAGTCATTGCAATAATACAATTCAAATTTCCTGCTTTGGCTGTGGATTTTTCAAAAAATTTCTTTCATACAAACCTCGTCATGATTATTAGGAACACAACAAAAATCGGTTGTTTCCTTTCTCTGTCATATGTGGCAATTGATTTATATTCATATAGATTAATTTCCACTTGAGTGACTTGAGAATTCACAATGAATTAAGGCATTATTGCATATATTTTCAACTACAAAATTGTTTCCAACTTTGTATACATAATTTAATTTCAAACAAAATATTGTAAAGGTGAAGTTTGATAACAGCCTGTCTGTCGACTTTAGCATAAAAAAAATGCTTTTGTTAAGAGTTGTTTGTTATTTAAAGGTGCAAGAAGCATGGTGTGCCAATCGAGAAGATCTACAACAAAACGCAACGTGACAAGTTCCGCTGGGCAATCGACATGGCCGGACCCGAATACATCTTCTAAAGGCTTACGTAGCAAACGCTACATATTATGTATATTACGTTCAACTGCAAACGTTCCACTTTACATTATATATACACAATATTGTCTTAATATCGTTTTATTGTTACATACGAAAACATCGTAGTTAGAGTTCAAAATTAGAAGTCTGATTCTAAATTGTATTCTTATTAGTTCCAATTTATTTCCTAAACATTATTTTAGGTTTAAGTTAATTTTAATACGAAAAGGACTTTAGATAAGAAGACTTTACTTGTACAGATTGATTGGCTGATCTGTTGATTTTTTTTCCACTCTCACTTATTTATTTTGTAACGATTAATTGTAACTTTTTAGTGTATACATCTTTAGCATGATTTTCATTAATTTAGGACATTTAGTATTAGTGAAATACGAGTGGGAAACCCACTCCATGCTGAGAACAGATGACACACTTTGTATTTTTTTATCTAGTGACAGATTGTTTACAATTAATACAAATGGAAATGCATTGTATAAATAAATAATGATGATTAAAAATAAACTGTTACCTAGAAATCTTTACTTAATTTTACCAAGTGCTTCGGCGTAAGACTGGTGCTAGCCTTAGATGTGCTCACGTCAGGCTCGTACCGGCCCTTACGTCGTAAACTTCTTAAGACTTATTTTATTAATCATGTAAGCTAAAAGCTATAAATGAAATATAATCGTATTGTTGCACTATGTGCATTAGGGAATTTTTTTTGTAAAACTGGTGGAATAATAAGCCGTGAGGTATAAAAAAAAAGGTACAATGCCACGTGCTTTTGAGTGTGTAAATAGGGAATTTTTACTGTCATGTAATAGTATAATGAGATTATCGTGAATAAATAAAAATGATTTAGAAATTTTGCTTTCTATCATTTATTTATATTACATTTTCTTATTATAAATAAAATACAACCTACGTTTCACGGTCGTCTCCAATGGGGCGCTCTTCGAAGAAATTAATGTGTTCCATACCTTCAGGCATATAAGTAAGTCCAGATTCTTCTTTACACTGTAGATTATAACCACGAGCGTAACCTGCAGAAATAGTGCATGGGTTCATTATTAATCATTTTCTTCTTCTTCAAGGTGACAATGGAATAGATTGTTTGACTACAAATTCACGTTGCATAAATCATTGTGAATAAAATAAAATTCGAATCAATTATATTAATCAAATCATTGGTAGGTTTTTTATATATATCATAATATCAAAACTACATATTTGTGCACACCAATAGTCGAAATATAAAATGAATGGTGTAATGTAAAATTTATCTAAAGATATCATATTCTGTTACAAATATAACTACATAAATTGTCTTCGAATGGATATATAAAAACCTGAAGAGTTTAAAGGAGTCGCCTTTTGAAATAATCCTTTTTTAATGTAAAAGTCGTCAAAATGGGTATTTGAGGAGATGCAAATGCGTGAAAACTATTACAACTATTTGAAAAGGGCAAAATTAATAATATCTACTTAATTAGTGTGTAATGATGCCTAATTTTGTAGCGCAAGGGCTTTTAATCAAAACCCAAAGGAAGAATTAGCTATTGCAGCATTAGTGCTTGTGAAATTATAACGCTTTATATGTATTTTAAGCTGTTGCTCGCATACTAAATAAAATGTGTTATTTCTGTGGTATATATACTATAAAATGTGTTATTAGTTAGTATATTATTATTAACTGAACATTTAAAATTATTCATGTTTCAGATGATAAAAATTAACATGGAGAGCATAATATATGAAATTTGGTAAGGCATACCAATGGTTTTCATGAGCTTGGTGGGGGCATTACGCAGATGGAGAGGCACGGAGGGTAGCGGGCCGCGAGCGTCCACGAGGGCACGACGCACCCGCGCCACTGCGTCATTGAGGGCGCGACTCTTGCGAGCACGCGCCAGTCGCACTGCGCACTGCGCCACAAGCAGGTCACACTCGGGCATTCCCAAGTGTTGGCAACCCTGAAGACACGCCACCGCGTCGGTGAGCGCGCTGGTGTCCGCCATGCCTATGTCCTCCGCTGCCGTGCGCACGAGCCGACGCATAATGTACAAGGGGTCCTCCCCGCAGTGCATCATGCGCACGCTCCAATACAGAGCAGCGTTGTCATCGCCCGCCCGGATCGACTTGTGCAAGGCTGATATCGTGTTGTAGTGTTCCTCACCGCGCCGGTCGTACAGCGTGTGTGACCGCTTCATACAATATTATATTAATTATTAGTATCTTAGAAAATCGCAAGTTAAACCAAAACATAATGTTAGCAATTTTTTTTCTGCAAGTTATACACAAAAATCTCCGTTTATCGCTCTTTCCATTAATAAAAACCATGTAAGAATCCTTTTTTTTGTGTGAGTGATGACAAGTGCGTGACCTCACTATCGGCTCTAACGGAAGACCAGCGCAGATTTTTACAACCTGCATGCATTATGCTGAGTTAGAGCCGGTTTGTGGCAGGGGACGTTGGTATGTGTGTTTTGATGTATTATCTATGTATCCTTTTTCACAAATAAAATCTATTCTATTCTTTGTATAGTTAGAAGAAGTTAGGGGAGAAACAAACAGAAGCACATCTTAAGTATATAAGATGTCAGATAAGACTCTTATCTGATCATATGAAACACGGTCTGATAATTGCATTATTTTCGTACAATTAAATTTGTTCAAAATTTAGGATAATTTTCCTTCTTATTATTAATATTTTGGCTCTTGCAGGTATATTAAGCAGGTAGTTAAGCCTATGTTTATGACCAACTCCTATCAAAATTGGTTTAGTCTTTTAATCATAAAATAAAATAGAAAGTGAAACCTCTGGATTTATTTGTTTGAATTATTATTGTTTTTAGTCCTTTACATTAACACTTAACTTTGGAGTACTTTATTTTACATATTTCGTTACCTAAGGTGTCGTGTCTTGGTTTTACTGAAATATTCAATACAAAATATGCTACATTACTTTTATTCCATCCTTCACATCATCCAGTGTGAGTGTAGCAGGGCCTGTATCTTGCGAGTTTTGTGGAGGTCTCTTAGCAGCCAGTGCCAGTTCTAAAGCAGCTAAAGCCACCCGTGCATCTCCATCGCACACCTCAGCCAGCCATTGTAAAGAGGCCTTCTCTATTAGAAACCTAAAACATGTTTTTAAATTTCTACTAGGAATATTGGTCTAAGAAACATTAATAATTGGTGGTAAATAAATAAGAACAAATATTTGTACCTAATTCCCATCAAAAAATTTGATTTAGTCGCGTAAATAATGCATAATTTTAACGTTTATTGTTTCTTTCCGCGATCTTGTACATATCTCTATAAATTATACCCCATGTGTTATTCTGACGTATAATCTATATTACTGAAAATTTTCTTCATTAAAGAGTAATAAACATTCATCCATCCTAGAAAATTTCAGCCATTTAATTTACTAACTTTTGCCTGCGACTTCGTCCACACCCCCATTTAATAAGATTTATTCAATCTTTATTGATTATTAAATTTTCTAGGGTGTTGAATGTCTTTATTTTTAGATAATCCCTGGGAACCATACTTTATTTCTAGATGGAAAATCCATTTTCCAATATATGTCCTTTTCTGCACCCCTGAAATGAACTCTTCAGATTTATTATATTAGTTTAGATTTTCAGCCTATCACTACTTGTCGAAATCCAAAAATTTCCTGTATATCTAGAAACACTAATGATAATCTCTTGTCAATTAAACCAGCAATAAGTTGTTATTAGGGTAATGGGCTCTGCCATCCCTTACTTACTCATCAAAACACAATAGCTGTCAGGGCCGTCTTTACCCGGGGGTGCAAGGGGTGCGGTGCACCCGGACGCGGACGCCTGCCGAGAGCTGAGTATTTAGATATTTCATTGAACTTAACGCCATTGGATAGTTTCATATGCTTGTTACGACAAATACGTATGCGCAAAATTAAATATAAAAAAAATAGTTATCAACAATAATCATTGTTTTACTTTTATTAAAGCGCCTCCACACGGCCCTAAAATTGGTGGCAATATCGGGAAAGTGGTGGGGCCTCATGTGTAGGCAAATCGTAATCAGTTTCCTCCTAACTCTGAAATCGGGTCGGTCGAACCCACGATTTAGGGGCGATTATCGTCTAGGAAGCGTTGTCGCATCGTGTGTAGCGAAATCGGTGCCGATTTCACCGCAGTGTGTCTGCGAGGGCAGCGGCGACAAGACGTATTTTTGTGTTTTTAACTTGTATTCCGTGCGAAGACATGGCGAAGGAAAAGAAGCGAGAAGCCTGGACGAAAGTCAACGATCTCTTCAAGGAGTTCCTCAACACATTCTATATCCATTCTTAAAAAGTTTTCAGCTGCTTCCAAATGTCTCTCTCCCTTCTAAGGTGTTTCCATCTAGCTACAATATGGGCTTCTTCAAACTAGCAGTAAACAAATTCCTGCAAGGTCGGCAGCGCACATGTACCCCCCCCTGATGTTGCTTGTGTCCTTAGGCGACGGTAGCCACCTACCATCAAGTGGACCGTCAGCCTGTCTGCCACCTTTAATAATAATATTTAAAAAAAAGTTCATGGCGTTTCAGTTCTTCCTTTTTCGTCTTTGACTTGGTTGCACTGTAGAAAGTGCCAGAGTGATGCCTATTCTCTGATGTTTTGAGAGTGTCGGCAGCATCTTGATAGACGAGCGCTTTGTTGCACGGTCGGTAAATTAGCTGTTATTTCACAGTGGTCTAAGGGAGTGATTACAAATGGGCTGCCCCAAATGACTGCAAAACGTAATGTGCCCTGCCACTACTTTCCAGAACTGACCTGAACTTCCAAAGTTGGCAATGCTGGGAAATGAATCCAAGACCGCTGAGACAGACTATTAAGGCTAGGCAAGAGCCACTCATCCATTGGCTCATCAAAAAGTCAATTGGTGACCAAAGGTACTTACTCTGGATGTTCATTATTTACTTTCTCTGTTTGTTTACCATTTTCCAATATGGCTATCGATTGTTTATTTTTATTAACAGCCCGTTCCAGAATAACAATTATATCATCTACTGAGAGCTTGTCCATAACTACAACTCTACAACGGCTTAGTAAAGCATTGTTTAGACTGAAGGAGGGATTTTCAGTCGTTGCTCCTATTAGTACAATAGTACCATTCTCTACATGAGGTAAAAATGTGTCTTGTTGAAGTTTGTTGAACCTATAATGTATGAAAAGAAAAAAATCTTTGTTAAATTTTTAAACAAAAAATAGGTTCAATATCTATATATTTACAACAAATTGCTGACTATTATGAATGTAGTGCATTTACAAGAAAGATAAAATTGAATTTACCTATGAATTTCGTCCATGAAAAGTACAGTTTGCCTCTTAAACTGTAGTTCATTTTTGGCAACTTTAACTACTTCTTTTACATCGCCAATTCCAGCCATTGTTGCAGACAGTTTTACAAATCTTAAATGTTCTTGTTCTTTGCATATATTAGCCACAACATTGGCTAATGATGTCTAAAATTCACAAATTGTCACCTTTGTTTTAATGTAATAGTATTTGCTCAATACACAGTACAAAAATATAATTTAAAAAGTCACCTTGCCGCAACCGGGTGGACCCCAAAGAATCATATTGGGAATTTTTCTTTGTTCTAACATGGATCGTATCATAGAACCAGGACCTAGTGCAGTATTCTGACCCACGATGTCTTCTAAATAATGTGGTCTCATAAATTCCGCTAAAGGAACACGTTTTTCCTCTTTCATTTTGTTTTCCTTGAGTGAAAAATTAGAATTTGTCGATGAGGTTTTCTTTTGCTACATTAGAAAATTTAATCAATATGCTGATAATATTAAGAAGGTAAAAACATTTTTCTTTGTTATGGATCTTACCTTATTTTCCCTTGGTGAAATACTTTTACAAGATTCTATTTTTGGTTTCTTCTGATTTGAACAACCGGGTACTAATAATTCAGGCATACTCCTTTTTTGAGCTTTACTAGTCTCAGGAGTATTAAGGAATAAACATTTGTCAACGTGGTCTGCAATAACATCTTTTTCAAATTCTCTATCACAAACTGGACAAGAAACCATATTATCCATGTTCCCTGAAATGTTCTTATTTACTGGGTTTACTTATAAGTATGATCTTTATAATACTATTAATTAAATGCGGCATATCTCATCCCCATAAGGTAGTTTCGTAGGTACAACTTTAATATTTATTAAAAACTTTTATACTTATCTTGCTTGACTTTATAAAGAAATTGATTTGCGCGCTAGAAAGTAAAATATTATAATCACAGAACATAAATACTCTCTGGACATTACATAGAAAAATAACTAAAGCATATTTTTCTATGCGAGATTGAGATTATAATACAAACCATAGACTAAGTAAGTATATCCATTAATTTGGTTCTTTAAATTTTATCGGTATGTACCAATTTAGACTGGCATCATAACTGCTCCTGCCTATTTGAACGCGATAAAACTTAAATGACAAAAGTAGTAAAATTATCTTTACAATAGGGTCCGGAGTACCTAGTCAATAAAAAAAATCATAATTAGATTTTATTTCTTTTATTGTTCGAAATACATAGCTTCATTCCTTTTCGTTTCTAGACTTTATCAAGGATAACTGCCTTGAATTTTTCAGTCTTACAAGAACAATGTCTTGTTTAACATATTATTTCTCTGGGTATCAGTTGTACGTGTGGATTGATCACACGAATAAGTTCGTGTCGATTGACAATCGACGAAATTGGAGGCCTCCACCCCTCCAGGCATCCACCCTATTTGATTGTGACTGATTAAATTAAAATAGGTTGGTTGGTGTGTTGAAAAAAGACCATTTCATATTCATTGTTTCATATAGCGAAACTTTTTTATTCTGTGGTTATCATTATCACAATTCACATTCACAATCAAATCGAAACTACCGTTATGGACCAGAAAAAAAACAGTTATTCCGATCTGATTTCGTAAACATATATTGAACATGGTGCCATTGGTTCTTTTTTTGTTTAAATAGAATAATTCGCAAATAAAATGTGTTATAAGAGTTAGATACAAAGTGTTGAGTTACTGCAAATCACATTATGAATCCCACAAAAGCTTCAAAAAAACGTAAAGTCGAGGTCAACAAAATTGTAGAAAGTTCGGATAACTCAATAATAAATGAAAAAAGAGAAACAGTAAGTTATCAATTTGGAGAAATTAGTGTTAAACTTGTTCGGTTGTTACGGACGATAATACTTTTTATATATATATTTTATACTTTTTATATATATATTTTTAATACTTGTACCTACAATAACTTTTTTATACTTCTGTAGGGCGATGGAGCTCCAGCAGAGAATGAATTGGAGGATTCATCAATAAAGCCACAAATGAAAGATATAGTGAGTGCTCCATCAGGATTATACATACGCATAGAAATCGATTTAATTTGTGTAACACTATTGTTATTAGCACTATGTACTAGGCTGTATAATTTGGATGAACCAAATTACATTGTGTAAGTTTCAATTAGTTCTTAGATGTGGCTATAATATATATTTTGCCTTCACAGCACTGCAACTGTTTTAGTAAGTTCACATTGCTAATAGATAAGTTAACACAATAAAATATATAAGCTGCATTTGTGGGTCACCAAGGCAATGCTATTGAAAATATATCATAATGTGCATTTCTTTAATATATAATTATAGCTATGTCTGGTCTGTGCTGGGCTGCTGGGCTTAATCTTGTTTATTGGAATCATAAGTCTTGTTAACCACAAGTTTCATGACTTGTAATTTTAGCTTTGATGAATTACATTATGGGAGATATGTGTCATTATATACAAAGGGCGTGTTTTTCTTTGATGCACATCCACCGCTGGGGAAACAACTCTTATACTTGGCTGGACGAGCTGCCGGCTATGATGGAAATTTCACATTTGATAAAATTGGATCACCCTATTCAGAAAATGTACCTGTTAAAGCTCTGCGCTTAGTGCCAGCTTTAGCTGGCAGCTTATTGGTACCAGTGACATATTACTTAATGCTGGAGCTATCTATATACCAATGGACTGCTGTTCTAGCTGGACTTTTAGTGCTTTTTGGTGAGTATTTCAGTTTTTTAATGTGTAATTTTGTCTCAAATCCTGTCAGTACACTATATCAATATTTATTTATCTTTCAGAAAATTGCTTTTTAGCACAATCTAGGTTTATGTTACTGGAATGCATACAAATGTTATTCGGTTTATGGGGAATACTTTGTGCAGTGAAAAGTACACGCAGAACCAGTTTGTCTTCAGTACTGTGGCTAATTGCATCAGCTGTATCTCTTGGATGCTGTTTTTCGTAAGTTACGGTTTGTGCAGCTAGTAGCTTTTTGTTTTTGTATGAGGATTAATTTTCTTTAACAACTGAGACTAAAGTTTGGGAAGTCTTAACAGTTACAAAGTCGGGACATGAAAGAACCCATGACATGAAACACCTGGGACTTCAAGCCTTCCATAGTAAAAAATCCAATAAAAATGGTATTTTAGTAAAAAAACAGTATTATTTATAGTCAAAACAAATCATATGATTTTTATTTGTTTTTTGCCTAAGGGAAAGCAAACCACCCTTGGGAGTCATTTATTTATTTTTATAATTTTGCACTTCTCATATACATTTATTATTTAGAATACATTTATTTGGTTAACCAATTCTTTAATTTCAACCAATAATTAAATGGAGAGTGGGGGGGATACCAACTGGAATCCCTAACATAATTAGGGACCTTGTTTATCCTTTGGTATGTGGAATGTAGTGACTGTTGTCATCTTTAATCTGACTGCTGTTTCAGCTATCTAGTTGCAAAATTTCATCAGTTTTCAACATTTTTCTTTGTTTACTATTATTTTATTTAAATTTTCTTTAGCCAATTTTTCATTAATTTAAATTTTCAGTTCCAGACGTGCCAGCGTTAATCTGGGCACTGGAGCAATAGATGCTTTTCCGTTTCCTGTACCCTAGGCTCGCACAGGCAGTCTGGAATGGATTTCTTTTTGATCTCAAAAAAATAAGAAATATTTTTTTATTTACACCATTAGGTTGTACATAAAAAAGGAATGACTACACTTACGATACTATGATGAATCCGAGCCCCGCTCCTTTGCAAATAATTACACTCAAGTTTCACTTGTTCCTCATATACACAATATATTTTTTCTTAACAGGGTGAAATATTCTGGTCTATATAGTTACTATTTGGCGTTGTTTATTGTTGGACGTCAAATTTGGAGACATATTGGCCAAAAAGAGTCCAGTGCAAGACTTTGCCTTTCAGCAATGTGGAGGTTGACTATATTAGTTGTTTTACCATTGATGGTATATACAGGCGTGTTTTACGCCCATTTAATGATGCTTCCGAAGGCAGGACCTCATGATAGTGTCATGACTAGTGCATTTCAAGCATCTCTAAAAGGAGGACTGGCCAGCATCACTAGAGGACAACCATTACATGTTGCACATGGTTCTCAGATAACACTGAGGTAAGTTAAGGATTATTAGCCATGTGAGAAAACTGTTTTGAACTCCTTCACATATATGACCAATAAATATATTTACTGAGATAAAAATGCTGATTTTTTAATGTGACTCAGGATGACAGTCCATTTGATGGTAGGTGGCTGCAATCGTCTATAAACACAAGTAACGCCATGGATGCTGGTTCCGATAAAAAGTACAGTACATTAAAGGATAAGGAATATGGGGCATTAGGAAATAGGTCCTGGCATCCCTTACGGATCTTGTAGATGTCCATTTTTTGACAATGGACTGTTAATAAACGGACATCTCTGTGTACTTTTGTCAGATGGACGGATCTCCAAGTGCCGTTTCTCTGGGTCACTTTTGAACTAGTTGGCGAGTTATCATGTTGTCAAACAGTAAGGTAAAATTTATCGGCATACTGTTTATAAAATAAAAAGTACATCCTATATCATTGGTTTTGTCCCACAGCGCAGCTCTATTTCCACTAAAGCTATTTAAAACATCCGTGTCTATGTTATTCATTATTAATTTTAAGTGAAAAAATGCAGACAGCCAGCACTCAATATACAGAAAACGGACAAAACATCCGGTAACGTCCACACCCGTCAACACACTTGCGTCGCTGACCGCACTTTCTTACGCCGGACCAGCGTCCGTCGCATCAAAGGGAAGTGAAAGTGCATCCGGCGAATATTGATCACCGGTTCCGGTAGAAAAACATGTCTACAAGATACTTCATTCACTATAACAAAATATCCCAAGTGTTCTTATTTCGCGATGGTCTTCTGTGAGGGAATAGTTAGTGCTGCCAGACCCCATTTTCTCTGAAAATTTTGCAAAATGATGGTTTTAATGAATGAAAACCATTATATTACTCTGTATTAGACACAGCCACGGACGGACGTGCTGGCTGCACTCGCACGGGCACGTGTATCCGGTGCGCTACGCGGACGGCCGCGGCTCGTCGCACCAGCAGCAAGTGACGTGCTACAGCTTCAAAGACGTGAACAACTGGTGGATAGTGAAGCGGCCGCAGCTCAGCTCGCTGGCGGTGAATCGGCCGCCTGACGCGTTGCGTCACGGCGACGTCGTCCAACTGCTGCACGGCATCACCAGCAGGGCACTCAACTCGCATGACGTCGCCGCACCGGTCTCGCCTCAGTCGCAGGTGCGGGCTTCACTTTCATTTCATTTCATCATATTAACATTAGCTAGCTCAGTCAATAGAGCATGAGACTCTTAATCTCAGGATCGTAGGTTCGAGCCCTACCTGGGCGCCAATATAATAATGCTTGGTATAAAAGAAGTACTGTTGTTAATTTACAATTAAACTATTAATGCTACAAGGGGCACACTGAAATGATCGGGAATAGATTATTTCGGATTGAGTTACAATAAAACCTTTTTTAGAATTTGAATACTGGCCTCTTAGAATCTTAATGACATTCAAATAATTAAAAAAAAATATTAAAAACAAAAACTATGTTGGTTTAAAGTAGACACGTCGTTAACAGAAATGGAGCTCACGCGTGAACATTTCCGTGCCATAATTTATCACAATTTCGTCGCGGCTTATCTCAAGATAAATGTCTCAGCTAACTTGTTTCGATTTATGATGTTGAAGCACCGAGTCAAACGACAATATACCGCTGGTATGCCGAGTTCCGACGCGGCCGTGTGTCGCTCAGCACTGTTTCTTCTGCAGGTCGACCAAGAACAGCGGTCACGCCTGAAAACATCGCAGCTGTGCGAACTATTAATTAGATGACCGTCATGTGACATACGAGCAGATTCGGGCTGTTATCAGTATCGGAATGACTGCAATTCAGTCGATATTACATAATGAGCTGTGTGTAAGAAAGCTAGTTTCCCGCTGGGTTCCCCACAATTTGTCCGAAGAGCAAAAGGCGGCTCGTGTAGATTGGTGCCGGAATACTCTGCAACGCTTCAACCGAGGAAAGTCAAATGCCGTTTATAATATCGTCTCAGGTGACGAATCATGGATTTATTCATACGAACCTGAAAGAAAACATCAGTCAGCAGTTTGGGTCTTCAAAGACGAGGTCAAGCCAACGAAAGTGGTTCGCTCCCGCAGCGTGTCAAAGAAAATGGTCGCTACGTTTGTCTCGAAAAAGCCACATGTTGCTACAATTCCTTTACAGGAACGCAGAACGGTTACCGCCGAGTGGTATATCACGGTTTGTTTGCCAGAAATGATAGCCGAACTCCGAAAAAATAACCCGAAACGTCGCATCATCTTACATCACGATAATGCGAGCTCCCATACGGCTCGGAAGACAAATGATTTTATGAAGCAGGAAAACGTTGAGCTGATGAGCCATCCTCCGTACAGTCCTGACCTGAGCCCAAACGATTTCTTTACATTCCCTAGAATGAAAGATTTATTACGCGGTCAACGGTTTGAAGACCCCGAAGCAGCTGTGGAAGCGTACAAATCAGCCATTTTGTCAACATCAACTTCAGACTGGAATTACTGTTTTAATGATTGGTTTGCACGAATGGAAAAGTGCATTAAGTTGAACGGAGAATACTTTGAAAAACAATAAAATACAATTTAGCTACACCGTGCATGTGGTTTTTCTTATTCCCGATCATTTCAGTGTGCCCCTCGTATGGCAGGGGGTTATCGAAACGGCGTAAGAACACTATTTCATATTTTATAAATTTTCATAATTTCATCCAATGTAAAGAATGTGAATTTCTTTAATTTTGAATTCTGCTGCGTTACATTAATCCAGTAAAATACGTTCAGTTTGTGTGAGTAAAGGTAACAATAGGTTATTTGCCTTAATTTAAGCTAAGACCTAGAAGAGTGTGGCACAATAGCCGCCACTCTGCTGACAAAGGAGCTATTAATAAGGCATCGGCAGAGCTGAAACAGTATCTAAAGAAAGTTGAAGATGAGACACTACGTAATAAACTTGAAAACTTAGACTCAACTGTAAAAACAGAATATTCTCTTTGGAATACTGTAAAGACAAGCAAAAAAGCTCCACAAGCCACGCATCACCCTATTAAAATGAATAACAACAAGTGGCCCAGAACAGACAGCGAACGAGCTGAAGCATTTGGATCATATCTCGCTGAAGTGTTTACTCCAAATGTAGGCGATGAACCAACAGATAAAGAAGTATATAATTATCTAGACACAGACCTACAACTCAGCCTGCCTCTGCAAAGTTGCTCACCACACGAGATATGGACCGCTATTAAGTGCTTACCGCTAAAGAACTGCCTAATAACCGCGGAATTACTGCGGCAGCTCCCAAAGAAAGCTATCGTATTTATGACCCAGCTCTTCAACTGGATTCTTTCCCAACCTCTGGAGGGTCTCTGAAATTATAATGATCCCCAAACCTGGAAAACCAACACATCTTGTATCATCTCATAGGCCCATAAGTCTTCTGCCTGTAATGTCAAAATTGTTTGAGAGAATTCTTGCTCTGAGGCTAAACAAGATACTCGAGGATAAAAATATCATTCCAAAACACCAATTTGGATTCAGAGCAAAGCACTCAACGATAGAACAAGTGCACAGAGTTGTGAATAAAATTAGAGAAGGCCTAGAACGAAGAGAGTACTGCTCGGCAGTGTTTTTGGACGTGCAACAGGCGTTCGACAAGATTTGGCATGAGGGTCTACTTTATAAAACTAAAAGACAGCTTCCTCACAATATTTATGCCCTTCTTAAAACATACCTACAAAACAGAATATTCCGAGTGAAGGTTAATGATACCTATTCCAAGTTTTTGGATGTGAGAGCTGGGGTGCCCCAGGGGTCAGTTTTGGGTCCAATCTTGTACCTAATTTACACTGCAGTCTCTCCGCAACATTCGCAGATGATACAGCAGCGTATGTACGCACGAGAATCCTAACATGGCATCGTTAGTCCTTCAAAACCACTTGAATAAAGTAGATAAATGGATGTCATAATGGCACATAAAAGCTAGTGCCAGTAAGTCTGTCCATGTGACATTTACCCTGAGAAATGGCACTTGCCCTCCTCTGAAGCTGGGAAGTGACACACTGCCACAAAGTGGGGTAGCCAAATACTTAGGCATATACCTTGACAGTAAACAAACCTGGAAACACCACATTTTAAAAAAACGTGACCAACTCAGGCTATTGCTTAGAAAACATTACTGGCTTCTGGGGCCCAAATCATCATTATCCTTAAACAATAAACTGCTTATCTATAAGGCTATACTCAAACCGGTCTGGTCCTATGGAATTGAATTATGGGGCACAGCTAGAAATTCAAATGTTGAAATCCTCCAAAGGTTCCAGAACGGAGCTCTCAGAACCATCTCAGGCGCACCTCTGTTTATCAGGAACTCTGAATACATGAGTGTTTGCAAGTGTTTACCATCAAACAAGAGATTGAGCACAGAACCAAGGCATATAAGATACGGATAGACAATCACATCAACACCTTAGCTAAAGAGCTAGGCAAATCAAGACAAGTTAAAAGGCTTAAACGATACCACATTTGGTGAAATAATCAAATAAAATAAAGGGCGAGCCCTTCACTGGAAGGACTGGCCTTACAAGTCACTGAAAGCCTCCTGACTAATCTGCTTATGGTTGAGAACCGATTGCAAGATATTAGCACAAAAAAAAATTTAAGCTAATATTATCATTTCTAACCTAATTTTTTTGTTTTGCATAAATAATAACGGGATGAAAATAAAACACAAGAAAAACCTCATACGTGCCCTGTATGACGACTTTTTTTATCATTATCCGGTTATTGTTTATGCAAAACGAAAAAATTATAGCTTAAAATTGATCACTAATTAAGTTAAAACACTTTTTGAAAAATAGGCAAATACCGCAGAGTGAATGGTTTAATGCGTAATTATTTTGTTTGTAAACCGATTGGAATGAACAACTACTAAATCAGTGAAAAACGAATTCAAATCGGTTAAGCCGTTTCTGAGATTAGCGTCCACAAACCCACAGACGTACAGACGTCGCGACTTGCATAGTTTCTCCGTCTTTCAGCACTGTTAGCTGACAGGATAGAAGCGGTTCAGCGGAGATAGCACGCTATGACGGCCGTACGCGACTCATAGAATTCCGCTTCTACTGCCGTCATAAAGTGTAATCAAAATCGTCCAACGAAACGCGAATTGAGCTCAATAAATATAGTTACACTTAAATACTCTCCCAATCTTCCTTGTTTCATTTGTTGTTTATTGAACTAGAAAATAACTCTAAGATTTAATGTAAACTAGTCAATAATTTCCAGGAGGTGTCTTGCTACATTGACTATAACGTGTCAATGCCAGCCCAGAACCTCTGGCGCGTGGAAATAGTGAACAGAGAGAGCGATGACGCCACTTGGGACAGCATTCGTTCGCTGGTACGGCTCATCCACGTCGAGTCAGGTTCGGCGCTACGCTACAGTGGTCGCCAGCTTCCCGCCTGGGGCTTCCACCAACATGAGGTGGTAGCTGACAAGGTTGTCACCCACCAGGACACCATATGGAATGTGGAAGAACATAGATATACCAAAGGTAAGGTACACTCATGTCGTATGGTCATATCTATGCCCAAAGTAGGCACAGATTATAATCCTGAAATTTTTATTTTATAATTATACCTCGGTAAGGTAAGGTGGCTCTAGCTACCATCGTCTATTACATAAGCAACTCCAGGGGCGAATCAAGTGCGTTGTCGCCTTGGAATTGAATAAGAAACGAAGTAACATGAATTTGTAGCGGAAGACCGACGCGAGCGAGAACGCGAGTTGGTGTCGGCGGAGATGATCCCGGTGGGAGCCACACAGCTGTCCTTCTGGGAGAAGTTGTCGGAGCTGCACTACAAGATGGCGTGGCACGCACCCGACGCGCCGCACGGACACATGTTCGCCAGCGAGCCCGCTGACTGGCCTCTACTCGCGCGCTCTATCGCCTACTGGCTCTCGCCCAACTCCAATGTAATTCCATTACTTGTAACAAGTTTTATTTTATCAAATTATGAAGAATTTCAATGTAAATACTGCCTGCGTAAGCGATTTCAAACCATTCAGAAAAGATTCCATACATCCGAATAAAAAACGGAACCCTTATAGGATCACTTGTGTGTCTGTCTGTCCGTCGGTCACAGTCAATTATCTCGGAATTTGGTACATATTAATTTCTGTGACCGAAACGCAGAGGTGTGACGTGAATAGATGAAATCTGTATATGGGAGGTCATTTTTGGGAGGAAGGTGGAAAATTTAAAAAAAAAATTTGAAAACTGTATCGTGTGACATATCAAATGGAAGGTCTTGTTGTGAAGATCTTAAATGTATTTTTTTGTAATTTTAAAATAAATATTTTCAAAGTTATTCAAGAAGATAGACGAAAATTGACCATTCCCCACCCCCCTTATCTCTGTAATACAGAAATTAGTTTTCTACCTATAGATTATAGGAAAACCTATAAGAAGTCCATGATATTAAAATAACATGGTAAATCGCTCAATATTGTGCGGATAGGTAACATCGTACGGAACCCTCTTCACGCGAGTTCAACTCGCACTTGTCCCGTTTTTTTTATTTTATGTTAAGATCGACAGACAGGCTGACGGTTCCCTTGATTGTAGGTGGCTGACATCCCCTATAACACAAGCAACGCACAGGTGCTGCATGCCTGCATGTGCGCTGCAGTAGGATTAAAGATGGGTCAGCTCACATGGGAAAACGACGCAGCGCGCACTTTTTAAGATATTTTGAAGTAGCGCTCGGGTACGTGCGGCGCCGCAGGCCGCCGACTCGCGAATCATGGAACTGTGTACTTTTTAGAAATTTTATATTTTATAGTTATCTGAAAAAGTGCGCGCAGCGCCTTTCCGGTATGATGGTTGACCCTAAGGGATTGAGAAGGAATAAGGAAATGGCTCTGGTATCCGGTATGCCCTACTCACTTACCGAAACACAACAGCACACAAGACACTGTGTTATTTCACAGTGGTCTTCTGCAATAGTATAATAATTGTATTCTGTAATATCTTCTCTAATTTATATTATAATATAGAGAAACATTATTTATAACAAGAAATATTCAATATGAAATTTGAAACTAAAATGCTGTCAAACAAATAATTAACCTCAACCAAGGGACCTTAACTATGAAGAAAGCCACAAAACATACTAATATCGCTTCAATATCCACCCACTTAAAAGTTTTAATCTAAGCAATTCCTTTTTTTAATTCTAGGCTCAAATACATCTGATCGGAAACCTGGTTACTTGGTACGCTGGAACTCTGTCTGTGGTGTTGTTTGGCGCGCTCCTCGCAGTGTACGCAGTGCGACAACGACGGAACTGCGTCGATCTCTCTCCACACGGATCGCAAAAATTCTACGACGCCGCTTGCGTATTGTTCCTCGGCTACTGGCTCCACTACCTCCCTTACTTCTTCGTGGACCGAACTTTGTTCCTGCATCATTACTTGCCCGCTTACATTTTCAAGATTCTGTTACTGGCGTTTCTCATTGATCACGTTTACAACATGCTGCAGCTGTACGAGAGAACCCATCACTTCACCAACTTGTTCATTCTCTGCGTTTGCGTTTGGCTCGCTTATGTCGCGATAACGTTCAAAAAATTCAGTGTCCTCAATTATGGAAACTCAGATCTAACTGAAACCGATCTCATGAACCTCAGATGGAAAGACACCTGGGATTTCATACTACATAAGAAAGGATAAAATGCGCCCTTACATTCCAATCCAAGCTATTAGTAACTGCCATTTCTATTTACTTTTAAGTTTCTGCCATTTCTGCAATCTCATCACAAATCTACTTTTTAAGCTCAATTTATATTTCCATAAAATACTCAGTATTAAGATAAGGAACAAGATTTATTACAATTTTTTTACATTAATTTATATACACATCATTTATACCTTTTACATTATTACAGACTGATGATTTCCGTCCAAGAAAGTTTTATTTTGTATATTTAAATTATACATATTTTTATACAAAACTCATGGTGTTATTTATTAATCTGATACCTATCATCCCTTTAAAAAAAAAAACAACGCCACAATGGTGACAAATGTTTTTATTATAGAAAAAAAATCAAACAATGGAATTTAACTTGTTGAAGCCTCCACTTCCATGGGCTGAGGACGCTGGACGGGATGCACCAACACTGATTCTACTTCCAGGGGTATAACACGTTGTCTGAGAACAGCGGTAGTACCTGGAGCATATCTGTACGAGCCTTGTTTCTTGCCCTAAAAACACATGAAAATATTTACAATTTTTAAAAGGCCTAAAATTGATAGTGTAGCTTCCAAAAAGCTAGTATTCCAGTAGAAATACTAGCTTTTTCTTAGCTGTTAAAACATTAATTCCATCTGTATTATGCATATATTTGTCAGGTGTTGATTTTTTTTATATGATTCCAATACTTTTTTTAATTGAAAGGTACTGTATCCCTGACATACAAAATTCCATGATGATTGGTTGAGTAGTTAAGATTTTAAAACGTAAAAAACTCACTTTCACTAACCTAAGTTAGAATTGTCAATAAACAGCAGGTGAAATCTTTGGGCACAGCTAGTTCTTTAGTTAAGAATTAGCCGAAAAGATTTAACAAAAGTATATTGTCCAGTTGTTAAACTGAACTGAAAAAAATGCAAATATACCTTAATATTGGCTTCGTCATAAGTTCTCAAATATTGTGCAGGACCAGTGTTTCTTATGATGCATAAATCAACATTTGAACCAGATCCCAAATCGTTAAATATACCAGCTGCAATGGCATCTCTAACCAGCTTTTTGCCTTCCTCTTCAGACATGTTTGGTTTCCAATTGGCCTCAAATACAGCCATGGCTGCAAGTGATCCGGACCCTGAAATAAATAAATAATATTAAATAAATCCAAGCCCTGCCTTTTTCAACAAGTGAGACTTTGCAAAAAAAATGTTAAGTTTTCATATAAAAAGTGAAGAAACTTTTCCCCAACCTATTATTTTTGGCAACAAACAGGTTGACGGTCCACTTGATGGTAGGTGGCTACCGTATAACACAAGCAATACCACCAGTGCTGCAAGTGAGTTGTCAACAACAGTTGGATTAAGGTTAAGGGTTCTGGCATCTCTTACTCATACACTGAAACACAACAGCATACATTTAGTTATTTCACAGTTTTCTATAAGGGAGTGGTTACTTCCACCAGACGGGTTGCCCAATTGACTGTAAAACAGTGTGCCCTGTCAATATTTTCTAGATCCAGAATACACAGACTACTGTGCAATATAATAACAGGCAAAAAATCAAGATAGAAGTTACATTACCCATTGTAGCATAAGGCAGTTTATCCACAGAGCCATGAGGATAAATACAATAAATGTGTGGGCCAGTACGGTCAACACCACCCAAGACAAGAGCAGCACTTATGTGTCCTTGATAGCGAAACAACATGCGTTTCAACAGAGTAGCGGCAGTAGCAACAGGCACTGTTCTTCCTGTATGCAAACGTTGCAATTCCAACTGGGATGACACCGATTGGGTTGTCATCTCAGTATCAGCTGCAGTCCCGGCTCCACAACAGTACATATTACCAGCCAAGTAATGAATTTTTTCACAATTCTTATCCGACACCACTGTATTTTCAGTGGCACGAGTATCAGCACCTAAAATAACGCCATCCGCGTAAATAATTCCAACGATCGTAGTGCCCGTTTTGGTAGCTTTAGGTGCAGGGAAACCTTTCTGAGCTAAAAAGGCATTTCTGAAAAAATAAGTTTAGGATTTCAGATCAAAACATAAAACAGAATAATTGGAAAATATAGATGAAAAAAGGCGAAAGTTGAATACTTACCGCTGGCAATTTTCGAAAGAAAACCCTGGTTGCGGAAGTTCTGGTACTAATATTGAAGCCATATTTTAAGTGTTTTATTTATTACTTGATAAAACTTTTCAAACAAAATTAATAGTGTAAGAAATTATATTTTTGACAATGTTTTAAAACTGGAAAAGATGACAATAGATGACTTGCAGCAGCGGCACACACAGAATATTGAAACTGAAACTTATTTATCACTCAACCATATATTATTATACTCTTTGCACTCAACTCATGAGCTCAACTCACTATAATCACTATTATTGCATTCTGTGCTATAATTGAAATGTCAGTTCAGTTCAACTAATAATAATAATAATAATAATCATCATCATCATTTATTTGCTGAATATAGGTTACAAAGATTTTACAATAGATATTACTCGCTACATTCTACCCTTCGAGGGTGTGCAAATATTTTAATTGCATTAAAGGAATGAAGCTAATATTTACTACATTAAATGAATAAAGCTAATATATTATTAATTATTACAATGAATTATCTGACATGTAATCTTTTATACTATAATAACATTTGTCGACGAGTAGATTCTTCATTTTCTTCTTGAATAAATTAATATTAAGCTCTTTAATGTTGTTTGGAATTTTATTATATATAACTGGTGCTTGGAAAAAAATACTTTTATGCATCAGTGGCTCTAGCATGAGTTTACGATACTACACTCGCTAGCGAGAGCGTAAAACATTTATATGGAAAATTGATAATTTGACATTGACAGTTCACGATTTTCCATACTAAATTTTTACGTTCTCGCTAGCGAGTGTAGAATTAGTGTAGTATCGTAAACTCATACTAGAGCCTCAGGGCTGTATGTACTTTTCGGTTTGAAAAGAATATATAAATCACAGACCATTTATTTAGACAGACCGATTATAAAGATCACAGTTTTACAATACATACCAAAGATGTTGTATTAGTCTGATACAGTTGTGAAACGAATGTACTTGCGTAGAGCAACGACAGGTATGTGGCGGGGAAGCGGGCGGCGCGGGCCGCGTTTTGCAAACTCGCTACACAGTTTGCATTTTCTTATATGGAGGGCTGACGCGAACGTGTTTTTTACGTATTCAATTCATTTATTTTAATTTATTGTTTTTTACGTATTTAATTTATTATGGTGTGCACCTGTTCTGTGTACGGATGCACCTCGACAGAAAAATACAACAAGGATTTAAGTTTTTATAGATTTCCCCGTGATGCGAGGGATAAGTTTTTCCTATAAATAAGTATATAGTTAGAATAAATATATTTTTTTTTTAAAGAGACTGTAAGTCTAGATTAAGAATAACTCTGTCTTACTAAGTATATAAACTATAAGAGACTGTTTGTTTCCGAATAAATAAATAATTAATAATAAAGTTACTGAAGTCTATAATGGACTAATATAGCACTATTATTTATTTTGTACTAATTAAAACCTTTGTTCATAAAAATTATTGAAGGGGTTCGAACTTTTTTGTATGGAAGTTGCGATGCGGTGCGATTTAGTTAGTAGGCAAATAATCAATTGTAGTAGTAGTAGTTTTCTCGTACTCCTAGTAGTATGTTATTACCTAGTCTCTTCCAATAAACAGCAATAATAATAATCAACCTGGGAACGATTATAGACACTAATAAGTCTATTTTTAATTATTGTCGTTGTACTCATATATGTATATATATATATATATATTTACCTCCAAATATCTCGGTAACGTGACACTTTGGGGTACTATGTTACTTGACATTTTTTGTTCGTCTATGTGTCCTCTAACCATACACTTTCGAAAAATTTTGAAAAAAAAAAACGACGACGGGTAGATATGCCAGATCGATTCATGGTCTTTTGATTTATGGCTAGAGAAAAACTTAAGAAGTTTTGTGAAAATTATGTACAAAAGTTGTCCCGATTTGCGGCGCAATTGCCAAAGACAGGCATGGGGGGGGGAATCGCGTGCGTGGGAAGGGATGATGCGCACTCGCCCGTATGTGCGCACGTACCTCACGAACTCACAACGCGCGCTCTCCAACGCTTCGTCACTTTGTGATGCTTCTATGTATTGGTGGTTCATGTGTTATTGTTATTTTTTGTTAAAATATTTACAGTTGTTTGAATCTTTTTGTTACGTTTTCATTTTTTATTAGATACTTTCACGTGTTTATTAGTAATTTGTTGTTATTTGTTATAGACATCACGTGTGTTATATAATATTCATATTCTTCATAAAATACTATTATAGAATAAACCAGTAATAGTACTAATAATAACAAACAATGTAAAAATTAATATTCTTTTGACTAGTAGAATGACTTTTTGACAAAGTAGAATTTAAATCACGACCATGCTCATGTTTCCCTCAAACTTTTATGATAAGTTTGAGGTTTACATTTTTTACATAGTCAAATTTAATAATAGAAACCTTAAAACATTAAAAAATAAAGTGTCAAGTAAATATCTGGCAGTGCGACACTTGTAAATGTATATCCCAGTGCATCTTTAACATTTGTAAATCACGACCATAATTAGATCATTAAATAATATAGCCAGTCTTGATCACTTAAAATTAAATCAAACTTCTTGCTTTATATATTTTGTATATTTTGTAATCAGGTGCATTATGAATAATTGCGAGCCACCTGTGTTGGTGGCGCAATGTGTCCTAACATACTTGTAAATAAATGATCACATAATAATAATCACATTTATTTTTTCAATTTTGTGCCAACCCTAGCATACCGGAGTGTGACAGCGTAAGTACTTGCACGGGCGGCGGCATCGCCCAACTACAAAGGCGCTTCACAAATGTTAGTATTGTAAAACTGTGGTTAAGATCGTAAAAACCTTTCGGTATGGTATACATACATATATACTCCGGCCATTATAAGAGTGCCGTTCTGACAGATGTCAATTCCATACATTTTCTGTATCGTTTATTCGGAAATGAACTTTATGCAATGGACATAAAGGAATGTCAAAAACGCATTCATAGACCGTACTATAGTTGTTATAAGACAAATAATAAATAGTCTCACAATAGAAACAATTTATTGTATAGATTATTTACGTTTGAATCCATTTATGATCTATTATAATCATTGTAAAAACTAGGAGATATACACCATTTAATGACCTCAATCAAAGCAACCTGCTTGATTGTGCTGACCTTGAAATCTTCAAAAGATACCCTATGGCAAATGCCGCATGCAATGCAAATGTGCACTATAACACCTCTCGAGATTGGTATGGTTCTAGTTCTAGGGAACATTGGAACCGTCAACGGTCGCCGGGGGGTTTTAGTAGTTAAACTACTCGCTACTGCGCAGGATCGCATTACGGTCGAGTACAGTATACGAGTGGTGTTTTACAAGATCATTAATTTTAATTGATTAATAGACTGCAACCCAATAAAGTGAATAAGCTAATAAAGCTTAGTAATGGTTACTTTAGAACAGGTGACTAAGAAAAACACAAGCATTCATTCATGCTGTAATATTTTAATACAAATTTTAAAGTTGTTCCTTCGCTCCAGCGAAACTACATTTTTGCTCCAGCTAATCAACTCGACTAAAACGACAGGTTCACACAAATCAATTGTTAAAAAAACTGCTACATTTCCTAGAAGTTGGTGTTTGATTATAAATGTTGATTATAATGTTTGATTACAAAACAACACTACTAATTTGACCTGCACGTGCAGTAATAACATCAATAGATCTGATAATATAAAATATCTTGGTGTTATACTTGACGAGAAGTTCACCTTTAAATCACATATTGTAGCTGTATCAAACCGGATTCGCAAACTTATCTATCCCTTGAAACTACTAAGACAAGTAGCAGACATCTCTCTTCTGAAATCTATTTACAAGGCCCTGTGTGAATCGATTATAAGTTATTGCATCTCTGTCTGGGGTGGAAGTTGTAAAAACAACATGATTCAACTGGAACGAGCACAACGCTCTGTGTTAAAAGTTATGTTCCAAAAACCGTTCAGATATCCAACTAAACTACTGCACACAGAAAGTGAATTACTAAGTGTTCGAGGATTATACATCCACAGAGCGGTGATGACTGCACACGAACATACTCTCCGCTCTACTCAATACAAACAATATTTAAAGCAGCGGACATTTCAAATTCCACTACCACATATTAACACTTCTTTTGGTCGGTGTTCTGTTAACTTCTCAAATATTTATATTTACAACAAAACAAACCGGCATTGTGATATAAAAGACAAAAATACCAAGAGCATCAAACCCATTGTTCGGAATTGGCTTCTCGGACTTCATTATGACGATATTGAACTTTTACTGAAAGGCATCCAATAAGTCACAACACTAACTTACTATCTGAAACAGGATTTTGCTGGCGCGCGCACACACACACACACACACACACACACACACAGAGAGAGAGAGAGAGACACATAGACAGACACCCAAATCTCCTTTTCTTTTAATGACTATTTTTAATTCTAAAATTTTATATTTAATTAAATTCTGGCCTTTACAATACAAGCTATGCTTAGTGTAAAGGTCACCGAAAAACTATTCATATGTGTAAACTATCTGTAAATTTTAAAATAAATAAATAAATATTTTTAATACCCCTACGGATATTTTCCAATTATTAGTTTTCGCCCCGGAACAGTTTTACAACATTATTCTAATATAACCAGACAAATATCTGACTTTTTTAGTTGAAGAGGCATAAGGCTTGTTAAACTCTTGAGTACCCTATGTAAGATATACTGCTCTATAAACACACAGCACACTATAAAGTTAAACGTCAAATAACAAAATGACCAATGTCCCAGTCGAGAAGAGTTTTATGATTGCTTCGGATTGGTCATCTCATTTTATGATATTATTTAGGTAAACTCTTCTTAATTCGTTGCATTAAGACTGATATTAACAGTACTTGTGGGCACTTATGGCTATCTGATTATGCTCACATTCAGAGGACCAATGACAGTGAGACAAATATTGCTATACTCTTTTTGTCACGCTACTTTCCTTACACGCCTACTATTTATGACAAATAGTAGTTTTACGTCAAACACTGGTTGAAATCGAATCGAAATGTTTGGATTTATTCTGCAAATTTCTTACCAGTTTTACGTACGCGTTTAGATTAATTAGAATTTAGGTATAATAAAATTAATTTATCACAATGTTAGGAAATAATGCATACGTATGCATATTTTATTTGATAACGTTACTAGTCTTATCGTTAGCCGGTCGCGATTTCTACAATATCCTTGGTGTATCCCGATCGGCTAGCACCAATGAAATTAAAAAAGCCTACAGGAAATTAGCCAAAGCTCTTCATCCAGATAAAAATCAGGATGATCCGAATGCGTCGCAGAAATTTCAAGACTTGGGTGCCGCTTATGAAGCACTGTCCGATCCCGAGAAGCGTGAACTTTACGATCGTTGTGGAGAAGAATGTCTTAAGAAAGATGGTATGATGAATAATAATGACCCTTTTGCGAGTTTCTTCGGTGACTTTGGCTTTCATTTTGGCGGTGAGCCGCAGCAACACGAAACTCCGCGGGGAGGAGATGTGATAATGGAGCTCATGGTTTCGTTGGAGGAACTTTACAATGGAAATTTCATAGAGGTAAGTTGCACCTACGTTTATTATAATTTTTATCTTGAGGTCGACAGACAGGCTGTCAGTCTACTTGATGGTAGGTGGTTACCATAGCCTATAACACAAGAAACCCTGCAGGCGCTGTAAGTGCCATGCCGTCTATAGTGGGATTAAGGATAAGGGCCTTTAAAGAGCCAGGAGCTTTGGTGACCCTTACTCACTGAAACACCACAGCATATATGCTGTTATTTCACGGTGATCTTTAAGAGGGTTGTTACTGATGGCTGCCCAAAGGATTGCGAAATGCAGTGCCCTGCCACTGCTTTTGAAATTCAGACTGAAGCCATGAATGAACTATAAATAGTTCATTTCCAAAGATGACCTGGCTGGGAATCAAACCTGGAACCCCTGAGACAGAGTGTTAACGTAAGCAACCTAACCATTCATCTAATGGGTTGTCAATTATTTACAAGAAAAATTATTGTAAAATTCCAACTAATTACATTGTTCTTTTAGATAACAAGAAATAAACCAGTACTTAAACCAGCTTCTGGTACGAGGAAATGTAATTGCAGACAAGAGATGGTCACAAGAAATCTGGGACCTGGACGTTTCCAAATGATGCAGCAGACTGTATGCGATGAATGTCCCAATGTGAAGTATGTCAATGAGGAGAGGTTGTTAGAAGTTGAGGTATGTGTACGTACGGTGAGGCGGGGGTGCAGAGCATGCCATTCTGCTTTGATATGCTTGCCTATGTTAGATGCACAAGAGATAAAATATCCAGAGATGGGTTGTGTGATATATCGTGACATCAAAACTTTTAATTTTATCTTGATTAAGAATATGATAATATCCTCGATAAATAAAGCATTTATCGATAAAGTCAGTTTTAAAATATTGTAAGATCTGTCTGACAGTATCTTTGTGAACTTGTGCTCCCACCTCACTTCGCATTCCTAAAGAATGGTACAATAATTTCAGCCAAACTATAAACATTAAATATGAAATTACAGGTTGAAGTAGGAGCTCCAGATGGTCACAAATATAGGTTACGTGGAGAAGGAGAACCTCACATGGATGGAGAGCCAGGTGACTTAATCTTTGTCTTCAGAGCTGAAAGACATCCACAATATACTCGTCGTGGAGATGATCTTTACACTAATGTGACAATTTCATTGCAGGCAAGTAATTTTTTATTTACAAAGAGTTATTACATGAGAATTTTTCTATTTGCTCATGTGGTTGCCATCTAAAGCCTATAGGTATCCAACAGAGGCGGTACCGCCCCCTAGTGGGCGCTGGAGCTTTTCGTGAGGGTACCTACCTAAAATAAATTTAATATTAATTAATAAATTTAATATAATAAAATACTTTGAATATGCCTCTATTTTCATGAAAAAACATTTTATCTAGCCGTCTACAATGTTTATCTTATTATTATGGCGTAAATAAACATTAAAACATTTAAATAAGCATTAAGTATTCAAGTTTATTCATTACAAAAATACATACATACATACAAATCTTTTCTCTTTATAATATTTGTGTAGAAATATAGATATAGACATAGATAAAATACTACTTAACCAGTATAGATGGTCACTCACGTACATTGAATCCATACCCTATCCAATTTCGCTTATATCTAGATGCCGCCTGTGTAGTTTGTCACTTATTTGTTGTCATTAAAAATCCGCTAGAGTCGCTGCAGTCGACCATTCAGTCAATTCTCATGTACAAGAGATGGCACTACTAAAATTTATTTAAAATATAAAAGAAGTGGGCACGAACAACGATAAAAGGGCCGTATGAACGGTATAGGTTCTGTTCTAAAAAATAGGGCAATAATATCATACATAAAAGTCACAGATTAATGATAAAAGTACCTCTCAGCAACGTCGCCCTCTAGTTATTACCACGATAATAAGGAACTATAACTGCGTGATTGAATTTGTTGGTTATAATTTTTAACAAAATACACATTAATGTTAAATTCGAGACTATTAGTGACATCTAGGGAGTGGAAATCCCAATATGAAATTGGCTTCAGATCGTTATATGGAGGTTGACCATCTATACTGGTTAAGTAGTATTTTATCTATGATATAGATTAGTATTCGACAACACCCAAAAAAAATCGCTAAAAATAGTCTCATATCTAAAAAAATATTTTTTGAATATGAAAAATTGGACATGTTAAAATTATTATTGAGATAACATGAATTTAAGAAAATAACCTATCTGTACTGTTAATACATTTTAATAATTATACTTTATTGAATTATCTTTCAATTAATTTATGAATGTTTTAGAGACAAAGTTATAATCGAGATAAACTTATAACTAATTTTCTGTATTTTTATAAATTCATATTCAAAGAATTTTTTTAAAATAAAATGTAATTTATAAGTAAAAGTAATAAAGAATGGATGTAGTTGCTCTACTACCATTGGACTGTACCATTAATAGTACTAGTGATACTACTTGGTGTCGCTAGTACCTTTAAAAAGAAGCTAGTTAAAATATCCATACTTTACTTGCTGGATAATGCTCTAGTACCATTGGACTGTACCATTAATAGTACTAGTGATACTAAAAGTACCTTTAAAAAGAAGATGCCAGTACCTTTAAAAAGAAGTTTGTTAAAATACCCATACTTTACTTGCTGAACGTTACATGTGTAGCCACAGAAAAATAAAAATAATTACCAAGTATTCTTACAACCAAAAAAAATATATAAAACAATGTTTATCAATTCAGAATATGACACAAAATAAGATATTATCTTAAAGTAATTGAAGAGTCCGAACTGTATGTCGGCGTCAACTGAAGGTTTATTTAAATTTTCTGTAATCGGCACATGGTATACGGTAAAACTCTAATGAATTTTTGTTTACACCAATGTTAAGTCAAATGAAACATTGTATTAATAAATAAAAAATAAAAAAAATATCTTAATGTTTCTAAAAACAAAGGGACATCAATATCTCCGTTTATGAGCGCCATTTGCATTAACTGAATATATGAATTACGTCCGTTCACATTTTTTGTGCGTTTCTTCTGGGGTTCATTGGATAAAGTGTTCACAGCATAAAATTGTGCATTGTCCTTCAAAATTTTCAAACAGTGTATTAAGGTAGTTGGTTTCCTCGTAAAACAGCTATTATAACTACTATTCCACCCTACACACATTCGTAGTTCTGTGTCTTAATCCGAAACAGCACCAGGTTGACTTCTTAGGCATCCAATATTTTTCCATATAAGAGAGAATTTTTTTAAAACTTTTTTTTTTCCTATTATAGCAGATTGAGCAATTACTCCACCCTTCATCAACTTTTGCTAAAGGAAGAAGAGGAAGAACAGTGCACAAGGCTGTTCATGTACTAGTATATCACTAGTACTATTAATAGCAGCAGTGCAATGGTACTAGAGCAACTACGTCGTATCACTAGTACCATTAGTGGTACTAGCGACACCAAGTAGTATCACTAGTACTATTAATGGTACAGTCCAATGGTACTAGAGCAACTACATCAAAGAATGAAACAATTTTATGAAATATCCATCTCAGTTGACAAAAACTTGAATATGTGCATTAATTGAATATGTGCTTTATTTTGTTTGCAGGATGCATTAACTGGATTCACAATAGAACTGGATCATTTAGACGGACACAAGGTGTCTGTGTCGCGCGACAAGGTGACTTGGGCGGGAGCGCGTGTTCGTAAGAAGGGCGAGGGCATGCCAAACTTTGAAAACAATAATCTCCACGGCAACCTCTACATCACTTTTGATATTGAATTCCCCAAACAGGACTTCACAGAACAAGAAAAAGAAGGTAACATCATTAACACTGCTGATATTTTTTTAAAAACTCCTAATTGTTATTGTAATTTTTTTTTCTATTCCAGCTCTCCGAAAAATACTTAAGCAATCGCCCAACAATAAAGTGTACAATGGACTATAGTAGCATTAAATGCCATTTAGTAAATTTAGTGCAGTGCAGTGAATGATGTGAAAGATTACAACTGTATAAGAAATATAAATTTTGTGTTCCAGGGAAGAAAATTGTGATTGTTTTCTAATTTATAATTAATAAAACATTTTAATGATACCTCTTTAGTTTGTAATGAAACCGCAATTCTTTGAAACAATTTTATTAAAAAAATACATATAGGAACATTTTTCACATACAACCAAGGTCAGATTTCATTTATTTAAATTTAAATCACTAGTAAAATGACTTATTATTAATTATGGCTTCACTAATTACTACATAAAATATATATCTGTGATTATTTTTATTTACAATTTATATACTTGTACATTATTATTAGCTTCACATACATACAAAATATAAAGAATTCACGACAAAAGTACATTATAATTCAACCTTCGGTCACATACAGCGTCACGTACGCCGCATCACAATCTTTCTATAGAAATGTACTATTACAGTCTCTTTCACACGCTGACATCAGCGTTCAAGCGCTGTGTGCTGCGTTTCTATGTCGAACCACTGCGGCGTACGCCGTGTCTGGCGTCAGTACAAAACGACATAACATGAGCACAGGCAAGCTTTGTCGACAACTATTGTGACTGAGACGTCGTTCATTACCGAGATATGTATTGACACTATGCCTGGCATTCAGACGTCGAGTAAAATAAGATAAGTCGGACGTCGCATACAGCTTTTAGTGGGAGACCGTAGTCTTAAAAGGTTGCAAACAAGGAATAGTTCTATGCCTTTGTCAATGATAATGAGCTAGGCCACCAGACAAGAGTCGGCGGCGCCTGCGCCGAGGGGCGTGAGGTCTTTGGCGGCGGCTTGCAGCACGCTATTGACGGTGGCGCGCGCCAAGTAGCCCACCGTCACCCCCGGCGGCGCCGATGCCAGCGCTTCGCTGCACTCCTCCAACCCGCTGTCCTGTAACAAATGAACCTTTACTGATTGATGTATTGCGCCAAGAACTGCTTCTTAATTCTTCATCTCATTTGGGATTAGTTTATGACCTGCCCATGAGATTTCTATGATTACACATACGATCGCAGTCTTGAGCCAACCCGTCTGGCGGCAGTAATCACACCTTTACAGAAGACCACCATGAAATAGCAGCAAATGCTGTTTTTGTTTTGGTGAGTGAGAAAGGGATGCCAGAGTCCCTATCCCTTATCCTTAATCCTACTTTGGTCGACAGCATACTTGCACCACCTGTGGCGTTGCTTATGTTATAGGTCACGGTAGCCACCTACCATCAAGTTGATTGTTAACCCGTCTAACGACCTTATCATAAAAAAAATTCAAAGATGAGATGGCAAGATTGTCGTTAGTACCTTTGCGTATGTGTAATGTGCATCGGCGAGCAGCCGGTCGGTGTGTAGCGCGTGAGTGAGCTGCAGCTCGGGATTGCGGCGCAGGATTGCAGCCACCACGCATAGCAGCTCCACTGTGAGCTGGCGCCTCGGAGCGGACGCCACTTGCACCAGCGCCGCCTCCACTAATAACGCGAAGGACAGCTCCGAGCGTGACATGTTTGCCAGAGTCGGCTCCGCCGGTATGGCGTGCCCCTCCACCACTATGCCCTTCGGCGTGCGCGCCAAAATGTCCCACACCTGGATGTAGAAGTGCTTCGGCACGCGGCACAGACAGCCCTCAAGCTGGCGCCGCTGCAGTGGACTCAAGCCATGCTCCTCGGCCCAGTCGGAGACGGTGAGGACGCGATGCAACAAGGTGCGCAGGCGGTACGGCGAGAGACCCTCGATGCCGTGTGCGCGCCCCCCCTCGGCCGGGAATAGACGAAGGTATGTGCGGATCGCCTCCAGCACCCAGCCCACCCGGATCTTCAGGATGCCACGGAACATGTCTGGGTTCGTGCCGATCAGACGGCCGCAGTACAACACTATCTCCTGAAATGATATAATTCGGTCATCGTTTCAATAATAAACAATTCCCCGACGGCATTAAAGACTAAGTATATTCAACGATAAAAAAATAGTGAAAATAGCTAGTGTGGGTAAAATTTTAAATTAAATTAATTAATTTTTAGATAATATTTAAAATAATATATATAAATATTGAAAACTTACGAAAACAAAGTTTTTTAGGAATAGTTTCAAGTCATCAAGTAAAAAGACTGACCTGTTGCAACACTGCGCTGATGATGTCGTAAGGCTGTATGGTCGAGTACATCACCGACTGGATCTCGCCGGGAGTCATCGGCTTGTCGAACACCGTCTCCTTGTGGCCGATCACACCGACCGTTAACTGCAACGGGATGTGCCTTTTTCTCATATTGTGCATTTAGTGTCTTAGGAAACTGTGAATCTATTTAAAATGGGCCCTGACCTGTTTCCCGTTGACGAGCACGGTGGTGATGAAGGGGCTGATGGAGTCGACGGTGTGTGTCAACAGCGAGGAACAATAGCGAACGGCACGCCAGGCGCGTAGCACACCCGCCGTGTGGTAGAGCGAGCGCAGGGCGTCCAGAGCGCCCACGCCGTTCACCTGGTACGCGGGGCCTTCGCGCTCCAGCAGGATGCCCCACAGCTGCACCTGCGCGAACAGGTCCTCGGCGCCGCGCAGCGCGGCCACCACGTCGGGCGTGCTGCGCTGTCGGTACGACTCTAAGCTGTTCTCGTCCGAGCGGTAGGTGAGCGTGCGGGGCACGTCAGTCAACGACTGGTACCCGATATACTCATGCTCGAGCTGTTTCAGCTGGCTGAACATTTCCGACGGGAAGTCGCCTTGGCTGAGGAAGTCCAAGTGCTCGATGCACGAGCTAGAGATCAGGTTCTGCAGTCTACCCAGGCGCACTTTGACGCCGTCGCAGTAGCCCTTCTTGAGCATCGCGAACAGGTCCAGCATCTGCTTGAAGTGCGGGTCGCGCATGTGTTCCTCACGCACCAGCAGACACACTGTCGGCCGTCCGGACAGTCGCCAGTATCTGTATGCACAAACGGCCTTTAAGTAACAACACCATCTCATAATAAAACAAACAATTCTATAGTAAAACCCTAATTTAAATATTATTGACGTAGAACGTTATTATAGCCACGAATATTAATATTTTTTTTATATTATCAGAGTTCAATAGATGGCGTGAAGTGACTAGAAAGCAAAGAAGTAGGTGTCGCTTTACATAATTTGAACCGGATATTAGTTGTTGTGTGTTTTGCATATGTGCTTGTATAAATTGATAAAATTAATTGTCATCCGTCACCAGATATGAAATCACTCAAGTTTGTTTTGTGACAGTCCTGTCCGGTCCGGTCTTGGTACCATGGTATTTATAGTACAACGGAAACAAAAACAATGGACTGGGCGAATCCAGTAACTGAGAGAAATTGAAATAATGCTATTTCTTTAGTTTTTTTTTTTAATAGAGCGGTTCGCACATTGCTAAATATGACGAATCTACTTCAAAAGTGACTATCATCTGTTCTATGACATGCTGCCGATTTACAAACGATGTTTGTTCCGCAGCAAAGAACTATTCAAGCTACAGGTATTCTTCGAGAGAATATTTTATTATGGCGAGAACTTAGCAGAAAAGCGTTATTTTAGAAGCCTAATTTGACTTTTTAATATTTAAAAAGATTCGAATCGGGCAGATTTATACAATAAATTATATTCTCTGAGAAAAAAAAATATAGTAAATTACTGCCCAAAAAAAAAAAGAAAGTATCTAAAGACAACGCAATCGAATGTAAACATACATTACAAACGCTACATAGAACATGCTACATTGTAAAAACCCTCGATATTCATATACAAAATTATTTGAAGTCGAATGAAGCTTGTCTTAACCGATTTTCCTTTAATAGCTTTATATTTTCACTTAAATCATATGTACTCACTTGCCAACAAACTGCAGTTCAGTCTTAATATCATCGATGAGAAGCGCCATGTCCCGGTACAAATAGAACTCTGACACTTCAAATATGAGTGGATAGCAGAGTACTGTCATTCCGCACACCCGGTAAATCTAACAAGCAAAATACAACATTTATGGAAACACGCTAGGGCTTGTCAAATTACGTGTTTTCGATCATCATCGTCATTCATTCATTTCAGCCGCAGGACGTCCACAGCTAGATATAGGCCTCCCCGATTTTCCAAAAGGAAGCCTGGATCCACCTTCGACCCGCGGCCCTTATCAGGACATCTGTCCACCTCGTGAATGGACATCCTACGCTGCGATTGCCGGTCAGTCGTGGTCTCCACTCTAAAACCTTCTCTCCCCAGCGGCCGTCGGCTTTTCATACTATGTGTCCTGCCCACTGCCACTTCAACTTACTAATACCGCCGGCTTATGTCTATAACTTTCGTACTTCTACGAATCTCCTCATTCCGGATTCGATTTCACAGTGTAATCCCAAGCTTAGCCCTCTCCATATCTCGCTGAGGTTTCTTACGAAGCCCGTAATTAGAGACCACGTTTCAGCACCATATATCATCACTGGCAGCACAGGTTTGTCGAAAAATTTTGTTTCGAGGCACTGAGAAAAAGTTCGCTACTGCCGCAGTTTAAGATTGCCGAACGCAATGTGCCTCCCAACTCCTAAAATTTAGTGTTAAATGAAACTTATTATGGACTTGTAACAACTTCTTTTAAATGTTTAATTGTAAACAAATACATCAAAATCTTTGATAAACAAAAACTTATACTTTTTGAACATGACAGATTTGATATTTTTGTGGCATCGCAATCTGCACCATGTAGCGTAATTGCGAACATGGTCAAATTTGTCAGGAATAAATTTACATTGAAGAATTACTCATGAAAAAATTAATGTCACTGGCGAAATAAGTTTAAGGATTCTCGTACTTTTTGGCTGATAAAGGAGAGACAAACCTTGCTGGTACCGAGAGAGCCGACCGGACGGATGGGCCGCCCGCTTAGCTTCAGCTTGGAGCAGACGCCCAGTTGCCGATACACGTGCACCAACTGGGTGGAACTGCATATCTACGGAACCAAATTGTATGTTAAAGTTAGCATTGCTGTTGCGAACTTTGATGCGGGCTGGTTCACAAATTGTGTTTCTCCAGCGTGGTATATAAACATAAGTAAAGCTAGGGGATACAAGCAAGTGGGATGTCACCCCAAAATGAGATAAAAGATAAGGGAGGTGAATGGACTCGGGCATCCCTTATTTACTCATCTAAATAAAACATCACGTGGCTGGTAATTTTGTGAAAGCGTATTTAAGTTTTATTCTGTTTTATAACAGGCCCTTGTTTTGATGTTAAAACATTTATTTAATCTCTATTAATCATTATACTGTTGTTAAGCGTTGATTTTTTATTTTTTAGTGATCCTACTGGAACTTTACTTTTTTTTTATAAAAGATAACCTACTTTATATCTCCTCTGTATCCTTAATAAAATGTATGCAAAATTTCATGCTGATTGATTGTTGATAGTTAAGGCGTGAAAGCTCACTTTTGCATTAATAATTAATATTAGGATAACATAAAGTTTGTATACAGTGGTGCGAAAAGAAGACAGTGTTATATTTGGATTTATTTATATATAAAAATGACAAAAAATAAACGACTGCGGTACCATTAGATGTAGAACTTTATTTAACACAATGTAAAAATTGTTTTACTAAAATCTTAATATTTGAGAATCAGTTGTCTGTTGCTGTCATTCTACATATAAAAATGAGCTAAGCAATTACAGGAATGTGGATAGTAAAGGTGAATGCAGTGCAAACATTTATTAAGAGTTTTATTGCAATGTGTAGCAGAATTTCAAGCTGGAAAGTTGTTATTCAAACTGGACGATGTTTACAAATATACAGCGGATTTCACCGGTAAGTATGATCGTAGAAGTTGCACAAAACATAATTTAAAAATATGAATATATGCAGGTAACTAATTTCGTAATGTAATGATAACTATAATCTTTCATTTCACTTTTTACTTGAGATTATACCGAGATAATGTATTTAAAGCGCGAATAAAATACTTTAGCATCTTTATTTTTCACTTTTTAATGAATAATTATTTTTGAAATTTTTATTGCAATTATAAATTTCCATCATTATTTCTGGATAGAATTTTTACCTTCAAAACATCTAGATTGTTCTCTTGTTAAGTGACAGGGATCCAAATTTTTTGTATACAATGTAAAGTTACAAAGTATACAGTGTAGAGTGATAACGTGTTTATCTAAAACAAGTTTTCTTTTGTCTAGATATTCCTGAAGGTACAGTACGGAGGGCATTAGAAGGCATTAGATGGAAAAATTTCGACTCTATGCTAAGCACAGAAAAGGTCGTAACCCGACGACTTTAATATATGTGCATACCGCTAAAAATACTTTTTTTAGACTTTAAAAAAAGAAGCTTGCAACAACTTCTGAAAAAGTTTCGATTTCGCTTAGGTGCAAAACCATCAACACCTGAATTAGTTGTACGTATTGATGCAGACAGAAGTGACAATGAGGAAGACATAGAGAACAGTGAGGTATCTATGTCGGACGTAACAATAGAAAAGTACATCACAGCAATTAAGTCTAACTATTACAGTTTATTTGTTTTTATTACCTAATATCTATGTCATTTTATCGATAAATTATTATTGAATATTACGAGTAAAATAGTGTTGTCCGCGTTTCTCTCTTTCTTCGTTAACTTCCTCTAAATCATCCAACGAATTTTGATACGGTTTTCACTAATGGAAGGAGCGATAAAAGAGGCAGGTATGTGTATTCAATTTGCAGAAAAAAATTGCATCCGTGCGAAGCCGGCTGCGGGTCGGTAATATGCTATATAAATTTGTGAGTCGTACTGTGTTGCTACATGAACGACGGTGATGCCCTCATTTATTGTCTACTATTTTTTGTCGCCCTTTTGTGCCACTTATTCTTCACAGGTTCACACCTAATGAATATCGAAGTATATTTTATTTCCATCCTGGGCCCTAATTCACTAACGCCACTTTCGCGATTCATTACTTCGAAACCACATCATATCCTCAAATTATTACGATATCTGCTAAAAAGTCATTCTCTTACATATAAATGCCATGACAAGACATTACGTGTTTTGATAAGGTAAGACAAAAGCGTGAAATCATAATTGCGATACAGAATCGAGGCCCAGATTTCTAACACGTGTGTTATATTTTTACATTATGTTAGTAACATACTATGTCACATAGATGTTATTGATTATGATTTTGCTTTCTATGATATTTAGGTGATACCTAATGAATAATTTTTTTTTATAGTGACAAAAATGAATATTTATGCCCTTCAAGCTCAAAAATAGAACAATATTTTTTAGCAGTAATGCTGTCAATCAGTGGATCAATGTGTCGAAATTATTTTTTCTGTGCACTTTACCAATTGCTAAAGACAACAGTGACGAAGTATAGCATTGCCTAAATATATAGATGCTTTATGTGCTCACCTGTACTGGCTCCACTTCGTGAGGCGTCTGTGTTTGTATACCATAGGTTCCCATCATCGCCTGGAGGCGCATCGACTCTGCAATCAGCACCACTTGAACTACGAGATCCGTTGCTGTGCCCTGGATATTACAAGGATTTACTAAGGAAATCGCCTAAATTGTGTGAATAGTTCTTTTTTTTTTTTTTTTTTTTTATGTTATGTCGACAGACAGGCTCACGGTCCACTTGATGGTAGGTGGCTACCGTCGCCTATAACACAAGCAACGCTACAGGTGCTGCAAGTGCGCTGCCGACTACAGTAGGATTAAGGATAAGGGATTAGGAGGGGATAAGGAGATGGGCTCTGGCATCCCAGGTACTCACTCACCGAAACACAACAGCACGTATATATGCTGTTATTTCACGGTGGTCTTCTGTAAGGGGGTGGTCACTGCCGCCAGGCGGGCTGCCCAAATGACTGCGAAACGCAGTGTGCCCTACCACTACTTTCAAATCCAGACCAGAGTCAATTTTGAAAATTACATTAAAATTTCCAAACTTGACCCCGCCGGGAATCGAACCCGGGGCCCCTGAGACGTTAGGCAAGCATCCTTGCCACTCATCCAACGGGCCGTCAAATTATTAAGACGCAAGATTGTTTAGAAAATGTAGACAGGCATAAAAAACCAATCATATTATGGAAATTTATGGAACCTCAATTTCCTTCGTTTAAATATCAGACCAACATCACATTGCCATGGTCAAATTTTCACAATATTAGGCTACGGTCTCGCTTTGCTCTACTGTAGCAAACAGAACTGAGCGAATTTTCCCAGGTCTTTTTTTTATAAATTGCAATAATTAAAAAAATTATATTAAACATTTATTTTTCTAATTATTTTTATTAATTTATTAGAAAATAGTTCCTTTTTAAGTGGTTTTAAGAGCGATTGAGAAAAAGAAATTGCAATGGTGAAATTCATGAAATTACAACTATTTAAACCATTTTAAATGAGAAAACTAAAGCATTTCTCAAGAAGTAAACAAATTAGATTATTGTCAACGATATGGGAATAAATATAAATTGAATATATTTCGTGTTTTTGTTATTATGTTTACGTAGGATGTGCTTCAAGGAGACCTTCAACGCGTTTAAACTAAATATAGGCATGTAACTGTAAACTGTAACTGTTTTTTATTTTTATGTAAATAAAAATAAAAAACTGTTTTGGAAATTTCAAATCCAACATTTTAAATAAAAGTATTTATTTACTGTAAATTATGCAAGAATAGTAATATTTGGGAGACTTTACATGTGCGCTCGACGAGCTCCTTTTGTTATGAAGTGTTTGATTCTGTGACTTTGCAATATGACGCACTATCAATATTGAACCATCTTATTATGTTTGTTTGTTGTAAAACCATAAGTTTGTTTGTCGATTCAAAATGGTCACCACATTGGGTCTATTGTGTGTTACAAGTCTGGGATTTAAACACATATTGCATTTTAAAATGTAAATGTCAATTTTGGTAGAATCATTCTTTTGACATCAATTGTTCATAACCTTAATGGTCTCTTTAATGTAGATTATATATGCACGATAACATTTCATTATTCTCTATTGTGCAAGTTAGCAGACGCAAAACGCATACTACCTTTCCAGATGCAAAGCGTGCCTTTAAGAGATACAAATTTCAAGTACTTATTCGCCATTTTTTAAAATTGAAATCTTAGGAATATTTATAATTTATGAAAAATATCGAAATATAACAGTCTGCAGTATATATCAGGTAGCATGCAAACAAAATGATGTCATATTGACATGCTGTATATATTATAGGTCTGGTCTGTATATATTATGCTATGCTATATATAGGATATAGGTCTGGAGATGTCTCACAGCGTGTTACGCCAATGGTAACAGATTATCATAAAAAACTTTACTGGAGTTTCAGTAACACATCTAAAACACTTTGTATTTTTAACACAAATGTAGAAGATTGGTTCATAAAATTTTCTTATGAACTCGAAAGAAACGCTATTTATTCAGAGCTATCAAATGTCGTATGTCAGCGAAAACTGACACAACAAATATTAGACTATTTCAACTTCAAATTCAAGCGTGATTGACATGTTAAAATTACAAAAAAAAAAGTAGAAAGTCATTCTACTTCCTAATTTATCAAGTTTTTCGTATCTCGATTTATTTAGGAAGCACGTCCATTTGAAATTTAATTATTCGGAGAGACTAATATTTTATATAAGCAAGCAGTTTAAATTAATAAAAAAAAAAATTAAGAATTGTAAGAGATTTTTTCAATACAAAGCGCTATTAATAAGAATTAAGCTTGTTTAATAGAGTGGTACAAATTTTAATTTTCAAGATATTTTAAAAGTGTTTTGATACACGTTAATTGAATATTTAAAAAAAAATAGTTATATAGAAAATGCTGAAAGTATATAAAATTCAATCTACATGCAAAAAATTGGTATGAAAACCTCAAACAGAATTATCATATTTCATGCTAGTAATATGTAATTTTGTCTAAACATCTCGTTGTACTTACAAATGCTGGCTTGGCCTGCGATTGCGCATGGAAGTAAAATAATGTGTTAATAGTATTTATTTTAATTTAGAAACAGTAAATATGTTTTGACAAGCCAATTAGATTTGCCAATGTTTTAAAAATCCATTTTATTTTTTAATTCTTTAAAAATTCGACATAAACATTAAGACAAGATCTTATCAAAAAGGATCAAAATAGATTTTTATCAAAATGGATAAAAATGTAGATATATTTTCCTTTGAATATTTCTCATTATACCAGTTTCGGTTAACACTTGTGGCTAAATTGAAACATAAAGGAGTTTGCTTTTACAATTAATACAAATTAGAATACCTGAAAAGCGGAGTACCGTCCGACGCGGCGAGGCCTGTTATACGACGGCAAGTAGCGACGAATCGGGTCCAATTCGTTCACATGCAGTAGTCCCCCAGTCAGCAGCTGCGCCAGAACAAATAACGACTGCGCCCACAGGAACAAACCACCAGTGTCTGTGAATAGAGATTCGTCAAAATACATTAAAATACTTATATTCGGCCATTTGCTATGCTATTTTTTACGTGTATAGAATATATTTATTTTATAAAATCAATAGTAATCACAGACATAGATAGCATAGATGACGCAAGTTCTTCAAACTGTATGAAAACCAAGCGTGCCACATTTTTAGTGCCTACCATGACGTCACGGGCACAATTTAGTGATGTTAAAACACAAACTAAATCGTTTCCCCTAACCCCGCAATGCAACGAGGCATCGACTAGTTTATCGAATGTTCAACGCCCAACTCTACGCGCGCCAATTTAGTATACCACCTACGTTCAACGTGAGGACACGCGCACGCAGCTGTCTACATTTTTCAAACATTGATTTTAATTAAATTACAGCACATATAAAAAACAAAACTACTTACCGATGATACGAAACGTCTCCTCTCACTCGACAAACCACTTTTGACGTATTTTTACAATTAACAAGAGCGCAATTAGGTATTTTTTGTTTTTCGAATGTCGACTTTCCGCGAACACAGTTGAAAGCGAACTAAGGCTACGACCGGGCCGTATTTGAGCATTGCTCAAATTGCGGGCACGTAGTGGCGAACGGCTTGCGGTATCTATACTATCTACGTCTGTGATAGTAACCAAAAAACAGAGCAAAGCACAGCCCAACGTAACAAATATTACCTAGTCAGGTCATATTAGTTGTTTTACATGTTTATTGTGAAATATTTGAGACATGTTTGTTTTTATAGTAACCGTTTATATGCCAAAAGGAACTTACTAAAACATAGATTCTTATGGTAACTATAAGCTTATTCAAAATGACTCCCGCGTTTTTGAATACAAACCTTCAATCCGCGCGACCAGTCGTCTATAGCAGCACGAACAAAATTCATATCAATATCGGCGGCTGCTTTTGATATGAATTTTGGATATGAATTAGGATGCCTTGAGTGACTCCAAATCGGGACTCCAACAGGCCTTTACCTTCAAATGTTGCCATATTCTATAATCCAACGGATTTAAGTCTGGACTGGAAGATGGTCAGTCTTCGTGCCGGATGAAGTCGATTTCACACGCCGTCAGCCAGTTCTGCAGCTCATAGAGCAAAAAGCCTACATTCAAGGCTCTGAAGGTCTTAAGTCACTCAAGGCATACTTGATCAAAGCAGCCGCCGATATTGATATAGATCTCGTTTGTGCTGCTATAGACGACTGGCCGCGCAGGTTGAAGGTTTGTAATCAATATCGCGGGAGTCATTTTGAATAAGCTTAATTAGCATAAGAATTTATGTTTTAGTAAGTTCTCTTTGGTTACTATAAAATCAAACATGTCTCAATTACGAGGGGCACACTGAAATGATCGGGAATAAGAAAAATCACATGCACGGTATAGCTAAATTGTATTTTATTGTTTTTCAAAGTATTCTTCGTTCAACTTAAAGCACTTTTCCATTCGTGCAAACCAATAATTAAAACAGTAATTCCAGTCTGAAGTTGATGTTGACAAAATGGCTGATTTCTACGCTTCCACAGCTGCTTCGGGGTCTTCAAACCGTTGACCGCGTAATAAATCTTTCATTCTAGGGAATGTAAAGAAATCGTTTGGGCTCAGATCAAGACTGTACGGAGGATGGCTCATCAGCTCGTTTTCCTGCTTCGAAAAATCATTTGTCTTCCGAGCCGTATGGGAGCAACATGCCCCTTTTTCGAGACAAACGTAGCGACCATTTTCTTTGGCACGCTGCGGGAGACTACCACTTTCGTTGGCTTGACCTCGTCTTCGAAGACCCAAACTGCTGACTGATGCTTTCATTCAGGTTCGTATGAATAAATCCATGATTCGTCACCTGAGACGATATTATAAACGGCATTTGACTTCCCTCCGTTGAAGCGTTGCAGAGTATTCCGGCACCAATCTACACGAGCCGCCTTTTGCTCTTCGGACAAATTGTGGGAAACCCAGCGGGAAACTAGCTTTCTTACACACAGCTCATTATGTAATATCGACTGAATTGCAGTCATTCCGATACTGATAACAGCCCGAATCCAGCGTATGTCACATGACGGTCATCTAATATAATAGTTCGCACAGCTGCGATGTTTTCAGGCGTGACCGCTGTTCTTGGTCGACATGCAGAAGAAACAGTGCTGAGCGACACACGACCGCGTCGGAACTCGGCATACCAGCGGTATATTGTCGTTTGACTCGGTGCTTCAACATCATAAATCGAAACAAATTCGCTGAGACATTTATCTTGAGATAAGGCGCGACGAAAATTGTGATAAATTATGGCACGGAAATGTTCACGCGTGAGCTCCATTTCTGTTAACGACGTGTCAACTTTAAACCAACATAGTTTTTGTTTTTAATAATTTTTTTAAATTGTTTGAATGTCATTAAGATTCTAAGAGGCCAGTATTCAAATTCTAAAAAAGGTTTTATTGTAACTAAATCCGAAATATTCTATTCCCGATCATTTCAGTGTGCCCCTTGTATTTCACAATAAACATGTGACACAATTTATGACCCGACTAGGTATAATAATTTGATAAGGATAATTAAGGATAAACCAGATTAATTAACCCCAGATTGAAAAGAGTGCTTAAGGTTACTTTAACGCTCTGTCTCACGGGCTCCAGGTTCGATTCATGGCAGGACTAAATTTGGAAATGAACTTTTTCTTAGTTGGCTCTGGTCTGAAATTGGCAAATAGTGGCAGGGCACACTGTTTTTCGCAGTCAATTTGGGCAGCCTGTCTTGCAGTAACCACCCCCTTACAGAAGACTTCCGTGAAATGTTTTGTTGGTTGTTTCGGTGAGTGAGTAAGGGATGCCAGAGCCCAATTACCTATCCTTTATTAATTCGTTATCCTAAAACCTATTAAGGTCGGCAGCATACTTGCAAAACCTGTGACCGGAACAATCGGCGTGCTGTGGCATTCCGCCGTAGCATAATATAATAAAATTTGAATTATATTAAAAGTACAAAATACTATGAAAAAAATGAAATACTTTGCCGTATCGTTTTCTCCAATTTGCGCCGGCCCTTAGGCACCAGTATCTACCTACCATCAAGTGGACGACCTTTATGACGATTTTAACATATTAAAAAAAAAATGGTAAATAAATGTGTAAAGCTTGTTAAGAAAGTTCAGGAAAATAAAGAATGGTAACAGTTGAAGAAAGACAGTTTTACAAGATCACTTAGCAGATTGGGTATAGAGCGACATTAAGCAGGTATTAAAAAATAACTTTTTTTTCGTGCAATGATGCTGCAATTTCGCCGAAGTTATTTAAAGGAAAATTAGTTACTTTTAGTATATTTTTGTGTAGAAAAGATATTGTTACTTTGAGAGCGGAAGCGAAAATTATTATTAATAACACAGGAGAAATAATGGCAAAGATCAAATCGCGTGTTATATTGGTTTTACCTTTGTTTTCTGTATCGCCTGGATGGTCTGTAATTAGCGTAGAATATATCATTATATTTACATTTCATACATCTTTACATTTCAGAATTCCTGTCTTATAAAATATATTTAACCCAAGGAGATTGGGAATGAAATTTTAAAACCAAAATAATAAATGTAGGAAACATTAATTTAAACTAGCGCTCGCCGCTCCTTAAGGATCAATTTTTTTTTTTCGCAAACTATATCCACAAACATTCCTCGTTCATCGCTCTTTACATTAGTGAAAATCGTATCAAAACCACCCAACGGGGTTCAGAAGAAGTTAGCGGAAAAACAGACGCGGACAGCGATATATGTATAGATGCCGCCAGCGTATAAACAGCACCAGTCAATTAAAGCTATTAAAACGACGAATTAATGACATGAAATAAAAAAAAATCACTTTAAGTAAAACCTAAGTAAGATGTTATACAGTACATCATACTTATAGTTAATGGAAATAGCGTTATTATTGTAACAAAATACTAACTTTATTTTTTGTACAAAAATATTGAAACAGGAGCCCTTTCAATATTTTCGTATAAAAAAAATTCAGTTAATCTCTTTAAAAGGGGTTTTATTTAAAAGTGGTAGAAAAATCTACCACTATTAGGTGGAAATGTTTAAGGCCCACTTGAATCTGCCTTTTCCTTAAAGAAAAATATACTCACTGGCTGGCACTCTACGCACAGAATAGGGTTCGGTTCGCTCATTCTCTATATGATCTCGGGGCACATAGTAATACCAGGGTATGACGGGATCTGAAAAAAATTACAAACTTTTGTAATAGGAGAAAACATTTTATTTGTATTATATTTCTCGTGGAAATAAAGAACATTTGCTCATAAAACAGATTCATATAAACATATAAAACATATAAATTCTATCTTCATCTATATAATTTCACTAAAATAAAATATAATTATAGATTTGAGATAATAATAATGTGGAAAGACATGCAAAGACTCTTTAGCTAACAGATTATAGTCCTACATTATTCAGATTAATTAAGCTTAGCCATTATAGGACTACATAATATGTACTGCTACTTAATTATCAGCAACACAATTCACAGATAAGTTTCAAATATTTTATGCACTAACATAGCATTAATGTAGATGAATTTTGGATTTAAAATGTTTGTTTAGAAAATTGTAAGAGAACTTTAGTGTTGCAATAAATAACAAAAGATATAAGAAGATAACTGAAATGCTGGTTTGCATTTCTCTTTTTTTCTCTCTCTCATTTTGGAGGATTAAAAATGAGAATATTGTAAATTGTATGAAAGAAATGTAAGCGTACTCTGTGTGCTTTTCTTAATTATAAATTTAATCTATACATACATATAATAAAATCGTAAATGAGCCATGTCTACATTAAAGATTTATAATAGTTTTTAGAATTGTCTGTGTGTTTGTGCACGCTAATCTCTGAAACGGCGTAACCGATTTCAATGCGGTTTGATGTATTGTAGCAAGTTTCCCGTAACATTTAGTGTTTGTTTCATTCCAATACCGTATACCACGCGTACTAAATTGCGGGCTCAACTAAATAAAAATATCTCACATAGGGAAATCCAACTTTAAGGCAGGCTAATCTGTGAGCCATAGCCAGTTTTCATACATTTGAGCTTAGATGCTGTGCTGGAGTCATGGGCTACTTATTACAGGCGAAGCCTGTAAAAATTAGTTTTTAACAAAAGAAACCAAATTACCTCCAAATTCATCCATATATATACGAGCTTTCAACATTTTCTGATATTCCTCAACCTGATCAGGCAGAGTTCTAAATACACCGTCAATGATCATCATCACATAGAAGAGAGGCCATTCATTCTCTATCCCATCGAACTCTTTCAATTCCCCCTCGTGGTAGTATCTCCTATTGGGGTCCTCGAGCACACAGCGATAGCCGTCGCGGCTAAACCTCTTGAATCCATATTTGCCTTGAAGCCTTCGTAACATGTTGTTCTTAGTCAACTGGAGTAAATGCTCCTCGTGAGTGGCGAAAGCCGGAAAAGATATTGTCGGCAATAGTGCTGCATCTATACCCTGAAAGGCATTATATAGAACTGTTTTTATCTATTGAGTTCTGTCATACAAAAGGATTGTCACTCGTCATCATTATAAGCCCCATCGCTGTATACATATAGGCCTCCTCCACAGAATGCCAAAGAACGCGACTAAGCTACCTAGTAATAGGCCTTACCACAATAATAATTATTTATCATTTATTTCAGATATGACATGCTTATTTAATATCTACAAAATTTACATCAATTAACAATAATGTTTTAATAAGTATTTAAATATACATCCCGCTTTTCAGCCAAAAACTCTTCAGATATAACTTGTGTGACATTGACCAATGACTAAACTTTTACAAACTTATTATAAGGTACATCTTAATAGCAACCGAGAAGTACTAGCAATAAAATTTATTTTTAAGCGCTGATAGTTTGAGTGTATTATGACTTGCTTTCTATGTGTGTACTTTATATCTGTGTTATTTTGGCGTCGACAATTAACTCGCGACTCCTCGCGTAAAAGATTTGGCAGAATATTATAAACGCCTATAATTGTTACCTTTGAACTGGATTCCCTCGGCAGCATAGTCTCAAAGATGCTTCTGTTACGATTGTGTGCGTCGATATCTACATAGATGACGCTCCACGACGCGCCTTTTTCACCAAACAGGTTGCATCCATTAATAGCTTCGAGGGCTGCTTTAGCCATTCCTAAAAATGTTATGAACATTTCATTTTACTATTAGCGATAACTTAATGCTTAAGGTCGGTAACGTTCTTGCAGCACCTGTGGCGTTGCTTGTGATAATAAGCGACGGTAGGCATCCGGTATCAAGTGGACCGTCAGTCTGTCTGACGATCTCAATATACAAAAATTTAGCTTCTCAAACACTCAAGCGGTTATTAGAAATTTCATATATTCTAGAGATTGCTAAAATCCAACTAAAGCGTGTAAACGAAATAAAAGACAACCTTTGTTTAAGCTCTATGTGCGTTATTATTTTTATCATGGGAATCGAAAATAAATAACATTTGGTCTGACTGATTACAGGCACACAGGGTAGATATGCCATAACAGATTTCACCATTACAGTATCTACTAATAGATCAGCAAAAATTTACTAACAAATCAAAGTTTGAGCTCTTCAAAGGCATTTTTGATATAAGTTTCTAGAAGCTATGAAATACGCATGGATGAAAGAAACTCCAACCTGTAAAAGTATGAAAAAAAAAAGAGTGTTTTTTCCAAATTATACAAAAATTAACACCTATTTTTATTTTTTTTCTACTTCTATATCATACAAAGGTAAAGTTTGTAAGTTTGGATGTAGAAATTAACCTTCAAATCTATTCATCCGATTACAAAAATTCTTTCATTGACGGAAAGCTACATTATCACCGTGTTGTATAAGGCTATTTTTATTGTGAGAAATATAGGTTTCAATATGAAAGAACAACATTTTTATTGTATTTCAAGGCGGAGGAAAATGAGCTGCTTCGGCGTGCACTATGTAGAAGTATTCATATACGAGAAAAAAATGTATATAAAAAACATTGACTTCTAAGAGATCTATAAAAAACTATAGGTAACATTTAACAATAAAATATGTAATAATTCTTTTCAAAATACACTATCGTGTTAAATGGAGACGAAATTCGCCATGAACTGTAACTTATAATATATGACTAATTTAGTTGGTGCAGACGACTTTGTCTGCCGAATGGGACAGTGGCGCCAATTTTTTTATATTTTTGGACGATCCCTCATGCACCTAATATTTTTTCAGGATAAAAAGTATCCTATATGTTAATCCGGGTACTAAACTATCTGTGTGCCAAATTGAATCCAAATCTGTTAAGCAGTTTTTACGTGAAAGAGTAACAAACATACATCCATCCATCCTCACAAACTTTCGCATTTATAATATTAGTAGGATTACCATCTTTCCGAAGCTAGGCGGAGATTGCGGAAGTGAATACCTTTAATAGTTGTTGTTTGTATGGAATTCGTTAAATCTGAACCAATTTAGGGGTACTCATAATTTTTTCGACATTCTTAAAATTATATAGGTACCTAGATATATTTAAAAAAATATATGAACACTGCATACTTTTATAACATATTTTATGATGCAAAATTAAGATGTACACTATTAACCATATCAATTACAATTGAGATCATAAATTACCTCCATTTCAAATTTTTTGTTATCTGTAAATGCAGAAATTCAAAATAATACAACTCAAACTCAAACATAAAAGAACTAATATTATTTTTAATATTATTTTTTAATTTTAACTAATATATTACTGAATTCATTTTGAATACAGCAATCTTTACGTTTGTATTTGAGCTCAAGTTCCGCCTTAACCTATCTGTCCGTGAGAAAGAGAGAATCACGCGAAATAATATTGTAACAGTGACTGATGATCTGCGTATTGGAAGCATAGAATCTTAAATAAAATACCTATAGACGATGCATGTATTTCTGGCTTCCCGTCATTATACTTGGAACCCCTTTCCCACATTCCATAATCAGGCGTTCTATAAGCACGCTCTACGTAATATACCAAGTTTTGTACAAAAGCTACTTCATCCTGTAACAGTAACAATCAATTATTTAATTTCCATTGCACTAATTCATAAAATCTTAAAAAGTCGATGTTAACCTCCTTAAATAGTAGGTATCCACTGCTGGTCATAGGCCTCTTCCATAAATTTCCAATAGAATCAATCAGAAGCAGTTTGGATCTAAAGTAGATTATTAGTTCCTTATTAGTTCATTTGTCCACCATTTAGGTGGTCATCTTACGTTGCGCTTGTCAGTCAATGGGCTCCACTTAAGACCTTCCTGTCGCAGCGGTCATCCGCTCTCTGTACTACTAAAGTGCCCATACTTTCAAATTTAGTTTTGAATAAAATTAGTATTTAACAAACATAGAGTAATTTGAATATTTGAATGAATAAGAACGACTAATTAAGAGCTCCAGTGTTGCAGCATGGAAATTTGGATATAATTAGTAATGCTGACGTCTTGTTTACCTGTGTGTAAATTATTTGTAATCCAGATGTTATCATTTGTACAAGAAAAATGAGATATAGGGACACAACATCTATCTGTAGGTGATGGTATTGGTCATCGGGCAGCACTGGCTCCCCAGTGATGAGGTGAAACTTCACATGCAGTGCGTGAGCAGCACTCTGGCGAGTTTTGAATGCCTCTACACGAGCCGCCTGCTTCACCCAACACTCCAATATGCCACGCATACATTTCACCGTGCTTTGTCCTAACTCGTATGATTTACCTCTGTCATCATCTATACGCCTAAAAAAATACATCTTAAGTAATATCACATTGTTAGACATACAAAAATGATCTTAATATACTCCCAAACACCTGGATTAAGCCACCCTGTATTCTTGTATGTACCTTTTAAACAATGGTAGTTATAAAGATAAAACTATTCATCTAACTGAAAAGTCGATATTAGATTCATTCTCTTAATTACATAAGATTTTACATGAAAAACGCAAAAATGAGAAACTATCCTGACTTTTTTTTCAATTTTTATCATTTGTCTGTCAGAATTTTAGGTCTAGTCCAAAATTTCTGACATCTAGTCATGCATCTGAAACTAGTTAGAAGTGAATGTTCTCCCTATTTCAATAGCCTTTCCTACATTCATCATTACCATGCAGCATAAACTTAATTTAATCTATGAAAAGCATCAGGTCACATTACTTGCACCCAATGCTAACATTTACATACTCTGTACATCATTTTGTAAACTTTGTGTGACTACACGAGCATTTAACGACTTGCTAAGACACAGGCTGGATTCTTAGCCTCTTTCTAACATTTTCAGTGCAAACATCTTGGTTTTTGTGACTCTGAACCGCTAACGAAGCTGCAGGTCTCTAAACGAATTCTTTGAAAGGTGAAATGACATAAAATTTTAAAATTGTGCTTCATTGATGTCTAAGCTGAAAAAAGGCTACAGCTTGCACTTTAAAACTAAATGAATGAATTTTAAACTATATAAAATCCTCTTTACGTGATAAGAAAAATGTATCATTATTTTGATGTTTTATAAATTTATACTCGAAAAGTTAAGGTGGTTCAATTCAGGAGTTTCTGAGTGTAATATCTGTGTAATTAATTTGCTCCTCAACTCCATTTTGTGGGAGATATTGTCATTCATTATCTTCCACAAAACAATGGTCACTTAATTTGTACTATTATTCTGACTACACTCAAGTGTACAAGTTAAATAATCATTAACAGATAAGACACAATGGGCCAAATAATCAACTAATTGTAAAGATAATATTCATGATTGCTGCGAATAGGGACAATAATTTTTGTATTAGTTATGGCTCCATCATTCTCCAATTATTTGCCCCATTATTGGACATACTTTATAGTGTTAAAATGGCATTTAATTAATGTTCAGCACAATTGCTATACAATATATACCCCAGAAAAAAAAAAACATATTTTTTCAACCAAGTCTTACCTATATGCCTGATAGAGTCCCCAGACTGCTGCTGCACAGTATATACTGTCTCTTACACTGCCAATGTGCTGATCAGATGATAATGCTGGGAATAATCCAGTGATTGGGCTTTGAAATTTTAACAACTGCCTTTTAACTGTAAAAATTAAAATTACCCATAAAACAATAAATAACACTGAAATTATTTATAATATTAACATGTAACTTTCAATCTACCATTTTATAGAATTGTGTCGCATTGCTTTTCCTTTTACCCTAGTTAAATTGAACAAACAATGTAATAAAAACAATATTAAGTATTCACATAAGTTGATAATTGCATATCTACAGAATTTCCTTTAAAAAAAAGCTTCTCTAGAATGAGCTGTGTGACTATTTTTTACTTACCAATGGCATAATAAATGTCCAGTTGTCTTACTGTATCCTCATAATTGGATATTTTAAGAAATTGTTGGGCATTTATGTCGTCAATACTCGATTGGCGAATCATCATTAATCTCCCTAAAACACATTACATTTACTATATGAAATATAGATAATATAATATGTAAGGTAAGATAGACATAACGAAATGCACAAAATAGGTCAGTTAATTTAAAATAATTGAACGTCAACGTAGCGTACAAAGTTCATGTAACGTACCTACTGTACTCCAAGACAAGACAGATTGCAAGTAAATAAAGTAGATTATAACCTTAAGTTATTATTAAAAAAAATACCTGTTTGTTCTTAGGACCAAGAGGGCCCTTTTGGTAATTTAATTTAGAGAAACGCTTTTCTAATTATATATAACAAATTAAAAATATATATCAAATATTTACAAAAACTAGAAAAAATTCAAATACCCATCAAATACGAATACCGTAAATAAAACAAGCAGAAACGAATCAAAACAAAACTATCAATGAAACGAATTGAATGACATTGAAAGGTCGAGCCATAGACCGTCTTTTATTATAGTACACTGTACAGAGAAGAGAAGAACTAAGTAGTAGAGTATTTTTGTTTCCAATATTATTTATTTCTATGTAGGTACATATATGCTTATTGAAATGAAAGAACCTCCAGCAAATAAATTGTGGTAGTCATCACTCACTCGTAGTAGTCGTAGTCCGGCGGGCGGTTCAAGCGGTTTTATATTGTGATATAAAACGTAGTGATTATATACTCTTTTACGCCGAAATTTAGGACGCACACATATTTACTACGGTACATATATACTATATTCATATATATTCTCGCAATCTTCATTCTTTCATATGTTAATATCATGGAGAATAGAGGTAAGTAAGGAGGACTACTAACTTATTTGAGTGATAACTGGAAAACTAGCAACTTTAGCAAGCTACCTCCATAGTTAGTGGTTCATAAATTGGCCAGCAGAATGCACTTGTGTAGCATTGGTATTTACAATGGTATTTCATGAAACCATCGTAAATAAATTGCTATTACAGCGTCAGCGTCACACCCCAATGCTAGTACAGCGCCTCCTATTTAATGGTGGCCGAAGGTCACTTTCACATATATAGACCCATTATAGACCTCTATTCTCCATGGTTAATGTATGACTGGCTGGTGTTGTCACCACAGACATAGATGCTAGCGCACGGACGTTTAACTTGTTGACCTATTTGTATTTACTTTGACATTAATATTCTAAATCATTGTTGTATTGTATTGTACTTGTTATCTTCTGTCTTCTGTGTATATCTTAATGTCAAAAGCGATGATTTGTCAACAATATTCAAAATATTTATATGTATTTCCAACTTTCTTTATGCTTTTGTCCCATTAATTAAATAATCAGGGCAAGCAAAAGCTTAAAAGCTAATCATTTCTCCTTTAACTAGCCGGTGCGACATACTTAATATACTCTTAAGCTTTTGTATTATCTATATATGTATTTACGTTTGTTATCACGTTTATAATAAATATCCTTATCGATTGATTTCTAAATATTCCAAGGTTTATAGAGTTTCATTCGGTACAATAAAAACGCAATGAGACTATTGGACAATTATAATTTAACAGATTTTATTCGGCCGTTAAAATTTTACTGCTTTAGGAATGAGTGACAATAATAGGAATCTTGAAGAATGTCATGTGCCCAACAACAGCGGAGATGTACAGGTTGAAATTAAAAAATTGTGTTGATAAGCATCAATAACGTTTCACTAACCGTAAATAATAACAATCATTATGTGAGCACAAAACTGTTTTAACAATTAGTTTAAATTTTATTATCTATTAGTTTAAATTGGCACCAAATATTATTTAGGTATATTATTTTAAGTTTATGACACTTAATATTGAAGAATTTATTAACCTCTATTCATTGAAACTTATTATAGACATTTAAATAATCTTAATTTTAAATATGTGTGTACAGTTTGTACAATAACATAAATTACAATAAGTAAATAGTTTCATTTCATAAATAAGAAAGCATTTCTTGAATTTACGCACATCCTATATTTTAATTATTGCGATTAAATGTGCAATTGTAAAGATATAATTACGTTCCCTCTATTCACACATTTAGTAGTGGCAGGGCATACTGCCTTACAGTCATTTGCGCAGCCAATCTCGTGGGAGTAACCATCCCCTCACAGAAGATAACTGAAATGACAGCATGTGTGCTGTTGTGTTTCGGTGAGTGAGTAGGGAATGCCAGAGCCCATTGCCCTATCCCTTTCCAATCCTTTATCCTTAAACTTGGTATGGTTGCCAGTGCACATGTAGAAAATGTGGTGTTGCTTGCGTTATAAACCACAATAGCTGTCAACTATCAAATTGACAATCAGCTGGTCCGTCAACTAAAACATTTAAAAAAAAAAATTCATATTTTATTTTTAACTAATATAGTGTAAGTTGGTAGATTGCTAATATTTTCTAATGAAACTCAATTTATAAATCAGTCAGAAACATGCACTACTGAGCTAATATTTTGGTGTTTATTGATGATAATTGGATCTGGATTATTAGTTTCTTTTTTAAACTGAAACAAAGTCAATCATGCATTTTGAAAGTCAATTAATCATTAAAGACACAATATTCATCTCATTACTCACATTGTTTTAAAGTCCACTAACAAACTTTTGAATACAATAAATGAATACCTGTTTTAATTTGCAAATAGGTTGATTTGTACAATCTAATTGGGGGTAGTTGGCCACCGGCACCCCGCGAGCCAGAGTGCAGGGAGTATGGAACAGTGCCCAGAAGCGACAGACGAACTATGCAACGCTCTCATCATAATGAAAGAATAAAATCTGTGAACATAATAAATCATTTAGCGCCTGATAGAAGAAGAAGAAATAAAGCAACATCCTTTAATAATACTAGCAACACCAACACTGGAGACAAAATGGTACATGAACCTAAGAAGGTTGAAACTGGCATCCTAGTCGGTAAGTTCTTTAAAATTTCACATCTAATATGTAATAACAAAATTGTGACTCTTTGTCTTCTGTGAGAATGGAATATTAAAAATACATACTATTTAAATTTAGTATTATCCACACTAATAATACATAGAGGAAAGATTTGAATTTTTGTATGTTTGTTTGTAATGGATAAACTCAAAAACTACTTAAACAATTTTAATAAGTCTTTCATCTATAGAAAGCTACATTATCAGCGAGTAACATAGGCTATCTTTTATAATAATGTATCACAAGTTATCAAGAATTTGGTATATTCATTCCATTTATATAGAGTCCCATAATGTTAAGTTTGAAATGCTGTTGCCTATAAAAGTCATTATTAAGCATACACTGTGAAAAACTTCTCAAGGCTACATGTATTACTATTATAGTTAGTCACAAAAACAATTTTTTGTTCACACGGATAGAATCGAAAGATGATGAAATTCAGCTCATGTTATTAATCTTAATGTTATGATGGGTATAAAAATACTAGAAAAAAAGATGTTGTGTGAGCGAACAGTCCTACGCTTAGTCCACATTTTATTTTTGTTTATAAAATTATATAGGTATTCATATCTTATTTCGCATTCTTATCATCGCAATATCTCGCTGCACGCGAGCACATCAAAGCATACCTATTGCGCGCTCACTCTCTGTAATGGCCTTATGCCTTATGGCAACGCGTAGTGAAGCATAACGCGCGTATCAATATGTAATCAGTGAATGTTTACAAAATTAAAATAAGTATTTTATTGTATTGAATTTTATTGTCCTAACTCAAAAACGATAAACAAAACTAATGATAAATAAAATTGACCAATGACTAATGATAATGACCTTTTTTTTACTTAATGCGCTACTTAGGTTTGTTGGAACCTTACTTTATATTAGTAGATTCAAACAAGAAAAGCAGCTCTAGCGTGTATGGAAAGTTGATAATGGCTTAGCCAGCTAGAGCAGGAGTGAATATATATATAATAATATGAAGTCAAAAAAGTCATTAGATGAATGAGTTCTTTGCAGATTGTAGTTAAGAATTGGAGGAACCAGTACCATAGTAATTATCCAGGTTTACCAAGGTGAAAAAAATAGTTTTAGAATTTTTGACTGTTTGTGCGTTTGTGCACGCTAATCTCAGAGACGGCTCAACCGATTTGAATGCGCTTTTCACTTGTATTGTACCAAGCTTCCCATAACATTTTGTGTTTACTTTCTTTCATTCCAATCGGTTAAAAAACAAAAAAGTTACCCGTTATACCGAATACCACGCGTACGAAGTTGCGGGCTCAGCTAGTAATATAATAAAAACGTAAACGAGCCGTGTGTGTGCATTTCATTTATATTTATTTATATATATTTAAACCACACTAGCAGCTATTGAGCTGATGCGTGTGTATCAAATAGTTTGAAGATTATATTTTCATCCATTTTGTCCAGTCTGTTCTTAAAACATTCACTGATGGCGCCATGACAACACTTTCAGGAAGTCTGTTCCAGACCGTCTCCACTCGGTTAGGTAAAAAGACCTTCCTAGATATTTTCTTACTTGGATTTTGGCATAGTTTTAAAGGGTGTCCTCGTAAGTGCTTATTAGTATCAGGTGTGTATAGTTCTTGGAGACAGGCAGTATCTTGTAAGTCTCGATGAGACTTCCTCTCTGTCGACGTTGTTCGAGTGAAGTAAGGCCAAGGATTTTGAGTCGCTTCTCATAAGGCTTATTACGTAGCGTGCTAATCATTTTTGTAGCTCTTCTCTGCACATTGTAAAGTATCTTAATGTCCTTTTTAAAATATGCATACTCTAAAAGTGGTCTAACATAAGCCTTATACAATTTGAGAAATGTTTTAGCTGTAAGACACTTGAACGCTTTTCGAATGACATAGAGTATGGAATTTGTTTTCTTGCCAATATTTATTATATGCGTGCCCCATTTCAGATCAGTTGTTATTGTGACGCCTAGGTCTTTTTAGGATTCGACATGCATCAGCTGCTGGGGTCCAAGGTGATAGTTTTTACGGGGGTTGTTCTTTCCAATGTGTAGCACTGTACATTTGTCGACATTAAGTGTTAACAACCGTTCTTGGGTCCAATTATGCATATAGCGTTTAAATCGTTTTGGATATTGTGATACTGGCTACAAGGGTTTCCAAAGAATTTTGTATCATCAGCGAACAAGGAGAAGGGCTGCACAAGAACGCTTTTCAGGTCTGTCAAGTATAAAATGAAGAGTATTGGTCCAAGAATAGATCCCTGTGGGACGCCGCTGAGTACCTTTCTGATTTCAGATAGAGCTTCTCCAGTACGTACTCGAAAAACTCTATTCGTGAGAAAGTCACTTATCCAGGCTAACAGTTTTCCGCGTATACCCAGGTGTTCAATTTTACGTATTAGACGCTGTATGGGTACACGATCGAACGCTTTCTCGTAATCTAGGTAGATAACATCAGTAGGATTTCCTTCATCAAGGTTTTTTGTCCATTCATTTAGGCATCTCAGTAGGTTAGGAGATACTGATCGTCCTGGCACAAATCCATGCTGTTCCTCCAAAATAATGTGCTCCTTTATCAAAAAGTTTCTTATTTCATTAGCAATTATTTTTTCCATTGTTTTGCATAGTACACTTGTCAGACTTATTGGTCTGTAATTGGCTGGTTCAAGTTTGTTTCCTTTTTTGTATATGAGAACGATAGTGGCTATATTCCAATCCGCGGGTAGTGCTCCATCCTCTAACGATTTTTTCGTTAGTGTAGTGATGTTCGCAACTAGTGATTTGGAGCATCTTGTCAGTACTATTGATGGTAATCCGTCTGGTCCAGTAGCTGTTGTATCCTCAAAACTAAGCAGAGCCCGTTGTACCTTGTCTGTTGTAATATCGATGTCGTCTATTGAATTATTTACTCTGGGGTAGTTAATAGTTGGCAATAGTCCATCGGGCTCTTTAACAAACGTTTGTTCAAATTGATCAGCGAATGCTTCAGATATCTGGTTAGATGCAGTGACAAGTCCGTTTCTTTTGCTTTTAATAAGATTAGATATGCACATTTTTGAATTAAGTTGTTTCCTAATGTAGCTGTAAAATGTTTTAAGACCGTTATTTATTACTGATGACTCGAAAGCTGTTCTTCTATTCTTGCTAATTGTAATTATTACATTATTTATTTGTCTATATTGTTTATATGCAATGACGTTTGGGTTCGTTCTATATATATTCCATAACTCTTTCTTCTTCTTAACTAATCCTAGTATTTCTTTACTTATCCACGGTTTGTTATTGATTTTTTTATTTCTGTACTTTGTTGGCACATACTTCCTAATTGCAGATTGCACCTGATTTTTAAGAGAACATATTATCATATCATGCATAATTCATGCACACACATAGTTTGGAATTTTTGACTATTTGTCTGTGCGTTTGTGCACGCTAATCTCAGAGACGGCTTAAGCGATTTCAATGCGGTTTTCACTTATGTAGGTACTGTAGCATGCTTCCCCGTAATATTTAGTGCTTATTTCCTTCCAGTTGGTCTACAAATAAAAAAGTTAATTGAAATAATACGTGCTATTCTAGAAACATGCTTCGGCCGATTAGATGTTATTCCGAATACGATGCGTACGAAGTCGCGGGCACAGGCACAGCTAATAGTAAATAAATTTATAATTAAATTAAGAGTAAACATTGATTTTCCTTAACAAATAACACTAACCCTTTTCATAATTTTCCTTACTGTTCTCCGTTCTGCCTTACGTTTTTTATATACCTATGTATAAATTAGACACATGTGTATTATGTATACCTATTTAAACTTTAAATACTTGAGTAATTATGAACTTTAAATTTTAAAGTTCATAATTACTCAAGTTCATAATCTAAAACAAACTGGGTTTTAAGAATAATATTCACAGTTTAAAGTCACTAACCGTATACTGCCCAGTTTTTCCTTGCACATTTTATAGAAAATGTACAAGAACTAACATCAAGTAGGTCCTTAATTTCAATGCCTATTGAGCCCACACCGATACACACCAATTTATAGTATAATTCAAAGAACTTTTCATGTCTGTTTAGCTTCAATGCACCACTGAACAACGTGAGTCTTTGGTTACTAATTTTATCTTTCCTAGTTTCTAATTTTAAGCATTGTGTGCCGCGAGTGGGACGCGACCGGTCGATCACTATGCACGCCCCGATGTCGTACTCTTATTTACTTTCTCCCGATGAAATACCATTGTGTGTCCTTGAATATGAACGAAGTATGTCCCGTGATTTAGAGTAAGTTTTGGTGACGTTTTAGTTATTTCATTAAAAAAGGTGAAGTGTTTGATGCGCAGATGTTTGTGCCGGCGATGTTCCCGAAGAGGTGTACGATTCACCACCACTCGGCTCTCCCCGGGCGGTGCGATCGGTGTCCCGATCGTCCCCTGTTAACATTCAAGAGGATATCGGGGTCGGTTCACTAGTGGAGGTCGCGACGGATGTCGACGAACATTACTATGGTGTTGTTAGGTGGATAGGAGTTATCGATGGTAAGTTTTAACCTCGCCGTTTATTTAACCTTTTACTTTAGTATAAACGGTCTTGATATGCATGGTGAAATTTAAATTGTTTTAGTATGTATATCTCCAGTTTAAAAATGCTTAAATTTTATATATTAAAATAGTTTTGGATAGAATGAAGTCATTGTGGGTTTATTGATTTAATTTTAATGCATTGAAGGCGCCGTCAAAATTAGCATTAGGTACTTTATATTAAAGAAAACTTTAGTTACAGGTTTCGTTATGAAATACCTATCGAAGTCTATCATACTTTGTTGTTGATTAAGAGACGGCAATGAAAGTTTTTTAATGAACACAAATTTGTAGACACAAATGTCAATTTAATGAAATTACATCGACAGCTTCCTAAAGAGTTCTTAATTCCAAATTTATATATATTTTTCATTTCTGTCTTTACTTTCTGGCCAGTTCTAAAAACTCCGCCGATCTAGTGTCATTTAATGTGCTCATCTCGCTGTTATCCTTACTGCGTATTGTAGACACGTTGAGCGCGGGCGTGGAGTTGGAACAGAGTGTGTGCGGGCTTGGCGACGGAGGCCGAGGCGGCACGCGCTTATTCACATGCGCGCCGGGACGCGCACTCTTCGTGCCGCTTGCGTTGTGTCGCCGCGACGCACGCTTCCGCGACACGCCGCCGCCGGACCGCGCCGACCTACACGACAACGCCACTTTCGAGCAGGTACGGTCAACTATCTCGTAAAAGAATAGAAGCTCGATAAAGAGAAAGAGAAACTACATTTGAAACACCATTCGCTGAACGTACGCATCTCCACACAAAACTGCTTTTTTCTATGGACAAAAGCTGAATTGAGCTGAATAAATGTATATTTAATCCATTAGCTGTAAAGACAGAGGTTGCCTTGTCACTGGCATGTCGTGTGTCGATCCTCAGCCGGAATGCCCTGTGGTGTGCGGTGTGGTGCCCCCGCACAGTTCGCTGGGCGCCTTGGTGGGCAAGAATCGCGGTATCCAGGGCCACCACAACTCGTGTTACCTCGACGCCACTCTCTTCGCAATGTTCACTTTCACCAGTGTGTTCGATGCGCTACTCTACCGTCCACCCGAGCCGCAGGTACAATATTTCCTATTGTGAGTCAGGATTAAAGAGCAATACACTATACAGTCCATTTAATAAAAAAAGTTAAATTGTGCTTTGAGAACTCAAAAAAAAAGTGTTTATTGCTTAGAAGTATAGAAATAAATTAAAAAGAATCTGTTATGAGTTACGTTAACAGTTGACGAGCACATTGGATGAGTGGTTAGAATGGTTGCTTTGGCGTTCTGTTATAGGGTTCGCGCGTTCGATTCCCAGCAGGGTCAACGTGTAAAATGAACTTTTCAAAGTAGACTCTGGTCTGGAAGTAGTGCAGAGCACACTGCGTTTCGCAGCCATTTGGGCAGCCCGTCCGGCGGGCGGCAATAACTAATACCCCCTTACAGAAGACCACCGTGAAAAAGACTGTCCTGTTGTGTTTCGGTGAGTTAGTAAGGGATGCCAGAGCCCATTTTCTTATGCAATCCCTTATCCTTAATCCTACTGTAGTCGTCAGCGCAGTTGCAACAACTGCGGCGTTGCTTGTGTTATAAGCGACGGTAGCCACCTACCATCAAGTAGACCGACAACCTGTCTGACGACCTCAAGATAAAAATATGACAACGAAACAAGGCATATCGCCGATTTACGCCTTATTATTTTAAATTATGGCAATTTTTATTCATTGTAAACCCTGTTTCTAAAAATTCTAAATCACATGTAAAAAATTTTTCAATAGATCAATTCGATAAACCGGTAAATTGTGTAATATAAACAGTACTTCAATATTTTTTTAAAGGTAGACAAGCTGACGTTCCACTTGATGGTACGTGGTTACCTTTGCCTATGAAAATAGACAAAGCAATCAGAGCATGCAAGTGTTGCCGACGCTATGTATGGGATAGAGGATATGGAATAAGGTTAAGAAAGTAAGTGGGATCTAGCATCCCTCACCAACATACCGAAACACATAGCCTATTATTTCTTGGTGAACTTCTGTCTGTAAGGGGGTGGATACTCCCGCTAGACGGGCTGCCCTATTTGTGTCAGCGCAGCGGAACGCACTACTTTTAACAATCCCGTTGCCACTCATACATATATTTAATGAAATACTTTATTGTATGTATACCAGATCAACGAGTTATGGAGAGGGCTACGCTCGGGGTTACACTGCGAGATATAATCAGGAATGAGGAGATCCTTAGACGAACAAAAGTAACCGACATAACTCGGCGGATCAGTAAGTTGAACTGGCAGTGGGCAGGACACATATGGAGAGCCCACGGCCGCTAGGGCCGGAAGGTTCTCGAGTGGAGGCCACGGACCGGCAAGTGCAGCGTAGGACGTGCACCCAAAAGACCGACTTATAAGCGCCGCGAGTCGCCTGTGGACCCAGGCTGTTTCTAATCGGTCCTTTTGGAAAATTAGAGGGAGGCCTTTGTCCAGCAGTGGACATCCTACAGATGATGATGATGATACCAGATTATTATTCCACATTCAGTAAATTTCTATCAAACCATAATGAAAAAGTCACGCAAACCTAATTCAAGGCGGCAAATTGGTTATTGCAAAAATAAATGTTGGTAACTTTTACTACATTATCAGAAAATGCCGTAACAGCTATGAAGTGCATAAAATTTAATAGGACAAAGTTAGAAGAACAATACTCGGTACCGAATTTACAAAAAACGCGTCAGGGAAATATGATATATATGTTAAAAGGCAAATATGATGTAATTGCAGGACTCCGTGCACTATTCAGAAGTGCAACGCGTGCTTCGCGAAGAGGTGGTAAACCCGCTGCGGCGACATGGCTACGTGCGCGCAGACCGCGTCATGCGCCTGCGCACGCTCCTGGAGCGACTCTCCGACGTACCCGGCCTCACCACCGAGGAGAAGGTATTTCATATAATTGCACTTGCAAATTTATTTTTGTTAAAGTTTAATTTTACTAATTATTAATAATAATATTACTATATATAATATTGTGTCTGTCTGTTTACAGCTGATGTCATATGGAGTAACTTAGGCTATTATATTTTCTAAAATAAAAGTAGCCTTCATATGACATCAGTTATAAACAGATACACACAGACACAGTACCATATAAACCTTGAAATACATTTAGTAAAAACAATTATTTTGACATTACAAACAGACACTTAAATTTTATTTAGGTAATCTTGTTGCTGTGGAAATTTGGAATTTTTATTAAAAAAAAGTCAAAAAAAGGTGTTTTTTTGTTGTTTTTTCTATATTTCAACTTTACACTACTTAGAGTTCTGAAGATACCGAAACATGTAGAAATCTGAGGGTGTAAAGTTATGGCTATATTGTAAAAGCATTACTTTCCAGCCGAGATTTCTCAATTTTATTTGAGTGAGTGAACAAAAGTGTGTGAAATCTAGCTTTAACTCAATTCGCGTTAATACGGGCTTGCATCATAGCCAGCATAGTCTGTAAGCTGTCCGTATTTTGACCATCATCTTTTCCGTACATTCTTGTCGTAAGTATTCCACTTCACATGGCCCAAAATCAATCGCTTTGAAAATTGATTGGTTTCATAAAGTTGTAATAAAAAATCACAAAAGAGAATACAGTCCATGAAGTTCTTCCTGTGTGCACTTTTGTAGCATCGAAATATCGAGCTTTTTGTATGTGAGATTCTTTCCAATGAGCCAAAATTACCAGTATTTTGTAGCCAATGGCCGGCTCTTCGGTAATGTTGGAACATAATACTAATCTTGCTCCATTTTTCACAGATGGCAGCGATTTAATCACTAAAAGAGCAGTCAGACCAAATTGCATTTGTAACGTTAAAATTTCCTGACCGAAAACGCTGGGACGTATTTTGTATTACTCTTATTGGAACCATATTATCTACCTAAACATCACAAGTCTTTTGCGCGGCTGTTGCATTTTTCAAAATGTAGCAAATTATTTTAGTCATTACCATGTACAAAAATAAAAGTGTGTCTGTCAGCTTTTTTTAAAAAAAATTATGTTAAGGTCGCCAGACAGGCAGTAGGTCCACTTGATAGTAGGTAGCTACCGTCGCCTATAACATAAGCAACGTCAAAGCTGCTGCAAGTGCGCTGCCGACTGCAGTAGGATTAAGGATTAGGAGCGGATAGGGAAATGGGCTCTGGCATCCCTTATTCACTCACCGAAACACAACAGCGCACGTGCTGTTATTTCACGGTGGTCTTCTGTATGGGGGTGGTTACTGCCGCCAGACGGGCTGCCCAAATGACTGCGAAAACGCAGTGTGCCCTGCCACTACTTTCTAAATCCAGACCAAAGCCAAATTTGAAAAGTTGATTTTTCAAAGTTGACCCTGCCGGGAATCGAACCCGGGAACCCTAGAACAGAGCATTAAGGCTAGCACCCCAACCACTCATTCAACGGGCTCGTCGTGCGGCTCCGACACACGACTGGAGTTTAATCCTTTAAACGTATAAAATTAAATGTATAAAATTATCCTCGTGTCAAGAGATAACTGGATACCTAATTATTTTCTACTATTTAGTTACATTCTGCATACTCAGATGTCACGTGTTCCAACAAAAATTATGTTAGCTACGTTCGTTATACACAGATGTCACTACGTTTTATTAGTTCATTAATAGTTCATTTTTTCGACGATAGAAGTCGCTGCGGCGGCAGATAATAACGCGATATCTTTTCGTTCCTCAACGCGGACTAAACTTTTCATACAAGATATCGACGTTTTTGCTTTTATAAGCCCAGAGAATAGAATTAGGAAACATAAAATGACAGATAACGTAATGCTTTTTAGTTAACGCTTGTATTAATTTTATGCATTCCGGGGGCCTTATATGAAAATCGATTCTTAAGGAGTAACTCCAAAAACAAAAGAAATAGCAGAGACTTTATCTCTATCCACACATTATCCATTATTATTTATTTTCAATTCTGTTGCCGTAATTTTCAAGGTTATCGAATATGACTTGGAAAGTCGCATATTGTGCAGTAGTAAAAAAATTTAAGTCCACACCAGTGCGAACAGGTAGCATGTTATTTTAAAATTTTGTCCTTACCAACCATAGAAATAAATAAGTTGTAATTACGTTACAGGATCCTGAAGAATTTTTAAATGGTCTGGTCGCACAACTGCTTCGGGCGGAACCTTTCTTGAAGCTGTCGTCGGGTCAGGAATCTTTCTGCTACCAACTGTTCGTGGAGAAGGATGAACACGTGACGCTGCCCACTGTGCAGCAGCTGCTAGAACAGTCTTTTACTACCTCTGGTGTTAAACTCAGTGAAGTAAGAAGATATTTTTTGCAATGCCATTTAACTAATTATTGGTTGTTCATAAAATATTACTGCTATAATGTATATGTAAAATCGTAATGTACAAAAAAACACACAAATATTGGGCTTCAAACCAAACATTGGGTTCTTATTACGGGAACCATACGACGACGACGGTTTGAAAAGTTTATTTTTATAGTTGACTTTACCCCAGGATCCTCAAGATGTAAAGATGTCGATTCTGAAGTCAACATCTTCAGTTACATGTAACAAGTGTGACTTCAAAGTGCTGTCACCCACCTAGTGTAAGAATATTGTTAAGAGTAATCTATGTATTTTTGTCCTGACTATCAACACAACGACCAAAACTGCTAAGTCTAGAAAGTTGAAGTTTAAACATATATTTCATAACGTAAGCATCCGCTATGAAAGGATTTTTGAAAATTTTAACCATGTGTGATACCGAAGCGGGTTGATAGTAAATAAATAAATATTGTCTTAGGTTCCAGCGGCGTTTATAATTCAAATGCCGCGGTTCGGAAAACAGTACAAGTTGTACCAGAGGGTGCTGCCGTCGCCGCTGCTGGACGTGACAGACCTAATAGAAGGTCTGCCGCGACAGTGCGCCGTGTGTGGCACGCTGGCGCGTTGGGAGTGCAGCGCGTGCGCGGCCGTGGCCGGCGGATCTCATGAAGCGGCCGCAGCCAGCGGGTCACATGAGGCGGCCCCAGCCGCAGCCAGTGGGTCGCTCGAGGCGGCCGCGATGTGCACAGCGTGTCTGCGACTAGCCCACGCCGCGCGTCCCACGCACAAGGTACGCTAGAGTGGACTGGGGAATCCATACTAATAATATGTAAGTAAGTCTGTCTCTCTGTCTGTCAGATACCTTTTCACGCGTTCAATACTCAACCAATCATTGCGAAATTTTGCGCACACTTGTCAGGGATGCAGAAAAGGATATAGGGAACTTTTCATCCAGAAAAAAGTACTGTTCCCGAGGGATCAAATAAAAATCGTTTGACGTCTGGTAAAACTCAAACAGCAATAAAGATTGAATAACATCGTGAAATAACAGCACTTGTGCTATTGTGTTTCGATGAGTGAGTAAGGGATGCCATAGCCCGTTTCCCTATCTACTCCTAATCCCTCATCCTTAAACCTACTGTAGTAGGCAGCGCACTTGCACTGCACTGCTTTGGCGTTGCTTGTGTTATAGGCTACCATCAAGTGGACCGTCAGCCTGTCTGCCGATCTTAACATAAAAAAAAAGAATAAAATTATTGCTCAAATATTTTGTCAGGTGTTAAATTTTTAATTTTTTCAACGTGGATGAAGTAGCTGGCACTAGCGAATGCTATATAAATGGCAAAGTTTGCAAAAATGCCTGATTGATTGTCATTTGTCGAAACCTTTGCACGCAAATCATATGCTGTACCGTATTATGTATAATACTTTTTTCTTGAGAACATTTTTTTCTTATAGGATAATAGTTTAATGGCATTTTAGCAACAGTTCAGTTCTAAAAGTCATAAATGTCGAAAGCGCGTGACAGCTAAGTGATGAATTTTGCAGATTTTGTTGCAAGAGAAGATACCAACATATTAGGTCGGGGAAAAAGTCTTTTCGCATCTAGTGTGTATAAACTTGTAATAATATCTCGTTGGCTTTACTGTTTGTATCTGGCTGGTTTTGATGACATTAAAAAGGTTACATTTCAAAAAAAGAAACAAATTAGTAAAATGTTGTTTACAGCTATTTTTCATTTGTTTTTCTTTCTGTCAAAATGAGTGAATCTAATGAAGAAATTCGAACCGTTTTTGAAGAGATTGATAACTAGTGATGAAAAGTGGGTCACGTACAACAAGAACGTTCGAAAAATGTCGTGGTCAAAGGTCGGTCAGGCTTCACAAACTATGCAAAAACCCGGGTTAACTCGCAATAAGGTGATACTGTGTGTTTGATGGGATTGGGATTATTATGAACTTTTACCGACCTGATTCGGTTCTCTACTGCCAACAACTGATGAGATTGTAGCAAGAAGTTGAGAGAAAGCGACCGGAATTGATCAATAGAAAGGATGTGGTCTTTAATCACGACAACGCTAGACCACACACATTTTTAGGCACTCAGCAAAAATTAGGGGAGTTTGGTTGGGAGGTGTTAATGCATTCGCTGTATATCCCTGACTTTCAGATTTCCACCTGTTTCATTCTTTAAACACTGTCAGGTCAACATCAAGAGAGGACTGCTAAAACTACTTGTCGCGTTTTTTTATCAGAAGTCCCAAAATTTCTACAGCAACGGGATCATGTCACTACCTACAAGATGGCAAAAATTCGAACAAAATGGCACATATATACTGTAATTAAATCTAAATATACTTTGTAAAAAAAGTCTTGAGTTTTCATATAAAATGCGAAGAAACTTTTCCCACAACCTAATATTTGTTTAGTAGCCTGTTTTAAGTACATTGACCTGTTCAGGTCGCACAGCAGTCGCGCCCCGTCGGATATTTGTCGAAACACGTAGTTAGCATACATCGGAAAAATATCAAACTCTTAAATTTTTTAACTCATGCTTTTAATTATTCTATTTGTACTCATGCTTATTGCTTAAATTCTTTAAATGAAACTCTATTTATATAGTTTATGATTTATTAATGAAATCTTACAAATAGTCTTCGGCATTCCATTATCGCCAGGTATTTATCGCAATGAAAACGTTCATTGCGATAAATACCGGTATTGAAATTATCTTACGATACTGCATTACGGTATCTTACGAAATTTACCCTAGATAAACAAGTTAACTGAGTTCACACCCGCAACCGCTATGAGGGCGCAAGAAGAGACGAAAATGGGTGGCGGGCACCATGCGGGCGACACGCACATTTTTCCTGCTATCCTGTTTAATGTAGCAGGCGAGAACTCACTTAAATTGTTTACCAGATGCCGAAACCGACGACACACACGCATTGAGTCTACTCTATTAGTCTAAGGCACTTGATGAGTGTGCGTTAAAGTCATGATGTTTAACGCGAAACAGGCGAGTCCGTTGGCGGTGTGCGAGGAGTTCGCGGGCGCTCTGGAAGCGGGCGCGGTGCCGCGGGTTTTCATGGAACTGTTCGCGGTGCTTTGCATCGAGACGAGTCACTATGTGGCTTTCGTAAAGGCTGGTGCGGGCGGCGACGCGCCCTGGTGCTTCTTCGACTCCATGGCCGACCGACGTGGCGAGCGCCACGGCTACAACATTCCCGAGATCGTGTGCGTCGAAGAGATGGCCGCTTGGCTCGGCGACGAAGCCCGCCAACGGACCCTACCCACGCAAGCGCACGCGCGTCGCCTTCTCGCCGACGCCTATATGTGCTTCTACCGCAGCCCCGACGTCGCCATGTACAGGTAACCACTGTCTACGTGCCTGTGACTTACATATATTGACAGAATTCGCTCACTATGTCGAGATACACACGGCCTAATATACTAACTATACTATACTAGCAGCAGCAGCACGCTACGATCGCCGTTTTGACTATTTGCAATGCTACTTATAACTCCAAAAATCAAACAAACTTACATGTGGTGTTCGATTGTAATTATGGAGAAGTGTCCTGTCTGAAGGAATTTCTACTGGATAGGGTGCCTTCTGTGGTGACTTAACTCACAAGTTCAAAGACAGCATTACCGCCAGGATGGAATATGGCTTCATCAGGGATTGTACTGCCAACCCTGCGTTCGTCCTCATACCGTCATTCAAGTAAAAGATTTCTACTTAGTTAAAGAACTAGAAATGATTTTTATAGGATTAGGGGTATGGGGAGGGATTGTGCCTGCGTACACAACTCTTCTTCATAATTATTACAATCAAATACATTTTTGACTGTATAATTATATCCAAGTCCTGTTCGAAGGGATTTCTACTAGATGATTTTTGTAGAAAATTTCAAGTTGGACCTTACATAATATTGTATCAAAGTATAAAAGAAAACTGTAAAAGTGTATAACAATGTTTTATTTCTTTATTATTGATAGAATAGCTTTTAGCAAAAGAGGACCTATTATCATCAATTAAAAATTGCAAGATGTTAAATTTTTGAGTCCTCCCAGCAGTCTTCCTAATTACTTCTATATTTATTCCGTTTCTTAATGCTGCTGAGATGGAAGCATGTCTAGTACTATGACTAGAAAATAAATTAATCTATTCGTGTTCACGTCCATTTAGTTAAGGTGTGTGAACACACAGGAAAATGTGGGGTTTTATATAAAATAAACGAGTTATCGTAAGACCTAATATGCGCGGTCATAATAATATAATAATTTAAACATTTTGCTAGATAGATCCTATTGTCTTCAAGATAAAATAGCAGTGAAAGTAAGGGTTGAGCCCTTCCTAGTCCATAAATTTTGTTTATGGATTTTTCCTTTTTTAACGTTGCATTTTTCCTCTTTTGTAATGAAATTTTAAAATGTATCGAATTTCTTCATTAGATTCACTCATCTTGACACAAAGAAAAACAAATGAAAAATAGCTGGAAACAACATTTCACTAATTTATTTCTTTCTTTGAAATTTAACCTTTTTAATGTCATCAAAACCAGCCAGATACAAATAGTACAGCCAAAGAGATTTTATTACAAGTTTATACATACATACTATAAATGCAATAGACTTTTTCCCCGACCTAATATACGCAGAAACATGTGGTGAAATCGTCAATGAAAGTGACGAAGTATCTTGACCCTGCAAAAGTCTCAACCTGCATATGTCCACACACGTCGCGCGTCGGTAAGTACGATCTCCAGTGGCTCTTTCGTCCTTATAAATGGTAAGCTCGTCATTTTGCCTTTCAGACATGTTTCACAGTAACCCAACTTTTCCAAGTTCTTTCTTGAATGTTGCTTTCAGGTTTGTTTCGTTCAAATATCCGAGTTTCTTATGCCACTTCATGATACTTGTATCCTTTTGCTCTACTGCGTTGGCCATTTCTATTTCGTCAAATTTTATATAATACAAATCATTCTCTCTATTTGCTTTGAGAATAGTATTGCCACTTTTGTTCTTTACTAATGCCTGATTCTTCTGAAGTTCAGGTATATATAAGGCATTATTTAGTTGTAGTGTTCATTCTTCATTCTTACAATGATTTTGCCTTTCCCTTTCACCTGAGTGACATGCCAATAGGAAGCTAGTTTCAGTATTCCAGACTCACTGTCTATGGTGTCAAATTTCCTTTGATTACTGATTACTACACATATGTAATGTGCATACACTATCGAAGCACCAACTATTATTGTTCAGCTCCTTTGCGGACGTTAGACATTCTGTAAGACGCACCTTCAGCGTTTTCTTGAATGTTCTTTCTGGCTTCATTCTCTTCAATAATTTTAATTTTTAGATTTTCTGGGGATGGCAAACTGTCTCTAGTTTCTCGAAATTTTGTGGTAAACTACACAACATCATAATACTTAATAATTTTGGATGGATGTCCACACTCATAGTTGCAAGTTTATCTACAATATCCATAAAGTTACTTTTATTCCTCGCCAGAACCACGCTCTGCCACAAATTTGTGAAATTTGTGATCAAGCCAATGGCCCTGTTATATAGCAATGCGTATGCAAGAACTTATGGTTTATTATTTATTTGTGTCAAACAATAATGTCCACAATATAGGAATGACACTAGGAGAGATACATAAGTTGTTAGGAAAATTCGTCATAGGAATGGATTGTCTAAACTTTGCTTCGTTATGCAGACTTCAACAAAAAGCTCTTTTGCAAAGCTTGTTATTTCCAGCAGAATGTGAGACGCTTGTCGACCTCTCAATGCTTCAATTTGACTTTCTTGGTCTTTTTCTACCAACTGGTACCAGTGACAGGTTTGAAGGCAAGCATCTTGTTAATTTTTTAATGGAAAGCTAGTGACATTTTTATAAATTTCGTGACCTAAATCCTGAAAGTAAAACAGGTAACAATAATAAAAAGTTTTTTAGGTAGAATAAACAAACAGAAAACAGTGATACAACCGGCTGTAAGTTAGATAACTCAAAAAATCTTAAGTTATTCGTCTCCAAAAGGCATTCCCCTTATAGTAAAAGATTTTGCATTTATACTCTTTTTGTTTGACTCCCTTTATTCATTTTTTGGGTCTAGGATCCTCTTCGTCACTCATTTTTTTTTGTCAACACTAAATTCAAAACCAGAAAATAACCGAATGAAAAAGGGAAACAAGCAACGAATTACGACATTGTGCATCTGCATAGTTGCCAGTTAAGAAATTATAGAAATAACATAAGTCCAGGACTTCTGTTGTTACAAAAATATTTCAGATTTGACAGCTTACTTAAAACATGTGGAAAGAAAATTACTTGTGTTGTTTCAATTAGGTATGCCAGAGGTGTATGTCATGATTGCCAGCATAACAAAACTAATAACTCAATTTTACCGAAAAGTTCTGATTCAATTGTGCGTTCATTTTAATTAATTTTATGTACGACAACACAACTAAATAATAATTATTTTAAATTAACTTTTCATACACTGGCTATGAAAATATCGTTTAAAAATTATGTATTATATAAAAAATGCGAATTAAGCGTAAAGTAGCATCGAATGCATAGTACTTATAAAAAGTATTATTGTTAATTAAAATAGAAAATGTATTAAATGAAAACAATAAATATTTGAATTGAACATTGTTTATTTTTCATCATAACCTTGGTATAATATGCAAATAATTTGGTTTACAAAAAACAGCGCCTACAACTATGAAGTAAACGGTTTTCTCGCTCATACTCTGCATGCGTGCGCCTATAAAAAAAGTAATTATAGTACGATTTTAAAATTCATTGATGTAAAGCAAGATCCCATTGACCGTTGCTAATACACTTAGTGACGCCTGTTACCTAGTGCCTAGTATGTACGCCTAACGCCATGTACGCTAACTCGAAAATCGATTTACGAAATCGAACGCATCACCTAATAATTCACTCTTGCAACTATATTGCAAGGGAATTTCATAGAAATTTTTTAAGAAATTAACTTAAGAAACAATTTTCATATAAGGCCCCGGGTATGTATGAGGAATACAATTAATACAAGCGTTGACTAAAATGTGTTACGTTATCTGTCACTATGACTTTTGTACGACAGCTGACACGTGTATTTATGTTCAATAATTCTATTATAGTATAATAAGCAACATCAGAGGGTTTCTCTTGGCTTATAAAAGCAAACGTCGAAATCTTGTATGAAAAGTGTTGAGGTTGAGGAAAAAAACTATAGCGCATTATAACCTGCCGGCGCGGCGACATCTGTCGTCGAAAACAAGAACTATTTGAACTTATAAAAACTAGTGACATCTGTGTATACCGAACGTAACTAACATGACTTGTTGAAACACGTAACATCTGAGTATGCAGAAAGGAATATTTTATACGTTTAAAGGAGTAACTCCAGTCGTGCGTCAGAACTGACAACCACACTTTTTTATATTGTGTTTTATTTTTATTAACAGAATATTATGTACATTGGAAAAGCAATGTACGTTGCCAATAGATGGTGCTAAAACGTGGTCTCTAACTATGGGTTCAACGTCGCTCAACGAGCTATGGAGGGCTATGCTCGGTGTTACCCTGCCAGGTCGAATCAGGAATAAAGAGATCCGTAAACAAGCGAATGACATCGACATTACCCAGTGAATTAGTAAGTTGAAATGGAAATAAGTAGGACAGAGCCGATGGCCGCTCGAGCTGGAAAGTTCTAAAATGGAGACCACGAATTGGCAGGCGCAGTGTAGGACGTTTATCCGCTCTTGTGTGCTGACTGGCAACCTATAAGGACCTCGGTTCAACGCTGAACCCAGGCTACCTTTGACAGGTCCTATTGGAAAATCATGGGAAATAGTATGTCGCGCAGTGGACGTCCTACGGCTGAGTTGACAATGAAATAGGAAAACCATGACTTACTCTTTTATGAAGACAATATACATAGTTCTACACATAAAAAGGTTAGGCTATTAATTGATTTTATTTATTGCGTAGGGGCCACTGTGATTACAGGCAAAATTTAAAGCATTGACAGCATGGAAATTTCTTTGTTGAAAACGTTACTTGTTTATATACCTAAATCTTATTATTTTTAATTGCTCATAAAAGCGATGAAAAATATAGTGTGTCACTGCGCCAAAATATCTCGTTTGTAATAATTAATCACTTACGTATATTGTATAACAATCTAACTATGTATTCATAATAAGATTCCTTGATTTCTACTCTATGAGATTTATTTCATTATGCCAGCCATACACGATCAAACCAAATTGACATACATCATGTCATTACACGACATTTTGACTATTAATTTACAGTTATAAATATTAGTATTTCTTTGAACATTCTTTAATATAAGCTCTTACTGTCATTAAAGATGTATCTTAAATATGGACAATAACTCTTTTCCTCTATGTCTTTTTTATTCAGTAAACTCATTGTACCTATAATTACACATTAGCTTTAATGTTAAAATAAGATTGTTAATTAAAGCCCAGCACAGACATAGTTACAATATACATTACTATATATTTCATATTACTATACATACATTATACCATGACGCAATAAAAATACATTTACAGCTGTGTGTGTGGTCACACAAATAATACTAAAAACATATATTGTAACATGCATTGCTATAATATATTTATATATATTATAAAATATTTCATAACTACGTCTGTGCAGGGCTTTAATCAACACCTAGCAGCAAAATTATATTGAAATATGAACAAGCCATTTAAAACATGAACTAGTATTTTCCGAAAAGGAAAGTTAGTCTTTTCTTATCGGTATATTTGGTATTTCACAAGTCTTCGCGTATTTTCTGTTCATTAGCACAATCACACTCAAACTCGGGCTGAACGATGGGCTTCATCCCCTCATACACAGTGACGTCCCCTTTAATTCTTTTACTGTATTCCTGAAATGTCAATTTATTAAGTAAAAGGTATTATTTTTTACTATAAAACTAAACAAAAATTGTGTAGGAGATTTGTATTAAAAAAGAGGCGTGACATCACTAAATTGAGTCAATTTTACAATTAGTTAATTTTTGATTTGAGAATAACAAGCTGACAGTCCACTTGATGCTAGGTTTCTACTGTCTCCTATTAATATAAGCAACATTAAGGGAATAACGAGTAGGTGGCTGTCCCTAACACGATTTTCAGTACAAGGGACTATATTGGGAGTGTGCTCTTGGAAACCTTACTCACGCACTGAAACAGAAAAGCACAGCTACTGTTATTTCACGGTGGACTATTTATAACTACATACAAACGTAACGGGCTGCTTACGGGAAGCTACGTCATCTCTTCTCGTCATCTACTCGTCTGAAGACAAAGGGTCTATAAATTATATTGTTATTAATTTATAGACAAAGGTCTATAAATTAATAACAATAGGATTTAAAATATGGCGTATACTTACGTTGAATAGTAAGACGTGATAACAAATGATATGGTGAGGCATAAGATTTTCAAAGGCGAAATTCTTTCCGTTCCTGGCGATTCGGCGAGCATCGCTATCGTGCTTGCGCGCCCACTGCACGCGTTCGACTATATTCGACAAGTCTCGTTTTACGGGCACATAGTGCTTCCACTCGCGCAGCTCCTTGTAGAAGTGCTCGTAATAGGGCGAATCCTGCTTCAACACCAAACTACCGCCGGCTAGAAGGTACGGGAAGCGATAGGCTGCAACCGTGCCGTCCACGTTTATTTGATACTTGTACTGTAACAAATACAACAATAACATAAACATTTAAAAACTTAACAGTCACGCTAGCTGCAGCTAAGCACGCAGAAATTTTAAATTACAGAATGCTGCAAACGCCACAGGAGCAGAAAGTGCGCTGCCGACCATGTACGGAAGGGACACGGAAATAGGGTCTGGCACCCCTTACTCACTCACAGAAACACAACAGAACTCATGCTGTTACATGAGCCTATAACACAAGCAACGCCAAAGCTGCTGCGAATGCGCTGCCGACTACAGTAGGATTAAGGATAAGGGATTAGGAGGGGATAGGCAAATGGGCTGTGGCGTCCCTTACTCACTCACCGAAACACGTGGTCTTCTGTAAGGGAGTGGTTACTGCTTTCAGACGGTTGCCCTAATAACTCCGAAACGCAGTGTGCCATTACTTAAAATAAATTTATTACTTGCAAGGAACATCTTTTACTTAGATGTGAAAGCGACCTGCTTATACAAAAGAAAAATTAAAATTGACATAAGCATGCATAACTCGACTGTTTTCAGTATTGCATTTAGTCTGGCTGACACACTAGGTCACTGCCCCACATAGCATCGCCAGCCCACTCTATATCTTGGTTTTCGTTCAGTGTTATATCTTTTTTTTTTTTTCTCGGCTCCTTTGGGTCGTAGCGTGATATTTCTTCCTCAAGAACTGGACTATCAAATAAGTTTGATAGCTAAAGCAAAAAGAAGAATTTCTTATAAGAGACTAGCATATTCAAAATGAAAATCAAACATAGGTAAGGTAACATTTATTACAGAAATATAGATTCAGTAAAAAATATATTTAGAGAAGATATCAATATACACATACTATGGAAAAGAAAGTAACATATATATGACTTACATCGAAAAATTTGAAAAAGGATATGTGGGGTTGCTTAGGGCCATATTTTTCTTCTCGGTCCCGAAAGAAGAAAAAGTTGGTAATTGAAGCGTTGAAGAGGTGCGGATGTTGTCGAGCTATGTCAATGAGAGTCAATCGCTCGGCGCGTGAATCGCGACCGCGCCAAAAGGCTCGCGCCTCTCGCAACGGCCAAGGTAACTCTGAGCCTCCTTGTACTGATAACATGTCCAATGTCACCCTGCGCAGAGTAGGGAAGTAAATCATCAGCCAAAATATATGGCAGCAACATGGCTAATTGGTTATCAAACTCAAATTTACTGTAATCTTAGGCAGGAACTACATTTATTCAGTTCAATTGTCCATAGAAAAAAACAGTATTGTATGGAGATGTGTTCGCATCCATTCAGCTGAATAGAGCTGAAGCTGAATTATGCTGAAAAAATATAATTACTCCCTTATTTTAATTTTACACAACAAAAAAAATTAAGTTTCTTCTATAAAAAATAATCTAAAAAGCATTGCACCTACCTTCCCATATTTTCTAATGTGGATTCTGTGATATCATACGTTGGCATCACAATATCAATAGTGTCATCACTTCCACACCAAGAAAATACTGGATATAGATCTCCATTTTTCCTTATTAAAGGCCAATCACCCAAATTAATTATCAACTCCATGTCGGGAAGAACAACTCTTCGTGTTATAAATAAGAGAATATTATCGGCAAACATATTAAAGCCAATATGTTTTCCATAACAATCCCTATATATACTATTATCTTTTACGACGTAATGACAAAAACTGACACTTTCAGGCCTGTGATATTTTTTTATAATTTCTGGTACAATATTTTTCATGTTAAGTCCATTGAAAGGTTTTAGATCCTTATTGATTTGCTCATAAACTTTATGGCAACCATTATTTTCTAACCATTTCTCTATGTGTTTCTCTGGACAGTTACACTGTTCTGGCTGTGTAGGTCCTTTAAACACAAAAGGAGATCCCTCTATATGCTTGCTTTTATAATAAACACCAATTGATAAATCATAACAGGTTTCATACAACTTGTACCTTACAATGATAACACCATCTTTCCTATCTAATTTATTGTGCCAAGTACGACAATAGTTTTTTCTTCTTGATTTACCATCAATCTCTACTGCTATTTCTTTAAATAAGTCTGATGAGTACCTGTAAAAAATATGAAGGGGTACTCATTACTTCTGTGGTATTTTGATTACATACTTGTGTTAGAATTTAACATAATTAAGGCATATTCTGTGTCGCACTGGCAGCCGAGACACCGCCATCTGGTGGGGAGAAAAAGATTCGCGGACAGAGAAACAGAGGCATTCGAGCAGAGAGGTTGTCGTATGTCTGCGCATCTTATTTAGAGAATTGTTATAGTTATGAAAATATGAGTCTGGGATTACAAGATACTTGTGCACAATGTAGAGGAGTTTTCAATAATGTACCCCAAAATAAATAGTTTCTAATACTTGGGTGGTTGATTTGCGAATTAAGTTATATTGACCATATTTAATTTTTTCAAAATATAAAATCTTTGACTGGAAATGTTCAAGATGTTCATTACATAATATAAAAGCCTGCATTTGGCAATATAAATTCAAATGGTGAAATACATAAAAATCAGGTAGTATTAATTTTAGGGCAATAAAATTATTAAATTAGCAGTTAAATTAAAAAATGAATATAAAAATAATGTTCGTGTTTGTTTCTGTAGTAACATGAAACATATAAACCGATAAAGCTAAAAATAAAACATTATTGGCATTAAAAAGGGTTGCTTTCATAGTTGCTATGCACTATAGGCGAAGGTATGTGACTTCTCAAGGAATCTTTGTTCCTAAAGCACCCAGATTTTTTGTATTTATCCATACAGTACTTATAATTTTGACAGTATTTTTTTTATATATGTATATAAAATGTAACATACGTTTTTTTAAATGTTCAATTTTATTTTTATACATTGAAGTTTATTATTTATTGAATTTATATTGTCTAATACAGTAGAAACCGGATATAATAACTTCAGTTATACCGACAGATCGGTTTCAACTAAATGGCAAGGTCTCTGCTGTATCACAGATTTTTTTGGGCGAGATTGTGTAGGAATAGTGGTCAGTTTTATAAAAATATAAAACGCTGACAGTTCTAACAAACCTAATATATGAAGATTTATTTGTACTCGAAACTTGTTAATTTATCCCCCAAAATACCCACATTATGTTATTGACATGTGTGGTAAGTATTGTTTGCTAAGTTCTTTTAAGATTTTAATATATGAATAAAATTTAATAATTGCTTACGACTGTTCATCTATGTTTGTAAAATTTATATAAAAATATCTCGCCGGCATAACATTTTGTTGTGGATTCAATCCTGGTCCCGACAATTCTATTACATTTTGACTGCTTACATAAATGTAACTTAAACAGAAGAAGATTTTGTATAAACGTAATGTTCTCATTATTTTTAAAATTTTATCATTGACATCAATTGATTGGGATAAAAGAAATCCAACTTATCTACGATCTAACCAAAACAAACACAAACACGTTATACGAACGAATTACGAATGGTCAAAGTCAAAACATGTCAATTGTCAAAGTGAAATCTAGTGAAATCATGGACCTATTATATAGTACGGTCATTCTATGAATGCGTTTTTGACATTTCTTTATGTCCATTGCATAAAGTTCATTTCCGAATAAACGATACAGAAAATGTATGGAATTGACACCTGTCAGAACAGCACTCTTATAATGGCCGGAGCATCGGAGTATAGCCACTCTAGCGAAACGTCACTCACTGACACCTGTGACATCTTGAGTGGTTAATAAACATTCCGTTTCATTCATACTAGCGCACATACGCCTCGCCACTCAATACGTCGTCGCACCATTCATTTTAAAAATAAAGCGTCCATTACAAAGAACTGTGACTTATGTAACTGTAAAACGAAACGTCTTGCCGCAAACATTGAGCGAAATCTATGCCGCTTTTGCCTTTAATATTCCTTGAGAACCGATAACTACAGAAAGATCTACATTTTGTACCTACATGTGTACATATTATGAGTCACATTACACCCGAACAAAGCCGGGTTTACATCTATACTCCGTGCGCGGTAGCATGGTGCGGGTGACAGTAATTACGACTAGTTTCGTTTCACTCTTGAAAGTTGCTGCGATTTACAATAATGATTTAGTAATTCACCTGCACCACATTCGTAATATATTAAATCACATTTATAACTGTAGTAGTAAATTAGTAGTAGTAGTGTAGTAGTTCTAGTCTACAAAATTGAAAGAAAAATTAAGCAGTGTTATGCGTATAACGTAACGCCAAAGATGTATTTAGTGATGAGATGTACTGCTACGATGGATAGTCGATTTTTTTTTTTAATAAAAAACGTATATTGTGCGAAGTTTCATTTTTTATTGTTAAAAAGTCTATAATTATATAAATAAAACAACAGAACATACGAGGGGCACACTGAAATGATCGGGAATAAGAAAAACCACATGCACGGTATAGCTAGATTGTATTTTATTGTTTTTCGAAGTATTCTCCGTTCAACTTAAAGCACTTTTCCATTCGTGCAAACCAATCATTAAAACAGTAATTCCAGTCTGAAGTTGATGTTGACAAAATGGCTGATTTGTACGCTTCCACAGCTGCTTCGGGGTCTTCAAACTGTTGACCGCGAAATAAATCTTTCATTCTAGGGAATGTAAAGAAATCGTTTGGGCTCAGGTCAGGACTGTACGGAGGATGGCTCATCAGCTCAACGTTTTCCTGCTTCAAAAAATCATTTGTCTTCCGAGCCGAATGGGAGCTCGCATTATCGTGATGTAAGATGATGCGACGTTTCGGGTTATTTGTTCGGAGTTCGGCTATCATTTCTGGCAAACAAACCGTGATACCACTCGGCGGTAACCCTTCTGCGTTCCTGTAAAGGAATTGTAGCAACATGTGACTTTTTCGAGACAAACGTAGCGACCATTTTCTTTGACACGCTGCGGGAGCGAACCACTTTCGTTGGCTTGACCTCGTCTTCGAAGACCCAAACTGCTGACTGATGTTTTCTTTCAGGTCCGTATGAATAAATCCATGATTCGTCACCTGAGACGATATTATAAACGGCATTTGACTTCCCTCCGTTGAAGCGTTGCAGAGTATTCCGGCACCAATCTACACGAGCCGCCTTTTGCTCTTCGGACAAATTGTGGGGAACCCAGCGGGAAACTAGCTTTCTTACACACAGCTCATTATGTAATATCGACTGAATTGCTGCGATGTTTTCAGGCGTGACCGCTGTTCTTGGTCGACCTGCAGAAGAAACAGTGCTGAGCGACACACGGCCGCGTCGGAACTCGGCATACCAGCGGTATATTGTCGTTTGACTCGGTGCTTCAACATCATAGATCGAAACAAGTTCGCTGAGACATTTATCTTGAGATAAGCCGCGACGAAAATTGTGATAAATTATGGCACGGAAATGTTCACGCGTGAGCTCCATTTCTGTTAACGACGTGTCAACTTTAAACCAACATAGCTTTTGTTCTTTGAGTGACCGCTAGAGGCGCTGTAGGATTTTCCATATAAATTTTTTACGCTCTCGCTAGCGAGTGCAGTCATCGTATAAACTCATGCTAGAGCTACTGTTGGGAATGTGTTGTGATGTGTTGCGACCATAGAGTAATTTATTGCGACTCTCCAACTTTTGTTTGTGTTGTGCTTATAAATAAACTTTGTCCCGGAAGTAAGATCACACAAAAGGTTAAATTCAAATTAATCCATTTCTCTTTGGAAACTAAAACTAATCGTATGAATATTTTGTAAACAATAATGGCACTGAAAGGTATAAAAGTCGTTGAAATGATGGGATTAGCTCCAGGACCATTTTGTGGAACAATTTTAGCAGATTTTGGAGCAAGTGTGACAGTTGTTCAGAAGGTAGGCACCAATAATGTATAAAGGTTGTTAGAATTATAATATCCTTCATAAAGGCATCTGAAACATCTTAAAGGAGTTTCTTATCAGCACTAACGGTATCCAATATTCATAAGCGTTTATTCATAACTCTTTATAAAAAGAGATTCAACTTATGTCATGACCTTTGTTAATTTAGGCATGTGCCTACAATATTTCTAGTATTTTCTAAAATAATGTTTGTTTTAATAGCCAGTGGTACTGCAGATGTATATTTAGATTCTCGTCCACATGTGCCTCAGCATTAATAGTTTAAATGTAATTATAAATGAGACTAACAGTAAAGGAAAACATGGTTAGGAAACCTATGCTTCTGAAAGCCCAGTAAATTATTCTTAAAGATTTTTCAGAGAAAACACTGTACCTACCTTGCGATAACTCTATGGCATCAATTGTTAAGAGTTGCAAATACATTAAGAAGATGTGCCATGAAATTCATTACATTATTTTTTGTTTCAAATATAAGAGTTTATCACTACTCAAAATTCTGTCCGCAATTGACAAAAATAAAACCATGTCCAGCTGTCTAGTGAGTCATGATATTTGCTAAAAACAAATAGTTTTTTCATGCCACAAGTGCAAACTCTTTCTTTAGACATATGGTAGGAACCAAGTATGATATAGATTAGGGCCCATAATTATATAGTCAAAACCGGATATTACGACATTGAAGGGACCCTCTAACCTTGGTCGCTATATCGGATAGTTATAAGTAATATGCATAAATATTTTGACACATAATTTGAACCTGTAATATGTATGTAGAATAATTGTATTTGATGTATGATATTGTATTCAAATAAAAATACCAAACAAAAAGCTTATTTTGAAAAAATAATTTTGTTCACCACCATTTTGGTCTGAGTCTCAAATATATTTTGTATTTTAATTTAATTCAATTATATGTTTAATTTTCATCCCAATTCCTTGATTATCATCAGAATTAAACTCTTCATTAAGAATTAAGTGTAAAGCTAATAAGTCAAAATAATCCTTCATAGATTACAATACATTTGAAATTAATGTTCGTTTTGCTGGAACAATTATGACGGTTGGTCATTATAGCCGATGAAACTGGAGAAACTTTGTCGTTTTAAGCAATATGCTTTAAACTAGCTGGGACCTTGCCATTTAGTCATAAAAACTTATTTGTTCTTCAGAGATGTCATTATATCCCGTTTTAACTGTATACATATAGTCATTGTACTTACCAAATCCCATGTTATGCTACTTTGGGACATATTAATTCGGTATCACATTAAAAGAATATTATATTTTAGTATTAATTTTAGCCATTTTAACCAATAAAAATATTTTCAGCTTCAACCTTCTCCTGTAGATGTTATGTCAAATGGCAAAAAAACAATTTCTGTGAATTTAAAAACAAAGGAAGGTGTTGATGTGCTTAGAAAGATGTGCAAAACTTCAGATGTGATTTTAGATACTTACAGACCTGGGGTTATGGAAAAATTGGGTCTTGGCCCTCAAGATCTCCTTAAAGATAATTCCCAATTGATTTATGCAAGACTTTCGGGTTTTGGCCAAAGTGGATTTTATAAGGATAAAGCAGGGCATGATATAAATTATATTGCAATGTCTGGATTACTCTCTACACTGAGCAGAAATAAGCAACCACCCATACCCCCTCTTAATTATGCAGCTGACTTTGCTGGTGGAAGTTTAATATGTGCTCTTGGTATAGTAATGGCACTTTTTGAAAGAAGTAAATCTGGGCTGGGGCAAGTGATAGATTCAAGTATGACAGAAGGAACTGCATATTGTGGTTCATGGCTTTTTAAATCTAGAATTTTGCCTTTTTGGTCTGGTGATCCTGGAACAAATGCGTTAGATGGGGGTTTCCCTTGTTATCAGACATACAAAACAAAAGATGGCAAATTCATGGCTATAGGAGCATTAGAACCTCAGTTTTATTCAAATTTTTTGAAAGGATTAAAATTATCTGAAAATGATTATGGACAACTAAGTGATGTGGAAAAATGTAAAAAACAGTTTGAGGAAATATTTTTGACGAAAACCCAAGATGAGTGGTGTGCAATATTTGAAAATTTAGATGCTTGCGTCACACCCGTGCTAGATATAGATTCTGTTGATAATCACAAATGTAATAGCTCAAGGAAAACCTTTTATAGAGACGACAACAATATGATTGTACCAGAACCTGCACCTAGGTTATCAAACACACCAGCAAAATCAACTGGTAGACTGCCACTACCTAAAGCAGGTCAACATACAGTGCAAATATTAAAAGAATTGGGATACACTAATGCAGACATAAATAAACTTATTGAAATGAACTGTGTTTATGCCCATATCACATCAAATTTATGAAATGTTTTGATGGAGTTGGTTTTATAGATGTTTTCTCAATACAATAATTTACAGTTAAATTGATTATTTAATATTACAATTTATTTAAAATTTTAGCAATACTGTTGTAACTTTTAAAGAAATCTGGTTCAATATCAGACAAATTGTACTTTTTGAAAAATAGGTGATGGTTGTAAATTGAACTCATAATGTTGTATATTCTATTTAAGTCAAAGGTGATATGTTTTATTCCTAAAATAAATTTATAAAAACTTGTATAATTTCCGTCTTCTATTTGTTTTAACCTTTTGTTACTTATGTAACAGAGTAATTGTATGAATGATTTATAATTCATACCAAATAGTGATTTTAACATTATTTGACATTGTTCAGTGTACTCAGGTGTGTTACTAAACTCTTTAATTTCATTCTCAACAGAAAGAAGACACTTTTGTAGTGCATTCCATGTAAATTCAATATTACATGCATTGATCCAATTATGGTTGATAGATATAGTTTCAACAAGGTTTATTACTTGATGGTACCATCCTGAAGGTACAAACACAGCATCACCCTTCTCTTGTATTATTTCAAAGTATTTTACATTTGGAAATATCTTTGGATCAAATTGTAACGGTACATTGCCTAATTGATCTTTTATTTCATCTTCTGCTCCAGGCGGAAGCAAAATCCATTTTTTGCATCCAACTACATTCACTGACCAACTAAAAGAATTATATACATCAGCATGTAGTGGAGTCCTGAAATAAATTTTAATTATAATGTGTATGAAAACAAACTGATTTCAAACCATTTTAATATTCATTAAATAATGTTAAAAAAGGAATTACCATGAGTTTTTAGGACCGATATAAACGAACATAAAATCATCTTCATTGTGATCTAAGGCAAATTCATTCAACCAGTCTGAACCAAAAATGTAAGGAATCTGGT